>CM032434.1:10348461-11640961 GCA_019049465.1 Dryas iulia moderata
GACTCGTAGTTTTAGTTTTACACAAACAAATGTTCTTACTGCAGCGCCCCCTGGTGAGTGGTCACCGTAACGTATATATGAAAAGAAGCACCAATTAAACCTAAATCTATCGTTGAAAGTTTCATCTAAATCGGACTAGTAGTTTTTGCTCTGCATAAACAAATGTTTACTGCAGCGCCCCCTGGTGAATTTTCATCGTAACAAAAAAACAAAAATCTTAAAATATGCAGCAAGCAAAGCTAAATCTAATTCTGAAAACTCTAGCCAATCGGATTAGTAATTTCGGTTTTAGACAAATAAATACAAGAAAAATTTTGGTTTTACACAAAAAAATTCAAACAAATGCTTACTACAGCGCCCCCTGATGAGTGGTCACCATAACATATATATGAAAAGACGCACCAATTAAGCCTGAACCTACCCTTGAAGATTACATCTAAATTGGACTAGTAGTTTTTGATTTGCATAAACAAATGTTTACTGCAGCGCCTCCTGGTGAGTTTTCCCCGTAACAAAAAAAGAAAAATCTTAAAATATGCATCAAGCAAAGCTGAATCTTTTTCTGAAAACTCTATTCAATCGGATCAGTAGTTTCGGTTTTAGACAAATAAATACAAAAAAAGTACAAACAAATGCTTACTGCAGCGCCCCCTGGTGGTTTGACACGATAAAACATATCTAAGAACATTCAACAATTAAACTTGAATCTATTACTGAAAATCGTATCGAAATCAGACTATTATTTTTTGAGATAATTGAAAACATTCGTTTTCACGTAAAATGCTTACTGCAGCGCCCCCTGGTGAGTTAAGTCAATAAGACATATCTAAGAACATACGCCAATTGAACCTTAACCTATCATAGAAAACCGTATCAAAATCGGACTTATAGTTTTGGAAATAATTGACATAGTAATTTGCACAAACACACAAACAAACAAACAAACAAACAAACAAACAAACAACCTCTCACCCCAAACACATATACAGTCGCCGTTCCGTCGCGGGTAAAAAAGTCGATACAAACCGCGTAGGGTGGCCACTATACACATAAATAATGCCGTTTTTTACTTTGTTTCGTGGAAAAAAAGTGTTTGTAGGTGAGGTGCTAAATGCGAAGCCCTGGGGCTCCACAGTATCAATTAGCTGATAGGTCATAATAGAAACATGTGTAAAACTTATAAGTGGCGCCTCGGGGTGGCGGGTGCTTACATTTATAATGCTTTTAACTGTCGAAGTTGAAAGGAAGTAGATTTTTAGGGCTAACAGGTTGTTTAAATTATTTTTTACGAAATAGAAATGAGGTTGTCGTGTATTTACTGTACGGTTTGGGGCAGCGTCTGACTGGTTATGGGTTCGATTGCCAGTCAATGGTGTGATAGTAATACAATAATTATCATTTCTCCGCTCTGATGTGCCAATACATAGTAAGGCGTTGAGTTCCTTAAATCAACGCACAATTACTTTTTTATTTAATTGGAAAGTGAAAATAGAATACAGAGTGTATTGACACTAGGTTCTCTTTGGTTATCCTGCTGTGCAGGCAAAAGGCTAAACTAAAGAACGTTGAAAAAGACATTTAAAGAAAACGTGCTAACAACTTAAATAAGTTGTAATAAATCGTATAAGAATTTCGATGCAGCTGGTAGTAGAACGCATGGCTCAGTGGTGAGAGCGCCTGGACGGTATTCAGGAGGCGCGGGTTCGAATCCCACTGCATTCAAATTTTTATACGTTTTCTTTAAATGTAATTTTCAATTTTCCTAAGTGTGGAATAACACTTTAAAAATGTTTAAAACTAAAGAAGGTTATTTTATGTGGTCAATTTCACGTAATATCGGTTTGTTCACTAGAACGGGAAAATGAAAATAATTAAATTTTGATCATTCCGTCAAGTGGAAATCAAACCCCCTAATTGTGATTAAAGACAGACACTATCTCAGTGCGCCACGATGGCCTCAAAGAAATAACTTGGTACTTAAAATAAAATAATTAATAAATTCCACATTTAATTGTTAGCTAATTAGAAGTTTTTATTTGCCGTCTAAAGTAACTAACGTTAGGTTGTTACGCGACATTTCATACATATAACTTAGCACTAGTGCATTATCTAAACATATAATAAAAATGTAATTGATGGCGGTCTGTACATGAAATATATGTATATATATATATATATATATAGGTTCAGAGTATGTACATACTCGTACATTAAAAAAAATAATTTTAGGGGCATATATTAATATAATGGAAATTATACAGTAATGAATCCAAAATAAATAATTTTTTAAAAATATTTTTTTTTTTTTTTTTTTTTATTGAATAAAGGAGGCAAACGAGCTGAAGGCCCACCTGGTGTTAAGTGGTTACCTTCGCCCATAGACATCCACAACATTAAAGTTATGGATGCGTTGCCAGCCTTGGGAATGTAGGACAGAAGGAGGGAGGAAGGATGGGAATGGTGGGAATAGGGAGAGCTGGCTTACATGCCATCGAACCGGAACACATCATAAGATATTTGGCGGTTCGTCTTTGACATGATAGTGGTCGCGAGCCAGTCAGAGAACGAATTTCCTACCACCAAACTACTGGGTTACCCGCCTTTTACGGGACGCTACCCAGCGGCGGGGGGGAATTGTATTCTTAACCCGTCCCCCCACGGGAGAAAACTTTAATTGTCTGTGCGTTATTACATTTTTAGAAAAAACCTTAACATTTAGTGTTTATATTATTTTTATAAAGAAGTTACAACAATTTAAATTATAAATGCAAATAAAGCTTATGATTAAAGAACGCTGGCTGGCGAAAATATAAAAAAGGTAAAGTCGTGTAGTTTAACAGGTGAAGCCGCGAGCGGGTCACTAGTTCACTAATAAAAACATTTACTGCAAGTTTCAACGTTTTTAACTAACCGTTTTTTACTATCTATCTATGACTTAAGACATAGCACAGTACAGTAAAGGCAGAACGAGTATTAAAATTATGTAGTCTAACTAAATACAGTGGAACATGCGCACACGCAGGTATTTGAATGAAAAAATGCAAGTATTTCGATGAAACGCATTCTTACATAATATATCGTTCAATCAATGAATACATTTTCCTATATTAGCGCATATTTGGGTATTATTTTAGCGACAAGTTGTATTTTATTTTAAGTCTATTTTTATGTTATTGATATACTTATGAATTATTAATTAATATTGAATTAATTAGTAATTCATTTTTTTTGGAATTGCACTGTCGTGTACTAGTTCTTTCCTATTATAGTATAATATTGTTTCTCTTTTTTTTATAGCTTCACGCTGTATCCCGCACACAGCAGGGTAGGCAGAAGGAACCTAGTGTTAAGACACTCCGTTCCCCACTTTCCGCCAAATTCGGAGGCATTGCGTTTCAAGTAACGGAACTTAACGCCGCGCTTTGCCTCGGATACCAGAGCGAAGGAATTGGAAATATTAAATATTTCCCCTCCTCGAGTGGGAATCGAACCCACAATCAGTCGTTAACAGTCACACGTCCATGCCACTGCGCCACGACTGGCCCTATATACTATATTATAATGGATATTTTTATCTGTGTGCGAGGTTTTTGGAAATATACAGATTTTGACTGATCTGTGTACTGCCAGAAAGTCGTATTACGAAAAAATAAATATAATTCCGTAAAAATTTAAACATAGATTAATTTTTCAATAACTTTAAAAGTCCAGTAGAGAGGGTGAGAGCAACTTATAAGAAAATATTATATTTCCCACTTTCCGTCTGTATTCGAAACATTGCGTGTATAGGGGCCAGCCCGAATTCGGCGTAAAGTGGGGAACGGAGTGTCTTAACACTAGGTTCCCTCTGCCTACCCTGCTTTGTGCGGGATACAACGTGGAGCTAAAAAATGTGTATAGTGACTGAATCCAATATTTTAACAGGGTGGGAAAATGAAAATAGTTTAAATAAATATGGACGCCATTGTATCGCAGTAGGACAGCTTCTGATTAATGATTATTAGTTGTGGGTTCAACTCGCACTCGGGGGAATCATTCCACTCTTTCATCTAACACAAGTGGAGGAATAACCATTCCCCCACGTGGGAATAACCACTCCCACGAGTGGGAATAACCATACCCTCGAATTTGAATTAAACTTACTAATAATCTCATTTAATTGAATTAAAATATTTAATGTTTAATTTCCTTCGCTCAGACGTCGAGGAAAAGCGCGGCGTTGAGTTCCGCCACTTAACACAATGCCTCCAAAATCTAGCAAAAAATGGGGGAACGGAGTGTTTTAACACTAAGTTGCCCTGCTGTGAGCGGGATACAGCGTGACGCTAAAAATAATGAATCAGCTACTTATAATAAAAAAAAAAAAAAAGTAGTAGTTGTGGGACTGCCGATAGAAGTGAAAACGGAACTATTAAGTTGAGTGTAATTAAAACTATATGCAAAAATTATATGATTTTTTTTATGTTTTATTTATTAGTTACATATGATGGGTTAAACAAATCATGAACAAAATATAAATACAAAGTGGTTGAAAAAATAATTAATATACAATTATCTTAATTATACATAGTATTTATATTTACCCCGAATTTCAATGAATTCAAGTTTGAACATTAATTATACGTGTACACAGGCTACTGCGCGTGCGCTAGTCTGGCTCTCCATAGCTATAGATATACTACTATCATTAGCATGTCGGTGACGCGAACCGAGGATTTTACCCTCTACCAAAACGCTCAACGCGCCTAAAGAAGTTTTCACTTCAAAAAGGTTTTTAAATCAAATATTAATTTTAAGAAATACAGATTCCGTAACTATCACTTTCGATTAGCATCCTCATAGCTTTAAGTATGACTGTAATAAGTTCGTGGAGTTCGCAGGGGTCGGTCCACAAAAACTGGCTTTTTTGTCTATCACGGGTCGCGCGAGATGAACTCACGATTTTACTGTAGGGTTGATAGTTGTAACATTTTTTTTTATATTTATGTAAAATATTATATTTTACACTTTTAAATACACTTTTAAACATTTTTATAGTGTTATTCCACACTTAGGAAAATTGAAAAACACATTTAAAGAAAACGTATAATTTTTTTTTAATGTCTTTTTCAAAATATTATAATATTTTTTTGATTAATTGTATTATTTTTTTAACAAATTCGAAATATTTTATAGGTAGGTACAGTTATTGACCAAGGGTTGATTTCTAAGTTATATTAAGTTTTTCTCCTGTTAATCATTTTTGGGCGGAAAGGAGAGAACGGAGTGTCTTTACACTAGCTTCTATCTGACCGCTAAGCAAGAAAAAACATGAAGTCCATAAAAATATAAGCAATATTATAATTAATAGTAAATTTTAAATTATTATAATTTAAAATTGTCCTGATCGTGAACCCTAGCGAAAACGAGAATGGGGTACGAAGAGGGACAAGAACGTATATGGGTCGACGAGTTTTTGCCGGAAACCTCGACGACCTTAGCGGTCAATTTGTTCATTAACTTAATTCACTAACTACACGAAATGAGTTTTTTTACCCCAAAAAATATTTCTGATGTATGTAACTATATATTTAAAAAAAAAAATATATATATATATATATATATATATATAGATATATATATATATATATATATATATATATATATATATATATATATATATATATATATATATATATATATATATATATCTATATATATATGTATGTAACTATATATTTATTTGTAAATAAAAAAGTTATGTTAGTTTTTTGACTGTATTCAAATACTAATAGGAAATATGCGATTAATCTGGTTAAAATAGTGGTTTTGTGTAAAAATCACGAAAGCAAAACGTATAATTAAGGATTGTTATAGTAAAGCTGTTGTGACTCAGTGGAACATCATAGTTGTGAGTTTAATCCCCGGTGAGGCAGTTACATTTAAATTATTTTTATTTCTCTGCTCTACTAAAACAACACGGCATAGACTGGAGTGTGAAAAGCATGATACTACTTTGCGAGAAGTTTTTGGCAGATTTTTCGCCCACAGCGAGGTAGTCAAAGAGACCGTCCAATGGAGACATTGCGCGTTAAGTGGTGGAACTCAACGCCGCACCTTGTCTTTGGTAAGAGCGTCGAAATTAAAATATTAATATAATCATTCCCCGAATGGGAATCGAGCCCACAACCTTCGCGTTGCCAGTCGAACGCTGTTCCACAGCGCCACAATGGCTCAATAATATTGTTTCATACAGAAATGTCTGAAAATAAAATAAAAATGTACTTTAAGTTTTTATTAAGTATTCTCTTAACTGCAAGGTAGGTTTTTTAAAAGTCCATGAAACAAATGTGTGTGTATATTTTACATATTTAACATTTTCCTGATTGGGAGAATCGAACAAACAGTAATTTAAACTTATTAACTACTCCACCATTACGTAAAGTAACCCAGAGGGAGTTCTCTGTAGGCAATTATATAATGTTTGTCTATTTTTGTTTAATATCTGCAAAAATATTAAATTAGAAAATATATTAATATTTTTTATTCACTTTCTTTTACTAAACTAATTTGAGATTGGGATTTGAACCTGCATCCATTCAGACTCTGTGCGATGGCGCCACGATGGTTATATTTCAGTAATAACCTAACAACAGGTAGAAAATTTAAAAAAAAAGTAAAAAATAACAGATAACAGATGAAATTTACAGGTGAAATTATATAAAAATTGTACAATTTCTACATAACCTAACATCTACATACATATCGTAACATAATTACCGTAGAATGACGAAAGAAAAAGCACGCACATGTTCATTGTCCAGGCCCATCGACATACCCAACAATCTAATTTCTTTATTATATTTGATTATGCCTTCAAACGCTGACGGTAATTTAGAACAGATGCAACTCTGATTAATTACTAGAAAAACTCAACACCTGTCTCTTCACTTTCCTTTAAAACCAAAAAAACCAAAAAAAACATATAAAAAGTAACCGATAGTTTTTTATACCAAATCACGTATGTAAATGACGAGTCATTGAGATTGTCTTTGGAAAAAAATACGACGGAAGTTCGAACTAAGGGATTATCTTAATCTATTTTTTATTGGGCCAGTAGTGGCCTAGTGGCACAAGCGTGTGACTGTTAACGACTGGTTGTGGGTTCGATTCCCACTCGAGGAGTGAAATATTTAATATTTCCATTTTCTTCGCTCTGGTGTCGAGGTAAAGCGCGGCGTTAAGTTCCGCCACTTAACACGCAATGCCTCCGAATTCTGCGGTGCGTGGGGAACGGAGTGTCTTAACACTAGGTTCCCTCTGCCTACCCTGCTGTGTGCGGGATACAGCGTGAAGCAAAAAAAAATTAATTTTATTGATTTATTATGAAGAAAGACGAGGTCGTTGTGACGCAGTGGGATAGGTGTGGGTTCGATTTCGAAAATGGGAAAATGATTGTATTAAAATTATTTTGGTTTCCCGCTCTTGTAATTCCGTTCATCTTAGATAAAGTGTAGCGCTTCCACCACTGAACCTAATATATTATGGAGTGACATGTAGGATAATGGAGTGACAAGTTTGTCTGTGTTCCTTTTGTAGGAGGAACCTAAATTAATTCTGTATAAACAATGAATATTTATTAATTAATTAGCAGTCAACATTTTGTAATCTGCTATACGTATTAATTATTATTAGTAGTTAGCGAACGTATATGTATAATTAAAAATAAAATAAACAAATAAAATTATAATTTAAGGAACCTTATGAGAAAAGATGTTAGAAAACGCATCAATATTATTTAAACGTAACTGGATTTCAATTTAATAAGATTTCAAATTTACAAATAACCCTTAAAAATAATAAAAAAAAATTAACAAAAATCATATTACTCTAACAATGGGACAAAACCGAATCAAAATCGATCCAAACCAACCACCGACCTTGTGACCTATAAAAACTAAACCTTACCTCACATTCCAAGACACGGTCGTCACACGGAAGCTTAATACTAAAAATAAAATTAAAACTTAAAAAAAAAGTCTACACCATCGTTCTTTCTATTAAAACCCATACAAAGATTGCGCATATCAATCACTCGAGTGCGAAAAAACGGCTAATCGGATGCGCAGGCGCATCCCGTTACCATTGTTTAACTGTCATTAACGCGGATGGGAACGTTACCTTTTAGTTATTCAAATTTCATTCAAATACAAAGGCGCCTTTTTGTTTCTTTGCATTCGTCTCAGGTAAGTTTCGTCTATAATTACTATCGTATAGGATTAGCTGAGCTTTTCGCACGATTAGCATATTTTTTTTTTTATTATAGACGTGTTCTGTATGCATAGATGCGGTAACGAGATGGCTAATTATAGTGTGTATATGTTGTTGTGCATCCTGTTTGGTTAAAATGCTGACTGATTGTTATTTATGTGTTTTTAATATTCTTGAAATTATTTCTGTGGGGCCAGTCGTGGCGTAGTGGCACAAACGTGTGACTGTAAACGAGTGGATGTGGGTTAGATTTCTATTTTCATCGCTCTGGTATCGAGGCATAGCGCGGCGTTAAGTTCCGCCACTTAACACGCAATGCCTCCAAATTCGGCGGAAGGTGAGGAGCGGAGTGTCTTAACACTAGGTTTCCTCTGCCTACCCTGGTGTGTGCGGGATACAGCGTGAAGCTAAAAAAAATAAAGAAATTCTGTGTTATGCAACTTCATACTTGACCCGCATAGGAGGGTAGAATATAGTGTCAACAATTGGCAATATTTCGCGGTGACAGTTGGTTCTCCTATTCGAGAAATCGGGATGTGGTGTGCTAAGTGGCGATTAAATTATTTCATATATAGATAAATAAAAAAAATCTTTAAGAGGCAACCGAATGTAATCTGCGTGGTATGGGTGCCGGTTAACAACTCAATACAGAACTTTTTGAAATAGACCAAATAAATTATGATTAGTTCCGACTAATCGTATATTTAAAATCGGAGTTAGGTTAGGCGGAATATATATGCAAAATGGTGAGATGTGTTACTAGGATATGTTTACTTCTCTCTACGCACCTCGCTATAATGTGTAAGAGTAAATAAAGAGAGATTAGGAGGGATGATGCGAAAATACTTAGTATAATTGAGAAATATTTTAATACACGCTACAATTTAGCGTGCTAGCAAGTTAGTAGCTAATTAGTATTAGCTTCTTTCTTAAGCTTCACGCCTTTTCCCGCATAACAGGGTAATCAGAGATAACCTAGTGTAAAGACACTCTGCTCTGTAATTTCCGCCCTCTGATTTACTTTCCCCAATTAAGTATGCTCCACTTTAACAATTAATTTAATCCGAATATAGCTATTATATTTTTAAGCTATGAAAAGAATCTTTCTACCTAATTTATTACTAAAAAAAATCATAAACAGAGTTCAATAAAAAAATACGTAAGTGAAGTCCATAAAAATGGGAAATAAACTCGACAAAAATATAATGACATAAAAAGTCATATAAAAAAAAATAGCTGACTGTTGACAGTGAGCGTTCGTTCTAGCACCGTTATAGACAGATGAGTGGTCGCATAGCTCATCCCCCGTCTGCGCATGTTAAATTAATCTATATCAATATTCATGAAGCAAGTTCACGGAATGTTTTAATTATATTGAATTAAAATTCATTTTTCTGATGCCTCTCGACGAACTAGCGTAATGTAAATTTTTCGTTCATAGGTATATATATCTACATTACTACTATACAGGATGGGTGACAGCACCTGTCATTGTCAATATATTAAAACAATTTATTGATTACTAATATGATAAATTTCATTGTGCCAGTAAAATTGCCAGTAAAGTGGCCAGTCGTGGCGCAGTGGCACAAGCGTGTGACTGTAAACGACTGGTTGTGGGTTCGATTCCCACTCGAGGAGTGGAAATTATATTTCCATTTTCTTCGCTCTGGTGTCGAGGTAAAGCGCGGCGTTAAGTTCCTCCACTTAACACGCAAGCCTCCGAATTCGTCGCAAAAGTGGAGAACGGAGTGTCTTAACACTAGGTTCCCTCTGCCTATCCTGCTGTATGCAAGATACAGCGTGAAGCTAACAAAAAATATATGATAAAAAAAACTGAGACAAATTGCATCGTTTCACCAGTTTACATGCAACATTTTGAATTTTAGTGAAAATTGGAGAACGGAGTATCTTGACTTTAACCTTAGGTATACAACTTAACACGTTAAAAGTAATCTAAGAAAATACTTCTGAATATTTCACACCCATCGCGTTTTACTGAAATACAAAAGCGGCTAGATTAATAATATTAATCTTATTTTTTTTTTTTTAGCTTCACGCTGTATCCCGCACACAGCAGAGTAGACAGAGGGAACCTAGTGCTAAGACACTCCGTTCCCCACTTTCCGCCGAATTCGGAGGTATTTCATGTTAGGTGGCGGAACTTAACGTCGCGCTTTACATCTGACACCAGAACGAAGGAAATGGAAATATTAAATATTTCCACTCCTCGAGTGGGAATCAGGCCCCACAATCTTAATCAATCATAGTTTTTAATTTACATAACTTAATCCCATACTTGCGATAAAAAGTGTCAAGCTGCTTTTTTAATTTTATATACGTATAAGAAAAATAAAACTAAAAAATGTCATATAAGAAATATTTAATTAGTAGTTTTTGCTATTTATTTTAGTACCATTATGTAAATATTTGAAATACATGGAAAAATTTATAATTTTTTATAAAGAAAAATCTCAAATACAACATTAAAAACAGTGTATAAAAAACTACCTTCAAAAATCACATTGCAATAGCAATGCCAAAAATTCTCAACGCAAAAACTTGTACAAAAACTGGCAAGCATCGTGAGACTTGAATAAAATTATATCATTAACATGTTATGTTACGTGACCAAATTTTGATAAGAAAAAAATGAAAAGATAGTCAGAAAAAAAGACAAAAGAAAGACCATGTGGTCTTAACTTTAACCCCATCAATGTCGGGGCTTAATTTGCATACGTTCACAGATAGTGGCCATTTTTTATATACAAACAGATTATGCAAATATATTTTTTGGACACTGTTCAAGTTTTTAAGAAAGCTTTTTTTTAGTTTGAGAAACTTTTTTTATAGTGAGAAAGTTAGAAAAAATGCTTTGGCTGAATAAAATTAAGCTTTGTTGTTTTGTGTTAGTGATTTAAAAAAAAGAAACAAAACCTGTATGTCTGATATTTTTTGTCTTTAATACAAACTTTTCAAATACATACTTTATATAAATATTTTATTAACTTAGCAAATAATAAAGAAGGATAATAAAAAAGGAAGGAATATATATTATATAAAGTAATAAATATTAAAAAAAAACACAAGACATAAAAAATACACATATTAATATAATAATTAAGAAAACACCAAAATGAAAATACAAACCTTAACCAAAACAAAAATCAAAACATTAAAACTTAACTTCTATTGGACAAAATATACACAAACATACATACATACAAATTTATATACACACCGACCAAATTACATAAAATTTTAGATTTTTTTTCAACTAATTTACCTGCTTAGGGTGGAGTCTAACCCACCCTGTTTTTTCCACTGCCATAAAAACTGAACAAACAATGCACCTCTAAGGGTGGCAACAATTTTTTTTTAACATTTAAACGATCGATATAGTTCTCGCGCGAACCGCATTGGCCGTGTACAACTAACTGGTTCCGAAAGGGGCCTTTATGTAAAAGTTTTATTCATCTATTTTTTCGTTCGCTAACGGTTGAAGCGATTCTTTCGGTAATGACAGGGGTTGGTATTAAAAGGGGTTGTTTTTTGTTGAGCGTCTCCTCACGCGACTCGGGACGAAATTGCTTGGAGCACGCACCGCGTCTGGCTGTGGGCTATCGATTTAGATATTATATTATATATATATGTATATCTTAATTTAATATTAAGGACGTTATGGTGCAGTGGGACAGTGTGTGATTGTAAACGCGATGGTTGCGGTTTCGATTCCCACTTTAGGGAAGGATTATATTTAAGTTTCCATTTTTCGCTTTGTGGCCTAAGAAAAATCACGTCGTTGAGTTTCACTATTCATCACACAATCTGTCAATTTCTAGTGGAAAGTAGTGAATGGAGTGTCTATACACTAAATTTTCTCTGACTAAAGTGCTATGCGTGAAAAAGCGTGAAGTTGTAAATAATATATATTGAAATCATTATAATTAGAACGATGGCTAAGTTTCGTTTAATTCTTACTTACAAACAATTAAGCAATACCGCGTGTTGATTAACGGAACTTAACGCTTAAATTAATTTGACTAACTGGATAAGCTAATCGTTTCTGTAACAAATATAAAGGAGCTTTGAACTCTCAACCAAAAGCTAATAATATCCGTTACCTCTACCACTGTCCCATAACGGAGTCAATTAGAGTGCAGTAATTGAGAAATTAAAGGCATTAATTATATGTTAACTGGTAGACAAGGTGTTATCAACTTGATCGATATAAGACCACGCATTGTTGAAAAGAATGCATTTGTGAGTCTAAATGCAATTGAACCCAACATCAATAGGGTTGGGGCCAGTCGTTGCGCAGTGGCACAAAGTGTGACTGTGAAGCGACTAGTTGTGGGTTCGATTCCCACTCGAGGAGTGGAAATATTTAATATTTCCATTTCCTTCGCTCTGGTATCAGAGGCAAAGCGCGGCGTTAAGTTCCGCCACTTAGCACGCAATGCCTCCGAATTCGGCGGAAAGTGTGGAACGAAGTGTCTTAAAACTAGGTTCCCTCTGCCTACCCTGCTGTGTGCGGGATACAGCGTGAAGCTGAAAAAAAAGTCAATAGGGTTGTGGGCTGGATTTGTATTCGAAAAAATGTTTATATTTAAACTACACAGACGTGTAGTTAGTAACTACTACGTCTCAGTTAAATCACAAACATTGCTTAAAAGTTTAATTTTTAATTATCCTTAACTTAAAAGAAGACTATTAGCACTATAGGATAGAACGCATTGCTCAGCGGTGAGAGCGCCTGGACGGTGTTCAGAAGGCGCGGGTTCGAATCACGCTGCGTTCAAATTTTTATGTTGTTTTTTTCAATTTACTTAAAGTGTGGAATAACACTTTAAAAATGTTTAAAATTATTTATTGTTAACTTATTTTTGAATCGATTTAAATAAAATAAACATTGAAAAAGACATTTAAAGAAATCTTAAGTGTGGAATAACACTTTAAAAATGTTTAAAAATAAAATAAACATTTATTCTACAGCTAAGGGAAATTGACCAAAATACAATACAAAACTGCATCTAATTCTGTTAAGCCGTTTAAAAGACTAGCGTGCATATACAGACAAAGAAAAAAATAATCATTTAATAATCATTGTTTTGGGTTCTATTACATTTATAAATGTCCCTGATAATATTTATTTCTCATATTATGTATATGAGAAATAAATATTATTACATATGTTCCATGTATTATGTACATATAGTCATCAGCTACATTTTTATTATTTGTATATAGATTATTTTATTTGTTGTTCCGATCTAGTAACATTACATGTTACTCGCAGCGTTAATTTTTTTTTGAGCTTCACGCTGTATCCCGTATACAGCAGGCTAGGCATGGGCTAGTGTTAAGACACTCTGTTCTCCAATTTCCACCGAATTCGGAAGCATTGCGCGTTAAGTGGCAAAACTTGACGCCGCGCTTTACCTCTGATGCCAGAGCGAAAAAAATGGAAATATTAAAAATGTCCACTCCTCGAATGGGAACCGAACCTACAACCAGCCGCTTACAGTCACACGTTCGTGCCACTGCGCCACGACTGGTCCCTCTAGTTTTTAAACCCATAACCCATACACACTTCTATACCAACATTCACTTATAACAATAAAACAAAAAAAGAGCTATTTTAAGACAGATATAAATAACCTTTTCAATATATTTATAGCTCACATTAGCTGCTGAATTAAACATTTTTTGTTATAATGACCTTTTTGAAACACTTTCCAAGTTTTTTTTGTCGAAACACAAAGAAATTAATGATCATTACAGCTAGGTGTTATTAGAATTTATTAATAGTTATGTATTTTTTTCTAGCAGCTAAGAATGCACGGCGGCGGCGGATATCTGGCGAAAAGTCTAGAACGGAGTGTCTCAACACTGGCTACCCTGTTATGTGGGAAAATGCGTAAAGCTGCTATTTTATTATACAACTAGCGGCCTAAAATAAAGTAGCGTATGTTTAAACTTACATTAGACTATATTTATGCAAAAATTCATTACAATCTATTGAACTATATTTATGCAAAAATTCATTACAATCGATCAAGCGGTTTAGATTTTTCATATAAACTTTCATCCCCTATTTCAACCCTTTAGAGGTTGATTTTTGAAAAAATAATAGCCTGTGTTAGACCCAGTAACTTTTACTACTTTCATTCTAAATTTCATCCAAATCGGACCAGTAGATTAGCCGTGAAAGCGTGACAGATAAACACACAGACTTTCGCATTTATAATATAAGTATGGATATCTATGTTTGCTATTATTATCCATTGGGGCCAGTCGTGGCGCAGTGGCACAAGCGTGAGACTGTGAACGGTTATGGGTTCGATTCCCACTCGAGGAGTGGAAATATTTAATATTCCCATTTTCTTCTTTCTGTCGCTCGGCGTTAAGTTCATTACTTAATACGCAACCCTGCTGTGCGCGGGGTATAGCGTGAAGTTAAAAAAATAATTATTATAACTATTTCCACACATTTTAGATGGTTCACGTAATTATGTATAAATTATTTTCATTTCTCCGCTCTCGTGACATGACAAAGCACAGTGGCACAGCGTTTAGTTACGCCGCTCAACATGCAATTATTCATTGTCTTAAAGCGAAAGATGGAGAACGGTGTGTTTTGTCTTGTTCAAGTTATTGCTAATTGCTAATTGGCTTGTTCATCAGGGTAGAGAAAATAAAATAAAACGTACATCCATACCCGATTGTAATGAATTTTGGCATAAATATAATCCAAGGTTAAGCATAGGCTACTTTGGTTTTCAAAAATCCACCCCCGAGGGTTGCAATATAGCAAAAAAGTTATGTAGTACACGTGGCGGAGCCGCGAGCGGGCCGCTAGTATGTACCTCCATATATCCTTCCAGTAAAAATCGAACCTACGACTAATCGCGTTTACAATCGATGTGCCACTACGCCACGATGGAAAAAATGTCATAAATCTATTAGGTGTATAAAATGTCCTGAGTTTTTAAAGAGGTGATAAATTTTTAATGCACTTTTGTGTTAGTACTTGACTGGTGGTCGTTAATTTTGAGACGAACAACTTTAGGTATTCATGTTTCTTAAGGATACTTTTAGAATAATTTCATTTAATATAGACAGATAAAACTTTTATCTTACGTTATTGAAGTAATAGCCATCGTGGTTTTGTATCATAAACAAACTCAGGACTGGTCGATTTCTGGCACAAAGCGGAAAACACAGTATCTCGACTCTATTTCTCCGCTCTTCCTTCTGCTCATCCTGTTATCCTATAGAGCAAAAGTTGCAAATTAAAACATAAATATTATTAAATAATACATTTATTTGTATATTACATTACTTACTTGACTTAGAATTAAATGGCTTATAAAAAATGATTTCTCAATAACTGGTTCTTTTTAACGAAATTGGAAATTCAAGACGAGTTATAATTTATCACTTGTCTTTATTGAATTTCCAATTTGCGTCAAAAAAAACCAGTCATCTATATAAATAAATAAAATTGAGGTGTGTCTGTTTGTCATATTAAAATAATCGTTTTTTTAAAATGCATCTGTATGTAAACGTTATATATGTAAGTGTATATATTATTTTTTTAAAAAAATGTTTTTATTACTTTGTCAGTCGGTCTGTTTGCACCGATTGATCTGCCGAACGGCTGGACCGATTTTGACAGGACTTTTACTATGTAATAGTAAAAAACTTAGGCTACTTTAACTTTAAAATTATAACTTTTTTGTTAAAATGTAAACGGAACAGACGCGGGCACAGCCATTTGAAAAATAAAAGATATGCTGCCCTATTATATATTTAATATCATTGTATAAAAACATAAAAAATCTCATTTTTTAATATTTATTGCCAGTGGTTGTGACGTCAGCGCCAGCCAACGAAGCAGAACTGCAATTGTACAGAGTGATGCAGAGAGCCAGCTTACTGGCGTACTACGATACCTTACTTGAAATGGGTAAGTAATACATATGTTTAATACATATTTGTCAGCGTATATAAGACCTTCGTGGACGTAGTGGGACAGAGTTTGACTGTAATTTCGATTGGTTGTGGGCAGTGTTAAGCAAAGATTTATTGCATTTTTTTTATTTTTTTAGCTTCACGCTGTATCCCGTACACAGCGGATAGCCAGAGCTAACTTAGCGCTAAGATACTCCGTTCCCCACGCACCGTCGAATTCTGGAGGCATTGCGTGTTGCCCGCCACTTAGGCGGAACTAAACGCTTGGCCCGCCTGGCTCCAAAAAAATGGAAATATTTTCACCTCTCGAGTGGGAATCGAACCCACGACCAGTCGTGTTTACAGTCACACTTATGTGCCACAGCGCTACGACTGACCTTAATGGCAATTAACAATTAAACATTAACAATTCATTTTTAACTAGTAATTAATGTTTACACTACAATTAACAATGAATTCATTGTTAATCGTGATTTTCGCTCAAACAAATGATCAGTTGTTAATAATTAATTGTTAATTGCAATTAAGTTCTACTTAATACTGGTTATGGGTTCGATTTTCATTGGGAGGAACGATTAAATTTCATTTATTTTCATGTCATTACTTTAAAAAAAAGAAGTCCCGAAGTTCCGCTGAGTTTCTTGCGCCGGTTCTTCTCTGGTCTGAGGCATTAACTTTAGTGAACCGGTGGTAAACTATTTGACGTTCAAAAAATGAAGCTTGTAACTTCTTATTTTGAATAAAATTATTTTACTTTGACTTTGATTACCCCCCCTCTGATAAACAAGACAAAATGCAGCACTGAGTTCTGCCGCTCAAAACGTAATGTAACAAATTAGGTCTCTAGCTATATTGGTATGCGTGAAAGTGAAAACTAAATTATAAAATACAAAATTTAAGAATATTCAATTTTTTTTTATGGCTTCACGCTATATCCCGCACACAGTAGGGTAGGCAGAGGGTGTTAAGACACCCTGTTCCTCACTTTCCGCCGAACTCGGAGGCATTGCGTTTTGAGTGGCAGAACTCAGTGCTGCGTTTTGCCTCGGACACCAGAGCGAAGGAAATGAAAATATTAAATATTTCCACTCCTTGAGTGGGAATCGGACCCACAACCAGTTGCTTACAGTAACACGTTCGTGCCACTGCGCCACGACAGGCCTCACAAAATCAATATAAAATATTTAAGAAACTTTATTTAAAGTAACTACTACTAACCTTATATACAGTAAGAGCGGAGTGCCTTTGAAAGAGGGTGAGGGTATTCCTCGTCTTGTAAATTTTAGGGTATTGTTTATTTGATAAAAGGGTAGCAAGGGTAAACTTTAACTATTTATCTTAGGTATTTTAATAGTAATTACATGTAACTATTATTGATTCATCTTAATGAATTATTTAGGGCCAGTCGTGATGCAGTGGCGCAAGCGTGTGACTGTAAAAGACTGGTTGCGAGTTCGATTCCCACTCGAGGAGTGGAAATATTTGATATCTCGATTTTTTTTTGCTCTGGTGTCGAGGCAAAGCGTGGCGTTAAGTTCCGCTACTTAACACGCAATGCCTCCGAATTTGGCATAAAGTGAGGAATGGAGTGTCTTAAGACTAGGCAGAGGGAATCTGCCTACCCTGCTGGGTGCGGGATAGAGCGTGAAGCTTAAAAAAAGAATAATTAATATGAAGCCATCGTTACGCAATGATCATAATTTTATTATTTTCCTTTCTACGCTCCGGTGAATATGACGAAGTGACGGTGTTAAGTTCTGCCACTTAACACGCAATATCTCGAGCTCAGGTGGAAAGCGGAGAACGAAGTGTTCAAGACTCTCCGAGATACTAAGTCCTCTCTGATTATCCTGTTATTTAAATGTAGCATATTGACTATAGTCTTATATAAATTATTAATCTTCTTGATACTCCACTTTCATGTCGGTGTCTATTAGTATAATCCGTCCTGAGACTTAAAAGTAATTGAGCTATTAATAAATACACTAACAATAACAATGAAATAAAAGAAAGAAAAACATTGAACCTTGCTTAAAAAAATTGCGGACGGGGATGTATGAAATTTTACTTACTTAATGTTTATATGGAGAATTTAGGAATACGGGTATTTTTATAATATATGTTTTTCATAACAACGTGCATGTGAGTATGTAATTATTAGAATTACAACATAATATAAACTGCATGTGTAAAACGGAGTTTCATAACACTAGGTTTACTCGTAGTGAGAGTGCCAATTACATTAAGGCCGAAAAAAACAGTTACAAGTCACGTTATTCTTATTATATAACTAAGTAGGTATATCACAAGATACTAGCGACGCACTAAAATCATATTATACTCTAACTAATACAATAAAATAAAAGAGCCCGAATCTTATACAGAACATATACACAAAAAATCATCTTTAGGAACCATCAAAAAAATCTTTTCTCAGCGAACATCAAAAACCGGCATTAAAAAACGTATTTCCATAAGCGAAAAGAAAAAAGCCGCGCAGACATCGCATGCAAATTTTTTTTTTTTTTATTTTTTCCGTACATAATTTTTGTACTTTTTTAATTCTGGCAATTACCCACTAAGGAAGGGTTCGACCGCTCCTTGGCCCCTTTTGTTTTTTTTTTTCTCCGGAGCCCCTTCGCAAAATGGTCACGTAAGGCATTTGCATATTCTGCCTAAATTAAAAGTGTGAGTTGGTATTTTTTTATTATATCACACGTTTTTGCTATGAACAATGATAGCGGAATGAACTTGCTTCGCTAGATGCATATTGATGTGTCTATTTTTTATATGATTTAAATATATTTTGGGAAACTAAAGGGTAGTTTCTGTTGTATATAGAAAGTTAGATTAAGCTTAGTAATTATAATTTCGCTCTAGTATCAGGCGGTATCTCAATTTCAGGTGGAAAGTGGAGGATGGAGAGTTTTGACACTAGGTCCTTTCTCACTCCCTTTCTAGCGGGGAAAAGAGTGATAGCTTAAAAAATGGTTTAAGTTTTTTTTTTAAGATTATATTTTTTTAATAGGCGCGTCGAGCACTTTTTAGGTGAAAAAAATAGGGAAATCATGTTTCGTTAGATAATAAGCACTCAAAACCGGAGTGCCGATAGAAATTAAAACTTAAAAATAATACGTGTGTATTTTTAATCATCAAATATTTTATTTTGCGCAAGTATTTTTGATTAGAAGATTAGAAGTGAATAATATTTACAGTCAAGAATCGCAAGAAATAAAAGTCGCATATATTTTGAATTCTATTTCTCTTAAAACGCACTGTTTTCGCCTGCGACATCGCAAGGTGAATCTTGTATTGAGTTGTCAAACGAAAATATTTTATTTATTTCATAATGTCATTATCATAGTAGTCAATCAATAATTACTATAGACATATTAAGTTCAGATAGGATATATTTTGAACTAAATAACATTTACGTAAATTTTATCTGATAGATGAGTCACTTGTAATACATATATATTAGTCATTTATTCTATTTCATATTCATATTTGTTAATGAAATTAATTAAAAAACCAAAAAATCTATGATTTCCAGGTGGCGATGACGTTCAACAGCTATGTGACGCTGGTGAAGAAGAATTTCTAGAAATTATGGCTCTAGTTGGTATGGCATCCAAACCATTACACGTGAGGCGTCTACAGAAAGCCCTGCAAGAGTGGGTAAACAACCCTGCGTTATTCCAAATCCCAATCGTCCCAAACTTATGTCCCACGGATAACCCCTTCATGCAGTGCAACCAAAGGCTTTTAAATATACCTCCAGCTATTCCAAACCTCCCTCGTACTGTAGCTTCCCCAGATAATAACAGACCGATGTACAGTCCGTCTCCCGGTGCCCCTGAAAACAGTTGTGGGTCAAATGCATCGGCTCCTAATGCTAGTCCTGTTCATAGCCAACCCACATTCACTAAGATCGTCCTGCCTTCGTCCCCGGCTGCCCCAATTACTACCACAGCGCGGTCTTTTTCTCCTCAAAGTGCTTGTCCCCCAGCTTCCTCAGGATCCAGCCCAAGTTCAGTAACATCACCCGTCCAATTAACCCCAGTCCTTTTAGATATTCACGTACAAAAGTTATCCGCTGCTGCCGAGAAACTAAGCAAGCATCTACCTCAACTGGAGCCAAAGCCACAAAATACAAAGAAAAAAATGTGCAAAGATTTGGAATTAGTTATGATGATGCCAGAAACTGATCCGAGAAGAATGGAGGAGATTAGGAAGTACGCAGCAATCTACGGCAGGTTCGATTGCAAGCGGAAACCAGAAAAGCCTTTGACACTTCATGAGGTTTGTTAAATAAACATTGAGATGTATACATTACTTTTAAGATTTATAGATTAATTTATACATTACTTTAAATTATATAACCACTTGAATTTATTGTTAAGACAGTGGTGGAACTTTACGCTGCAATTTTACTCGATACTAGAGGGAAGGGATGAAAATATAATTTAGATTTATTCCCCTGAACAGAAGAAAACATCTTCTATACATTTAAACTAATAAATCTAATAACAAAACATTATAAGTTCGCGATCTCGCTATAATAGAAACTAACAAAACGATTCACAATGAACAACAACAGGTCATTACCTGTTGTTGTTTGTTGAACGAGGTCCTTCTAAAAGAAACTAATAAAATCTAACACAACAATCGACAACAGTTATTTAATTCCGAAACCATTAAAAGCAACAATAAACACCCACAGGTGATGGTGAACGAGGCGGCGGCGCAGATGTGCCGCTGCGTGCCGGCGCTGCTCACGCGCCGCGACGAGCTGTTCCCGCTCGCGAGGCAGCTCGTGCGGCGCGCCGGGTTACACTACTCGAAGCATGGGTGAGTTGTGGGAACTAGCTGGTATTATACACCTCCGTTCTAGATTAATCGATTGAAAATTAAAGCCTTGATATATACAATTGCAACATTTTTGAAAATTATATCCGCACACTTTTTACTGCAGTGGTTTTTCTCGCATAGGGGGACATACTCAACTTTTCCACTCAAAATCGAGACATCAGGTGTTAAATGAGAGAATTGTATGCTGTGTTTTGCCGTAGTTACCACAATAGACAGATATAAATGATATAAATTCTACTGAGTGGGAATCAAACTTAAAACATATGTATATGTCGTGGCCATATCGTTTAATTGACGATTTCATGAAATCGTTGACTTTATCATGAAATCGTCGCAGTTCATGAAATGACCAATTATCGTTTGGCCAGATCATGATGTCGCTTGACGATATCAATGACACCCTAACGCTTGACGATATGGTCAACTAAACGCGTGGCTACTTCATGAAATTGTCGATCTTGTTTGACCAAATCGTCAATTATAATTACTTTAACAATCGATAGAGGCGCTAGAAGCTCTTTTTCGTATATCAGCTGTTCGTGATAAAGCTAAAACTTTAGTTTTAAATTTTTTTTTTTATTAAAAGCAGCATTAACTGTCCGTTTATAATAAGTAAAAATTATATTCCTAAAAAAATATTATCTTTTTATTTTATAAAAAATCATTATAATTTTGATTTTAAGTTGTTTTGTATTTGTGATAATGTAATAATAACTTTAAGAAATATATAATAAAAACTACTTTTAAATACTAAAGAATCTGTTAAATATAAAAAGTTTAACCTAACCTAACCTATCTTGATAGGTTTTAAATATATTCACACAAAATAAAAATAATTACGTAAAAGAATTTTTAGGTTAGGTTAGGTTAAACCTTTTTTATTTAATTGATTCTCACAAGATTGAAAGTGTTTTGAGCTAAAAAAATCTCCATTATATATAATGAGTTCGTATTACGCACATATTCTGAATTTATGTTAAATATATTATAAAGACACCTTATTTTACGATATGACCAAACGTCGATGACGAAATCGTTAAACGTTGACGAATCAACGATATCGTCAAATTCAGTTGCTCATTTCATGAACTGCGACCATTTCATGATATCGTCAACGAGATCATGAAATTGTCAATTCTACGATCTGACCACGACATATACACAACATACATACCAAATGTTTTTATCTATCTTATACCTTTTGCCTTTTACTAGCAGATGGCTGACGTGATAAAGAATAATTTAGGCTACATTAGAATTATAACTATTTGCTACTTACTGACTAGCAAATTTATAATATAATTTAAAAATAATTCCAGTTTGCCGCCAACAGCGCCGGAGGACCGCGAGCGGGACGACGACGAGACGCCGAGCAAGCGTCCGCGACAGGTCGTCACTCAGATAGACCTCACCAAATAAACTAACTAACTAACTAACTTACATATTAACAAATGCACATTATGGATTAGAAGGAATTGGAGGGAATACTAATATTCTTTTTTTTATAATATTTACAAGGGAAGGCAAGATAAATTATTTTATAACGCTTTAAAAAAATCATATGTAAAATGGCCAAGTTTACTAAAAACGTAATTATTTTATTAATGGAAAACATTTTTTAACTAAAGAACTGAAAGAACTGAAACTGGATTGATTTTTTAGATCATTGGTTTTCGCGATTTTAATACATTTTGAAATTAAATTATTTTAACCATGTAAATTCCGTATATGAGGACAGTCTAGACACTAGGCTCTCTCTGACTCTCTGTATTATGCGGGATAAAGCGTGAATTCCGTATATTTTTTTGCTATTAGAAAATACACATTAGAAAATTCTTTATTATGGCGTTCTTACCTGTAGTTTCGGATTTCCTAACATGTATTTTTTAATACCAAAATACTTATATGCAACAAAACCAATTAAATAGTTCCCATTTTCTTCGCTCTGGTGTCGAGGCAAAGTGCGGCGTTAAGTTCTGTCACTTAACACGCAATGCCTCTAAAGATTGACGGAAAATGGGGAACGGTGTGTCCTAATACTAGGTTCCCTCTGCCTACCCTGCTGTGTGCAACGGGATACAGCGTGAAGCTAATAAAAACAAAAGTAATATAATTATTTTAAAATATCTTAGAATTGTAAATATGCCAATTAGAAATAAGAAGCTATACTTAATACATACATTTAAATGTATATACTTAATACGTCCATAAATCGTTAAAATATTTTATAAAATATCGTATTCAATGAGTTGTAAATATTTTTATAAATAAAAATCGCTATAAAGTTTCAATAACTTTGTAGTGGCGTATTAAATTTTTAGTGTAAATATTTATTGTGATAAAAAAATTATTGTAAATACATAAAGGAACATAACATACTAAGTTATATATAAAAATAAAATAATATAACATAAATAACTATATTTTATGAAATTCTAATTTGACTGCTATAAGACATTGGCAAAGGCCACTCCTTTATATTATTCTCACTAATCTTATTTGATTCCATTCTATCTATTCATTTTATACTTGTTAGATGCCATTTTATAATTGTTAACTAGATTGGTTGTAGGTTCGAATCCCACTCGGGGGACTGATTATGTATTGCTATTTTCATTTTTCCACTTTAAGACAAAGCTCAGCGTCGAGTTCCACCACTCATTGTCTCAAATTCGAACGGAAAGGTTCTTGTGACTTGGCCCCAGGTTCTCTCTGCTTACCTTGCTATAAGGTAAGTAGAGGGAACTGGAGGGCTGGAAGAGGTAGGAGTGTAGCTCAATAAACTATTAACATTCTAAGTTACAAACTATTCTAATAAATAAGGATTATGAATATTTATTTTAAAAAATACTTAAAAAGCTTTCAAATTTATCGTACACATAAAGTAAGACTGGGTCTAGAATGCATCCTTGTAGTACTCCCTCATAAATGAGTAAGTTAATGAATAAATACATCAGGAATCTAGCATCCATATAAAAATATACAATTTTAAATATCAATTAAAGTAAATAACATTTTATTTTTTTTCTTTTATTTGCTTTATATAACACGGCAAAGGTAAGCATGCGAGTCGAAAGCTTTTCTATATCTTTCTTTTATTTCTCCTAACTTTTATTTATTTCAGTTGCGGTAAGTATTACTTTTAGTTTATTTTATGCTTCTTATAACCAAATTCTATTATTGTTATTGGGTATAATGGGATCCACATTATATTTAAGACATCATAATATTTATTTATTTGCTTCAACATTTATATGAATGTTAAATAAACTAACTGACTAACTTAAACTATTACTCACTAATCAACACTTACTTACTTAGTAATAAATAACTTTGCATAGGAAAAGAAAATTATTAAACGAAATATTAGTAAGTCCACAGTTCAAAAACTTTCCGTATAATCTAATTCCGTATAGTCCAATTTAAATAGTCCAATAACTTAATAATAGTCGTAAAAATATTATTCTTATAAGATTACTTTATCTTATTAAATTGGAATTAATTTTACAAAGCAGTTGAATGATAGTCCCGGGTTCGATCCCCACTTGGGGGACTGATTATTAAATTTAATTTCAAATTAGACAGAGAGCGGCTTTAAGTGTCACCTCGACAGATAATATCTGAAAAAAATGGAAGACCAAATATTATGAGACCATGTTTAAAAATAAGAAGAAATATCGTAACAAGTAATTTGTTGCAGGATGGAGACGAAGGGAACGGAGTGAGAGCGAGCCCGGACACAGCTAGGACTTCAAATCATGGGTAATTTACATTTATATGTAAATTATTTTAATGTTTTGTTTCAGCTTCACGCTGTATCCCGCACACAACAGGGTAGGCAGAGGGAACCTAGTATTAAGACACTCCGTTCCCCACTTTCCGCCGAATTCGGAGGCATTGCGTGTTAAGTGGCGGAACTTAACGCCGCGCTTTACCTCGACACCAGAGCGAAGAAAATGGAAATATTAAATATTTCCACTCCTCGAGTGGGAATCGAACCCACAACCAGTCGTTTACAGTCACACGCTTGTGCCACTGGACCACGACTGGCCACAATTAATTATTTTAATGTTTTGTTTTATTTAGATTTTTAAGTTATATTAATAAATGATTACTTGATCACTTGAAAACAAGTACTCTATAGGTTCGTATATAGAAAATGGTGATCTCAAAAAAACTTGGGGCCAGCCGTGGCGCAGTGGCACAAGCGTGTGACTGTAAACGACTGGTTGTGGGTTCGATTTCCACTCGAGGAGTGGAGATATTTAATATTTCCATTTTCTTCGCTCTGGTGTCGAGGCAAAGCGCGGCGTTAAGTTCCGCCACTTAACACGCAAGCCTCCGAATTCGGTGGAAAGTGGGGAATGCAGTGTCTTAACACTAGATTCCCTCTGCCTACCGTGCTGTGTGCGGGAAACAGCGTGAAACTAGAAAAGAAAAAAAAACTTAAAAGGAAAAGAAATAGAAAATAAAATAATGATATTAAGCAAAGAAAAAGTTAATAAAAATATATAGTTATCTAATTATTGTAATTTTATCCCCTTTCCTGAATAGCTGGTGGGGAATGAAGACAGAGAGCGATGACGCCGACTCCCGATGTTCGTACTCGAGCACCAGCACACCACCACCTGTGAGTGTTAAATATTATTAAATTAATAATAACTGGTATCAGAGGCAACGCGCGGCGTTAAGTTCCGCCACTTAACACGCAATGCCTCCGAATTCGGCGGTGCGTGGGGAACGGAGTGTCTTAACACTAGGTTCCCTCTGCCTACCCTGTTATGTGCGGGATAGAGCGTGAAGCTAAAAAAAGGTTGGTGATAATTCTTAACAAGGACATCAAATTTTATAATGTTTTTTAAAAACCAACTCTGTATTGGCATTAGTGTACGGCAAAATGTCATAAATACTGTTTAAACATTTTTAAAGTGTTATTCCACACTTAGGAAAATGAAAAAGACCTTTAAAGGAAACGTATAAAAATTTGAACGCAGCGGGATTCGAACCCGCGCCTCCTGAATACCGTCCAGGCGCTCTCACCACTGAGCCATGCGTTCTACTATCCGCTGCGTCGAAATTTTTATACGCTTTATTACAACTTATTTATATTGTTAGCACACTTTAAAAATGTTTAAAAAGTATTTAATAAATAGCATTCTCTCTTGTCAAACGATTGTTCGTAGAATAATCTTTGGATAGCAGAAATTTGTAAAAACCTCTCTACAGAGATGCTAACCTAAGTAAACAAGAAAACCCAAAACCATCGAATTTAAAGCCTTATACTCTCCTAAAATGGTCTGAATTGTATGTATTTATTATTATTATAATTTCTATTTAAAGGAACCAGATGAATCCCGTCCACAAGTAGTGGCGGCGCGTGGGGACAGCATCATAGCCGTCGCCAACCCCGCACTGCAACCACCACACCCCGCGAGAAACCATTCCAACTGACAAAACTAAAATATCACAATCAAAATGGTGCATACATCAAATTGGAGCCAGCCCGAGGCTAGTCGTAAACGCGACTGGTTGTGGGTTCGGTTCCCACTCGAGGAGTAGTAATATTTAGGATTTCCATTTTCTTCGCTTTGGTGTCAAAAAAAATAAAATGGTTCAAACATAAAATTGAGGCCAATCGTGGAGCTGGCCGTGTGGAAGTCTGGGCAAACTACATGAAAATCACAATGATCTGAAAACTTAATATTTGTTAATTACAATTAACAATGAATTAATTGTTAATTGCAATTAAATGTTGGTCAACTGTGACTTGTGAGTACTGGAGTGTGACTGTAAATGCAACTGGTTGTAGATTTATTCTCATTAGAAGAGTGAATGTATTAAGGATTTCCATTTTCTTCGCTCTGGTGTTGAGGCAAAGCGCGGCGTTGAATTCTGCCACTTAACATGTAATGTCTCCGAATTTCGACGGAAAATGGGTAACGGAGTGTACTTAACACTCGGCTCCCTCTGCCTAGCTTAATGTGTGCAAGATACAATGTGAAGCTAAAAGAATGGTTCAAAATAAACAACTATCATAACTTGTAAAAAGCGTATAAGAATTTCGACGCAGCTGGTAATAGAACGCATGGTGTAGCGGTTAAAACGTTTGGATATTAAACAAAAGCACGAGTTCGTGTCTCGTGGCGTTTAAATTTTTATACGTTTTTTTAATGATTTTCATATACTAAATGTGTAAATGATACTTTGAAAATGTTACAAGAATATGCTACTTGAATATCTAAATTTATTAATTTAAAACCAAAATGTGTTTAAAATCTTCTATTTCAGAAAAAAAACGATGTACATAGTCAGTGTATATTACTGTAATTTTTAAATTAAATTCCTATACATTTCTGTATATAATAACTCCATAATGGCACAGTTGATATGATATCTAAATAAGACCAGTGAGTGTGAGTTCAAATATACTTAGTAATATTTCTTCAGATTATATTTGTTACACTTGAAGAGAAAGAAATCATTCATTATTTAATTTTTGTATTGGGCTTATTCTATCAAGTATACCACTAACTTAATTAAACGATGTTTCGATATAAACAAAAAATAAGCAGAAAAAATATTGAAAAAGACATTTAGAAAACGTATAAAAATTTGGACGCAGCGGGATTCGAACCCGCGCCTCCTGAATACCGTCCAGGCGCTCTCACCACTGAGCCATGCGTTCTACTATCCGCTGCGTCGAAATTCTTATACGCTTTATTACAACTTATTTTTGTTGTTAGCATATCTGTAGAGAGATTCAAATTTTTATACGTTTTCTGAATGTCTTTTTCAATTTTCCTAAGTGTGGAATAACACTTTAAAAATGTTAAAAGAAAAAATATTGTTAATTCAAAATAACCGTAGCAATATTCCATACCTTGAGGCCGTCATGGCGCAGTGGAACAGTGACTGACTGTGACGCGATCGTCGTGGGTTCGATTCCCACTCGGGGTAATTATATTTTAATTTTTATTTTTAATCTCTAGTACCTAAAACAAACCGCGGCGTTGAGTTCCGCTCGAACGGAGTATTATGACACTAGATTCTCTGTGACTGAGCAGGAGCAGGAAAAAGTTGAAAAATAATATAATTGATATGAAAAAAACAAACTTCAACGAAATGAATATCCGCAACAGTCACCATATCGTATATAATTCATTAATTATTTAATGAACTACGTACGGTATGTCCCATCGACTCATAATATAGTAAAAGGAATAAATAAATTAGCAATAATTGCTCATCGACTCGACGGTGTTTACTGGTGATATAAGTAATACTTAGAAATCAAATTAATATGATATATACATTTTTACTATTTTAAAATGTTTTTCACGCATTTCGAGTAAGAATTGAGGGTTTCTTAGAGGAGCGAGTTCGAATCCAATTGCGGTAAATTTTTTGTATGTTTTAGAAAAAGGTTTTTCAATTGTATTACAAAGTACTTTTCAAAACAAGAAAATTTTCAAAAATATAATGAAAAAAATAAGAACTATAATTATTTTTTTAAATATTTTTGAAGTGTTATTCCACACTTAGGGATATTGAAAAAAACATTTAGAAAACGTATAAAAATTTGAAAGCAGCGGGATTCGAACCCGCACCTGTAAGTTGTAATAAAGCTTATAAAAATTGCGACGCAGCTGGTATAGCTGGTGATAGCGCTTAAACGGTATTCAGGAGGCGCGGGTTCGAATCCCGCTGCGTTCAAATTTTTACGTTTTCTAAATGTCTTTTTCAACTATAATTATTTTCTGTAGCATAATTTGAACCCGCTATTATCTATACTATCAAGTAAGTGTCAACTGTGCGATCATGGCGTCATACTAAAATGTACTTACTTCATTGTTAAATTCAAAGAGCCATTTTGCAAAAAAATATTCTTGTGTGTTGTAAGATATGCTAAAAATATATCTGTACAGGCGAAAACAAGTTGATGAATAGAAAATTAAATGATGAGTTAGTCATTTCTTCAAATCAAATATACCTTTTTGCTTTTACTATATTTTTTTTGCTACTTAAAAATCATTATTTTTTTTATAACTTATTCGATTATTCACCATGTAAATGAAAATCTGACGTATTTATAATATTCTTGTCAAATAGCCTGGTATATCTATACTTATATTGTACATAAATATATATAACTTTAAAAGCTGAAATTTCGGTAAATCTTAAAATTTTCTGGTAAAACTTGTATTTAACCAACTAAACGGTAAAAGTTTGAAATATCATTAAAACCTAAC
Organism: Dryas iulia moderata; assembly: GCA_019049465.1. Classification (NCBI taxonomy): domain Eukaryota; kingdom Metazoa; phylum Arthropoda; class Insecta; order Lepidoptera; family Nymphalidae; genus Dryas; species Dryas iulia. Next base: position 10,377,810 of record CM032434.1, read on the forward strand.
TAAGCTCCTTTTATATCTTCAACTTAAAAGCTTGTTTTTACCTAGAAATCTTGGTAAAATCTAGAATTTACCAGTTAATGCAGAGATTTACCATAGCCAGCTTTTACCGCAACATTTTTTTAATATAAGGAGACATTCCACCAAATAGATAAGCGTTATTTAAATGTGTACATAGTTTTAGATATTTGAAAAGCCATATATGCCTTTTAGTCATTACATAAGTAAGTTAGTCTTAAATATAGTGTTATTAATATTATACTATTTACTCAGTTTATTCAGACTTATATTATAAATGCGCATGTCTGTCTGTTTGTCTGTCACGCTTTCACGGCTAATCTACCGGTCCGATTTGGATAAAATTTAGAATGAAAGTAGTAAATAAACCAGGGTCAAATACAGGCTACTAGGGTTGAAATAAGGGGTGAAAGTTTATATGAAAAAACTAAACCGCTTGTCAAAAAATAAAGTTGAAATTCGTCATTGCCTACTTTTAAGCTTTTATTTAAAGTACTTTCATTTTCTCTTCTTTAGTGGCCAAAGCATGATCTTTTTAAATATTAAGAATTAATTAGTCCAATTTTTAGGTACTTTTTTTACAATTTCTAAATAGCGATATTTTAATCTCAGAATACTATAATATAACAATTTAAAAGAAACCTTACTTTAATATAGCCTTTAAAATATTTTCGGAAAAGAATGATATTTTAAAAATTGTAACAAGCGACAGTTCAAATCGCGATATTTTAAAATTGATTTTCATATATATTAGAAAAAAAAGTATGACTAGGATGTTTTGATATGCCTTATTTCTTTAATATGCTTTACATCCGAATCAGAGACTTTGCGTATTGAGTAGCGAAACTCAACGCTGTAATTTGTCTACTAGGGCACGGAAAGGAAAACAATTTAAACATAATCAGCTCTTCAAATGGGAATCGAACCCACAACCAATCGCATTCTCTACAGACGTCTGTACTAGTAGAACTACATTTTTTGTATTAAATAGTATAATATTAATATTTATTTTAAGTATTTATATGTGTATATTATTATGTTATTTAAGACTTCTTTAGTTAGATGTGTTAATATTATTAATATTAATAATAATTAAACCTTATATTTTTAACTGTAAACTTGTTTTTATTTTTTCTCTCCTTTCTTCATAGTATGAATGTATTATTAAAAATATATAGCGAAAAGAGAACCTAGTGTCAAGACTTTTCGTTATCCACTTTCCGCCCAAATCCTATATAGTGCGTTAAAAGTTGCGAAATTAAATGCTGCTTATAGACTTGTCTTCAGGGTGGAAAAATCAAAATTATTTAAATATAATCATTACCCAAGTAGGTATTAGGTTTTTTTTAGTAGGTAGTTTAGTTTAGTAGCTAGTATTTAAGTAGGTAGGTAGGAATCGAACCCACAACTAACCGTGAATTCAGTCAGATGCTATACCATTGCGCAAAAAATGCCTCGATATCGTGCAGAAAGTGGAAAATGGAGTGTCCTGGCACTAAGTTCTCTCTTCTCTAACTTTTTTTTGTTTGTTTATTCTTTTTTATTTATTTTTTTTAACTTCACGCCAATATTGATTATTTATTATAGGCATACCTAATATGGCCATGGAAATTGAAATATCAGTAACATCATCATCAGTAATGACGACGAGATGAGAATTTAATATTTGTTCATTTGTATTCTAACTGGACAATCTGCGGCAAGTCCCGTTGTGATGATGTCATTTAGGTACAGTGGGACAGTGCGACTGATGATGATTGTGGGTTCGATCCCCACTTGGGGGAATGCTTCTTTACATAGTATAAAGCAAAGTCGCTTCTCGGACTGTCTGTTTGTATGTATGCTTAAATCTTCAAAACTAATTTTATTTAAAGAAATGCCGCAGAATACATAATTTTATCAAAAACAGTGATATACATAGTATAAACACAAGACTAGGCTTATTTCTCCTAGTTTTCGACTTCTGAAAGGTAAATAAATCATTTATGTCTCAAGGCGTAACTGCGTTATAAAATTCCTCAAATAACTGCAGCCTTGCCATTTGAACTCACTAAAAGATTAAAAATATATTAATAAAGCATCTTTACTCTTTTCCCCACATAGCAGGGTCAGAGAAGATGTAGTGTCAAGGCACTCCGACCTCCACTTTCCAACCGATATCGAGACTGTGTGCTGAGTGGAGGAACTCAACTCCGAGCTTTCTATTCGGAAATTTCGGAATTCGGAGAGAGTTGAAAATTTAAATATAATCATTCCCTTGAATGGGTATCGAACCCACAATGATTAGTCGGACGATATTGCACTGCGCCATGACGGCCTTTTATGTAAAGGAAAGTGTATAGGAAAGTGTGTAAGTGTAGTTTACCTTCTCTCCTCCTAAGAACTCTTTCTAAAAATATTATGCTGCCCTTTTTATTTTTTTCCTTCACACTGTATCCCGTATACAAGAGGATAGTCAGAGGGACCCTAATGTTAAAACATTCCGTTCCCCATTTTCGGCGAATTGCAGGCATTACGTGTTGAGTGGCGGAACTCAACTCCGAGCTTAGCCTTGACACCAGAGCGAAGAAAATGTAATAATAAATATTTCAATTCCTCGAGTGGGAATCGAACCCACCACCATCGCATTACAGTCAGATGTTGTCACATTACACCACGACACAGCCTAATCGAGTAATTTGTAAATTAATCCACATTTAGTCACAAAACTAACGTCAATGATTTTTGAGATATTTTTAACTCAAAAATTTGTATTCTGCATGAGAAATATTAACTATGTGTGTATTTAAATTGATAATAAAATTAAAATTCAAGCCTTAGTTTTAAGTACGAGAATGATGTGACTTTTCCAAGAAAATCATAGAAACAGTAAATTTATGATAAGAATCTGCATAGTTACATACATCTAATGTACCTAAATATGCAGGACAATAAAATAAAAATAGGCTTATAATATTAATAATAAGAGGGGACAAAATCTCCATCAATTGTGGAGAAATTATATTCGGTGATTCTATTAATTAGGCGGAGAGAGGAGAGCAATTTTTTTTAGCTTCACGCTGTATCTCGCACACAACAGGGTAGGCAGAGGGAATATAGTGTTAAGACACTTTGTTTCCACGCACTGCCGAATTGGAGGCATTGCGTTTTAAGTGGCGGAACTTAACGCCTCGCTTTGCGTCGACACCAGAGCGTAGAAAATGGAAATATTAAATAAAATAAATTCCGTCTGCCCACCCTGCTGTGTGCGGGATATAGCGTGAAGCTAAAAAATAAACAAACTTAAAAATTCAAAAAAGACATTTGGAAAACGTACAAAGATTTGAATGCAGCGGGATTCGAACCCGCGCCCCCTGGAAATCGTCCAGGTACTCTGACAAGTAGTAGAAGAAAATAAGTTGTAATAAAGCGTATAAGAATTTCGACGCAGCTGGTAGTAGAACGCATGGCTCAGTGGTGAGAGCGCCTGGACGGTACTCAGGAGGCGCGGATTCGAATCCTGCGTTCAAATTTTTATACGTTTACAAAATGTCTATTTCTGAAATATATTTAAAAACATTTTTAAAGTGTTATTCCACATTTAGGGACATTGAAAAAGACATTTAGAAAACAGATAAAAGTAGTAGAACGCATGTCTCAGGGCGGTATTCAAGAAGCGCGGATTCGAATCCCGCTGCGTTCAAATTTTTATACGTTTTCTAAATGTCTTTTTCAAACTTATATCCGACTACATAGTTTAAGGAAAAGTATGCGTAAAGCGTAAGATCCGTTCTGATTAAATGTACTCTAATTTCGAGAAACACACAAGGTCTTTGTAAGGACACATCGACTCATAATACATGTATTCCTATGTATCTATTTATAGCTACTATAGTAAAAGTTGAGGTCATCGTGGCGTAATGTGACAACGTCTGAATGCAAACACAATTGTTGTCGGTTCGATTCCCGGTCGAGGGAATGATTATATTTAAAGCATGTCATTAAATCTCAGTCGTGGCGCAGTGGCACGAATGTGTGACTGTAAACGAGTGGTTGAGGGTTCAATTTCGACTCGAAGAGTGGAGATATTTAAATTTTTATCTCCTTCGCTCTGGTATCAGAGGCAAAGCGCGGTGTTAAGTTCCGCCACTTAACACGTAATGTATCCGAATTCACAATAGGTTGCCTCTGCCTACTTGGCCATAAGCGGGAACATTAGTAAAACTACTTATAAACATTACACAAACATATAAGTAAATGACGTCTTAGTATTTTTTTTCAGTATAATAGGCTAATTTCACTGACAAATAAAAGTCGAAAGTCTGTAAAGACAAGAAAGAAACTTTCGCCTCATAAAAGTGATTTAGCCCAGATTAATAGTAATATTAATTACTTTTCGTAAGAAAAAAAAAAGGATATAAATATTATAATATATATATTTTGAATAAGAGGGTAGTTGGAGAGAACCTAGTTATGACGTCATGACTTTCCTGACACTACGTGTTAATAACGTGGAACTCAACGCCGCGCTTTGTATAAGTATCAGAGCAGAAAAAACGAAAATATTAAAATAATCATTTCTCCACGTGGGAATCGAACCGAAAACCACCGCGTTTACAGTCAGACGCTGTCCCACTGAGCAACAACGGCCTCAATCAATTTTGAAACTAAAATACTCAGTATAATTTCTAAAATAACGCAATAGTTACTTAAATTTGAGATTAACGGAGTATATCAATTGCTACCTGTTCCAGTAATCATGTATGTGGCTATTAAACACCTCTATACAAATTATAAAAAAAGAATATCGCAAAATGCAATGGGTTATTATTTTGAAATGTGTATTGTATTACGGTCGCTCAGTTATAATAACAATACATTTTGTAATATATAAAAAAAAACGAGATTTTCAAGATAACCCACTTTCTCTGTATTCATGGGCATAAATTGATTTAGTTTCATATGAAATTTCATTAAACGCGGTCCCATAAAATTATTATAAAGCATTAATTTTGAAATTATTTTAAAAATTTAAACAAAAAATGACGATAACTGGCAACACTATATGTAACATAATACAATCTTTTCCGGTTTTATTAATATTAGTGCAAAATACTAAGAAATGCCTCCAAACGCCCCTCATTTACAAGCCTCCGTCTCCGACTTACGCGCCGGAATACTACGAGGCTTATGACACCCTTATCAACAATCTGCTACATGACAACACCTGTCACGAATACCAATACGGGGTTCCTCAAATATATAATAAAAAATATTCGGTAGAAAGGAAACTTTGCTACAATTTCTATCCTAACCCGACGTACGGACATAACTATGACCAAACTCATTATATATACGGGTATCCAAGCTACGAAAGTCCCCATAACACATATATTTCCCCTAGTTTTTATGGGTCAAAAAATAATGGTGGTAACACCACTTTCGCGTATAAGACGAATTATGCACCAAATGTGAATAATGTTAAGCGTAAATACAAGGTTGTAGTGAAACGAGGGAGGAAGAAGTCTCAGAAGTTGACAGGTAAGATCATTGGTTATTTTATTATTTTTTTAAGTGTTATTTCACACACTTACGAAACGAAAACATATATAACATTTTTAAAGTGTTATTCGCAAACACATCAGAAATTGAAAAATATTTTTGGAAAACGTACATTTTTTGAAAATTTATGAAAATCATTTTTAGAAAAAGGAATAAATTGAACGCGCTTTGTCGTTGACCACTAAGCCATATGTTTTATTCCAGCTACGTTCAAATTTTCATACCTACATAAGATTGATGCAACTTAAATTAAAAAAGTTAACATTTTTTAAATTTATTATTGGTTTCAATGAATTGTGGCCAGTCGTGGCCTAGTGGTACAAGCGTGTGACTGTAAACGACTGCTTCTGGGTTCGATTCCCACTCGAGGAGTGGAAATTATATTTCCATTTTCTTCGCTCTGGTGTCGATGTAAGCGCAAGGCGCAGCCTTAAGTTCCGCCACTTAACACGCAAGCCTCCGAATTCGGCGGAAAGTGGGGAACAGAGTGTCTTAACACTAGGTTCCCTCTGCCTACACTGCTGTGTGCGGGATACAGTGTGAAGCTAAAAACTAAAAAATATGCATAGCTAAGACAGGACAACGTCTTTTGAATTGGTTAGTCTATAAGATACTGATTGTATAGTCTTGATGACCGTCTTGATGAAAGTGTAAGGTTATCAGCAAAACCGCATTGAAGTATAGTTACATATTAAATAATATCGCGTACGTATGAAGCCGTGACCTTACGAAGATAAAACGCTAACAAATACTCATGAATATTTTTTAGTGTGATGTGCACTAGTATATTGTTATAATTCTTTTTTTAGCTTCACGCTGTATCCCGGACACAGCAGGGTAGGCAGAGGAAACCTAGTGTTAAGACACTCCGTTCCCCACTTTCCGTCGATTTTCGGAGGCATTGCGTGTAAAGTGGCGGAACTTAACCCCGCCCTTTCCCTCGATACCAGAGCGAACGAAATGGAAATATTAAATATTTCCACTCCTCAAGTGGGAATCGAACCCACAACCAGTCGCTTACAGTCACACATCTGTGCCACCACGCCATGACTGGTCACGTTATATATATTGTCATACATATTGTATAATGAAACGTATAAAACATATATACAGCTCTCAAGACGAGTGGATTTGACCGCAACCTTCAATTTATTTGCTTCTCTCTTTTTTTCGTCAGTCGGAAAGACTCTAGTGTCGAGATTCACCGTTCTACACTTGTCGCCCGAATTCAAGGTATTGTGTACCTCGAGGCTGTCTTTTCCGTTTTTTTAGTAGAGCGGAGAAATGAAAATAACTGATAAGTAAGCAAGAATCGAATCCACTACCCATTTTTGCCACTGCATTATTTTAAAAGCGACGAATAAAAGTGTTACACGTCTAATATATATATTTTTTAAATTTATAGAATCGAAAACTGTTAGTAATTTAAAAAAAAATATACAATAAATATTTACATCAATCAAGATAATATTAATCCGAATTCGGCGATGCGTGGGGAACGGAGTGTCTTAACACTAGGTTCACTCTGCCTACCCTGCTGTGTGCGGTTTACAGCGTGAAGCTAAAAAGAATAATGTATAGACGGAGACAAGAAAAGATTTGTTAGTACTCTACCAAAGCAAAAAGAACATGTTTTTTTTTAACAAAACAGCGTGTCTTACATGAGTAATAGAAGACTCTTTGTTGACATCTCAGCGAAGTGACATTACTGACATTATCCTTATGTTGGATAGGTAAAGGAAAAACGTTGTATCCCTCTTCGAGAAAATTCCGTAGATAGCTGAGACAAGGATGACATTTACTAGTCATGTTAATACAGAGGAGTGTAGAATTCTAATTTTTATAAAATAACTAGCGGCCCGCTGGTGGCTTCGCCGCGTGGACTGCCTATTTGTTTCGTTATTTTACAACCCTCGGGGGTGGATTTTTGAAATATAAAGTAGCCTATGTTTGACCTTCGATTATTAACTATATTTATTCCAAAATTCATTACAATCGGTCAAGCGGTTTAGCCGTGAAAGCGTAACAGACAAACACACAAACTTTCGCATATACTCGTAAGTATGAATGCATAGAAATATATACTTTTTAGCTTTATGCTGCATGCCGCACACAGCAAGGTAGGCAGGGGGAACCTAGTGTTAAGACACTCAGTTCCCCCACTTTCCGCCGAATTCGGAGGCATTGCGTTTTAAGTGGTGGTACTTAACACCACGCTTAGTGTCGACACCAGAGCGAAAAAAATGGAAATATTAAATATTTCCACTTCTCGAGTAAGAATCGAACCCACAACTAGTCAATTTCCAGTAACTCGTTGTGCCTTTGCGCCACGACTGATTTCAAATAATGAATTAATAAAATAATTGTAAAAGCAACACAACTACAACTATATGAGTGACATATGTATATATACGTTGCTAAAACAACGCCTGTTTTAGCGTCAACTATATTGATATGCTATGAAACTGATACATAGTGGCCAGTCGTGGCCCAGTGGCACAAGCGTGTGACTGTAAACGACTGGTTGTGGGTTCGATTCCCACTCGAGGAGTGGAAATTATATTTCCATTTTCTTCGCTCTGGTGTCGAGGTAAAGCGCGGCGTTAAGTTCCGCCACTTAACACGCAAGCCTCCGAATTCGGCGGAAAGTGGGGAACGGAGTGTCTTAACACTAGGTTCCCTCTGCCTACCCTGCTGTGTGCAGGATACAGCGTGAAGCTAAAAAAAAAAAAAAAAAACATTTTTAGAAAATTACCATATCTGTAGAGAGATACTCTCAGATTCTGCGAACGATCGTTTGGCGAGAAAGAATGCTATATATTAAATGCTTATCACATATTAATGTTATTTACGCACTTAAGAAAATGAAAAATGGTTATAAATAGCTTATATTTTTTTTAATTTTATTTTTAGCTTCACGCTGTATCCCGCACAGCAGGGTAGGCAGAGGGAACCTAGTGTTAAGACACTCCATTCCCCACTTTTATAATTTTTTTAACAAGCAAAATAGATTCAAATAGGTAGAATACACACCTTTATAGTCTATGCGCTTCGACCGCTTAGTCGGGTGTTCGAATCCTCCTGCGTTCATATTTTTATACGTTTTTTTTTTACGAAAAAAAGGAATATTAAGTTTTAATTAATAATTTGAAAATAATATTTTTCATCACATTTATTTAATCATCACATTTCATATTTGATATATTTGTAGCAAAAAAGATCCTTTTTCCTTAGCGTCAAAATCTCGGAACTTTGTGCGTTTAATTAGCATCATAACGTTATTTGTAAACAGTGTCTGCTACTTAGGTATTTACTATTTACGTTCTTAGAACTGGTTTTAGTTTCATCTAGGTTAGACCTGTAGCTCGACTTGTTCTTTCTAAATCATTTTTATTTATTTCTAAGGTCTGCACAACGGACACGAACATATTATACAAATACAAACATTGCAAGGTGTTATCCCAGTTACAGGCAGACACAACATGCAGCAATATACTTTTCATTTAGAATATTATATTTTTTTTTAGCTTCACTCTGTATCCCGCACGCAGCAGGGTAGGCAGAGGAAACCTAGTGTTAAGACACTCCGTTCCCCACTTTCCGCCGAATTCGGAGGCTTGCGTGTTAAGTGGCGGAACTTAACGCCGCGCTTAACCTCTGATACCAGAGCGAAGGAAATGGAAATATTAAATAATTCCACTCCTCGAGTGGGAATCGAACCCACAACCAGTCGTTTGAAGTCACACGTGTCACTGCGCCACGACTGGCTCTAATTGTATTTGTAAAATGATTAAATTATGTTATGATAAGTAAATACTTCTTTTCACAATATTTTTTGTCTTTTGTGAAAAATCTTTATCCCATATCCCTCAAACATTTTTTTTATACGAGGCCCCGCCAAGTCACGCTACACCACTGCTACTAGCATACGAAGTGTCATAATTATACTAAAATGGTGGTTTAATATTGACTGATCTAAAATATGACAACAATAGGCTATAAATTGCAAAAGAAGCTTTTCAAGTATTGTAATAAAAGGATTGCAATAAATTGCTTTGATAGGCAAATTATTCTTCGATGTTATACTCCGATGGTGTACATCTTTACTAATATAACAAAGAGGTAAAATTAGCAACTTTCTTTGTAAGGGATTACCCCTTAGGAACGGATCAGGTAAATTCCTTCACAATTACAAAGTCACACTATTCAGGAGTGCTATCCATACATATATTATAAATGCGAAAGTCTGTCTGTTTGTCTATCATGCTTCCACGGCTAATCTACCGATCCGATTTGGATGAAATTTAGAATGAAAGTAGTTAAAGTTACTGGGTCTAACATAGGCTTCTTACTTTTCAAAAAATCTACCTCTAAAGGCTTGAAGTAGGGGATGAAAGTTTTTCTGCCTGCGTTGCGTACGGATGGTCTGCGTAAATGCTTTTCCCAGCGACAAAAAAAAAAAAAAAATGGGATGAAAGTTTATATGAAAAATTGAAACCACTTGACCGATTGTAATTAATTTTGGCATAAATACTTTAGAAGATACCAGCTTAAAAATAGGTTACTTCATTTTATCAAAACCCACCCCCGAGGGTTGCAATACAACGAAATAGCTATGCAGTTCACGCGGTAAAGCCGCGAGTGGGCCGGTAGTAGGATATATTCTTTTATGATTGAACAGAAAGTACAGAGAATCCTATAGGGGCTTGAACTCGAAGCACTAAAATCACTCGGCAAACCCGCGAGCGAGTTCATAGTAAAACAATACTTTTGTTTTGATACCATATATATTTAGTATTTTTACGTAACTCCTATTGCTGCAGAAGAGCCTGTTAAAATAAGTTGAAACTTAGTGTTAAGACACTCCGTTCCCCACCTCCGTTCCGTTATAGCGCGGCGTTAAGTTCCGCCACGTAAGACGCAATGGATCCGGCGGCATGTGGGGAACGGAGTATATTCAGAGCATTGACGATATATATCTTGCATGTATTTAATTAAAGGTCCAGTCTATCAAGAAATGGCTGATTGGATATTATATTTGTATAGAGTGACCGCTGTCATATCTGACAGACAGATCAGGATCCGGTACCACCTTGTTTTAATCTTGTTTAATTGCCTCTTACAAACACATACATAGTTCTTTTTGAATTTAATATATACGTAAAGGTTCTATTTTGTTTATATTAAAGAACCCAAGGGGCCAGTTGTGGCGCAGTGGCACAAAGTATGATAATAAAGCGACTGGTTGTGTGTTCGATTCCCACTCGAGGAGTGGAGTTTTAGCTTCCTAGTGTTGAGACACTCCGTTCCCCACTTTCCGCCATATTCGGAGGTATTGCGTGTTAAGTGGCGGAACGTAACTCCGTGTTTTGCCTCGACAACATAGCGAAGAAAATGAAAAAAATTCCACTCCTCAAGTGGGAATCGAACTCACAACCAGTCGTTTACAGTCACACGTTTGTGCCACTGCGCCACGACTGGCCCCTATACGCGATAATCCGGTTAAAATATGTTCATTTCATAAAATGAACTTGTCTATAGTATTAGATGAAGCAGGGTCTAGTTATCGTGCTCTTCGAAGCATGGCGGAGGTCGCACATACAAACGCCCTTTAGACGCGTCAACGTTACTTAACCGAATTAAACACTAAAACTGGTTGTGACTGTGGGTTCAATTCCCACTCGAGGAGTGGAAATATTTATTATTTAGATTTTCTTCGCTCTAAAGTCGAGGCAAAGCGCGGCGTTAAGCTCCGCCACTTAACACGCAATGTCTTCGAATACGGTGGAAAATGGGCAATCTAAAAGATAAAAAGCATTTTTCCGAGTGATTCGAACCCACTACGAATTGCAATTACAGTCAGATGCTATTCCACTGCTCTATTACGCTTATACATTTACTATGGTCTAGATACTCGTAGTTTAATTTACTATATCCATACTTATATTATAAATTCGAAAGTCTGTCTGTTTGTCTGTCACGCTTTTACGGCTAATTTGCCGGTCCGATTTGGATGAAGTTTAGACTGAAAATAGTAAAAAATTCTGGGTCAAACATAGGGTACTTATTTATTTAAAAATCCACGTCTAATGCGCCAAAATAGGGGTGAATTCGTTTGAATAATCTAAACCGTTTGACGGATTGTTATGAATTTTGGCATATATATAGTTGATAATCCAAGATTAAACATAGGCTACACATTTTTCAAAAATCCACCACCGAGGGTTGCAATTTAACGAAACAGTAATGCAGTTTACGGCTAGTATCTTATATTGTAAATTACATCATGTAATAATAGTAAATTAAACAATATAATTATTTACCTATATATCTTCTACACAAAATGAGTATTGACACTATACAAAGAGGATTTAAATGTTCCCCGAAACACCAGGAGGTCACAGGTTCGATTTCACCCAATCATTTTTTACGCTAGAAGCAGGGTTATTACAAGAATGAATGAATCACCATATACATACAAATTGTACATAATTTTAACATTCAGGGGCAACTAGTTCTCAATGTTATTCAACTCTCAAATTTATTGCGTTTGGTAAACAAAATCAATTTCTAGCCTTTACAATATGACGTCATTCTGCTAAATATTTTTTTCATTATTCATTTCATGAAATATATGCATGTTTATGGCTGGTTTCGCAAGTTATGGAGTGTTTTTTTTTAGCTTCTCACTGTATCCCGCACACAGAAGGGTAGGCAGAGGGGACCTCGTGTTAAAACACTCTGTTCCCCACGCACCGCCGATTTCTGGAGGCATTGCGTGTTAAGTGGCGGAACTTAACGCCGCACTTTACCTCTCGACACCAGAGCGAATAAAATGAAAATATTAAATATTTCCACTCCTGGAGTGGGAATCGAATCCACAACCAGTCGCTTTACAGTCACACTTTGTGCCACTGCGCCACGACTGGCCCCATATGATATATTAGAATATAGTTGTAAGACACTACGCCTTTCATCATGTTTTTCAGCTTAACCCTTTACACGCATATCAGGGTTCACAGAGAAACTAGTGTTAAGACACTCCGTTTTCCATTTTCTATTCAAATCCGAAACGTTGCGTGTTAAGTGGCAAAACTTAACGAAACACTTTGTCTTGACCAACACAACAGAGAAATAATATATAAATATAATAACTAAAGTATACTTTAGTTAATTAACTTTTTTTTTTTTAAGCTTCACGCTGTATCCCGCACATAGCAGGGTAGGCAGAGGGAACCTAGTGTTAAGACACTCCGTTTCCCACTTTCCGCCGAATTCGGAGGCTTGCGTGTTAAGTGGCGGAACTTAACGCCGCGCTTTACCTCGACACCAGAGCGAAGAAAATGGAAATATAATTTCCACCCCTCGAGTGAGAATCGAGCCCATAACCAAGCGCGATTACAGTCAAACGCCTCGGCCAATGCGCCACGATTGCCTCATTATGTATTCCTGGAAAAAATAAAAAATATTATATTGGGATGGTGAAATTTAATGCAATATTTTAGTAGTTACACTAAGTGTAATCTAAGTAAATCTTTGGTGTAAAGTGGAGAGGCGAGTGTTTTGACACTACGTTCTCTCTAACTACTCCGCTTTGCGTGAAGTTACTTTTTTTGGAGCAATCTTTACGTAACACGAAACATCTAGACGCGTGTGAAATAAATTCTCTAGAATACTATACAATGAAATACTTATAATAATAATACAATATTAAACATTCCTCGGATCTGATTACACAATTTACAGCGTTATGTTCCGGTACCCAATTTTCAAACCAATATTGGGCGAAAAAGGACAAACAGGCCATTGCTACTTACCTAAACTGCTATATCCAAAGTCAAAGTAAAACAATTTTATTTAAAATAAGAAGTTACATGCTTCATATTTTGAACGTCAAAGAATTTACCACCGGACACAGGTTCACTAAAGTTAATGCTTCAGACCTGAGAAAAACCGGCGCTAGAAACTCAGCGGGACTTTTTTGTAATTAATTTAACTATTTAGAGGTACAATTATAATTAATATACAAACAATGATACCTTTGAAATTGACTGGAGCAAGCATTACATGCCCAAGGCGTGTTATCATTTAAAAACTCATTGATTAAGTAATAATCTTTAACACAGTGGCCAGTCGTGGCCCAGTGGCAAAAGCGTGTGACTGTAAACGACTGGTTGTGGGTTCGATTCCCACTCGAGGAGTGGAAATATTTAATATTTCCATTTTCTTCGCTCTGGTGTCGAGGTAAAGCGCGGCGTTAAGTTCCGCCACTTAACACGCAAGTGGGGAACGGAGTGTCTTAACACTAGGTTCCCTCTGCCTACCCTGCTGTGTGTGGGATATAGCGTCAAGCTATTTTTATCTTTAACATACAAACGTCTTTACGCATTTTTTTTGAATTGTGAAATGTGTATTTTAATTACTCATATAGTCTATTTAGAAGGCACAGACTAAGCTATAATAAATTTCGCTCCATACATCGGGATTTCCAAGCTCCCTTGGTATTAAGTTCCGGTAGTCATTGGTCAGTCGCGGTTGTCGCCTCGAACGCTTTATATTAAAATGTTGGTCAAGATCGCGCCACTAGTGACTTGAATGCGACACAGACGGACGTCTCTGACTTCTAAATTGTAGTTATTTTTTATTTAGTTATTTTATAATTAGTTATTATATATTTAGTTGAATAGTGACCACAGTGTGTGTCAGACATGGGGAAGGTGTATTTGTTTGGTTTATGTGTGTGTATTATCTTGAATTTAGTCTACGGACAATATGGTGAGTGAATGAAGTTATTATTATATTTTTAAGTTAGTTTTAGGTTTATTAAGATTAATATTTAAGATCTGTGTTTTTTTTTAAACAAAAAAAAAAAATGATAATTTTTAATCTGTATAACAAATTGTATAGAATTTAAATATAGAATTAATTAGTCAATGTCATTAAAATAAATTGTATAATGAAGTGTGCAGTTATTATTCTTAATGTCATTAGAATATTTAAGCTTCACGATTTTTCTTTTATAACAGTGAAAGAGTTAAGACACTCCGTTCTCCACTAGCCGCCCAAAATTGAAACATTGTATGTTAAATGGTGAAACTTAACGCTTTCCTTAAGTTACAGAACGGAGAAAATAAAAATAACTTAAATATAATAAACAGAATAATTTGAATAATTTGATATTAAACTTAAAAAGTGATATATCCCAATTTTACTCGGTTTCAAGTTTTAACTTTTAACATTATAAGCCATTTCACTCTCTGTAAACGTGAATTTTTGATAACCTTATGCTCTTAACTGATTTCTTTATTGTGGTCATTTATTTTTATCCACACAACTGCTAAGATTAATGACGATATATATTTTTTAATACCAGATCAACGACTTTTAAAGTTAATAAATATTGTGGCCAGTCGTGGCCCAGTGGCACAAGCGTGTAAACGACTGGTTCGATTCCCACTCGAGGAGTAGAAATATTTAATATTTCCATTTTCTTCGCTCTGGTGTCGAGGTAAAGCGCGGCGTTAAGTTCCGCCACTTAACACGCAATGCCTTCGAATTCGGCGAAAAGTGGGGAACGCAGTGTCTTAACACTAGGTTCCCTCTGCAAATAAAAAATGAAATATTGATTTGGATAGAATTTTTGTATGAAGATTTGGTTTTCATTTAAAAGTAGTATTTTTAAAACAGAACTTAACTTACGATTAGGTTGGTATTTTCTTGTTTTATAATGTTTTTTCGATATTCGTTATAAATTAATATATATGATTTATGACACGTAATGAGTTGAAATCGGGAAGTGGAGAAAGGAGTGTTTAGGCAATATGTTCTCTCTGATTTCTCTGTTTTGCGGGAAAAAAGATGAAGCTGTTTTTTTTGCTCGTTTTTATGACATTAAGTAAATAAGTACACTCTATTGTAAGTATGTAGTAAGATTTTTTAGATATCTATATAAAAATACCTATATACATATATACTATAAGAAAAGAAGTTAATAATATTTGTTTTTTAATATGTATGTAAAATTTACTTATAGTACATTCGTTTTCTTAGATATATTATTTAGTGATATCTGTCATTAAAAACTTAATATTAGCTTAAAGGCTCGAGTGAAGTCAGTACATGTAACTTGTATTACATTGTCGCTATGTAATGTGTACTATTAAGAATATATATGTAGAATAAGAGTCCAGAATATGTTGACGACTAATTTCTTTTAAATAATATAGTTTGAGCGTATACAATAGCCTTTTGAAATGAAACTATTTACAATTTGTAAATCTTTGTTAGAAAACACGATGTTTCGATTAATGTACAATAGTTCGTCTTAAGTTTCGTCTTATATAACAGTATACCTGTGACCACGGACTACTGTAAAGTGTTCGAAACGTCGGGTTTTCAAAATGTATTACGCGATCAATCCGGTTAAAGTACTTTTATTTCATAAACTTCGGAGGTGGATATTTGAAAAATAAAGTAGCCTATGTTTAACCTTGGATTATCAACTATATAAATGCCAAAATTCATTACAATCGGTCAAGCGGTGTAGATTTTTCATATAAACTTTCATCCCTAAGTATGGATGTTGAAAGTAACTTGTTAATACGAATACGCTTAATACGGTTTTTCATACTACATTATGTACCTGTAGGGTAATTAGTATATTATTTTATTTATTGCATTAATTGAAATGTATCATTTCATTCATGTAGTGTTAAACTTAGGCTAGGTTATATAATTTCTAGTAATTATAGCTTATTAAAGAGCAAGCCTCCTTTAATTTCATACTATATGTTGACAAGTTCTCGGGGAATCATTTTACCCAATAAAAATATCGTTAGACAAATTACATATACTTAGGTACTTTACTGGAAAATTTATCAATTAGCACCAATAAAAAATAATAAAAAGACAATTAAAAATATAATTAAAATACAAGGAAGACATACTATAATTACGCTTGTAATATAAAGAAACGCAATCGCCTTGTTACATCACGCGTTTAATGTAAACAAATGAATTTTACGTCTAGAACAAGATTTTTTTAAGTTTATGAAACATTGTGAAAGATATTGTTAATAGTTGCGTAACTTAATGCTGTATTTTATCTTACTAGTCGGAAGAAAGTTAGATAGTCTTTTTTGCTTTTTTTTAGCTTCACGATGTATCCCGTGTACAGCAGGGTAGGCAGAGGGAATCTAGTATTAAAAAAAACTGTTCCCCACATTCCGCCGAATTTGAAGGCATTGCGAGTTAAGAGGCGGAACTTACCACAGCACTTTGCCTAGACACCAGAGTGAAGAAAATAGAAATAATAAATATTTCCACTTCTCAATTGGGAATCGAATTCACTACCAGTCGTTTACATTCACATGTTTGTGCCACTGGGCCACGACTGGCCACTTCCTAAATACAAACGTTCCCCAAATAAGATTTGAAGCTACGAATATCACAGATGTAGATATTATACTTTACGACATTCTACTTCGCAATAAAGCCGCCTTTAGTGGAAAAATATTTAATCAATTATTGTTTTTTTATTCATATTGTGGTGCAGACGACGTAAGGTATTAAATGACTTAATCTATATCAATGTATGTACATACATTGTACATAATTATGTATACACAATTCTTCCGCTACTCACATAATTACTGACAGCCTACGACAGACTGACAGACGTAAGTAATAAATAAGCCTAGAAAAGTAAAATTTGCCACATAAATTCCTTTAAGAGTGTAGAGGCACTGAGACGATTTTCCTAATTTCAACCATGAAAAGTCAAATTTTATTATAGTAAAGTTTTATAAATTTACGCTGTTTCCCGTACACAGCAGGGTAGACAGACGGCACCTAGTGTTAAGACACTCCATTCCCCACGCACCGCCAAATTCGGGGGCATTGCATGTTAAGAGGCGGAACTTAACGCCGCACTTTGCTTCGACACCAGAGCGAATATAATGAAAATATCAAACATTTCCACACCTCGAGTGGGAATCGAACCCACAACGAGTAGCGCTTACAGTCACACTTACGTGCCCCTGCGCCACATCTGGCCCCATAAATAAACCAGTCATATTATATTATTCTACAGAAATAAATATAGAAACAATGAAGTCGTAAAGCTAATTTAAATTACATAATTGCGTTTGATCTCCGTATGTAAATGTAAAAAATGTAAATTTATATAATGAGAGAAAAAAACGAGTTATTGTTGAAATTATTGATATGACTGTGTACTTTGTCCAGTCGTGGCCCAGTGGCACAAGGGTGTGACTGTAAACGACTGGTGTGGATTCGATTCCCACTCGAGGAATGGAAATTATATTTCCATTTTCTTCGCTCTGGTGTCGAGGTAAAGCGCGGCGTTAAGTTCCGCCAATTAACACGCAAGCCTTCGAATTCGGCGGAAAGTGGGAAACGGAGTGTCTTAACACTAGGTTCCCTCTGCCTACCCTGATGTGTGCGGGATACAGCGTGAAGCTAATACTGTGTACTTTGTAAGTAGATTAAGGGCTGTCGTTTTACTTATATTAAAATAATATATTTTTAGTACAATTTGACGCTTTTCAACGCATAGCAGCGTAGTCAGGGAGAAATTAGTGTCAACACTCTCCTCTCTCCGCTTTCCACCTTAAATTGAGACAGCGTGTTAAGTTCATATATAGCTTTAATGACGCTGTACGACAGCGGCTGACTGTAAATGCAATTGGTTGTAGGTTCGATTCCCACTCAGGGAAATTATTATATTAATTTATTCTTTATTTGTTACCCTGGTGAGAAAAAATGGCGTTCCTTCATGAACAATGCAATGTCTCAATTAAGGTGGAAAATAGAGAGCGGAGTGTCTTAACACCTAACTCTCTTTAACTATCTAAAAATCTGTTAAAATGTATGTTTTAAAAGTTTCTTTTTATTTAGCTTCACGCTATACACAGCAGGGTAGGCAGAGGGAACTTAGTGTAAAGACACTCCGTAACCCACTTTCTACCGAATTTCGGAGGCATCGCCAGTATTAAGTGGCGGATCATAACACCGCGGTTTTCCTCAACACCAGAGCAAAGAAAATGGAAATATTAAATATTTCCACTCCTCGAGTAGGAATCGAAGCTACAATCAGTCGCTTTACAGTCACACTTCGTGCCACTGCGCTGCGACCGGCTCAAAGTTATTTTTTAATTACAAAATCGTATACAATCGTTAAAATAAAACGTTTTAAGCGTGATTTAGCTGCCACTGACCGAAGGTATCGCCAAAGTGATTTTTAGAACCGGTTCCGGTTGAACGCGATACGCGGTACATGGCGTGCGTCAATTTAATAAACCAATATTGGTTTTTGATGACATGTTGACGTAATCTAGAAGGTATATGTGAAATGTTAATCGATGTTAAGTGCGTGTTCGATTCCCGTTGGGAGTTTTGATGTAGAATTGGGGAACTAAGTTTAAAAATTACATATTATAGCTTCACGCTGTATCCCGCACATAGCAGGGTAGGCAGAGGGAGCCTAGTGTTAAGACACTCCGTTCCCCACTTTCCGCCGAATTCGGAGACTTTGCGTGTTAAGTGGTGGAACTTAACGCCGCTCTTTACCTCGACACCAGAGCAAAGAAAGTGGAAATATTAAATATTTGCACTCCTCGAGTGGGAATCGAACCCACAACCAGTAGTTTACAGTCACACGCTTGTGCCACTGGGCCACGACTGGCCACATATTACACACATATAGTTAAACTATTTTTTGAAAAAGTATTAAGTTATGAATGAAGGACCCGTACCTTTAAAAAATCTGTGCTTATGGGGTTAGAGTTAGGGGACCAAAATATTTTTGTCATGAATATTTGACATATATATAAGAAATATAGTTTTAGATTTTTTTTAGATTTTCCTAAAATCGACTAAATTCCTATTTGCTTCTTGAGTTTAAGTTACGTTTTGAAAATTCTTTTTATAAGTATATTTTTCCTTTGTCCGCTCTTTTTATAACTTTTTAATGTATATAGACAAAAATGCATTATAAAACTTAATTGAATAAATATTAATAAAGAAAAAAGTTTCGAAAGTAGTACGTAATAGGTGACAACTTCTAACCTATGTAAAGCACAGCCAAAACTACTGGCCGTAGTACCTTCCTTGGAAAGTACAGGGAAGCAATAAAAGATACATAATAGATATAATAACATAGATAAAGAGTAGAGGAGAACATAAAAAAAGAGAAGAGTGGAAAACAAAGTCTCTTGACACTTACATCCCCCATGGTGAAACTCTTTTTAGTTAAGGGAACGTGTATAGCCAAATTTTACATTAAATAATCCATACATGCAATGGAGGAGAGTGGAAAACGGAGCGTCTGAACACTAGGTTCCCTCTACCCTTTTTTTATGTTAGGAAATCCGTTACGGGTACCAGCCCGATTGGGGACTCGGACGTGGTCATGTGGGACTCCAAACTGAGCCGTCCGTATACCCACTAAAACCTCACGGTGCTCCTCCTCGACCGCCACTATCCGGGGCCACACGTATCCCAATCTTCTGCCGACCCCGGAGGCGGGAGTAGCAAGGCACGTCGCGGGGTCCCTCTACCTACCCTGCTGTGTGAGGGATACAGCGTGAAGCTAAAAAAAAGACAATGTAAACAAAAATTGCGGTCGACTTACTCATATAAGGCGTTATAGCCACTTTGATACATGTCATTATTATACAAGAACAACAGTCAAGGCTAAGTCTGCAAGTATCTAATTTGCTTAATTTTAATATTGTGCGCATTTTGTCAACTACCTGTTGCCTGTTGCCTGGAGCAAAAACCACAGTTCCGGTTCATTACATTTCTTAGCGGCTACGTACACGGATTCTAAAAACTATGTTGATCAATTTTTACAGTTATCGTAGCTAAATAACGGTCTAAGAAATATTCTTGTGTATAAGAATTTTATCAAACGCTTTTAAAAGAAGCCAGAAGTGGCCAGTCGTGGCCCAGTGGCATAAGAGTGTGACTGTAAACGACTGGTTGTGGGTTCGATTCCCACTCGAGGAGTGGAAATTATATTTCCATTTTCTTTGCTCTGGTGTCGAGGTGAAGCGAGGCGTTAAGTTCCGCCACTTAACACGCAAGCCTTCGAATTTGGCGGAAAGTGGGGAACGGAGTGTCTTAACACTAGGTTCCCTCTGCCTACCCTGCTGTAGTTTACAGTCACACGCTCGTGCCACTGCGCCACGACTGGCCCCACAGAGTGATTTGTCACTATAAAATGTAAACAAAGAAGTTAAAAAAAATAATTTAATAATTTGTTTATTAAAATCAAACTTTATAGCAGTACGTCACTAATTGCAACTCCAATCAAAGTCGATATATAACCTGTTTCACTTTATAATTGTTGTTGTAAATAATAAACGTTGTTAGTGTTAAAGTCAATTAGTCGATTGATGGTTTTATTACTTTACTCGTATATAAAATCCTGATTCGACCAAAAAAAATATTTTGTTATATCCAAGAATAAGAATACCGATGTTTATGCGTGGAATTAAATGCCGTTGATATTTACTTGGTATGAAGGAATTGAACTCATTGTTAGAAATTGGGGAACAAAGTGTGACTGTAAAGCGATTGGTTGTGGGTTCGATTACCACTCGCGGAGTGGAAATATTAAATTTAATATTGTACGGCCTTATGTTCCGCCACTTCACATGCAGTGCCTCCGGAATTCGCGTATGCGCGAAATGCGTGGGGAACAGAGTGTCTTAACACTAGGTTCCCTCTGCCTACCCTGCTGAGTGCGGGATACAGCGTGAAGCTAAAAAAAGAAGCTTTTGAGTTTTTCGGTAGCTTTTCCCCGGAGAATTGCCATTCGAGTCGACGGCGACTTGCTATAGTACTGAAAACACTGACATTTTTAGATTTATATCGCGATTTGAAAATGTTTATAATAAGAGTATTAAATTCAAGTAGTCAAAACATTCTTGTTCACTTTTTTAGTTATTAATCAATTTTGAATGGTAGGTAAGTGCAATATTACTTGTAATAAAGTTATTGGTATTGGCAGAACGCAGTGGTTATAGGCTCAGGTTTCCCTGAGGAAATATTTGCCTCTTTATTATAAAGGCACATGGTCCTTAAAGGATTGACACTCAGCAACAAAATAATTTTATATTTATATATATTTGTTGTCGTGACGTGTTATCTTAGTATATCTATATCTATATAAGCAGGAATATTTCATAAGTAAATGCATATATATTAAAATGAATGTAGCTTCTGTAGGCGTCTTATGTATAATTATTAAGAATTGATTATTGAAATAAACTGGTTCTAATAAATTTACATACGTTTCCTACATTGAAACCCCATTACACGCACTAGGGTCAGTCGTGGCGCAGAGGCACAAAGTGTGATTGTAAAGCGACTGGTTGTGGGTTCCATTCCTATTCGAGGAGTGGAAATATTTAATATTTGCATTTTCTTAATTTTGCATCTTCGCTCTGGTATGGAAGTAAAGCGCGGTGTAAGTTCCGCCATTTAACACGCAATACCTCCGAATTCAGCTGTGCGTGTGGAACGGTGTCTTAACACTAGGTTCCCTCTGCCTACCCTGCTGTATGCGGGATACAGCGTGAAGAATGGCGCAATTAATTCATTAAGTGAGAATCACTAATTAGTGTCATTATAATTAAACTATACATTTTTTTAATTGAAAGTCATCGCGTAGTAGGACAGACTATGACTGTAACTCGGGAAATCCCCGCTCGGAGCATGATTATATTTAAATTATATTACCTTTCAAAGACTAATTGCGGCGTTTAGTTCCGCCACTCACTATAGTGTCTCAAATTCAGCCGGAAAGTCGAAAACGGTCAGTGTCTTCTCACTAGATACTGTCATTGTCTTAGAACGGAGAAATGAAATAATTTAAGCATGAATAGGGCCAATCGTGGCGCAGTGGCACGTATGTGTGACTGTAGACGACTGGTTGTGGGTCTGATTCCCACTCGAGGAGTGGTAATATTCAATATTTCCATTTCCTTAGTGCGGGACAGGCAGAGGGCACCTAGTGTTAAGACACTCCGTTCCCCACTTTCCGCTGAATTCGGAGTTTGAAATTAACGCCGCGCTTTGCCTCAACACCAGAGCGGAGTAAATGGAAATATTAAATATTTCTACTCCTCGAGTGGGAATCGAACCCACAACGAGTCGCCTTACAGCCACACTTTGTGCCTCTGCGCCACAACTGGCCCCAAAACATGTACGAGCATAAGCATGACCTTAGTTTAAAATAACCTTTATTATTGATTCAATTTTACCTATGTACTTAAATAAAATAAATAGCTTCACGCTGCATCCCGCACACACAAGGGTAGGCATTGGGAACCTAGTGTTAAGACACTCCGTTCCCCACGCACCGCCGAATTCGGAGGCACTGCGTGTTAATTGGAACTTAACGCCGCGCTTTACTTCGACACCAGAGCGAAGAAAATGGAAATATAATTTCCACTCCTCGAGTGGGAATCGAACCCACAACCAGTCGTTTACAGACACACGCTTGTGCGACTGGGCCACGACTGGCCACCTATACTAAACCTGTACTAAACTTAGGTCCATTATATTTATACAAAAGGCAGTCTGATTCATGTTCCTAATTAACCGTAGCGAATGATTTGCATTTTACGTTTTAATAAGCTTTTTGTGACAAAATTTTGATGGATTCGGTACTTTCCTCGAGTGAGTCAAATTGTTATTGTTGTTTTATTTATTTATATCCTGTATTGAATACAATGTCTCAATTTTGGGCGGAAAATGGAGAACAGAGTGTTTTGCCACTAGATTATCTCTGGCTATTCTGCAAGATTAAAGATGTAAAAAATATATTTTTGACTCCTTGTGTTGATGTTCAAATGAATTATAAAGTCGTAATTAAATAAATGATCTATACAAGTACCTACATATAAACACATACAAAAACATATGAATGTACAAATAATTATAACCCAATGTAAGATAAATATAATTAAATGAAATTAAATTATTCTTAGCCTTATATAAATTAATAAACTTTGTTAGGTACAAAATTGAGTTTAACAAAAACAAAAAATACTTTGACAACTGTTGAAATTATGGAACTGCAAAGTCAATGGCCAAGTACCTAAAGTACAGACGGTGGCTTCAAATAAACCTAATTTAGGTTATATTGGCTTAATTATATTTAAATTTAATTGAAAAATGTCAAAAAAAAAAAGAAATATATATTAAAAACGAACTTCTCATGTTTTTGGGTGAAAATGAATAAGTTTTTGTATGTATGTATGTGTGTGTTTGCCAGGTTATTCAAAAGAGTTTACATATTACTGTAATAAATAGGTAGTATTAGATAATATATTTTAGTTGTAAGAATATAATTATCTTGTGTTATATACTACTATAAAACATTTAATTTAGTAGAAAAATCGTTTTCAGTCTATTTTATGGCTATTGATTACCTTACTTATATATGAATAGGTAGTTTTTAAGAAAATTTTCAAATATTTTGTTATTTATATGTACGTGTGATAAAGAATTAAACACAACTATGTTCTATAGGATTCTTCCCAGAACGAACAGATCGTCGAATTTCACCATTTGGATTAGCGCAAAATCTTTTTTCCGGCCCAAATGGACTAAGAAACACTTTGACAAACATCTTGCATCTTCGACCTGAGAATTCAGCAAGCAATCCCGCATACGTCTATCCATTTCAAAATCGGCCAATTAATAACAATCAATTTAGTCAAAATCGTCCCATTTCCAACAATCAGTTTGATCAAATTCAACCAAATCACGACAATCAGTTTAATCAAAATCGGCCTATTAATAACAATGGCTTTGAAAATCAACCTATAAACAATAATCAATACGGTGAAAACCGGAATAACAATCAATTTGGTCAAAATGGACAAGTTGGCAACGACCAACTGACACCAGAATATGAAATCAATCTTGTTAAAAAACCTGTCGTTTTTCCACACGAAAATCAATTTGGTGGCAATGATAATTTTGAAAATCATCAGACAACGGCTAATCCTTTCGTGGATCCAAATCCACAATATGTTGAAAGACCAAAAGAGACTGAAAATGAATTCACAAACGGCAACGAAGGTTCTCCAGCAACAAAAGCACCGGAGGAAGCTGATAGGCCTACTTTTGCACCCATTAGTAACGAAAATGTGGGTTCAGAAGGTATAAACCATGGGGGTGCTGATGAGAACCGACATGGAATTCCCAATGTACCTCCTCCAGGATTTCCCATGACGACGCTGCCACCACTCACGCCAGTACCACTTTCAGCATCTCGCAACAACTTCAACGTGGGAGCATTTGGAGTTTTCAGTAATAATTTTCTCTAGTTACATTACTAATTGTTTAACTGTAACTAAGACGCGGTAATGGATTAATAACATTGGTTTTGGATATTAGAAATTAAGATTATGTAGAATATATATGGCTATTAATTTAGTAACAACGTGAATAATTTTTATCATGAAACGAATGAAGTCAATTTTATGTATAATTTATTTTAATAATTACTATATTTTTAATTTTTTATATTATTTTAAAATTTTCTTCAAATATTTAGCTTTTTAGGTATTTATTTTATTTCGTTTATAAATTTAAACTTTTGACGCTTCTCGAAGTCTTTTGAGCTAGCTTTCTGAGCTGGTAGACTGGTAGGCTTTTGGTAGGTAGTTGGCAAGCACTGTAAAATTTGCTTAATTTTTTTAAAATAAAAAGTAACAAGACTAGAACTGGCTCTTCTTTATCAATTCTATGATTGTGACCACTTGGAAAGTATATGAAAGATACGGATTTGATTACAGTTCCGTATTTTTTTTCAATATCTACTTACATTATGTTTATAGATTTTATTCCAAATAACGCGTAGAATTTTTAAAACATTATTATTATTTAAATTTTTAGGTAGACTAAAACCGTTAGATTCATTTTATTATTATTTTTTTATTTATTTATGACAGTACAAGTAACGTTGAGTTATGTGGACGCAGTTCCAATTCCGAAACTTGTACTAATTACATACACATCCAGCGTTTATAATTTTCCCGGTAACTAATATCCATTTAAAGAAAAAATAAAAATTGAGTTTGCATTATTTACAAGATTTAAATTTATTTATTAAACGATATAACGTTTTCTTTATTCCAATATTTTTGTTCGATTTCTCGTTACATTCTCGACCAAGTCGGCCTGGTCGTAGCTCTTCGCGAATTGTTGTTAAGGACATTTTAACTGCTAACAGATAAAATATGAATAACAGATAATATAATGTTTTTACTAACTAATATTTAACTAAACACATGAATTTCATATTTATACTTGCGTATAACAATTTTAACGCGACAGGATTCGAACCCCGACTTGGAAGGTGTCTAAGAGGCGCGGGTTCGAATTCTGCTGTGTTTAATTTTTATAGGTTTTTTTTTTAAATATTTTTCATATCTTAAGTGAGTAAATAACACTTTAAGATTGTTAAAATAACTATTTAATAGGTTTGTGGCGACACAATACTGACTCGATTCATATAAATATGACGGAACACGGCGGTTATGGGTGTATTTTATATTTCGTTAGATTGTATTCTTAATATAGGTATTATTATTATTAGTATTAGCTTCACGCTGTGTCCTGCACACAGCAGGGTAGGCAGAGGGAACGTAGTGTTATGACACTCCGTGCTCCACTTTCCGCTGAATTCGGAGGCATGGCGTGTTAACTGGCAGAACTAAACGCCGCACTTTGCCTCGACACCAGAGCGAAGCAAATAGAAATAATAAATATTTCCACTCCTCGTGGGAATCGAACTCACAACCAGTCGTTTACAGTCACACGCTTGTGCCACTATGCCAAAATGCGATGCGATATATATGCAAAATCTTAACCTCACTTGAATCTATTAGTACTATATGCTAATACATAGAATCATTCTGATTTCAATGTTTTTCCTTGTATTTTAAAATTGAAGATGCCACCAAGGCCGACGTCTCAACTGACAAGACAAACTTCGCTTAGTATTTATATAAGAATCTAAGCAAATGTTAGACTATTATATTGTATGTGCAAGTAAATCACGAAGTGAGATACAGCGATTAGATGTTGAGTTGCCGAATCGTGTTTAAGATAATTATTTTTTTTTTTATTATTATTTTTTAACTTCACGCTGTATCCCGCACACAGCTGGCTAGGCAGAGGGAACCTAGTGTTAAGACACTCCGTTCCCCACTTTCCGCCGAATTTGGAGGCATTGCGTGTTAAGTGGCGGAACTTAACGCCGCGCTTTGCCTCTGATACCAGAGCGAAGAAAATGGAAATATCACTCGAGTGGGAATCGAACCCACAACCAGTCGTTTACAGTCACACGTTCGTGCCACTGGGCCACGACTGGCCCTTAAGAAGATAATTTGGGTATAAAAAATGGCTTATTTTCAGTTATTTCTTTTATATTTTAGGCTAAAGTCTTTGTTGGTTAACTTAACAATTATTTTTATTCTAAATTGTGTCAGACATATTCTAAAATGTTTACATTCTAAATTGGTATCTTTTTTTTAGCTTCACGCTGTATCCCGCACACAGCAGGGTAGGCAGAGGGAAACTAGTGTTAAGACACTCTGTTCCCCACTTGATTGAGATTGATATCAATATATGTAAAGGAAAAGAATCAATATCTAACTTGAAGTTTACATAGTTTTTTAAATCAAGATATTTTTTTTTGCATATACTCGTATAGTACCCGGCAATAAATAATGCACATCGATGCTTAGAATGAAACAGTCGGTTAGCTTCGACTTCGTAGAGCGTTGTCTCGGTCGCTTAAAATAATAACAATGAGAAACGTCACATATCAACTGAGTGACAAAGACAGCGCTCTACGAAACCGAAACTGGCCGACTGTTTCATTCTAAGCATCGATGTGCATTATTTATTGCCGGGTACTATACAGTAATTATAACTTTACAGCTAAAAGTATGCATAATTTAAACAAAAAAAATTAAATTATTGGCAAATTATATATATTTAGAAACATGACGTACCAAAATTTAAACGTAGCGTAATAGTACTTAAAGCGCTTTTAGCCAATTATACGAAGTTCTAAGTAATATCGTAAACATATAAAATTTAATGAAGATTAAAAATTTTAAGCAAAACGTATGAACTCTATTACGTCAATTTTTTTATTATTATTTTTACTTTATTTATTTTATTTTAGCTTCACACTGTATCCCGCATATAGCAGGGTAGGCAGAGGGCACCTAGTGTTAAGACACTCCGTTCCCCACGCACCGCCGAATTCGGAGGCATGCGTGATAACGTCGCGGAACTTAGCACCGCGCTTTGCCTCTAATACCAGAGTGAAGGAAATGAAAATATTAAATATTATCACTCCTCGAATGGAAATCGAACCCACAACCAGTCGTTTACAGTCACACGTTCGTGCCACTGCGCCACAACTGGCCCTGGCCTGTAACAAATGATTTTTTTTATTTCACATAAAAAAATACAAAGCTAGAAAAAACCAATTAAACCATACGCTCAAGTTGACCTTTAAGTACTTAGTATTCACTGTCAATAGTAAACAAATATCGTAAAACGATTGCGTCTCTGATTTTCCATTCAATGATGTTTGTCACTAGTTTACGACAAACATAAAGATAACTTGGCGCCAGTCGTGGCGCAGTGGTACAGATGTGTGACTTCAAACAATTGGTTGTGGGTTCGATTCCCACTTGAAGAGTGAAAATATTTAATATTTCCATTTTTCGTTTTGGTGCCGAGGTAAAGCGCGGCGTTAAGTTCCGCCACTTAAAACGTAATGGCTCCAAAATTCGATGGAAAGTGGGGAACGGAGTGTTTAAGCACTAGGTTCTCTCTGCCTACCCTGCTGTGTGCGGGATACAGCGTGAAGCTACAAAAAAAAATAAGATAACTACAGATTTTATTTATATTAGATTTTTTTAATACTTATACGCTACTGTTTTTATTTTTATATTATGACAACGATAACATTACGTTCGGCCAACAGATAATAAAATAACCAATTATTTTGTTAAATAAATAAATTTAAAATAAACATATTTAAAAATAACAAAAGTATATATATCTTTTTAATATTCGTTTCAATTCAATTTTTAAATTTTGGTGCTCCGAATTTATATGTGTATATTTATTATTGCTTTTTACATTTTAACATTGACAAATAAAATTTTAAGTTCTGCCAGCAGATAATAAAGTTCTATGGCAGATGTTGTTTTAAAAAAAACATATACTTAACTACATAATTATATTTATTAAACTAAAAAAAAGTATTACGACTTGTTACATTTTTTTAATAACATATATAAAATAAAGCCAACATAAATTCTGCCAAGGCGTTCTTGTTTTACAGTACGTACTAGATAATGTCCGTCCATACACAATAAGGTAAACGCGTAAGTCGGAATAAAATTTTAAAATCATATTTATATAATATTGTGGCCAGTCGTGGCCCAGTGGCACAAGAGTGGACTGTAAACGACTGGTTGTGGGTTCGATTCCCACTCGAGGAGTGGAAATTATATTTCCATTTTCTTCGTTCTGGCGTCGAGGTAAAGCGCGGCGTTAAGTTCCGCCACTTAACACGCAAGCCTCCGAATTCGGCGGAAAGTGGGGAACGGAGTGTCTTAACACTAGGTTCCCTCTGCCTACCCTGCTGTGTGCGGGATATAGCGTGAAGCTATTTAATTTTTAATTTTTATTTATATAATATATACAAAATTATGTAAACAGTTAAAATTATCGTGAGAATTAAAATTTAAATGAGATGTTGTTGTATATTCTGTAGTACTGATAACTTTGTTTTAAAAAGCAACAATTACTTGAGTTTAAAAGTACATATTTTTATCTCTACTCTTTTCTTGCACAGTGGCGGAATAAAACAACGTCTGATTGCAAACAACATTGGTTCGATTCCCATTTGGAGGAATGGTTATGTTTGATTGATTGTCAATTTATTCACTCTTGTAGAGCAAAGCACAACGTTGAATTCTACTTAACCCAGAACGGAGTGACTTGACACTAAGTTATCTCTGATATTGTGCTATGTAGGAAAAACGTGGAACTAAAATACAATGTAATTTTTTTTTTAGTTTCACGCTGTTAAGACATTTCGTTCCCCACTTTTCGCCGAATTCGAGACTTGCGTGTTAAGTGGCGGAGCTTAACGCCGCGCTTTACCTCGACACCAGAGCGAAGAAAATAAAAATATAAATTCCACTCCTCGAGAGGGAATCGAACCCACGACCAGTCGTTTACAGTCACACGCTTGTGTCACTGGGCCACGTCTGGCCACAAATACAATGTTCTTAGTAATAAAAGTGAAAATACTAGAAATATCTACTCCATATATGGATTTCTCGTGTAACTAACAATTGTCAATGAAACTTTGATAGTTATTGCTTTATTAATACAAAAGTATATTAATATTCATGATTTATATCTTATTTAATATGACGGAAGTATCTTGTACGTATCCTTTTAAACTCGACTTAAAAGGGTAGCTAAGCTTAGTCAACTAAATAAATATTTATTTAAAGTAACAAGGTTTTCTGTTTGTTCACTTTGTTCTATTTGCTAACCATAATGATGCAATGGCTGTATTGAACATACAATTCTCAATGACTCCATACAAAATAATAACATAGTCTTTAAAATCTATTCAAAGTTATTTTCTCTTATGTATATGATGTAATATATACTAGAGCGATTACTCTCCGTTTGCCATTTTCTGCGGTAAATAAATGTTGTTCGTTAGTTAAAAAACGCAATGTGTATATGTGTGTAGCGAAACCCCTGACGATGCCCGCGTTTTTGCTTGTCAGTAGAGGTGAAAAATTAAAAAACATTAGTATATTATATTTCCCTCAAGTGGGAATCGAATCTACTACTAGCACAATCAGACAGTTTCACAAAAATTACTTATTATTTTATAATAAACGTTTCATTAGGTAGAAAAAGCAGCTCGGACAGTGTTAATGAGCATTAAAATGGCTTTTTGTTTTTACTCTTACGTCACAAGTCCTAGGAACTACTCTGGACTCCTTTCCCGGTAAAGCCCCATGACTCATAAGTAACATCATTGCGAAACCGTGGAATGCTAAAGATTTTTTTCTTCGTCAATCAAATAATCATTTTCCGGTTAAACCTAAACTAGATAGATACAAATATTATTTAAGTGTTATTCCACACTTAGGAAAATTGAAAAGAACATCTAGAAAAACGTATAAAAATTAGCTAACAACATAAATAAGTTGTAATAAAGCCTATAAGTATTTCAACGCAGCGGATAGTAGAACGCATGGCTCAGTGGTGAGAGCGCCTGAGCGTATTCCGGAGGCGCGGGTTCGAATCCCGCTGCCTTCAAATTTTTTATACGTTTTCTTTAAATGTCTTTTTCTAGTTTATATTTCTCACAAAAAAAACACAAATATTAATAAAACTATAACAAAATTCTACAAAATGATGTTACGAAGAACATTTTGTGATTCAAATTACAATTTAAGTATATTAAGCATTCGTTTCCAACATTACGTGAAGGTTTTTATCAAAACGCAAAGTTTTTGTTGATAGGTCGCGAGTTCAAGGAGATAAGAAAACGTAGGTATACAAAAGCTGTAACGAATATAGAATGGGGAAAAATATATGTTTTTGGTACTAAATTCTAAAATAAATACATTATAATATCCCCTTTTTTTCCATTGAATGAGAACACTCGTGAGGGGACGGGTTAGAATACAATACCCCTCCGTCGCTGGGCAGCGTCACGTTAAATGCGGGTAACCCAGTAGCTTGGTAGTAGGAGATTGGTTCTCCGACTGGCTTGCGACCACTATCATGTCATAGACAAACCGCCAAACATCTGATGATGTGTTCCGGTTCAATGGCACGTAAGCCAGCTCTCCCTATTCCCACCATCCCTATCCTTCTTCCCTCCTTTACTCCTCCTCCCTTAAGGTCGGCAACGCATTTACAACTTTTCTAATATTGTGGATGTCCATGGGCGAAGGTAACTACTTACCATCAGGTGGTCCTTCTACTCATTTGCCCCATTTCTTCAAATAAAAAAAAGCATACACACACACACACACACACACGATGAACGTAGTGATAGTACACTACATTCTCTATCTCTCTCTATGTCTGCACGATCGCCATATTCGAAATGAAAGCAAAAAAAATAACAAATTAGGTACCTCTAGTGGCACATTATATTAATTTAAGTAACAAACACACGTTTGCAGTTCATTTTACTTGCAACTTTAAATTTTTTATATAATACGTTTTCTAAAAATTCAACTTTGATACTATAAATATTGATGTGATTCCGGATAACCGGATCCGGATCCGGATAATATTGGCCAGGGCTCCTCAAGCCCCGATATAATAGACAAAAATGTTGATGTATGGAATCGTTCTTAACCGTAATCGTTAATGATACTAACTTATACTTAATGATGCTGTAACTGTGAAATCTCAAACTTTAAACATTAAAGAAATAAATATTAAGAAGGATATACAAAATAATAAACGCGGCACGAACAAAATACGTCCCTGGTGGCAGACATTTAAAAATATAATACATATATAATATGTATAATAATTTAAAAAAAAAATAACGAAATTTAATATTTCTACAAACATCGATTTTAAAATTATTAAAGTTAAGACAAAAAGACTTTTTAATATTTATAATGTTGAATGTGCAAAGGGTTAGTCAAGTCACGTCAAAAGAGAGTGACATTTGTCATTCATTGACAAAAATTGAGCTTTTCTACCTACTTTGTAATAAATTGTTAGAAATTTTAATAGCGTCTTATTTTATATTTAGTTTAAAGTAATTTTATGAAATAATATATAACTAACTAACCTAAGGCTAAGGATTAAGATAATCACAATTAATGTGGTGATATTGGCTTTTAAAGTAATACATATAGTTTATATAAGCACAGCTTTTAGTTGATCACAATTAATTTATATGACATTTATCATCGTAAGTAGATATATATTGGGATATAAGATTATGCACTTATACGTAAAATAATATTAGAAAAAGTTATTTTTTCAAAAAAAACGCTTTTTCTAGTATTATTTTTGCACACAATACAGAAGTCACATCCTAAACCTGCACCATATGTAATGACTAATGTATATATATATATATATATATATATATATATATATATATATATATATATATATATATATATATATATATATATATATATATATATATATATATATGTATATATATTACTTAATCTTACACCATAGCTCGACTATTGACTGCATTATATTTGAAGGGGCCGTTCAAGTATTACGTGAGTACTATAGGGGGCACTATGGGGGGTCTTTTCTTTGCTTATTTTTGATGACATGGGGGGTAGGGGGGTCTAGATGATGATTACGTCACCTGATACTCCTATAATATTATATTAATATATAAAAAACAATATAATAATTGAAAAATATTTACATAAGCATGGGGGAGGCGGTAAGAGCTTTGCTTACTTTTGCTGACAAGGGGTATGGTGAGAGGTAAATTGTGACAAATCTGTACCTACGTAATACTTGAACGGCGCCAAAGTCAAGGAATATGGTATTAATTGTAACGGTTTTGGCTTAAGTTATGTAAACTATAAAAAAAAATCATTTTTAGAATACGTATTAAAACTTGAACGCATCGAGATTCGAACGTCAGATGACTTTGATAATAGCATTCAATTTTTTTACGTTTTTACAAAAAAATCTCAATTTTCGAAGTTTGTGAATAACACTTTAAAAATGTTAAAAATGTTTACAATATCTTAGCTTTTCTGTATTTGTTTCTCATTTTTACTTTAGTGTAGTCTAATTTGGAAGTCATTTTTCTACAAATTAAAGCATTTTAAGTCTAATAAAACAGATTATTTTCATGTTTGTTTATTTGTATTATTATTATTAAGAATGTATATGAGAATGACTAAAGAAATACATATTTTTAATAATAAAACAGATTATTTTCCTGTTTATTTATTTGTATTATTAATATTAAAAATGCCTAAGAGAGTGCCTAAATAAATATATTTATTTATTTTTTTGCAGAAGAAACATGCACTACAATAGAAGGTCAAGTGGGAAGTTGCTTGAGCATAACTACTTGCGCTCCGTATGTTAAAATTTTGCAACAAGCGAGAACCAATCCTGAAGCCGTACAAATACTGAGAAAAGCCCACTGTGGCTTTGAAGGCAACAATCCTAAGGTGAGTCAGAAAACGTAGAAAAAAACATTGTTTTTTTTATTATATTAGGTTACATGATACTAGGTTAATTTTAGGAAATTATTTATAAAAAAAAACATTTATAAACGGCTAGAGGCCATCATGAAGCAATGGGTCAGCCTGAAGGCTCGCTCGTAGATATTCGATCCTCGGGATAACGATATGTATTTAAAATTATATTTATATTTAAGACTTGTTTAAGTTATTTCCATTTCCTTGCTCTGCCAAGACAGAGCGTGGCCTTAAGTTTCACATCAGAACCCTCTCGCCGTTGTCTGTATACCAAATTTCAGCTTTTCAAGCCGAGTAGCTTCGCCTGTTGGTTCTCTGTGAGTCGATTTACTCAGTAACGAAAGATCTTTATATATATTTTGATGTAATGAATTATTATATCAGCAAGTATCATAATTATGTATGTAGGGGCAAGAAAATTAATATATTATAGATTATCGAATGCCTTTCGCGACAATAATAGTCCAAGAAACGACCTTTAATTCTTGTTTTGAGCCAAAATAAAAAAAAAAAACTATTTAAAACCAGTTCTAATGCTTATTTAGAATATTTCGTCCGAGATTAGTTCCATTAGTCAATAAATGTGTGTAATATGTCCATAATATTACGCGGTCATTAGTAGTAATCGATATAGCACGTTACGATATTATACTTTTTTTTTAGCTTCACGCTGTATTCCGCACACAGCAGAGTAGGCAGAGAGAACCTAGTGTTAAGACACTTCGTCCCCCACCACTTTCTGCCGAATTCGGAGGCATTGCGTGTTAAGTGGTCGAACTTAACGCCGCGCTTTACCTTGACAACGGGGCAAAGAAAATAGAAAATAATAAATATTTCCACTCTTCGGGTGGGAATCGAACCCTTAATCAGTAGTTTACAGTTACACGTTCGTGCCACTGCGCCACGACAGGCGCCATAACGATATTACATATTAAAGAACAAAGCAACTTATTTCTGTAATTAAGTTAAATTTCATATTTATCTAAATATTCATAATAGAACATCGTGGTGAAGTGGGGCAGCGTCTAATTGTTAACGCGATTGCTCGTCGCTTTGATTTCCAATCTGGGGAATGATAACATTTTATTTTTTTCATTCTGCCTCTCTGGTACCTAATACAAAGTGCGATGTTGAGTTTTGCAACTCTATATGCATTATCTCGATTTCAGGTGGAAATTTGAAAAAGGTGGAAAGGGAAAAAGTATGTAGTTGCAAAATAAAAAATTCTGATAACAGATTTTTAAGCCAATAATCTCTTTTTAACATCTTTTTGATTTAAAATTCACAGTAAGCTATTTCACAATTCACCTTGATATCTAAAAATAATTAAACAATATATTAGTTATTTTTTACCAATAAAAACATCATTTTCATAGGTATGTTGTCCTCGCCAAACGATCCCCGATGCTCCTCCCACGGTCGCGACGCCGGCGCCAACACCTGCTCCTGTTCCAGTCACTCCTGAGCCTGGTGATACTGTTTCTGGGAAGTCCTTGCCGTCTTCAGACTACCTGGACAGGTTCCCTGTACCTCCGGAATGTGGAGTCAGCAATGCTTCCTTCAGTCGAGTAGTTGGGGGTGTAGATGCTAAGCTTGGTAAGATTGTGTTTTTAACCACGTTTTAGGTATCATTACAACCCTATTTATATATTTTAATATAGATGATAGTTATGACATATGGCACACAGCAATTATATGGCAGAAAGTAATGAATATCGTAAGGATTTAATCAGAAAGGACCTAATATGAAGACGTATAGGTCTTCTCTGGGTACCCTACTATGTGAAAAAAGCGAAACTGCTTTAATATTATTGATATTTAGTAATCTTTGTATCGTCGTATATGGCACGCGTTTCTGCTATTCACAAAAATAAACTTCCTAACCGTATAAACGGAAACGGAGTTTCTTTACACTAGGTTCCTTCTGCCTACCCTGCTGTGTGCGGGATACAGCGTGAATCTATTTAATCATGTCTTTAAAAAAGAAATATTTGTCATAAGAAAACTTAGTGCTACGTGATTTTGACGTTTCATTACTTTTTTCTAATTTAATGAATATCTCTTCCATTTAACGAATACACTAAAATATTTCTTATACCATGCTATTAATTTTACTTCATTGATTTCATATAGTCAATAATTAATAAATTAGATATCATATCATTATTAAAAAAAAAACAAAAGAAGGGAAACGCTCATTTCTCAAATTCCAAATAAATAATTTAATAAAATATTGTTTTGGCAATAATAGTTAATTTATTATAAAATCTAAACATAAGTTAATTTACCAGGTGATTTCCCCTGGATGGCGCTATTGGGCTACAAGGCGAGGTCGGGCGCAACAACTAGGTGGCTTTGTGGAGGATCATTAATCAGTACCCACCACATACTCACTGCTGCCCATTGCATTCATAACCACGAGAATGATTTGTAAGTATTATGAATACAGAAGGTGCTTTATTTCTATCCTTTTTCTCGCATGGGAGGGAAGTCAGAGAGAACTTAGTGTTCAAGACACTATATTGACTGGATGTCATAAATCGAGACATTCCGTGCTGAGTGGCGGAACTCAACGCCATGGTTTATTTGATAGTAGATTTTTTTATAGCTTCACGCTGCTTTGCCTCTGACATTGGTTTTTTTTATTATTAATTTAAGACTATGAGAAATACCAAATAAGAGTATATCTATAAAAAAAACACACACAGATAAGCAAAAAGTATTGTCTATTTTACGATAAAACATTTTTTTTGTATTTAATAATAGTAGAATTGAAATAAAAATTATATTTATATAATAATATCTATATAATTATATTTATGAAATAATAATCGAGTTGAAATAAAAACAATATCATTAATAAATAATTAATGACATTGGTTTTTTTTATTCTTAACTTAAAACGTATAAAAAAACCCAAATGAGAGTATATCTATAAAAAAAACAAAACATAAGATAAGCAAAAAGTATCGTCAATTTTACGATCAAACTTTTTTTTTGTAATTTAAGTAATTTAGTAAATCATAATATTTACCCATCGTGCGATATAAATGACTTGACCACGTAATACTACGTAATATACATGTGTTATATCCGTTTCGAAGTTATTACGAGTGTGGTAATTTTATAGATAATTTGCTTCATAAATCCTCGTCTGGCAAAGTAATTTGACTTATTTATATATATCCATACTTATATTATAAATGGGAAAGTCTGTGTGTTTGTCTGACACGCTTTCACGGCTAATATACCGGTCCGATTTGGATGAAATTTAGAATGAAAGTAGTAAAAGTAGGACTGGGGCTAACATAGGCTACTTATTTTTTCAAAAATTAACTTCTACAGGGTTGAAATAGGGGACTAAAGTTTATACGAAAAATCTAAACCGCTTGACCAATTGTAATGAATTTTAGCATAAATATAGTTGATAATCTAAGCTAAAACATAGGCTACTTTATTTTTAAAAAATGCGCCCCCGACGTTTTCTATAGGTATAACGAAAAAGTTCACGCGGCGAAGCCGTGAGCGGGCCGCCAGTATATACATATATAACATCTGGCAGAGTAATTTGACTTATTTATATACATATATCCATAATGGCTTATATATGTATATAAGCCATTATATACATATATAAGCCATTATGGACGGTTGTTAAATATAATTTACACGTACCTCTAGCTATACAAAGCCGTTTTTTTAAAAAGAAAAGCTAATTTGACATTGAATTTTTGGGGAAGAGTATCGCTTGATATTTTTATGCTGGTAGCCAAGCTTTTATTTATATTACAGTTATTGTTCTGCTTTTTTTTTTTTTATGGGATATAGGAGGCATACGAGCAGAAGGTCCACCTGGTGTTAAGTGGTACCTTCGCCCATAGACATCCACAACGTTAGAGTTGTGAATGCGTTGCCAGCCTCGGGAATGTAGGACAGAAGGAGGAAGGAAGTATGGGAGTGGTGGGAATAGGGAGAGCTGGCTTACATGCCATCGAACCGGAACACATCATCAGATATTTGGCGGTTCGTCTTTGACATGATAGTGGTCGCGAGCCAGTCGGAGAACGAATCTCCTACCACCAAGCTACTGGGTTACCCGCCTTTTACGGGACGCTACCCAGCGGCGGGGGGGAATTGTATTCTTAACCCGTCCCCCCACGGGCAATTATTAATTAATTAATAAATAATAAATAATTATTAATTAATTAATTAAATTAATAATTATTCTGCTACTTTTTAAATACTATTTATTAACAAGTGTAATGTCAAAAAAAAAAAAAATTTAAGTCTGATTCTAAAAAAGTTGTTCTACCCTTAGTGAAAGTAAATGAAAGCTTTTATATCTTATAATTTTTAGTATATAATCTGGAAATTTCGAATTTTTCCTTATTAATTGTGAAATCAGCTGATTATTTTAAATTTCTCAATCGATACGCAAACAATCGTAATATTTTAATCTAGAGAGAGGGAGGGAGTCTGAAAGTGAGATCGAAGTATCGTGTTGAGATTGTGTTCTCCCTAAATGCTATGCAAGATCGGGATCAATCGTGGCTTGTGGGCACAAACTGTGACTGTAAAGCGACTGGTTGTGGGTTCGATTCCTACTCGAGCAGTGGAAATATTGATTATTTCTATTTTCTTCACTCTGTTGTCGAGGCAAAAACGCGGCGTTAAGTTCTTCCACTTAACACGCAATGTCTCAACACTAGGTTCCCTCTGCCTACCATATTGTATGCGGGATACAGCGTGAAACAACATATTTTGTTAATCTAGAAGAATATCTTAAGTCAAATTAATATATTTTCAGATACGTAGTACGTCTCGGTGAACTGGATCTCGCAAGGGAGGATGAGGGAGCAATACCCATAGATGTTCTTATTAAATATAAGATAAAGCACGAAGAGTACAATCCTAAGTCATTCACAAACGACATTGGCCTCCTGGTTTTGGAACAACATGTGCAGTTTACTGGTTAGTATTGCAATTTTAATGGCATAAAGTTAGTAGAAAAGTAAAGTTGTGGCCCAGTGGCACAAGCGTGTGACTGTGAACGACTGGTTGTTAAGTTCCGCACTTAACACGCAAGCCTCCGAATTCGGCGGAAAGTGGGGAACGGAGTGTCTTAACACTAGGTTCCCGCTGCCTACCCTGCTGTGTGCGGGATACAGCGTGAAGCTAAAGAAAACAATTAAAAAAACTTTACGCTTTTAAATATTAATTTTATCTATCGTTTAGTGGTTACCGTTGCGCAATGGGACGAACAGCATTTACTTGTAAATATGATTAGTTGTGGAATCGATGTTGACTCGAACTAACGATTATATTCTGAATGTTTTCATTTATCCAATTTGACGAGACAAATAGCTGCGTTTGAGTACCGCCGTTCAGCATGTGTTAATTGATTTTGTTTGGAAAGTGTAAAATGAAGTGGACACTAGGTTCTTCCTGACAACTTTACTATGTGAACCAAATGTAAAGCTGTTTTTTTATTATCATTAAATTTATTATTTTCTCCTTTTTTCATTGCAGATCTGATAAAACCGATTTGTATACCAGACACCAGCGATCTAAGGGCTAAGAATTTTGAAAACTACAACCCATTTATTGCTGGATGGGGTGACACTGAATTCCGTAAGTTCATTATATTAATGCAGTCTTTTTTTATCTTCACCTGTATCCCGCACACAGCAGGGTACGCAGAGGGGACGTAGTGTTAAGACACTCCGTTCTCTACTTTCCGCCGAATTCGGAGGCTTGCTTGTTAAGTGGAGGAACTTAACCCCGCGCTTTGCCTTGACACCAGAGCGAAGAAAATGAAATATTAAATATTTCATTTCCTCGAGTGGGAACGAACCCCTAACCTATCGTTTACAGTCACACTTTGTGCCACTGAAAGAAAATCTAAATATAAATACTAAATATTAACTCCTCGAGTTGGAATCGAATCCACAACCAGTCACACTTTGTGCCTTTGCGCCACGACTGGCCCGGAGTGGGGAAGGGAGTGTCTTAACACTAGGTTCCCTCTGTGTGCGGGTGAAGCTAAAAAAATATATATTTTTGTTTCGTTTAGGTAGAAAGGAGTTTAGACAGTAGAAGCGAGATTTAATGCACGTTATAAAAGGGTCCCTTGACCAGTGTTGGGCAAAAGTTAATTGCAATTAACAATTTAATATTAACAATTCATTATTTATTCGTCCCCACAAACTCATATAAAAATTACAATTATATAAAATTAATTAGTTCTTAATGTTTCAACTACAATTAACAATGAATTAATTGTTAATTTTGATTTTCGCTCTAATAATTGATCAATTGTTAATATTTAATTGTCAAGCGTGTGACTGTAAAACGACTGGTTATGGCTTCGATTCCCACTCGAGGAGTGGAAATTATATTTC
Organism: Dryas iulia moderata; assembly: GCA_019049465.1. Classification (NCBI taxonomy): domain Eukaryota; kingdom Metazoa; phylum Arthropoda; class Insecta; order Lepidoptera; family Nymphalidae; genus Dryas; species Dryas iulia. The sequence continues at coordinate 10,418,101 of CM032434.1, forward strand.
CATTTTCTTCGCTCTGGTGTCGAGGTAAAGCGCGGCGTTAAGTTCCGCCACTTAACACGCAAGCCTCCTAATTCGGCGGAAAGTGGGGAACGGAGTGTCTTAACACTAGGTTCCCTCTGCCTACCCTGCTGTGTGCGGGATATAGCGTGAAGCTAAAAAAAAAAAAAAACAATTGCTATTAAATTCTGCCCAACACGGTGTTGGGCAGCCTTAGCTTTTACGCTAGTCTTGGGTTAAAAGTCTAAGACACAAAACCCAACTTCTCTTGAATTTATGGAACGTTAATAATAACAATATTAAATCTTTAGTAAAGATCGTTATATCCATATAAGCTACCAATTTAAGTCGTTAAGAGTGGTTTAGATTTTATTTTTATATACTATTAACCTGGTATTTTTTAATCTTGTTAATTAGTTTTTAAGCTTAGTAATTAATCATATTTTACAATCACTAAGGTGTATTTTCTCTCGTCTTTCAGGTGGTCCATCAGCAACACATCTCCAAGTCCTTCAACTACCAGTTGTGAGTAATGAATACTGTAAGACCGCATATTCGTCGTACAAGGCCCAAGTTATTGACGATAGGGTCCTGTGTGCCGGGTACAAGAAAGGTGGGAAGGACGCGTGTCAGGGTGACAGCGGTGGACCTCTAATGCAGCCTATTGTAAGTTTTTTTAATATTTCTCTAAAATTTCTTCTGCACTTAAGTGTTGCTCGTAACAAAATGAAAACAGAAGATATTACAATTTTTAATATAATTAGTGATTTTAAAAATATTAAGACCATGGTCGAATGGTCGAATATTTGGTTAATAAGATGTATGGTTTACTATTTAACAGAATTGATCCTTGAGGATTTATTTACCTCAATACGAACTGTGATCGACGAAACTTAGTGTTCGAAACATTCGGATTTCTAAATATATTTTCGAATACCAATTATTTTTAGCCCACATCGACCTTTTTGTATGCTTTTCAGGGCATCCTTATATATTTTACGTGGGTTTAACTTTAAATATGATCGACATTTCTTGAAAGACAATTGTCATATAGCTACTTCTGTTTTTTTGCATACTCTTACATTATATAGGTATATTTTTTCAACATGGAGCCTAAGTACGCTCTTCGTCATTCTTCCTATATCTCTCTTTATTTTACTGATCTTTATATATAAGATTTGATGTATAAAAAATGACATTAACAATTTACCTTTTTTTCAGTACTATCCACAAAATTTAACGACATACCTATATCAAATAGGCGTAGTGTCGTACGGGAAGCGTTGCGCCGAAGCGGGATTCCCCGGAGTGTACTCAAGAGTCACGCACTTTGTGCCCTGGCTCGCCAAATATGTCCTGGGCATTGAATAGAAACTGACTAACTATGAAAAACGGCCTGTTTAGAATAATAGATAAATTTATTATAATTATTGAAAGCTTAGTATAAGAACTCGTATTTTATTGTATTTAAAATATTTTTATAATATAAGTGATTCGTTGCTTAAATTGACAGGTAAGCGAAAGAATGAAGTGGTTTTCTTGAAGCTTAAAAACACTATAATGAAGTATATTTATAAAAAAGTTAATTGTTGTTATTAATATTAATATTGTTGTGATAGTAATCTATACTAGTAAATATTCTCATTATATTATATAAGAAAGACAATAAAGATGACAGAATTAACATGCTTATTTCAATCTATTCTAGCGATGTGTCAACTGGGAAAAACCACAAATCGAGTTAACTTGAGTTAAAGTTCACGTAACTCGAGTTGAACTCGAGCTAAGTAACTCGAGTTGAACTCGAGCTAAGTAACTCGAGTTGAACTCGAGCTAAGTAACTCGAGTTGAACTCGAGCTAAGTAACTCGAGTTAACTGAAGGAAACTGAGGAGGAGGAAGGTTTCTACCAATATAAAGATCCGGACTCCTATTTGCATATTTGACAATAAAGTGTAATTCAAATTTTTGACATTTGGCTGATGAAAAACGATGTGGCGATAGTATTCAAATTTCTAAGTCGGGTAGAGAAAAAACGTCGAGTTAAATCGAGTTAAGTCTAATTCGAGTCAACTCGAGTTTACACATGTCACATCTATTCTTTGTGAACACAGAATTTTAATACCAACAACAAAGAAACTGTAAAATAACAATGATCTTAAGGATTATAAAAAAATATCTTCAATACTTTCAATAGAGAATATTTTAAAATAATAAAAACAAAATAACTCTTGCCTTATTTTTATTATAAAGAGCTAATTACATTGTTTTGACACTGACAAATGACATTTATATACGCACATGTGTAATCAAAATACTCTTTTTTTTAAATTGTTTCTCACGGCTGATTATATATTTTAAGTAAATATATTATACTTATTAATGCCATATATTTAGAAAAATGTTAATTGTGTTTAGTATAAGTAATTACTTAACTATGTAGTAATATTCCTTTATGAACTATATACTCAAAGCCTAATGACATCTGATGTCGTCAAAATGTCACCTCCATCCTTTCAAGGGAATATTCAAATTTTACTGGATTTCTTCCTTTTAAATGCAAAATCTGTATTGTAGTTGAAACTAAAATTATATTTTATTAAAATAAAAAAAATCACCATGCCAATCTCTTTCGTGAGTTTTCCCTTCAATGTGACATTGGCGAAGCGATTTTGGTTGAACTGACACTTTTGAATCGCCATTTGTTAGGATTCAAGCCGAAAAAGTTTGATATTTATATTTATAACAGTATTTTATTTTTTGTTAAGCATTACTTGCTGCTAACTTAAGGTTGAAAAAAATATTTGTAAAAAAATATATGCTAAAAAATATTACACATAAATATTTTATGTTAAGTATCATTTTGAAATGTCATTCGTACACTTCAGAATATATATATGACCTTTAAAATATTAAATTTAATATAATCAGCACCTGAAGGAAATAATCTTGTCCTATATCATATAAATATTCAAAATACTTCATTGATTGGATTCATTTTCTATTGCTTGATAAATATTTTCTTGCTCCTTCACGTTCTTTTAAAGAAAAGGATACTTATAAGTCAAGTAGATTAGATTAAATAATACTTATCAGGCAGTAGTGAAAGAATAACTTTGTCACAAAAAGCGTATCTGTGTGTTTGTTTACTAGTTTTTATATCCAGTGACTTGATAAATAAATGTTTTTATGATGATTTGTATTTTTTTTTTACCCATTCTTGCAAATAGATTAAAGATTTATTCGAACTTTATGAAAAGCTAAAAGTTAAAAGAGAAGTAAATATTTATAATTCTGCTTTAGGGCCTATTCTTTGTCCTGAATGGGTAATTACAATCAAATTCTATTTCTGGTTATTTGGGTAAACAAACAGTATTATAGTGCATTTTGCCATGATATTGTAACGGAGTAAATAAAAATAATACCAACACCGTTTACCACAGCTTACTAAAGACGAGTAAACAAATAATCGGCTGGGCAATTTTAGACGTTTGTGGAATAACTAACATAATATAAGAAAACAACACAAAGGAAAACAACTGGTATAATAACTTTTTTTTTAATTAAAATAATAAAGTGTGGCAAGAGCTTGAAAATAAAAATAATACAGAATTATACTTTAAAAGAGCAATTTGGAATTTCAAAAAAAAAAACACTACTCAGCTTTTCCGGTCATTTGTTTTCAAAGTTCGTGAAATATTAAAATAATTATCACATTCGATACGGTAAATATCGCTAAATTTTCGATAATATTTAGATAAACGTTGTCTTAAGGTGAACAAGTCTTAATATAATCGGTGCAAAACACAAGTAGTTTCATTTGTACTGACTCAATGTCAGCCAGTCGTTTAATCTTACTTGTGATATAGAAAAACATTAAGAGGCCAATGTGGGGCAATAGGACAACGGTTTTTTTTTCTTTTTTTAACTTCACGCTGTATCCCGCTCACAGCAGGGTAGACAGAGGGAACCTAGTGTTAAGACACCCCATTTCCACGAACATGAAGGAGGAGGCTTTGCGTGCTAATTGGCGAAACTTAACGCCGCGCTTTGCCTCAACACCAGAGCGAAGAAAATGGAAATATTAAATATTTCCACACCTCGAGTGGAAATCGAACACAATCCCAGTCGTTTTACAGTCACACTTTCTGCCTCTGCGCCACGACCGGCCCCTAAACTTACTTGTGTTGTAGAAAAACATCAAGAGGCCAATGTGGGGCAGTAGGACAACGTCAAATTATGAATGCGATAGGTCTGGGTATAATTCCGGCTTTCGTCCGTTTTCGTCTTCTTACTACTCGACAGATAGTAGAGTTGTCAAACAGAACCTAGTGTCAAAACACTCTGTTCTCCAATCGCCTGAATTTGAGATATGGCGTGTTGGGTAGCGGACCTCAACGTCACGCTTTATCTTGCTTATCATAGCGAAGGAAATAAAATAAATAAATTTTAATTATTCTACTGAGTGGGAATCGAACCAATCACGATTACGGTCAGATGTTGTCCCACTGCGTCACAATGTATTTTTTTATTTTATTAAATGATTCTATACATTGACAGAATCGTTACGGATTTTGTTATATATAGATTACTGTATTAGTAAAACACCAACATGTGATAAATTTAAAAAGGAGAATCTAGTGTCAAAATACACTTTTCTCACACATGTTCTCTATTTTCTCCCCGAATTCACATATTGCTTGTTAAGTGGTGGATCTCTTCTTCGCACTTCTTAAACATGGCGAAGAAAATAAAATAACTAAATGATAATTATTTCACTGAGTGGAACTGGGAATTAGACCAATCACAGTCAGACGCTGTCCTATTCCGATGGCCCTTATTTAATATTTCCTTAAATATCTCTATACACAAACAGATTAGTTACGGATTTTATTTATATAGATTATCATATCAGTAAAACATCTGATAAATTTGATAATCGATAGCCGAATATACGACAGTGTACGTTAAACATCGGATGGCCACTTTAGTTTTAGTGTAATTTTAGTTATAATACAAATTAAAATAAAATGTTTTGACAGTTTGTTTTTTTTTTAATTAAGTGGTGATTTTTGACAGTGATTGTAAGACATAATGGGTAAGGTTTTTTCATTTATTTTTTTATTCATATTTCAAATTTGAAAATATTACGTGTTGAATTGCAGAAGTTAAAATGTTCTGTCCGAATAGTTGTTTTTTTTTCATTTTTGTGTAATTTTCTGAATGTGACTTAAGATTTAAACAATCGTTGCTTAAAGTACGAAGTAAATTTATATTTTAATGATAAAATTCTTAATACAGGAGAACAGAGTGCCTTGTCACTAGGTTCTCTCCATCTATCTTACTTAGTTGGGAAAAATATAAATCTGTAAAAAAAGTTTTAATTCATTAATTTCATCCATTATTTAATTCATTAAATACATAATTTTCTAAATAGCGTAAGATAAATTTATTTACTATCTAATGTTTATATATTGAGCTGTTATTTACTAATAACCTTGACACCTACGTCAGAGGTTGCGGGTTCTTCCCCTTTACAAAATAGAATTTTAGTTGCAAAGTGTTTTTTTATTTAAGATATTTGTTTATACATTACGTAAGGACGTAAGAAGCGTATTTAGAAGTGCTTATGTATGTATATTTTTTATAATTGAAATTCTGCTTACTTAGCCTTGAAAACACAATTGAAGTCTTAAGATAGAAGACTGAAATTAAGATTATATTAAGTTACAATTATATTGTAAGCTTCAAAAACAAGTGAAATTTGTCTTCCTATACTTTAACTCTAAGCTAAAGTCATTGAATAGCTAATATACTAAAATAACACAAAATGTATTGGTAAAAATGTCCTTTAAAGTGTTTGTGTGGCTGGTCGTTCTGGTAAATATATCAGGATGCAGAAATTTTGTAGTAAATGGGAGAGGGGAACCCAAATAGCAGTTAAGTTATACTGGACAGACCAACGTAATAAAATAAAAATAAAGCTTGAATTAAAACTGTTAAACTTTTGCCAAAAAACGTAAAATCCTGTTCGAATTAAAGCAAATCATCTTTTGGTCACTCACTGATCAAGGAACGCAAAATCTTTATACCTTCATACAAAATATATAGAGATATATACCATTTCATATATCTATATATATATCATTTCAAATCAGTTTTTTTTATAGCTTCACGCTTTATCTCGCATACAGCAGGCAGACGGAACCTAGTGTTAAGACACTCCGTTCACCACTCTTCAATTCTGAATTCGGAGGCATTGCGTGTTAAAATTACGAAACTTAACGCCGCGCTCAAGCGGAAATTCAACCCACAACCAGTCACTTTACAGGCACACTCTCTGCCTCTGCGCCACGACTGGCCCCAAATAACTTTATGAAAGAAAAAAATATGATATTACAATACACTCTACATTATATTCAGCCTAAATTACCAGTTTTTTGGAAGAATTTAACAGAAGTTCCTGTTTTAGACATTAAGAGTATATAATATATATTTTTTTGCATTTCAGTATTTTTAAAAGCATGGTTCCTCCTTCGCAAATACATTTTGACGATTCCGCGGTTCGATCTGTTCTTACAAGGGGCGTTGTTGATTGTGGTGTTCTTGGAAAGCTACGTGTTCCTTCTCCTGAGGAGAAATGCTGGCTCTGGATACTTAAGGACAATTAATGAAGGTGACTCTCAAATGCATATTAAATCATGATTAAATTATTTAATACATGGTTTTTTAATATTTCAAAGCGTGTCACACACATAGGAAATTATAAAAATTCTTACCCAGTCGGTATTAGAACGCATGGCTTAGTGGTCAGAGTACTTGGACGATATCCAAGAGACAGGCTCCAATTCCAGATGCTCTAAATTTTTATACATTTACTGAAAAATGACTTTTTTAATACATATTTTTTTTACCCTTGTATAATATAATTTGGACCCAGTCGTGGCGCAGTGGCACGAACGTGTAACTGTAAACGACTGGTTGTGGGTTCGATTCCCACTCGAGGAAAACGAGCCGAAACCGAGTAAGAGTCGAATATTCGACGCATATTGATTAAATATAGAGGATTTTATTATATTGTTATTACTTTTTTTTAGCTTCACGCTGTATCCCGCACACAGCAGGGTAGGCAGAGGGAACCTAGTATTAAGATACTCTGTTCCCCACGTTCAGCCGAATTCGGAGGCATTGCGTGTTAAGTGGCGGAACTTAACGCCGCGCTTTTACCTCGACACCAGAGCGAAGAAAATGGAAATATTAAATATTTCCACTCCTCGAGTGGGCATCGAACCCACAACCAGTCGTTTACAGTCACACGCTTGTGCCACTGGGCCACGACTGGTCCCAAATTATAAAAATAAACTTAAAATAATTAATACCAAATACAATATTATTCCAGATTGGCTTAAACTAGGAATTGGTGGAGCCGAATTCATCTTCGGTGCAATAGTAGCGTGGTGTGGGCGAGGCAGACGACAGTTCGCGTTGGCGGGGTGGCTGGGCGCGACCGCCTTGTCGGGACTTATCGTGCTGGCCTTCCCTTATCCGGACTCTGGGAAAGCATCTGTGTGTAAGTAATAGGTAGAAATCAAACTAATTTAAGGAAGTACGAATATATTTATTAATTAGTTAATGGGGCCAGTCGTGGCGCAGTGGCACAAACGTGTGACTGTAAACAAGTTGTTGTGGGTTCGATTCCTAGAGGAGTGGAAATATTTAATATTTCCATTTCCTTCGCTCTGGTATCAGAGGTAAAGCGCGGCGTTAGGTTTCGCCACTTAACACGCTATGCCTCCGAATTTGGCGGTGCGTGGGGAACGGAGTGTCTTAACACTAGTTTCCTTCTGCCTACACTGCTGTTTGCGGGATACATCGTGAAGCTAAAAAAAAGACATATTAATTAATATGTTAAACGTCTTCGACACCAGCCTGAATTAATTACGTTTTGTATAGCAAGTTACTTAAAAAGGACCTGAAACGTCAAAACACTCCGTTTTTCACTTTCTGTTTTAAATCTTGACATTTAGCGTTAAAAGGCTGAATTCAACGCCACGCTTTCTTTTAGATACGAGAACGGTAAAATTAATATAAATAATTTCAATATAATCATTACTCTGAGAGGGAACTTAACCTACAACCAACTGCATTTACAATGAGACTCTGTTCCACTTTACAGTTATAACTCTTTACATTTTACGCTAATTCAGAATAAATCTTTGCTAACGTATTTTGACTAAACAGAGACTTACATTAAAAATATGAATATTTCTCCAAGAAATAGACGAAGAGATGACCATATCCGATCCCTCGTGGAGGGACGGGTTAAGAATACAATTCCCCCCCGCCGCTGGGTAGCGTCCCGTAAAAGGCGAGTAACCCAGTATTCTTTCTCCGATTCGTTCAGATTCGTTCTCCGACTGGCTCGCGACCACTATCATGTCAAAGACGAACCGCCAAATATCTTATGATGTGTTCCGGTTCGATGGCATGTAAGCCAGCTCTCCCTATTCCCACCATTCCCATCCTTCCTCTCTCCTTCTGTCCTACATCCCCAAAGCTGGCAACGCATCCATAACTTTAATGTTGTGGATGTCTATGGGCGAAGGTAGCCAGTTAAGACCAGGTGGACATTCAGCTCCTTTGCCTCCTTTATTCCATAAAAAAAAAAAAGCTTAGTGGTAGGAGATTTATTCTCCGACTGGCTCGCGGCCACTATCGTGTCAAAGACGAACCGCCAAACATCTAATGATATGTTCCGGTTCGATGGCATGTAAGCCAGCTCTCCCTATTCCCACCAATCCCATCCTTCTTTTCTCCTTTTTGTCCCCGAGGCTGGCAAAGCATCCACAGCTGTAATGTTGTGGATGTCTATGGGCGAAGGTTACCACTTCACACCAGGTGGGCCTGATGCTCGTTTGCCTCCTTTATTCCATAAAAAAAAAGAAAAGTATATATTTTCATTCAGTATTTCTTATTTAGCAACTTTACATACCATTTCATAAGATAATTTTATAATTATATTTATCTACGAATCTAATATATTCACGTGTAGCAAAAACAATTTTAATCATAAAAAAAATGCCTTTTAAATTATCTTTTACGTAATATGTTTTAATTTATTTGCAAATCATATCTGCAGGAGTTCAATCGATCAATGATAGTGGTCACTCATCCACCGTATCTTATTTGTTATTGGTTTGTTTTATTAAGATGGTTATCTAAATGCTATTTTTGCTTAAATATTTCTTTTATTTTCATAATTAATAATATTTGTAAAGAAATAATCATAGTAAATTAATTAAAGAATGTAATTAATGATAATGAACTTCTAGTTTTAATAATAAGCTCTAGTTTTTTACCTGTATCAACCAATATATGTACCTTTTTTACCAATATTGATATGAAAAGGAGACCTACTAAATCATTATCATTTTTAAATCTCAAATTCAGCAATTCGATCAAATTTTCGAAAGCTTTTCCACTTATAAAAATAGGTTGCACCATTTACGAATGTAATCGCTAAGTGACAGAAGGGACTTACTAAACTTATCCTTCCTAAACAAATTATTGAAGCAACAGTTTAAGTGTCCCAATCTATTGGCGTTTTTTATATTCAAAATTCTATGTAAATGCCCAAGAAATCCTGTTAAACTTTGAAACTGCGCCTCGTTTGAGTCGTATGGCTAATAAACACTCATAATATAATCTCACAATCTCATAACATAATTAGAATGGTTGCTGTATTTTACTACAAATGTATCTTTTATGTTTAATCCTACCTGTAATACTGTAACTATACTATTGTGATAAACCAATAAATAAATTTACAATGATAAACTCCTCTTGAAAGAATGAATTTAGAATTAAAAATTGGGTTATAAATTCAAAATCATGAATTAGATACGTAAAAGTACTTATGTATTTGAAGTTAGAAGGTTACATATATTTATTAAGCCAATAATTATTTATTGATATAAAAATGAATGATATAAAAATATAGGTATACATATATTTAGCTTCACGCTGTATCCCGCACACAGCAGGGTAGACAGAGGGGACCTAGTGTTAAGACAGTCCGTTCCCCACTTTCCACCGAATTCAGAGGCTTGCGTGTTAAGTGGCGGAACTTAACGCCGCGCTTTACCTCGGCACTAGAGTGAAGAAGATGGAAATATTAAATATTTCCACTCCTTGAGTGGGAATCGAAATCACAACCAGTCACACTTTGTACCAATGCGCCACGACTGGCGAATGTATATGTAATGTATGTATATATATTTTTTTCTATTTTCAGCATTATGTGGAGGTGGAGTGATCTCTGCTTATACGTCTTCAGCAGAGCAGTACGAGCCAGGAACCACAGAATATGACCCGCTGTCAACACCGCGCACCGCCTTCCTCATTATCACGGCAATATTTTGCAGTTTGACGAAGATCAGCGTTTGGGCGCATGGGATCACGTACTTGGATGACCATGAGCCGCAAAGTGGACCTTACTTTTATGGTAAATTGAATTATATTTTGTATGTATGTTAGTTTAATTATTTATTTATACTGTAAACAAACAGTTAAAAAGTTTTTTTTGTGCATTTAATATATTAACGAAAATACCATTTAGGGATGATAGAACAATAATAACAAAAAACTTATAGGGTATTTTTAGTAAAGAGTTAATTTATTGAATAGTAATAATAGGAATCTTAAGTCCAGTCCAGTTAAGGCCAGTCGTGACCCAGTGGCACGAGCGTGTGACTGTAAACGACTGGTTGTGAGTTCGATTCCCACCCGAGGAGTGGAAGTTTTTAATATTTCCATTTTCTTCACTCTGGTGCCGAGGTAAACCGCGGCGTTAAGTTCCGCCACTTAACGCGTAATACCTCCGAATTCGGCGGAAAGTGGGGAACGGAGTGTCTTAACACTAGGTTCCCTCTGCCTACAGCGTGAATCTTAATGATTTGGCACTATGTAATTTTGGTACAATGAATCAATTTTACGTGAAATGGTAAAATTCAAAATAATAACAATTTACCCTTACAAATAAATGTATGATACTTGTATGATGTTAAGGCACTCCGTTTCCCACTTCCCGCCGAATTTGGAGGCATTGTATGTCAATACTATGAACAAACAATTTTTTCTAGGTATCCTGATCTCAATCCGTCTGTCATTGGGGTTGAGTGGTCAGAATTGGATGAGAAGTGTCTCCGTGAGGGAGGACTGGTGGGAGGCACAACTGTCACTATCTATGTTAACACTCATGTTCTGCATATTGTTCATGCTGTTCCCAAGGAAAATGGATGGCTATAAAGAATTTGAAGAGGTGGAATATAATTGTAAGTCCTGTAATTTAAACAGTATTTTATTTTTTCTTCACGCTGTATTCTGCACACAGTAGGGTAGGCAGAGGGAACCTTGTGTTTAGACACTCCGTTCCCCACTTCCCGCCGAATTCGGAGGTATTGTGAGTTAAGAGGCGGAACTTAACGCCGCGCTTTGCCTCGACACCAGAGTGAAGAAAATAAAAACTATAAATATTTCCATTCCTCGAGTGAGAATCGAACCCATAACCAATCGCTTTACAGTCACACTTTGTGCCTCTGCGCCACGACTGGCTCCAATAGTAATTAAAAGAAATAAAATAGGCTCGCATAGCTGGGTAGTTAAAGTCCTTAGTGTCTAGATATTCCATTCCTCTTTATCCGTCCGCCAATACCGCCCTTAGTCTAAATATCAGAGCAGAGATGTGAAAAATACTATTATTACAAAAATTTAAAAAAAATAATAATAATAAATTCCAGTACAGGGCCAGTTGTGTACGAAAACGCGACTGGTTGTTGGTTCGATTCCCACTCGAGGAGTGGAAATATTTAATATTTCCATTTCCTTCGCTCTGGTGTCGTCGAGGCAAAGCGCGGCATTAAGTTCCCTTAACACACAATGCCGCCAAGGTCGGCTGAAAGTGGGGAACGAAGTATTTTAACACTTCCCGGTTCCCGGTCCCTATGCCTGCCCTGCTGTGTGCGGAATGCAGCGTGAAGCTATTACACATAAAAATAAAAAATATATATAATTTATTAATAATATTTTTTTTTTATATATTTCAGGTATTCTAAAACCTATCGGACGTATGCTTAGTAACAAAGCTCTGATGCTGCAGACGGTGGCGCTGTCGCTTCTTAATACCGCTCTATTCGGTTACGTTAATTATGACCCGGCATCTATACAGGTAGGTCCTTTATTTTATAGAATTGATTTATTTTATAGAGATGACATTTAATTCCATTTTCATTCAAATCGTAAACTTTATATTTTATTAGGTCTGATTGAAATAGATTTTTTACAAGTATTTCTTAATGTCAGTAACGTCTATTCGTGAGAAAGGTACCAATGGCTGGAAACCTAGTAGAGCCGATGAGACACTCAGCATTTGTCCCAATAAGTGTTAATACATTAAATATTTTTTACATGCAACAATTACATTGCATTGGTGCATTAAACACCTGAAAAGTTTTCTATAAGCAGAAAATGAATAGGACTTGACGAAAGAAAAAATGGCTAGTGGAAATGAAACAATCTATTAAGACCAATAATGTTACTAAAATGAGTAGAGTACATAAAGAGAAGCGTGAAAAAATACACTAAAAAGAGCATTAAGACCCTTTTTTATAAACAGGCTTTTGTTAGGCTGCTGCAGATTTTAATTATTTTTTTTTTCTTTCAGGCGAAATTCCATGTAGAAACTTTGCGGCAAGATCCTCGGACAACACGTACCATTATGGATATATTTCGTTCCTTAGTCATAATTTTCTTTGTGTCTGTAAGTATTTTAACTATTTTCATTTAATTAGCCAGTGGAGCCAGTCGTAGCGCAGTGGCACAAACGTGTGACTGACTGTAAACGGCTAGTTGTGAGTTCGATTCCCACTCGAGGAGTGGAAATATTTATTATTCCTATTTTCTTTGCACTGGTATCGAGACAAAGTTTGGCGTCAAGTTCCGCCACTTAACACGCAATGCCTCCGAATTCGGCGGAAAGTGGGGAACGAAGTGTCGTAACACTACCCGCTGTGTACGGAATACAGAGTCATCTAAAAAAAATAATTAAGTGTAATTTACATATTTAAGAAAATAAAAATGATTTTACAATACACAAAAAAACTGAAACGTATTCAAGAGTTATAACATTTAAGCAAAGGAGTTCCTATTTTCTACCTGAGCAAGAAATTTAATATAATTAAAAAATAATCATTCCCTCAAGTGGGAATCGAACAGACAACCCTTGCGTATACATACAGACGTTAGTAACGTATAGAATTAATGCAATTATAACATTTCAGATATTCCGAATGCGGTTTTCCGTTCGTAGAAGCGATGGTGTGAAGTCAAACACAGCGTCTAAAGTAGGAGGTGCCTGCTGCGTTCTAGTCGCTGTGTTCTTCGCGGTCCTCGCCGGGATGAGCTGTAGTACAAATGAGATCGAAGGTTTCGACGGCACATACAAACAACCAAACTGCAGCTCTGGATGCGGGTAATATTCAAATTTAAATTCAAATAGACTTTTGCAAGCACTTTTGAATCGTCGAATGAACACAAATCTGCTATCGATTTGGAAGGCAGTTCTGCTGAGAAGAGCCGGCAAAAAAACTCAACAGTTGCTAAAAAAAAGACATTTAAAGAAAACGTATAAAAATTTGAACGCAGCGGGATTCGAACCCGCGCCTCCTGAATACCGTTCTAAAGAAAACGTATAAACGCTGCGTTCAAATTTTTATACGTTTTCTTTAAATGTCTCTTTCAATTTTCCTAAGTGTGGAAAAACACTTTAAAAATGTTTAAAAGTCAACAGTTGCTCTTTTCAAATATAAAGATACTGAGAAGACAATTTTATTATTTGATACAATGGTAACTAATCCTCAAATCAGATTAATTCTACGCATTGTTATGTTTTAAATGTTCTTCTACAGAATATAAAGCCGTACTTAAAAATATGTTTTTTTACAATGATTTAAATTTTTGTAGTGGTAAATCTAAAACAAGCTGTGGAATTTCATTATATATGCGTGTACTCAGACCCTGTAAATGATTTATTTACTTTTTGGAGGCGATAGCATGGCGTGACAAGTTTATCTTTGTTTCTTGTTATTGTCATGTGTATGTCACTGTTTTTAGCAAAGCACTACACATGTTATCGGACAAATAAATTGTTTAAATATATTTTTAAATATACTGCGAAGCATAAAATTTTCGTTAAAATGTCATCTTTCTACGGCCAGTAATTTTGGCTACACTTTGCCTGTCAGTCACTCAGCAACGCAAGCATTTTATGTACATACTAACGGCCCGCTCGTGACTTCGCCGCGTGAACTACATGGCTGTTTCGTTGTGTTGCAACCCTCGGGGGTGGATTTTATAAAAATAAAATAGCCTATGTATAAGCTTGGATTATGAACTATATTTATGCTGAAATTCATAATAAACGATCAAGCGGTTTAGATTTTTCATATAAACTTCCATCTCCTAAATCAATCCTTTAGAGGTTGATTTTTGAAAAAATAAGTAGCCTATGTTAGACCCAGTCACTGTTACTACTTTCATTCTAAATTTGATCCAAATCGGATCGGTAGAATAGCCGCGAAAGCGTGACAGAGAAACAGACAGACTTTCGCATTTATTTTTTTCCTATATGTTGACCTATATATAAGTAATTATTAAATTCATGTTTTTCAGTTATATTTTTACTTATATTTTTCAGCTGTGCATCAGAAACTTACGGATTCAGTCCAGTGTGTATATTAAATACGTCTACGACTTACTTCTCACCGTGTCACGCCGGCTGCAAGCAATACGAAGATCTGAACGGCTTTTTGTAAGTGTATAATGTTCCCTTAGTGGCCAGTCGTGGCTCAGTGGCACAAAGTGTGACTGTAAAGCGACTGGTCGTGGGTTCGATTCCCACTCCATTTTCTTCGCTCTGGTGTCTGTGAATTTGGTGGAAAGCGGGGACGGAGTGTCGTAACACTAGGTTCCCTACCCTGCTGTATGCGGGATACAGCGTGAAGCTAAGAAATAATAATAATTTTACTTCAGCTTCACGCCTTTTCCCGCATAACAAGGTAGTAAGAGGGAACCTAGTATTGGCACTCTCCCTTTTCTACTTTTTTTAATAGAGACATAGCATCTTGATTGTTCCATGTCAAAGACGCATTTTATATTGCTTACTATAGTGGAGAAAATAATTTTGTATTAAGACAATTTAAGCTAGGGAACGGAGTGCCTTGACACTAGGTTTCCTCTGTCTACCCTACTGTGTGCGGGATACAGCTTGAAGCTAAAAAAAGATAAAAAAAATCAAAAAAAATAGCTTAAAATCATTATTCGATGCCCTGTTTGAACTCTTCTTTAAAGTATTTAAAGCTTCATATGGGTGCAATACCTATTAATGCTTTAATATAACATCGATATCATATAGACAGTACAGATTTTATTTATTTTATTTAAAAACTTACTTTAAACGATGTTTCTTTTTGTATATTAAATTATATGGCCAGTCGTGGCCCAGTGGCACAAGCGTGTGACTGTAAACGACTGGTTGTGGGTTCGATTCCCACTCGATGAGTGGAAATTATATTTCCATTTTCTTCGCTCTGGTGTCGAGGTAAAGCGCTGCGTTAAGTTCCGCCACTTAACACGCAAGCCTCCAAATTCGGCGGAAAATGGGGAACGGACTGTCTTAACACTGGGTTCCCTCTGCCTACCCTGCTGTGTGCGGGATACAGCGTGAAGCTAAAAAAAATACAAAAAAAAGAAAAAATTATATATTGGAAATATTGTATGCAGGCTTTTCGAGAACTGCGAATGTGGGCCTAACCGCGCAGTGAGGGGGAGCTGCACTCTACCCGATTGTTGGCTCGCCTACTCCATTTACTTGGTATTTTTCACCTTAGTGCTTGCCTCGACAGGTAATTAAATATATTATTTTAGCTCAAATTTTAAAATAATTATTTTTTATGCATTTTCTTAAAAAGTAGACATTAACAGAGTATAAGGCCGGCCTGTCTCAGTGGCACACGAGTGTGACTGTAAACGACTGGTTGTGGGTTCGATTCCCATTCGAGCGGTGGGGATATTTAATATTTCCATTTTCTTCGCTTTGATGTCGAGGCAAAGCGCAGCGTTAAGTTCCGCCACTTAACACGCAATGCCTCCGAATTCGGCGAAAAGTGGGGAATGGAGGGTCTTAACACTAGGTTCCCTCTGCCTATCCTGCTGCGTGCGTGATACAGCGTGAAGCTAAAAAAAAACAGAGTATAGAAAACTAGACATTTATGATCGATTTTTAATCACACATTGTATAAAATCTAATTTCCCTGAGTTAAATTTTAACCCGACAACCATCCCATTCAGTTATGCTCAAGCAAACTCCAA
This sequence comes from Dryas iulia moderata, assembly GCA_019049465.1. Taxonomy (NCBI): domain Eukaryota; kingdom Metazoa; phylum Arthropoda; class Insecta; order Lepidoptera; family Nymphalidae; genus Dryas; species Dryas iulia. The sequence continues at coordinate 10,434,522 of CM032434.1, forward strand.
ACTCTACAGACACCCGGTCTCGTATCCTTTTTTTCCTTAATTCTTTGATTACAATTCTTAAGTTACATTGACATGCTACTCAAAACTAAAATGACGATTTAAACTACCTAAGCGAGTTATCCTATTACATTTAAATTAACTCTTAATAAGAACTTTACTTGTACCGTTCTCGTACCATGAGCCAAACATAACTACGTATTATTTATTTATATTTTGATTTCAGCGGCATCGTTTTTAATGCAAGGCATGGTGATCCTTCGAGCAGTCCGAGCGCGAGACAAACCTATAGCGATAGGTGTGAGCTTCGCCCTTATCGGACTTCTTTCTCACGTTCTAGGGCACGCTATATATATGGTGATAAGTCGTAAGTATATATTATATATTTAGAAAAGCTTCGGTTCTACCCTTTCTTCCTTATATTAGGGAATGCTGAGACTGCCTAGTGTCAAGACACTCCGTTGAAAATAATTTAACTTAATAAAGTTACAGGAGCTGCATTAATTTTTAATGAAGGATATTTATTAACTTCTTTATTAAGAAACTCCTTCTTTCTCCTTAAGAGGAGATTCTTCTCTTTTCCACAACTAGACAATGTCTATGAATACCAATATAGTTGTGATTTTTTTCTGATCTGGTGAGATAAAATTGCAGTGTTGAGTTCCTTCACGATTTCGGGCAGAAAGTGGAGAATGGAGTGTCTTTACACTAAGTGGCCACTGACTGGGTAGTCAGAGTACACCTAGTGTAAATACACGCTAAGCGGGGAAAAGCATGAAGCTGGGAAAAAAGGTAAAATGCAATCAAGACTTAAATACTTAAGACTTAATAACTTAGGCAGAAAATAAAGCATCTTATCACATCGGACAGAGAGGGTCTCTCCGCCTAATCTCATCTTTTTTAGCTTCACGCTGTATCCCGCAAACAGCAGGGCTCTGCCTACCCTACTATTAAGACACTCCGTCTCCCGCGTACCGCCAAATTCGGAAGCATTGAGTGTTAAGTGGCGGAACTTAACGCCGTGCTTTACTTTTGATACCAGAGCGAAGGAAAATAGAAATATTAAATATTTCAAATCCTCAAGTGGGAATCGAACCCACAACCAGTCGTTTACAGTCACACGTTTGTGCCACTGCACCACGTTTGGCCCCATTTTTAAATTAATCTTAATTTTAATTTATTACAGATTTGACGTGTGCGTACGAAAAGAAAGGAGTTTGTTTGTTCCACAACTTCTCAATATGGTCGATAGGTGCCGTGAGTGCTTTGCTGACGATACTGTCCGGTGTTTTTAGTATAATGGCGAGTCGGTACCCACCTGCACCTGAGATGCTTATCACTAATGAACCTGATACCAGCTAGAACCCAGAATTACCTGTATATACTAGGATCTTTATGTTTATTACGCATTTAATGTAAAAACATTTTTAGAAAACGTGTAAATATTTGAACGTAGCGGGATTCCAACTCGCGCCTCTTGGTAAACGTCTAAGTTCCGTGACAGCTAAACTATGCTTTCTTTCGGCTGCATCGGAATTTTTATACGCTAAATAAGTTGTAATAAACAACATGTTTTTGTTTTTAGAATTATCTGCGATTTAACAATTATTACTATAAATAATCGCTTACTTTTGCTAAGAACAATACGCTAAAAATAATATACGGTTAATATCCTCGGTCTAATTAAGTAAAATGTTATGTTTATTTCACTATCTTCTCCTGCATGTTATTACTAAAAAAATGTAGATAACTAAATGAATTAAATATTTTTATATTTTTGCAGTTTTTTTATTAAGTATAGAAATTAATTTTAGGAAATGTCAACGTCAAATACAACGTGTTAACTTTTTTCTTATCTTTTTGTCCTATGTATACCTATGTGTAGCTTGTTCTTCTTGAAAATATATTTTATTAAAAATGCTTTTTACTCTATATTTATGTATAGAAAAAATAAGCTCAACACATAAAAGTACAAATGACAAATTGTTATATTTTGTTACGTTTTTTAATTAATATTATGAATTAGATAATTAAATTGTACGGGTTTTGTAATTTATTGTAAATAATAAATAAGTATTGTTTTTCACAAAATAAATAATAAAAAAAGAACATTTTTAGTTTCATTTATTCTTTAGTTATGACGTATTGCTGCTCTTTCATCTTCACATCTGGCAACGCATCCACAACACCTCTAATGTTATAAATGTCCATGGGTGAAGGTAAGCTTCATCAGGTAGTCCTTCTGCTCGGTTGCCTTCTTTTAAATAAAAATAATGTGGAATATCACGTGATATGTTTACTACGTAGACGCCTAAAACGTTTAATTTCCATTTTTTTTAAATGTATCATGATCATAAACTGCTAAGATATTTTGCCTTTTGTCATTTTCTCTCTATTACTGCTTTATCTCTTACGACATTACTGTTTAGAGAGAAGTTAATAAAACATTTTTGTTAGGAATTTAAAGAGCTTAACGTTCTAAACTAACATTTGCACGTCATTTTTATCTATTTTTGGCTATAAATAAATTTAAACATATAAAACGTGAAAATTTCAATAATGTTACATAAAAAAAGCTCATATAAATATCCAAATACTTACATAATATACTGAAAAATAACAAATAAAAATAACAGTATCTGGTCATGTCAACATAATTATTGCTAATTAAAGTACCTAATGATAAAAATAGCACAAGAATAGGAGAATTAAGTACATAGAACATAATTCTTAGTAAATTGTTTAATTACCCATTAACAACGTTTTAATGTTTAAACTATCCTACCATCACACGGTAAAACTTATGCAGATAGAAAGCATTAAAGAAATTCTGTTAGCCTATTCTTCTAATAAATGGCATTGTGATTACATATTGTTATTATCATATATTGTTATAACAAAACAAAAAAAGCAACGCAAGCAACAAAAAATACAGAAACAAGTAAACAAATAAATATTTGACTATCAATTACTGGCAACATTGTATTCAAGTCACCCGCCATCTTACATTCAGTACCCGAGCTTAGCCGAATCGGTCTTGACGAGTTTTACGCGCTTGCTCTTATTATTTAATTTAAGTTGTTTATTATAAATAAACTTTTCTCTGTGACGTGACAAAATCAATAGTGTTTTGCTTAAAAGTGTGATTAATTTATGAGTTAACATCGATGATGACTTCTCCGGGTCCAGCTGTTTGTGATTAATAACACATGTTGGATTATTACGAGGGGGTGTCGGCGCACAAAAACAAAACAAGTGAATGCGGATTACAAGTTAATTAGGCTGGTAAGTAAAATAACGTAACGTAAAAATAGTAAGCAGTATATATTGTAAAAGAGAGGCCTGTTGCTCGATTTTTTTGCGGAAAATATTGTACTATCAGCGACCTCTACGAATTGCATTCGAACCAACACAGTGCAATAAATTCACTTGAAGGTACCTTTGTTGTGATTTGGTTTGAAAATTGATATGTAAGAACAGAGATCACTATTATTTTTTATTGTTATAGTGTTTATTGTTGTTATAATGTATATTATTATTATAATATATTTGCGGTATTCTATATAAACACAACTTCGAGATTTTTGAATACAGTTTAAAATTGCACAATAGAAAATATGGCATCCTGTTGAAAATTTTTTCACTATTTTGCGACGAAGCGGTACAGCAAGGCGGAGGAGACTAGAACGCGACTCGCACTTTCTGTAAACAAATAAACAAAATGAAATCAAAAAACTAACTTGTGCGTTTAATTTTTCAGATGAATCGGCTATAAAAAGGAGTGGGCAGCAACTTTATAAAATTTAGGGCGTCACCAAATTTTGACAAAATGAAGAAATTCATAAGATTTAAAATAGATCGCAATGAGGTGGCAAGCAGAGCCCAGGCTGCTGCCGCGGCTCCGCCTCCGCCACCGCCGCCTGAAGTCACCAAACAAACAGAGTCAGTGACAAATGTACATACAATGTCAGTACCTAATGTACATACAATGCCAGTACCTAATGTACAAACAATGTCAGTACCAAATGTATATACAGCATCTGTACCAAATGTATATCAAGAATCAGTACCAAATGTATATCAAGCATCAGCACCAAACGTATATCAAGGATCAGTACCAAATGTATATACTGCATCAGCACAAAATGTATATCAAGCATCAGTACCAAATATATATAATGCATCAGCAAATGTATATACTGCATCAGCACCAAACGCCCATACAGTGCCAGTATCAAATGTATATACAGCATCCATACAAAATGTACATACAATGCCAGTACAAAATGTACACACAATGCCAGTACAAAACGTACATGCAATGTCTGTACCAAACGTACATGCAGTGACTGTACCAAATATATATACAGCGTCAGCACAAAATGTAAATGCAGAGTCAGTACCAAATGTATATACAGGTTCCGCACAGAATGTACACGCAGAGTCAGTGCCAAATGTATATGCAACATCAGTACCAGCGTCAGTGCCAAATGTATACTACAGTCAGTACATGACGACTGACATACACCCACCGCTGCCACTAGATCCTCCGCCACCGGACGATTTCTACGATATTCAAATAAAAGAGGAAGTCGTCGACCCTGAGTATCAAACCTATGAAGAGACTGATGCTAAAGCTCAAGAGGCCCAGGAGGCGTGTGAGACTGAAGACAAAGTAGATAAACCAAAAACACCCATTTGTCGAGACTTTATAAGAGGCACATGCAAAAGAATGGGTACATGCAGGTTTGCCCACAAATATGATGTATCACAGCTGGCCGGGGTGTACACGTTCTGTCACAAATACCAGAACTCCGTGTGCACTTATGCAAACTGCAAATATGTCCATGCATCAGTTTTTGAAGAGCGCCATTTCTATAGAACTGGCATCTTGCCACCGCATGCACTGGCTCACCATAAGAAAGTCATGCCACCACCACCGCCACCGCCGCCTATAATAGAGGGTAATTATATATTTTTTAATTTTATATGTGTAATTATTTTATCTTTTTTTCTCTGCGAGAATTGTGTGATCAGTCTTTGTGATTATGAACAGATTTGTTGAGTTGCAGCTGCGGATTTGAAATAGATAATATTATTTTTAATTTTCTGTAGCCTAATACCACATATAGGACTGCTTATGGCATAATTTTATATTATATCATTCTTTATTTGATTTAAACTGGTTACACAATAACAATTAACATTTTTTTGTTTAATAATAATTATAAGTTAACAATATAATCTATGTGTCAATAATAATGATTAGTTCATTTGGTATTTAACTAAGTGTCATATATATAGTAATTAACGGTACTGCTGTACTAATGAACAGTATATTATAATATTTATATTTCATTCCAGAGCCTGCCAAAGATCATATAGTGCCAACAATTTCATTCTCTCAACCACCTCCACCAATTCCTCCTGAGTAAGTAATTAAGCAAAGCATATTTTCATACAAATTCAGCACTAAGTTTTATTTACTAAATTAAAATATTATTTGTATATTAAATTAAGTATATGTATTAAAAACTGCACGAGTAATACAAAGTCTATCATGTATAGTGCTTTTGGTTGTTTAGTAATTACTTTATTGAACATATTTATTATTTTATTTAATCAAATATATAAAAGTCACGGTCAGAAAATCTCTGACTTCAGTTGCGGCCGAAACCGAAACTGAAACTTTTGATGACGTCATACAATTTGAATAATATGTTACAAAATAGTTAATTTTCGACGCTTTGTATGTATGCATATACCTTAGCATTTGGCGCTCCCTTCTCTCTGACTACTCCGCAAGGGATACATCGTGAAGCTAATAGTAATAGTACATATGCATTTGAGTCATTGTGATTAGGTACTTTTTATTACAGTAAAAAATATATTCAAACTTAAAAATGTAAATATTTTTAAATTTAAATATAAATTATTACAGCTTCACGCTTTGCTTTTTTCACAAAAGGAGCCCGTTATCCACTTTTCGCGCGAAATCTAGCCACGCTTCTTAATTTTGTTATTAATAACTTAAATACATAATAATAATGGGACAATAATATTAAATAATTTAAATAGAATAGATTTGAGGAAGAGACTTATACAACTCTATGATTTTTCCCACATCTCAGGACAGTCAGAGAGAACCCAGGGTCAAAACACCGTTCATCATTTTTCACACGAAATCGAGACATTGCGTGTTGAGCGGCGGAACCCAACGCCGTGCCTTGTCTTAGTACTAGAGCAGAGAAAAGAAAATAAGATATAATAAAATTCTTTTAAAATATATTTATTTAGGGCCAGTGGCACAAAGTGTTACTGTAAAGCGACTGGTTGTGGGTTCGATTCCCACTCGAGGAGTGGAAATATTTAATGTTTCGTGTTTTTATGAATTCGGCGGTAAGTGGGAAAGTGGGGACGGAGTGTCTTAACACTAGGTTCCTTCTACCTACCCTGCTGTATGCGGGATGTAGCGTGAAGCTAAAAAAAAATAGTCCCGTAATTTATTTGTATTCACCCGAAATTAGGGAACGGAGTATCTAAACACCTAAGTTCCCTCTGCTTACCCTGCTGTGTGCGGGATACAGCGTGAAGTTAACGAACCATTAAGACGTTAAGAACGACCATTATTTTTCAGATTCACTAAACCACCACCTGTGGCTGAACCACAAAAAACGTATACCTGTCCCCATCACCATCCGATGATTAACATAGAGCGCAGGACCTTAGCGGACATCCTCTCTGGAAGAGACGCGGCCAGTTTGAAGAGGCAGTGGGAAGCTTTAGAGGGATGTGAGTATCCTTCGGCTTGGCAATGTGGGAGAACATAGTGTCGAACATGTTCTGTTTCCCATGTTTTTTTTCTTTTTTTTTCCTGTATCCCGCACTCAACAGGTTAGGCTGCAAAACCTAGTGTTAAGACACTTTGTTCCCCATTTCCCGCCGAATTCTGAAAGCATTGCATGTTAAATGATGGAAGTTAACGCCCCACTTTTTATTGACACCAGAGAGAAAGAAATGAAATTTTAAATATTTCAATACCTCGAGCGGAAATCGAACCCACAACCAGTCGTGTTTAAAGTCAAACTTTTATGCCCACAAGCCACGACTGACGTGGTCTAAGGCCTGTTACATCGATACAACTCGAGGAGTAGAAATATCTAATTTGCCTGTAGAATTCGGCGAAAAATGGGGAACGGAGTGTCTTAACTCTAGGTTCCCGGAGGATATAGCGTGAAGGTAAAAAATGAATACAAGTTATCAGAAAACCGAGTGTAGCTCTAAACTGTTAACTTGTATATTGGCACCCACGATAAAGGAATACCTAGTGTGGGGTCATCAGATTTTTTTTTTGTTTTTTTAGGCTTCACGCTGTATCCCGCACACAGCAGGGTAGGCAGGGGGAACCTAGTGTTAAGACACTCCGTTCCCCACGCACCGCCCCGCCGAATTCGGAGGGCTTGCGTGTTAAGTGGCGGAACTTAACGCCGCGCTTTACCTCGACACCAGAGCGAAGAAAATGGAAATATAATTCCCACTCCTCGAGTGGGAATCGAACCCACAACCAGTCGTTTACAGTCACACGCTTGTGCCACTGGGCCACGACTGGCCACAGATCAGATGTTCCAAATTTGTTAAAGATATTTTTTTTGTTAAATATATTTTTTCTTTTTCTTTCTTTTTAACAAGTGTTACCTGTGTCCACAGTGGGAGCTCTCGAAATGGGATTTAGTCAAAGTTACCCCATGGTTAAGAAATGCAAGAACTGCGATATTATGGAGTTCAGGTTGGTGTATCTTGTTATATGAAATTTTAATATTAATAATTTAATTTATTAATAAGTGGGGAACGGAGTGTCTTAACACTAGGTTCCCTCTGCCTACCCTGCTGTGTGCGGGATATAGCGTGAAGCTATTATAATAATTTAATTTTGTTTATATAATATTATACTTGCACTATGTATATCAATTATAGTTGAATAGTGACCTAATCGAAAATTTAACCACCAAAAATTCATTTAAATGGCTTGTTTTTGGTTATTTCTGTTAGATAAGTATTTAAGTTGTGGCCAGTCGTGGCCCAGTGGCACAAGCGTGTGACTGTAAACTACTCGTTGTGGGTTCGATTCCCAGTTGAGGAGTGGAAATATTAAATATTTCCATTTTCTTCCCTCTGGCCTCGAGGCAAAGCGCGGCGTTAAGTTCCGCCACTTAACACGCAAAGCCTCCGAATTCGGCGGAAAGTGGGGAACGGAGTGCCTTAACACTAGGTTCCCTCTGCCTACCCTGCTGTGTGCAGGATACAGCGTGAAGTTAAAAAAAAAGTATTTAATAGTAGGTTCACGTACATCTAATAGTGATTAACAAATTGGAATTGAAAAATAATTTTAGAAAATGTATACAACATTTGAACGCAGGATTCGAACCCACTCGTCTGGTTTACTGCCTTTCATTCTATCACCGGCTGCGTCGAAATGCTTATATGCGAAAGAGAGATGTATCAAAAGATATGACTTATTTTTGTTGTTAGTTAACATTTTTTAATTTTCTAAAAATTGTTATAAATAATTATTTTCGTATATGTACCGTATATGCATGCAGAGGTTGTTATTTTAATATTACAAATAGATACTTTAATTTTATTCATAGCTTTCATACTTATATTATAAATGCGAATGTCTGTGTCTGTGTCTGTCACGCTTTCACGCCTAATCTACTGGTCCGATTTGGATGAAATTTAAAATGAAAGTAGTAAAAATTACTGCTACTTATTTTTTCAAAAATCAACCTCTAAATGGTTGAAATAGGGGATGAAAGTTTATATGAAAAATCTACACCGTTTGACGGATTGTTATGAATTTTGGCATAAATATAGTTGATAATCCAAAGTCAAACATATGCTACTTTGTTATTCAAAAACCCACCCCCGAGGGTTGCAATATAACGAAACAGCTATGCAGACGCAAGTTTATTTATATAATGGCTTGATAACAGAGTGCAGTACAACAGGGACAAAGTGCAAAAGATGATCCAATCGAGAATCGAACTTGAGCAGAAGAAAGCGTTGCTAGACAAGAAGAACGATAAACTGTGTGCCATACTCATGGCGCTCCTGAAACCACATGTATGTATTTATAAACAATATATTAAACTAATTAATTAATTTATTTATTTGGAGCCAGTCGTGGCACAGTGGCACAAGCGTGTGACTGTAAACGAATGGTTGTGGGTTCGATTCCCACTCGAGCAGTGGAAATATTTAAAATTTTCATTTTCTTCGCTCTGGTACCGAGGCAAAGCGCGGCGTTAAGTTCCGCCACTTAACACGCAATGCCTCCAAATTTGGCGAAAAGTTGGGAAAGGAGTGTCTTAACAATAGGTTTCCTCTGCCTACCCTGCATTTATTATTGCTAGTTATTATAAAATTATTGGCAATAAATAATTAAAAGTAGTATATACTTTATTATAAAGTACGGTTGGCAACCCTGTGTGCTTTTACCTTTTTTTTTATACCTTCACGCTGTATCCCGCACACAGCAGGATAGGTAGGGGGAAGCTATTAACTAACTAGGGGCTAGTCGTGGCGCAGTGGCACAGACGTGTGACTTCAAACGACTGGTTGTGGGTTCGATTCCCACTCGAGGAGTGGAAATATTTAATATTTCCATTTTCTTCGCTCTGGTACCGAGGCAAAGCGCGGCGTTAAGTTCCGCCACTTAACACGCAATTCCTCCAAAACTCGGCGGAAAGTGGGGAACGGAGCATATAACATGCTCCCTTGCAAATAAAAATTGAACACGAAATGAGAAGGCTAACTGTGCAATAATATTGCAGGTCTAACAATAAAGGATGAAAAATACAAGGTATAGTATTTATTAGACAATTTTTTTATATATATATATATATATATATATATATATATATATATATATATATATATATATATATATATATATATATATATATATATATATATATATATATATATAAGTATGGATGTACTTTATAATGATTCTGACTGTAAAAGGAAATGTTAGTGGGTTCGATTCTCACTCGAGGAATTATTGTTCTTTTTATTTCTCTTTAGTACTGAAGACATTTTACTCTTAGGACGTATCTAAATGCTGTGATTTGAGTTTTAAGTTAAGATTTGTTATAAAAAAATATGTTAAATAGTGGCCAGTCGTGGCCCAGTGGCACAAGCGTGTGACTGTATACGACTGGTTGTGGGTTCGATTCCGACTCGAGGAGTGGAAATATTTAATATTTCCATTTTCTTCGCTCTGGTATCGAGGTAAAGCGCGGCGTTAAGTTCCGCCACTTAACACGCAATGCCTCCGAATTCGGCGGAAAGTGGGGAACGGAGTGTCTTAACACTAGGTTCCCTTTGCCTACCCTGCTGTGTGCGGGATATAGCGTGAAGCTATTTATTTATTTATTTATTTAAAAATATGTTTAAATATTAAAGATTTTTTTTCACTGTATTAAAGAGAAAATCTTATTGTTATCGATGTTTATAATTTTACCTTTACTTGTCTATATAAGAATGTAACGCTATTAGAAACTCTTTTTTTGCAATCTGATTTGCTTGATATGCATCTGGATATGATGATAAGTGTGTTAGGCAAAATTTAATTGCAATTAACAATTGATCATTTGTTTGCGAAACACGAAAATAAGAATTAATTAAATTTTGTTAATATTATTATTTGGGGCCAGTCTTGGCGCAGTGGCACAAAGTGTGACTGTAAAGCGACTGGTTGTGGGTTCGATTCCCACTCGAAGGGTGGAAGTATTTAATAATTCCAATTTTTGTCGCTCTGATGTCGAGGAAAGCGTGGTTAAGTTCCGCCACTTAACACGCAATGCCTCTGAATTCGGAAAATGAAGAACGGAGTGTCTTGACACTAGGTTCCCTCTGCCTAGCCTGCTATGTGCGGGATACAGCGTGAAGCTAAAAAAAAATATTAGTTCCATGTTCTATCCTACAGACAGCAGAGTAGGCAGACGGAACCTAGTGTTAAGACACTCCGTTACTCACTTTCCGTTAAACTCTAGAGGCTTAAGGGGCGGAATACAACGCCGTACGTTCAGTCCGTGAAATATTAAATATTTCAATTGCTCGTTTGATCGAGGGCTACTTAAGCTTTAGTATTTGAGATAAACAAAAATGAACGAACTAAAGATAATCCGTAGACTTGAAAATAACAACAACAAAATTTTAAGAAATTCATGCCAAAAATGCTCTTTTCTGTCAATAATATAATAATTGTCTGTTTTATAGGTGGATGGCGACCGAGGAATATGACTACGTAACGCTGACAGCGATGGGAAAAAATATGTTTTAACTACTAAGGTTGCCACCTTTATTTGTTTCCTTGAATTTTCATTCTGCCATTCGAAATTAATACTGTAAAACGATTTTTTTAAAAAAAAATATGCAAGCAATTACTAACATTTGAATATTATTGTTGTTGCCTTCATTTAACAATTATTTATAACTTTTTATTGATTAATATGATTTTTGGACTATTTTAATCATTGTAAGGGTTAAGTATTGCCAGAAACAATATAATACAATACTAAAAAGCGATCTGATACGGAACGTGTCAAAGTTATTGTTTAAAATTTATTGTTAAAGGACAGAAATAAAATACTGTCAAAATAAAGTACATTTGATTTTTTTGTTATAAATATTTAAATGATTTTTTTATTGTTTTTTGCAAGATTTATCGAAATATTATCTTTGCTAAAATAGTACAATATCTTTCGTAATTCGTTATCCTATCTGTAAGTAGATTAATAATATATAAATAGAAAGAAAGAAAGAAGAAATAATCAAAAATCTTAAAGTACAGAGATATTAAATCATACAAAATAATTATTTTCAAGTACTTTTTTTTTAATAAAGTGTACATTTCAAATACCTGAAATATACTCACTCGCTAAAATAAATTTAAACTTAAAAAAAAAAAAAGCTGGAAAGTACATAGACCTCGAGTCTGTGGCGTCAATAAACCAAAGAGAGAAAAAAAATACCTAAAATAACGTATCATTTTTTTTTATTTAATACAGATGGCAACCTTACCTACTACTGGTACTAACATCACACACACTAGTCCAATAAGTTAGATTAAGTCGGTGTATATTAAATGTCACTTTAATATTAAGAATACAAATAAAATAATAATTTAGTAAAAACTCCTTCCTGATCTCATCCAACTGTCGTCTATGTAATTGGCGCAGTTGTTAGGATATGTAAAGTCGATAATAGTCCGTCTACATTGGGTTGCAGGGAAAGTGTATTTAGACCAGTGATGGGCAAAGTGAGGCTCGTGAGCTATCTTTTTGAATGATAAATGGCTTGCCATAATTATATTTGAGTGGTAGTTGCAAAAAAAAACGATAGCCATTATATTTTAGTGGTAGATGCAAAAACATAGAAGCCAAAATATTTGGTTGGTAGTTACAAAAACACGAGAGTCAAAATATTTGGGTGGTAGTTGCAAAAACATAGAAGCCAAAATATTTGGTTGGTAGTTACAAAAACACGAGAGTCAAAATATTTGGGTGGTAGTTGCAAAAAAAAACGATAGCCAAAATATTTTGGAGGTAGTTGCAAAAATACGATAACCAAAATATAAAATATTTAAGTATTAGTTGCAAAGAAACGATGACCAACATATTTGGCTGGTTGTTGTAAAAACATGGAAGCCAAAATATTTGGGTGGTTGTTGTAAAAACATGAAAGCCAAAATATTTGGGAGGTAGTTGGAAAAACATGAAAGCCAATGTAATTGGGGTGGTCTTGCAAAAACACGAGAGCCAAATATAAAATATTTGAGTGGTAGTTGCAAAGAAACGATAACCAAAATATTTGGCTGGTAGTTGCAAAAACATGGAAGCCAAAATATTTGGGTAGTAGCTGCAAAAATACAAGAGCCAAAATATTTGGGCGGTAGTTGCAAAACCATGGAAGCAAAAATATTTGGGAGGTACTTGCAAAAACACGAGAGCCAAATATAAAATATTTGAGTGGTAGTTGCAAAGAAACGATAACCAAAATATTTGGCTGGTAGTTACTAAAAAAATCGATAGCCTATCTCATAATTCTAGTCCTCCTTTAAAATTTCTATCTATATATATCTAATATTTTCTGGCCTCTGGTTAAGAAAATTTGCCCACCACTGATCTAGACATAGATACAGAAATGGTACTAATTTTTTTTACGGGTTTTAATTTTTTTCTGTAGTGGTTTTCCTTTCATCCTTAAATTAGTTGTTAGAATTATCCAAAATTGTATATACGAGTATATCTATAGTATAAGTTAAAGGAGCGTTCAAATATAAGGTAACGCAATTTTTGAAGATTCTTACGGTCCGTAATGTTTCTTCCCTTCCTCTCCGTAAATGTTACGTAACGAAATCGGAACGTCAAATGACTATTTTTACCTAAATGTCACAAATAATATGCACAAACTACCAGTAAGTCCCTTAAATACCTTTGTTTGCAAAAATAAATAGAAGAATTGATTTCAAGCTCGCCGTATATTGTTTATTCATAATATTATTTAATAAATAATGGGTTTAAAGAAATTATTCTCATAAGAACTTACAGCTCACTTATAATGAGATACAATAGAATTTTTTTAAACATATTTAACAAATTTAATTATTTTGCCTCTGGGACACTTTAATTATACATTGCAAAAAAAATTAACAAAATTGGATATAGAATATCACATATAATAATCAAGTAATGGAAGCCAGTCGTAACGCAGGGGCACAAAGTGTGACTATAAACGATAGGTTAGGGGTTCATTTCCACTGGAGGAAATGAAATATTTCATTTTTCATTTCCTTTGTTCTGGTGTCGGGCAAAATAAGGCGTTGAGTTCCGCCACTTAGGAGTGGAAAATGGAGTGTTTGAACACTAGGTTCCCTCTGCCTACCCTGCTGTTTGTGGGATACTGCGTGAAGTTCAAAAAATCTCAAAATTTAATAAACATTTGCTTAAATATGCAACGTAACACGTTCTTCGCTCCCCCTCCCACTTATATAATATATCATAATATTTGGAAGAGACGCCTTTTCCTAAATTGTCTTACGTAATATTTGAACGCTTCCTTATATATATAGAGTAGTTATATGATATTCATGGAATCAAAAAATCCTAGATAGGTAGGTAGATTTGGTGCATCCAGCACTTTTTATTGTTAAATTTGTTTTTTACCTTAAGTAAAATATTATTTATAATTTTAGTTATAAAATTACTAATCTTTGTGCTCATGTCCTACGTTCTTTAAGTCATCAGTAATATATATATAGAGGCTCAATGAATGAATGGCTGAATGCCTTATGTACCTTTGTGAATAAAAACACATTAGAAATTTGAAAGACTGTAAAACAAATTCTGTTATAAACATCAGAATAATTAGATTAAGACAAGAGGATCTCATGTTTGCCATATCCAATAAAAGTAATATATATAATATAACAAGGCAGGTTCTTCAACTACAACTACTGAAGTAGTAACTTCTACTACATATCAAGACACCTACCTTTATTAAGAACCTGAAGACGATAAAACTACTATGGAGTTTTAATACATTATTTGGAAAGCTCAGCAACTCTTTCCTATATTCAGGTTTAAATAATTACTGATCAGCAAAGAGAGATGCACTTAGCAAAGCTAAACTGCAAAGCACAGTAAACTAATGAAAATGTAAAGTATGCGCATTTAAATTTGATAGATCAGAACCGACTTTTAAGGAGTGATTGGTGGTAGAGATGTGCCAACTCGGAAAAATTACAACTCGAGTTGAACTCGAGTTAACTGAAGGAAACTGAGTAAATGATTTGTTTTGTTTCTACCAGTATAAAGATGCGGACTCCAATTTATACTTTTTATCTATTTTCTATATTATTTTTGCCTATTCCAGAAGTTAATGCATTTGTATATTGTAAACAATCAAAACTATTTATAATTGATCTTCTTTCACATGAAAAGGTGGGTTTGAATTTACCTTAACCTATTCTTTATTTTCACCTTTTTTTTTTTGTGAGTGTGACAGATTAACCGAAATATTACTTCTATTTGCCTATTTGACAATGAAGTGTAATTTAAGTTATTGTCGTGAACATTTGGCTGATGAGATACGGTGTCGCAATAGTATTCAAATTTCTAACCCGGGTCAGAGAAAACAACTCGAGTTAACTCGAGTTAGGCCAAACTCGAGTCAACTCGAGTTAGTAACTCGAGTTGGCACATCTCTAATTGGTGGTAAGAGGCGGAGAGTGAGACAAGCGAGAACCATATACTAGATAAACCATTACGCAAGGTGTCTTGCATCTCAGTCACTCGTCAACTCTTATTGGCTGGTTGACTATCGGAGCGGAATGAAGGAAAGCCTAAATGTGACTAGTCAAGATAAAATGCTCGTACTATAGAAGTATAGTACCCGGCAATAAATAATGCACATCGTGCTTAGAATGAAACAGTCGGTCAGTTTCGGTTTCGTAGAGCGCTGTCTTTGTCACTCAGTTGATATGTGATGTTTCACATTGTTATTATTTAAAGCGACGGAGACAACGCTCTACGAAGTCGAAGCTAACCGACTGTTTCATTCTAAGCATCGATGTGCATTATTTGTTGCCGGGTACTATATGTTGTTGTAACGGCGGTGAGAATGGAATTTTTACCTGCAACTTTTGTTTCTAACGTCAAACGCACTAATCTTATATTAAGTTAGATTAAGTCAGTGTATATGTATAATAAAACATAATCATTAATACGTTTCTTCACACACACACACACAGAAATGTTTTAAATATTACTATTACATGTCTTTAACTTAAAGTAATTTAAGAATAAATTTGATTGGGTACTGACGACTGAACTAAGATTCCCTGTTTGACGTCGCCAGGTCCTTCTTGAGACATCATAAATACTCCTTTACAATTAGCATTTTTTAAAGTTATTGTAATATATGTGTATGAGGTAGAACTTTGTGTGTATGAGTGTGTGTGTGTGTCTGTCTGTCTGTCTGTCTGTCTGTATATGTATTATGAGGGTACAGGGTTGGTCATTATTTTACATGCTTTAATTATCTGTATGCAATTTTGTTTATAATTATAACTAGTTAACCAGTCAATGTACCTACTACTCATTTAGAGCGATATTTGTTTAAACGCTGTGTTTTGGCTTTCATTGTACTATTAGACTCAATGTAACTTTTATATTAAGAATTTAAATAAAATAAATATGAAGTAAAAAATCGTTGCTGATTCAACTCTCCTGCCTAATATAAATAATTTATGTATGTGGGGCCAGTCGTGGCGCAGTGGCACAAGCGTGTGACTGTAAACGACTGGTTGTGGGTTCGATTCCCACTCGAGGAGTGGAAATATTAAATATTTCCACTCCTCGAGTGGGAATCGAACCCACAACCAGTCACTTTACAGTCACACTTTGTGCCATTGCGCCACGACTGGTCCAGTCGTGGCGCAATTGTTGTACCCCATGATTTATTTATTCACAATACATATTTTTCATTTCGAAGTACTAGGATAGCATAAATGCAGTGAAGTTCTAATAGAAGATGGCAGTACAAATATAGGTGAATCTATTCACTGGCGGATCTATAAATCAAAAAAGGTTATGGTCTAAGCTACTTTAAAATCGGCCAAGCACTAGTCGAAATGTGAACACGGAGATAATTACAATTGCAAAAATCACACAAAATATTTTTGAAGTGAAAACTTGTTTAGGCGCGTTGAGCGTTTTGGTAGAGGGTAAAATCCTCGGTTCGCGTCACCGACATACTAATGATAATAGTATATCTATAGCTATGGAGAGCCAGACTAGCGCACGCGCAGTAGCCTGTGTACACGTATAATTAATGTTCAAACTTGAATTCATTGAAATTCGTGTAAATATGAATACTATGTATAATTAAGATAATTGTATATTAATTATTTTTTCAACCACTTTGTATTTATATTTTGTTCATGATTTGTTTAACCCATCATATGTAACTAATAAATAAAACATAAATAATTTCATATAATTTTTGCATATAGTTTTAATTACACGCAACTTAATAGTTCCGTTTTCACTTCTATCGGCAGTCCCACGACTGCTACTGTTTTTTTTTTTTTCATTATATTAAGGCAATACAGTGATACTGAAATCCGGCGTAAGCCAGTGAACTTGTGGTCTAGTGGTCACAAGTCCATACAGGTGGATCATTTTTATTAACCGAAAAAGGTTAGAAATTTTAAAGATGGGCCAGAATTACGAGGTTTGTTTTTTTGTAATTACCACTAACTTATTTGGACTTTCTTTTTTTGCGATTACCACGCAAATATACATTTTTAAACTTAAGGCGGCGTTGAGTTCCACCATTGACCATGCAATGTATCCATTTCAAGTGGAAAGTGGAGGACGGAGTGTCTTGACACTAGATCTGTGTCCGACTACCTCAATATGCGCAAAAATGTGAAACTGTATATTTACAACAGTGTTGGTGTTAAAACACGGGTTCTAAAATATATTTCACTAATTACTTTAGAATAAGTTAGTTTTTGAAATATGGAAAATACTTGGAAGTCAGTCAGGGGCCAGTCGTGGCGCAGAGGCACAAAGTGTGACTGTAAAGCGACTAGTTGTGGGTTCGATTGCCACTCGAGGGGTGGAAATATTTAATATTTCCATTTTCTTCGCTCTGGTGTCGAGGAAAACGTGCGACGTTAAGTTCCGCCACATAACACGCAATGCCTCCGAATTCAGCGGAAAGCGGTGAACGGAGTGTCTTAACACTAGGTTCCCTCTGCCTACTCTGCTGTGTGCGACATACAGCGTGAAGCTAAAAAAAAATTGGAAGTAAGATGACAATTTCAAGTGCTGACCGACGTTCTTCCGGTGACCGAATGTCATCACAAATACTGAAATTTGAATAGAAATGTGATTTTGGCCTTGGTCTGTAGGGATAGCATGCTGTCGGTCAGCACTGACCGCGTTGGCAGTTAACGTGTTAAAATTTAGCTTCACGCTATATCCCGCACACAGCAGGGTAGGCAGAGGGAACCTAGTGTTAAGACACTCCGTTCCCCACTTTTCGCCAAATTCGGAGGCATTGCGTGTTAAGTGGCGGAACTTAACGCCGCGCTTTGCCTCGACACCAAAGCGAAAAAATGGAAATATTAAATATCCCCACTCCTCGAGTGGGAATCGAACTGATGAATCGAAGTGTTAAAATAGTGACAATTAAAATGATGTCCGCTGTTTAGATGATACGATATTCTTCATACATGAGGAAAATTAAACAACATATTACTTCAACCATTTTATTATGAACTTTGAGCGATAGAAAATTACCAACTTACAATAATTGTAATTAATTTTTTGCTATAAAACAGTTAAATAATTTGTTACGTATTACATTTATATATTATAAAACACAACACAGTATCTATTTTACCATCTACAAAAAACCACACTTATAGATGCCACTTAGTATTTAATGTCAGTTAAACTCTAATTGATATCTGTGAGTGCTAACGTTAATAAATTAAACAATTACTACTTGTACTTAAACAAAACGTTTATATTAATTCATATTTTGTACTTGTATATTACAAAAAATATTAAATAATTTTATTTGATTGCAAATATATTAAAATACATATTAAAAAAAAATTAAACGTAGCGAGATTCGAACCTGTACCTTTTGGAACCTGCCCAAGTGCTTTTAACAATTAAACTATACGTTCTTATCGCGATACGTTATTTTTTTTTATAGTTGTTACAACTTTTATTGTTTTATATATAAAAAAAAGATTTGATTTATTTAAAACATGTAAATAAAACTTTAAAAACATTATAAATATATTAACCAATATGGCAATTAAAAAACATACAAAATAATGAAAAAATAGCTTCCCTTCATGTTATTGAACGTTTGTTAGTTGACTTATAAAATATTTTTTTTTATAATGTTAGAAATTCGATTATTCGACCTTCACTTATAGTGAAAAATGATATTAAATAGCTACAGGGCGAATTTTTGCAAGCATTTATTTTTCAAGAATAATTCTTTAATATTTTAGAACATAAATGTATATTTTTAGGTAATCTATGAAAACATATCTTAATAATTTCTAAACAAAGATAGATTTTCGTTCATATATATTTGCTTATCTAATATAACATTATATGCACAAACCCCATATTTCTTCATATGTTCCATTATCCGGTCTAACGACAGCAACAAGTCCGAATAATCGAGTTTCTACTATATATATTTAAACTTCCACAAATTTTAAGTATTTTCATCTCCTCATTTTTTTTTTAATATTTAAAAAACAAATATTTTTATTTTATTTATATTTAACTCCTTTCAAGGGATATGACACCATATATTTATAAAATAAATCGACTAGAGAATCGAATTGGACCAATAATCGATTTTAAAAGACAATCTATACAAACAAATAATCGATTTTAACCGATTCTCGATGTAACTAATTACCGATTACAATCTGTAATCAATTTAATCCAATAATTGATAAGACTAAAAACCGATTTAAACCATTCAACGATTTGACCAAAACCGATTTTAACCAATAATCGATTAAGATAAAATAATCGAGGTAGACCGATAATCTACTCAAGTCGATAATTGATTTAACCAATAATCGATTTCAATCAATAACAATAAATGTATCCATAACTGATTGGATCAAATAATCGATTTATCACGTATTACTTAATGATCTAATATACGTAAGTTGCCGGATACGATTTTGTTCTCGAGTAAAGCGCCCGATGGTATATCGATTCGGTCGCCGTGGTTCGCGATTATTATTACTGTACCCTGAAAAAAATAAAGTAAATATTTAAATAAAAAAAAAATTAATTTGAAGGTAGTCGTGGCTTGGGGCATAAAGTGTGATTGTAAACACCACTGGGTTCGATTTCCACTTGAGGAGTCATATTTAATATTTTATTATCTTCGCTTTTCTGTCGAGGCAAAGCATGGCGTTCAGTTTCGACTCGACTTCGGGCAAAATTGGAGAACAGAATGTCTTGTCACTACGTTCTCTCAGATTACTGTGCTATACAGAAAAAACATGAAAAAAATATATATGTAAATAATTAGTTTTTTTTTACTAACTCCTTGTTGTAGTGATTTGAGTACTGTTTTAATTTAAGTAAAAACGAATAGTTAAGTATTCACTGAAAATTCATAACAATTGTTAATTTTCAAAATATAATTATATATATAATATTCCTCGACGTCTTACTAAAAAAAAGCAGCCTCTGCTTTTACCGCATAGCAGGGTAGCCAAAGAAGTCAGTAAAGCTAGTGTCAAAACACTCCGCTTTTTACTTTTTGCTTTTAAAAGATTATTCTACGAACCATCTTTTGGCAAGAGAGAATGCTATTTATTAAATACTTTTAAGCATTTTTAAAGTGTTATTCCACACTTAGGAAAATTGAAAAAAGACATTTAAAGCTCAGTGGTGACAGCGCCTGAACGGTATTCAGGAGGCGCGGGTTCGAATCCCGCTGCGTTCAAATTGTTATATGTTTTCTTTAAAGGTCTTTTTACGAGACAATACGTTTTAATGACTTAGCGGATGTGTTTTGTCTTATGTATCAGATTATTATATGTAAGGTATAGTCATTCCTTAGACTGGGAATCGAACCCACAACCAAGACGCTATCCAACTGCACCCCGACAGCTTCTTAAAATAAATAACATCAATAATATTAATGTAATTCAAAATTTATAGAAAAAAAACCCACCTTCAAAGACACTCCTCGACCAAAAGTAACATCACCGGAGACTGTCAAATGGTCCAACTCAATCAAATCCGGTATAGTCGCGAATCTGTTCAGGAACTCCTTAACCTTTGCAAAGTGGTTATCACCTAGTTTCACAAGCGGAGTCGAAGGGAACATCCTTTGGGGAGACATTACCAACGATCCATGGGATAAACTATACAAGTTGGACATAACTAGAAGAAGGTCTGACGTCTTTTTGACGGGAAGGAACCTGCTTCTCGGTACATTAACTCCTATTCCCCCCTCAAAGCACTTCATGGCCGCACCTACGGCTGTCTCCAGCTGAATAACATTCACACCGTCAGCCAAACTCTTGTTATTGACTATAATCTCCATGTTTAAAGATCCTTGTTCCACCACTCTTTGTATCGCGTCTAATTTCGCCCACAAATTGTTGGTATTGAAGAATTTGAACTGACTGACTGATTTGAAGTCGTCCACGTGTTCTTTTGGTACTTGCGCGATTTCCAGCAATCGTAGTTTATCTTCATACTGTATGAGAGTTCCTCCTTTCACGTCGGCTCTGGTTTTGTCAGTCACTTCCATTACGAATTCTGAACAGGCCTTTTGCTCGGGATTGAGAAGGAGGTTCAGGATGTTAAGATCGACTGTGGCCCCCAAATTGTCGATATTGCTGATGAAGCAATATGTTCTGCCCTCTTTTATAAATTTCTGGAGAAGGCCTGAGTTGTGGAAGGATTCGTAGAAGTCGCCGTGGCCTGGGGGGTACCATCTGTAAGAATATTAAGTATTTTTGTTAATAAGAAGTTGATAGTTATTAAGAAAATAAGTTGTTAAGAAATTATATTTACTTCTGTGTGTAGATTTTTAGAGGCCATAGTAGCGTAGTGGGATAGTATCTGATATAATATTTAAAAACATTTGGTTGTGAATTCTATTCCCACTCAGGGAAATGATTATATTTAAAATAATTTCTATTTGCCCCTCTATGGTAAGAAAAACGCGCGGTGTTGAGTTCCGCCGAACAACATACAATACATATATCGACTTCGTACAACGCACAATGTTTGACTTCGGATGGGAACTGAAGAACGGAATATTTTGACACTATTTATCGTTTTTTTTTGAATATGCAATAAAAAGTTACAAGTCAATCACACTTTATGTTTTTGTTATCTAATGTAAATAATGTAAATAATGTTACAATTTTGAAATACTGTTAAGAAAAGTGATTTTGGGGCGCCAAAATAATTACCAAAAAGGTTACCAACCCCTGGTCTTACATATTTCTGATACGTCAAATTTTCTATTACATAATAATAATATATATTAAATAATTTTAATCATAATCCGACGACCAAATCGAGACTATCTTCTAAGCTACGGATATAGCGATACGATATCGGAGTCTACCGATTAGTTAAGAATAAAGCGATTGCAATAGCACATGTCGAAAGTTTATCGTTTCATCATTTTTTTAAATATTTGCAATATCGTAAAAAGTATCGCTGTACTATGTACTATACGCTGTATCCCGCACACAGCAGGGTAGGCAGAGGGAACCTAGTTTTAAAACACTCCGTTCCACACTTTCCGCCGAATTTGGAGGCATTGCGTGCTAAGTGGCGGACTTTACGCCGCGCTTCGCCTCGATACACGAGCGAAGAAAACAGAAATATTAAATATGTCTGTCCCACTCTAGGGAGTGGAAATCGAACCTACAACCAGTCGTTTTCAGTGAAAAAGTAAAAATATTGAGGATCTTTTTCATTTTATATCGTATAGCAGGCAGAGAAGTTGAGAAGAGACGAGAAGTGGTATGAAAATAATTTAAATATAAATAAATATAAACCCCCAAATGGGAATGGAACCCACATCTATAGGGTATACTGTGAGACACCGTTACGCTAAGCCACGGTAACTTAGTATAACGACAATAAGGTCTACAATTCTGCTGTCCAGAAAAAACCACGAAAATATGAAATATATATGAATTTCTGTCTGTTATTAACACTAAAATTATAACTCATTTAGTTGTAAATATCTAATTTTGTTCAATATAATCCTTGAGAATTGAACCTCTGACCCCTAAACTAGAGGAATATTGATAAAAGTTAAAAAAATCAAAAAAACAAACAACCGATTAATCTATTCCAAACATTTTTATAATAGTATTATATACTTAGGAAAACAAAACACATTTTTTCAAAAATGTATTAAATTTATAATGCGATGTATTCAATTTATAACCCATCTTAATTCTGACCGCTATACGTTCTACACGCTTTCTAGTAAAACTCACTATAGCTTAGCTTTCAGAGCTTTTAGAGTCCGTTACGCAAGAGGCGCGGGTTCGAATCTTTTTTTTTTTCTTTTTTATGGATAAAGGAGGCAAACGAGCTGAAGGCCCACCTGGTGTTAAGTGGTTACCTTCGCCCATAGACATCCACAACATTAGAGTTGTGGATGCGTTGCCAGCCTTAGGGATTTAGGACAGAAGGCGGGAGGAAGGATGGGAATGATGGGAATAGGGAGAGCTGGCTTACATGCCATCGAACTGGAACACATCATAGGATATTTGGCGGTTCGTCTTTGACATAATAATGGTCGCGAGCCAGTCGGAGAACGAATCTCCTACCACCAAACTACTGGGTTACCCGCCTTTTACGGGACGCTACCCAGCAGCGGGGGGGAATTGTATTCTTAACCCGTCCCCTCACGGGAAGAATCCTGTTACGTTTAAATTTTTATACCTTTTTCAAAACACTTTTTTAGATTATTCTATTAACACTTACGCTTCAATATCAGAATGTACATCTGGATTCTTGGCGATAGGCAGAAGGGACTCCCTGTTGATTCGCGGATGGCAAGACTGGTTGAACGTGTGTATGTCCAGCTTCAACCCCTTGTATTTACGTATCACTTTTTGCGTATCTTCGTCCGTGTTGAAGGAGTTCATCAGAACGAGAGGAACATTGCATTTGTACGTTTTGTTTAAATGCTGAAAAATAAAAGGGTTATTAAATATTTATTAGATTTTAATATGATCTTTAAGTCATTTTTTAAGTCATTTAAGTCTCAAAATCACCACACCAGAGGGCATGATACAGTCAGCTCATTCTGCAAGAATCCAGGGCAGTACGCGTGGCAACTAAGAAATCGTTGGCGGTTGTTTGATATAATAATGTATCAACTGACAGACGAATGCCACCTCAGTCTACCGGTGACCACGGAGTACTGAAACGTATAAGAATTTCGACGCAGCGGCTAGTAGAACGCATGGCTCAGTGGTGAGAGCGCCTGAACGGTATTCAGGAGGCGCGGGTTCGAATCCCGCTTTTTCGATTTCCTAAGTGTGGAATAACACTTTAAAAATTATTTGAAATGTTATTATAATTTTAGAGCCCATCGTGGCACAGTGAGAGCGTCTTACTGTAAGCGCAATTGGATATGGATTCATCGCTCAGAAGAGTCATCGCGAGAAATCCAACAGAATAAATATTTAGTATAACGTAACTAGCACTATATAAATCAGTAGGCGCAGTAGACAGCGTCTGACTGTAAACGATGGTTGCGGGTTCGATTCATTTCTTTACATTTTTTATGACTATATTTACATTTTCATTTCATCGCTCTGATACCAAAGACAAATACAGTGTTGAGTTCCGCCACTCAACACTCAACGCCTCGTTTTAGGCGGTAAGCAGAGGACGGAGTGACTTGACACTACATAATAAGATCTTTTGTCTTTACGATTGTTAGACATCTTGAAATAAAACTATTTTTAACCGAATTTCTACTTTTTTAGCGATTTTCTAAAAATAAATTTTCAAATACTAAAAATATACGCGAGTCCGGTTAAAAATAATTTTATATATATCAATATTTATACTACGTCTTCTCTGACGACACTTTAACAAAGGGAAAAGATGAAAAGCTAAAAAGGGAAAGTCTCACCTCAATTTGCTGTACGGTT
The DNA here is from genome assembly GCA_019049465.1 of Dryas iulia moderata. Classification (NCBI taxonomy): domain Eukaryota; kingdom Metazoa; phylum Arthropoda; class Insecta; order Lepidoptera; family Nymphalidae; genus Dryas; species Dryas iulia. The sequence continues at coordinate 10,459,306 of CM032434.1, forward strand.
AAATCCAAGAAAGTCAGTTCGTTCCTAACTTGTATCACAGACTTGGGTCCCTTACACCCCATAGAGGTACCCAACCCACCGTTAAGCTTCACCACCACCAGTTTATCTAACATATGGTGGACATTGTCTGTGGTCGGAGTCTTTAGAGTGGAATAATCGATCACTGCACCTTCTGGAAGCTTCTGGATCTTCTCCCATGTTACTGATGGTCCCTCTGGAAGTGGAAGATAGAAGATTCTACTCTATTCTATTTTTTTATAAGCTACACGCTGTATCCTACATACAGTAGGGTAGGCAGAAGCCTAGTTTCATAGTGTTAAGACACTCCGTATCACACTTTCCGCCGAATTCTGGAAACATTGCGTGTAAGCGGCAAATTTCAACGTCGCATCTTGCCTTGACTCCTACTCCTATCTATCCTACTCTCCTAGTGGGAATAGAACCCACAACTAATCGAGTTTACATTCACACTTATGTGCCCATAAGCCACGACTCTGGCCAGTAGATGCTAGAGGCCAGACTTTACTCATCTAAATCTTCATCTTCATATTACATACACTAAACTATTCTCTTACAGAATGACTGAGAAACAATGCATGGCTAACATAAAACAAAGAAGGATTGGGTGAAGAAAGTTGAATTTTGTTATTTTTGGTTTCAAGGTAATGTTCCTACATTAACCATTAACAGAATGAAGAAAGGATTTTCGAAAATTTGGATGGTATTGGGAAAACATGGGACTTTACACTTTTAACAAAATTACGAAGTATATACAGTTAAGATATGAATATTCAATACTTTATTTTGTGATTTCAAATGAAATAGCTAGGAAATAAGGCAGTGCAATTATCTGTTCTTTTTTCTAATAAAAAAATGTCACTCGACATTGAAATTAAATTAGTTTTTTTTTAGCTTCATGCTGTATCCTGCACACAGCAGGGTAGGCAGAGGGAACCTAGAGTTAAGACACTTCGTTCCCCACACACCGCCGAATTCGGAGGCTTGCGCGTTAAGTGGCGGAACTTAACGGCGCGCTTTACCTCGACACCAGAGTGAAGAAAATGGAAATATAATTTCCACTCCTCGAGTGGGAATCGAACCCACAACCAATCGTTTACAGTCACACGCTTGTGCCACTGGGCCACGGCTGGCCACATTTAGTATTGTTAATTATCCACCAAAGCATCATAAAGACATTAATTTTGACACACTAAATTTTCAAATTAATTAATTAACCTTAATCAACTGACCTGACATCTTCTACAGATTGCTCTGAACGAATAACATACAAAATCAAATTTACAAGTATATTTATAACAATAATTGTTTTATAATGATCGTTACAATTCATTTAGGTACTCTTAATATATATTTTTTATATAAAAATCTTTACTAAGATACATAATACTTAAATATTATGAATATTTTTTACAAATTATTTTATTTTTGTGTTTAAATTGTAACAATTGATTCTTTGGAGGAAAGATAAGGTTTTGTGGCACATACTATTTGCAGCCTCACACTATTTTCTGTATAGCGAATAATCAGAAATAATCTAGAGACAATCTATACTTCTTTTGTTTTTGGTAATAGAGTGGATTGCAATTATTTTCATTAGGTACTACTCCAAGCAATGACTCCAGAATTCGGTGGTGCATGGGGAAAGGAGTGTCTTAACACTACACTTTTTTTTTTGTTTATATCGATGTTCCTCTGACGTAATCTGAGAACTTTTTCATCCGCGCGTGATTTCTTAGAATTTTTTTTTTTAGCTTCACGCTGTATCCCGCACACAGCAGGGTAGGCAGAGGGAACCTAGTGTTAAGACACTCCGTTCCCCACTTTCCGCCGAATTCGGAGGCTTGCGTGTTAAGTGGCGGAACTTAACGCCGCGCTTTACCTCGACACCAGAGCGAAGAAAATGGAAATATAATTTCCACTCCTCGAGTGGGAATCGAACCCACAACCAGTCGTTTACAGTCACACGCTTGTGCCACTGGGCCACGACTGGCTACAAATAAATAAATGTGAATAGTTTTAATTTAATTTTTAAACAGTTTCGTGACGTCGCAAGTAAAATGGCAAATTCCTTTATTCACATAGTGTCCTCCACTTGTTTCTTTTAAATATTTTTTCTGCCACACTAATACAAAATTTTATAAACAGTTTTCTAGTTTCCTTGTTTCTAATTAGTGTGCTTAAGTTCTCCACTTTTATTCTCATTGACAGCTCCTGCTCAGCCTGGACTCGTTCGTGCCTTCGTTCGACAAAGCCTAATTTTAAGACACTCCATCTTTGAAAAGGCCACAAGGCTTTTAAAACAAGTTAAGACACTACTCTCCTACGTACTCCATATACTTACGTTCAGCCAAAAATCTGCTAAATAGATTCTTGAAACCGTGGAATTCCTTCTCCACGAGGACCTTTTTGGTTTCTGGCAATGATGACAGCAACCGCTCCAGCTCCACCTCCAGCCTGGCGAGAGCATCTCGTTTGGTAGCCTCCTTAAAGTCACGAGACCCAGATGGTGTCCGCTGGTGACTCCTTATCTAGAATAATTAAATTTACTTATTTAATATAGAAAATAAATAAAATTAAATATGTTGTATAATAGGCTAGGCTATATGTATAATTGAAATTTGAAATTTGTGGCCAGTCGTGGCCCAGTGGCACAAGCGTGTGACTGTAAACAACTGGTTGTGGGTTCGATTCCCACTCGAGGAGTGGAAATATTTAATATTTCCATTTTCTTCGCTCTGGTGTCGAGGTAACCGCGGCGTTAAGTTCCGCCACTTAACACGCAATGCCTCCGAATTTGGCGGAAAGTGGGGAACGGAGTGTCTTAACACTAGGTTCCCTCTGCCTACCCTGCTGTGTGCGGGATACAGCGTGAAGCTATTTATTTTATTTTTTTTTAAATTTCTGAAATTGAAATTTCTATGCAATTTTAGTAGTAGTTTTAAGACACTCCGTTCTCCACTTATCAACGCAGCGTTTTGTTTTGTTCCCCAGAGCAAGGAAACGATAATAATTAAAAAATCTATATGATAATTTAGATTTGATACCCAACCTACAACAATAATACAAGCAAAAAGAAATAACTTGAGAAAGTAATAAAAACATTTAAATATGACCATGAATATGATTATAGGGCTTGATATTAATTATATATTAAACAAAATATTAGGGGCCAGTCGTGGCGCAGTGGCACAAGCGTGTGACTGTAGACAACTGGTTGTGGGTTCGATTCCCACTCGAGGAGTGGAAATATTTAATATTTCCATTTTCTTCGCTCTAGTATCGAGGCAAAGCGCGGCGTCAAGTTCCGCCCCTTAACACGCAAGCCTCCGAATTTGGCGGTGCGTGGGGAACGGAGTGTCTTAACACTAGGTTCCCTCTGCCTACCCTGCTGTGTACGGGATACAGCGTGAAGCTAAAAAAAATATTTAACTAAATAAGAAAATTAACAATAATTGTTTACATTTAATGCTATTGACGCAGTCGTGGTAAACGCGGTGGTTGGCGGTTCGATTTCCACTCGGAGGAATTATATATGATTTGCTTTTATTTTCTTCGCACTAGTGCCTAAGAGCTCGGCGTTGAGTTCCGCGACTTAACACGCAATGTCTCGATATCGGGCGGAAATCGGAGGGCGGAATATCTTGACATTCGAATCTCTCTGACTACCCCGTTAAGCGGAAAATGTGTAACGCTAATAAAAATGTACCTTAAATTTAACCTCTTAACCTTAACCTCTCATAAAAGTACAGGAAAAAATACTACGTGAATATTTTATTAACAAAAACACGTCTTTTCAATATCTAATACGTAAAAAAGTTAATTTTAGAATTTATAAGCTGTAATTAAAATCGGAAGTAACGAAGATAGCTTTGCTATAAACGCGCTGGCATTCTGTGCGTGTTTCACGTATCCTCGACTAAAACGTTCAGAGATACTTATTATATCATATTATATTTTAAATATAATACTACCCACCCAGCTACCCAGTGGCCAGTCGTGGCGCAGTGGCACAAGCGTGTGACTGTAAGCGACTGGTTGTGGGTTCGATTCCCACTCAAGGAGTGGAAATATTTAATATTTCCATTTTCTTCGCTCTGGTGTTGTGGTAAAGCGCGGCGTTAAGTTCAGCCACTTAACACGCAAGCCTTCGAATTCGGCGGAAAGTGGGGAACGGAGTGTCTTAACACTAGGTTCCCTCTGCCTACCCTGCTGTGTGCGGGATACAGCGTGAAGTAGTATAGACGTTATTTTAAATCACAGCAACAGTATAAAGATTTAAAATCCTATGTCCAAGACAACGATTACATAAAGCCAATCTACTAACAATGAAATAATTTGTAAGTATCTTTACTGAAACATATAATTTGTATGCATTTTTAAAGGAAGTTGTTATAAAATTTAATGACATAAAAATGTATATACGTTTAGCAAATGGACTTTATCATAACTATAAGCATTGAATTATGCTTATACATACATACATATATGAATAAAAATTGTAATATGTTTAAATAATCAAGATATCTAAAGCCATCATAACGTAATAAGCCAGTGTTTAACTGTAAACGCGATGGTAGTGAATTCGAATCCCACTTGAGGGAAGGATTAAGTATTACTTTTTTTTTATTTCTCCGCTCTGGTACTTAGCACAAAGCTCGGGGTTTAGTTCCGCCGCTTAACACCCCTCGATTTCAGGCGGAAAGCGGAAAATGTAGTGTCTTAACACTAGGTTTTCTCTGCCAACCCTGTCATCAAGAAAACAATGTGAATGTGCTTTCTTGTGAACATATATGTATTGCATATTTTATAAAGCTTTAAAAACAAAAAATGATTGTCCTTTCTTAAAAATTAAGCACAGTATAAATATTATTTTAATAAACACTGACAGATACAAAACTGTAGTTCCCCAAAAAGTCCTGACAATAATCTGTCATCGTATGTAGCCTAGACACATAAGTACGTCTGTTTTTTTTCTATAATTTAACAAAAACAAAATATACTTGTAGGTTTTCCTTAACTCTCATTTTTCCTTGTACTTGTTTCAAAAATTGTAATATATTTGTACTTTATTTTAATTTATACAATTTTTTTCTATTATCTATTTGTCATCTGCGTCCTTGTAATGACATTTCAAATTACGCGCCATTTACGACGTTAGATTATTATTTATGATTTTCATATTTTTCAATCGTAATCAAATAAAAAACTGTATAGTTACGTAATATGTGCATTTAAATGTACTTATTTATTGTACAAGTATTATAAAAAAACCTCATTATTTATAATGACGCCATCTTGGAGTAGCTCGTAGTATGTACGTATGTCACAATGTAAGTCACAACTTTGGACCTTACTGACGATAACATTTATATTTTGCAGCTTCACGCTTTTTCCGTAGCGGGGTAGTCAGAGATGATCTAGTGTCATGACACTCCGTGCTTAACGTAATCGAGACATTGCGTGTTCAGTGGCGGAACTCAACGCCACGCTTTGTGTTTGATACCAGAGCTAAGAAATAAAAGTTTAAAAATCATTATGGGAATATCGAGTGGGAATCAAACCCACAACCGTCGTATTACAATCAGACGCTTTCCGAATGCGCTACGATGGTCTATATGTCTATATTTATATAACATATATTTTCTTTGCATATGCAAAGTCATTACATTTAAACCATATAATTCAAATGTAAGTGGGAAAAAGGAGTGTCTTGTCACTTGAAAATTAAGATTAACTTCACATAATCGTCATAAACAAAACAAAACATACCCAAGAAGGAAGAAAACCGTTCTCACAAGGCATATTCAATTAAATTGCGTACACTCCAAAACACTTAGAAATATAAACACATATTTATATAAATACAAACAAAAAAAACTTTTGTAAGCGTTGCGATTGGTATGCGGTACGATTACTGACTGAGCAGATAGCTCGCAGTTATCTCAAATTTGACGTTGTAAGGAAATCGTTTAATCTATGCGTAGAATGCTATATCCTGTCCGTTTGTCCGTCAGGACACAATTCGCTGTTAAATTATTGTATGGTGATGTAAGAGTTATATTAAGTTGTTCTATATTTTATACGCGGTCATATCAAATCAAAATATTGATTTGAAAATGGGACAGCAAACTAAAATTATGCATTATCGTTAACCTTCCCTATAAAAGAATTAATTTGAAATGAGTGTCAAGTCCTGTAAATAAAACTGTAATTTAGTTAATTATAATAAATTGAATTGAATTTAGTTAATCATAATAAATTGATTGAAAACAATCCAAAACGTGACAAGAATCTTCGAGTTATTTTTACAAAAATCATGTGAACAGAGGAATATAAAATTTAGTCTAGTTAAAGTTTACATGGAGAAGTACAGGAAACGAATATTTTTAAAAAAATGAAAATGACAAAAATATTGGTTTACTTTTAATTTTTTTCGATTTATTCAGGAGGCGCGGGTTCTAATCCCGCTACGTTCAAATTTTTATACGTTTTCTAAATGTCTTTTTAAATTTTCCTAAGTGTGTAATAACACTTTAAAAATGTATTAAAGTAAAACCAATATGTTTCTTAATAATGCTTTGGAAAATATATTAACAAAAATAAATGTCATGCATTCTATCTTGTTTGTCAAAACCTAAATATAGTACCAGGCAATAAATAATGCACATCGTGCTTAGAATGAAACAGTCGGTCAGTTTCGGTTTCGTAGAGCGCTGTCTTTGTCACTCAGTTGATATGTGACGTTTCTCATTGTTATTATTTTAAGCGACCGAGACAACGCTCTACGAAGTCGAAGCTAACCGACTGTTTCATTCTAAGCATCGATGTGCATTATTTATTGCCGGGTACTATACTAAAGTGGACATACAGGTTGCTAAGACAACGAGCATTTGATATTACTATTAGTTGTAACAAACATGCTTATCTAATTACATCATTTTTAATTATTTTTTGCGAATAAATCTAAATATTTAACATTTTTGCATATCGTTATCACCGTAGCGAATAATGTCAGTTTTGTAGAACGTACATACACATATTATGACCTTCAATACTTGAAATCTCTATGTAGATGAATATTATAAATTTATTTTTATAATATTTTATGGTGCATCGGGGCGCATTGTACGATTGTAAACGAGAGGGTTCGATTCCCGCACGTGGAAATGATTATATTTAAATTATTTCGCACTTTCCGTCTTAATAATAACCGCGGGATTGAGTTCCATCATGCAATGTTTCAGATTCGGGCCGAAAGTGGAAAACGGAGTTTCTTGACATAAGGTCTTCTCCAACTACCTACCATGCGGAATAAATCGTAAGCAGAAAAAATCATATATATTTTTTTATTATTAACGCCAAAATTATAAGTCAATTAATTGTTAAACGCTGATTTTGTTCAAAACAAGCGTTCGCCTTGAGATCCGAACCTCTGACCTCCAAACTAGCGGACAATGGTTAACAAATACACGATATATTGCGCGACGGGCATCCAATATTTATATTTAATAAACAAACATAAATACACTAGGATTCTGTTAATAGGTATAGAGAACCTGGGCTAAAAACTTTCTTATCATTTCAACATAAATATTAGATAACGGAGATAAATACCGCGCTGGTGTTTAGCAGATAGAAGAAATTAAGTTAACATAATAAATATGCCGGATTGACAACGTCTCTATTGTCAAAGTCAAATAATTTTAACTCATACTATTCCATACTAATATTATAAATGCGAAAGTCTCTCTGTCTGTTATTCACGGCGACTTTACCAGCCCCAATTGGATGGAATTCAGAATGAAAATAGTTGAAGAAACAAGGTACAAAATAGGCTACAGATTAAAATAGGGGATGAAACTTTTATGAAAAATCGCTTGACCGATTTGGATTAATTATCTCAATAAAATAGTTGATGATGCTAGATCAAATATAGGTTGTCTATTTTTTTCAAAATTCTCCTAAGGGCTAAAATAGGGGACGAAAATTTGTATTATACAATAACTTTAGCGAGAACGCGGGCGTTTGAAAATAAGAAGCAACTATAGTTGTGTGGTTCACGCGGACGAAGCCGCGAACGGGTCGCTAGTTTAAAACTAATTAGATACCATGTGTGCCAGTCGTGGCGCAGTGGCACAAGCGTGTGACTGTAAACGACTGGTTGTGGGTTCGATTCCCACTGGAGGAGTGGAAATATTTAATATTTCCAAATTTCCTCGCCTGTTGTCGAGGCTAAGCGCGGCGTTTAGTTCCACCACTTAACAGGCAATGCCTCCGAATTTGGCGGTGCGTGGGGAACGGAGTGTCTTAACACTAGGTTCCCTCTGCCTACCCTGCTGTGTGCGGAATACAGCGTGAAGCTTAAAAAAAAAAGAAAAAAATAAATCATGTGCATGTGTTCCTATACGTGACATTGACGTTGTGTTTTATAGCCAATTGGCACGGTCGAAACGCCATAAAAAAAAGACTGAAGTAGGAAAAAAATCTAATTGTTGAAGCATGCAACATGCATCATCTTTTAAACGTCAAACAATCTACCATCAATTCAGTAAAGTTAATTCAGTATATGTGAAAATATCCTGTGCAAGAACCTCTGCGGGATTTTCTTGTTTTATAAATGTTTTAAAGTCACGTTCACGCTTATTTATTTGTGGCATAGACCTTTAAAATAGACTGGACCGAATATTTTATTTCCAATACGTGTTAAAATTTACAAACGTCTTTTCAAAAAACAATGTTAAATAATATTAAAATTTTGAGGCCATCAGGAAGCAGTGTTTGTTGGTTCGATATCTACTCGGGTAATAAATATATATTTAAATTATATGCTATGTAACGCGACTGTAAGGCGACTGGTTGTGGGTTCGATTCCCACTCGAGGAGTGGAAATATTTAGTATTTCCATTTTTTTCGCTCTGGTGTCGAAGCAAAGCGCAGCGTTAAGTTCCGACACTTAACACGCAAAGCCTCCGAATTTGGCGGAAAGTAGGGAACGGAGTGTCTTAACACTACGTTCCCTCTGCCTACCCTGTTATGTGCGGGATACAGAGTGAAGCTTAAAAAAATATGCTTTTCTCTGCTCTGGCACTAGCGTGGAGTTCTGCTTCTCAATACGCAACATCCTCACTTCACAATTCTAGCGGAAAGCGAAAAACAGGAAGAAAAAAGATTTTTCGACTTATACAAAAGTCAATAGACATTTTAAGAATATTCAGCCATCTACATATTTGTCACAAGGACGTATCTTTTAAAACGAATGATCACAATACAGCGTAGATATGTGTGAATTACAAATCTATTACACTTTGACACATATTTAACATATTTTCATGGTGCATTTACAACTTCTTTTTTTAGACATGACGTGGGTACAAGCCTAACTGGAAAGAATATCTATATTACAGATATTAACTGTCTTTCCTTGCTTCAGACAATTAAACACTCAAAAGTAATATTTGGCTTTTTAATAGAAATAAAATTGACGAATTGAATGTATCACGAACATTACATTATATAAATAAGTTTAGATATTGAAAAAGACATTTAATGAAAACGTATAAAAATTTGAGCGCAGCAGGATTCGAACCCGCGCCTCCTGAATACCGTTCAGGCGCTCTCACCACTGAGCCATGCGTTCTACTATCCGCTGCGTCGAAATTCTTATACGCTTTATCACAACTTATTTATGTTGTTAGCATCTCTGTAGAGAGAGTATTTATACGTTTTCTTTAAATGTCTTTTTCAATTTTCCTAAGTGTGGAATAACACTTTAAAAATGTTTAAAAAGTTTCGATATTTTTTTATATTTTATGTAATAACTTTTTATGTTTTAAACATTATGTGCTATTCACACACATAGGAATTTCAAAAAGACATTTAAAGATATTTAAGTTAGGATTAGGTTTAACCGGTTATGGGGTAATACTGGCCTATTGGCCTTAACAGTAGCCGGATAAGGGCGAAGACTTTACTCTCTTCTGAAAAAATACAAGCACTACCTACCACGGGGACATGTTTCAAGCTCTATATATTTTATTTATAGTTGACGTTTTATATTGTACGGAACACTATTTTTATATATTAAAAGTCACACTTGACTTTATCTCTCTATTTATATTTATAATGAGACCGCAATTATGCAACGTACATCGTAGATATAAATAAGTAATGAGGTTATCGCGTCTAACATAATAAAACTTAGAAGTACTATACGCTTATAAACTATTAGATTTATTTGAAAAATAAATATTTAATGAAATCTGTATTGATAATACAGATCTTTTATTACTAAAAAAAGTTTAAATCATTATAATAACATGTAAAGTGAAATAGATAATAGTGTAGAATAAAAGACATATAATTTAAATATATAATATCCAGTGACCGAGCTCCGCTCGATATTTCTTTGGAGAAATCGTAATTTTTAAATAATTTTTAAATTAAAAAACAACAAAAATCTAAAAAAAAAAAAAATAAAAAAAAAAAAAAAAAAAAAAAATTAAGCAAAAAAAGATAAAAAAATAGACTCAGGATCGAACCATGGACAGACCGTAAAAAGTAAACATAAAAAAAGCAACCGTTCTATCAACTGAGCTATCACAACATTGCCAAAAACTGCGATATTGACATTCGTATACTAATGGTATTTAGCCGTTTCTTTAATTCCCAAAAAAAGGGAGGAAAAGAGGTTTTTTTTTGAAAATGAAACCTAGCTAGATCGATTTGTCTACCATTACCCGAGTAGTTATCGAACCCATGAATGTTGCTATATGTAAAACGCTATCCTATTACGCCGCGATGACCCCAAAATTTTAATATTATGTAACAATTTTTTTTGAAAAGACGTTTGTAAATTTTAGCACGCCTCGGAAATAAAATAAATCCAGTCTATTTTAAAGGTATCAATCATGTCACAAATAAATCACCGTAAACGCGACTTTTAAAACATTTATAAAACAAGAAAATCCCGCAGAGTTTCTTGTGAAAACATATTAGTAAAAATATTGCAACAATAGACATGGGATAAGTCTGACGATATAGAATTTGAATAGTATTTTAGAAAATGATACATACATAAATATTGTTTACTAGCGGCCCGCTCTTTTATATAAGTATGGTTAATGATAATATAAAATGTTATATTTTCCATAAATCCATAATTATATTATAAATACGAAAGTCTGTGTGTTTGTCTGTCATGCTTTCACGGCTAATGTACCGGTTCCGATTTGGATGAAATTTAGAGTGAAAGTAGGAAAAGTTACTGGGTCTAACATAGGCTACTTATTTTTTCAAAAATAAACCGCTAAAGGGTTGAAAGAGGGGATGAAAGTTTATATGAAATATTTAAACCACTTGACCGATTATAATGAATTTTGGCATAAATATAGTTGATAATCTAAGCTTAAACATAGGCTACTTTATTTTTCAAAAATCCACCCCCCCGTGGTGTTGCAATATAACGAAGCAGTTATGTAGTTCACGCGGCGAAGCTGCGCTGCCGCTAGTGGAACATAAAATAAGGAAAAATAATTTAGTGAAATGAAAAAACAATACATAAAAGGACTATATTTTTAACCACTACCTATGTCTGCCTGTTTGCACACTTTGGATCTTTTCGACAGATTTGAATGATGTTTTTTTTTTAGTTGTATTGCTTTTATCCTTAGGCAGGATTTAAGGTATAACTGATTTCAAATAGTAGAAACCTTGACGTAGAATTAATAGGTCAATGTTAAATAGAAATATTTATCATAAAGTCACAAATTGCAAGAAAGTGAATACTCTCTTTTCTAAACAATTTAACACTATGTAAGACGTATGAGGAATATCCATTTTGAATTTTGTAATAATTTGAATCTGTTCCCTATATAGTAGTGCTAAATGTTGACCAACGATCCATAGGGGTCCTTACATCGTGTAAAACCACTACCTGTCAACCTACACCTAGATCTAAATGTGACTTGCGGTTTTGCCTTAATTGACGGACGTAAAAATATATAAGCCACAGCAAGTGCAATTGCACTCCGTTAACGATCCCACACAATGACTGTATCTACTCATCTTACACAAAAAACTTTAATATTTAATATACTGCGATCCAACAAGGAAATCTTCATAATTAACAAGCAAAGGAAAAGCTTTTAATTCTTTTTAACAAAAAAGCCGACGGAGGAACGTGAAATTAGCATACTCTAAGTTTATATAGACAAGAGACGCAATAGGCAATATTTATCCTAATAATGCGTTAGAAATAGTTTTTTTTAGATTCACGCTGTATCCCGCACACAGCAGGGTAGGCAGAGGGAACCTAGTGTTAAGACACCCCGTTGCCCACGCACCGCCGAATTCGGAGGCGTTGCGTGATAAATGGCGGAACCTAACGCCGCGCTGTACCTCTGATTCCAGAGCGAGGAAATGGAAATGTTAAATATTTCCACCCCTTGAGTGGGTATCGAACCCACAACCAGTCGTTTACAGTTACACGTTTGTGCCACTGCGCCACGACTGGCCCCACATATAGTAAATTAATAATATAAATACTAGATACACTACTATGTGTTTCACGTTATCACGTTGCTAAGTTAACGAATATTTTAAACAATATTAAACTATATTATGAATTTAAATAAAAAAATAAGTTTGTTAGAAAGAAAATTAATAGCATTGCAGGATAGACAGAAAGAGCCTAAAGTGTCAGGACACTCCGTTCTAAAATTTCCACAAATTCGAGATATTACGAGCTGGATGGCAATCAATGTCACGTTATACCTTAGAAGTCCTCCGAGAAGAAATCGAACCCACAACCGATCACGACAAGTTAAGACTTTCCCAATGAGGCACGATAAAATATATTTATATTTTTAATTCAAAACATTAGAGCCTACGGGTCTCGTGGCGAAGTCACTTTGTAGGTATATACATATATATTATATAACATAATGCGTAGATATATCGAGATGACACGCCAAGGGCAATTTCATACAATTGCATTAATTCATATTTTCATATCTTTGCGTGTCATTACCTACAGCAGTTACTAAGCATCTATTCCACTTAGCACTCTATATTATAAACAATTAGATTTTGTTTACTTCACCCTTCGAGACGACTCTTAAACATATAAGAACCTTAAAGATCCAAAAGGTGTGCAAACGATAATCAATTTTAAGCTAAGGGAATAGAATTCAAATCTATAATAGTATACTCTTACAACTATCAACAAGCTTGTTATCTTTAATTGCGCAGTTGTCTTCATCTATTTATAAACTATCCATTACTTCTCCCGTTGATCAATTGGCATGCACTTGACTGAATGTCAAAGTTCTGGGTTCGATCCCCAGAGGAGGAAATGTTCATAATTAGGTGCGTTGGACGTCGCTAGTTCGACGGATCCGACGAAAACGTCAATTGTTGTGCCTAATTGAGAACATCTCTCTCAAACCTTGATTGAAATCTTGAACTTATTTATGGTTTTTATAGCTAAGTTTATTTGAATAATTGGACTGGTCCTGCTAAGATAGATAGTATAGTTTGGTGGTAGGAGATTCGTTCTCCGACTGGCTCGCGACCACTATCATGTCAAAGACGAACCGCCAAATATCTTATGATGTGTTCCGGTTCGATGGCATGTAAGCCAGCTCTCCCTATTCCCACCATTACCATCCTTCCTCTCTCCTTCTGTCCTACATTCCCAAGGCTGGCAACGTATCCATAACTTTAATGTTGTGGATGTCTATGGGCGAAGGTAACCACTTAACACCCGGTGGGCTAACTTCAGCTCGTTTGCCTCCTTTATTCGATAAAAAAAAAAATAAATAAATAAGATTGTGTATTACAAGCAAGTGTAAAAACACAACTTTACAGGAGAGCGATTTGATAAAGTTTCATAAGGGTTATTATCATTCATAGGAAACGACTAAGATTTTTGAGTCTTTTTCAGCTTCACGCTGTATCCCGCACATAGCAGGGTAGGCAGAAGAAATATAGTATTAAAATATTCCGTTCCCCACTTTCCGCCAAATTCGGAGGTGTTGTGTATTCAGTGGCGGAACTTAACGCCGCGTTTTACCTCAACACCAGAGCGAAGAAAATGGAAATATTAAATATTTCCACTCCTCGAGCGGGAATCGAACCCACAACCAGTCACTTACAGTCATACGCTTGTGCCACTGGGCCACGACTGGCCACAAACATACATGTAATATATGTAAATTATTAAAAATATGTACTTTTTTGTTATATTCTGTAAGAAAAGTAAACCGGTGGTAAAATATTTAACGTTCAAAAAATGAAGCATGGAACTTCTTATTGTTTGACTTTGACTTTGAATTACGCCTCTATAATTGTTATGTTACATACTATGCAAATTACTTACTATCTACTGGACTATATAAATTGCCTACTAGTTGGTACCCAGCAACTTTACTGGACTATACTTTGTATATACACATGCTCTTTATTATAACTACTATTTATTTTATATTTCCGTATAAGCTCCGTTCTTTACTTTCCGTCCAAGTACAAGACATTGAATGTTGAGTGGCAGAACTCAACACAGCACTTGATCTTAGTAGACCGGGGAAATGAAAATGACCTAAAGGTAACCGAGAAAGTAGGGAACGGAGTGTCTTAACACTAGGTTCCCTCTGCCTACCCTGCTGTGTGCGGGATACAGCGTGAAGCTAAAAAAAAAAAAGTAACCGAGTCAGAAACAAACTTAGGTACATCTCGTTTACACTCCACTATCTCGTTCCACCACTATGGCCTTTTCTAATCATTATATGGACGTATAAAGAATTGTACCTGCTATTAACTTAACATATAGAGTGCCTTGCTATTATCTACAATTAATAAAAGTAAATAATGCTTAGTAATGCAGAATAACCGTGACAATGCAATCTAAGAACAATTGGTACATAATAAGAAATAAATAAGATTCTACGCACGTATAATTTACTCTGCTATGTATATTATGATTTATGTAGGCGTAAAAACAAATAAGACAGGTGGCGAAGTGGAGAGCATCTGTCTATAAAAGCGAGTGTCATGGGTTCGATACCCACAGACTCAAACCAAATATATATGGAAGTTATCTTTTTTTTTTCACCTTCACGCTATATCCCGCACACAGCAGGGTAGGCAGAGGGAACCTAGTATTAAGATACTCCGTTCCCCACTTTCCGCGGAATTCGAAGGCATTGCGTGTTAAGTGGCGGAACTTAATGCCGCGCTTTACCTCGACACCAGAGCGAAGAAAATGGAAATATTAAATGTTTCCACTCTTCGAGTGGGAATCGAACCCACAACCAGTCGTTTACAGTCACACGCTTGTGCCACTGGGCCACGACTGGCCACAAGTTATCTAATTACATTAACTTTATGCAATACAACTAGTTTACCAAAACTGGACTCTCTTACGGTACAAGGTATATATATATTCTTAGCTCTCTTCGAATCTTATGAGCTTAATTTTAAGTAGTGACATTTTCAGAAAAATGTGAACGTAGACATTCGCTACAACATTTTTTGCGGTAGATGCAACCAGTTAATTATTGATCTAAATTTATATTTATTTATTTTTATTTACATGTTTTTATTTTTATATATGTTTTTTGTTATTTTTGTAACTCCTATCAAAAACATCTCGTAAAATAAGCCATTGAAGAAATCGCTCTTTTCGGTTCATCAAATCATTTACGACAAAAAGGAACAGCATTTAAAATAGGTACCGGACTATATGTAGTGTTGTACTAAAATATATTAAAAAAAGAACCTATCTAATCTAGCCCTCGCGTTAAGTCTAGCATGATTGTATTGCACCGAAAATACTCTAAACTCTAATAATTTACAATGAAAATATTTGAATAATACTATTAACACTTTTAATTTATAATTATAGTAGCGGCCCGCTCGCGGCTTCGCCGCGTGAACTTTTTCGTTATATTGCAACACTCGGGGGAGCGTTTTATAAAAATAAAGTAGCCTATGTTTAATCTTAGATTATCAACTATATCCATACCAAAATTCATTACCATTGGTCAAACGGTTTAGATTTTTCATATAAACTTTCATCCCCTATTTCAACGCTTTAGAGGTTGATTTTTGAAAAAATAAGTAGCCTATGTTAGACCCAGTCACTTTTACTACTTTCATTCTAAATTTCATCCAAATCGGACCGGTAGATTAGCCGTGAAAGCGTGACAGACAAACACACAGACTTTCGCATTTATAATATAAGTATGGATTTATTTTATATTTCTATTATTCGACTATTTACATTTATTTAAACACTTGCAAGATTTGTAAGAAACAGTCCTGTAATGGATGGCTATTAAAACAAATTAAAAAATAATTGACATCTTTATCTACCTAAACTAAGCTCGTATCAATCTAAAATTATCTTTTAATCGATTCGATATAAATTCGATCGGTGTTTTTAGGCTAATAACCTCAATTTGATCTATTTTTTTAATTAATTATTTTTTTATTTATTTTTATTTATTTATCTAAAAATAATAGAATGAAAAAGTTTCACTTAAATTACATGGACATATCACATTTGTTTCGTTTACAGTCATAAAAAAACTATAAAACATTATTACGTATATTTTAAAACTGCAATGACATTAATTAAAAATATTACACGACCTATAGTAATAAGTTATTAAAACAATATGAAATCAATGGAATCAATGGACATCAACTGTGTGTTTTGACAACTGTTTATATATTAACAACTGTTCATATATTTTGGACTTGGATTCATTTATAACTTATTGTATAAACGAAAACTTGATCTTGAATTAGAATATCATATACAGAAATAGTTTCACGTTAGATCTAAAGCAAATAAAGTCCACAAAATAACTAACTAACTTAACTATATTTTGTTAAATACAACACGAAGAGAGAACTGCACAATGTTATGGTATATTTCTAAACACCGTAACTATTAAATACCGATATACTCATACACAATCGAAAAAAAGTACAACAAAATATAAATTAACATTCTACCTTTTCCAGCAAATCCATAACTAAAATTCACGAACTGCAAAAAAGTAACCTTCACTATGACACTTTGAACTGTCAGTTTTTGGCGGGATGTCACAGCAAGATGCTCAACTGTCAACGGACGTTACTACACTAAATGATAAATGATGAAATTGCTTTAGTTATTTACTTGTTCATATAATTACATACAGCGTACATTTACTGTTTGTTCGTTGCAACGTTAATTATATTTAAATTTAATGGTACCTCCATATATGAGTAAAAAATAATATTTTCCTTGATTGATCATTATTTACTTGCAGGAATTTTCATTTAGACGCAGATTCAGATTCTATTTCAGATATTGTACTATCACAATCGTGTCTGACAATTATGGCGCAATAAAAGATTTTATAAGCATCCAATACTACCTCGGAATGTTGTCAATGGACTTTTAAAAGGTACGAATTTAAAACTCTTAGAATTTTCTTACTAGGTGCAACAGAAATTTTGAAATTTCTAAAACATTTTTTTTTTAATTAGGTATTTTTTTCCTTTACTTTCGATAAGTAATGTAATACCTACAATGGTTAATGCTCACCGATTTTTGTGGCGTATTTAGACTTTGAGCAGGCTGAGGAAATAAATCAATTGAACTCTTTTCTAAATGATCAAATAAGCTTCAATATTTGTGAATTTTATTAAAATAATAATTTTAAATTATTTCTTTATATAAGCGTAGTAAATTTAATTTTAAATATGACGAGAAAATTCGGTAGTATACACTAGTAACAGAGTTCAGATAGTTTATCGCGCGTATATCAACAAATTGATTAGACCATTACACAAGCACTCTTAATAAAACTTAATATACTAGAAATACTAAAGAATTTATGTATACTGTCATAACCAAGGCACACTTTATTCACGCGAAGATCATATATTCAAATTCTGGATAAACATTCCAAATAATAATAGCAAAATTAAAAACATAAAATTATTGGTAGTTCCACAAAATACACAATGTATTTAATCAGGCCATCAGTAAAAAAAATGTTTTTAGACAACATATTTTTTTAACGAAGACGACCCGAATATGTGCTGCTCTTTTTTACTTTCCAATAGCCCTATGTCCTATCCAGATACACAAAAAATTGAAATATGCTTACTACTAGTTTTTATAGTAATTATCTTCATTTTCATCTCAGGAATTTTTACAAGTTTCTACGACTTCAAAAATTTGCTACAAAAACAATTTCAAGTACATAAATAGCAATGTTGTTTGCATGAAAACTTGCTATCCTGAGATAATGATAGATAATTTTTTGTGATTTATATTTCAAGTGCTATATTCCAACCTTTATATTATGCAATAGAGGTAAATAAAAAGTCGTGGGGCAGAAAACAGAGTTTTCTAATTTTTTATTATAGTAAAATTGTACCTTTTTGAAACATTGAATGCTAAGAAAAATCTACATTTGTTCTTTGAACGCTCAATATATATATATATATATATATATATTGATAAGTTAGGATATAGTAATATTGTTTATAGAACAAATACCATAATGAAATACACTTCTATCTACGAAAGAGATGAGGCTATGTAAAATAACAAATGTTTTATTAAATTAATGAAATTTGAACAATAGAAAAATATTTTTTTAAAGAACAAATTAAAAATGCTTAAGGGCCATTATCAATTATAAAATTAAAAATATACTACCATCACCTGTATTCAAACATAAACATGCACAAATATTTCCTACTAGGGATTTCTGAAAACATGCACATTATTACTACCTATCATTTCTATGTAAAAAATAATTTAAAAATGCAAAATCCTGTTAATTACAAAAAAGTACATGTATATTTTTTATTTTTCTTACCGCAGGTTTCAGCCTGTTGTCATCGGCCTGTAATTTATAATAACTTTTTATCTTTTATGTACCAAATACGTCCAAAAAGGTAAAAAAGAATTAATACAAATTTTGAACAGTCTATGCATTTATATAGTTTTCAGGTTAAAAAAAACCCTGTTTAACATGATTTTGTTTCTAAATATAAAACGAAATCAATAGACTTTAATAATTTTAAAGCATGTTTTATATTTGTACGGTGTGTTAGTTCTGTTATCTAATATAGCTTACAAAAATATATAAAATTATGAGTTGTTATTACTACAATATAACCTGTAAAATTTGTGTAAATTGCCATTTATAGTATAATTACTTATTATATGCTAGATAGCATATTAATATATATAGCATATTAATATATATAGAATATTAAATTAATCTTAAGTCTGTAATCAAAATTCAATGACCTTTGTAACGGGCAAGGTCGAGAAAATAATATCTATCGTAATAACATGTACGTGATAACTCCTTTGCAGAGTTCAATCGTTTGTAATAGATAACTATTACCTTTGTCCTTGGTTCGTTATCGCCCATCGTACACTGCAAAAATCTTTTAAAATTATTGAAAAACCGACTTTTAAGTAAGTACAAACACCGTGTTTATGTAAATTTGACAGATCGGCAGAATATGTCAATGTCAATTTCATATAATTGTCAAATGTAATAGATTTTGTTTTACGCAGATTGAACTAGCAGGAATATTATTTCAATTTAACATATTTTTAATTAAAACATACTCTGAAGAATTGAGCTTTAAATCAATTCTTTAGATTAGTTTAGTTGTTTTTAATATGTAAAACTACACCACGTAATAGTATTTGTAATTAAATTATTATTATTTAAATTTAACAATGTAAGGTAAGAATAAAACGTAAAAAGAAAGGTGCAGATTACGAATAAAAAAAATATAAAAACTTAATGATTTATTTACAATAAATACTTATTTAGTTTATTTTACAAAATAATACTTTGGCTTAAGTTTTAAATAACATGTAAAAATAAATATATAAGCCCATCAACAAAAATATGATATATATTTTTCCTTTCAGTAAGTGTGGACTTATAAAGTCTAGTCTTATTATAACTAAGATTAGAATTATTTATAATTGCGTATTTTGTTCAATATCTATCTTTCTTGAAACTCTTAAACAAATCCAAGAAACAATATTGATTATCACAGATAAAAATACAAAAAACGAGCATGTTCCGCCGATGAGATAAGGGTAAAGTTGATTGTGTAGATGACATCGACTAGCCTCGTACCAGCCACAAGTTGCAACTGTAAAAAAGGAATCATTTTAATAAAATTTTATATTATAGTAATTTAATAAAATATGAATAATACCCTAACTACTCTGCAAGTAAAAAGGTGTATATATTAGAAATAAAAAAAATTGTCTCCTAGGAGTGAAACAAAACAACAAGGGAGTGAAAGTTGGTGAATTGAAGGTAAACTGCCTGTTGTACGCAGATGATGCAGTGCTTATTGCATCGACAGAATGCGAGTTGCAGGCATTAGTCACCATCCTGAAAGAAAGGTGTGAAAATAATGGCCTTAGCCTGAGTGCGAGCAAGATCTAAAGTATTGGAAAGAGATGAAGAAAGAACGGAATGCAAGATTATGGTAAATAGAAAGACATTAGAACAAGTGAATGAATAATACAAATGGCATATTTGGGAAGTATGTATAGCAGAGACGGAAGATATGATATGGATGTTGATGCGACGGCGGAACGTGAGCATAGCCGCACGTTTAGCTGTGTCCAATGCAGTACTGGTTACGACGCTGCTGTATGGCAGCGAAACTTGGTTAATGCAGAAAAAGAATGAAAGAAAGATGAATGGTCTAGAGATGAGATTTCTTCCAAAGATGTGCGGAGTCAGGATAGCTGATCGAATCCGCAATGAAGAGATACACAGAATGGCAGGTGTTAGCGAGAACGTCATAGTAAGAATGAAAAAGGGCGTACTCAGGTGGTTTGGGCACGTCGAGAGGATGAGTGATGGAAGAATGGTAAAAAAGATTTATGAAGCAAAGGTGAGTGGTAAGAGAGGCAGGGGAAGACCTCGGTTGACCTTCGAAAGCACAGTATCGATGATACTGGAGGAAGGTCACGTAGAAAGCATGAGGAACCCCCGGAGGGCGCGTATGAATAGGTTGATGACAGTGGACGAGGCGAAAGAAGTATGCAGGGACCGTAGCGTTTGGCGCTCCGTTTTCTCCGACTACCCTGCATTAGAAACAGCGTGAAGTTAAAAAAAAACAAAAAAATATAAAAAATTACCCCGTATTCCAGCGAAAACTAAATTTCCGCACAAAAAAGTAATGATGGCCACCATAGACCATGACAGCCCCATTACTACAGATTTATCTCGCTTGTCCACAACTCGCAGAAGCAGTACACCTTGCGCTTGAAAAGCTAATACTGGAAAAAAGAAAAAAGTACGAATTATTTTCTTGCATTGCATTGCATTGCATTGCAGGATATTCAAGAGAACCTAGTGTCAAGAAACTCTGTTCCCCACTTTCCATCTGAAACCCAGACATTGCGTGCTAAGAAGTCACGAAGCTCAGCGCCGAGCAATGTCTTAGATACCAGAGCGAAGAAATAAAAATATAATTTATTATTTCCCCGAATGGGAGTCGAACCCACAATCTACCACGTTTTCAGTCAGGCGTTACCTAACTATGCCAGGATGCTATGGCACAAATTATAAGTAAAAAACATTAAATTACTTTTAATAATAATAGATGATGGTACTTTGTTTTTGGAAATTAATTAGATGCCATTGAACGTGATTCAGGACCCCACTTTCGGAATCGGAAAATTATTTGTTCACGATATATTCGTGTACCTAAATGAATTAATATATTAAATCTCATTATATCGTGACTTTTTTACCCGCGACGGAACGGCGACTATATATGTGTTTGGGGTGAGAGGTTGTTTGTTTGCTTGTTTGTTTGTGCAAATTATAATGTCAATTATTTCCAGAACTAAGTCCGATTTTGGTACGGTTTTCTATGATAGGTTTAAGTTGTCAGTTGCAATCTCTATTTAAATTCAGTATAGATTTCGTTCCTAAAGTTTTTAAAAGGTAATACCAGTTATCAAAACTGGAAATTCATGTTAATATTTTAATTATTTTGCCAAACCTGTTTTAACACATGAAAACCTATGAGAAGGTTTGTGCAAACTTAAAAGTAATGACAGCCGACGAAGTCGTCCCCATCATCTCGTTACACATAATTTTTTTGGCGGGGGATTTCGAGTTATTTCATCCTTTTTTAATTGCAATTAAACCGTCGTGGGTTATTTCAAAATATTTAAATTTGCTTTTTATTTATAATAAATCTCTTATATTGATAAAACCACCATAGCACGTTTGTGTTATGTCTGTTTACTGACGTGATTTTTTTGACTGAATAAAAGTAACTTTAGTGAAGTTATAAGCGTCAAAAAATAAAATTCTCGTCAAAAAATATCTCTTACTTGTAAATGTAGCTATAACAAAGAACAACATGGCATGGAGATGGTAGGACGGCTTACAGACAACGTCGCTGCAAGCGCCGTCTAACACCCTTCCGGTACTACATGTACAATTGGTGTACAACCTGAAATATTACAATATTTTAGTTAAATATAACATTGAAAGTTTTTTTTTTCAGAAAAAGACATTTAGAAAAGGTACAAAAATTTGAATAACACTTTAAAAAATGGTTAAAAATATTTAATAAATAGCATTCTCTCTTCCAAACGATTGTTCGTAGAATAATCTTTGGGTAGCAAAAGTTTGTAAAAATCTCTCTACAGAGATGCTAACAACAAAAACAAGTTGTAATAAAGCGTATAAGAATTTAGACAGTCATTTCACCTTTCAATTAACCAAAAACAAAGAAAATAATGATACCCAGTAGGTTTTTCTGATATGTAATTAACATTCGTGTACATATATGTACGTAGGTCTATTTCTTTAAAATGTTAAAATAAAAGTCTTCACTGGTTTTTAAGAAAATTGCAAATTCTGACGAGACGAGACGTCACAAAAGTTTATTTGAAGAACGAATATAGAGAGCCGTTTCGTAACAAGATATTCAATATTATACCATTATTTTGACAAACACTTCTGTATATAGTATATTATCAACAAGAACAATTATATTCGCTTTTTTTATTATTAACTACATAACTACAGACATATTATGACGCGCGGTTTAAGCCTAAATATTATTTATTTTTAATGACCAATGAATTATTTTTTCTAACAATTTCAGTTTGTGAATCTAGGCTTCAGTACGTAAGACTAAAATTGTAAATACTTACACAATTCCATTTATAGATTCGGTATCCTTGCATCCAGCCTGGCATGGCGAGACGTAGGTAACCATTTCATCCACTGCACATACTGGTTGAAATTTATCCCAAAGATTGTTGCAACTAAAAATAATATATTATATATATGTATGGCGAGAATTCAATATAATAACAATTCAAAAATATTGCACTCTATTTCTGATATGTTAGATTCAATGTAAAATAGATAACATAATTTAAATAATAATTTAAAACATTCAATGAAGAATAATAGGAAACGTAAAAATATGTCCAGTGTAATTTATGTATAAATAAAAGCGAGAGGTATATATAAATAAAACAAAAACACCTCTATAATAAACTCTAAAAGATCTCGGCCTATCTAAAACTGACTACCAGTTCATTTCCAGCATATATATTTTAAGTCTAAAATATTTAGGCACAAAAAGAGGCTTAAATACCATTTTTTATGCCTCCATAGGCATAGGAACATATTTTATAAGATTCCTTAAGGGCTGCACTTATATACCTGGCACAGATAAATATGTATTCGAAAATATAAAGCAAGGTCTAAACAGTAACTATAATATAATATAAGTAAGAAAAACAAATAAACGCACTTGCACCCGAAGCTGCATTCAGGTTTCCCATAGAAGCTCCTACCAAGGGCTACAACTTCGCCCTTATCACAACGCGGCACAGTCGTTATCACTATATACGTAACTAATGCGAATATACTCATTAACGTAGTCTGCTTCACTGCCTTCAAATTGCAAAACTCTGAGAGTATGGGAGCTGAGAATTTGACTCCAGCGAACTGAAAGTAATTAAAAATTTAGGAAAATTCACAAAATAATTCTTCGCACATCTTAAAGATGGATCCTACGAAGGTACATGGGTTAACTGTCATTTGAAAGCTTAGTTAGTTAGTACATAGAAAGTTTATTACGCTGTGGATTACCTATACCTAGGTATATAAAAATAGGGCAATGCCATAATTATTACCTTTCTATTTATATGTCAAACTCGTGACTACGATTCAAAATAAAATGGATGTCTGAAGATTTGAAACGCCTGTTGGCTACAGGAGACGGGGTCAAGTAGGGGGAGGACAAGGGGTCAAGGAGTACTAGATTATATAGAAATATAAAAAATAGTACCAGAAATAATACCAGGGCCAGTCGTAGCCCAGTGGCGCAAGTGGCACGTGTGACTGTAAAACAACTGGTTGTGGGTTCGATTCCCACTCGAGGAGTGGAGTATATTTAATATTTCCATTATCTTCGCTCTAGTGTCGAGGTAAAGCACGGCGTTAAGTTCCGCCACTTAACACGCACAGCCTCTGAATTCGGCGGTGCGTGGGGAACGGAGTGTCTTAACACTAGTGTCCTTCTGCCTACCCTGCTGTGTGCGGGATGTGCGTGAAGCTAAAAAAAATAATAATAATATTCAAAGCCATTATAGTGCAGTGGGACAACGTAAATGCGATTGGTTGTGGGTTCAATTCCCACTCGGGGAAATGACTATATTAATGTTATTTATTAATAGACTTTGTTGCAACATTAAGCGCATCTGAAATGGCATAAAGCCTGAAAAAAAACAACTAAAGTAATTTGAATCACTTGGGAATTATATATCTACCTATAATTACCTATTTTATAATCTAGACTATACTTAGACAGCCTAGTTCAAAATATAACAGAAAAAAGCTCAATAAATGTTAAAAATGTTATTTTTGTTAAATACAATATTGAAAATAACTTACCACTACAGAAACCATTAAAAAGTGATACAACGTGAATTCCTTCAAGTGGGCAAACACACTATTTTCACGAAGCATATTGAACTTGACCTGCAAACCAATACAAACATTTTTAATTTAAATTAAACAATTAAATGTGAAAAAACAAAACTTAGTACGTGAAATTAGAATAATTTCAAAAACTAAAAAATAAATAAATAAAAGCTGGCCTGCGCTAAAAAATAAGTTGTAATAAATAAAATTAGCTTCACGCTGTATCCCGCACACAGCAGCATTAAGATACTCCGTTCCCCATTTTCCGCCGAATTCGGAGGCATTGCGTGTTAAGTGGCGGAACTTAACGCCGCGCTTTACCACTCCTCGAGTGGGAATCGAACCCACAACCAGTCGTTTACAGTCACACACTTGTGCCACTGGGCCACGACTGGCCACAAGTTGTAATAAAGCCTTTAACAATTTCTACGCAGCTGGTAGTAGCCTTCAGAGCTTAGCGGTCAGAGCGCTTGGAGGGTTTAAAGTAGGCGCGGGTTCGAATCCTGCTGCTTTCAAATTTGTATTATTTATAATATTTTACTAAATGTAATTTTTTGTGACTTTTCCCACCAAAATACCTAATATGCTGACCAAGTATTGCTAAAGCGCAATTTGCCTATATATTATAGTATAGCTGGTCTATTATAGTACTACATGAGATGTTCGCTTCAAAATCAATTGTAGCCTAGTCATAACTAGGCAAAAAAAATGGTTTTATTCAAATCATACGTCCAGTAGTTACGAATATGTGTGTAACATTTTGTTTTTACTATTTATATATAGTAAAGACAAAGAGAAATGTTAAAATTATATCTGTTTAATCTACTCTCAGAGATGTTAACATTTTTTTTATTGAAAATTTAATTACTCCAAGTTATTTTTAATTACAATTAAGAATTAATTAACATCATTAACTCTGAGTGAAGAGTATTTTCATTCCTTAGGATCAAGCAAAAAATTACACATCCTTCTAAACACTCATATAGCTTTCTTTTTAATACCAGATTGGAGAAAATTTCCTCGAGTGGGAATCGAACCCTCAATCAATCGTGTTTACAGTTAGATGAATTTAAATGAATTACCATAATGATATCTAATTCATTATATCCATATCCCCATAGTGCAGCCGCCATAAGCCCCATAGAAAACATCTGTAGCATCGCTACGGAATTGTACATTACTCTTCCGGCACTTAATAGGAAACCTGCAAAAAGGAGAAAAACGTTTTTGTTTACTTTACTGTTAAAAATTATATAGGATAATTAAATATATTAATTTGTACCATAGAAGATATTTTTCTACGCCATTTTATTACTAGCTGTGCTTATAAACATGAAAATTTATCTCATAGCCGTTAATGCCTTGGTTTCGTTAGTGACTATTAAGTGTTTCATATTAGTTTGCATCCTTTTGTCCTTATGAAACATTTGCGGTGTTATTACTTTAAAAAGGCAATAGTGAAAAAGACACCAGACGAAATTTGCAATGTTTTTGGGAGCGCCACTTAATACGAATGTTAAAAAGAGATGAGCTTGCATCTTTAAGCTAATAATTCCCAATTCTCCGCTTCGGGAATATTTCCAACTGGGAATCGAACCCACAACCAATCGCGATTACAATCAGATTCTGTCCCACTGTGCATAGCGATACTTAAAAGTGTAAATATTAAATAAATGATGTAAATATTACATGTTAAACCATTAAAAATTCCAGAAAAGAAAGTTATATGAAAAATACTTCAAATAAACATGTTTTTTTTTCGATCTTTCATTCGAACCTATTAAATTATTTTACCATAAATATATTACATTACTTACTTCTATTTTCATGAGGTAAAGGATGCTTTTGTACCCCATCAACTTCTGGCGCTACTTTGGGTATTATAAACAATAGCTGTATAGTATTGAGAAAGAAACCGAGCACTAACAATAAAGTCTGCAGGGATAAGTTCTTCTCCACTGTACCAGTCATCATTCTTTCACCAATTAATAAAGGAATTAATCTAGATAAAAGAACCACACCTGGAAAAGATATATTAAAGTTTAGTTTTGTTTAAAAAAAGAATTGTAAAAGCTATCGTGGCAGAGAGAGATAACATCAGTAAACGCAAAAAATTAAATTATTTTTAAAAACATAATTAGTTAAATTATTTTATCTATTTCTTTTCTCTGGTAAATAAAATCGCTAATGTCATGACACTAGCTTATCTCTGTCTATCCTGCTATGCGGAATAAATATTGAAGTTGCAAAAATATTATTCAACTAGCGGCCCGCTCGCGGCGAAGCCGCGTGAACTATTTAGTTATATTGCAACCCTCGGGGGCGCATTTATAAAAAATAAAGTAGCCTATATTTAAGCTTAGATTATCAACTATACTTATGCCAAAATTCATTACAATTGGTCAAGCGGTTTAGATTTTTCATATAAACTTTCATCCCCTGTTTCAACCCTTTAGAGGCTGATTTTTGAAAAAATAAGTAGCCTATGTTAGAACCAGTCACTTTTACTACTTTCATTCTAAATTTCATCCAAATCGGACCAGTAGATTAGCCGTGAAAGCGTGACAGACAAACACACAGACTTTCGCATTTATAATATAAGTATGGATAGTGTTTCAAAAGAAAAAGCTTTACAGCTTAAGGTACTTTGTGTTGTTTTTATCTTGTAGGTAGGTACCTACTACAGAATTGTAAAACAATTTTAGAGATTATTTTTATACGCACATTTGGTATTCACCTTAAAAGTGCAATTATTGTTAAGTTCATACAAATTGTTGTAGACGGCTAGCGGAAACGGTATATCAGTTTCACTAAACCGCCATTTGCTTATAAGTTTCTAAGGCGCGGAATTTAATCGGCCCGCGTTTACAAAGATTTACTTAGGTTTTCTTCAGTAGAATGAATTGTAATTCAATCAAGATTTGATCTAGGATATCATAATTGAGACCACAAAAATACGGCTAGTTTAACGCGGTAGTTTTAGTTCAAAATAATCATTTAAAAAATGCAGTGTTGGTGGTCTCAAATTAAGAGTTGGAACAGAATAAAGAGAGAATAAGCTCAGTCTTGTCCGGCTCTGTCTGAAATCTAAGGTAGAATGAGAATTTTCTACTCGCTTAGCACAAGAAGTTGTTTTATAAATCACAAATACAAGCCAATTTTTTTCAGGTTTACTCTTTTACTCGCATGGTGTGACTATACAGCAGAGAGACCGTAGTGTTAAGACACTCCGTTCTTTACGATCCGCCCAACATCGAGACGCCGCGCTTTGATTATCAGAGCAAAGAAATAAAAATAATTGGAGTATAATCTTTCTCCGAGTGAGAATCTATCCCACAACTATTCGCATTGCCTCAACCGAACAATTACAAATACAAGCTAATTAATGAAGGAATCCCAAGAAATACGTACCATAGTGTAAGCTGGTGTTAGAGGGTGCATATTCATCACTGTAAGCCACGCCGTGACTCCAACATCCCACTCGTGATATAATGAAGAACATCGACGTGCACGTCAGCATTACAAGACGGGTCGTTGAACGGACAGTCATGCCTTTAAATTCGGTGTTCATTTCATCTGGAGCATAGCTGTCATTAGTTAGATTGCACAATTCTGGAACAAGCAAAATATTTTCTCAATTAGTAAGATGAATAGCAACAATACCAAATTTTATTACTTTTATGGTCATACTTAATAGGTTTTATATTTAAAATATTTTTACAGAAAATATTTTACATTTTAACCTTATTTGGCGAATAGCACAGTAGTTAGAGAGAACCAAGTGTCAAGACACTCCGCTCTCCAATTTCCGCACGAAATCTAAATATCGGGTTTTAGGAATTGACAGGACCTTAACACCGTGCGGCGTCTTCTTACTAGAAGATATGATAATAATTTAATAATGATTTATCCCCCGAGTGAGCATCGAACTCAATCAATCGTGTTTACAGTCACGCGCTTAACTACTGCGCCATGATGGTTACTGTAACAAAGTACTAAAATGCTTTCTAGATTCTTAATGTTTAATACCTTTTACTAAGTAGTCGATACGAGTAACCACGAAATCAACAGATAAATCATAATAAAAACAAACCATAAAATATCTCTACTTGGTAGTTGTCATTTACACTATCTTTTATTAGTTTTGTACAATATATTCTGTTCCAGATGGTGCGCACCCGTATGCCCATACGGGTACGCGACCCTGGATCCTCGAGTCGCCAGTTTCATACCTATATATCCAATCCATGAAGGGGGAGTTACCGTTACACGACGCGCAGGCACATCGCCTCAGGCCTACGATAGTGGGCAAGGGCAACCGTGCGCTCTGAACCGTGCTTTGAGAACTTTGTTGAAAGAATTTGCCTTGATATGTCTGTCCCTGGAGCAAGACCCCCAGGTTGCCCAAGAAAGCGTTGGCTGGACACCGTGAAGCAGGATATGATAGCCAATGGACTTACCACCGAGGATGCCAAAGACCGTGCAAAGTGAAGGAAGTTAGAAGGCAGACCCTGGCTAAAGCTGGGATAGTTGCCAGGAAGAAGATATTTTAATTTTTTTGTTACTAAGTGTCTCGCAGACAACGCTCAGCTGAAACGAATCAGCGTAGGAGACTGAAACTTGATGTGTAAGTTACTTTGATGAATTTCAGGACACACAAAATGAGTATTCTTAAAATTATGGGCTACCTTTTTTAATAAAATCTTGCTTCTACCTATATTTTTTACATTAAAATAGTAATTAAAAGTATCTCATACCTAATACTTATTTTTATAATAAATATTTATTTTATTATAAAAATAAGTATTAGGTATGATATATATCTAACAAAAACAGAGTTTCTCAAGCACTTATGAATCGTCGACGACTACCTACTGCCGAGAAGAACCGCCGAGAAACTCAACAGTTACTCTTAAAAAATATAATTTTATACTTACTAGAGTTTTCAATCTTTTCCACCTGTGGCATCAGAAACCATGATAAGCAACACAAAGTAGCAGCCGATGCGTAGGCGACGAGCGTCGTTCTTCGTGTGCGAAACCCGTACCACGCTATAAATGGAGCTACTATAGCTTCAAACACTGATAATGCCATGATTAGTGCATCTGAAAATAAATTAGTGTCAAAACACTCCTCTTTTCGCTTTGATACAAGTTTAATACTTGGTAATTTTTTTACAAAAGATTTGAATGTTTTTAAATAAGTAAAATTATTATTCGCTATTAACTCTTCTCTGCATATTAGATTGACTTGGACTTTTTCATACATATAAACTACGTTGGTATGCTAGAAAAAGTGCATAGCTAAAGCAGAGAATTCAAATAATTCGAATATTATCTTTCCTCTGAGTAGAAATCAAATCTACAACCAATAGTGTTTACAGTCAGAGGCTATTCTCTCTGCGCCTGCGTCTGGCATGGTCTTATATTAAAATATTCTAATACATTATTGAGCTGAGCGAAGCGAAATTCTTACTGGTCAAAAGTGTGTTTCGTTATGTTTTAACTCTTCCTGGTCTATTTGTTGTAGACCTCTGAAATTTGTCAGGGATATCGAGCACAGTGTCTTGTGTGCTGTGAAGTTTTTTGTTGACAATTGTAATTGTAGTTTTTTTTTTTTTTTTTTTTTTTTTTTAGCTTCACGCTGTATCCCGCACACAGCAGGGTAGGCAGAGGGAACCTAGTGTTAAGACACTCCGTTCCCCACGCACCGCCGAATTCGGAGGCTTTGCGTGTTAAGTGGCGGAACTTAACGCCGCGCTTAACCTCGACACCAGAGCGAAGAAAATGGAAATATAATTTCCACTCCTCGAGTGGGAATCGAACCCACAACCAGTCGTTTACAGTCACACGCTTGTGCCACTGGGCCACGACTGGCCACAACTATTACAATTAATGACAATTGTAATTGTAGTTTTTGAATAAATGGTAATTAAATGATCAAAAAGTGCCCATAGACTTAGTCTGTGGATTGTCAAGTTAAGTGTTATGTTAGTGTTAAGTGTTTGCTTTTCAAATGTTTTTTTAACATATAATAACATTAAATATGTACTTCGCTCAGCTCTTCCGGCCATGCAGAGCGAGAGGCGAGGCCGTTCCTAGTATTTAATATCTATATTATAATAATATTACTAAAAATAAAAACAGACCTGTCGTATAAGGCGGTATTTGTCCAACTTTAATATCCTGCGTAATTAATTTGTATACACAGATCTCTCCCAACGTAGTCGTTATGGTAATACCCGTCAAGATTCCACGTAATTTTTGTGGTTTGAACGTCTTCTTGTTG
Source organism: Dryas iulia moderata (assembly GCA_019049465.1). Taxonomy (NCBI): domain Eukaryota; kingdom Metazoa; phylum Arthropoda; class Insecta; order Lepidoptera; family Nymphalidae; genus Dryas; species Dryas iulia. The sequence goes on from CM032434.1 coordinate 10,490,640, forward strand.
AACCATGATGCTATCTTTTGTTTTGCTAAAATTATAAATATATAATAAATAGATATAAAAATGGAAGACGGAGTGTTTTGACACTAAGTAATCTCTGATTACTCCACTATGCGGAAAAAAGAGTAGAATATATATATTTTTTTCTTTTTTTAGCTTCACGCTGTGTAGGCAGAGGGAACCTTGTATTAAGATACTCTGTTCCCCACTTTCCGCCGAATTCGGAGGCATTGCGTGTTAAGTGGCGGAACTTAACGCCGCGCTTTACCTCGACACTAGAGCGAAGAATATGGAAATATTAAATATTTCCACTCCTCGAGTGGGAATCGAACCCACAACCAGTCGTTTACAGTCACACGCTTGTGCCACTGGGCCACGACTGGCCACAATATAAAAATATTTTATACTTAATTCTACAATCAAAAAAAACGCAGAAAGATAAAAGGTATTCTTGACTAATACTGAAATTACAATTTATGAATTAACACTTCAGATTCGTGTCATGCTGTTGTTTTATTGAAAACGTAAATTTTTGAACGTAGCAAAGCTCGAACGACGTAGGTTCGAGCTTTGCGAGGTTTTCGTAATCCCACTTTATATCCAGTTAAAAAATTACCTGTATAGCCTTGTTTGTACTTACTTTTCTTAATTAAACCACTTTTTGTAAGTTAAAAGTAAACACTTTCAAGTGTTTTTCTAAAACTGGTCGTCATGACAATGAAAATAGGTGCATGCTATGATAATATTAAATTATCATTATAACAGGACACACTTGTGTAAATGTTTAAGTAAATAAACCGGCAATCAGGTCAAAATAACGTTGCATGATCTTCTTACATTAATTATCTAATTGTTAGACAAATGTGTGTCTAATAAAAGTATGTTAAATGTAAAAAAAATATATACAGGCCATCGTAGTGCAGTAGGACAATGTCTCACTGCCTTTCTTTGTTTTATCACCAGAGCTGAGAAATGATAATAATGTATTTACGTATTTTATTAATTAATTAATAATTGGGCCAGTCTGGCGCAGTGGCGCGAACGTGTGACTGTAAACGACTGGTTGTGGGTTCGGTTCCCACTAGAGGAGTGGAAATATTTAATATTTCCATTTCTTCGCTCTGATATCAGAGGTAAAGCGCGCCGTTAAGTTCCAGCACTTAACACGCAACGCCTCCGAATTCGGCGGAAAGAAAACGGAGTGTCTTAACACTAGGTTCCCTCTGTCTACCCTGCTGTGTGCGGGACATAGCGTGAAGCTATAACTTATTAATTAATTATTAATTGGGCCTGTCTGGTGCAGTGGCACGAACGTATGACTGTAAACGACTGGTTGTGGGTTCGATTCCCACTCAAGGAGTGAAAATATTTAATATTTCCATTTCTTCGCTCTGACATCAGAGGTAAAGCGCAGCGTTAAATTCCACCACTTAACACGAAACGTCTCCGAATTCGACGGAAAGTGGGGTACGGAGTGTCTTAACACTAGGTTCCCTCTGCCTACCCTGCTGTGTGCGGGATATAGCGTGAAGCTATAACTTATTAATTAATTAATAATTGGGCCAGTCTGGCGCAGTGGCACGAACGTGTGACTGTAAACGACTGGTTGTGGGTTCGGTTCCCACTAGAGGAGTGGAAATATTTAATATTTCCATTTCTTCGCTCTGATATCAGAGGTAAAGCGCGCCGTTAAGTTCCAGCACTTAACACGCAACGCCTCCGAATTCGGCGGAAAGAAAACGGAGTGTCTTAACACTAGGTTCCCTCTGCCTACCCTGCTGTGTGCGGGATATAGCGTGAAGCTATAACTTATTAATTAATTATTAATTGGGCCTGTCTGGTGCAGTGGCACGAACGTATGACTGTAAACGACTGGTTGTGGGTTCGATTCCCACTCAAGGAGTGAAAATATTTAATATTTCCATTTCTTCGCTCTGACATCAGAGGTAAAGCGCAGCGTTAAGTTCCAACACTTAACACGCAACGTCTCCGAATTCGGCGGAAAGAAAACGGAGTGTCTTAACACTAGGTTCCCTCTGCCTACCCTGCTGTAAGCGGAATACAGCGTGACGCTATAAAAAAAGAAATAATAATAATTCCCCCGAGTGGTAATTGAACGTACAAGCATCGCGTATACAGTCAGTCGCTACTGCACTGTGCCACGATGACATCCTTCTAGATCTCTCTATCATTGTCTAATTAAATACTTTTTACTAAAATTATTCGGACGGAGGTATAACATATGGAGTAGAAAGTTTCTATTCGTTCGAAGCGCCATAACTAAAGAATTGAACTGAACTTAGTAAAAATAAAAAATAAAAAAATAAAAATATTTATTGGGAACACATTATCCTACACATTAACAAGCTGTACGATGACAACTGCAAAAGTTATACAACTGCAGCGCAGTGTTGTTACACCAATTTTCTAAACTTACAAATAATGAAGCAAAATATTTAAAAAAATCAAAATTGTGGCAAACTACTTATCCAACTATCTTATACTATAGCTTTTACTAACTTAAAATTAAATATATAAATAAAAATTTCTATAATAAGTTGATAGATAGAATAGTTAGATAGTTAATATTTACCTTTAGTAAAATCCCAACGCTTGGTCATCGTGTTAGTTTTTAGTAAGAACTAAGTAATCAGCTTACACCGACTAATAGATTACATCTGTAACAATAAAAAATTATATTATTTATTAAATATATTATTTGTGTTTTAGCAAATAGTACAATAATAACAAATATTAAGACATATTAAAGTAAATTCACAAGTTGAGAATTAAATATTAAAACTCTACCGGCTATGTGTACAACAGAAGCAAAAGCACTAAAACCTTCTGATTCAAAACGTTTTAAAACGGGCACTGTTTTAAAACAAGTTTTTTATTATTTTTGTAATTTTCAAAGTAGCTTAGCAAAATTGAAGGACATTTTTAGTAAACATAAAAAATGAGCTTTGTATCCCGCTGGGTATAAATGTTCTCTGCAGATTTTTTACTTTTATAATAACTCGTAAATATTATTAATAATGCTTAATTAAAGAACCTTTGAATTCATCTTGAAATTATTTTAATTTAAATATTAATATAATATAATTAATATAATATAATTAATATAATATAATATATAATAGTGGCCAGTCGTGGCCCAGTGGCACATGAGTGTGACTGTAAACGACTGGTTGTGGGTTCGATTCCCACTCGAGGAGTGGAAATATATTTCCATTTTCTTCGCTCTGGTCGTGGTAAAGCGCGGCGTTAAGTTCCGCCACTTAACACGCAAGCCTCCGAATTCAGCGGAAAGTGGGGAACGGAGTGTATTAACACTAGGTTCCCTCTGCCTACCCTGCTGTGCGCGGGATATAGCGTGAAGCTATTTTTTTTTAAATTTAAGTTGAAGTACCTACAATCAGTTTAAATTTCTAAAGGGAATATTTTTAACATTTTAAAGTATTATTAACAAACTTAGGAAATTGAAAAACACATTTATAAGGAAATTGAAAATTACAATTTTTCTAGACTTAGTAACCGTTAAAGAGGCGCGGGTTCGAATCCCGCTGCGATCAATATCTTATACGTTTCTAAAAATGTCTTTCTATAGGGAAGTTTCTTTTTCATTTACATAAAAGTATGGCGCCATTCAGTATAGATAACACGTGGCGTATAGTATAACAATACTCATATATGTAAAAAGACATTTGAAATTAAAGATTACATACAGTAACAAAGGATAAGTGAGCACCTACTTGTTGATAAGATGCCGCACTCTTGGATATTGATTTGGAGTGCTTAGTTCTTATTTAGACGTAAATATACACATGTTAAGTCCAAATTTTATACAATAATTTTAAAAAAAAGATAGCTTTATGCTTTTTGCCACATAGCAGGGTGGTCCAAATGTAATTAAGAGACTACCGTGGCACAGTGGGCCAGCGGCGCACTATGTACGCAATGATTGTGGGTTCGATTCTTTCTTGTATTTAAGCCTTAATTTTTTCGTAAAACCGTAGTTTCTTCTGATAACTAAGACAAAGTGTGGCGTTGAGTTCCGCCACTCAATGAGTAGTCTCGATTTCAGGTGATAAGTGGAGGACGGTGGCTTGATACAAGGACTCTGACTGCCTTGCTATGTCGGAGAAAATGGAAAAAAAATTAAGTCATCAAATATAAGTCAAAAGGAAGAGAAGTAATAGCCTTTGCACACGACGTTTATTTGCGCGCGTTCGACGCCCGAGGGACTCTTAGAGAGCGCTCAGAAAACGCGGAACGAACGCGACGCCGAATCCACGTTGTTAAATTTCCACACCATGGTCGATACCTCCTCGCTCCTCGAGTAGAGAGTTCGAGCGTTCGAGGCGATCAATTTAGTAAGCTGCCACCATTATGAACTCTATCGGCATGACTTAAAGCCAATTTGTTTTGTTGATAAATTGGACTCGACTTGACACTCGTTACTTTAAAAATGACGACCACAGTTTGTCGGCATTTTACAAAGGCGGTTGGTACGGCAAAGGGCGACTTGGTTGGGGATGTTTAAAGTAAATACAAAACAAATGCCCGATATACTTACAAGTAAGTATTAAAATATACTTACTTGTAAGCTAAAGTAAGTTGAACCCAGTGATTGACATCGATTAAGAAACTGTCAATGTTTGCAAACATCGGTATGTTATTTTTTTTTTAGCTTCACGCTGTATCCCGCACACAGCAGGGTAGGCAGAGGGAACCTAGTGTTAAGACACACCGTTCCCCACTTTCCGCCGAATTCGGAGGCTTGCGTGTTAAGTGGCGGAACTTAACGCCGCAATTACGTTATTTTTTTTAAATATACATTATTACTTTGTTATTTAAAAGTATTTTTAACGAAAAAATAATTGTTATAATAACATTCAATTCTTTCCCAAGTCCCAGGTGTCTCAGTTTAACACTTAAAAATTCAAATTCAATTATTAAATATGAAGAATTAAAATATGAAATTAAAAATTATTGTTTTTACCAATCACCATTATTATTTACTATATTATTTACTATATTATTAATGTCAGGCTTAATCGATCATATAGATGTTTAGCAAAAATATCGACCATCCCTATTTAAATACAAAAGGTATAGAAGAAGTAACAGTCGAATTCAGTTTGGTGATGAACGTAGGAGCTAATCGAATTTTGAATGCTCATTAGATAGTGATTATTTTTTCTTTGTAGTATTAATGTAAATTAAAATGCTTATTAAAATAACTGATCTTTTATTTACTACCCGTAATAATACTTCCCAATTTTAGATAAATGTTTGAAATATTTCAACTAAATATTACTTTAAAAAATAAAACATAAAATATATTTATTTTTAACCATCATAGCGCAGTGGGATAGCATCTAACTATAACACGATGGTCGTGGATTCGATTCCTACTTCCTACTTTAAATTTTCATTTCTTCTTTCTCGTACTTAAGATCAGAATGTGGTCAGAATGTGTTCAGATGTTTCAGAATGTGTTCAGAATGTGTTCAGATTAGATCTTCTCTGACGAACCCGCTATTCTGGAAAAAGCGTAAAGCTGCTTTCTTAACATATTTCGATATAATTATCTTATATAAATTAAATGTTTGTGGCCAGTCGTGGCCCAGTGGCACAAGCGTGTGACTGTAAACGACTGGTTGTGGGTTCGATTCCCACTCGAGGAGTGGAAATTATATTTCCATTTTCTTCGCTCTGGTGTCGAGGTAAAGCGCGGCGTTAAGTTCCGTCACTTAACGCGCAAGCCTCCGAATTCGGCGGAAAATGGGGAATGGAGTGTCTTAATACTAGGTTCCCTCTGCCTACCCTGCTGTGTGCGGGATACAGCGTGAAGCTAAAAAAATAAATCTATAAATTAAAATATGTTAAAAAAAGCTAAAGCTATCTGCAAATCTTAGATATAATAATCTGAATGACGATAACAGGTCCAACGATTTTCATGAAACTTAATACGTAAATATAATAGTGAAAATTCGATTTAGAAAGGTTTCATTTTTTTAAAAATATCTTTTTCTCTGTATTTTCTAGCAATAAAAAGACTTTTAAAACATCATTAGCATGCGAAAGTCAATTTTGCCATTAGTGTCAACATTGTAATAGGTCGGTTGGTTTGCCACCGAGTGATTACAAAAGCATAAATGTCGGTTCGAATCCAGATATGTGGGACTATTTTTTATTTTAATTATATTTTTTTGCTATAATTTATTTTTTTAATATAATTTTTATTTATTATATCATTTTTTTAAATACTTTTAAATTCATAATCACGATTTATCAAAAAAATATGCCGCGCGCTATTCTATATTTAAACACTAGTCGTAAACAGGTGAGGGCAGCTCTCCCCGATTCCCTGCTACTCGCTAGTAACGCTCTGCCAGCGTTAAAAGAACGCTGGCAATCTGCTAGGAAGGCCTTGAAAACGTCGGAGTGCGCGCATAGAGCACACGCTCAAAACACGCGCGTTTTCTGCACGTTTTTGTACGCCGTGTGCAAAGGCTCTAAGCATCACAAGATACCACTTAACTATTCAATCTTATCCGTGGACAGCCGTTGATGTATGTATGTTTATTATTGTCGGATGAGTCATCGACTAGTAGCATTTTAGTAAAAGTTCTAACCATAAATTTATGTTAAGAAACAATAAATAAATAGGTATTAGTAGAATATTTTTAGAAAATATATAAAAATGTATAAAAATTCAAATGAAATCGGATTCAAACCCGCGCCGCTTGGTAGCCATACTACATTAATTTCTTTTCTGCTAAGGTAATTCGTTAATAGGAAAATATTTGTATAACGAGACCGTTTTTGGGCATTGTCGAAATGTCTAACTGTAACAGCAATTGTGGACTCGATTACCACTCGAGGCTATGATTACATTTCAATTATTTTTGTTTCCGTGCTCTACTAGCACAAAACGCGGCGTTAAATTCCGCCAGTCTCCCCGCAATGATTCAAATTAAGACGGAATGCGGTGAACGGAGTGCTTTGACACTAAGGTCCCTGTAATCATCAATCATCAAGGTTATTTAACTATTTAGGTACTATTTACCTAGTATTTTTTTTTTATTATTATTATTCTATTTATCGCTCTACGGACATAAGGTCTGTACCTTTTTTTAACATTATTCTTGTTTTATGATTTACAATTTTTTTTTTTACGATTTTAGTACTTAAAACTAAGACTTAATACTCTAAGAGAGTCCAGTTACAAATTTAAGTTGCCTGTTCATTGTTCATTTTATATAATTTATGATATGAACATTAATTGTTACCTAACTTAATATATTATAATTGTATGACTTATTTTATTTTTTACATCTATTACATATATTTCTTACTATTACCTAGTATTTAGACCATTGTTATTAACATCGTGACTGCATAACTATTTACGATGCTTTTTATTATTGGTTTACTGAGGAAAAGTGTATGTAAATTTATCTTATATCAATTTCTAAGCACTTAACTAACAATTGATAAGCTTCTCTGTATTCACAAGTTTAAAGTACGTCTCCAAACAAATGATAAGAAATGTACGAATGTATGCCTTATAATATGAGGCCATCGGTTGGAAGTGGAGAACAGAGTGTTTTAACACTAGGTTCCCTCTGCCTACCCTGCTGTGTACGGGATAGAGGGTGAAGCTAAAAAAAAAATAAGGGAGGCAAACGAGCAGAAGGCCCACCTGGTGTTAAGTGGTTACCATCGCCCATAGACATCCAGAACATTAGAGTTATGGATGCCAGCCTCGAGGATGTGGGACAGAAGGAGGGAGGAAGGATGGGAATAATGGGAATAGGGAGCGCTGGCTTACATGCCATCGAACCGGAACACATGATCAGATATTTGGCGGTTCGTCTTTGACACGATAGTGATCGCAAGCCAGTGGGAGAACGAATCTCCTACCACCAAGCTACTGGGTCACCCGCCTTTTACGGGCCGCCCACCGGCGGGGGGAAATCGAATTCTTAACCCGTTCCCCCACTGGTAAAAAAATAGATTTCAATTATCAAAGCACACAATATATGTATGTAGGTATGTGTCTATAGGCTATAGTTCTATTCTTCACCTACATTTTGTTGCTCTCGCGTGATTATAAAATGAAATAACTATTTGAGTGTGATGTGATCCTACCACATTATTTTTTATTTTTATTTTTAGCTGTACTTATATTCCGTTTAAAAATTGAGAGTTTTCCAACATGTGTTCTGATCCACTCTTCTGCTTAGGCCAAAGGTTCTCTATTTACAATAATTTATACGCATTATCTTGCAATATATGTGTGTATGTACGTTTGTGTAGCTTCACGCTATATCCCGCACACAGCAGGGTAGGCAGAGGGAACCTAGTGTTAAGACACTCCGTTCTCCATTTTCCGCCGAACTCGGAGGCTCTTTACCTCGGCACCAGAGCAAAGAAAATGGAAATATTAAATATTTCCACTCCATCGAGTGGGAATCGAACCCACAACCAGTCGTTTACAGTCACACGCTTGTGCCACTGGGCCACGACTGGCCACAACACAACACAATTGTTTGTGTACAATCTTGAAATTCAAAGTGGAAGCATATGTATATATAACATATATCCACTCCTCGAGTGGGAATCGAACCCACAACCAATCGTTTACAGTCACACGCTTGTGCCACTGGGCCACGACTGGCCACTTTTTTTTTTTAAATATAATATTTTTAGTTGTTACTAAATTACTTATCTATAGAAATAGACATTATTCACATCGTTTTGCTATGTCTATTATATTATGTAAAGCTAACGACAACTACTTACGTAGTTGTACATAGTTAACAAAAACTACGTATAAGAATATGACGTCATTTTATTCTTTAATCACGCCTAATAATAATTGAGCTCTAAACGACAGTGATTTTATAATTTAAATAATGTTTTTTTCCTGCACAGTGATGTAGTCGGAAACAATGTTCCTTGCATTTTCCTCAATTTGTCTTGTCTAAGTTAGGAAAGTAAAATAATTTAACTAAAATATAAACAATCATACGAGTAGAAATCGAACCCAAAGCCTTTCCGTATACAGTCAGACGCTATCACACTGCGTCTCATTCTCTCTCTTTATAATAATGATTAATTAACAAATTGAAAATCTTACGCAAAATAACTTCAAAAACCTTTCAAGTTTATGTTGTATTTTTATCAAACGAAATGGAGTTGTTGAAAAATACATTTCTTTTGAGAAACAAATTAATTAAAAACTATGTAAAAAATATTTGTACAACCAGCACGGTATTTGTCTTATATTTATGAAACCATTTTTTTGTTTATTAACAGAAAGACCTCATCTTCTACCAGAGCATAGAAATGTAAATAATTTAAATATGACAAAATAAAAGTATCTATTCGTATTTATTAGAATTAATAATCACACAATCGTGGCCAGTCGTGGCCCAGTGGCACAAGCGTGTGACTGTAAACGACTGGTTGTGGGTTCGATTCCCACTCGAGGAGTGGAAATATTTAATATTCCTATTTTCTTCGCTCTGGTGTCGAGATCGCAATGCCTCCAAATTCGGCGGAAAGAGGGGAACGGAGTATCTTAATACTAGGTTCCCTCTGCCTACCCAGCTGTGTGCGGGATACAGCGCGAAGTTAAAAAAAAAATTAAAAAGTTAATATCACTCTGTATAAGAGATACATTCAATCCACTCACCGCCGTAAACGCTACCAAAATATTTATTTTCATAATCAGTTTCACTACTTTCATTTAATATATTTCTTTAATTTCTCTACTTTCTCAGCTTTATTTCTTTATTTCTTTTTCTAGTTTCTTTTTTACCTTTCTTTGACCTTCTTGTTAGCCTCCCTTATTCTAGTTGTTTTTTTTAATGTTTTGGTGTTAGACTGTTTTTTTTTCTCCTTTTTCAATTCTCTAATATTATTTACTTCTCTTAAAACATTTTTTGAAGTATCGGTGGAAATGGCGGATTTTTAGTTCATTTGTGTTTAGACGGAGTTCGTGGTAGTTTTCGGTTGCATCCGAGATAAGTACGTATTAATACGTTAAAACAAACCCCGCTTATTTGTTAATTACAACCCCGTAGGTACATTTTGCGAATTAAATAACATTACAAAATATTCGGCAATAGTTCCATCGGTGAAGCAACATAGTATATTTATATAATATATTTTATAGTATATAGTATAAAATATGCTGCTAAGAAAATAAAAACTTACGACTTAAATAATAATCACCCATCAAAAAATCGTAATGTTGAAAATGTTCGTTTTATGTGTAAAAATGACTCCTAGTACACAATTCACTTGCATTGCGAGAGCTACCGACCTACCGATCCTGTGCTGGGCAGTATGAGTTAACGAATTCAAACACATCCTGGCGATGTAGAGTCTATCGAGAATATTCGCTTATTAATACTTACCTCTGTTAATTGTAGCCTCGGCCTACCTCACATATGCCATATGTTTGTAAAAAATATACACTATACTAATATCTAGTAATAAATTTAGAAATAACAACTTGAGATACATTACCCACAACACGAAATCGACGACCGAAGAGAATAGAATAGCAAACAAAATACAATATAGCACTGTATCCACTATGCCTCTAACATACACAAATTACTTTAAAATCTCTCAATATTCATAACTGTACAATTATAATTTTATTTCTATGAATTTCTACTATAAAATAATATATTTCAGCAACTGTTCTAACAGGTGTCTCTATTAAACTGATTATACGACGTGTCCGAACCACGTTTTATACATATACGTACAATAACCGCTGAGGATTGATAACAATATTTATTTATTTATTTTTAGCTTCACGCTGTATCCCGCACACAGCAGGGACAGAGGCAACTTATTGCTACTACAGACACTCCGTTCACCACTTTCCGGCGAATTCTGGAGGCATTACGTGTCCTTGACACGTGGCGGAAGTTAACGCCGCGCTTTGCCTCTACACCAGAGCGAAGAAAATGGATATATTAAATATTTCCATTCCTCGAGTGGGAATAGAACCCTCAACCAGTCGCTTTAAAGTCACGTTTTGTGCCTATGCGCCACGACCGGCCCCGACAATTTAAAATTACAATATTTATTTATTTTTTAATATAAACACAATGAGGATAAAAATTAAAATATAAGGCGCTACCTGTAACTTTTTCCGTTTCACGCTTTTTTCCGCGTGATAAAATAGGCAAAATGAATCTAGTGCTTAGAATTTGTCCTTTTCCGCGTTGGGTGACTCAACGTGTGGTTTCTCTTACCTAAGAGAAGAAAATAAAATAATTTGAAAATAAATATTTATGGACACCGGCAGGAATGCAATTGTACCTCTCAGTAATCCATACTTATATTATAAACTAGCAGCCCGCTCACGGCTTCGCCGCGTGAACTATTTCGTTATATTGCAACCCTCGGGGGCGCGTTTTTAAAAAATAAAGTAGCCTATGTTTAAGCTTAGATTATCAACTATATTTATGCCAAAATTCATTACAATTGGTCAAGCGGTTTAGATTTTTCATATAAACTTTCATCCCCTATTTCAACCCTTTAAAGGTTGATTTTGAAAAAATAAGTAGCCTATGTTAGACCCAGTCACTTTTTCTACTTTCATTCTAAATTTCATCCAAATCGGACCGGTAGATTAGCCGTGAAAGCGTGACAGACAAACACACAGACTTTCGCATTTATAATATAAGTATGGATGGGAAAGTCTGTGTGTTTCTCTGTCACGCTTTCACGGCTAATATACCGGTCCGATTTGGATGAAATTTAGAATGAAAGTAGTAAAAATTACTGGGTCTAACATAGGCTACTTATTTTTTAAAAAATCAACCTCTAAAAGGTTGAAATAAGGGATGAAAGTTTGTGTGAAAAACCTAAGCCGCTTGACCAATTGTAATGAATTTTGGCATAAATATAGTTGATAATCTAAGCTTAAACATAGACTACTTCATTTTTTAAAAATTCAGCCCCCAAGGTTGCAATATAACGAAATAGTTCACGCGGCAAAGCCGCGAGCGGGCCGCTAGTTATTAAATATATGTACTAAGCAAAAATAAGAAGTACTCCATGTTATTTTATGTTATAATTACAAAATCTAGCAGTATTTGTTAGTAAAGCATAATGCATTAGAACAGGTTTTTTTTAACTTTTTTAATGGACAAACTCAATTATGATTGCGAGGTTCTGGCGTTCCCATATAAATATAAAAGAAAGATCAAAAAATATTTTTGATAACTTATTTTAGAACATCTTTCGCACACCCAGAATTTTGATACGCAGCCCCATTTGGGGTCGCGTATTAGAAAGGCCAGCTTTAGAACATAGTGCATAAGACTCGTAACTCTAACAAACCAACTATAGGTTTATACTTGTATAGCACAGACGGTTTCCTAGACGCGCTGGTTTTCGTGTTTCCTTTCGTGTTAGGGGGGTATTACGTAAGCATATTTATTACAATTATTTACCACCATCTGCCATCCACCACCATTTGAGAAGGGGTTGTCAGCCAAAATAAGCAAACGTCGTACCCTTTCAATCAATTAATTGTTTTTTTTATATTATACTTATAATATTATAAGAGTTTTAGATGACGTAATCATCATCTATACTCCCTACCCCCCATGTCATCAAAAATAAGCAAAGCAAAGACTCCCGCCTCCCTACAGTGCTCACGTGATACTTAACCTTATCCACAAGTAATATATCTTGATTTTTTAACTACATAGAAAAATGTCAAAATTATAGGATGTAATAAATAAATAGCTTCACGCTGTATCCCGCACACAGCAGGGTAGGCAGAGGGAACCTAGTGTTAATACACTCCGTTCCCCACTTTCCGCCAAATTCGGAGGCATTGCGTGTTAAGTGGCGGAACTAAACGCCGCGCTTTGCCTCGACACCAGAGCGAAGAAAATGGAAATATTAAATATTTCCACTCCTCGAGTGGGAATCGAACCCACAACCAGTCGTTTACAGTCACACGCTTGTGCCACTGCGCCACGACTGGCCACTTGATGTCTAAAATATAAAAGAAAACGTAATGTTGCAGTTAATTTAGTGTTAATAAACTTTGATGAATACAAATGTCATTCACCAATATGACTGGTTTTAGGCGCGGCGCAAACGTTTTTATTTTTATGTTTTGTATGGTATATAAGCTTCCAGAGAATTTCGTCCTCGTAGAATGAATAGTCACTAAGTCGAAAAATGGGTTATATCGGTTTTCAATGAGATTATTTTTTTTTTTTATTTTATTTATTATCTAACAGTCATAGTTATAACATCTTCGATTACGAAACGTGAAAAATAACTGGATGGATGTTTGGACCCTCTATCACTAATTGGCTAATCATTTACCATATACGCTTACCATACATTCTGTACCAGACGGGCGGAACTCGAATATAAAAAACGAGCCGCTGACGTCCTGTACACTATAAGGTTCGGATCTTAAGGTACGCGGGTTTCGCCGAATGAAAGAAGATGTATTTCGTGCAACGGTAGATGGCTGGCGGCTTCTTGATTACTACTTAATATATCTGTTCTTGTCACTATTTTGAAACTAGACGTCTTGTCACTATTGTCCGACTTCTACGCGAACACTTCCGACTACTATACGAATACTTCCGACTACTATACGAATACGATACGAATAAGATACGACACGACTACTTGTTCAACTACAAATCCGACCTCCGCGATGTCTTCTCACACGCCTCTTTCTGAGGCGGGGGGGAACTCTTCCAGGGCTGAGCCCTCTGAGAGTGGCGTTCCACTCCACCCACTAATATGGGTGGGATCTGGGTTTGGCCTCCAGGCCAGAAGGTCGTGCTCCCTGCAGGGAGCTGAAATGAGGATCCATGGATGAGTTTTCAGCTACCTGGGCGATCGCCGAGCCAGGTGAGACCCCCGATTCCTCGGGGGAGGCCCAGCTCCGACGGCCAGCGACCAAGGTAGCAACTCAGGCAAATCCGACCGAACGAACCTACAAGCTTATCTATGTCGGAGCTATACCAAAAGGAGAGCCGCAAGCCACCGTCCCGAATTGCGTTTATTATAGCAATGATTTTCGCTATGAAAGTCAAAGTATTTTACAAATAACTTAAATACTATTAAATATACATACATGTAAGTTATATCAACTGAAAGCTTACAAAATTGTCTATTAAGCTATATATAATACAAAATAATATTTTAAAGATTAAAATAGATAAGTATCGAAAAATCTGTAATAATGTAGACAATTTTGTAAGTTTCGACTATTGTATATAAAATTATTACAATTCAAAAACTATCCAACACGATGTAAACTATTATTATATAAAACGAAATGATAAAAAACAATATTACATAACTATATTAACAATATTAAATGAATTACTATTTGCTACACAATTATTTCTATAAAAACATGAAAAGAACTATATTAACTATATCTATATTACGACTAAGCTATTAGAATCTTACACATTAGGTACATTTATAATTATTTTCATATTAAATAATGATTTTTATAAGTAAACGAATATCTGAAAGGTAATAATAATAAGACACGCGCATCTAGTTACGTCGCGCAAGTGGCCGACCGACTATTGTCGACCAACGAAGGCGCTCCGTCGCGAACACATTCCCCATATACACTTTATTGCGGTATATATTCTCTGGCTACACTAAAAATATGCAAAATTGTCTGTATAATTGACAACAGGAGAAAAAGCATGGCCCTCTAGGATATTGTAAAATTGTACTATCACGATATGTACATCACATCACTGCGCTTACGTAGACATTTTTTATTTAGTGTTAATTATTTCCGCTTGCCACCTAATCTTCGCCGGCCAAAAAATTGTTCATATGAGTGACTAGAATCTTAAGTAATATCTACATGAGTGGATGGAGTCTAAAGCATTTTTTAAAATTATATTGGGCTACGCCGCCACTGAATTTAAGCTTACTGCGATAGCGTGTCGCTAGCAATAATATCGTACATAACGTTTGCGTAAGGCCTTATACACAATTTTACCGATTTATTGACAATAAACGCTTACTACAATTGACATATTTGTGTTTCATTCAAGTAGATCCAATTTTTAATATTGACTTTAATTATTATGTGCACAAGTTTATTTTATACTAGCCGTTAACCGCGGCTTCGCACGCGTTGCTAGTACTAAATAAAGGTACCGGCATCATCCGTGACACATGAGTATGGTGACTCCCTGATGTAATGATGAAAAGTAACACTCTAATGATCACACACACAGACAAAGATTGTAAAAATTATTATTTTACATATATAGATATTTAGTTAAAAAGAATATTTTATTATTACAAACAGACACTTCAACTTTATTTACTTGTATAAATTATCTATGTACTCGTATTATGTTATAGCAGGGGCGAGCAACGCGTGGCCTGCGGGCCACAAATGACCCGCCAAGCATTTTTAGTGGCCCACCGAGCGTTTTAAATTTTTAAAATCTAAAACTCTGAACAATCTTCGTTTTTTTTATATATACATAAGGAAAATGTTATTCTACTTATTAACTACAAATAAGACAAATTAAATAGAATCAGAGTATGATTTCAATGATTTGAGATAAAATTCTCCCTATTCCCACCATTCCCATCCTTCCCTCTGTCCTATATTCCCAATGCTGGCAACGCATCCATAACTCTAATGTTGTGGATGTCTGTGGGCGAAGGTAACCACTTAACACCAGGTGGGCCTTCAGCTCGTTTGCCTTCTTAATACCATAAAAAAAAATCCTTAGCATTAAATGGATAGGGGTTCGCCATGGGGGTGCCCATAGCGTAGCAAAGAGAAGACTCGGAGTGTAGACTTAAGGGGCAATAGTTATCACTTACACAAGCATAGTAGTATCTATCTTCTATATTCTTCTTCTATCTTCTATATATATATAAAAATGAATATTTGTCTGTACGTCCTTTATACCATAGTAAACTATGCATTTGACCATTTGATAATATTTAGCAAAGTTATTGTACACGCGCCTGTGAAGGTTTCCGAGTTAGTAGTCAATCAATTTCGAATTAAAATGAAACGCTGCAATGGACCATTTTTTTTAAGTGAACAAGATCTGTCAAATGACTCAGAATGAATTCAATATTTTAGTTTATTGAGTAGCAACGCGCGCAGGGCATAGCTAGTTTTTTTTTATTTATTTTTTTAAGTTCCACGCCCCACGTATCCCGCACACAGCAGGGTAGGCAGCGGGAACCTAGGGTTAAGACACTCCGTTCCCCACTTTCCGCCGAATTCGGAGGCATTGCGTGTTAAGTGGCGAACCTTAACGCCGCGCTTTACCTCGACACCAGAAGAAAATGGAAATAGTAAGTATTTCCACTCCTCGAGTGGGAATCGAACCCACAACCAGTCGTTTACAGTCACACGCTTGTGCCACTGGGCCACGACTGGCACAGCTAGTAGTAGGTATATAATGTAAAATGAAAGCACTAATTCTAGAAATGTCAGCGCACCTGTGCCGCTGTGTCATGGAACTCTAAGCTGTTTGTGTAACATGTGTTTTTACATTATTATGTAAAAACACATGTATTATTATACTTGCTTATTTAGTCGTAACTTATAAATAGGTGCATTGATGGTTCGGTTATTATTAGTAGGTGCAAAAAATGTATTAAAACATACTTTTATTTATCCTTTTACAGCTTTACTAATTCAAATGAAATTTGCCTTTTTAAAATAAAAATAACTCATAAAAGAAAGATATTTTAGATAATTTATATAAGATTCATAAAAATATTGTACTCGTAGTAGTATCATTGGATTCTATTGAATGTACAAATTTTTACACATATATTGTTAAATGTTTCACAACATATAATGCCATTCAGTCTCTTTCTCGATCCATTTCATAAAGACTTTGGATATTTTTCTTTCTGTCCAATCTTTTTTATTGTTAAGGAAGTATCTTTATCATATCGCTTTGCTAAGTATTTTGTTTAGTTTCGTGGAGATTAAACTGACCGGGGCTACCCGCTGCCGCCGTCCCGAGCTACCTGGCTCTCCCTTATTTATCCCTAGTAGATTTTGAACTAACGACGCATTTGTAGAAAATTGAAAATTAGCATGTCGCTTCCTTAGGAAATATTAGAGAGCACAAAGCCTTGGAAGAAATTTAAGGGAATGGGAAAACACGGGACTATTCACATAAACTTAGACAAAATTAACAATATTTTATACATACAGCACATACGTTGGTCAGTATAATGCAATAAACTTGAAATGCATATTTAAACTCAAAATACAACAAATATTCACAATATACTACCGCCACCTTTTTGGGATACAAATTGTATAAAAAGAATTGCATTTAAGTTAAGGCTCGTTGAGGAACACTTTATTCATATACCTTATATTTTTTATTCATATACTTTAATTTATCATATTCCTTTATTCAAATACTTTAATTTACATAACAATATTAGTACTTTAAACATTAAGACCTAGTGACCGAGCTCCACTCGGTATTCCTTTCGAGAAATCGTTATTTTAAAATAATGATTACAATTAAAAAATGACAAAACAAATAAAAATTGTAATAAAAAATCTAATAAATAAAAACAAAAAAATCAAAAAAAAATTTCGATGTCAGGACTTTTGGGTTTTTGGATTGTAAATTGCTGAAAGCTGAACTAAAAAAAATAGAACTATTACATGGTTATCAAATTATATAAAATTGACAGTCGTGTACTAGTGATATGTCATACCTTGTACAAGATAGCTTGATCGTTTTGACAGATGTAAATTTTTCTGATCGACATAACTTTGCAATGACGCATATATTATTTTCTAAATTTAATGATTTTTTTATATCTTCACGCTGTATCCCGCACACAGCAGGGTAGGCAGAGGGAACCTAGTGTTAAGACACTCCGTTCCCTACTTTCCGCCGAACTCGGAGGCTTGCGTGTTAAGTGGCGGAACTTAACGCCGCGCTTTACCTCGACACCAGAGCGAAGAAAATGGAAATATAATTTCCACTCCTCGAGTGGGAATCGAACCCACAACCAGTCGTTTACAGTCTCACGCTTGTGCCACTGGGCCACTACTGGCTACAAGTCTAAATTTAATGATTTTAAAAATTGTAAAAATATACGTATAACACAAATGTCCCTAAAGATTCAAGCATTATCCGAAAATTGTAAGGACTTTTATTACTTTAAAGTAACATTTAAATAGGACCACTGAAAGTAATAGACGCCTGTACAATGTTACATCCGATGATGGTTAATGATGTGCGACGTCCACTTCGATAATTTTATTGAACACGAAATAAAAATTAAAGTTCGAGATAATGACACAACCTCCCACGACTCTGATAATGATGACCTTGGCTGTGCTCCTCTTCCATAACAAAAACTATTTTAAAATTAAAACTATATATTTTATTTTTCAACCTCAATTTTTAAATTAAATTAAATTAAATAGCTTCACGCTGTATCCCGCACACAGCAGGGTAGGCAGAGGGAACCTAGTGTTAAGACACTCCGTTCCCCACTTTCCGTCGAATTCGGAGGCATGGCGTGTTAAGTGGCGGAACTTACCGCCGCGCTTTACCTCGACACCAGAGCAAAGAAAATGGAAATATTAAATATTTCCACTCCTAGAGTGGGAATCGAACCCACAACCAGTCGTTTACAGTCACACGCTTGTGCCACTGGGCCACGACTGGCCACAATTTTTACATACAGGATTATTCTTGGACCTCCAATAGGAGGTTCAGACCACGGGACAAAACAACTTTTGTAAAGGAATATGGGTCGAAAAGTGTAAATCTCGTTACAGTTAAAAATATTTTAAATCATTATTTTTTGGAGCAGCTGAGCACTCTTGCGGATACTAGAATATCAAGATATAATAACTTAGGCCCTCTTTGAAGTAGATTCCAATTTAATGTATAATTGTATGAATAACGCTTGTAAGTCCTTTATCAATAATGTGGCATTTTCACTTGACAACAAGAAACCCCGAAGGAACCTAAATAACTAAATAGCTTCACGCTATATCCCGCACACAGCAGGGTAGGCAGAGGGAACCTAGTGTTAAGACACTCCGTTCCCCACGCACCGCCGAATTCGGAGGCTTGCGTGTTAAGTGGCGGAACTTAACGCCGCGCTTTACCTCGACACCAGAGCGAAGAAAATGGAAATATAATTTCCACTCCTCGAGTGGGAATCGAACCCACAACCAGTCGTTTGCAGTCACACTCTTGTGCCACTGGGCCACGACTGGCCACAAGCTAAATAACACCTTCTAAAACCGGTAGTTTCGACTGTACGTTGTCTGTGAGTTAGTGACGCAGGCATTTTCCCTATATATGAATACATACAGCAAAGTAATTTTGAACCTTTTTTAAAAATACGCACGATAAGAACGAAATTTTGTGTAGTTATCTATACTAATATAATAAAGAAGTAAAATTTGTAACTTTGTAACCATTAGGTTAATCTTCGGAATACTGACCCGATCATGAAAATTCTTTCACAATTAAAAAGCTACACTATTCAGGAGTTCTATAGGCTATATTCTATTATAATTTGACAGAAAGTTTAGAGAATCCTAAAGGGGTTCAAATAGAGGAAAAAAGCTGTAAATCATGCGTGTAAGCCGCGAGCGGGTCGCTAGTACTTTATACACAGAAGAATACAACATAGTAGTGTCCGAACGAAGCTTAAAGTGTATCCGCTAATTGTACCTTTTGGAGAAATCACAAATTTTGTTTGTGCAATTATTAATGAATAATGTACTGAATTAGTATCAAACATAACTTGAAATGTGCCCTTCAAACACATTGTCTTTTTCTGAAATATTGCCAATTATGTAATAGACATAAGCAACTGACTAAGTTTATATAATTCAAAATCTGCTCGTGGCTACGGCTTTTTGTGGTCATGGAGGTGGACGTCAAATGTCAAAGGTTAAGTTTTACTCTCAATTTTTAATAGTAGCTGTTCATTGCTGTGCCGTACTTGATAAAACTTAAAATACTACTACTAAACCGGTGAATATAAAAAGGCAAACCCTAGCCACCGACGGAACATTACCGCTATTGGAAGATGTCATCACGGCGCAGTTGGACAACGTATAACTGTAAGGGTGATGGTTGTGCATTCAATTCTCATTTGGGGAAATAATTATTTCGTTTCTCCGCTCTGGTACTTAAGACGAAGCACGGCGGTGAGTTTCACCACACACAACGCCTCGATTTCACGCGAAAAGAGGAGTACGGAGAAACTACCCTGAATACCCTGCTTTGTGAAAAAAAGTAAGGCGTGGAGCTATAAAAATATACTCGTAAATTAAAATTTAATAAAAATATTTACATTTTTAAATTTGAATATATTTTTTTACTATCATAAAAGTGACCTAAAGACTAAAATTAATATGGAAAAAGCATCGAAAATACACTATTTTGTAGTATATTATTCAAATTTTTTGACGTCATTAACATTTTCGGTTTCGGTGTCGGTTTCGGTTTCGGCTGAAATCCGAGTTTCGGTCGGACATTACAAAATAGTAATAGTTTCTTGCAAGTAATTTACTACTACTACTACTTTAAATTGCGTTTACGTCGCTAAAGTATCGCATATTTTATACATGAATGGGGACAATAGTAGGTATTTTCATCCAGAGGGTGTCCTACTAAATATCTGTCCGATATTTAGTTTTGGGCATACGGGTACGCGACCCCGGACCCCTCGAGCCACCACTTTCTTACCCCTATCCAATCCATGAATGTGGTGTCCTATCTGCCTCTTTCCTAACCTCTTTTCCTCTTTTATCTTTTCCTTCCTCGGTTTTACCCATTACTGGGATTTTGGAGGTCAGACGGCAGTCGCTCCGTTAAAACCACTCCTCGCCACTCAAATGGTTGTCAAAGATAGAGAATTAGGTACGGCTAGGGCGTCGCCGTTAAACGACGCGCAGGCACATCGCCCTACACCTGTGATAAGTGGGCAAGGGCTACCGTGTCGAGTACGGGCACGGCTAAAGACGCCAGTACCTAAACGGAAACTCCGCTTTGCAACGTGGAATATTGGCTCTCTTACCGGACGATGCAGAGAACTCGCAGATGTACTCATGAGACGTCGTGTCCAGGGTGCGTTCCTCCAGGAAACTCGCTGGAAGGGCAATAAGTCTCGGAACATCGGACAGGGTTACCGGCTGATATACACTGGGTCGCCTTCAGGTAAAGCTGGTGTAGCTGTAGTGCTATCTGAAGAGCTTCGGAATGGTCTCCTCGAAGTCGACCGTTACTGCGATCGCTTGATGCGGGTGCGGGTACTGATTGAGGGTGTAATTACTAACTTAATCAGCGCCTATGCCCCTCAGGTGGGCTGCAGTGGGTCCGAAAAGGAATCATTCTGGGAGCAGTTTGAAGAGGTCCTGCGTGCTATCCCAGCTACCGAAGTAATCATAGTTGGGGGGGATTTGAATGGCCACGTAGGTAAGGCTGCGGATACGTTTGAACGTGTCCACGGAGGTTTTGGTTATGGTCGTCGCAATACAGAGGGAGAAAATATTCTCAGAACCTGTATTGTGTCCGAAAAAGAATCATTCTGGGAGCAGTTTGAAGAGGTCCTGCGTGCTATCCCAGCTACCGAAGTAATCATAGCTGGGGGGGATTTGAATGGCCACGTAGGTAAGGCTGCGGATAGGTTTGAACGTGTCCACGGAGGTTTTGGTTATGGTCGTCGCAATACAGAGGGAGAAAATATTCTCAGAACCTGTATTGTGTCTGACTTGGCCGTCGTGAATACGTTCTTCCAAAAGACTCCGCAGCACCTTATCACGTATAAGAGCGCGTCCCACTCAACTCAAATAGATTATCTGCTGACCAGACGGTGTCATATCGGCAAGGTGACTAACTGTAAAGTCATTCCTGGTGAAAGCCTGACGGCCCAACATCGTCTTCTTGTCATGGACTATGTCGTCACCCCGAAAAAGAAAGTAGCCGAGAAACGTAAGCCTCGGATCAAGTGGTGGTTGCTGAACGGACCGATGCAGACCGACTTCCTGGCAGAGGTTGAGAGTCAAAATATATCGACTAATACCGAAACTGCACAGGAAGTTTGGGATTGAGCCGAATCAGCAATTATTACGGCAGGTAAACGAGTTCTTGGCCTTTCTAGGGGAGGACGGGTCATCGACAAGGAGACATGGTGGTGGAATGACAAAGTGCAGGAGGCGATTCGCGAAAAGAAGGCTGCCTTTAAGGAGTGGCAGCAATCCGACTCTCCTGAAGACAGACTAGAGTACATAGCAGCGAAACGTGCATGTAAAAGGGCTGTTGCCAGAGCCCGCAGTGACCTCTGTATGATACGCTTGAAACTGCGGAGGGGCAGAAGCTCATTTACAAATTGGCACGAGCTCGGGATAAAGCGAATCAAGATATCTCCAAATGTCTTTGCGTTAAAGATTCCCGGGGTACGCTGCTATGTAATCATGCCTCTGTGAAGGAGAGATGGAGATGCTACTTCAAGGAGTTGCTGAATACTCAGCACCCGTGCAGCCTTCCGACCGAACCACCTCCTAATCTTGGACTTATTGCCCCGATAACACCTGACGAAACTCGGAATTGTCTTCGTCGCATGAAGAATCGGAAAGCGGTGGGACCTGACGACATTCCGATCGAAGCGTGGAAATCATTGGGCTCTCATGGTGTGCTCATACTTACGGACCTTTTCAACCGCATCTTGAACACTGGGACAATGCCACGTCAGTGGCGTTACAGCTTCATAACCCCTATTTACAAAGGCAGGGGCAGTGTCCAGGATTGCGGTAGTTATAGGGGCGTTAAGATCATGAGTCACACCATGAAGCTCTTTGAGCGCATGATCGACCTCAGGCTCCGCCGAGAGTGTACTGTCTCTGAATGTCAATATGGGTTTCAGCCAGGATCGGGCACCTTGGACGCCATTTTTGCCCTCAGAACTCTGATGGAGGCATACAGGGAAAAAAGGAGAGCTCTGCATATCGCATTCCTAGATCTGCAGAAGGCCTTTGACTGCGTGCCTCGTCAATGTATCTGGTGGGCATTGCGATCCAAAGGGATCCCTGAGGCCTATATTGACATCATCAGAGACATGTACCGCGATTCCGTTTCAATGGTTAGGACCGCTGTTGGCGATACGAAACCTTTTCCGATCTCTGTTGGGGTTCACCAAGGCTCGGCTCTTAGCCCGTTCTTGTTCAATTTAGTGCTGGATACTGTCTTGGCTTACATCCAGGACCAGCCCCCAAGGCTGATGATGTATGCCGATGACATAGCGCTCATTGACGAGAGCCGGCTGACGCTGGAGCGAAGAGTGAACCTCTGGAAGGGTACGCTTGAGAACGGTGGTCTTAAACTAAATGCGACGAAGACCGAGTACATGGCTTGCGGGAGCCCAGACTCGGGCACTATCCATATAGGTCCTGAACCAGCCGTTAAGTCGGAAAAGTTCAGGTACCTTGGATCTATTCTGCACGAGTCTGGAGGCATCGATCACGACGTCCAATCCCGGATCAGCGCTGCTTGGGCGAAATGGCGTGAGGTCACAGGTGTGGTCTGCGACCGCAGAATACCGCCCAAGCTCAAGGGATTAATATACAAGAGCGTAATCCGACCGGCCCTCTTATTTGGCAGCGAATGTTGGCCAGCACTGTCCAGGCACACTCAGGAGCTTCACGTCACGGAGATGAAGATGCTGAGGTGGATGTGTGGCGTTACGCGGGCTGACCGCATACGTAACACATTCATCCGAGGTAGTCTTAGAGTCCGTGACGTAGCTGATAAGCTCCAAGAGCGTCGCCTGAGATGGTATGGTCACGTCGCACGCCGGCCTGGGAGCTATGTCGGAAGGATATGCCTTAGTATATCTATCCCTGGAGCAAGACCCCCCGGACGCCCAAGGAAGCGATGACTGGATGTCGTGAAACACGACATGAGAGCCAATGGACTAACCACCAACGACGTAGAAGATCGTGCAAAGTGGAGTAGTTTGAGCCGGAAGGCAGACCCTGGCTAGGCCGGGATAAATGCCAAGATGAAGAAGAAGAAGGAGGGGACAATAGTAGGTATATAGAAGATTCATCTTACAATCACTATTTGCAAACATTTGAATGTCTCTTATCAATGGTACTACAGATTACTATTATATATATATATTTGGTGATATCATAAATTGTATAACAGATCACGTTTATGAGGCAAATCTGAATCACTTTTATTACCCACGAAGGTACGGACACTGTATATGTATTTTGGGTTAGAGGCTGTTTGTTTGTTTGTTTGCAAGTCTTTTACCTTTAAGTAAATACTTGGTAAGATAAAGGCGTTAGCGTTGAATCCCTCAATCCACGCAGAGCCTCGATTTTAGGTAGCTTCAGGCGTCCTAACATGAAGAACGGAATGTCTTGACACCAGGGTCTCCTGCAGAAAAAACGTTAAGCTTAAAAAGAAATAATAGTAGAAAAATAAGATGCTTGCCATGGCTTGGCTTTTATTCGTCTCCGTAATTCCTTACTATTGTAAATGCGAAGAGTTACTTTCAACTCTGTCTATCTGCATGTCACTCTATCTCGCCTTATCTACTTAAAAGACTTTTCGCACAGAGATAAACTAGAGACTGAGAAAGGCTATAAGCTTTTCAATGCGAAAAATGATCTGTAAGGGGTTGAAATAAGGGATGAATGTTTGTATAGAAATTGACAATTTTACAGATAGAAGCTTGAAATTTGGGATGGTTAATTAGAGATATAAATAATACACATTCAAAATTTGCAAAAAAATATCCTAAAGGGGCAAAAATGGGGGATGAATGTTTTTGTATGATGGTGTTGCTATAAAGCTTACGGCTCAGGCTCCGGCTTACGGAAATAAGAATATAGAATAAATACAGAGAATTACGGTATACGCATATTATGCAAGTAAGAAACAAAGCGCCGCGTAAAATACACAATAAGCGCTGCGCCGCCGCAAGCGACGCAGACGTGGCGCAGTGGCACAAAGTGTGGCTGTAAGGCGATTGGTTGTGGGTTCCTTTCCCACTGGAGGAGTGGAAATATTTGTTTCCATTTTCTTCGCTCTAGTGTCGAGGCTAAGCGCGGCGTTAAGTTCCGCCACTTAACACGCAATGCCTCCGAATTTGGCGAAAACTGGGGAACGGAGTGGGTAACACTAGGTTCCTTCTGCCTACCCTGCTGTGTGCGGGAGACAGTTGAGGTTACAGTTTTTGAATTAAGGTCGATTATTTTTGTTAGACGTAAATCTGTTAGCCAAAGGTGCACAAAAAGTCGGCTCCAAAAAGCCTAATAAGCTCATTTTTAAACCTGCACGATATTTACTTACTCATCGGTATTTTTAAAAGTTAAAAGAATAATCTTTACAATAACGCTATCAACACAAATATAGATTTAAAAATTTGCTTTAAGAGATAATATTTTAATCTTAGGAACACCTCATTTTATGTTGATCCAAGATAAATTTATTAGTACTAAATTCTGTAATTTAGAGGCCATCGAGTCACTGTCTCTGACTTTAATCGCATTGTCTATAGGTTCAATTCTCGTTCGATGCAAAGATCATAATTTATTTATTTTCATTTCTCCTCTTTGGAGAGCGTGACAAAGCGCGGCGTTGAGGTCCGACAAATAACAGACAATGATACTGCCCTAGCATAAGTGCTTCAGACATATATGCAAGTTCTACTCATCCTTTGAACAGGTAAAATATATAGGAGGAAGTAGCCGAGTATCAGACACTTATATATTTAATCATCGTAAATATATCATCAGTCCCAAAAATTACAATAAATGTAATAAAATCAAGGGTAAAGACTCATAAAGACTACGTCTTCGGAAAGGTCCCCTTGTTTCGGACACAGAATTTTCCTTCTTTATTTAAACTTAAGCTTTGTTTATTTAGAATACTAAATACTACTAAAATAATATTTAGTACTCACGATAAAGTATACAAATTAGAATTGTAAAAATCAACAAGTAGTAAAGAATTCACATTTACTGTTAATATACTTGACTATATAACCATAAAGCCATAATTTACATCGTGGCATAACGCCTAATCTAGCTAAATGAATCTCTGACTTTCTTTTACAGTTTCTCATTGTTTGGGTTATATGTGCTTGCCCACGTTGAATCAAATAAAAGGTCACATTAACAATTTTCCGGTATTAGGGGAATTTGAGAGTGTCCCATTTTACGGACCGTTAGAAACGTGTTCTCCCTCACGTTGGGCATGTTCAGTCATAATAAAAAGTATGCATTTTAAGTCTCGTAACAAAACAATAATAATTAATCTTTACTAACTGGATATCGTAATGATTTTACCATTTATGGACCAAATATTACCTAGAACAATAATTTTATTTGCATGCCTCATATTTTACTTACATTTAACTTTCTCACCGTGATACAACTGACAAATTAGCCTAACTCCTACTCGGCTTTAAGACTCGTACGGCGTTACGGGACTTCGCCCTATATGAATCGAATGAATAAACCTTTTAAACATTTTTAAAGTGTTATGAAGATTGAAAAAGGCATTTAGAAAACATATAAAAATTTGAACGCAGCGAGAATCGAACCCGCACCTCTTGAATACCGCCCAGGCGCTCTCACCACTGAGCCATTGCTCAAATTTTTATACGTTTTCTAAATGCCTTTTTGGATATATACCTACCACCGGCTTGGAAGGCGGTTCTGCTGAAAAAACCAGAGAGAAGCTCAACGGTTGTTCTTTACAAATATAAAAAGTTACAACTTTATTATTTTATACAATGTTGGTATATATGTATATGTACTTTTAATTATATAACTTTAAATATATAAGCATTTATAATTCAATCATTATTTATTTATTACCTTTAAATTCTAATTTATATCTATCAAGGAAGAGGATTACGCAATACCAGCAGAGCACGTGTTATATTCACGTTTACCCCAACAGCTAGGACACTTATTGATTGTAGCGTAGATAATGTTGTTTTCTTTTTAGGTTACTAGAGTAAGGTTTACAGTGTAGACTGAAAAAAATATAATGGCTAATTTAATTTATTAAAAAAAAGAAACAAAATATTTCTATTTTTTACACTATTAAAATATATGATAAGAAGAAGATGAGAAAATATTTCTATTTTTTACACTATTAAAATATTGAGGCCAGTCGAGGCGCAATTGCACAAAGTGTGACTGTAAAGCGACTGGTTGTGGGTTCGATTTCCACTCGAGGAGTGGAAATGTTCAATATTTCCATTTCCTTCGCTCTGGTGTCGAGGCAAAGCGTAGCATTAAGTTCCGCCACTTAACACGCAATGCCTCCGAATTCGGCGGAAAGTGGGGAACGTTAGTGTTTTAATTTTTTTACAGTATAAACAATACTCAATTATTTTACAATACCAACATGGCCTCAATGTGTGAGCTCTGATTAGGTGGAATTGATAACAAAAAAAGGTGGTTGAAACATTTGCCTATCTCATAACGACGATTTCCTAAATATTGTTTCTTGTATATGTCTTAAATAATTGAGTTTTATAAACCATTAATCATCGTTTACATTGTTACCACTAAGTTTCCTCCGCCTGCCCTGCTGTGTGCGGATACAGCGTGAAACTAAAAAAATAATAATAATCATCTTTCTGGTATGGGATTTGTAACTAACGTATAGAAAACACTGCACATCATATCATATTAAGAGATTTATTTTTAAATTAAATAGATTTTATGTATAATTTAACAATGCATATATATTTTTATGGTCACGCTCTTCCTACAACTAACACGGTAAACCATAAGAACCTAATGTAGACAAGTCTACACAACAGAACGAACGGCAGAATTTGACACCGTGCTGCCCCTTACCGTAGTGGCGAAATCAATAATCTATATATTTTAATACATCGTACCTGTTCGTCTATATAAAAACAAAATAAAAAAATATAAACATATAAAAATATATAAAAATAAAAATAAACATATAAAAATAAAAATATATCTATTACATTTAACCTGTCGTGACGCAATGTTACAACATCTTGCTGCAAATCGCGAACGTTTGCGGACTCGTGTTCCATTCTGTCGAACAATCATACTTTAATTATACATTTTTCTGTTCTTGTGAACAAGGACCCAGCGCGGTGTTGATGTCCGCCCCTCAACACGTAACATTTCTAAGTCGGAAGGCAATTAGAAAGAACAATGGCTTGCCAGATGGTTCTCTCTGACTACCCTGCTATACCAAAAAAGCGAAATAAATATATGAATAAACTAGCGGCCCGCTCGCGGCTTCCACGCGTGAACTATTTCGTTATATTGCAACACTCGGGGGCGCATTTTTAAAAAATAAAGTAGCCTATGTTTAAGCTTAGATTATCAACTATATTTTTGCCAAAATTCATTACAATTGGTCAAGCGGTTTGGATTTTTGATATAAACTTTCATCTCCTTTTTCAACCCTTTAGAGGTTGATGTTTAAAATAATAAGTAGTCTATGTTAGACCGACTGGGTCTTTCTGCTTTTTACTTTTACTGCTTTCATTCTAAATTTATTTATTTATTTATTGACTCCTAATCAATAATGTTTCATATTTGGCTACTTTACAGTTTTTCCTGAACAGTAACCAGTAAACAAAGTTTCATATTTCTAACATCAAAAATGACGGGAATTTTATTGTACAATTTCCAAAATCGCCTAGATAAGTATTTAGTAATTTCTAATCAGTAGCCAGTATATACAGTTTCACATTTCTTAAATAGAAAGTAACGGACTTTTGTGTAAACTTTCAACCCCTATCCTATCTAAGGGTAGAATTTCAAAAACCACTAAGATTGATGTTTACTAATTTCTAATCAGCAGCCCCTGAATAAAGTGTTATATGTCTAACGTTGAAAATGAAGAATTTTCATACTAATATACAACAATTATTTCATTTACTTAACGGTTCTTCATTAACGGTAGAATTTTCAAAATCGCTGAAAAATGTATTGACTAACTATTAATAATTAACCTTTAAACAGAGTTTCACATTTCTAACATTAAAAATGGCGGACTCTCCATACAAACTTTCAACCCCTATTTCACCATCTTAGGGGTAGAAATTTCACAATTGATAAATTAGAAGCTTAATAACTTTTAATCATTTACCAAGAAATAAAGTTTCATGGCTTTAACTTTAAAACTGGCGGATTTTCATACAAACTGTTAACCCCTATTTCACCCACTAAAGGATTGAAGTCCAAATATCCCCTCTTAGTGAGCGCCTACACTATAAAACAATCTTGCTCACTAAACATCATCAATCAAAATGTTTATAAGTTCAGCAGATTCGGCTCAGCGACGATGAATCAGTCAGTCAGTGAGTCATTGTTATATATTATATAGATGATATCATTTCATACGTGTATCTAAATATCAGATCAGTTAACTTCTTGTCTTTGTAATGTTTGTTACTTAATCTCATTTTGTTTTCTTTGCAATTTATTCTTCTGATATAAAGATACCTTAACATGTCTTTATACATATGTACATCTCTGATACTAAGATCTGATATCTCTCGATACTGTTAACATCTCTGACTCATAGTAAACAACGGTTGAATAGAACGGGAACTATATAACTAAACCACTAGTTGGGGCCAGTGGTGGCGCAGTGGGCGAGGCGAAGCGCGGCGTTAAGTTCCGCCACTTAACACGCAATGCCTTCGAATTCGGCAGAAAGTGGGGAACGGAGTGTCTTAACACTAGACACTCCGTTACAGCGTAAAGTTAAAAAAAAATAAAAGAACTACTAATTTAGAACTATATATTGAAAATATACCTATATATTACCAGCTAGCGGCCCGCTCGCGGCTTCGCCGCGTGAACTACATGAATGTTTTGTTATATTGCAACCTCGGGGGTGGATTTTTGAAAAATAAAGTACCCTATGTTTAACGTTGGATTATCAACTATATATATTGCTAAATTCATTACAATCGGCCAAGCGGTTTAGATTTTTCATATAAACTTTCAACTCCTATTTCAACCCTTTAGAGGTTGATTTTTGAAAAAATAAGTAGCCTATATCAGACCGGTAGATTATCTGTGAAAGCGTGACAGACAAACACACAAACTTTCGCATTTATGATATAGGTATGGATGTAGTCTATACCGGCTATATATTTTTTTCAAACGCCACAGACTTGAATTCCGTGTACTTTTCTATATTTTTTCTATCACTGTTTGTGATATTTTTTATTTATTTTAACGCGTGATTACACTGGGTGGCACATGTCTTGTATACCGGCTATATTAGAAACCATCGTGGGAATGGCTGACTGTAAACGCGTATGCTTGTGGGTTCGATTCCCACTCAGGAATTTTAAATAGGTATAATATTAAAATTATTTTCATTTCCTAGAACAAAACGTGGAGTTGACTTCCGTCGCTCAGCACACAGTATTTTGTTCAGACGATTACTATGTAAAAAAAGGATTGTCGTTCTCTATGTTCTCTGGGTAGTGGATAATGTATAATTTTAATGTAGTTTTAAATACGTAGTACGTATATAATATTTTAGTGGCCATCTTGGCCCAGTGGGGCAGCGTCTGAGTGTAAACGCAATTGGATAAGTTCAATTTTAACTGCAAAGAATACTTAAATTAAAGTAATTTTTATGCTCTTGCAAGATAATATGCCGTGTTACATTATATCTCGAAGTCGAAAATGGAGATGGAGTGTCTTGAAACTGACCCTCTCTTATAAGAAAAAAGCATAGACCGAAATAAATATACTAAAATACAATTAGTACAGTACATATATGAATTAGTACAGTACATATATGAACGATACTGGAGGAAGGTCACGTAAAAAGCATGAGGACCCACCGGAGGGCGTGTATGAAGAGGTTGATGACAGTGGACGAGGCGAAAGAAGTATGCAGGTACCGTAGCGTTTCGCGCTTCGTTCTCTCTGACTACCCCGCAAGGGATACAGAGTGAAGTTAAAAAAAAAATATGAATTTACATTGTACAGAAGATTAAATAATTGCAAATCACATAAAGATACAAAAATAAATTTACAGACTTGAAAGAAAAATTTTAACGATACACATTTTACCTACTTATGTAGGTATCTGTTATTTACCCCCACGCCCTTGTATAATTTCTTTTGTTAGCAACGAAGCCAAAACATTACGCGTAATAAATTATAGTAAATAATCGTTGTTATTTGATATTTTATCAAAAAACAAATAATACTACTACTCGTAGTAGTATTTTTATTAAAAACAAAAGAAATTCCGAGCCAAAAATAACATGGACATTATTAATTTTATTATTTTACAACTTTATTTTCGTGATAGCGTTGTTTTGATATGCATATTAAGCTCAGTTGTAAATCTACTTTAGCGCAGTTGGTCTAAGTATACGTCATCGAACATGTTATCAATGATAATGTTAAAATTGTTTTTATAGCATTCTTAAATTCTACGTATTTTGTAATTAAGAGGGTTAAATTTAAACAATTATCACTTCTAATTTTAATAGAAGTGAAAAAAAGATCTTTAGCATTTCTAGTTACTGTCAGTATTGTTAGGAGCATACTGATTGTAACTGAACAGAAAACTACCACCTGCTCGATATGAATTTCTTCAGAGAAGAGCCGGCAACAAACTCGCAACTATACCAATTCTATAGAGAATTAGTTATTAGTCATTTTTAATTAATACCAATTGTGTCAAAGTAGCTAATTGTGGCTTGGATGCACAAAGTGTGACTGTAAACGCGACAGGTTGTGGGTTCGATTCCCACTCGAGGAATTGAAATATTATATGCCACTGTCTTCCCTCTGTTGTTGAGGGAAAGCGCGATTTTACAATACGGTCATAACAAACATAAGACGCCTGAGCGAACTATATAGGTGATTCTATTCATTAACATCCTTACTTTATCACGTAAATTTCGTGTAACACGTATAAAAAGAATAATTCAGGATGTTTCAATTGCAATGCTTTATTTACTTGTATCAGATTCAAAATATTTTTCATTTCAATGAAATAAAAAAACTGGGTCGAGTTTAAATAAAAGCTATCTGTCAATAATAGATTTTTAAGAAATAAAATCACCTAAAAATTAGCTGAAAATAGCGGCGAAAATTTAGCTACGCACCTAACTCAACAGTCTTAAATCTTCTTAATCCTTCTTAGTCAGTCTTATCTGAATTGCACCCCGTGCGGGACGGGTTAAGAATACAATTCCCCCCCGCCGCTGGGTAGCGTCCCGTAAAAGGCGGGTAGTTTGGTGGTAGGAGATTCATTCTCCGACTGGCTCGCGACCACTAGAGTGTCAAAGACGAACCGCCAAATATCTGGTGATGTGTTCCGGTTCGATGGCACGTAAGCCAGCTCTCCCTATTCCCACCATTCCCATCCTTCCTCCCTCCTTCTGTCTGGCTGGCAACGCGTCCATAACTCTAATGTTATGGATGTCTATGGGCGAAGATAACCACTTAACATCTAGTGGGCCTTCTGCTCGTTTGCCTCCTTTATTCCATAAAAAAAAAATCAGATCTGAAATGCTATATCCGTAATACCCCTAATTTATACCTCTAAAATATTTATAACCTTAAAATGTAATTTTAAATCGAAATCTTTATTTATTAACAAATTATCGTCTAGCAGTTGCTTTTTTGTTTCTAGAATAATAGTATTTTTTTTAATATATATATTTGGCCCGCTTTGGATCTCAGATGGGATTATGGATGTTTAATTTCAAAACACTCCGTTCTCCACTTTCCTTTCCTCTCCAAATTGAGATGTTATGTTCGAAGCGGACCTCAACATGATTTATCCTATCAAGGAATAGGAAGAAAGTAGTTTATATACATATATATATACATTAATTCCTCCGAGTGGAGATCGAACCCACTAACACCTTTTTTTCAGTCGCTGTACCATTTAAGTTTTTATGTAAGTCTCTGTTCTGGTAGTACAAAATATCTTATTAAGCAACGCTTTTTGTCATTGTCGTATCAACACGTAATGTTCATAAAGAAGGACAGGGGTATAAGAAGTACGTTAACAGTAGATAACATAAATTAGTACTCATTTATATCTCAATTATTTGTACAATTAAGTCGACAATCACTTATTTGATATTGATCTTGGCTGTCATATTCACATTTATTATTCCCTATATTTATGTGTTTCCTTCACTCTGGTATCAGAGGCAAAGCGCGGCGTTAAGTTCCGCCACTTAACACGCAATTCCTCCAAATTCGGTGGAAAGGGAGAAACGGAGTGCCTTAACACTAGGTTCCCTCTGCCTACTCCGCTGTGTGCGGGATACAGCGTGAAGCTAAATAAAAGAAAAATATATGTGATATTTCCCCATAATTACGTGATTAGGACATGTAATCTTCACAAACAGTTCAACATTAGTCAACCTACTAACAATCAGCAAAAGCGCCTCTAACTGAGTCACGAAAAGGTAAATATTATTTTGTTATTAAATATTTATGATTAAACTAGTTATTTAGTGATTAGAGGAAAATCTTACAGCAAACGTCGTTGCATTGTAGATAAAATGTTATGTAATCAAATCTTTTTAGTTCACCGTCATCATCTCTTATAATGTAGGTTTTAGTTATTAACTTCAATAAATACAAATTTAACCTATATATATATAACTTATAAATTAGGGCCATTCGTGGCGCAGAGCCACAAAGTGCGACTGTAAAGCGACTGGTTGTGGGTTCGATTCTTACTCGAGGAGTGGAAATATTTAATATTTCCATTTTCTTCGCCAGGTGTCGAGGCAAAAGCGTTAGTTCCGCCACTTATCACGCAGTGCCTCCACATAATGTACATCTTTTACGCTTAAACAGGACTTAGTTAAAATTTATTTTAAGGAGTAGAACACCATAATACTATAAGATATAAAGAATATATGCCTTAACAAAAACTGTTCAGCGTGATGGATATTATTGTGAAAAGCGTCATTTTTGTCACGCAAACAAAGTTGCGGGCAAGTAGCAATGAATAAAGTACTAGAGGTTCACGTTTTTTGCCACATAACGTGGTAGTCAAAGGAAAACCAAGTGTCAAGACACTCCTTCCCTCAATTTCCGCCGGACATTGTTTTTTAAGTGGCAGAATAAATAAAAAAAATATTATAAAAAATAAAAAAAATGTATTGGGTTACCCAATACTTCATAAAGAAAATTTAAATAAAAACAAACAGCTCACATCGAATAACATTTAATAATATCCATACATTTATATATTACAAACATTTAAATATAAAACTTTGATTACAATAAAATATATGTATACATAGGTACCAAATATATGTGAAGAGTAGGACCCTAGTTTTAGGACAAAAGTCTTTTGATTGGTCATTTGAAGAAGAATGTTTTTTTTTTAATAGATTACAAATATTTAAAGTGACAGTGTTGCAAGATTATAAATTATTTATTAACATTTCCTTCGCTCTGGTATCAGAGGCAAAGCGCGGCGATAAGTTCCCCACTTTCCGCCGAATTCAGAGGCATTGTGTTTTAAGTGGCGGAACTTAACGCTGCGCTTAGTCACACGTTCGTGCCACTGCGCCACGACTGGCCCCTACCAATACCAATTTAATGTAGTGGATTTTTATGAACGGCACTGAACTGTAACTGTAAGGAAAGTCAGTGCCTCTAAACACTGATGTAACGTCGCAGTAGACGTCTATTTATATAAAATCTAAAATTTCCGACAAATTACAAACTATCTGAAGTATGTCATAGTAGTAATATTCATTTGCAAAATTTGTAGATATAAGTTAGGAATTTATATGGCAACACTATTATCAATATTTTGTTTGTTATACATCACTAAATATACACCAAAAAACATTTATTATAGTCTATTGTATACTTAATATAAACATTCGCTCTTTCTATCATTCATTCATAAACCTGCCTGTTTTGCACACGTAACTACTGTTAATTGTGAAAGATACATGTCTAATAAACTATGGGTAGGAACATGTATAGGTATACAGTGCATATCTAAGATTCTTTCTTATTAAACCATTTATATTTAAGTGGTGCACAAATATATAACAACTGAACTTTTTAAAATATTTGTTTCATTTTTTTTAAACTTCTACTATATTAAGAAAAATTACAAAAATTTTTTTTTAGAATTAATACTTTAAAAGTTTTACAATTTTAATAAACATTTGGAAAGGCTTTAAAAGTGATGACCTTGTTCCGAATTTCATTCGAAAAAAAAAATAAAATTCGACACTTTATCAAATTCGAATTTCGAATACAAATAAATTTTAAATATGAATGACATGAAAAGTTGGTCAATGTTAGATGAAAAGATTTTTTGTGTAGGAATAAGATGTAAAGATAAAGACTTTAAAGTGTATAAGATACAAAAACAATCCCTGTATATTAATACGTTAGTTGAAAATATGTGTAAGTGTAAAATCTACTTTATAATACTTTTGTTTCATATTTTTTTAATAATTTAAAACTTTAAAAAATGTTCCTAACATAGTTCGTAATATAGCAAATTATATTCCAAAAATAAAATGAAAACACAGTATAAAAAACAAAATATATTATATACTTTATAGTAATTCAAAATGATTATTTTTTTTCTTTAAATTTATAAATGGCTGAATAGAATGACAGTTGCACTTTACCAAAGAAACAGAAGCCAAGGAGGATAAAAATTAAAAAAAAACATTTAAAAATTCTAACACATACAAATATTTCTTTATTAAAAGATAATCTTTAGAAAAAAACGTTTTATAAAGTAAATATTTTATCAAATTATTTTTTAATATAATATAATAAGTGATGACAATATAAGAGGAACTGTGAGTTAATTGTATTTAATACTAGCAGACATTAAAATTGATGATCCTTAAGTAATAAAAAAGAACATTATTTACTTTTAAAATGTACAATTCACATATTTATTTCCTGCATTGCAAGGTGGTCAGAGGGAATATCTAGATACTAATATTCTCAATTTCCCATCCGAATTCAGGATATTATCTTAAGTGACGAAAGACAACGCCGAATTATACCTTATACCAGTGAGGAGATATTATAATCCATATTTACATTATAAATGCAAAAATATGTCTGTTTGTCTGTCACGCTGTCACGCCTAATTTACTAGTCCGATTTGGATGAAATTTAGAATGAAAGTAGTAAATAATCCATGGTCAAACATAGGCTACTTATTATATTTGTATGATCATTTCTTCGAGTGGGAAGCGAACCGTCCACCATTGCGTATACAGTTTATCATTGTTACACTGTACAAAAGGGTCACATTTAAACTTTATATGCAGAAAACTATAAAACGTAATATAATAACAAAATTAATTTTACTTAAGGACGGTCACCATTATTATGTATCTATATTGTAAATTATAATATAGAATAGTTTTTTAAGCTGTATTTATAATAATTTATCTGTTTGCATTCAAATTAGGCCATAGACAAAAAATTGTTTACATATAACTGATATATTAGTTGCCTTCTTATAAACTTCTAGTACAGCATGCAAATAATTAATAAATATAACAATATCAAAAACTTAACAGATTATATTATCTTTATGATTTTAATACAAAATGAAATTAGTAACCGAGATCACATTTAATAAATTCTAAAATTGTTAAATGAAGCAGTGTCTAGCGAAACTTGACAGTGCTTAAACACTTTTTTATTATACCAACTACAGTGATAATATATATTTATATATAAAATACTTTTTTATCATTTTAAATATCAATATTGATTATTATAAATTTATGAGTTAGCAATTTTGTTCTTAAAATACAATATCCAAAATTTAATATGTTTTATCAAATAAATATCAGCTTTATAAGCTTTTGTTGAAATAAGATGTAAATGAGCCTTGGAGTAAAGTGAGGAGGAAGGGTTGGGCTCAATTAATATATTTGTATTTTTCAGCGGGCGACTTACTGCTCTCGCCCTGTGCCTTATCTCAGTCAGCTGTCCACTGGAATTAAAATTAAAGCAGAGATTATTAAAAAATATATTAAAATGTCATTTACACAAAATAAGGTAAAATAAGTTCATGAAATACTTTTAAACATTTTTAAAGTGTTATTCCACACTTAGGAAAATTGAAAAAGGAGGTGTAAACGGTATTCTGGAGGCGTGGGTTCGAATCCCACTGTGTTCAAATTTTTATATGTTTTCTAAATTTCTTTTTCAAGTTCATGAAAGTTTAGAAGTAACAGCTTTACATTTCTTCTTCCTTTTTTCAAAGAAAAGAATAGTAACAAAGTTTTTGAATGAAATAGCAAAACTACAAGGTTTTAAAATATTTACATATGCCATTCATGGTTTTGATTAATACTTTGCAAATGCCACCAACATAAACATTGATATGTATACTTTTTAAAGCCACAATGCATAATGAGCATGATACAACCATATAGATGACAAAAATATTGACTGACAATAATAGTACCAACATCATAAAGACAACTTAATTACATAAAAAATATAGCAAAGTAAAATGTGTTCTGCAACACTTTCAAGATATATTGTTATATAAATTATATTTTTATATAAATTATAGTATTGCATCACACCTTTAAATTCGCTCCCCCTTCCTTCCTTAACTCTTGTTCCCGTCTTTCCATTTCCTCAGCACGCTCCTGCATACGTCTGACTCTCTCTGGATCCTTGACTCCCCTAGCAGCTTCTTGTGCTCTACGCCGTTCCGCTGCTTCTGTTTGCTGTCTGCGCCTAGTTTCCTTAATAAATAACACAAAACTTACTTTTGTTTTTGAATATATTTAATGTGAGTATTTGTTTTCTTATATTAATTATAGTAAAAACGGGAATTGTGTAACAAGCTGACAAACTTGGCAATTGCAAATGGTTTGAACATAAGATAAAAATTATGTACATAAAACTTTTAATTTATATATAAATAATATGTTTTTTATTTTAGCCAAAGAGTTCTAGATGTTTCTTTCTTTCGTCTGGTCCTGTATTAGGCAAAAACTCTAAGCAGATATTTTTTATAACTTACCAGTAATGCAGCTTTATAATACATTTGTTGTTGTATACTCGTACACAACACACAATTAACTTTATTGACAAAGTATATAAAAAAAAATCCTATAAAGTGAAATATAAATGGTGAATGTAACAAAATAATCTTGAATATTACTTTGGCATGGTGCAATAAGTTCTAAAAGCATCTAAATAACTTACTGCATCAGGGGTCAATACTTCCGACGCTGAAGGTCTACAGCAAGACGTAAAAATTCCCATTGTATGATAAACTTAGAAATAAACCTTGTTTTGGCAAAAATAATCACGGTCACATTCCAATCTTATCAACTAACGTATATCACTTAGTTATTGTCAATAAAATTGACAATTCTACGTGCGTTTAGAAAAATTAAAACATAAAACACTGCATACGTCTAAAAATCTGTAAATAAATTAAAAGGGAGGAAATCATTAGGAGAGAAAATATCACTTCTAAAACCAAATTATAAAACATATAACATGAAAACACTACTACGTATTTGATTATAGTACTTTGAAACATTTATTCAATAATATTAAACTAACCATTCTCTTCCAAATTATAAGTATATTTGCCATTTTGGAATGAAACAAATACTTGTGGTTCACTAAATATTTAGCTCAAAATCTTATTTACGCACAATCACTAAACAAGTTGAACTTGAACTGAATCAAAGCGATCAATACTCTAATATTACCAACTAATAAATTGAATATAGGTCATGAAGTTTCTAACAAGAGAAAAACAAAGATATCAACATAAAAAGCTTCTTATTTATTTTAAATAAATATACTTATGAATAACTTAAATTACATTTTTAACGAATATCAATACAAGAGTTATTTATATTGTTCGCTTTTATAAAACTGAAAATGTTCTATTACACACTTTTTATACTTTGACAAAATTATTCATATAGTATTATTGTAAATTTTAACGATATTGAGATATTAAATATTTAAAAAACGATGAATAAGAAATTATCGATATATGGTGGCAAAGTCTATCGACATTTGAAGCCAACTCTAAATATTCAATATCGATATGTAGATTAGTTTAAGTTACACCACTAACGCAAAGTACGTGATTTGGGGACTGTCGCATAATTTTAGATTTCATTAAAATTGCGTTTTAATAATGTTTTCACGAGCAGCTTTGCGTTCAGGTACGTTTAATTATTAATTATGTAAGTGCATGTCAGTATCCTTTTTGTTTTAAATTAATAACCTTGGTTTAGGGTGGTTTATGTAATCGCCAGTGACAAGTGCCGAAGTGATAATTTCGAATTTTAAAAAATATTTTTCTATCACTATACTGTATCTAATATGACTTAATATTAATAATTTCTATAATATATATTACAAAACAAGCTTTTTATATTTAATTCAAAGTAAAAATTAACCTAACTTTGTTCAGCTGATTTACCTAATACATGTAATTTTAGATTTCAAGTTAGATTTTTTTTTTTTCATAAAACGTATATTACTAGTAATTTTCAAAATTACAGTCATCTGTCCTTACAAAGATTAACAACTGTAAATTATTATAGGGATTGAAATGAAATTTTATTTTTAAGTTAATGAAGTAAAGTTTTATATACGTTTAATTATTTCACTTCCAGTCGCAGCCCGACAGACCACACCAACCGCGCTTGTAGCGCGAGGCTCAGCCAGCGAGGTGAGCGGTGTGCGTGATGAGAAGAACTTCCCCCGCCCAGTGAGAGGAGAACCAGGAAAAGTCAGACTTGGATTCATTCCAGAAGAATGGTAAACTTTTAATATATTTTATTTATAAACATAAACCTAAAAAATATTTACATATCATCTATACATATCCTTTTATTTTAAATTAGATTATTTTTAACTTATAGAAATTACACATTTTAATATAAAAGTTAATGCACAGTTAGGTACAGAGACAAGCTTCACTAATAGAGGAGAGTATTAATGCATTTTAAAGGGGCCAGCTAAGCCTATATGTAGTACACATTCTCTTTCCATGATGCCCAGTATATAGGCCTAGTGCTCACACCATGAATCCATAGAACGCTAAGGAGTTTCCATTTTTGTCATAATTTGAGGCAAACAGCAGAATACAATGTTGATACTAATGATTATCTCCCGTCAACACTGTTATGTTGAAAATAGCATAAAGCTGCTGTTTTAAAAGTACATTAATAAAAATGAAACTTCTGCATGTAAATATTATGGTGAAGTTGATGAATAGTGGTTTTAAGTTCAAATGGTAACCAACCCATAGAACATTATGTAAGGAGATGTTATATTTGTAATTTATATACACATAAAGGCAAATTGTGCAGCAGTGAGAAAGTATCTGTCTTTGAATGCAATTGGCTGTATGTTTGATCAACTTAGAGCAGGGCTTCGTAAACTTTTATCATTCACAACCCCATTTATGATTGCGAGTTTCTTGGCGACCCCATACAAATAAAAGAAAAATTAACTAATACTTTTTGGTTATTTATTTATTAGGTAACAATATACATGTATGTACATGTGAAAATATATAGTTTTAGAATTCGTTTTGAAACACCAACTCTAGTGATGTTATAAAATGGTATATATAAATATTTGACATTAAAATCTCTCGACTCTAAAATTTTGCTATGTGACCCCATTTGGGGTCGCGAACCATAGTTTAAGAAGCCCTGACTTAGAGGAATAATTAAATGGTTTTCATTTTTGTATCCTGTGGAGGCAAAAGACAGTGTTGAGTTCTGCCACTGAACACACAATGTTCCTATGTCATGCAGAAAATAGAGAATGGAGTGTCTTGTCATTAGATTCCCTTTGACTATACTCTACTTGCTTCTTTTATATGAATTGTGTAATCATTAAATAAAGTTTTGTAAATGCAGAATGAATGGAAGTCATTTCACTCTATTTACTGCACATTATCTAAATTATTAAAAAAAAAGTTCAATTAAATAGAAAAGAAATTCAAACTTGCCTATTTAAAAGAATGCTTTTTTTATATTATAGCTTCACACTGTATCGCGCACACAGCAGGGTAGAGGGTGGGAGAGGGAACCTAGTGTTAAGACACTCCGTTCTCTACTTTCCGCCGAATTCGGAAGCTTGCGTGTTAAGTGGCGGAACTTAACCCCGCGCTTTGCCTTGGTACCAGAGCGAAGAAAATGGATATATTAATTTCCACTTCTCGAGTGGGAATCGAACCCAGTCGTTTAAAGTCACACGTCTGTGCCACTGCCCCACGACTGAAATAATAAATAACCTATAAATATTATATATCACTTATTAAAAATATACAACTTAACTAAATTTTCCAGGTTCCAATTCTTCCATTCCAAGACTGGTGTGACCGGTCCCTACACATTCGGTGTGGGTCTCGCTACATACCTCTGCAGCAAG
Organism: Dryas iulia moderata; assembly: GCA_019049465.1. Lineage (NCBI taxonomy): Eukaryota > Metazoa > Arthropoda > Insecta > Lepidoptera > Nymphalidae > Dryas > Dryas iulia. The sequence goes on from CM032434.1 coordinate 10,532,170, forward strand.
GAGATATATGTCATGGAGCATGAATACTACACTGGATTGTCCATCTTTGTTATGGTGTACTACGCCAGCACAAGGTTCGGTCCTAAGCTGGGAGCTTGGTTGGACAAGGAAGTTGATGTGAGTTGATATTTTTTAATTAGGTTATTGTTCTGTAATATAATTATAGTAGAAATTCAATTAAATAGACTAATTGTTGTCACTGTGGGGGATAGCCAGTACCTCCAACATTATGATCATTCAGAGAGTACAAAGCTACATAATAAAACTAATACCTACCTAATTGTATTCTTAACCCATCCCCCCCATGGTGAGATATTTTTGACAAATAGAGAGTCTGAGTTGCAGACATCGGTTATTAACCGATGCATAAAGGGTATGGCTCCAATGGGGACAGCGGCCTAAACGAAACTCATACATGTCATCTGTTTATAGTCTTAATGACTAATTAAAAAAAAAAAAGAATGTCATAATCGAAAATCAGGATAATTGCATCCAATTCATACATTTATGAGGAAACGTGGAGTTTACGTATAGGTAGTAGGTATATAACGTTATATGTTTATTAAAAACAACAAATATATATTAACGATATATATTTGTTGTTTTTAATAAACATACAATGCTGCAAGCAGGTTCCGATTTTATAAAGTTACAATGTGCGTACTTTAGCGCCGGATAATCGAGATTTTGTATTTTACAACAGATTCTTGACAGTGACATTGTGGCTATGTTAGTGCAGTGAGGCAGCATCTGAGCACTAGTGGATGTGGGTTCGATTCCCTTCGAAAACTGATTATATTAATTAAATTATATAAATTTCATTACCTTAAGCTTAAGTCAAAACGAGCCGTTTTCTCCACTCATCACGCAATATCTCGTTTTTGGACGGAAAGTTTACTTGCCTGGTTCTCTCTGACTAGAACACAGTATTAGAGCTATGTGGGGAAAGCGTAAAAAATATACAATAAAAACTTTTTTCTCTGAAGAGAACAAATCTGGTGAAAGTTAAATTCTTAAGTATATCTTTTAATGATAAACGTATGAATGTTATTATTTATTTATTTGCATTTTAATAAATATACAATTTAATCCCCCTGAAAAAGAAAATACAATTCCAGTTTCTTAATTTTTAGTTAAAAATAGACAATGGAGTGTCTAATCACTATGTTCTCTCTAACAACCCCACTAACCAGAAAAAAGCCTGCATCTATAAATAAATACTAACTAAATTATAGAGGCCTGTCGTGGCTTGCGGACACAAAGTGCGTCTGGTTGTAGGTTCGATTCCCACTCGAAGTGTTTACGTTTACGAAACATTAATATTTCCATTTTCTTCGGTCTGGGGTCAAGGCAAAAACCGCGCCGTTAAGTTCCGTTACTTAACACATAACGCCTTCAAAATTCAGCAGCAAATGGAGAACGGAGTGTCTTAACACTATGTTCTCTCTAACTACTCATCTAACCAGAAGAAAATGTTAATCTACAAAAAAAAAACTATAAACATTTTTAAAGTGTTATACACACACTTAAGAAATGGAAGAATGGTGGAATATTATACATTTAAATATAAATAATAACTATCCCAATTTTCCCTCCAGGCCGTCGAAGCAGACTGGAACCAAGGCAGAGTTGATACCATCAAGTCGTTAGAGGAAGCTATTGAGAACGAGAAGGAGGCGCAGTGGCGTGCTCAAGGACAGGAGCTCCTTATCGAGGCGAAGAAGGAAAACGTGCTGTTGCAATTGGAAGCCGCGTACAGGGAGAGGATGATGAACGCTTATTTGGAGGTATGTTCATTGTGAAATATATATAACTAGCGGCCCGCTCGCGGTTTCGCCGCGTGAACTATTTCGCTATATTGCAAACCCCGGGGGCACATTTTTAAAAAATAAAGTAGCCTATGTTTAAGCTCAGATTATCAGCTATATTTATGCCAAAATTCATTACAATTGGTCAAGCGGTTTAGATTTTTCATATAAACTTTCATCCCCTATTTCAACCCTTTAGAGGTTGATTTTTGAAAAAATAAGTAGCCTATGTTAGACCCAGTCACTTTTACTACTTTCATTCTAAATTTCATCCAAATCAGACCGGTAGATTAGCCATGAAAGCGTGACAGACAAACACACAGACTTTCCCATTTATAATATAAGTATGGATGACAGGGCCCAGTCGTGCCGCAGTAGCACAAGTGTGTGACTGTAAACGACTGGTTGTGGGTTCGATTCCCATTCGACGAGTGGAAATATTTAATATTTCCATTTTCTTCGCTCTGGTGTCGAGGTAAAGCGCGACGTTAAGTTCCGCCACTTAACACATTTTTTTTGTATAAATGGTAAAAGTTTATATATAAATGGTAATAGTGGTGTAGTGATACAGTATTTGATTGTAGTTGTCATTGGTTGTGAGGTCAAATTCTGTTCCGTGGAATCATAAGAAGAATTTCATTTTTTTTTTTGCTTTTTGCTTTGGTGAATAAGATGAGTGCGGCGTTGATTTCCGCTTTATGGACGTTTATACGTACAATATCTCGATTTGGGAAAGTTAAGAACAAAGTGTCTCTGGTCTGACTATTTCATTGCTATACAAGAAAAAGTCTGAAACTGTATACTATTATTTACTCTAAATAAAAATCTTGCAACACTCTTCACTCATCATTTATACCTATTTGATTTGCTTAAGTTGCATATGTGTCTGGATCCGATAGCAGTATATTTGCATAGCACAAATCTACATGAGTTTCCCCTCCTCATTTCCTTTTATATTTATCTTCTGCTATAAACAATAGTTGAGGATTCGAATCCCACTAGAAGTTTTGAACATATTCATAAAAATACTATTTTTCCTTTCGCTCTAGTAAGACAAAAAGAGGCGTTAGGTGCTACTTTCAAAGACCCAGGTTCCAATATGAGCTTTAAACTTCATTTTTTATATAAAAAAATCAATTATTACATATTTAATTTACATTCCCCAGGTAAAACGTCGTCTAGACTACCAGCTAGAGAAATCCAACGTGGAGCGTCGCATCTCCCAGAAGAACATGGTGGACTGGATAGTAACCAACGTGACCAAGGCGATCACCCCCGACCAGGAGAAGCAGGCCTTGGACCGCTGCATCGCCGACTTGGCCGCTTTGGCCAAGTAGACTTGGCTAGTTTGGCCAAGTAGATCTATCTAGCTATTTATGTAATGAGTAATGTTATTAAAGTGAAATCGATTGTATAGTTGCCTGTTTGTTTTATTTATTATACATTTGATTAATATAATTGTCACTTTGTTGTTTTTAGGTTTTTCCTTTTCCCAAAAATAACAGCTTTACTCATTTGCCATGGCAGGATAGTCAGAGAGAACCTAGTATCAAAACACTTCCTTCTACACCTTCCACTTGAAATAGAGGCATTGCGTATTGAATGCAGAAAGCTGAAACATAAAATAATCCAAATATAATGATGCGCGAGTGTAAATTAAGCCTACAACCGCCTTGACTTGCAGACGCTACATTACACTTTTTGACAGCTTGCATTTTAACTCCAAACCTCATTTTATTACGTCAAAAACTCATTTATTACCAAACGCTATAACATAGTTCTTTAGATAAGGCTTTTTTCTGTCTATCCTACATTATATACAAACCAGCGACCCCCTCGCTGCTTCGCCGCTTTTATCACCTATTTGAGCTCCTAGGATTCTTTGAGCTTTCAGTTTAATCATAATAAATTATAATGTATAGCACTCCTAAAGAGCGTAGCTTTCTAATTGTGAAAGAATTTTCATGTTCTATTCAGTATTTCTGAAGATTACCCTTTACAAACTTACAAACTTGACCTCTTGTTAGATGTATAGATAATGTTAGAAGTTAACTTTAAAAAATAAGTTACAAAAATAAAATGGCGACCTTGGTTATATTATTTTATTACAATACAATATTACTTGACAACAGTACGGTTATTCAGTTAAGGGCGTAAAGCCCACAGTTAAAGCTCTTTACAACTTATCGTCACACTCTTATCCTAAACATTACTCAATCGATTGAGAATATAGCAAAGTATATTCAATTTTATCAACGCAAATCGAAAATGACTAAAGTCATGTATCTTTTCAACGAGAAATATCTCTGTCATTTTGTTAACTGTAATAATCTAATTAATAATTATATTAAAATCTTGAACCAAAATTAAATTCTGAATTAATCCTGTAATAGTGGATTTATAAGTTCGATTGACATAATTATGTCATGTGACTTCTAAATTAGATTGTCATACATTTTTTTTTAAATATACTTGCTATAACTCTATCCATTACAGTTTAAAGACAAAACGACACTATAGAATTACAAAATACAAATTTAATGACAAAAAACGTGTATTATGAAATAAAAAGATAATATTTAAAGAAATAAACTGACATTTAAATTCTTAAGTATCGTTTTGCCAATCCTTTACCCTTCATATAAAATCGATATCAACAATTGTATGTAACACTACACAAAATACTGTTCACCGTTTGTGCTTGAAGTAAACATACATACAAATATTACATTAATATATCAAATTGCACAGAGTATAGACAAGTTTAGATAATTCCAAAACTACAGATAAAAAAGGATTTTTCTAATACACAAATATAATATATAGTCTACAATTTGACTGAAAAAAAATGTTTATAGAACATACTAGAAAAGCAATTACAAAAATTATTGAAGTTTTTACAATTTTAATGATATGTACAATAATAAAGCAGATTAGAAAAGAATATCAGCCATAATTAAAAGCTATTACAGATAATATATATACATATTATATAAATATTATATCAAAACTTGTGCATAAGTAAAGTTTCGCTTAGCAAAAAATGCGTAGAAACAGATAATAATAATAATACGATATAAAAAATATATAGTATATTTTTATAAAATTACACCACTCTTAAGTTAAATGAAGAGTCAGCGTAGAAACTCTGTCTTCAAATTTAAACATGAATACAGGAGACGTTATACATTTTCGAATGGAAGTTTTACAAAAGTTTTTAATGTTATTATACTAAAGATATAATGAATTCATCTTATGCTATTACAATATAAATAAACAACAGTAAGACATGTTACATTAGAAATTTTATATATTTTAAGAAGTATACTGTTCCAAAATATTTTTTTATTTGTGGAGAAAAGTGTTACAAAATGTTCAAAAATTTGAACTTGCCGGGATATAAATCTGCACCTCTGTGCCATGTGTATTTAAATTAATAACCTTTATAACATTTTCAAAAAAAAAACTATTTATATACAATGAAAACACTTTTAAAATGTTAAAAGAATAAATCTAGACTTGTGCATTTTTAAAAAAAAATAGTCCAACATAAATCAGTAATGCATTATTCCTAAACTTACCAATAGGTTATATTGTTACAAAAACAGTAACAAAAATTATACATAATTAGTATTTGGTTTCAAAACATGTAACACAAACATATTTCAATTTTATGAATCGAATGAAATAATAACTGGCAATATTTATAAGTGGTTTGAAATTCAAAAAAGAATTTGTGCGTGAAGTATTATATAAGTCACATATTTTTAATTAAGGGTGGTTTTTCATTTGAGGGTGGAAAAAATAAGTATTTATTTTTTTCTAGAAAATTGTCCTTGACACATCACCAGAATAACAAAATAGTCACAAAAGCCTTAATCGAGGTTGAATTACTTTTAAGTCATGTTAAAAAGTCAATTGTTTTAAAACTTTACACTAATATTGAAATATTTTTTTCATTTTTAAATAAAAACAACAGATGTCTGTATATTTGTTGTAAAAATACCTAAAAATTATTAGAAAAACTTCAGTTAGAAATCTATTGTGTACATTGAAAACTGTTTGTGCATAGTGTATATAGATGTAACCATTTTTACACTAAAAGATAAATATTATTAAAAAAAAACCTATAAAAATAAATAATAATTGTAACTTAACTAAAGCGATTCTATTATCACTGGAATTTTTATCAAACCTTATTCATCAATAAAAACTTGTTTTACACAAATTTAAAATTAACGAATAAACATTTAGAGTAGCCAAAACAAAAATCATGAAATAGAAATTTATATTCAATAAATATCTTAAAAACTAAATAAGAGGTGGATTTGCTATTTGACAAGAAATTAAAAAAAAATGGCGCCATTAAACAAAATTATAAAACCAATCGACATAACAATTTCGCAGGAAAATCGTGAAGCACCATATTAATTTATTCAAATGACAGATAAAATAACGACCTTTTAGTAAGCACAATAAGGTACGATTATATTAAACAGATTTAATTACAAAAAAATATTGAAAGCAGAATATCATCATACCTTAATCTCCAATACGTCCAGGCCATAACTGTCATTTGGATGACATTGACGTTTGACATTACACTTGACATTTGACAGTTACCTGACATTGTTACAAGATGGTGCATTTTTTCTTCTTGTTCCTACTTTCTGATTTGATATGGATTCTCTCGGCTTCCTGGAATCGACGTACAAGTCGCACGAGCTCGTGGAACGCTTGGTCTACGTTCATTCTGGCTTTGGCACTGCATTCAATGTAGGGTACTTTAAGTTCTCTTGATAGTCCTTGGGCCTCGTCTAATGTTACCTATAAAAATAATAAGAATAAATGAATATACGTACATTAATTTCTTCTTTTAGTTAAAAAATGTGTTTAAATTAATATTTTTATATTAATTTAAACACAGTGGGATCCGAACCCGCGCTTTTTTGAATCCATCCAGCGTTCTGAATTCGTGCGTCATGCGTTCTACATCCGGCTGTGTGGAAATACGCCTGTTACAATTTATTTATGTTAAGATATCTGAGTCAAGAATATTTTTTAAAGTAATAAGGAAATTGAAAAATATAAAATTATTTTTCATTTTCCCTATGTGAGTGAATAATTCTTATTGAGTCACTGACAGAGAACACACGGCCAAAAGTAGTTTAGAGAACTTAAATTTTCCATATAATTTCCTTAAGGAATGTAATGGACAGCAGAAAAACATTTTTGTAGGGTCCTAGGTATTCTCCTTTTTTTGTGTATATAGTGATAAATCATATACACAAATACATAACATGAAAGATATTAAATTTAAATTGTTAGGAAGCTATGACAAAGTGGGGCAGAGGCTGTATCACAATTGCTTATGAGTTAGATCCCTATTCAAAGAATGATCATAATTTAATTATTTTCATTTCTCTACTCTAGTGAACTAGGTAAAGCATGATGTTGAGTTCTGCCGCTTGACACAATGTCTTAAATATATGTGGAATATGAAGAACTACTATAGTTTTTTCACTAACATTTAGGCTGGCAAAAGAATTTACATTAGAAAATACAGTATATTTTGCTATACATCACATCTTCAATTTAAATTGAAACACAAGAGTTTAAACTATAAATTGTTTTTGCATTAGACACTCATAAGTATCAGCAACAACAATTGTTATTTAAGATGATATCTTTTAAATTGTCGTAATAAATGTCTATTGAGATTAAGTACCATGAAAATCTGGCTTCATATATTGTTTAGTGAACAATATGTACCCAGAGCATATACACCTCCATACTTGTTAATATTATTTTAATTTCAATAATTAAAATACATAACTAAAAAGTATATTAATTGTTTACTAAGCCCTTACACTTCTATTATTTAAAAGCGTAAATAAATGATACCATTACAATGAGTCAAAATTCGAGCAGCACTTAGTGAATAAAATGGTAGATGATGTTATCATAGAACTTTACTGGCTAACTAAACAAATTAGCACTGAGTACTCATTTAGAATTGCTAAATTTTATGGCAGTTTGTAAGGATTTTATCCTTTCAATATTTTCTTTTAATTTCGAAAAATCCATGTATCATTAATAGGATTTCAATTTTAAATTAACAACACTGCTTATGTCATTTTTACCAACTTTACTTACTTTGGAGACAGAAAAACAGTCCTTTTTAAAAATAATATGCTATACGGGTTACTACTTGATAAGCAACATATATAAAGCATAAAAAATTAGTAATCATGTAATAAAAATCCATAAAGCCTATTTATTTCTTGAAATGAGACTGTGTATTTCTGCCTTCTGTAAAGTTGGTGAATATAACATAAGCAGTGTTGTTAGCTAAGGGATGATTTGTAATTTAATCAAAGAACTTAATGTCAATTTTCTGCTCCAATTGCTTGTTGAGTGGCGGAACTCAACAGAGTGCAGGAGAGGAAACGAAAATTGAAAAATAATCAATGATCATTCTGGATGATGAACCAACAATCAATCGCATTTGGAGTCAAGCGCTATGTCTCACTGTACTACAAAAGGGCATACAGTAATCTAATATTCATAAGTCCACATTAAAAGAAGCAAGACAAAAACATACCAATCTCTGGTGTTCCAAGTCAGCCTTGTTCCCAACCATGAGCATGGGGAACTCATCTCTGTCTTTCACGCGCAGGATCTGCTTGTGGAACTTGGCGAGCTCCTCGAAACTTGCATGATCAGCTACTGAGAAGACCAAAAGGAAGCCTTCCCCAGACCTCATGTATTGTTCTCGCATTGCACTAAATTCTTCTTGACCGGCTGTGTCCAAGACTGGAAATAAAAGATATTATATGTTATAAGATATTTTAGGGTAAAAAAATGAACTGTGAACGAAGCTGTCTGTCCAATAATGAAGCAAAGTTGGTTGTGGTTTACTTGGGTGTCTAAATATATTTATATTTTAGTCCCATTTCTCCTATCTGGTACCTGAGACATACACAAAGTATGGTGTTGATTGTCCCTACTCAGCACCCAATGTTCTAAATTTGGGCGGAAAATTAAGAATGGAGTGTCTTGATAACTTTACAAAAGCAAATCCTAAAAAGATTATTATGAAAGACTTTTCTATATAAAAATATTTCTTTTTGTTTGAAAATAACAACTGACTGAAATGACATTTGTTATTGGATCTTTGAGCCCCTGCATTCTAAGTTGATTTCAGAATTGAGAAGTGGAATTCAGAAACAAACTCAGAATACAGGTGAAAGCTGGAAAGTCTATTTAACAATCTTAATTATTGTTTTGGTTCCCATTTTAAATGCACCTTTTATTCACAATTTTTTCCTTCTTATTGCAAATGACTTATGTAGGTCAATATATAAATGTATCATTTATTAAAGAATTTACAAACAAGCAAGGACATGTAAAACAGAAAATAATTTATTAATAAGAACTTATGACTCACTGTCCAACTTAGCCGGGATATCATCAATGACACACTGCTTCGTATAACTGTCTTCAATAGTTGGGTCATAGTCAGTTACAAAATAACTCTGTAATATAAATAGTTTAAATTATATTTAATCTCATTACTATCTTAAATATAAATGCATTTGCCTATAGTATAATAATAATAAGTTTCAGGGTAATAAATTGATAAATAATAAGAAATAGTAGAATAATTATGGGGTAATGATAAAATATTTTTAGATTGTAGTGTTTTATACAATGTAATATCATATTAATAAATGCATATATAACTATACTATATAAATACATAACTTAAAACTTTATGGTTTATTAACCAAAAAAAATGTAACTGTAAAGTAATCATAAAGTAAATATTTCTCTATTGCTATGTTCATTAAGTATCAATTTGTATTTCATTAGCTGAATTATTATTCAGCATCTACAAGACACATTAAAACAACAAGGAAACAGGAAATTAATGTAGTGTAAACAAGAATACTAATGAGGTATCCATATAAAATATTGTACACCCAACAAATATGACTTTGGCCATATGTTGGTTGTGGTAAATAAATATTTCTTGGAGGTGATGACGCCGGTGGGCGGCGACGTTCATTGCTACATGGACCTTGACTCCATAGATCCACTATTTATAAATGTGACTCTATTCATTACATCTGTCATAAAATGTAGAAAGCGAAATCTAAGCATCTTATTTGCCGTTTATATAATATATACTACAATGAAATAAAGAGATTATCTAAAAATAGATAAACATCCGTCTCGTAGGCGTATCTGTAGCCAAATACGGCGAAATACCTGAATAAATTGGATTGTGATAGCACTTTTTCCGACACCTCCACCTCCGACTACCACTAGTTTGTACGTCTGCGCTTGACTAGGTCTATCTCCTGGTCTCGACATTTTTTCGCACTATAAATATTAGTAATAAACAAAATATGATACACTTTATCGATATATTTTCTAATTTCTGCGGCGGACGACGATCAGTGTTCACTGATGATTCAATTGATACGTTTTGTTTTACGTACAGTAGTATAAGTTATGGCAGAAGCAACAGATTATAAAAAGTGCATTTTAAATTATTAAAAAGTAATAATTAACATTAATTACTTAAAGCAATAACAAAAAATAAAAAGTGATACTTTCTACTTTTTAGTATTATTTATTTACTAGTCGGGTTTACATAATGAAGACAACGTATCATTGGTAAATATAAAATAAAGCGGTTTATATTTTTTTTACTTTATTTTTGAAACTTGAGAACACTTCTTATATTAATTTTAAAAACAAAATTAATAAATTAACTTTTGTATATCTTTTATTTTGTATATCTTTTGTAAACATTCTCAAATTTGCACTGACTTAGACAATGTAGAACATACAGTGCGTTCCGTTTTAGGTTTAATTAAAACAATCAAATTTCAAATAAATGTCAAAACCAAAAGTCAAACTCAAAACTAAAACGACTTGAGGTTTTTGGTGTATGAGACCGTTGTAATTTGTTGGGCCTAAATAAAGTTAAAGTACCCGTAAAAGTAAAAATAATATACCCGAATATGTTCTCTACTAGCAGTCAGAGGAAGTTCTGGACCTTTAGTGATGAAAGTGAGCTGGCTCGTCATCGTGAAAAACATAACATACAATTCATTTCAAAACATGGGCACCAAATTGACGAATATCAACGATATAACTTCTTTTTATCTCCAGAGGAAGAGCGGCTGTTGTTGAAACAATATGAGCTTCATTTAAAAGAGTTTTGCAAGAGATTCACGCCTCCAATGCCTAAGGGAGTTGTTGGTACTGCTTTTCATTATTTTAAAAGATTTTATTTATACAATTCAACTATGGATTATCATCCTAAAGAAATTTTAGCTACGTGTGTTTATCTGGCGTGTAAAGTCGAAGAATTTAATGTCTCCATTGGACAGTTTGTTGCAAATATTAAAGGTGACAGGGAGAAAGCTTCAGATATTATATTAAACAATGAACTACTGCTTATGCAGCAATTGAACTATCATTTAACTATTCACAATCCTTTTAGACCTGTGGAAGGATTTTTAATTGATATAAAAACAAGATGCTCTCTAGCTAACCCCGAGCGACTCAGAAGTGGTATTGATGAATTTCTTGAAAAAGTATTTTTAACAGATGCCTGCTTATTATATGCGCCATCACAAATTGCTTTAGCCGCTGTGTTGCATGCGGCTAGTAAAGAACAAGAAAATTTGGATAGCTATGTAACAGATATGCTTTTCCGTGATGCTGGGTCAGATAAACTAGCAATACTTATTGAGGCAGTTCGTAAAATAAGATCAATGGTTAAAATGGTAGAAAGTCCTGCAAGAGAAAGAGTAAGGTTAATTGAAAAGAAGTTGGACAGATGCCGCAACCAGGAGAACAATCCTGATAGTGAAATTTATAAACGAAGAATGAGAGAAGCCCTCGATGAAGATGATCTTCCCCATATTAGTTCAAATAGAATGTCATTGGATACAAGTGGGGTCTCACAGGTGTTGTCACCTTCTGCATCATAAATTTTTATGTTGAAGTTATATTTGACTGATATGAAATATTTTAATTAAAATTTTTATATAGCTAATTGTTTTATTTTTTTTATTTATTTTTCATTAAGCTAGGGGTGCCTACAGAATAACTTTATTTAGTAATTGGAAATCCAAACTCATACTTGCATATACTTTATATACCAATAAAACTTCTGTAGCGGCCAGTCGTGGCCCAGTGGTACAAGCGTGTGACTGTAAACGACTGGTTGTGGGTTCGATTCCCACTCGAAGAGTGGAAATATTTAATATTTCCATTTTCTTCGCTCTGGTGTCGAGGTAAAGCGCGGCGTTAAGTTCCGCCACTTAACACGCAATGCCTCCGAATTCGGCGGAAAGTGTGGAACGGAGTGTCTTAACACTAGGTTCCCTCTGCCTACCCTGCTGTGTGCGGGATATAGCGTGAAGCTATTAAAAACAAAATAAAACTTCTGTATACTGCAAATTCAATCTTAAAAGTGGAAATTAAACTCATTTATTATTAAGCAATAAGAATATTAGGAAATGTATTATCATTTTTTACATAGGCAGTGAAAAACTTTTGTAAGGGCCCTGTTCTCTGCATTGTACCTGATATTAAAACATTTCGTGTTTTGTGGTGAAACAATGCTGCTACTGCAAAACACTCTTTCTAGAGGGGAAAATGAAAAAAATGATAAAATAATATAATCATTATTATAGGTAAATGACTGATTGTGGGTTCGATTCGCACTGGAGGAGTGAAGAAATATTTAATGTTTCCATTTCTTTCGCTCTGGTATCAGAGGCGCGGTGTTAAGTTCCACATTTAACACGCAATGCCTCTGAATTCGGCGGAAAGTGCTGTGTGCCGATACAGCGTGAAGCTAAAAAAAAAGAAAAAAAAATATAGGTGGGGATCGAATCTACAACATTAGCATTTACAATTAGATACTATCAAGCTATCCCTTAACATGTTTGGTTATTGCTTATAGCATTGTTATTTCATTAAACATTGATGTTTTAAAATTATTGACAAAAAGTCATTAAGTATATTAATATAACCTCCAATCAGATATTAACCGTATACGTTATGCATATGGTACTAATAAATAAGCATAGTGAAGTGTTTAACACATGAACTCCGAATTTTATAAAGAAAAGAGAAATTCCTCGAAATTTATATTCTAACTTCGTCCTAATGATCACTTTCGAATAGTTAATTAAAATGAATTTGTCAATGTTGTCACTCCTACCGAAAGCTATCTCGGAAGTCAATTCTGATTAGAAGAACCGGAGAGAAACTTAAATATAAATAAAAGTTAAAAAGTAAAAAAAAGTTGTGGCCAGTCGTGTCGTACTGGCACAAGCGTGTGACTGTAAACGACTGGTTGTGGGTTCGATTCCTACTCGAGGAGTGGAAATATTTGATGAAATGTGTGATGCAATGCCTCCGAATTCGGCGGAAAGTGGGGAACGGAGTGTCTTAACACTACATACCCTCTGCCTACCCTGCTGTGTGCGGGACACAGCGTGAAGCTAAAAAAAAGAAATAAAATATTTACTTATTAAATCTTCACTTAATTTTGCCATAGCGATAATGAAAAACCAGCCTTAAGTTTTTTTGCACATAGCGGAATAGTCAGAGAGAGCCTATTGTGCAGACACTTTGTTTTCCACAACATTGTTTTAAGTGGCAGTGCTTGATGCCGTGCTTTGTATAGGGCGCCAAAGTGGAGAAATGAAAATGAAAATAATACATAGCCAATCCCGGGAATCGAACCCACAACATTCATGTTAACAGACAGTCCAACTCCACAACGACGACCTCAGAGTGATCAATGGTAAAAGGTAAAAAATTAAGAAATAAAATATTACCGTATTTCAAACAAAATAAAACGCAAGCTAAGATCTTGCTTTTTATCGAATTGATCCATTTCTCGGATTCATCGTTTCATCTTTTTATTATATTCGAATTCATCACAAGATCCTGCCTAACTACCTCCCTATGCCGGAAGAAGCGTAAGGCAGCTTTTTTCTATCTATTAGTTATTCATCAAGCTCATATAGAAGTGTTTTCAGAGAGAGCCCAGTGTTCCAAATACTCATTTCTCCTGTTTCCACCTGGTTTCGAGGTATTACGTGTTGATTAGTGAAAGTCAATACCGAGCGAGAAAATTATCTTGTTCGTTCTGGCTTGATAACAAAGTTTTTAAATTATGATTATTCCTTGGAGTAGGAATCGAACTAAGTCCAATTACAATCGGATAGCATCCCACTGAACCAAGATGGTTTTATTTATCTAATACTGTATCTGTATACAATGACTATCCCCACATAAAAAATCATACGTTTTCAAATTATTTTTTAAATTTTCTTTTCATCTTCACGTTTTTCTCGCCCCGCTATAGGGGGGGAAATCAATGAGGACAAGACAATCTGCCCTTCAATTATCATCCGAAAATCAAGACATTGGGTATTGAGTCACGCTTAGCTATTAGAACGAAATTAAAATTAAAAAAAGATCCCAAGTGGGAATCGAACCCACACCCGTCGAGCTTTCAATCAGACGCTATTCTACAGTGCCACGAAAGACGGATTTAATTAATAAATAAAAAAATACGGAAATGGAATAAAAGAAAATAAATTAATCAAAAATATTTATTTGTATACATTTGCATAAATCCAATAACAGTAAAATATGATAAATAGATTGAATTATGCGTTAGATTATATAATATTTGTCCGTACAAAATGGGGAGAGCCGTTGTGGGGTTATCTTAAGTAAGGTGTGTTCAAGGCTTCTGGCAGAGGAGTAGTCTTTCAGCTTCATGCTGTGAAAAGAAAAAAAATGCTGTCTGTTAAATATCACAATAAAGTGTTAAATAAATTAATATTTTGTTTGGTAAAATAAGATAAATAAGCTTTTTTGAAAAAAAAATATTTTTTCCTGGTAATAAAAATCAATTTAAAGACCCATTTAATGAATAAACAAAAATCATCTGTATCATGAATGTAAAAAAAAAGTTTCTTTTAGATCAGCTCCTTTTAGAATTAAGATGTAAACTATTCATATTTTAAAACGACTTTAAAATAAAAGAAAGATTTGTGGGTCAAAATTCAAAAATAATGACATTTTGCAGTCTAAATTTAGAAAGACCTACCCCATATTCTTTGCCATAGAAATACTAACAGGCAAGTTAGTTAAAAATACCATATTATTTGGTTTAACAAACAAAAATAATACATTACTTGAATCATTCTGTAAATGTTAGCCACAGCTTCTTCACTCCTGCAGACGATTGGACCCATAGACCTCTTGCCTCCCCAACTGGAGGTGAAAGTCAATTGCGCCTGAGTAGCCACGAAGCAGGCCACGAGGAACACGAAGATCAAAACTTTGAACATTTTGCGGTTTTTTTTGTATTATTTTCCTTAATTTGTTGGTATTTGAATGGAAGCGCAGTTGTTTGTGATTCACTGTCCGATGTTACTTAGCTTTTATATCCCCGAAGCCCTTTAAAGTTTAATTTATTTTCAATTATTATGATGGGAGAAAACTAATTGTGTACGGCCTCTTTAATTTAGAGTGGGATTGTATATTTGATGTATATAATTTTCTTTTGTTTTTTCTTCTATGGTAGTTGCAATGTACGAAATTTTACTCATTAATTGTCAAAATAACTATAGGGATATATTTCAATTCTACCACTGATTACTGATTGATACACTTTTACAATATATACATTTTACAATATATATATGTTAGTTTTAAAAGGAAGTAAAGATAGATATTAACTATATAATACTGCTTGCCTCACTTTTATATATGTTTACATGTAATCTTGACAACTTGTTATGGTGTTATTTGATGGCTCTAATCTTAAAAGCATGGATTAATCATAGCTACCCCAATCGACATTGAAAACAGTTATTTTACAACTAAAGCAAATTATATAACTATAAACATACTATATGTTTATTGCTATCTCACCCGTGGGGGGACGGGTCAAGAATACAATTCCTCTCCGCTGTTGGGCAGCGTCCCGTAAAAGACGGGTAACCCAGTAGTTTGATGGTAGGAGATTCGTTCTCCGACTGGCTCGCGACCACTATCATGTCAAAGACGAACCGCCAAAAAACTTATGATGTGTTCCGGTTCGATGGCATGTAAGCCAGCTTTCCCGATTCCCACCATTCCCATCCTTCCTCCCTCCTTCCATCCTACATCCTCAAGCCTGGCAACGCGTCCAAAACTCTATTGTTGTGGATTTCTATGGGCGAAGGTAATCACTTACCATCAGGTGGTCCTTCTGCTCGTTTGCCTCCTTTATTCAATAAAAAAAAACCATTAGCAGAGTTCTTCACATTTTATTCATTCAAAGAAATTGTCTGCTAGGTGGAGCTTTCTTTAATGCATTTGCAGACCACAGCTTAATATCCACCACTTTTTAAATGCTCTGTGCTCTGTTCTCTATAACCTGCCCCATATACTAACTTAACAGTTTGTGTTTCGTTTTGTTGTATTTTCTAAGCGACTGAATTCTATTATTACCCTAGCATTACAGATACCTACCGAGTTTTAAACTCATAATATGATATGTAATGCACCGTGTTGATTAAGGGCCGAATTTCACAGTACCTACCAGTACCAGTAATTTCTCTAGAAAAGATGATAGTGGAGTGCATAGTATGTGAACCGTACCATGCTAACTTAAAGTATGTATGTATTGGTATACCACCAGAGATTTCATAGACAATTAGGGTAGTTCCCATGGCCTCGGCTAGTGGCAGTTAAGAAGGCGCACTGTCAGGATATAGTGGAAAAACGGTGGCGTACTAACTGCCAGACAAGGTTTATCGCTGATGATGTTATTGATTATGATAGTTATAAGTTGGGCATTATTGGAGACATACAGCTAGCTGTACAAGGGTCCTGATGCATAGGGAATGGATCGCATCTATATTTTTTTCATTATATTTAGGTGATACGGTGATATTGAAACCGCGTATATCAGTGAACTTGTGTCTAGACCAGTAGTGGGGAAACTTTTTTATTATAAAAAAACATAGAAATATCAAAAGAGGACCATGGTTACGGGTATGGCTCTTTTTCTGGCTAGTCTGGTTTGCAAATACCACTCAAATATGCAACTATCACTCGCAGTACGAGCTGCGTCGTAGTCGGCACTATGAGCATGCCCACATGCCCGTAGTGCCCACTACGATGTATCCGCGCTTGGTTAGAGGGCCCTAAGCTCCACAACCGCAGTGCACTGCACCACCTAATCCTATAGCTACGCTGCTGCCTATTAATATATTTAGAAAATATAAATAAATAATAAATATAAGAAATAATCCATACAGCTAAGGAATCCTCAATTTCAGTTAGTTCGCATATTGCGTATTTAGACAAACAGACAATTTCAAAGGAAAGAAATGTATTTTCTTTGTATATACCTAAAAATTATTAACTATTATATATGATTTTAATTTGAAAATTACCCAAAAACTTTACCAACATTATGAAAACTAGACGCTTCCTACAAAACAACAAGACACTGAGAAAATTAATTATCCTCTACTCCTAGGACTTCACTTGATTTTTTTCTTTAATTGAACGGCGACATATCTTCAACAAACAAATAGCCACATACCAAACTGGCCTTTGCTTCTTGAAGATAACGTTGAAAATGACAAAAGACGATATTGCCCCAAGAAAATTTAAGAAAAACCATACATTTGTGGTATAAATAGGGAAACGTGTTCGTTTGAAATCATTCCAACAATTTCTCCCATACATCCAAGATGGCTGATCTCAGACGTTTGATCAAACGCGCCGCTTTCTGCCTGGTCTTCGCGATGGCAAACCTCTTCGCTGCTACCGACGGGCAGCTCACTTTCTCTTCGGGATGGGGAAAGCGTTCCAGAGATGATGAAATTACCATCGATCTGGACGACCAACTCCAATAAACGATTGATTTGGTA
Source organism: Dryas iulia moderata (assembly GCA_019049465.1). Classification (NCBI taxonomy): domain Eukaryota; kingdom Metazoa; phylum Arthropoda; class Insecta; order Lepidoptera; family Nymphalidae; genus Dryas; species Dryas iulia. The sequence continues at coordinate 10,549,964 of CM032434.1, forward strand.
AGTTCTTTTAATATATTTTTAGAAAACATTGTATATATAATAGAGAGTCATATTGGCACAGTAGGGAGGGATAATATTTAAACTATTTTCATTGGAACGTGCCTTGATAATATTTCTTTCTGGCTACACTGATATGGAGAACGAAGCGAAAAGTTGAAAAAATAAGCTACTGCTAATGCGGTAGAAGAAGAAAATCGGCTTGTCTAGAACATTTAAAAGTATCATTGTCTGCAATAAATCTGTATATAATAATCACTTTAAAAAAAAAAGAAGTCCCGCTGAGTTTCTTGCGCCGGTTCTTCTCAGGTCTGAGGCATTAAATTTAATGAGCCGGTGGTAAACAATTTGACGTTCAAAAAATGAAGCTTGTAACTTCTTATTTTGAATAAAATTATTTGACTTTGACTTTGACAATCAGCAGTTCATTTTTAGCACGTACATCATAGTAGGCGTAGGCGTAGACGTAGGCAGCTTTTAAAGCATCTATTTAAATTTGGTTAAGTAAGCGGAGGAATCGGCAGATTTCAAGAGTTGAGTGGCGGACCTCAACGGCGCGCTTTATCATGTTTACCGCTGAATGGTGAACCTACCCTAAATCGCGGTTTTTAGTCAGACGCTGTCCCATTGCGCCATGACGATCTGAAATATATATAAAAAGCTTACGCAATAAATTCTTTATATGAAGAATGTAAAGAATGCCACCATATTCCACTTAGGTATTGTTAGAACGATAAAAACAGTTATACTGATGTATGACCTAAAATAGTTATGAATAATACATTTATTAATATTAGGAGGCTCCTTGGTGTATAGAATTAGCTCTAGTAACATGTACTATATGTTAATTTATATAAAAGTACCTACTTGTCAAACAAAAAAGGTGCGGAGTTCCGCCACTCATCAATGTATTTTTCATGTTTATTTTATTAATATAATGTATTTTTAATGCATTATTGGCAAATATGTTTTGAATTTCTGAACTTTTTCTCCACTAAAATTTTAACTGTGCCAAATTTCATAGTATTCCGCTTGTAGAATTTTCGTAGAAATACTTTCGCGTACTATATACTACTACTAACTAAACAAATTATTTTTTTAATTATTTGTCGTATTGTAAAGTTACATTTGCAAGTATATAACTATATAATATAATGAATTTATATTAATAACTAGCGGCCCGCTGGCGGCCTCGCCGCGTGAATTATTTCGGTATATTGCGACCCTCGGGGGTGGATTTTTGAGAAATAAAGTAGCATATGTTTAACCTTAGATTATCAACTATATTTATGTCAAAATTCATTACATTCGGTCAAGCGGTGTAGATTTTTCATATAAACTTTCATCCCCTATTTCAACCCTTTAGCGGTTGATTTTTGAAAAAAATAAGTAGCCTATGTTAGACCCAGTCACTTTTACCACTTTCATTTTAAATTTCATCCAAATCGGACCGGTAGATTAGCCGTGAAAGCGTGACAGACAAACACACAGACATTCGCATTTATAATATAAGTATGGTATAATAACTTAGTCATCTAGAACGTCTTCACAATGTTTTCTCTCTGAACTTTTTTGGGCATAATTTAGTTTCAGGCTTTTCCCCCATTGTGTTGTCGTGAATGATAACTAGTGTCAAAACTCTCCGTTCTTCACTTTCCAAATGTTGTCTTGTTCAACATCGCGTTTATAATCAAATGTGGTCAAGGTAGACGCATCTCATACGTAATTATAATAAACTCATAAACTGTGGCCAGTCGTGGCCCAGTGGCACAAGAGTGTGACTGTAAACGACTGGTTGTGGGTTCGATTCCCATTCGAGGAGTGGAAATTATATTTCCATTTTCTTCGCTCTGGTGTCGAGGTAAAGCGCGGCGTTAAGTTACGCCACTTAACACGCAAGCCTGCGAATTCGGCGGAAAGTGGGGAACGGAGTGTCTTAACACTAGGTTCCCTCTGCCTACCCTGCTGTGTGCGGGATATAGCGTGAAGCTATTTATTTATTTTTTTATCTCATAAATAAGAAAACTCAAAAACTCATAAAACCGTCATAATTTTTAATAGTCATGCTTCTATCAAAAGTTTAAACATTAATATGGACATCACCTTAACATAAAAGTTATATATTTTTTACATCTAGTATATGGGGAAAACGTAAAATAAAAGACCAATTCATGTATTTAGATGGGTATAATTTTATTAAAATCCTTTCGCATCATATCTTATACAACAGTCCATAAAACTTAAACAAATAAAACAAACATAACAATGCATTTTATATAGTATAATATATAGATAGACGGTAATTCTATAAAAAATGAGTCTAGTATACTGTTTCCTGGCAAGTTATCGTAGGAGCTGTTCACTTTCAGTTATTTATGTTATTTTGAAATTATAATAATATCGATATGTTGAATATTTCCAAATGTCTAATTGACCTAATTTCTTTACAGACGACCGGTGTTACCAGTATGGAAAACGAGATTTTATATTATGTTGCCAGTGCTTGATTAAAAATAACAAAAAAATGGACATTTTTCTATTCATCACAGCCCAAGAATATCTAACGAGAACATATCCAAACGAATAGACAACAGATTTGCTACTGATTAATTAATTAATTACTGGGCCTAATTACATTTCACATTTATAAATAATCATCCTCTACCCTGCTTCCTAATATTGCACCACCATTCAATCATAATTTAATGAAACTGTATAATGAAATGACACTTTCCATCATTATGTAATGATACGATTATCCACGTTGTATCTATCAGGTGCATGTGCAATACTATAGCAGTAGTTCTTGTTGATTGATTTGAGGCTCGCTTCATTATCATTATAATCATTAATCATTGATTCTTGTAGCATTCATTATTCATTGCACGTCATTATTTAGCCTCAAATTACCAACACAGAATTTATTATAATTATAGTGTAGTTTTAATTGCATCAAGTTTCTGTTTAAATATTTCCATATTGCATATCTTATAGTATTTTTTAAAGTATTCCACCCATACATTTTCTATTGTAAATATTAATTTATGACATAAAAATGCATTCCGAAAACTTGATACGATTATCACCACTATCAGAACTTCGCCTAACATTTACATAACCGTGTACAGTCAACAAAGTAAATGACGAAACAAAGGGACGGAAAGAGAGAAATGAGCAAGAATGGAAAAACAGATCCAAAGACATGGATAACGCTTCTTAGTATAATTTAAAATTTTATTATAACCGAACACAGCGATAGTGATATATTACATTGAATACTAAATATATTATTCATCACAGCATGATTGTTTTATTGTTTTAACCTTAATTCATTATATTAGAGCATATCCAACTTTTCTTTAGCTCCTCAGCATTTTTCATTTAAAATTATTTAAGTTATTTAAAATAACAAATGGAAAATAATTTTATTTCCATTTATTTATTCCTATGGTACCTTTTTCATAATATTTCGGTACCACACTTTGTTAACGTTTCAATTCTTAGTACATACCTACGTATAGGTAAATTACTGATAAAAAATAACTCATTTTATTTTTTATTTTGTGCCAACATCGTGCCAAAAATTGTCAAGGTCAATAAACAACGATTCACACCAGCGAATAGCAGCGAAATAGAACCGCAAAGGAGAGAGATAAACCTGTTGGCTAGCCATCCCTAACCTTTGAGAAGAGAGAGGCAATTAAACGCGATCTCCTAAATCTAAACCAACCTTTAGGAAGGCGGATGACGGTCCCTGTGAGAGATGTCCTCGAGGCTGTGGTCGTTTACGATCAGAGACCCAAAGACAAAGTCGCACGGACATCGTAACAAATGAACAAATTAAATGCAGATAGTTTAATTATTTACAAGAGATAAGCATTCAAAATCAGTCTAGATTTAAGAGCGTATTCTGAACCCCACTAGATGTTTTAGTGCAAAAGATATGTAGTAGTAATCAGATTTGTCTCCACAATGTCGACATTCTTTTCATTCTATGAGCCCTTTAAGTCCATCTCATAATAAATACCAACAAGAAAAAACGCAAAAGCGTCTTTTCGACACACCTTGCTCACCGCCCTGATGTTGCCGTCATCTTTACCAAACATGACATCATAGAGCAAATCTAATAGCCATACCTATACCTATACGAATACTTTGTTAGATAATGTATAGATTAAAATAAAGGAGAGTGTGATATTCACTGGAGCAAACTAGAATGTCAGTGAGTTGTCGTGTTTTCTCTTAGCAAGCAATACTTTGGGTCAACCCGAACAACCTTTGGCCAGAATGGCTTTTAACGTTACGCCGAACTGCATTAAAATTAGTCCTTAATTATTGCTTAATTAAGATTGCACCTACTTAGTACTGAACTTTTTACTTTAGAGCCGAAGACAAGAAATCCGACTACATGTTCAAACTTTCGACATACCTCTACCCTTTAATAACGCAATTTGAACTAACCAAAATAGTTGTAATAAATCATTAAAACAATATAATGGTATTACAATAAAAATACAAATTGCAAATCAACAAACGTTAAGTTTTAAATTAATCAAACAAGGAGCAGACGTTACAAAAGGAAACAATACGTATAAGAAATTATAACAACCTATAGCAGAAACTGTAATCCAGCTCAACCTTAGGAAATTTCAAATCATGTAGCCGAAGACCGTGTCTCTTTTCATCCCGCGTGTAATTTTCACACCATGGACTGGCACTCCCGGGTTCCCTGAGCTGCCTAACAGGAGCTTCTGTCTCGGCTTGGCCGAGGCAGGGCTCTGGTCGGAGCTCCCTCAGGAGGGTGGTCTCACGCCAGGCGGACCCCGCGGCCCTACCACCGGTCGGGTTCAGTCGCCTCTTACGACTCCCGGATACCCCGACGTGGGATTGGGGATAGTATTCTGCTCCGCCCCAATACGGAGTTTATGTTATCTTGAAATTAAACTTTTGACTGGATTAATTGTTTAGAGTTTTGGTACTCCAAAACGCGAAAACAAAAGACCTTATTGGTTTAGTCATTTTCTTATATTTATTGTTGAAATATTTGTTGTAAGTTTTTTTCATTGACATGAAAATTACACTTGCTTAAAAGTTTCATCCAGTAAACGACTTTATTTGTTTTTTGAATAATTATATTAAACCTTCAAGAATTATTTAAAATTTTATTGTTGCCTTGTACGACCATTATTGGTCATTAAAATAAAAACGATTTTATATATTTTATTCTATATTATAATCCAATTTTAATTTCCCATTCAGAACTTAACCAATATTTATTTGGATGACGCCACCTTGCTTATAAAACTATAAAACAATCACGCTGTTTATTTATAGTACATTTAATATATTATATACAGTGAAAAATAGAGTGGTGTGATAGATAAAATCTTAGTATAGTCTTCTAAAGTAGCTGTACAGTGAGCGACACAGGTGTTGAGTAGGTATTTATTTACACTGCCATTACCTACCTTCACAATATATAACCATCTTTTTTGGCACACCCAGAACCCCATCAATATCGAATCACCGAGAAAAAACCACATAACCGTTAATAAATTCGAAAATATACTAATATAATAATAATTCATAATTTTTTTTACATACATACATATTATTTATGTATATCTATTAAATAGTTAGAATCCATTAAAATTTGGTTTCCGGTATACAAGAACGAACGGCCAAAAGCCGTTATTTTTAAATTTTTCTAATTTTTATTTTTAAATATTTTTTTCCCTAACATCCTCATCCATAAGGCCACTTGCTCCTTTCGTAAATAATTTCAAGGTAAACGAATTCCAACATTACCATCTACCCACATATCTAGAGCTGGCTGCACCAAAAAAGATAATGTTTAACGCATACCCTAAGACTACGTATAATGAATTTTAAATTCAATAGGTTTTGAAATAATGAAACATACCACTATTCTAGTTCTACGTTAACTGAGAAAGTCGTTGAGACTCCACAAATAGTTTAAAATAATTTCACGTCCATATATCAAGTAAATAGCTACAGTATATATATATATGGTATGTATGTATGTATGTATGTACTTCCGCTTACCTACAGACCTCTTCTGTCGCACGCCAATATCATCCTTATTAATAAATACGTCTAGGGTTATAATACCATGCGACATTTGAGGCTGCAATCGTCTTAATCTAACAACACAGAGGAATTAGATATTCATTGATCTAAAGATTTTTCTATTATACACTAAACGATGATTCCGATGCGATCATTAACCACTCTCTTCCAATTTCTATTTTTAATACATAATTTGTTAATGTAAAATATCCAAAAATGTATTTTCATTTAGACCTGTACTATTGTATTCACAGTAGGAATTTACAATATGGGGGACTATTCAAATTTGCTGGTTCCAAATCGCATCGTCTCCATCAAAACCGCACGAATCTGACTCCAGGAGATGACGTGCGTCTATTTTATGTATTCAATATGTGATAGATATTTAGACATTTATTATATGAATCTACTAATCATTACACTGTTACTGTAGTCCATTCACGTAGTCACAATCAATCGCTCAAGTAAAATTATCCAAAAATGTGTTGAAATAATGTCCATTTGTACAATGAGTTGATTGTATGTGTGTGCTGCGCCTCGCTCCTCAGTCGCCTCGCTTTAAACGCACAAAAGTATACGCCAGTAGTTAGCAACTCGTCTTGCTGTTCGTCCAATTATGTCGTGTTCTGTAGGAAATTTGTCTTGGAAGCAGTCTTGCTATGAATATTTTTGTTAATATTTATGTTGGTTTAGTTTATAAATGGCTGGAATAGAGACTGTAGATGTTGTCACCACTCGTATCATCTTTCGATGGTTTTCGTTATAGAATTTGTACTTCGTTCAACTTTTTTTTTAATTCATAGGTCTTTTCAGCAGCCAATGTATCATTATTATCAATTTTTCCCCACTCATATAATAAGCATACGAGCTTGTGTTATGCCAATTTTCATTTAGCTTAACCTTGATTTTCCATATTCCCAAAAATTTAGTTTGAAATGAATTTTCAATTACGCACACCTACAGCAGTTCACTACAGCAGACGAGACCGGGGGGCGGTGCGGGGGGCGCGGGGGCGACGGGCGGCGGGGCGCGGCGCGCGGGGGCGGAGGCACAGCGCGTATACGACCACGAACACGCCGTAGGGCGAGAGCACGGCGGCCGCGATGCGAGCCGCCGGCGCGCCGCCCGAGGACGACCAGAGGAATCACTTCTCCTCGTCCTCGTCGCGGAACAGGTATGTCGACCTGGATGGGGGTTAGGAAGGTGTTAAAATATTACATGTCAGTTATTATAACAAAGTTATTGGGAAATTATAACCGGATTTGGGAAGCGGATAAAGTTTTTTTTTATATCGGGGTATAAATCATTGAAAGTTAAAAAATGTATCTTAAAATACTAACTTCAAAACACTAAACACACAAAAGAAAGATAACTACGTCTGATTGTAAACGCCATTAGTTGTGGGTTTGATTCCAATCGGGGAAATGCTTATGTTAAATTAATCTTCATTGCCCCGCTCTGGTAAGAAGCCCAAACGTGGCAGACCAGTGGTTTCAGAGAAAAAACGGAGAACAGAGTATCTTCATACAAAATTCTCTCTGAATACGCTGCTATAATATAAAACTGTAAAGAACGTGAACGTAAGAAAAAAAGGAGGAAATTAAACTATAAATTCATTGTGTCGTGGTCCGAGAACAGTTGTGGCACAGGGGCATAAAGTGTGACTGTAAACTCAATAGGTTCTGGGTTCAATGCCCACTCGAATAAATAGAAATATTTCACATTTCAACCTTTTCACTCTGGTGTTCAGACCAAGCGCAGAGTTGAGGTCCGTCACTTAGCACACAATACTCTAAAATTCGGCGAAAATGGAACGGAGTGTCCTAAAATTATTTATCCTGCTGTGTGCGGAATAACAGTATAAAACCAAAAAAAAGCTTACCAGTAGGCCAAATTAAAGAGCGCAAACACGAGCGGGAAGGTGATCCTAGATATAACATCTATCCTCTTGGAGCGAGTCGGGAACTTGGACATCCAGAGGCGGCAGCAGTTCTTGCGGGGCGGGTTCATGTGTATCTCGCACTGCCGCATCTTGTCCACCACGCCGCCGCGCATCAGGGGTTTCTGTACGTTGCAGACCAGTCAGGGAGGACGGACAAGTTGCATTTTGGATAAAATTCTACGATATGTCCTAGCTTTGTTCCTTAATTTTTTGATTTTGATATTTTTTTCATTTACAGCAAGAAATATCAGTAAAGAAATATTGACTTTGTTATTTGCGGATCGGTCAAGGATAACGGATTAGTTGCATTTTGGATATAATTCTACGAAATCTCCTAGCTTTGTTCCTCAGTTTTTTTGATTTTTTATTTTGTTATTTACAGCAAGAAATATCAGTAAAGAAGTATTGACTTTGTTATTTGCAGATAGGTCAAGGATAACAGATAAGTTGCATTTTTGGTACAATTCTATGATGTTTCCTAGCTTTGTTCCTTAGTTTTTTGATTTTGTTTTTTTTTTTATTTACAGCAAGAAATATCAGTAAAGAAATATTGACTTTGTTATTTGCAGATAGGTCAAGGATAACGGATAAGTTGCATTTTTGGTACAATTCTACGAAATGTCCTGGTTTTGTTCCTTAGTTTTTTTTTATTTTGTTATTTTTTTTGTTTACAGCAAGAAATATCAGTAAAGAAATATTGACTTTGTTATTTGCAGATAGGTCAAGGATAACGGATAAGTTGCATTTTGGATATAATTCTACGAAATCTCCTAGCTTTGCCCCTTAGTTTTTTTGATTTTGTTATTTTTTTTATTGACAGCAAGAAATATCAGTAAAGAAGTATTTAAATTTGTTATTTGTTTTATTTACAGCAAGAAATATCAGTAAAGAAATATTGACTTTGTTATTTGCGGATCGGTCAAGGATAACGGATAAGTTGCATTTTGGGTACAATTCTATGATGTATCTTAGCTTGTTTGTTTCTTTCGGTCGGTTTCGATCTTGAGTTTTCTTTTTAATTAATTAGATCGAGATTGGTAATAATAATAAAGACTTTGTATTTGTTATTTGCAGATTGGTTAAGGAAGACGGATAAGTTGCATTTTGGACACTACGACATATCCAAGTTATTTGTCTCTTTATTTGTCTTCTTTTACTTTTAATAATTTACAACAAGAAATATTACTAAAGTAATATTAACTTTGTTATTTGCAGATCGGTCAAGGGTCTTCCTTGACCGATCTTAGTTAGGACAAGTTATATACAATTGTACGATATATCCTAGCCCTTTTTGTCCCTTTATTTGTGTTCTTTTTAGTTTTAATCATTTTCTTTATATTTACGGCAAGTTAGTAAATTCGAAAATATTTTTAAAAAACGTATGAAAGTTTGAATGCAGCTTTTAAAATGTTAAAAGTAAGTTAGGAAATATTGATAAAGAAATATTTAAATTTTTTATTTGCAGACCAGTCATGAAGGACAAGTTGCATTTTGAATACAATTCCACGATATGACCTAGCTTTGTTTGTCCGTTTTTTCAGTTTTTTTGATTTTGTTAGTATTTTTTGTTAATAGCAAGTGGAATTATTAATTGTAATATAAAGATATATTAAATTCGTTATTTTAGAAGCAATTGGGCATTATTAGGTATAAAGATATATTTGTTCTGCGGAACGTAAAGACGTAAAACGCCAAATTAGCTAATCCTACCTAATATTTTATTTTTTTTTATCTCATACAAAACATATACTTACGTTTTATTATATTTATATATGTACAGGTTCAGATTATTTAGATAAATCTTAAAATATTTTAAATTAATAAAAGACATTCAGACATGCCAGCTAAGAAACCAAGTTGATATTGAAGAAAATAAATTTACCTAATATTCAATATACAAAACTAACAAATTAACTTCAAAACGAAGAAATACAAAAATACAGACTCGATGACACTACATCATAATCAGAACAAATCTCAGAATACAATATAATCCAAGCAAATACAAAAGAAAATTTAGACCAAAACATTGAAACTCCAGTCTAACATGGACGTCCAGCATGCTGTTTGCAAATCAAACTTACTTTAGGGAACAAATTAACATATTTAGCATCAAATTTAGATGAATTTGATATCAATCGACATGATTTCTATCTACATAAACGACAAATCAAATGCGAGCTCACCATCGCAAACGTAGTGTTACTATCAGTGTCCAAGAGATCTGATGCTGCGTCCATGCTTGCGGCCGCTTCCATTTCCCGCCTGGTCTTCTTCATATTTTCTCGATGCATGTCAGATCTAGAGGCGTAGTTCACTAGAGCAAACTCTAGTAACGCCCCGAATACAAATGTCAGGCACACCCCCGTCCATACGTCGATTGCCTTTGTGTACGAGACGGGGGGAAGCGAGGCGTTGATGCCGGAGGACTGGGTCGCCATGGTTAGGAGTGTTGTTACACCTGTGCCAATCATGTTTAAAATTTAAATACGGAGAGAGTTTAGTTGGAATAATATTTAGGGCTTGAAATCTTCTACTTTAAAGGTAATTGTGGTACAATGGGATAGCGTCTAAATATGAAAGTGATTGGTTGTGGGTTCCGTTCTCGTTCGGGGAAATGATTATATTTAATTTAATTTTATTTTTCCGCTCTAGTAAAACAGACAATTATCTTATCTTATTTATCTTATCACTAGGTTCTCTCTGAATATCATAGTCGTCTATTTTCAAAAACGAATTCAAAAGTAAAGGATTTCTTCTGCATGGATTTCAAAACTTAATATCTACTTCAAACTTCAATGTTACGAAATCACAGAGTCATTAAAAATATCAGCTATTAGATAGACCTACTAAAAAAAAGCTTCTTTCCTAATAAATGTCATAGGGATAGAAAAATAACAGAAAAATAAAATAAAGAAAACTAAATATAACTGTATAAATTAGGTTTACTTAGATATATGCATATTGCAATCTATCTGTTTCGGAAACTTACCAAGCGAAACTCTAGCAGGCACTGCGCCCTGGTCCAGCCAAAAGGAGACCCACGACACTATGACCAACATGCAGCAAGGTATGTAGATCTGTATGAGGTAGTAACTGAACTCTCTCTTGAACAGCAGGTCCACTTTGAGGCAACTGTATTCACCTGGAATATGGATAAATTGTAAAATTTGCGTATTTGAAAATTATTTACTGTGATAGTTTTTCAACATTTTTAGAAAAGGTATAAAATATAATCACACGTAAGATTCGAACCCGCGCTTCTTAGATGTCATCTAAGCGACATGAGCACTAAGCCATGCGATCTACATCTAGTTGCGTTGAAATTGTTATATCCTTATTGCAATGTGTTGTCATTCTTAAAATCTCTGTAAAAATATTTTTATAAATTTCTGCTGCGCCCATATTATTTATACGAACAATCGCTTGGCGAGAAAGAATTCGGTTATGAATATAAATATGTAATACATACTGAAATTTAAAAAAAAACTGTATTTCGTATCTTTAGTTTACTTGAATAACACTAAAGTAAAAATGTTAAGGTATGGTGTTCCTAAACTATTAAGTCCGTTCTAGAGAGCGTAAAGGTAGATTCATACAGGCAGGATAAAATAATTGTATATAATAAAGTATTCGTTGAGAACATACGTTTGGTTGTCATAATAATGTTTTCTTTCTTTCTTTTAGCTTCACGCTATATCCCGCACACAGCAGTGTAGGCAGAGGGAACCTAGTGTTAAGACACTCCGTTCCCTTCTTTCCGCCGAATTCGGAGGCTTGCGTGTTAAGTGGCGGAACTTAACGCCACGCTTTACCTCGACACCAGAGCGAAGAAAATGGAAATATAATTTCCACTCCTCGAGTGGGAATCGACCCCACAACCAGTCGTTTACAGTCACACGCTTGTGCCACTGGGCCACGACTGGCCACAATATTTTCAGCAACAAGCAGTAATAGTAAAAACAACATCAAATATCTCTTAAACCTTTCAATATATTATGTATTTCAGTCAACATACTCGTACATACTTATTCGTTCAATGCTCCGGTTCAATAGCTGATGAGCTCTTCTAAAACTTTTATTTTTAAAGCGAGGTCACACAGTAGGTTTAATTCTACATAGTTATTTCGCTGACTTAAAACAAGATGTGTTTTTTTTTTCTTCAAATAATATTATTTACTATAATATAATACAAGAAAACTGTAATTTCAAAAATTATAAAAATACACAATCATTATTTTTATAATTAATATTATTTTTTTTGTCTTCACGCTGTATCCCGCATACAGCAGGGTAGGCAGAGGGAACCTAGTGTTAAAACATTCCATTCCCCACTTTCCGCCGAATTCGGAGGCATTTCGTGTTAAGTGGCGGAAATGAACACCGTGCTTTGCCTCGACACCAGAGCGAAGAAAATGGAAATATTAAATATTTCCACCTTTCGAGTGGGAATCGAACCCACAACCAGTCACTTTACAGGCACACCCTGTGCCCTTGCGCCACTGGCCCTGCATCTTGCATTATGTATTCAGTTATTTTTATCAACTTCAGCCTATAGTTAAGATATTTAGTTAATAATATAGATATAGTTAATGATATCTTAGACTTTATTCTGTCAAACAAGACGTGTACAATACAATTGCCTAATCGAAGAGAATGTCTTGAAAAAACAAGGCAAAGCCTATTCTACAGATCACTAAAAAATATTACTGGAGATAAAAACGCAGCTTCCGCTCTCTTTAACTATCTGTCTGAGGATAAAACGTGAAGCTAAAAATACAATTTTTTATAAAAAAACTTTCCTTTTATCTAAAAATAATCAAAACTAAACCTCAAAGGCTTTGAATGAACAACAAAAAGTGATTTTTCAAGCGTTAATATAAAAATAACCTACTCGTGTCTCTCGTTACTTCACTTATGTATGTACGAGTAGGTACCTAGTTGTACGACGAGATTACTTTTTACTACTTTATGCATTCATATATTGTAAAATTAATTTCAGATTTTTTATAAAAGCAACTTAAAACTAATATTAACATCTTTGTTGGAAGTTACTTCACACTGTATCCCGCACACAGCAGGGTAGGCAGAGGGAACCTAGTGTTAAGACACTCCATTCCCCACTTTCCGCTTAACATTGTGTGTTAAGTGACGCAACTTAACGCCGCGCTTTCCCTCGACACCAGAGCGAAGAAAATGGAAATATTAAATATTTCCACTCCTCGAGTGGGAATCGAACCCACAACTAGTCACACGTTCGTGCCACTGGGCCACGACTGGCCCCTGTAGAAGTAACAATATGAAATAATGTTACTATGTTGCATAGCTCAAGTAACTGTCAAAAAAATTACTTAAAAATTCCGTTCATACTAGTGTATATTTTTTTGTTTTTAAAACAAGATCTAACATTTCACTTTTTAATTGAATTTTTCGTAAAAGCAATGATGCTAACGTATTAAAAAGATCTAAACCTCGTACTTTGACTATTACCAGAATAGGAGAGTGTTTATAATTGAAATTATTTATTTATTTATTCTTTGCAATATTTTATTTTAATGTCACCAAAAAGTTAGAATTCGAAAATTAAAGTTGCTCCTTACTACAGCAACTATCTGCCATTGAAAGTCCGGTTAAAGTCGGTCTAGCCATTTCAGAGATTAGCCGGAACAAACACACGGACAAAAAATGTAAGAAATGTCATTTTAGTATATGTACCGTGTACCGTGTACCTATACAGGCATTTAGCAACAGGCGGTTATTTTAATATGCCAAAAAAGACACTCCAACTACTACTATAGAAGTATAGACTAAAAAAAAAAAAAAAATAGCTTCACGCTATATCCCGCACACAGCAGGGTAGGCAGAGGGAACCTAGTGTTAAGACACTCCGTTCCCCACTTTCCACCGAATTCGGAGGCTTGCGTGTTAAGTGGTGGAACTTAACGCCGCGTTTTACCTCGACACCAGAGCGAAGAAAATGGAAATATAATGGAAGTATAGACTAGAAATGTAATAATATACGAAAACCACCCTAGTTAAAATTAACCCTCAAGGTTTTGTAAGGACAATAGAAAATGATATAATGTAGACTTTATTACAACTTATTTTGGTTATAAGCATTTCTGTAGAAAGATTTTTACAAATTTCTGCTACCCAAAGATTATTGTATGAACAATAAAGCGTATAAGAATTTCGATGCAGCTGGTAGCAGAACGAATGGCTCAGTTGTGAGAGCGTCTGCACGGTATCAGGAGGCGCGGGTTCGAATCCCGCTGCATTAAAATTTTTAAACGTTTTCTAAATGTCTTTTTCAATTTTCCTAAGTGTGGAATAACACTTTAAAAATGCTTAAATAGGCTTCAAATATTAATACAATCTACTATTGTCATTTTTGCCATTTCACTCAGTTACATACTGAGTTACGAGTACTACTACATACTTACTTGTACAATGAAGTTATTATTTAGTACTTCGTATGATTATTTAGGAGGTTATATAACTTTTTAAAACTGAGACCATCGTGATGCAGAGGAACATCGTCTGACTGTAAGCGTGGTTGTGGATTCGATTCCTACTTTGGGGAACGATTATAAACAAAAAAAAAATTTCTGCTTCGCTCTGGTAATATAATTCAACACGCAGTACCTCAATTTCGGATGGAAAGAGGAGTGATTCCTTGACTCTAGATTCTCCCATGTGAGAAAAAACGTGCCCTTTGCACGTTTTTCCATTTTCTGACCACACGGTCCCAAAGGGAGCTGTAGTGTTGATGAAAATTAACGACGCATTTTATTTAAAAAGATCGATTTATTTGTTTAATTGTAGAGAGAGCAACTTGCACTCCCATTAATTTGTTGCACTACATAAGTAACTAACTGCAACATTAGATTAAAAGTATTCTCCAAAGGCTATATAGGGACAATAGGAACCAATGTATATATATGTATTTTTTGTACTAGCTTCAAAAAGCGTGAAGCTGAAAAAAAACCTACTTGCATAATAAAATAGTTCCTAGGGACCATAGAGCATGTAAAAAACGTAGTTTAATATGTACTAGGGCAAATATTGTATCCTTTATTTTCGAATATTCCATTCATTTTTCAATACTATACTTTTTATCTTGTCAAAAGAATTATTAACTATTAATACCTCTCGCCTTTCATTGTAAGGAAGAAAAATAAGATAATCGTTAATACACCTCCCGTAGCACAAACAGTAGACTTATAGAATAAATTCCTTATTGCATGCCAATAGCAGTAATGGCAATATATAAAATTATGTGAATTATGTTCTTTGTATGCAATAAATTATTATTAATCTATTATTAAAAAAAGTACATAAATAATTAAAAGTGGCCAGTCGTGGCCCAGTGGCACAAGAGTGTGACTGTAAGCGATTGGTTGTGGGTTCGATGCCCACTCGAGGAGTGGAGATTATATTTCCATTTTTTTCGCTCTGGTGTCGAGGTAAAGCGCGACGTTAAGTTCCGCCACTTAACACGCAAGCCTCCGAATTCGGCGGAAAATGGAGAACGGAGTGTCTTAACACTAGGTTCCCTCTGCCTACCCTGCTGTGTGCGGGATATAGCGTGAAGCTATTTAATTAATTTATTTTTTAAATAATTAAAATTAAGGCGGTCGAGGCGCAGCTGGGAAACATCCGACAGTAAAAGAGATGGTTGTGTGTTCCCACTCGGGGAAAGATTATATTTAAATTTTCATTTTTTCGCTTTTATACCTAAGACAAAGCGCGGCGTTGAGTTCCGCCATTTAACACGCAAAATGTTCAAATTCAGGCGGAAAGGTGCAGACGGAGTGTTTTAAAACTAGGTTCCCTTCGACCTCCCCACTATGCAGGAAATAGCGTGAAGCTGCAATAAAATATTTTAAAATACATTTAAATACACACTTACCAGTGGCCAGTCGTGGCCCAGTGGCACAAGAGTGTGACTGTAAACGACTGGTTGTGGGTTCGATTCCCACTCGAGGAGTGGAAATTATATTTCCATTTTCTTCGCTCTGGTGTCGAGGTAAAGCGCGGCGTTAAGTTCCGCCACTTAACACGCAATCCTCCAAATTCGGCGGAAAGTGGGGAACGGAGTGTCTTAACACTAGGTTCCCTCTGCCTACCCTGCTGTGTGCGGGATATAGCGTGAAGCTATTTTACTTACCAGTATTAGTTTTGCTGTTACAGTAATCAGTGAGGAACTTCTCTAGAGTGAAGCGAGGCAGGTGTAGGTTCTTCACAACCTGTACGGGGTCGCCCTCCTTCCACAGGAACACTAGGTCATCAGTCGTCCATCCGTCTATTTGAAAACACAATAGTTGAGAAAGCAATAGTCACGGAAAATGTGTAAAAAACGAATTTTGCAAATTTTAAATCATTTAAAATAATCAAAAAATATATTTCAATCGAAAAGACATTTAAAGAAAACGGGATTCGAACCCGCGCCTCGTGAATACCGTTTAGGCGCTCTCACCACTGAGCCATGCGTTCTACTAGCCGCTGCGTCGAAATTCTTATACGCTTTATTACAACTTATTTTTGTCGTTAGGCGCGGGTTCGAATCCCGCTGCGTTCAAATTTTTATACGTTTTCTTTAAATGTCTTTTTCAATTAGTGTGAAATAACACTGTTAAAATGTTTAAAAATATTTTAATCAGATTAATCATGTATTTTTTTGTTATTCGTTAATACATTTTAGAAATCCTAACAGAGTTGAGGTAGACTTGATAGATAGATCTCACAAAAATATACGCAATTTATCGGATGAAAATACACAGTTTTATTTTAAAATGTGTAAAAATCGCGAGAACGAATTTTTATATTCTTCGTTATTTAAAGGAAGAGTTTATTTATTTGTTATCCATGTCGCCAGATTCGGAGTAAAGAGTTATTATACATAGAGTAAGGGAGGCAGGTCTGTGAGTGAGTGCGTGTGTCCAAAAAATCAAAAGAAAAGGAAGATTAAAGAATTATATTTACGCGATATTAATTCAAATACTTTGACAATTTTTAGCTTTAATTTTTAAACATTAAATTTAATTCAGCTAAATTTAACCTTCTGAAAGCTGTAAATACACCAACCAAACTGGTGAAGTGAATTGACCGCAACCTTCAGACGTTGTTCAACAGTTAAAATGATCAAAGTAAGACTGGAACATTCAAAAATTTTGCTAACCACCAAACCAAACTAATCTAATGATTAAACTTGGGACATGTTCTAATATCTAAATTGATTCAACTCTTAAACCCTATACATCTTTATAAACCCTATACATCTTTTAACTTATTTAAAGAACAAACAAACAGAGGCACAAAGTGTGACTGTAAAGCGACTGGTTGTGGGTTCGATTCTCAATCGAGGAGTAGAAAATTTAATATTTCCATTTCCCTCTGGTGTGGAGGCAAAGCGCGGCGTTAAGTTCCGCATTTAACACGCAATGTCGCCATAATTCGGCGGAAAGTGGGAAACAGAGCATCTTAACACTAGGTTCCCTCTGCCTACCCTGCTGTGTGCGGGATACAGCGTGAAGCTAAAAAAATAGAAATAATACATAATTGTCAACAGAATATTTATTTCCAAAAAGTGTGATTATTTTATTTCCTCCACTCCGTTCTGCACTTATCGCCCGAATTAACATAAAATTAAAATATATTAAAAATATAATCATGTCCCCAAGTCACAAACCAAACCCACAATCAATGAACGTATACAGTCTGGCCTACATATGGCCTCACCAATATAATAATAGTTGAAATTAAGATAAAAAAATAACAAAGGTTTTTTTTTTAGCTTCACTCTGTATCCCGCACACAGCAGAGTAGGCAGATGGAACCTAGTGTTAAGACACTCCGTTCCCCACTTTCCGTCGAATTCGGAGGCTTGCGTGTTAAGTGGCGGAACTTAACGCTGCGCTTTACCTCGACACCAGAGCGAAGTAAATGGAAATATTCAATATTTCCACTCCTCGAGTGGGAATCGAACCCACAACCAGTCGTTTACAGTCACACTCTTGTGCCACTGGGCCACGACTGGCCACAATAACAAAGATATTCACAAGAATTCCAATTCGTTTATTTAAACCAATATATTACACAACCTCAAATGTGTTCTTTCTCCGTTAACACATACATATATTGTTCCACCTATATTCATCCAAGGCGATGCGTGTTTACGCAAGCGGTTAAAATCAGATTTTTAAATCTATATTTTTTCTGATTGAGCAATGGCGTATGTTATGTTTATTTGGACCATGGTCTTTGTAATTTTGTGTTTAAACAATAGTCTAGTGTTTTATTTCTTTTTTTTTTTATAGCTTCACGCTGTATCCCGCAGACAGCAGGGTAGGCAGAGGGAACCTAGAGTTAAGACACTCTGTTCCCCACTTTCCGCCAAATTCGGAGGCTTGCGTGTTAAGTGGTGGAACTTAACGCCGCGCTTTACCTCGACACCAGAGCGAAGAAAATGGAAATATAATTTCCACTCCTCGAGTGGGAATCGAACCCACAACCAGTCGTTTACAGTTACACTTTTGCGCCACTGGGCCACGACTGGCCACAAAGCCTAATGACAAATATATTTTTATTTGATTATTTTCCAGCATAATCGAATATGTAGAGAGAACGTAGGATCAAGACATTCCGTTCTCCACAACTTAGTACTTAATGTTGAATTGATATATAAAGGTAAATATCCTAAAAATCTAGCTATTTCTTGAGTACTTTCCAGAATATTTAAAGGCATAGAAGAATAAAAAATTCTATACATTAAATTTACGCGTTTAATTCAACGTGTATGACTTATAACTTTAAAAGATCAAATATAATATAAAGGGCGCTGTAGCACAGTGGAACAGCGCTTGACTGCAAATGTAATTTATCATAGGTTCAATTCCCTCTCGGAGAAATGATTATATTTATATAATTTTCAATTTCTCCCCCCATAGCGCGGTTGAGTTCCGCAATCAATGCAACGTCTCCAATTCTGGCGGAAACTGGGAAACGGAGTGTCTTGACCCAAGGCTCTCTGTGACTACCCTTCTATACAAAAAGCTTGAAGCTGCAAAAAAAAAGTAACAAACATTTTATATACACTAATACTTACAACTGGCCATCCGTAACGAACAAGTCTGCTTATCAAGCGGGTAGAGCTTCAGGTTCATGGGGCAGGATAAAGTCAGAGAGATCCGGATGCTGTAGAGCACGTTGCCGTTGGGGAAGATGCGGATGTACACGTTGGGCATGATGATGTTGTGGAAGTGGCCCTCCTTCTCGTTCGAGAAGAACAGATCGGGCATCCATACCCTGTTTGCTTCGGTTAGGGTTAGGTACTTGAGACGACCTGGTTGTATTAAAATTATATTCATTGAATGAATGCTTTTTTTATATGGCTGGACAGGTTAGGATAATTTAGTGCTAAGTATAATTAAGATAAATTTTAAATAAGATAAATTACAATTTTGACCGTCTAAATTTTATTAACCTAACGAAGAAAATATTAAAATTACAGTTCTTGTACTATAATTTTTATATTTTACATAACTTAGTAATTGATATCTCATAAGCTATTAGTTATTAAAAAAAAATCAACTCACCGCCTAAGTTATTGAACTTCAGTCTCTCATCTAACCACTGTTCTCTGAATGTCAATTGCACAGAGTATTCCTGGAATCATATAAACAGCTTGCAAATCGTCCCACATTGATCTAAACTCTAGGAATAATCAAATATACCAGATAAAACCATTCAAATTTGATTCATTCCAAGAGAGCAACAAGGCTAATTCACTATTTCTTTTCTCTCTTTAACACTGTCAAGTCTATGGCGTTACTGTTGGTACTATAAGCTCATGGGACTGCAGGTATTACAATGATTTTGTCATCGATAACCATCTAGATTTTAACACACTTGGTAACAAAATGACCAGAATCGTAGCTAATATGGCATATATAATAAACAAAGTGCTTAAACGTGTTATAAATAGAATTAAAAGAGGCAAAAATATTTAGATTGACTACGATTCTTGTCTAACAGATACAATAATATTACTGGTGACGACAAAATCAATCACAGTTAGTTAAAGGCAAATGTATCATTGTGACTGGAGAACAACACGAGTCTACCAACTTGCTCGTTTCGAAAAGGTGCCATTAAATTTAGGTGCGAAAAATCGATTAGCCCAATAATAAACATAGCTGAATACTTCTAACACCGAATAAAAGAAAGAAATGCTGGTGTCGAAGGTTCTTAATAATTAATTTGACACAAAAAAACACAATTGAGCAACAGATCCCTCGACATCAAAAGAGCAAGTCAAATGAATTATCATAACATATATAAAGCTTACTACGTTACACGTTCATGCTGAAGTTAGCTTTTGGATTTTTTAAAATACTTTGTATGTAGATATAGTAAGTATGAAAATAATTTGATATTTAAAGTAGATAGTTGGTAAGTAAATAAGTAGACAGTTATGTAGTTCGTCAAAATACATGCAAATTTACTAACAGATGCAAACAAGTTTACACACATTTTCTTATATTCACGTATTTCTCTCGTTAATTCTAAGATAGGTAAGTAGCGCTTAATGACAAATAGATACTTTTTAAGACATTGCCTAATAAATGGTTAAATTCAACGTCGCCTCTATTAAAACTCGAATCCCCTAAATCAGGGGTGAACAACCCACGATCCGCTTAATAAATTGATGCGGCCTGCCAAACCTTTATTTATAGCACAGATATCCTTCTCTACTTTTAAAATATTATTAGCCTATCATAAAAATTAAAAATATTAAACAAGTCTATTTCTTAAAAAGGTTGCTCACACCTGTCCTAAACGAGATTTGATCTCCCGACCATCCTGTACAGAGACACTTACTTACTGCTTCACAAAGGCGTCTACATACATGATAGTGCAAATTCGTCAATAATGGTAATAATTGCATAGATAGCATAGCAGGAAGACAGTGATGGATGCCGACAAAATCATCAAAGAGATTACTTACTTATAATATTGGAGGCGAGCCAAACGTGGGCTGTATATAATTTTACATGTGTTCTATTGGTTTTCTTTGTTCTAATACTTTTAGTTATAGTATGGCTTAAAATATTCTCGTTAAAGACGGATTCCTAACCGTATCTCCGATCAAATTAAGTTCTTTAAGAAAATGTTTTTTTTTAATTAGATCGCTTATTAATAATTAAAACCATCCAAGCATTTAAAATACCCAAACGCTAACTTGTCTACATACATATATCGATATATTCACTATACATATTATTATTATTTATTCAATTAACAAAACTTATTTCATTATAACTATCATGCATCATAGTCTACAACAATATAATTATTTCCCACGTGTAGTGATGGTACGTGACTAGTGATGGGCTGATAGGTTTTATATCGATATAATTTGCCAAAGGAACCATGCCACATTCCTCCATTAAAAGCGCAAATTCCAAACACTCACCGTCAGCATTCGTCGATGGAATGCTTAAACCTTCATGCAGACGGAAGGACCAGTTAACTAGAGCTACGGTACGGTATACTAGCTTCAGGGCGGGGGGTCACATATTGCGGTCAGGTGGTCAGCCACCGAAGCACGAAGGCGAGTGCGGACGCGACGATATTTCCCGACACATTTATAACTTTTCACAACACAAATTCACATGAACAAGACAATATCAATTATGTCACAGTCAACGTACACGACCAAAATAGTTTTTATATTTCATCAAAAAAATATATTGCATGACATTAATAAAAGGAAGCATGATTAACAAAAAGGGGATAATAGAACATAAAAACATGAGATGACGTCGATGGTGCGGGCCGCGTTCACCCAGTGACCTAGCCTGAAGCGTGTCTTTAACATACGAATACGCTAACTTTACAGTTATCGTAACGTTTCGGTGCTAATTGTATCGAAGCGGTTAATTTTGTGCTATCTACTTATATAATATAATAGTTACATATATTATAATATGCCAATTGTCATCCGGTGTTTGTACATACCGCGTGCCGTCTAAATACGGTAAAAACTCAAATAAATATAACTCAAAGTAAATAAAAGAATAAAATAAATAAAAATTTGGACTAACGTGAAAATTTTGGACAGTTTATCAAACTACACCAATTATTATTTATGATTTTATACCAATATATCAAAAGAAACGAGTAACGCGGCTCCGCACCGCACTGTCATTAATTAGGGGGTCATTGAACTCAATCGGTTTAAAGTAATGAACATTTAGGGAGTAAAATAGTGCAAAATATACATATATATATAAACAAAAAATAAATAATAAACAATAATAAACGAAAAGTTAACACAAACACATATCCAAATATACGATAGCTTGAAATAGAGCACAGTGCATCATTTATATTCATTTGTATCCAACAAATTTTATTATAAGCAAAGTGTTCAAATATGTATATAACAGCAGCCATCTTGAACGATTCATAACTTTGCTTTATAATAAAAATGTCGTCATTTATATCGTTTGGTTAATTGGTTATGTGCAACCACTCACCATTTTGTAATCATCTATTTTGCTGATGGATCGTAGATACAGGTTGACGCGAACTAACGTGGGCGCATCGCCTTTGAGAAAAAAACATGATTTTAACATTTTAAACCGCTTTCGACATGAAAATATAACGTTTCAGAACCAAAAAAACGAGACGCAATGATGTAATGTCGGGTGTTAACAACTAATGAAGTGGACCTATCGCTGTAGCACGGTCCATTCCATTATGGGGAGCCGGTGCGACTCAGAAATAATAAAATAAAAACAATCAACCATTCTAAATAAGAAAATTACGTTCAAAATGATTCGCTGGAATGTAACAACATAAAAGAAAACCGATTTTCCAATTGTTCATCCGTCACAAGTGATAGCGCAACTCTTATACAGCGGTCAAATAAAAATCGCGCGCGCTAAAAACGATTTTGGTCGCAAACACCAAAGGGAAGAAGAGAAATAAAAAGAGTATTATATAAAAACTGAACTTTACATGGGGTAAGTGCCTCCTAAATGTGGAGCTACTTGCCCATTCATTTGACTTGTTGAAAAATGAAACCGGATTAAAAGAATTAAAAAAAGAAAACAATCTCATACATTATCTTAGTCTAAGCATGGTCCAGTCGGTCGTTGACTTACCATTGTGACGTCATCGATTTTTGATATACTTCGCACAAATATATTGACGCTCACTACGGCTGGCCCATCTAAGTACCAAGCAAAATATATGGTTGATATTATATATTACAAAAAATCTCTAAGCCCTAATGGAGCAAACTTTTCACGCGGTGCCGACTCTGAAAACCACACACTTGTCTAATATTACTCACCTTTTGCCTGTAAAATGTATGTACAAACAACCTACACATACCTATAATGTGAATGATTCAGTCGATGATATATTATAAAACAAAACAATGAATAAAAATGAACTTAAATAAAATATGGGAGGTAATACAAAGTCAACTTTGGCTTGTTAATAGGAATTTGTGTTAGTGTTTCAAGTCTGAACTTTAAATCAAGCTATAAAGATTCAACGTTAGATTAATTCGTTAATATTTATTTAAACTGATTTATAATATAAAAATGTCCAGTTAGAAGTGTGTGAATGTAGCCAAAGCACCACATGTCTGTTAGTTTTGGCTGATTTTATGACTTTTGGATGAATGAAAAGTTAATGCAAATCTAGTTTTTTTATAAAATTTTAAATACATCTATGTAAATATATATAAGAACATAAAATAAATGAAAATTATAAAATAAATAGAATATCCTAAATACTTTACGGTGAAACTACATCTATCCGGAACAGTACAGAGAAAAATAAATAAAAATCACCGAACTGATATTAAATTAACATAAATTCCGTCAAAAAACATGTCACTAGTGACAGTTGAAGTTTACCAGACGTAAGTGTCAAAACTGTTTTTTTTTTACAAATTATTAAATAAGTGCACAAAGTATGTCTTTAAAGATCCATATTTTATAATATAATATATTTTTGTGTTTAATTTCGTGTACTCTAAAAGGATTTTTGTGCGGATTACGCTTATAAAGCTATAAGTCTTAGTTGTAATTCGAAGTAAATATCCAAGATTGATTGCTTGTGATTTACATACTATATTACATCAAATGACAGAAAATATCTAAAATAGTACTACATATTGTGCAACATACTGTTATTTCATTTTAATTTAACGTTATAATAAAAAAGTTTAACAACAAATTTAAACATTTCACAAAACAAATAATTACGATCATCGCGTGCTTTGTTCTATTGATTTTTTAATTTATACCTTTCACACGTATGTATACACTACAGATATCATATTCGACCTCATTATTAATACATATAATAAATTAAAGATATAACATGAAATAAAATAAAATTAATGTATAACGAGTTCAGTTAGTATTTATTACATTTTTTAATTAATTTATGATCCAACCACGCCCGCACTCTTGCGGTGGTACAAAACTCTATCCACCAGGCCGTAATATGAGTTAAAGTACTCAAATTTTACGACTTTCTAGACATAATTACTGTATATTTGCCATCGAAGTTTCAAATTTATAATAATATCGCGTTTTGTTTTATGTCTTGGAAGTCGCCAGACACTCAAAATCACGATCAGGCATAGGGATGAAATAATTAAAAAAAATATACAGGATTCCTACGGGTGTCCCTTACCATAGAGTTACAAATATTAGTAATCACTTTAAAATTACTAGGACGCTATTATTTTTATTATAAAATTTATTTTCTATTGATAATTGAATAATTCCTTCTCTAAATCAATCAAAGTTATAACAATTTAAAAAAAAAATCTCATAGGTTATATATGTACAGCAGAACCCGGTTAGTACGATCACGCTTAACTTTATTACATGTTTTCATACAGTTCTTTCTAATTTTGAATACGACCAGTAAACCTATTTAATTCCGTGATGTGCAGTAGTTAACGAATACGTGGACGTTAGAGCAAATACGTCAAAGATGATGTAATAATGGAATAATTAGAGCCGGTGATACCGGTCTTCCTGATTATTTTCTTCCTTCGATAATATTGCACAATGTACAATTGTGTCTTGAAATTGGCAATGCATCAAACTCTATTCATTAAACTGAATAATTACTTTAAGTAATGTAACTGAAAATTTTTATAATACAACTTAATAATTCCATTTTAACCATATTACAAATATACGATCTCTCGCTTAATATGCATATTCAGCTGTGCCTATGAAATCGTCTTAAACGGGTTTTACTGTACATATATTATATTTTTTATATTTTTTTTATTATATTTAAAATCATCGTACATATTCTTCGTTTTTATTAAACAACAAAAGCAATTTTCTCTAAATAACTATTAAATTTTAAATCACCAGTATTAATAACAATCTCATGGTAAGGGCTGAAGCGGATTGTACAATATCTCACTTACAAAGACGTATAGAATATCTATGTTTCATGATTCTCCATAAGAAATTCGTAATAACTCATCATAGTATAATATTCTCAAGTGAGATACTATACAAATTTAAAAAGCTTACGACCGTTGTCTATTCTTTGTATTTACTAACCATCTTAATGTCGCTTATGGTGGTTATACTTCTGACGAAGAGGTTTATATTAACTATAGCTGGACCATCTGTCAAACATGTCATTGGCTTACCAGTGTATCAATATGTTATATCTACCCTCCCTAATTTGTCATATATTTTAATTTAAACTGTTTTTATTTTAAAATATCGTATTGAGACAGAATACTTTATCAAATGGTTAGTATTGGATATCTTTATATCTGACTGGTATACTTAAATATATATGTAAATCAACCAACTTAAATTGCTCAACATCTGAATCTTTGACTATCACAAAAGAGTAATTATTAAAATTCTATAACATTTCATTTTTTATACAATAATAACTTATTATATTTCTTTGCCTAAAGAAATCTTAAACGTCACATAAATTATGAAGTTGGTATGAAATATAATAATCGTACACAATTAAGCTTTGTCGAGTTCTGTATAGCAGTCGTCGAATGGATCTTTTGTACGATATTCAGAATAAATTAATGAATCTAAACGAATTTCCCACCATTCATCCATTGCCCTGTACTAAATAGTTAAAATATATATTTATATTGCTTTCAAAATGACGCGGCATTTGTAATTATCGTGAAACAAGTAATTTATCATTTCAATATGGCTTAAATTCGCAGAAATCATATAAAACACATTTAAAATAGCTTTCCATTTAAAAATCTATGTTCATATTTCAATCATTAAAATGTAAATATTTCTACAAACTGTAGGCGCACTCTACTGAATTGCTCTTCTCTTGAGCGACTTTTTATTCAACACTAATGATAGCCGCCTTAGGATGATACTCGAAAAACATATTATGATGCCGCTAAAAACAAACGCTTTAGTAATTTATGACCTGCTTTTCAACTACGAACAAAAGTGTGCAACCGAACAATGTATTTGTTAGACGGGAATTTATAAAAAAAGGTAATTATTTCGCAGGGACCTATTTAAGGTCTCGTTTTATTTATTATCTATATTAACAACAGATTAAAAATTCTTTCATCTTCTTGATTGTCAGAGATGAGAAAATCTATACACGCTTAAATAACTAAGTTTATTTGTTTAATAAGAAATAATTATACAAATTTATATATCGTTTTGAATTTAGCATTTTTTTTTTCAAGTGCAAAGCAGCGACGTGATATATTATATATATATTTTTTTGTTTGGTTGTCAACAAATTAATTGCACGTGAAAGGCATATTTATATAATTTACAGTGGTATTGAGGTGTTGGAGGAAGGAATGTACTCACCAGTGCCGTTGATGCCGGAGGGTCGGATGCGGGCGTCGTAGCGACCCGGACCTAGGATCTGGTCCAGAATCTGCTTCTCCTTCTCTCTGAAGTTTATCTTCGCGTTCATACATCTATATGGGAAATTGGAAATTATTGTACGCGTTTAAGTTGTGAAAACAGCTTTTGTTTGTAGATAGTTTAATTGAATTTTGTATCAATAGGTTAAATGTTTGAATGACTTTTAATTAATAATTAATTAATTATTTAATAATTAAGTGTAAATTCGAAAACGAATGGAGAAGAATTAAGGCAAATGGTCGGGCGGAGAATAATTAAAAATGAATGAATATACCTTTATATCATAATCATTTTTCATTAGATTTACTAATTTAAGTGACATTTTTTATTTTATTTAATACCTTCTAAATATTTTTTTTTGTATAATAGTAAGCAATTGAATTACGCTATAAGTATTTTTTTTTGAATATTGAAAATTGATTGCATCAGGCTGATAGAGACCATTAAATTGTAAGTATATTCAAATAACATTTATAAAATATTTTTCTGTGAATTATCAATGTTAATTGTGAAAACTTTAAAAATTAAGAACATAAAACAACCTGAAAGATTAATTCCATGTAATATAATTTCAACATATTTAAAAGCAAATATGATATAATTTAACAAAATAATAACAACTTTTAAACATTTTTAAAGTGTTATTCCACACTTAGGAAAATTGAAAAGAATAACTCTTTAGAATGAACATAGAATACAAAAATATAATAAACGAGGTTCTTTCAAACATATAGCAGTCGATATGTCAGCTGTCTACAGCTGTGTCCATGCTGCCGACTTAAGAAATTTTGTTTGTCCAATTTTTATTTTTAAATCTACTAATCTCATGTTTTTGAACGAATATTTTTTTTATACGTTTGTTTAAATGTTAACTGTCTAGGAATTGGCAGCTCGTTGTACGAAAATAAAAATACCTGTAACGTTAGTTTTCCTATTCACATTTATTTATTTACGACTGTTATTACGTAAATTTCAAGGAAAATATATTTTATAATTTTTGTATAATGATAAATCATTTTTTGCCGTCGCGTCGTGGCGCAGTGGGACAGGCTCTGATTGAAAACTGGATAGTTGTCAGTTCGATTTCCACTTAGGGAAATAATTATATTTAAATGATTTTCATTAATTCGCTCTGGCAACTAAGATGCGGCGTTGAGTTCCGTCACTTAACACGCAACACCTCGATTGCGGGTAGAAAGTAATAAATTGAGTGTCCATGACACTAGGTTCTTTTTGACTACCCTGCTATGTAGGACAAAGCGTGAATTTAAAAAAAAAATATTTTTTGTTAATTAAAGATTACATTAAAAAGACCTAATATACTTTTTTTATAACTAATGTCACATTCGCGTGGTTGGTTTTTGTAGTGCAAATAAAAGTATATATTATATAATTTTAACTATAATATAAGCGCGGCGTTAAGTTCCGCCACTTGCACGCACGCAATGCCTCCGAATTCGGCGGAAAATGGGGACCGGAGTATCTTAATACTAGGTTCCCTCTGCCTACCCTGCTGTGTGCGGGATACAGCGTGAAGCTAAAGAAAAAGTATATATTATATAATTTTTAATTTTTCATCATTCCGACATATTTGAAAATTAATAAACACAGAGATTAGCGATTATCGTAGTACTCAGCAATACTGGACGAAGAAAATATTAACTTTTGGCTTCCCGGTTTTTCCGCATAACACGGTAGTCAAGACAGAATCGAGTGTCAGTACTGTGAGTTCTCTACTCTCCTACCGTAACCAAGACTTTGTGTTTTAAGCGATCTTGTTCACCAGAGCAGAAAAACTATTTTGTATTTTTTTTTTATTTGAATACTTTATTACACCAACAACTTAACAGTAAACCCAGAAAAAAAACAACGAAAAACAATTTTGGTGAAACCAATAAAAACAGGCAGAGTACATTGGTATTATTATTTTTTTTTAGCTTCACGCTGTATCCCGCACACAGCAGGGTAGGCAGAGGGAACCTAGTGTTGAGACACTCCGTTCCCCACTTTCCGCCGAATTCGGAGGCATTGCGTGTTAAGTAAGTGACGGAACTTAACACCGCGCTTTAACTCGGCACCAGAGTGAAGAAAATGGAAATATTAAATATTTCCACTCCTCGAGTGGGAATCGAACCCACAACCAGTCGTTTACAGTCACACGCTTGTGCCACTGCGTCACGACTGGCCACAGTATTAATTATAGATAATAATTATATTATAATCATTCTATCGATTGGGAACCAAACCCACTACCAATCGCAATTACATTCAAACCATGTTCTAACTATGGCCTCTAAGAACATACTAAAACAATTCGAAATTCTTCCGCAAAACGTTTATAGAACACTAAATAGCTAAAATTCCTGGTATCCATGTTCTCGTGTTATTTATATCCTGTGCATTGTCACAGTAGTAGAGTAATGTAACGCGTCGTGACCGCGCTGTTTGCAAATATATCTTCATCAATCATCTGTGTATACTCGTAGTTATCACATTTACAGTATACATTTGTGCGGTCGCAGTTGAAGTCAAGAATTGTGTACTATCAGTTAAAAGCTGGTTAATAAATGCCCGTTATAACACGTGCATTTTATCTTGACCAGTAACATTTACACTTTTTCAAATTTCGGGCAGGTATAGCTAATGGTAGTTGACGAGTGACTGAGGCAGACATCATGCGTAATAGAATCACTAATATTTGTTTATTGTATCTCTTACTACCAATTATCCCCTAAAAATTGGTTCTGCGTCGCTTATTGTATCTACCTTTCAACTTATAATGCCCTTTCCGTGCATTAGGAGACTTATAAGATCTCTTGCAGAACTTTCGTATTGTGTGACAATTAAAATTGTGTTGCAAAAATTAAGACATTCCTAATTTTTTAAAGATCTTTGTGTACGAGAAGATAAATGCCTACTTACTACCTATTTATATTTTTTTTTTTTTCATTATATATTTTCAAAATTGTTTTACGACACTGATTAGGTCTCATAAGTACCACGGGAAAGCTTAGTTACGAGAACTTTTAGGTCTCAATTGCACAAGCTCAAAGTTCTTTAAAAATTATGCCCCAAATAACGTGTTGATGCTTTTATACGAATAAATACGACGTCTCTAGGTTTTCTGTGCGTATAAAATATGTTGTAAAATATGACAGATATTCAAACATTTAAGATGAAAGAAAAAATAACAGAATGTCGCCGAATTTTTATGACATTTTTATTGATTGTTGACAACTTTGTTTGTGTGTAATTTAGAATCAAAGGATTCTTTCTACATGTGTTTCTGCAACTTCACGCTATTTCCCACGTAGAGGGAACGAAAAGTGACAAGACACTCCGTTCTCCGTTTTCCATTCGAAGCGAAAACATGAATTATTGAATGGGGGTTTTCAACTCAAAATCTTAGGTACCAGAAATATAAGGAAATAAAATTAATTTAGAACAATCTAACCCATGGGATTTGAATCCTTGACCAATAACGTTTATAGCCAGATGTTAGCCACGTTGAAAGGGCCATTTCTTGTTCTTTCTCTTCCCTTCCCCTTATTGCTAATAACTTAAAGGTTTACCTACTCTGTCCAGTTAAAATCTTCCATAATGTAAAATTTTTAACAAAAGTAATAATTTGCTTATCGTAGGCATCAGCGACATAAATTCGAGATTTATTTACTCGCATACTTTAGTGTTCGTATAATTTATTTGTCGGCCAATTACGCAACTATTTCACTTTTGATTTCTAGAAATGCATTCCTAAATAATTTTCTTATTTTTCATATAAAAATCATTTTAAAGCAGATTAATCGCGTATATTTTTGGTATTCGAAAATACATTTTCAGAAAACCCGACGTTTCGAACACTTTACAGTAGTTCGTGGTTAGTAGTTGATAATCACGAAAACAAAAAATCTTGTAATAGTCTTATTTTCGTTGAGTACTGTTATCTATCTTGGGGCCAGTCGTGGCGCAGTGGCACAAACGTCTGACTGTAAACGACGGGTTATGGGTTCGATTCCCACTCGTGGAGTTTTCTTTGCTCAGGTATCGAGGCAAAGCGGTAAAATATTGTTCATCTTCTCCTCCATATAACTTTGAGTATACCAAATTCAAAACTTAATTTTCGTGTAATGGGGTAGAAAAAAATATCCTTTACGTACCAACATGACATTAATATTAGATAACATGAGACATTAAAATTTTGTGTAAAACATTTTTTTTATATACAAAAAATTTGAACGCCCACTGTGTATGATGTTGAACCCAATGCGTAACAGTCAAAGAGCTTGGGCAGTTGCCAATAGGCGCGGGTTCAAATCCTACTGCAAGACAATTTTTTATATTTCTTTTTAAAAATGTTTGTCAATTTCCTTATTGTGTAAAAATAATATAAAAATATAAAATATGTACTTACGTTGCGAGGTGTACAATAAAAAATCCTAATAGAACGAAGAGGGCGCATGATGGCCGAGTGACGTCCATCCTCCGTCTGAAAAGAAATTCTTATTTATTCCAGTTCATTGATATTATTTTTTTCATTTTAATAAAGTACTCATAATATGTAATATGTACTAATATATTATGAATATACTCGTATTATTTACTAGCGCCCCGCTCGCGGCTTTACCGCGTGGACTGCCTAATTGTTTCGTTATGTTGTAACCCTCGAGGGTGGATTTTTGAAAAATAAAATAGCTTATGTTTGACCTTCTATTATCAACTATATTTATTCCAAAATTCATTACAATCGGTCAAGCGGTTTAGTTTTTTCATATAAACTTTCCTCCCCTATTTCAAACCTTTAGAGGTTAATTTTTGAAAAAATAAGTAGCCTATGTTAGACCCATGGTTATTTACTACTTTCATTTCAAATTTCATCCAAATCGGACCGGTAGATTAGCCGTGAAAAGCGTGACAGACAAATACACAGAATTTCGCATTTATAATATAAGTATGGATTAAACGAAAAAAAAGAAAAAAATCATAAATTAAAAAAAACTTTAAGGCTGTCTTCGCACAATACCACAGCATCAAGCGTTCATATATAATTATTTATACTTCTCCGCTTCGTACCTAACATAAAATGCGGCGTTGAGTTCCGCCACTAAACGTCAAGTAGAAAGTGGGGTAAGTGGACGGCTTGACTCTAGGTTCTGTCTCACTATCCTGTTATTTTTTTTTAGTTTCACGCTGTATCCCGCGTGCTGCGTGTTAAGTGGCGGAACTTAACGCCGCGCTTTACCTCGGCACCAGAGCGAAGAAAATGGAAATATTAAATATTTCCACTCCTCGAATCGGAATCGAACCCACAACCAGTCATTTACACTCACACGCTTGTGCCACTGGTTCACGATTGGCCATAAAATTTAAGGAAGTAACGTTTATCGTGTCTTTTTCTTTTATATTAAAACATATAAAAAAGAAAAAGACATGAAAATCGTTCCTTCCTTAAATTTTTGTAGTATATATGAATGAGTCATTCTTTATATGGGGGTTTTCTATACACTTTATACTTCATTTTGTTTGCTTTTTGTTTATTTTAAGTTCTCTCAAGAGACTCGGCGAAGTCATGTAAATATAGTTTTAATGCCAATTTAAACTACATGAACTGCTCAGTATGTGTCACTAGGTCCTTGTAGTTAAATTTTCTACAGGAGTCTTAATCATCATTCATTCTTTTAATTTGCATATCGATAATTTATAGTGTCGATTTCTACATTTTTTTTAGTTTTGTTTTGTAATTTAATCAAAAGTTAGGGATTTTAAATTACTTTAAATGTAAACTATTAAGTGTCATACGTATTGTTATCAAGGTAATAGAGAGACTTGACTTTAATAACAATTAGCTAAGCATTGAAATAAAACAATATTAATATGTGATTATTATGTTATAGATATACAGAAAAAATATCAAAAAAGTAACATCCGCGAAATCCTACTCAGTAAGTCCTATCCTACTCAGTAAAAGAAATTCCCAGTAGTACTACTGGCTAATATCAGTATCCGCAATGTCTCTAATATACATTTTATCACTGTTCTCAACTTTTTAGAATATTTTTTCGTATACGCCTGCAATTTAAAACGTTTTAAAAAATTTGCAAAGCAAAATTAGAGGATGTTTGATTAGACAGGTCTTTAAAAATCATAAAGTGGATTTATTCCCCCATTAATAACCGAGTTTTTTTTTCACATAATTATATTTTATAACATCCACTTAGCTCAGTATAAAAGTTTTAGATTATACACGCAATTGGCGGGTTGGCTTCCAATTCAGGTTAATTGTGTAATTCTTTTTTTTGTGGCCAGTCGTGGCCCAGTGGCACGAACGTGTGACTGTAAACGACTGGTTGTGGGTTCGATTCCCACTCGAGGAGTGGAAATATTTAATATTTCCATTTTCTTCGCTCTGGTGTCGAGGTAAAGCGCGGCGTTAAGTTCCGCCACTTAACACGCAATGCCTCCGAATTCGGCGGAAAGTGGGGAACGGAGTGTCTTAACACTAGGTTCCCTCTGTCTACCCTACTGTGTGCGGAATACAGCGTGAAGCTAAAAAAAAAAGTTTTTTTTCTGATCCAGGCAGATAGATAGAACCTATTGTCAAGAAACTATCAGACTTCAAATTCGTGATATTGTGAGGTAAGAACTTAACGTAGTATTTGTAGTATATGTTATCGGTAGAACAAACAAAAAAAAATGAAATATTCTGTTGTTCACTTCGATTCCCAGAATGATTAATTCTGGGAGAGGGAATTGAACTAAGACTAAGACGCGAGTTTGAATCATATTTGAAAACGCTTTTAAATTAAGTATGTGAAACTTTAAAAAATGTTAAAAATATTTATAGAACATTTATTCTCTCGCCAAATGATTGTTCGTAGCATATCGGATGCTCAGATGATTGGATGCGAATGTTAGGACGCTCAGCTGCTTGAATGTTCGGATGCTTGAATGCTCGGATGCTTGAATGATCTGATGCTTGAATGTTCGGCTGCTTGAATGTTCGGCTGCTTGAATGCTCGGATGCTTGAATGTTCGGCTGCTTGAATGTTCGGATGCTTGAATGCTCGGATGCTTGAATGTTCGAATGCTAGAATGATCTGATGCTTGAATGATCTGATGCTTGAATGTTCCGCTGCTTGAATGTTTTGATGCTTGAATGCTCTGATGCTTGGGTGCATGGAAGCACGGATGCTGGAATGCTCGGATGCTCATATACGAATATGCTCGGCGGCTCAAATGCTCAGATGCGAATAAATTCGAATGTTCGGCTGCTCGAATGTTCGGCTGCTTGAATGCTCGGATGCTTGAATAATCTGATTTTTGAATGCTCGGGTGCTTGAATGTTCGGCTGCTTGAATGTTCGGATGCTTAAATGATCTGATGTTTGAATGCTCGGATGCTCGGATGTGAACATGCTCGAATGCCCAGATGCTTGGATGCTTGAACGCTCGGATGCTTGAGTGCTTGAATGCACGGATGCTCGGATGCGAATATATTCGAATGCTCAGATGATTGGATGTAAACATGTTCGGATGCTTAGATGCTCAAATGCTCGAAAGCTTGAATGCTTGGATGTTCGGATGTTCGGATGCTCTGTTGTTCGGATGTTTTGTGCTCAGGTGCTTTGATGTTCGGATGCTCGGATGCTCGCATGGTTTGTTGTTCGGATGTTTTGATGCTCGGGTGCACGGATGCTCGGATACGAACATGCTCGGTCGCTCTAATTCGAGCATGCTCGGATGTGGGGAACAACTAGTAACTCATATTTAAGTAACCAACTAACCATACAACGTTCTACCCTATTAAACGGCACACCCGTCATGTAAATAAGTTAGGGACACGCGAAAATTGAATCAGCTTCCGACCGCCGCTGCGCCGGATGTAAACAAATTAGCGGGAGCTCCGGGCTTTAAGTTTTATAGGAAATCGATATTATATATAACAAGGTACATGTATATGATATTACACATATAATATATGCAGTCAATATTATATATAAAAAGCTGTGTTAATGTGTAATGTTATATGTAGCCACCAGTAATATCCCGCGACTACACTTGCGTAAACTATGATACACGACAGTAAAAAAAAAACAATTACTTTTTTTTATAAGTGGAAAATTTTTGTTGAAAAGTTTAAAATAAAAAAAGTAAACTTGACTATATTCAAGAACATAAATTAATTAATTACAATTTCAAAAAATGTTCACGTTCTTTAACGTGGTGACAAGCAATAAAATTATTATTAGTCACGAGATTAGATTAATTTGAACAGACAAGAAAAATATTGCAGTAATTTTAAAATGTTAAGAGGAAGCTAGTTTACAAAAAAATAAAATAAAAAAACACAGCTTTACGCCTTTTCCTCATAACAGTCACTGTCATGACACTCCGTTCGTTTCTGCCCAAAATCTTGACACTGAGTGACGAAACTCAACTACTATCGTATCAGAATGTAAAGTGCTTTTCTTTTTTTTTTGCTTCACGCTGTATCCTGCACACAGCAGGGTAGGCATAGGGAACCTAGTGTTAAGACACTCCGTTCCCCACTTTCCGCCAAATTGCGAGGCATTGCGTATAAATAAAATGGCGGAACTTAACGCCGCGCTTTGCCTCGACACCAGAGCAAAGAAAATGGAAATATTAAATATTTCCACTCCTTGAGTAGGAATCGAACCCACAACCAGTCGTTTACAGTCACGCGCTTGTGCCACTGCGCCACGACTGGCCCCATGCTATCATGCATGTAGAAATAAAATAATTTCATTTAAAATAATCTCTAGAGTTGGAATCGAACCCACAATTATCACATCTTCAATCAGACTACGATATCCATTATTATAGCATCATAACCAAAACCTGATACAAAATATATACATGTTTAAAAAGAAAAGCGTTTCAGATTGCCTAACGATTGACACTTTAACAAAGTCGCGATGTTTGGTTTGGGCTAGAGTAGCCGCTTTGGACAACGGCCAGTGATTATTTATCTCAACTCTTATGATGTTAGTTAATTAACATATTTTGCTACAGAAAATAAAAATAAATAAATTTAAAATGGGCTAATTATCTTTTTTTTTTTTTATGCTGACGGCTGAGAAAAGCTGTTGAGATGTTCTGTTTTTCGTTTTCTAATTGAATTGCGGATATTGTTTTTTAAGATATATATATTTTTTTATTACATTAAAATGTATATACTGTTATGATGCTAACATTTAATATCTTCTAATTATTTAATTATAGATTTTGTAAAATTAAATGATGGACTTAGTATCAGTGTTGTAGGTTGCAGATTCAAATTTATAAATAAGCAATTTATAATGTTAACGTTTCATCTATCTGCTTCAACAAAGCGCAGCGGTTAGGTGCGTTACCCAATACGCAACGCTTCTAAAATCCATAAAAAAAAGTATAGAGTAGATTAACTTATTGACTGTATCCTTTGCCTATTCCAGAAAAATTAATTATAAAAAATATATAAGACAGGCTCATTTTCTAAGAAGCACATGTTCAAATTCTACTACGTTGAAATATTTAAAGATTTCCTAAACATTTTAAAATATACTTAAATCAAAAAAAAATATTAAATTTATTTTGAAAAAAAAAAATACGACTTACGATTTATTCGACAACCACGGGAATGTAGACGCACTACGCCTCTATAAATAACCGGAAATGCTTGCCAATGCACTAACCATTAAATGTCACACAGACACAAACAAACTTTAAAATATGAAAGTTGATTTATTTATTTCATTCATTATGTTTTAAGTTAGAAGTGAGCACGTCTATCCGCTTCAGCGGTCTGAAGGCGACTGTACGGGAGCACTGTCTCCGGCCAACACGTCAGGGGGATGTGCATCTGCGCAGATGCTAGGGCGTAACCTTTGACCCGAAAATATACCTCCATACCCCCACCTTACTCCTTTTTTAAATACCAAAGTGCTTACTAATTAATTTAATAAACAATAATATATATTTAATTTGTGTATGTACATATGTTTAAAAAATGGAAACGGTAGAATTAGCTGTAAATATTTTTTATTTGGTATTTTAGCGACACCTTTGTAAGATAAACCAGGTATGAACAAAGGAAAACTACTTTTTTTATATTATGACAAAGGTAAATGAACCTTTTACATCTAAATAAATATTTTACCTGTCTAAATACACATTGTCTTTTTTTTACTAGATTTGATTTTTTAGGACATTTTTTTAATTATCTATTTGTAAATAAACTTGGCCATCTTATGGTTAATAAAGAATATGTTATTTAACTTTAATTCGGTGATATGCTTAAGGTTATTTTAATGATTATTTTTTATTTTGTTAATTATCTGCGTGTCAGAGTTCATGACCTTTTGTTTGTTCACAGTAAATGTCAATTTGACAGGTTAATTGGCATAACAATAATTACGAAGTTAACTTTCGTTTTTCCTATTCTTTCCATTATAAGTGTTTATATTATTGATTTTAGTCTAAATATAACCTCCTAATAAATATGACTGTTTACTATTTTAAAGCGTGACTTAAACCTACGCTCTTTCTAATAACATATGTAAATGTTGTGTACATATCCTGCCAAAACAAGATTTAAAATTATATAATATTGTCATCATCTCTTAATTTTGAAAGGATAAATAGTTTTGGCTAGCTCTCCTATTTTCTGGTCAGACGGTGCCAGTAAAACTCTTAGAATTAAGCTCATTATTATTAATTATAGTCATTTATAACATCTGTATCTCACTATCTTTCAGCAACAGGTGAGTAATGCTTTACTCACGTATATAAAGTAAAATTTCCGTTTTTTAATTTTTTTATACTTTTTATAAAACAATCGCAGTAGTTTTTGGCATAAAAATTAAGTTGGTAAAATAAGTTTTTAAGTGGTCAATTTAGTCGTGCCATACAGTGCCACGTAGCTGATAATAATATACGAGTTTAATCTGATAAGCGCCACGCAAATACGTTTTTGACGGTACTTTGCTAGTTCTTATTAATTACGAGAATTTCGTTAAATGGCGTACGATTAAGTCCAAAATTATAATAATAAACATACCCTTAAATGCTTAAGGCTTATGCACGTCATAAATGTTGTTTTTTTTTAATCCGACCCTTTGTGTCACAGAATAGTTTGATATATTTGGTATTTCAAAATAAAATCTGATATTCAATTAATTTTCAGCTTTTGAATGGCTCTTAAATTATATTGTTATTTTATAAGATACATGCTTTCAAAAAAAAAATAAAAAAAATAGAAGTGGCGTCGCCATTTGCAATTGATCAGATAAAAGCACAAAGATGGCCGCGATTGGTAATTGCGTAGAACCTCCTTGGTCAGTATTGCAATCGTGGCAGCCATTTGCAATCGCATAGAACCTCCTTGGTCAATATTGCAAATATGGCCGCCATTTGCAATCTGTCAAAATCCGAAATCATAATGGCGTCGGAAAATCTGGACCCAGTCTGAAGATTCTAACTAATGAAACGTAAAAATTAAAATAAACAATACATATTATCTGTTTCAAACATCATTCGATTAGAAAAGTCTAACTTGACTTAACATGACATGACACTTATTGCATGTTAAATATTTTGATGACGTAGGAAAATGGGCGAGGCCAAAGCTGTTTTCTGTCACTAGATGGCGCTGTCTTTCTTATCAGTAATACCTTACGGTATAACGTTTTTCGTAATTTAAATTAGAAATGACGCTTAGTCGTACATACAATGATAACAAAACCTCTTTATTAAGACCTATATTTCTAAAATCGTATAATTCTTCAAATACTCATGTAAAAAAAGAATTCTTTCCATGTTTTATAAGAAAATACAAAAATATAGCTATTTTTAGCACTGAAATCTTATTTAATATCCAAAAAGTTAATATTATTAATAAAATAAGATTTTTTTTTTTATTAAACTGAAACGCCCTTCAGACTAGGCCCAAAAATAATAATAAGCTCATTTAAAACTAAACACTCACCCTCAGCAAAGTCCCATCTCCAGAAAAGTCCGGAGCGTGCACAATCGAAAAATCTAATAAATGATTTAAAAAAACCACTGTTAAATGTTTAAAAATAATAGAAAAACGGCTCAGAAAAGGTTTGCGACGGCGTCCGGGCGCAGACTGGCCCGGGATGGGTGGTGCGGCACATCTCTATCGATCCGCGCACCGCGCAGCCTCCGGACCAGAGCCTAGGTGCCTAGGTAACAATATGCATCGTTCATTACCTGTACTCCTCTGATTGGGGGAAATAATTGCTCTCCCTGGAAATCTGTATATGTATACGTTTAGAAAGAGATGCATGTATATTTTAGTTATAATATAAAATCGTTATTTTATACGGTATGCACAATGGCTGAATGTTGTTGAGCTTATTTATTTAGGATGATAATTAAAAATCATAGACAACACTGTTTAAAAACAGACATTTGAAATGTCAAACAACTCATTAATGATTACTGATGACATATAAGCTTCAGTACGTTAAGGATCGTTGTTATGAACATTTTCTTTGTTTAGATAATATAAGATTGCAGTTCGATTGTAGTATTTGGTTTCATTTACAGGCTTTTGGGATAAATATAAGAAATACAGTTAAAAAATAAAATAGATGCTATTTTCCCCGTTTATGCCATTTTATTTATAAGATCAAGCTACATAATTTTGTCCATTTTACCTGTTTAAGTTTTAAGTTATAGCCAGGATAAATAAATATCGTGACATTGTTTTGGTAGAAATGGGAAAATAGAGAGGGAAGGTAGTATTTATCAGAACTTTTAAATAATCTTTTAAAACAAGAATGATGCGTTGATCTTAAACAGGAAAAACGATAAAACCTTGGATTCATTTCTTGAACATGGCTTTTTTCAGCTATTCATTTTCCTCTCATACCAGAATAGTCAGAATGAATAAGTCGTTAAAACACTCCACTTACTACTTTCTGTTCAAATTCAAACACAACGCCATGCTTTGTCTTAATAGAGCGATATTAACGAGCGGCGTCAATTAGACCTTAAAGCTTAGTAATTATATAAATAATTTATTTTGACAATCACATGTATGCAACACGAGATCCAATATATCTAGTATACCACAAGTCACAACCTACACAACCGACAAACAATATGCTATAATTACATGAGAAAATTAATTTTATACTAACTTATGCAAAGCCAAGTTAGTTCGTTTTTTTTAGCTTCACGCTGTATCCCCCGCACACAGTAGGGTAGGCAGAGGGAACCTAGTGTTATGACACTCCGTTCCCCACTTTCGATGGCATTGCGTGTTAAGTGGCGGGACATAACGCCGCGCTTTGCCTCAACACCAGAGTAAAGAAAATGGAAATAACAAATATTTCCACTCCTCGTGTAGAAATCGAATCCACAACCAGTCGTTAACAGTCACACGTTTGTGCCACTGCGCCACGACTGCCCCCTAGTTAGTTAAACAAAGAAATTAATTTCTTTTTTTTTTTAGTTCACGCTGTATCCCGCACACAGCAGGGTGCAGGTAGTTCCAAATATAAGTCAATTATAAAGTGCACAACGCACGTCAACAGTTTCACGCCCACTCCTTTATATTTCGGTGCAACACAAAGGACGGCTAATTGAAATCCTGTAAAGGGCAGCCCCACGTATGTTCTAGGATATGAAAAGGTTATACAGATATTGTGTTTTGTGTATTATTAACGAAAGTAATTGGATGCCGTTCTATACTTTGTAATTGTTTTTTTTTTTAATTTTTTTGACGTTTGACTGCAAATCAAATAAAAAGTAAATAATATTTATGGGGCCAGTCGTGGCGCAGTGGCAGAAGTGTCTGACTGTAAACGACTAGTTGTGGGTTAGATTCCCACTTGATGAGTGGAAGTATTTAATATTTCCATTTTCTTCGCTCTGGTGTCGAGGCAAAGCGCGGCGTTAAGTTCCGCCACTTAATACGTAATGCCTCCAAAAATTGACGGAAAACGGGGAACGGAATGTCCTCTGCCTACCCTGCTTTGCACGGGATACAGCGTAAAGCTAATATTTATGAAATTTTTAGTATGTCATAACGGTAACACAGGGGAGTGTGCTGTATTATTAAGATTTATCCATACAACTCCCGAATCTAAGGAAGTACCCTCCACTTTTTTAAATTTTTGTAGACAGATTACTGGATGTTCATAAGACTAGGGTAAATAATACTCGTATATCTTTTTTACAGTTGCACCTTTTGCAGTTGCACTTTTAGAATAGTCAGTAGTGCCTAGACACTGTTCATTCACCATCCACTCAAAATCAAGCATTACATATCGAGCAGAACTCGACACCGCTTCGTCTTACTTGGGCGAAAATTAAAATAAAAATAATTATTTTCCAGAAGAAAACGTATAAAAATTTGAACGCAGTGGGATTCGAACCCGCGCCTCCTGAATACCGTCCAAGCGCTCTCACCGCTGAGCCATGCGTTCTACTATCCGCTGCGTCGAAATTATTATACCTACGCTTTATTACAACTTATTTTTGTTTCGAATTCGAATCCCACTGCGTTCAAATTTTTATACGTTTTCTTTAAATGTCTTTTTCAATATTCCTAAGTGTGGAATAACACTTTAAAAATGTTTAAAATAATTATTTTCCACTCGATGAATTTGAATACATAATTACACCCTTGCTAACGTATTTTTTAGTAGTATTTTTTACATAACATAAATTTTATTTTATTTTATTTTATTTATTTATTAGAACACCAACAAGATACACACTAAAAACAATACAGATACATGAATAAGAAATAAGGCTAGTGGTACCTTACTTATAGGTGATAACAGCATGCACAAAGTAAAAGTTAAGCGACAACAAAAGGAGGGTAAAAAATGCTAATTAAAAACTATTACAAAATGACAATAAATTAAAATAAAGATAAGAACATAATTAAACTGTCTAAGCTAACAATTTTGAGCAATTATAGTCAATATTTTATTTTTAAACTTTTTCGTATTAACGAAAATATCTAAATCTTTGTCTCCGCTTATTGAATTATAGGCTCTCATAATTCTATTAAGAGGGGAGTGATGACCCAAATTAGATTTAGACATATGCTCTGAAAAAATCGTGCGTTTGCTAGTGCGTAATGACTTGGAAGGTGCAGAAATATGTATCCGCGATAATAAGTCTGGACAATCCAAAGTGCCGTTATCAGTTTATAGATAAAGATGCTGTCCAATAAGCGTCTTCGATCGGCAAGGGTGTTCATTTTGAAAAAGGCTATTCGATCTTTGTAATTAGGGAGTTTTTTTGCTAAGCCGAATTTAAAGCAGAGATGCCATAAGAAACGTTTTTGAATGCTTTCCAACCTTTTGACGTAAACATCGTAGTGCGGGTTCCAGACTACACTGCCATACTGAAGTCCACTACGGACAAAAGCGTTGTACAATGTGATCAAAGTCGAAGGATTTTTCAGATCACTACAATTGCGTAAAATGAAACCAAGACCCCTTTTAAATCCCTTTGAACAAATGGAATCAATATGGGTGTGAAAACGTAATTTTTTGTCAATAATGATGCCTAGATCACGAATCTCAGTCAATTCTTGTAAACAGACATTTTTAAGTCTGTATGTTCTTCGTGGAATGGATTTCAATCTGCTGAAACTGACAAGATGACATTTGTTAACATTGAGACTCATTCCATTCTCGTCACACCAAACGCCCAATCGATTCAAATCGCATTGGAGCAATTCGACGTCGTTAGGGGAGGAGATGATACGAAGAAATTTAAGATCGTCAGCAAATAAGAAATAATTAGAATTACAGAAACAGTCGCATATGTCGTTAATGAATATGTTAAATAATATTGGACCTAAATGAGACCCTTGCGGTACTCCAGAAAGTGTTTTAAATGGTTCAGATTCATATCCATTGACTACTATTACGGATTCCCTATTGACAAGGTAGGATTTGAACCAGTCGAGCAAACGACCGAGTATACCATATCCGGATAACTTATTGAGTAATGTAGTATGGGGGACCTTGTCGAATGCTTTACTAAAATCAGTGTAGATGACATCAACAAACTGGCGTGAATCGACTGCAGTGGAAACAATGTCGGTAAAAGATACTAAATTTGTCGACGTCGATCTACGACTGAAAAAACCGTGCTGAAATGGAGTAATTACCTGTTTGAAATGCCATTCTAAAACAGGATATACTATTTTCTCAAAAATTTTTGCAAATGTAACGAGAATAGAAATGGGTCTATAATTACAGACTAATTCAGCATTTCCATTTTTTAATAGTGGAACAATTAAAGATTTCTTCCAGGCTGACGGAAATGTTCCTGTGGATAAAGATTTGTTAAAAATTATGGAAAGAGGATATGCTAATGCAAATGCGCATTTTTTGACAAATATTGCAGGTATACCATCTGCTCCTGCTCCTTTATGGGGATCCATTCTTTTTATAACATTGAGTACCATAATTGGAGTGACATAGATGTTACAAACGTTATTAACCGTTTTGTCTATCAAATTAGGCGTGTGTGAGTTGGCATCTTCCTCGCAGAAAACCGATTTGAAGTGTCTCACAAATAAGTTACAAATATCAGGGCCATTGGAAGCAGTATCATCATTCAAAGTCATTTGAGCCGGATACATACTATTATTAGTTTTTTTCTTTTTATAAAAAGACCAGAAAAATTTTGGATTAGATTGTAAAAGAGACTCCAGGCGTGTTCTATATTCTTTATAACTAGACGACATTAAAACTGCACATCTCTTTTTTAATAGCGTAAAAGTTAATTGATCTAAAGGATTATTGTTATAAGCGCGCAGTTTCATCCTAAATTTATA
This sequence comes from Dryas iulia moderata, assembly GCA_019049465.1. NCBI lineage: Eukaryota > Metazoa > Arthropoda > Insecta > Lepidoptera > Nymphalidae > Dryas > Dryas iulia. The sequence continues at coordinate 10,593,773 of CM032434.1, forward strand.
CTTCTCTTTTAATGAGTTTTTTAGAGCATAAGAGTACCAAATTGGATATTTGTTGTTTTTATCTTTATATCTAGGTACGTATTTAGAAATAATACCATGCAAGATATTATAAAAAGCAGAAATCATGTCGTCGACTGAATTGTAGCCACACAAAGTATCATCCCAACAAATGTTGTTGAGTTCATTAATTATACTATCAAAGTCTGCTTTAAAGAAACAGAACCGTGCATCAGTATTGTAGGACAGGTTTTTAGATGTTTTAAATGGCAACAACATTTGTAGAGGAGGATGATGCGAATCTGTTATCGAAAGTGGCGAGGCGCTAGCAATTAATTCAGTAACTTGGGTATTGCAAAGAATTAAATCCAAACATTTGTTATAATTATTAAATACATTATTATATTGACAAAGTGAATTTAGCGAAATAAAATCAATCAATTTATTGTTCATTATACTAGTGTTATTAAAAGAAATGGAGTTGGGAGACCAAGTAATATTCCCAAGATTAAAATCACCAGCAATTAAGATGTTATTGGAATTGTAAATATCAAACACACGATTCGAGCTGTCAATGAATTCGTCAAGAACATGCTTTTGAAGCGGAGGAGGAAGATATACAGCGCAAATAAGCAGAGCCACATTTGTACCATTCTTATTCGTCACGGCAAGCGATATCCATAAGTCCTCACATTTTGACTCGCATGTTTGAAGACGTTTAGATTCAATATTTGTGGATATTGCAATAAGAACGCCTCCGCCATTCTTTTTAGGATGAAAACCAGAAGTTTCTCGATCCCTTCTGTACACCACGTAGCGATGGTCAAAAAGTTCCGAATCGAAGATGCTATTGTTCAACCATGTTTCAGTTAGAATTATAATATCGAAGTCATTACACACCACATTACAAAAAAAATCATTAGTTTTAGTCCTTAAGCCCCTAACATTTTGATAATATATTTTTAGATTATCGAATAAAAATGTTTTTAGGCCAAAATAGTGTCTTATATATTTATATTTAAACTAAGTTAAGTTTTTTAAGGCTAAGGTGTCTTGTATTAAGATAAATTTGGCACCCTCAGATTTACGCATAAATATTCTACCGTTTCGCACCCATACATATCTATAAGAGAGTTCCTTTGCTTTAAGTCTTGCAGCGGCATGAAGAGCCCTGTTTTCCGGAGTCAGATTTTCTACAACGTAAATTGAAGATTTTTTCTCGTCGGCTATACCCAAATGGCTCGTGTTCAATTTTTCCTTCGGATTTTTCTTATTATAAGTCAGTGATGCAGCCATGAAGTTGTCACGCAGGCGGGGGCTACTAAAGCGGACAAGAATAGAACGAGGGCGAGGAGAATTGCTATTCATTTTGGCGATACGTGAGCCGTAATAAACATCCTCGTCTTTAATTGGGCAATTGATCGTTTTACCCAGTTGCTGAACCAGCTTAAGAATATTTTCGCTGCGATGCTCCGGAACACAGTGGATTTCGATGTTACAGGCACGGGACTGCTGGTCTATTTGTCTGAGACGTAGTGACATATCGCGAGTAGATGTGCGAAGCATTTCATTTTCTTTTTGTAGATCCGCTAAGTATTTTTTTCTGTGTATCAATGTCCTTTTTTATTGTGTCATATTCATTACTTAGAAAACTTAATGATTGATCAAAAACAGAAATTTGGTTTTTAATTTCCAACAATTGACTATTGAGAGCAGAGCGTAATTCATCCCGTATAATTTCACGAATACTGTCAGCGGAAATACATGAGCAGCTAGTCGAGGTCTTCGATTTAGTGCGTAAAGTAACGTTTTCATATAATTGAGCAGTACTGAGAGTGGAAGTAGGCCGAATCGGTGTGTTAGTGTTATCCTTCTTAGGTTCCTTACAACGGCACGACGGACATATCCACATGGCCTTAAATTCGGTAGAGAAAGTATCAAATTTAGTAGCCTCAATATATCGGCTACTGTTTGGGTTCTCACAGGGAACTAATTAAAAGCTGGACTGTACTCGTATAGCTGTATAATATTTATTTGTTTACTAATTTAATATGTATGATTGTGCGGCCGTTTGAAGCGCAAGTGACCGTCACGACCTTCTATCCGCGCGCCGAGTCGCCTTCCTCCCGCGCCCGTACCCGCCGCCGACCGCCGCCAGCCGCCGCCGGCGCCAGCCGATGTTCGAGTATCGAACATACTCCCCGCGTTGAATCTTCAACTTAAAGGAAGTGGGCAGATGCTGTTAAAGCCTCTGAGCACGATCCCCTTCCTGGTCTTCACTTCAGCCACCCGTGCAGCTCCATCAGGTCCAGGGAACACCTTCACGACCCGTCCTAAGGGCCACAGTAGCGGCGGCTGTCCCTTGTCCCTGATAAGCACGAGCGCCCCTTCAGCAAGGTCTCCGGTTGAGGAACACCATTTTGTTCTTTGCTGGAGATGAGAAACATATTCTTTTGAAAAACGGTTCCAAAAGTGTTGCTTCATACACTCAACCTTTTGGAACCGATCCAAGCAGCTCAGGTTACCTAGAACCTGAGGACGAGGAATTGACGTGAGTGATCGTCCTATTAAAAAATGGGATGGAGTGAGGCATGTGAGGTCTAAAGGATCTGATGACATTGGAGTGAGCGGACGGGAATTTAATATTGCCTCAACCTGAACCAACAAGGTTACAAGTTCTTCGTAAGTTAAATTACTTTTAAGGATTCTCTTTAAGTGGTATTTCGTGGATTTAACTGCTGCCTCTGCGATGCCGTTAAAATGAGGAGAGTAAGGAGGAGCAAAAGTAAATTCAATACCTTGTTGTGCAATATCATGAGATATATTAGACTCAGTTAAAAAATCAGATAACGACAAATCATGTAACGACATGTGCCAATGAAATTAGTGACGTTATCTGATAAGATGGTTTTGGGCTTGCCACGACGAGCGATGAATCGGTTTAAAGCAGCCATATATGCTTCCTTAGTGAGATCTGTGACAAGCTCTAAGTGAACAGCTTTAACTGCGAGGCAAACAAAAATACATAAGTAGGATTTTAAAAGCTTACAACCTCGCCCTTTTCGGTCAGCTATCAATACTGGCCCAGCATAGTCGACACTGGAATGAAGAAATGGAAACTCTAAATGCGTTCTTGAAATAGGCAACTGTCCCATTATGGGTTGCACGTTTTGACATTTGTATTTAAAACATTTAATACACTGTTTGCATATCTTTTTAGACAAATTTCTACCCCCTAAGACCCAAAATAATTGTCTTATATTTGCTAAAAGTAACTGAGGTCCAGCATGTAATAATTCTACGTGGTATTTACGGAAAATAATTTCAGTTACGTGATATTTTGCACACAATAAAATGGGATGCTTAACGTTATAGTCGTAGGGCGAGTTGTCAAGCCTACCACCTACACGAATAATATCATCGCTGTCTATAAAAACACTTAACGATAAAAGTCTATTTTTACTTGGCAGAGATTTTCCTAGTTTTAATAATTTATATTCCTCAGGAAACATATACTTTTGTGAATGATTAATAATAAACTTAAATGAATTGTCTAATTCCTCGATAGATAGAGAATTCTTTATTTGGTTATTTTTATTTTTTAAATTATTTTTAAATCTGAGCACGTAAGCTACTACTCTTTGTAAACTATTAAAATTGGAATGCTTATGAACTAATGATTTAATAATACATGATTCTAATGAATTGAGTGCGCATGAGGTGTGATTTGATGAGATGGATGAATGATGAGATGAATGATTGGTTAAATCAGATGACACTACTTCTGGCAAATCCTGTTTCTCAATTTTACCTGGCGTTTTTGGCCAGTTGTGTTTATCTTTATACAAAAAAGAAGGACCTGACCACCACATGAAGCAATCGCTGATATTATCAGCCTTCACCCCACGAGAAACAAGATCCGCCGGGTTATCCTTAGACGGCACATAGCTCCACTTGTAACCTGCAGTTAATTCTTGTATTTCAATAATACGGTTTCGTACAAAAGGTTTTAAAAGATTTGGTTCCATCGAGAGCCAACTTAAAACTATTGTAGAATCGCACCAAAACTTGCAACTGCTAATAGGTATTGTAAGAGAGTCTAAAACCTTAGTACACAATCTTGATCCTAAAAAAGCACCACACAGTTCAAGCCTTGGGATTGTAGTAGGCTTTAACGGCGCTACGCGATTTTTAGAGGTTAGTAAGGTAACTTTAATACAACCATTATTGTCTACAGATCGAATGTAGACGCAAGCACCATATGCCTTTTCAGAAGCATCTGTAAAAACGTGAATTTCATTATTTATAGAATTGTCACCTATCGCCCATCTAGGTATCCTTAATGTATTTAAATATGATATACTGTTTTCGAAAGATTGCCATAAACTATGTATATCAGGTGTTACTGGATCATCCCAGCCAATTTTGGAAGTCCATAATTTTTGCATAATTATTTTTGCTTCAATTATACAAGGACCTACGAGACCCAATGGATCGAAAATTTGACTAATTATAGAAAGTATTCTGCGTTTGGTTATTTTATTGTTATTATCCGAATCTTTTTTATCAAGACCAACAGTAAAGGTTAACGAATCTAAATCACAAAACCAAAGCAGACCTAATGTCTTTGACGATACATTTTTATTTTCAGATAAATTTAAACTATTTTTTCTTTGAAAACTATCTGAAATCTGCTCTAAAACGTCTCTACTGTTTGATTGCCACTTTCTTAAGTGAAAATGTGCCGAACTTAAAATTGCTCTAACTTCAGTAGCTAACTCTACTACTTCAGCAATCGAATTACCTCAGTGGAGGTAATCGTCAACGTAAAAATCATGTTCAATAGATTTTTTGATTTTATCTTTATAAGTGGTACTTGCCAAACTTACCAAACATTTAGTCGCTAAATAGGGTGCCGAAGCCGTTCCGTAAGTGAGAGTATTTAGACTATATGTTTTTAACGGTAATTTAGGATCTGATCTAAAAATAATTTGTTGCAAACATCGTTGCGAAGGATTTATGTTAATTGCTCTATACATTTTTTCTATGTCTCCGCATATTACATATTTATGTTGACGGAATCGAAGCAAGATTGACATTAAATCATCTTGGACAGTTGGACCCACCATCTGAATGTTGTTAAGGGAAATTCCAGAAGTGGTTGCCGCTGAGGCATCGAAGACTGCCCTAAGCTTAGTAGTTGAACTAGATTCTCTCATGACCCCATGATGGGGCAAAAAATATTCTACATAGTTCCCTGTATGGGGCTTGTGTGCACTGTACTATTCTCGGTCATATGACCTAAACGCTCGTACTCCTGCATAAAAGATATATATCTTTCTTTGAAGACAGGGTCTCGCTGAAATCGACGCTCTAAAGATAGGAATCGACGCTTAGCCAATTCATAAGATTTACCTAGAAAACAAGGATTCTCCTTTAGAGGCATTGTGACAACAAACCTACCATTTTCATCACGTTTGGTATTAAGACGAAAACTGTTTTCGCAATATTGCTCTTCTTTAGATAAGGAACTTTTGGAAGAGACGGAATCTAATTCCCAAAATTTATTTATATTGGAATTTAATTCATTTATAGTAAAATTACATTGTTGTATAGGGGGTGAAAGTGATTGAAGAGCTATGTAGCCTGACACTATCCACCCTAACTTAGACGCATACATTTTTGGCCTATTTTTACCTAAATCTATAATTCCGTTACATAGAACATTCCAAAATACCTCAGCGCCTACCAAAATATCAATTGGTGACGGTATATAAAAAGATGGGTCAGCCAATTGTACATTTGGAGGTAAATTAAGTTCACTAATGTCTATTAAGCTAGTAGGTAAGGTTTTGGTAATTTCAGGTAATATGAAGCAATTTATATTCGACCTGTATTGACCATTAAGCGACTCTATTCTTAAATTACAAGATTGTGTACTAGTAGAGGTTTGACAATTAATACCTGTTATCACGGAGTTTGTGCTACGTCGAGGTAAACCCAATTTATTAAACAAATCTTCGGTGATAAAATTGGCTGTACTACCGTTGTCGAGTAGAACTCTGGCTTCCCGTTTCTCACCTTTGTCGCTCACCACCCTCACTAATGCTGTGGACAGTAAAACACAAGAAGAAGTAGTCATATGTATAGGTGTGTTACTTGATAGTACAACATTGTTTTGTGTGTGAGTAGGTAAAGAACTCGAAGCAATTTTAATAGGTAAAGCAACATTACTAGATGAACTAGGCATAGGATTTTGAAATTCAGTATTTTCTGAATTATCCATATGCAAAAGGGTATTATGACGGCCTTTACAATATTTACACCGCGATAATCTACACCGCTTTGTTAAGTGTCCAGAACATAAACAATTGAAACACACTTTTAATTCTTTTACTTTAGAAATTCTCATTTCAACAGGTAAACTTCTAAAAGACTGACATGTATATAGAAGATGATCATTGCTACACAAAGGGCATTTTATTTTATTATTACTATATTTATTTTGATTATTCTCTGCATTACTAGAAATATCACCTTTATAATTCGTATCCATAAGAAAACTCTTTGACCTAGGTTCTAATTTATTATTTTTAAATTTATCAAATCTTTTATTTTCCATTGTTTCCAATAAATCAACTTTATTATTTACAAAAGTGCAAAACTGAGATAAACTAGGTGATTTAGGCAATGTATTACGATACTCTTCCCAATTTCTACTAGTAATAGAATCTAATTTGCTAGACATCATATAAACTATAAGCGTATCCCAGTACTCGGTAGGCTCGTTTAATGTTTTTAATGCTCTTATATTCTTATTTATTGTATCTAATAGAAAACGTAAAGAACTGCTTGATTCTTTCGAAACAGGTTCAACATTAAACAAAGCCTGCACATGGTTATTCACTAAAAGCCGACTATTATCATAACGATCACAAAGTAACTTCCACGCCATTTGATAATTATCTCCTTTAAAATCGATATTTTTTATAATTTCTTGCGCACTACCCTTTAAGGATGCACGAAGATAGTGGAATTTACTTATGTCATCGATGCAACTACTGCTATGTATAAGTGACAAAAATGTATCTCTATACTCAAACCAGTACTCATAGCTACCATTAAAGTAAGGCAAATTAATTTTTGGTAAGCGAATAAAATTATTTTGAAAAGATACACCTGTTTGCTTTTGAGCGGAGCTTGCCAAAGATTCCTCATCACGAATAAGATTCTTCGATATTAATACGCGAGCTTGTGCTCCTAGAGCATAGTATCTTTCTTCAAATTTTGCTCGTTCCGCATACGCTTCGTCGGGCTTGTCCGAAACCATTTCAATCTCCAACTGTAAACTATCAAAATCCTCATATAAAGCATCAAATTTAGTTAAGCGGCCCTCCAACTCGAAACGTTGCAAATCAGATATTTTATCGCAACTCAGAAGGACACTAATGTGATTACTAAAATTAGTTAGCTTAGCCTTTAAGCTGCTTCGTTTTCTTATTAAAGCTTCTTCACAAGACATTGTAGCAAGAAGCAAAGATAAAAAAAAAAAAAAAAAAATGAAAAATAAAATTTATAGAAATTAATAATTGCAAAAATATTGCGATAGCAAATGCAGTAATAATACAAAGCCAATACAAAGGCTAATGACCCGATGACGTAGCGTTATCGCTCGATCGGCCGCTCAGCTGACGAACCGGTATTTTATTTTCTTGCAATAATAATCAACAACAGCGATAAGCCTTACATGCAGCAATTACAAATAGACAAAGGTGTAAAGAAACGGTCAATATTAACTTTCAAGGAAAAAGAGAAAAAAAAATGTATATATATCTTGGGAAGGAAGAGAAAAAGGAGTGAAAAAATGGAACGAACTCACAAAACCATCGCTTCCTCGTCAAACAGGCCCCAAGTAAACTTCTTGAAATGTGACTTGGCTTCAATTGATGACACGGCACTTTCCGACTCGACCCGTTCAAATTTTTAACCGTCAGTGTAACGTAACCGTCACTTGTTGTTCTCTTTGAATGTTCTGCTTCCAACGGCGAGTCTTCTTAAAAAAGGCGTCGAAGGACCAATGTTTGGGTTCTCACAGGGAACTAATTAAAAGCTGGACTGTACTCGTATAGCTGTATAATATTTATTTGTTTGCTAATTTAATATGTATGATTGTGCGGCCGTTTGAAGCGCAAGTGACCGTCACGACCTTCTATCCGCGCGCCGAGTCGCCTTCCTCCCGCGCCCGCACCCGCCGCCGACCGCCGCCGGCCGCCGCCGGCGCCAGCCGATGTTCGAGTATCGAACAGCAACCATAATGATACTTATCAAGACATCGCGAGCAATGCATTGCATCATCTTCTTTTAAGTCATGCGTGCAACCAGAACATTTACTTAAAGGCATTTTTGCTAATTATAATATATTTTTTTAATGTTTCAAATGTTTTGCAAATGTTCAATTGTAAAATGAGAAATCTCAAATAAAATTTTAATTTAATAAAAATCTTGCTCGACAACGCGGGTTTGAACTCGGGTCGACTGGATTTTACAGTCCTCAGAATGCCACTAGTCCAACGTAAACGTTAATACAGCGATCTAATTTTTATATATATTAAAAGTCTTTGGTGATCGAACGTTGTGACACAAACGAAGTTACAATTATTATGGAAGTTAGTATTGTCACTATTTATTATTATTACACGGCACTTTTGTCACTAAACATGTTCGTCACTTAGTACACTTCTTCTTAGTATCGTTTTTAACGTGTTAAACTACCACAGCACCGTTCACTTGATAAACGTATTTTTGTAATAGTTCGTGGTTAAAACAAAGAGATAACGTTTACACTTGATTTTTGGCGTATATAATTATTATTTATGTAATATTAGGACGAAAAGTATGTTATTTATGCTTTTTTGAGCATTTGTATACACGGAGCTTATTAATAGTATGTTTCACTTCTACCCGCTTTTTTTTTTTCCATCATAATCACATAGGATTTGAATTCACTATGCATTATACTTATGATAACTAAACAAGCGTAAATTAAATACACTACCATAGATGTTATCAAAATATAATATTTCAACAGTACATCAAACAATAATTTGATGAAACGACTAACGATCTTATATTTATTGGGACAAAGACTGTTTTTGTATGTACCTGAATTCAGTCTAGGACATAAATCAATATGTTCTAGGTTTCCCAGAACCCTTTGTTCCGGCACCCCTTTGTTCTGATTAAGCTCTGAGCCCCGGGCTAGATGGAACAGGTAAGTCTATAGCTGGCTATATAAACATGTTCGGATTTCCGGGAAATTCAACGTGATTAAAGCCCTCGTAGTGCTTTGAGTGTCTTATTGTAAAAGAGATTGGTTATCGGTTGGAATAATACTCGGGGAAATTTAATTATTTTCATGTCTTGGGGCCAGTCGTGGTGCAGTGGCACGTAAATGTTACTGTAAACGACTGGTTGTGGGTTCCATTCCCACTCGAGGAGTGGAAATATTTAATATTTCCATTTACTTCTTCGCTCTGGTGTCGAGGCAAAGCGGCGTTAAGTTCCGCCACTTAACGCGCAATGTCTCCGAATTCGGCGGTGCGTGGAAAACGCAATGTCTTAACACTAGGTTCCCTCTGTCTACCAGCTGTGTGCGCGATACAGCGTGAAGCTAAAAAAATCATTTTTTCGCTCCTGTTTAAGGAAAAGGGAGGCGTTGAGCTCCGTTACTCAACCTAGATTGTCTTGAAATTCGTTCAAAAATAATAAAATAAACATTATTTTTACCTTAACACATACAATAATCTGGTAACTTAGACAAAAAGCGGCGTTAAGTTTCGCTACTCGCCCCGTAATGTCTACATTTTATGTGGAAAATAGAGAAAAGGGTGTGTTGACGCTAATTACTCTACTATACGGGACAAAGCATGGAGCTGTTTTTTTTTACAATATAAGTTTCACCTTTGCCATTCACATAATTACAAGCTTGCTCTTTGATTTCGATGAAGCTTGAAACTGTGTTTATAAAAATGGCTTTTGTTTGCAGTCGTGGTACATAATAAAAGGTCAAAATAAAGTTAAAAACTTTTTTTTTAGCTTCATGCTGTATCCCGCACGCAGCAGGGTTGGGAGAGGGAACCTAGTGTTAATACACTGCGTTCCCCACTTTCCGCCGAATGCGGAGGTATTGCGTGTTAAGTCTTTACCTCGACACCAGAGCGAAGAAAATGGAAATATTAAATGTTTCCACTCCTCGAGTGGGAATCGAACCCACAACCAGTCGTTTGCAGTCACACGCTTGTGCCACTGGGCCACGACTGGCCACGAAACAATATATCTAATGTCCTCATCCTAGAGCTGACTAAACAGTATTGTTATATATAATTTTGAGCTTGGATTTCACTCCCTTTTTTGTTGCTTTTGTGAAGCTAAGTAATTATTCATTTTATTATTTTTGAACGAATTTTCTTCAGTGTAGGTTATATATAAAACATGAGATAAAAGGGCGTGTCTTGTATTGTTGTTTTAAGCTTCACATTTGATCCCGCATAGTAAAATGAATGATATTACGTTTTTCATTTTCCGCTAGAATTTGAGATGTTGCGTGTTTAGTAGTGGAACTCAATGCCACGTTTTGTCTTACCAGTAGCTTCACGCATTTTCCCGCATAGCAGGATAGTCAGAGAGCTCATTTATTATTAATATTTCCACTCCTCGAGTAGGAATCGAACCCACAGCCAGTCGTTTACAGTCACACGTTCGTGTCACTGCGCCACGACTGTCCCCAATCTGGTCTTAATGTTAGGGGCTTAATATTAGGGGATTAAGACGCTCTGTCCCTAACTTTCCGCTGAAATCGAGGCATTCTGTGTTAAGTGATGGAACTTAATGCAGCCTTTTAATTAGGTATTAGAACGAAACAATGATAATAACATATTATCATTCTCACTAGTGGGAATCGAATCCACAACCATCGCGGTTACATCAGACACGGACATTGCTCCACGACCTGCTTTATTTCACCAGAGACGGGAACAGAAAAAAAATAATACAACCAATCCCTTGACTGAGATTGAACCTAAAACCAGTAGCGATTACATCCATACCTTTATATTATATTGTTAAAAATATAATTATTTCATAACGACAAATAATTACAACGATATAATTAGCATTAATACAAAAATGCTAGTCTAAAAATACATTTCTATTTTAAAACTCCGATAAATGAAGTAGATATCGGTTTTAATAGGAAATGAAGTGCACTCGCGGTCTGTCAAACTGTCTGCACGTAGGGTTGCCATCCGTCAAGGTTTCCACGGATTTGTTCTAATTAAAAAGACGTAAGGGGAATAAAATTGTTTAGGTTTTCATTCAAATTACGGGAATAAAAAATAAACGGGGAAAACCAAATTTCATAAAGTACTAATGAATTGTAACTAATTTATAAGATAAGATAAGATAAAAATTCTTTATTTTCACACTAGATATTATATACAATTTGTAGAACTCAAGACTAAACATATAATGGAAAAAGGCGGCCTTATCACTAAAAGTGATTTCTTCCAGGCAACCGACTTATTAAAATCTAAAGACAAAAACGGGCACAGTGCATTTAAATAGCAACATAAATAGTTTATTTATTCGTTTATTAGATTTTATTTATATGTTAATTTCACCACCTACCTATATGTCATTATAACCACCTACCTATATTTCATTTCGTCTTAAAGGTTGTCTGGAAGAGATGACTACTTAGCCATAAGACTGCCAGAAATACAGAAGAAGAGAAGCAGCCAGAAGACATTTGTTTTCTTATGTATTATGCCAATATCTTTGTTAAGCGTGGTGTACAAATCAAAAATAAATAAAACACATTTATGACAACCAAAATAACTAACTGAGTGACTTAGGACCTACAAACATACTATGACCAACAGTCTGGGTTGTGGACTCTGAAACCCTGGCTTTTAATTTTTCTTGTCCCAGTTTACACATTGTGAGATGGCAACCCTACCTGCGCCGCGACCCGCGCCGTGTTGCAAGCCAATCTATGATTGAATATTGATCTCACGTCGATGCCTCTTCAAAAGGTATCCAATTTAATACTTCATTAAAAATTAATTACCCGATTTTGTTCGTGATAAAGTATATACATACTAGCGGCCCGCTCGCGGCTTCGCCGCTTGAACTATTTCGTTATATAGCAAGCCTCGGGGGCGCATTTTTAAAAAATAAAGTAGCCTATGTTTAAGCTTAGATTATCAACTATATTTATGCCAAAATTCGTTACAATTGGTCAAGCGGTTTAGATTTGTCATATAAACTTTCATCCCCTGTTTCAATCCTTTAGAGGTTGATTTTTGAAAAAATAAGTAGCCTATGTTAGACCCTGTCACTTATACTACTTTCATTCTAAATTTCATCCAAATCGGACCGATATATTAAACGTGAAAGCGTGACAGACAAACACACACACTTTCCCATTTATAATATAAGTATGGATATATTTTTTAGCTTTACTTACAGGAAGGTAGAGAATTAAGTGTAAAGACACTCTGTTCTCTACTTACTGTCCTATTTTAAGACACTGAGTGTTGAAAGGCGTAATAATTAGCTTAATATATTTTTTCATTAGATTAGGATTTAAGCCTAGCCTTAGGCGTTGTTCCATTGCTATTCGATATCAATAAAAGTTATTTGTAACTTATACATATCTAGTGTATTCTTTTAGGAACATTTAATTGATGTTATTGTGTCGCAGTGGGACAGCGTCTTATCTTAAGCTTAATGGTTGCGGGTTTATTTCCACTTTTTTTGTGTTTTTTTTTCAGCTTCACGCTGTATCCCGCACACATCTACCGATGGAACCTAGTGTTAAGACACGCCCTTCCCCACTTTCCGCCAAACTCAGAGACATTGCGTGTTAAGCAGCGGAACTTAATGCAGCGCTTTGCCTCGACACCAGAGCTAAGAAAATGGAAAATTACTAGTCGAGTTGGAATCGAACCCATAACCAGTCGTTTACAGTCATACGTTCGTGCCACTGTGCCACGACTGGCCCCCTACCACTTTGAGGAATGATTATAAACCAATTATAATTCTCCACCTGTGGACATAAAAAGCGTGGCGTTAAGTTCCGCACACTCTTGTTTGTTCTCAATGTCAAAATTTCAGGCGGAAATTAAGAACAGATTATTGAGAAACTGGGTTCTCCCCGACTACTTCATTACAGGGCTAAAAACGTGAAGCTAAAAAACGGATATATAGCCTGATATTAACTAAATATAATATGAGGTTATATATTAAAAAACTCAATCAAATTATAAAATTGTATTAGATCATCTCACCTGCCTACTGTCATGATATCTTTTGATTAGTCCCTGAAGTGGTGTGCAACTGTGCGTGTACTCATAGATAATAACTGCGTGACGACAAATAAGATACATATATCATTAGAAAAAAGAATAGCACTAACTTTGTTTTTTTTAGCTTCACGCTGTATCCCGCTCACAGCAGAGCAGGCAGAGGGAACCTAGTGTTAAGACACTCCGTTCACCACTTTTGGCGGAATTCTGGAGGCATAATAGAACAAATATATATATATATATATAGATATATATATATAGATAGAGAGAGATAGATATAGATATAGAGAGTATATATATATATAGATATATATAGATATAGATATATATATATATATATATATATAGATATATATATATATATATATATATATATATATATATATATATATATATATATATATATATATATATATATATATATATAATATTTTATTTCCAACCACAACAAAATTTCAGAATACAGTAAGGCACAAAAAACTTATAATAAGTACAATATTACAACAAAATAAGATAAAACATAGCCAATAACAACAGTGTAATTGGGGTTAGCTGGTGCCTGAGATAGGTACGAAACCCGTGATACAGGTCACCAGGTCTCCACTTCATAAATAAATTATTTTAGACAAGGCCATTGATCAAAAAAAAAGTTTAAATAAGGTTGTACAATATACAATATTTTACAAAGGTTTTACAATTCAATATTATACAAAAATTTTTGATACAATATTTAACACAACTTTAACAAGATACAATAAAAACATAACGAAAAAGAGAGGTGTGTACGAGCGTGTATGATTGGAGGAAACAAACATAAGTGGATACGTATGGTGTGTTATCCTGGGATATCTAAAAGGTTTTCGGTAGATGTATAAGTTTGTTGCAATAACCAGTCAAAAACTACCATTTTTAAATTAAATTTATTTAAATTATATAAGGAAAGATGTTTATTAACTTTATTGTATACATGAGGACCCAAGAATATAAAGAATCTATGACTGAAAAAAGTCTTATTTAATAATGTTGGGACAACAAGATGATTTCTGCGACAAATTTCAGTATTGAAGGTGGTCAATGAGTGCTGTTTATTGATGAGAGCTAAAATAAAGAGTTGCCTTACTGTTAGAACTTGGCTTAGTTCGTAAATTTTTATTGTGGGGTACAAACGAGGTTTACAGTAGCAGACTTTTAGTAAGGCCCTTTGAGCTCTCTCGATTAGTAATAGGTGGGATTTGGAGGCACCTCCCCAGGACGTGATACAATAGTTGAGGATGGACTCGCATAGTGCTTTGTAGGTTATTTTTATAATGTCAGGTGTAGCAGATTGACGCAATTGTTTAAAAACAAATATGAGTTTACGCACACGATTAGATAGTTCCACAATATGTTTTTTAAATGTAAGTTTGCTATCTATTATTATACCAAGGTAGCGAACCGATGAAACCTTTTCTATTATAGTACCTGTTATAATGTTGTCTGTATTAGAATTACCACAATTTATAGTATAAGCTTCAGCTATTGAATTATTGGGGTTACGAATAGCAAAGTCTATCGACTTTGCTCTATTAATATTTAACGTAAGCAGATTATTATTTAGCCAATTTCTGACAGCGTCAAAGCCGATTTGAGCAGAACGATATGTTTCCTCCCATGTACTTGAAGAGAATAGAAGAACCGTGTCATCTGCGTATGAATAAATAGTACCGTTTTGGAGGTTTAAGTTACATAAATCATTTATATATATTAGAAACAGACTTGGCCCAAGAATGCTGCCCTGAGGAACACCGTATTCAATGTGCAATTCGGAGCTGGTTAGAGAATCTATATTTATTTGTTGGGTTCGCCCCGAGGGATAGCTTTCAAATAGAGCTAGCTGGACTCCCCGAATACCCAAGGCATTAAGTTTGGATAACAGAATGGGGACAGAGACTGTGTCAAATGCCTTGGCAAGGTCTAAAAATAACCCTACACATTTCTGCCCTTTATCTAAGTCATTTACAATATTGGTAACCAGACTATGCACAGCATTATCTGTGGACAAGTTTTTTCTGAATCCAAATTGATTATTAGACAATAAGCTGCGGGATTCCAAAAATGTAACAAGTCTAGAGTTTATAATCTTTTCAAGTACCTTAGACATCGCTGGAAGGATCGAAATGGGTCTGTAGCATTCAACACTGCTGGAGTCTCCTGATTTAAAGATTGGGTGGACTAGAGCTCGTTTAAATAGCTGAGGAAAGACGCCAGAGTTTAGACTAAGGTTCACAATATATGTAAGTAGGGGTACAAAAATGTTTTTATGTTTTTTTAGAAAGTTGGATGGTATACCATCCCAACCAGCTGCGCTGTCATTTTTTAATGACATTATAACAAGCTCAATCTCCGATTTGTCCGTTTCAAGTATCACAAATGAGTCCAACATTGAAGAAGATGGAATTAATTTTGGGTGACTATGTTGGGAGGAAATAGTTTGGGCCAGCTGTCTTCCAATATTAGCAAAAAAATTATTTATACTGTTAATCGATTCATTTTCGCTTTCCTTTAGTTCCAATAGTTTATGCGCAGAGCATTGTGGTTTTGCCATGTTAGTGACATTTTTTATGACCTTCCACATCTTTTTACAATTTTTGCCGGCCTTCATAAATTCAAGCTTTTCATAATTAGATTTAGCCTTTCGTAATAAATTAGTACAGAAGTTACGGTATCTTTTGTAAGTGACCTTTAGCACCTCGTTGAGTGGGTCCTTACGAAGCTTTTTATGTAGATTGTCTCTATGTCTCATGCATCTTAATATACCTGGGGTTATCCAGGCTTTAATAGATCTGTGTTTACGAGGAATTTGAATAATTTTAGAATTTTTTAATATTAATAATCGAATAGGGTCAATTAAGTACTTTGTTGCAAGGTCAGGGTCATCAGTAGTGTATACAGAATCGAAATTAACTTTGGCTAAGTCAAGGGACAGTGTAACCTCGTCCATTTTTGTGAAAGTTCGCCGATCCGAAGTTATATTATTTCTTAAGGGGAGACCAATTACAATAGCATAGTGATCAGTTACAGTAGATTCTAATACTATCGTCTTAGCAGAATAAGGTGTTTTCAAAATCGCATGATCAAGGCATGTAGAACCGTGAGTTGGTATATTAAAGCCAGGGTAGAAACCATAGTGGGCGAGTAATTCAAGATAATCAAGTGCGTAATTGGAGAGATCTCCAGGAGCTATATCTATATTTATATCCCCGACAATGACAATGCTTTTATAAGACTTAAGTTCTGCGAGTATATTGTCAAGGGAGTTCAGAAAAATCGAAACATCTTTAAAAGCATAGCATAGCAAGGGGGCGCATTTTTAAAAAATAAAGTAGCCTATGTTTAAGCTTAGATTATCAACTATATTTATGCCAAAATTCATTACAATTGGTCAAGCGGTTTAGATTTTTCATATAAACTTTCATCCCCTGTTTCAATCCTTTAGAGGTTGATTTTTGAAAAAATAAGTAGCCTATGTTAGACCCAGTCACTTTTACTACTTTCATTTTAAATTTCATCCAAATCGGACCGGTAGATTAGCCGTGAAAGCGTGACAGACAAACACACAGACTTTCGCATTTATAATATAAGTATGGATATATTTTTTAGCTTTTCTTATAGAAAGGTAGAGAATTAAGTGTAAACACACTCTGTTCTCTACTTACTGTCCTATTTTAAGACACTGATTGTTGAAAGGCGTAATAATTAGCTAAATATATTCTTTCATTAGATTGGGATTTAAGCCTAGCCTTAGGCGTTGTTCCATTGCTATTCGATATCAATAAAAGTGATTTGTAACTTAAACATATCTAGTGTATTCTTTTAGGAACATTTAATTGATGTTATTGTGACGCAGTGGAACAGCGTCTTACCTAAAGCGTAATGGTTGCGGATTTATTACCACTTTTTTATGTTTATTTTTTCAGAACCACGCTGTATCCCGCACACAGCAGGGTATAAGCGCATGGTGTAAAGACAACCTGATGGATTTAAATGTTGGTAAATGCTCTTATATAACATTCACTAGAAAGAGGAAGCCAATTGTAACATCTTATAACATTAATGGAATTTCTCTTATAAAAGTTAACGAAATTCGCGATTTAGGTGTTACAATTGATAAAAAACTGACATTTGTGTCCCATGTAGACCATATAACTAAAAAATCTTTTCAAATGCTAGGGTTTTTAAGACGCAATACAAAGATGTTTAAAAATCCCCACACCAAAATTACATTGTTTAACGCATTAGTACGCAGTCAGTTAGAATATGCTTCATCGATATGGAATCCAACTTATAGTATACACAGTCAGCGCATCGAACGAGTCCAGCGAGCGTTTACTCGTTACTTAGCTTTTCATTCTCATAAAATATCATTCAGATGCCCGTACGAACAACGTTTAATTCATTTTGGCATGAAGAACCTGCATGCTCGACGTTCAATTCATGATTTAATCATTATGTACAATATCATAAATGGCAACATTGATAGCAGCCATCTACTAGCTCAGCTTTCTATTTCAGTACCTTATAAAATTCCTCGTCAACGCATTACTTTTTTACCATCCAAGAGTTCGTAAAAATCTAGGTGCGCATTCTCCACTTGCTAGGATGTGCAACTTATACAACTTCTTAAATAAAGAGATAACAGATTTGGACATGTTTCATGATTCATTTTCAAAATTCAAACATACTCTGCATAAATATTACTCTCTAAAATTGTAACTGTTTCACTTTTAATTTAATGTGTAGTTGTTTACATAACTTTATTTATATATATATATATATATATATATATATATATATATATATATATATATATATATATATATATATATATATATATATATATATATATAATGTTGCTTTTTTTTGTTGTAGTAATTTAATTTAGTTGGATTAAGGTGTTATCGTTGTTATAAAACTTCTCGGACAATGTTGTGAATACCTGTAATTGGTGTACATATGAAGATCAGATACTTTTGACTGTATATTTAATATAAATGTTGCATATGTGTACTGTTGGTGTTCCTAAATAAATAAATAAATAAATAAATAAAATACTTTTTAAACCTATCTGAATAAGCTGAAAGGACAGTAATTTAAACTTCACGCTGTATCCAACTAGGTAGACAGAAGGAAGTGGCGGAACTTATCGCCATGCTTTTAATTAGGAATTTAGTTCTGCTACTCAACACGCAATGCCTAGAATATTTATGAGAAGTGTCTTTGATCTGACATTTTATCTTACTACCCTACTATGCTTTCCATAGGTATAAACTTCTATCCCAAATCTCCAATCATTTTAAATCCAAACATCACTATAAACCAGGCACACCCCTACTGCTACTTAATGTCGTTTAAACGAACATCACTAACAACATTATAATAACAAAATTTATTCCACAACCACTCGTCTGGAAAGCTTCCCCATTGATTAGCATCAACTCGCAGGTATATCTGTGTACAAGGCGGTCTAGACAAGTCGATACAGCCCGGGAATGGGGATGCGGCTCCATCATAATATGTTAATGTTGTTATAAATATGACTAGCGTCTGGCGTTATGCTTTGCTATACTGGTGTTTGGAAATCATTGATTTTGTCGGGAGACGGATGCAGGTACGGTGGCAGACTGTGAGGTTTTGTTCCTGTTTCGAATAATTTACTTTGGTTTGAAATTGAAATATGCTGTTTTTGCCTTTCAGTCTGCGTTATTTATTATTTATAATTATTATTCAGAAGCTAGTCGGCGAGCAGGGATATAAATTGATTGTAAACACGACAGGTTGTTGGTTCGATTGCCGCTCGAGGAATTCATATGTAATATTTCATTTTCTTCGCTCTGGTGTCAAGCCAGACGAGATTAGCGCGAAAAATGGAAAATACTAGGTCCGCTTTGTTTGCTGCCCTGCTGTGTGCGGGGTTCCCTCCCATATGTTTTCCCCCCGGATGTCTCTAGTTCATGAAGTCTCAACTCAACATTTCGCCTCAAGCTACGCTACGTGTTAACTATTATATATGTAGCTTCCGGTTTCGTTTTCCACTTGCCACCCGAAGCCGAGATGTTAAGTATTGAGTGGAAGATCTCAACATCTTATTCAATAGAAAAGAAAAATCTAATTAAACGAAATATAATAATTAACCTGACTGGAAATCGAATTCACAAACATCAAGCAAGTGGCTATCTCACTGCGCTACGACGACCTCTCAATTTTAGACAGCATTTTTAAATAGATTAAAAATTTTGATTATACATATAGATACAACTTGTTGGCCCTTTTCCTATATACTCGCTTCAATAAGAAATATTCATCACTAGTACAACCCATGTCATTCACTACTAACAAATAAGATGATAAAAATATATTAGTATGATTTAGTGGCCAGTCGCGGCGCAGTGGCACAAAGTGTGACTGTGAAGCGACTGGTTGTGGGTTCGATTTCCACTCGAGGAGTGGAAATATTTAATATTTCCATTTCTTCGCTCTGGTACCCTACCTACCCTACCCTGTTCTCTGCCTACCCTGCTGTGTGCGGGATACAACGTGAAGCTATAATAAACTCTTATTCCCTCCTGGTACATACCTGCTTCAATAAGAAATATTCATAATTTGAATAACCCATGTTATTCACTACTAACAATAAGATGTAAGTATGATTTCACAAGACGCCATTATCCAATTTATTTTATTGAACGAATCTCATAAATAGTACTCCCTGAAACATTGCTAAGTGGACTTCCTGTTTTTACGACAATTCTAGTTATCCTTATATTTTCTCTAGATTAATAACGCAAAAAATATGCGTTCCTTTAACATGTTATATGTATGTCACATTTTTTTTAGCTTCTGCCTCTGTATCCTGCAAACAGCAGGGTGCCTACCTAAGGAACCTATTGTTAATACACTCCGTTTCTCATGCACCGCCAAATTTGGAGGCATTTCGTGTTAAGTGGCGGAACTTAACGCAGTAGTTCTACGCATAAGCATTAACTGTGCAAATTTTATATTTATACATCCATATAATTTTTCGAAAAAGATATGTAACGTTTTCCCTTCACATTTGAAAATATTCAAACGTAATTTTTTAACCTTAAAACGTAAAGTGTTATTTTACACGCATAATATACGAGATTGTTTTATAGAAAACGTATAAAATTTGAACATTTTGTTCAAATTTTATGTGGAGTTTTGTAACTGTTTGTCTACCGGCTACGTCGAAATTCTTATAGTAAAATGAGTCGTCTTATAGTAAAATGGAGTGTCTTAACACTAGGTTCCCTCTGCCTACCCTGCTGTGTGTGGGATACAGCGTGAAGCTAAAAAAAAACAGTCGTAATAAGCAAATTTTCATAATTTTTCTAATAATGTTAAACGTTATTATGTATAATTTAATATATTAATTTTTTGACACATTTTTGTACCTGAAAATTTTAAAAAATATACCATAATTTAAAAAATATAATCAACAAGTTGAAACTCAATAGCTTGTCGACAATACTGGCGTAATATTAAACGTTTCTTAATTTTTCTTCACACTGACAACGGAACGCTTTATGACGTCAGCGCGGCTGGGACTGAATACAGTTGACGTACAACGTCGGTGAATACTTTTAAATTAAAATGAAAATATACTTAATTTTTTGTTTCATTTTTACACATTATCTTCATCATATATTATACAGAAAGATCTTTCACATATATTATTAACTTTGTATGACATCACGCTGAACTACTTTTGTTAATTACTGATAGTAAGTCTATTATGATAGTATTTGATTACTATAATATTTCTGGTAATGTAGCTTGTCTATAATATTTCTACATAAAGGTGTCTTTTATTGTGTTTTTAAATCTATACTAAGTGTAATATTACTATAGATTTAAAATGAGGCATACACCATTGAATACCATATAAAATCCAAATCCAAAACAAAAATCGAGTGCCGGCGAAGTAGCGCCCGACCGATGGCTACAGAGGGGAATGCTTATATAAAAATTATTTTCAATACCCCGTTCGATAAAACAAAACACGATTTTAAGTTGTGCTATTCACCACGAAATGTTTCTGTTTTAAATAATAGAACAATTTTGAAACGGAGAATGATTTTGGCACACAGTTCTCTCTGCCCTACTATACGGGAAAAAGCATGAAGTTGTAAAAAATACAATTCAAAACAGGATATCTTGCATTATTATCAAATACAAAATCATATCGAGATTTACTTTTAGAATATCAAAGTTTTCCTATGTTTTTAATAGATATATCATTCATAAAGGTTATAATACCTATCCGCATAGACATTAGTAGTCCAGGAATTTAAACCCATATTAGTTAGAGTGCCTTATTGATAGGATTGTGAAATACACCTAATAGAATCTAGGTTTCACGTTTTTTCCTGCATAGCAGAATTGTCAAAGAGAACTTAGTGCCATGACACTCTCTTCATTTTCTGACCGTAATTAAGACATTATGAGTGGAGTGGTAGAACTCCTCATCGCGCTTTGTATCGATTCCCACTTAGAGAAATGACAACTCTCTGAGTGGGAATCGATCCCACCCATAACGTCTGATGTTTACCCATCGCGTAAACATCAGACGTTGTCACTCATTAATACCCCTAATTTATAAATAGTAAAAATATTTCACAATAACATTTTGGGGACTTGATTAACAGTTTTTTTAGCTAGTTAGTTAGTAGGCAGGGGGAACCTAGTGTTAAGGCACTTCGCTCCCCATTTTCCGCTGAAATTTTGGATGCATTGCGTTTTAGAACTTAACGCTGCGCTTTGTCTCGACATCAGAGCGAAAAAAAAAGAATATCAAGTATTTAATATTCTCATTTCATTCCATTCACATTTTGTGCCCTCAAGCCACGACTGGCATTTAATAACAATAACGCTTCAACATATCTGTTGACAAGGAAGCAGGCCGGCTCCTAGCCATCACCGGTATACTTAGTAGCTACGGACCTCCCAAGGCTTCCCGTGGGGGGACGGGTTAAGAATACAATTCCCCCCCGCTGCTGGGTAGCGTCCCGTAAAAGGCGGGTAACCCAGTAGTTTGGTGGTAGGAGATTCGTTCTCCGACTGGCTCGCGACCACTTTCATGTCAAAGACGAACCGCCAAATATCTTATGATGTGTTCCGGTTCGATGGCATGTAAGCCAGCTCTCCCTATTCCCACCATTCCCATCCTTCCTCCCTCCTTCTGTCCTACATCCCCAAGGCTGGCAACGCATCCATAACTTGAATGTTGTGGATGTCTATGGGCGAAGGTAACCACTTAACACCAGGTGGGCCTTCAGCTCTTATGCCTCCTTTATTCCATAAAAATAATTATAATAATAACAATAGTTATAATTTAGAAAAACCGCTGTCATCGATAACTTACTCCATACAAAGTGCTCCACTTGCCAGACCACGCGTCACACTTCCCGCCACCAATTCAATCACAATCTAATGCACTATTCCCATTTCTAAAATGTCACCGCCTCGGCTCAGTGGTCTAAACATAAATAAGTTAACTACTGCGAAGCTCGATCTAATAATCCATCCTTTATATAAATGTGGACTGACATCTGTTCGGAGAATTTCCGAAAGGTCGCAGAATTCCCGGGAAAATTGAAAACGCTTACAATTTGTTAATTTGTTTTCTTATATTTCTGCTAAATTATTATCTTTAGTGTGAAATATTACTAATTGCTGTTACTTAAGTAGAAGTCTAGGGTAGACGTCGAAGTATTATTGTTTTTATGGATCCGCTCTAAAGTACAGTTGGCGGCGTTAAGTTCCACCAGCCATTAAGCTGTGTCTCGATTTCGCCCTTTGCCTCGACACCAGAGCGAAGAAAATGGAAATATTAAATATTTCCACTCCTCGAGTGGGAATCGAACCCACAACCAGTCGTTTACAGTCACACGCTTGTGCCACTGCGCAAAAGCGTATTGTTACTTAAGTAGAAGTAGTCTAGGGTACACGTCGAAGTATTGTTGTTTTTATGGATCCGCTCTAAAGTACAGTTGGCGGCGTTAAGTTCAACAGTCATTAAGCTATGTCTCGATTTTGGGCAGAAAGTGGACAACAGAGTGTCTTGACACTTAGTTATCTGTTACTGCAGTATCAGGATACATGGGAAAAGAGTGAACCTGTTATTAAATACTGAGCAATAGCACAGGGGCGTACATTATTTTATACCTTTTTTCTCTTTTTTAGCTTCACGCTGTATCCCGCACACAGCAGAATAGGCAGAGGGAACTTAGTGTTAAGACACTCCGTTCCCCACACATCACCCAATTTTAGGGGCATTGTGTGTTAAGTGGCGGAACTTGACACCGCCCTTTGCTTCGACACCAGAGCGAAGAAAATGGAAATATTATATATTTCCACTCCTGAAGTGAACAAATAAATAATTTTACCATGACATATGGTTATTATAAATGATGATGACATTTATTACTGTATCCGGGGCTACCCACTACTTTTAGAGATAGCAAAAAAATCTAGGCTAACTTATTTGTAGTATATTTTAAAGACAAATGTTATATAATTACAAGTATTAGGTTACAATAAGTAGAGAAAATTCGAATCTTGTTTTAAATATGAAATAGTATGCATAAAAACATTTATTTCTGTTATTTATTTGCATTTCATTTTAAGTCTCCCCTACTTATATAAAAATAAACGAATAATATCATTTATTCTATATATTTTCATATTATAAAACTAAATTAATAAAAGAAATGCTTAACATTAATATCATCATAGGGGCCAGTTGTGGCGCAGTGGCAGAAACGTGTGACTGTAAACGACTGGTTGTGGGTTCGATTCCCACTCGAGGATTGGAAATGTTTAATATTTCTATTTACTTCACTCTGGTGTCCAGGTAAAGCGCGGCGTTAAGTTCCGCCACTTAACACGCAATGCCTCCGAATTCGGCGGAAAGTGGGGAACGGAGTGTCTTAACACTAGGTTCCCTCTGCCTACCCTGCTACGTGCGGGATACAGCGTGAAGCTAAAAAAAAAAAGAAAATGCTTATCATATTTTTCATATGAAATAACCCTAGCGCCTGCAGAATATTGAACGGATATTGAATACCAAACGCATTTATAAAAGGTACAGTGCGAAGGATATTGCTCGCAAAACTAGAAAGGCGCTCCAGTTATTGAATTTTCTGTAGAAGAATTTTAAAATTGCTTTTTCGCAATAATGAAATAAGCTGGGGAAGTAATGTTATCGTATTCATTTACTGAGAATGTTTACATTAAATTGGTCGACAGTATTTGACTAAAAGTACGATTGGTTGAGGGTTCTATTCCTACTCGGTCAAATGATTAGGTATGTTTAAATTAATTTAATAATTTCTTTTCAACTACTATCTGTTTTACATATGTGTATTTATTTTTTATAATGTACTAGGGGCCCGCTGGCGGCTTCGCTAACTACTTAGCTGTTTCATTATATTGCAACCCTTGGGGGTGGATTTTTAAAAAATAAAGTAGCCAATGTTTAAGCTTGGATAATCAATTATATTTATACAAAAATTCAATACGGTTTAGATTTTTCAATTAAACTTTCATCCCCTATTTCAACTATTTAAAGGTTGATTTTAGAAAAAATAACTAGCGTATTTTAGACCCAGTAACTTTTACTGCTTTCATTCTAAATTTCATCCAAATTGGACCGGTAAATCTACCGGCTAATCAGCCGTGAAAGCGTGACAGACAAACACACATTCTTTCGCATTTATAATATAAGTATGGATTTATTTTTTATGTTTTTAGGTCTATTACCGTCTATGTTGTTATTTAAATGCACTATGCCCGTTCTTGTCTTTAGATCTTAATAAATCGGTTGCCTGGAAGAAATCACTTTTAGTGATAAGACCGCCTTTTTTCTATTATATGTTTAGTCTTAATTTCTATGAAATGTATGTAATATTTTGTGTAAAAAAAAAGAATTTTATCTATCTATCTATCTATCATTTCCTCGATCTGGTAAGAGAAAGTGAGGTGTTAAGATTCCGTCACTTAACTCATATTCGGGCGGAAAACGAAGAACGGAGTCACTCTTCATAACTCAAAAAATACATTGAACGAAGTTACGTAAGTTAATGTTTTGTCAATTTGTTTTATTAGCTTAGTTAGTTAGTTAGCGGAACTTAACGCCGCGCGCTTTGCCTCGACACTAGAGCGTAGAAAATGGAAATATTAAATATCCACTCCTATATATTAAATATGGACACACAGGTTTATGTATAATCTTAATTAACACCATGTACCAACAAGCTAAGTGAATACTGGCAACACGTTATCATCGCACAGCATAAACCTAACTAACGCCATTGTGCGGTCGGAAGGAGTAAGATAATAATAAAGATAGACTCACCAATCATCAATCTACTTAATAAGACTTAGTTATAATCCGAATTATAATAATCTAGTGAGTTATGGAAAGCTATATGAGCGCAATGCAGTATAAAACGCGTAGGATGTGAATTTGACTTCCCCCCATATGGGGGAATAATAATAATTATTATTATTTTTTTAGCTTCACGCTGTATCCTGCATGAAGCTCCCGCGAAGAGGGAACCTAGTGTTAAGACACTCCATTCCCCACTTTCCGCCGAATTCGGAGGCATTGCGTGTTAAGTGGCGGAACTTAACGCCGCGCTTTACCCCGACACCAGAGCGAAGAAAATGGAAATATTAAATATTTCCATTCCTCGAGTGGGAATCGAACCAACAACCAGTCTTTTACAGTCACACGCTTGTGCCACTGGGCCACGACTGGCCACAAGATTAGAAGTATTAAGATGGACAATTAAAATACATAATCTCCAAGAGACTTAGTAGTTTAAACTCTAAACTACATATATTAGAACTACCTATTCAATTCCCGGTTGGGATAAATTCAAATATTAGATTGCACTCCTAAGCTTAAAGTTTCAATCTCATTACAGACGCGCAGCGCTAGTACACAATTTACTGTATATTCAAAAGCTTTTAGTGCGATGAATTTTCATATAACATTTCTAGAGAGATTCATAAAATAAGCTCATACATTTGAATCCTTGTCTATATATATAAAGAAAATGTTACTGGTCGCTGTCTGTACATATAAAATACGAGTATGTGAAAAATATATATTTTTTTTAGCTTCACGCTGTATCGCGCACACAGCAGGATAGGCAGAGGGAACCTAGTGTTAAGACACTCCGTTTCCCACTTTCCGCCGAATTCGAAGGCTTGCGTGTGAAGTGGCGGAAGTTAACGCCGCGCTTTACCTCGACACCAGAGCGAAGAAAATGGAAATATAATTTTCACTTTTCGAGTGGGAATCGAACCCACAACCAGTCGTTTACAGTCAAACGCTTGTGCCACTGGGCCACGACTGGCCACAAAATATTATTGAGTACATTTACAATATAGCAGAACAAGCAATGATTTTTTCGTGTTTGTCTGTGCGTTTGTACACGCTAATGTCGGAAACAGCTTAACCGGTTTAAATGCAGGTGTGACTTTTGTATTTGGGATGTCTTTTCTTAACGTTTAGTGGTTACTTTATTTCAATTGATTCATTTTTTAAGTTCACGCTGTATCCGGCACACAGCAGGGCAGGCAGAGGGAAACTAGAGTTAAGACACTCCGTTCCCCACGCACCGCCGAATAAGGAGGCAGTGCGTGTCAAGTGGCGAAACTAAACGCCGCGCTTTAACTCGACACCGGAGCAAAGAAAATGGAAATATTAAATATTACCACTCCACGAGTGGGAACCCACAACCAGTTGTTTACAGTCACACGCTTGTGACTGTAAACGACTGGTCTTGTGACTGTAAACGATTGGCCAAAACTCTATATCGATTGATTCATAAAAAAAAAAGTTACAACAATTCAAAATTTATGAGACAAATTAGTATAAATAATGGCTGACATTTCAGTCTCTGCAGGCGAAGCCGCGAGCAGGTTACTAGTAAATAATAACTTTTAAGAGTAGCTACGCTTCATACAAATGTAAGGTAGGAGTAGCTTAGTCGGGTAATTTATTTGTACGGTACGTTCGTGTAATAAAACTGCTCCAGCTGATTTACTACTGAAGGATCACGTAATGTTAGCAAAGTAGAGAAAAACAGAATTTAAGATGAGCGCATTTTTTGCTACGTCGGATTAAAGTTTATAATAATATCTAGTAGTGTAAATATTCTTATTAAACCAACACGACTTATTAATTGGGTAAATTAGGGTCTTTGTGAGACTCACGCTTTTCCGTATAACATGGTAGTTAAAGAGAATCTGCTGTAAGGACTCTCCATTCTCCACTCAAATTTGAAAATGTGTATTTAGTAGCAAAACTTAACGTTGCGCTCTTTCCTAGTAGAGAAAAAAGTCAGTTAAAAAATTCAATAAAGTATTTCACTTATCGCCAGCACCTTTCACACACAAAGAAATAAACTACAAAAACTAAGATATTTTTTTTTTAACTTCCCGCTGTATCCCGTACACAGCAGGGTAGGCAGAGGGAACCTAGTGTTAAGACACTCCGTTCCCCACTTTCCGTCGAATTCGGAGGCATTGCGTGTTAAGTGGCGGAACTTAACGCCGAGCTTTACCTCGACAAAGGAGCGAAGAAAATGGAAACATTAAATATTTCCACGCCTCGAGTGGGAATCGAACAAC
This sequence comes from Dryas iulia moderata, assembly GCA_019049465.1. Taxonomy (NCBI): domain Eukaryota; kingdom Metazoa; phylum Arthropoda; class Insecta; order Lepidoptera; family Nymphalidae; genus Dryas; species Dryas iulia. The sequence goes on from CM032434.1 coordinate 10,621,840, forward strand.
GGGGGTTCCTTACGCAAAAAAACAAGAAAATATACAAAGAACATATCTTAACCTCTGAAGCTCAGTTCTTTAATATCCGATCATTTTATAGACAGAATTAAAATGTCTCGAAATTAGCGGAAAAGAATTCAACGCTCGGATTTATCTGTATAATTATTTTTAAGTACAAGTTGAATGATTATTAATTGGACTAATACGTATTGACAGGAACAAATAATATAAAAATGATGAAAAAATAAATTACCAATATAATAAGAATAGACGGACAGAAAAGATTGAATTTCTATAAGAGATCTACATAAATAACTTAATTAAATTAAATGTTTAGCTTTAGAGAGGTTTACACATTTTAAAATGTACTTATTTTTTTTTAGCTTCACGCTGTATCCCGCACACAGCAGGGTAGGCAGAGGGAACCTAGTGTTAAGACACTCCGTTCCCCACTTTCCGCCGAATTCGGAGGCATTGCGTGTTAAGTGGCGGAACTTAACGCCGCATGTACTTATTTTAACCGTTTTAATTGCATGTATTTGTATATTCAGGAATACAATTTAGAAAATCTGACGTTTTGAACTCATTGTGGTACAGATAGATAATAGACAATAGACAACTGTCTACCTGTATCTAAGATCTACCTTAAAATAAACCTAAAAATAATTTTATTTAAAGAAGCCAAAACCAGCACATATTGCTAGTATATATTAAAAATGGGTTAGTATTATACAGGCAAGTCCTACCGCACAATGGCCCTCTAGATGAATGCGGTATAAGAGCCACGTCCGGGATACGAATCAACCTTTATTGAAAATGAAATAAATGGGCCATATTTATACCTGTAAAATATTCAGATAAGCTGTAATGACCTATATTTTTTTCCTTTCATACTATTTTTCAGAAAAAATAAGGTGTTTTGTGATTTAATTAATTATATTTATATATAAATTTATATATAAAAGTGGCCAGTCGTGGCCCAGTGGCATAAGCGTGTGACGGTAAACGACTGGTTTTGGGTTCGAATCCCACTCGAGGAGTGGATATTATATTTTCATTTTCTTCGCTCTGGTGTCGAGGTAAAGCGCGGCGTTTAGTTTCGCCACTTAACACGCAAGCCTCCGAATTCGGCGGAAAATGGGGAACCGAGTGTCTTAACACTAGGTTCCCTCTGCCTACCCTGCTGTGTGCGGGATACAACGTGAAGCTATATAAAAATTATTTATGTTCCTAAGTTACGTACAGACAACGCACAGCCGAAACTACTGCACGTAAAAAGATGAAATTTGCCATGTTCTCTTGGGGAGTACACGGAGACGCTATGAGAGGATTTCTTAAAATTCTTACTCAAACGGAGAAAACGGAGTGATAGAAATAAGAAATGCGATGCGTGGAATTCCACCCCTCAACATCGGCTTTCGGCCCGAAATTATGTTGTCGGGTCGGAAGTGGACAACAAAATGTCTCTCAAAGATTTATTTGACTCTCTTAGGGTATATTCTCTAAGTCTTAGTTTTAAGTACTGAAATCGTAAACAAAAAAAATGTATCGCATATGATAAAACAAGATTCGTGTTAAAAAAGGTACAGACCTTATGTCCGTAGAGTAATAAAATAGAATAATAAAAAAAAGGGTCAAGAGAACCTTGATTCTCTCTGACAATTTTACTATGTGGGAAACAACGTGAAGCTGTATTCAGACACGTATTAATTGGAATCTGTTACTCATATTTTTTGTATAATATACTGCCAAATATATTACATGAAAACATGGACTGTGTTAGTCATAATTTTGCCAAAATATATTGCCAAATATATTACGTTTTGCAAAATATATTACATGAAAACTTTACATTTTTCCACTTTGCGCCCTTACTTCCCTCACGAGGGGCGTTATGTTGAGCAGTAAATCTCAACACCGCGCTTTTTTCTGCCAAAATATTAAAATGATTATATATTTGCATATAAATTCTTCACGTTAAGAATCGAATTCACAAACAATTTACAGACGCGGTCCCACTGCACCACAACGGCACATACACCAATGAAATTAAGAAATCAATAATAATATCTGTATCTATGTAAGATTTCCATAAGCAGGATATGAATGCACAACCTTTGCGTGATTCACAGGTCAACTTTGCTAACCACTCTACCCAATAACTTATCTTATTTACCCCAACATTACATAATGTTCTAAAGGAGCCCATTAGACGCACCGCGACGTAACTGCGTGTTGTAACGCTTCCAGAAATGGTTGCCTTTACGCAACCGGGTTTTTACAATTGCGAAGGCTGCTTTATGAATAATATTGTTATCTTTTTTTCCCTACTGTCATATTGGTCAAGGATTATTTTAGAGTTGACATAAAGATGCTGTATGATAATTTTATGTTTAAATTGAAGTTTGACAAGGGCTCGCACGCGTCTTGGCCCGCGTGTTCTACACGACCATGGCTGTGTTGTATTTTCGTTGTCTTGCGTTCTCGCTTAGGTTAAGGAGCTTATATTTTTCATATAATGTTTTATTGTCGACTGTAAAGCGATTGGTTGTGAGTTCGATTCCCACTCGAGGAGTCAAAATATTTCACATTTCTATTTTCTTCGCTCTGGCGTCGAGGCAAAGCGCTGCGTTAAGCCACTTAAAACACAATGCAGACACTCATGTACAGCTTGTTAAATTTTTATCAAAACTAACAGTCATTTTATGTAATGAGTATGTGTATACACGTGTAAAACACGTGTTAGTGTAATAAGTACTTTACTAATTTAATCTATTTCCAAAAATATAGTTTATTAACTTTTGATGGTGTTTTTACACATGGTTTTCTTTGACTACCCTTTTTTTACGTAAGGAATCCTGTTACGGATACCCGCCCGGGGTGGGGACCCGGGTTGCGGTTATGTGGGACTCCGGTTCACCCACTAAAACCTGACGGTGCTCCTCCTCCGCCACTAGCCCAGATCTCCGGTACTGCTCCAATTATCCGCGGACCTGGGATGATCCCTGACTACCCTTCTATGCGGGAAGTAGCGTGAAGCTGTACTTTTTCTTTTTTTTTTAGTTTTACCGGTAAATAACTTTAACTCAGCGTATACTTTAAAATTTTCAAACAAAGTAGAGCAAACCAGGCATAGATAAAACAAAATAACGCGCGTGACCATGCATATTTTACACGAAATTTGCGTACATTAATGTACTTTTAGAAAAAAAATCTAATTACGTAAAAAAATATTGCGGGAAGCTTAAATTCGTCGTGCTAATCAACATATTAAATAAAATTTGTCATTTATTTGTTAAGTACTTTTATATGACGTTATAGGTCGGATCAATTGTTTACCTGGGTGAATATTTTTTTTTAATTTTTTTTAGCTTCACGCTGTATCCCGCACACAGCAGGGTAGGCAGAGGGAACCTAGTGTTAAGACACTCCGTTCCCCACTTTCCGCCGAATTGCGTGTTAAGTGGCGGAACTTAACGCCGCGCTTTACCTCGACACCAGAGCGAAGAAAATGGAAATATAATTTCCACTCCTCGAGTGGGAATCGAACCCACAACCAGTCGTTTACAGTCACACGCTTGTGCCACTGGGGCACGACTGGCCACAAGTCCCAGAATATTTTATTATAGTTAAGAAATTTGAATTTGAACTTAATCTTATGACTAGCATTTCATTGCCTCCCTTATTTTATCGTGAGAATATTGCGGATACCCACCCGAAGATATAACGAGATACTAAAACCTCAGGATGCTCCTCCTCGACCGCTACAAGTTGAGACCACAAACGCCCGTCTTCCATAAACCACGGTGACATCTTTGCCTACCCTGGTATACTGAAAATAGCTTAAAGTTGATATTGTAAAAAAAAATCTGTAATCTTTCAATCATTTAAATATTTAGGTCACTACTTAGGCCTATTAAGACTAACCTTATTTTTGGCACTACACTAAAAATGAGTGATAATTTAATGTGTTATTTTATATATTTTCGCTTTTTCTTGCATTACATTAAAGACAGGGCCAGTCGTGGCGCAGTGGCTTAGATGTATAACTTCAAACGACTGGTTGTGGGTTCGATTCCCACTCGAGAAATGAAAATATTTAATATTTCCATTTTCTTCGCCTGGTACTGAGGCGAAGCGCGGCGTTAAGTTCCGCACTTAACACGCAATGCCTCCGAAAAAAGAGCGGAAAGTGGGGAACGGAGTGTCTTAACACTAGCTTCCCTCTGCCTACCCTGCTGTCTGCGGGATACAGCGTGAAGCAAAAAAAATTAAAGACAGACAGTACCTTGTATCAAGGCACTTCATTCCTCACTTTTTGCCCGAAATCAGCATTGTGATTGGCAAAACCCAAAGCCACACTTTGTCTCACGAGAACGGAGAAATAAAAATCTTTTAAATATATAACTTTTCCCCGAATCGTTCACGTCATATTGCGTCAAAGTCGACGCGTCAGGTGGCCTTTAATAATTTAAATTATTTTCTTTCAACAGATAATTTCTGGAGAACAGAGTCTTGACACTAGTTTCTCCCTGACTAACTTGCTCTGCGCCAAGCATGAAGCTGCATATACATTTTTCTTTAGCTTCACGCTGTATCCCGCACACAGCAGGGTAGGCAGAGGGAGCCTAGTGTTAAGACACTCCGTTCCCCACATATACATATAATTGCCATATAATAGAATTTCGTCACGAATCGTACTATTACCCACTCCGTGGCATACTTTTCCTAAGTTGGAATTTTGGTGCCTTTGTTATTTTGCTGCTTCTTTCACTTTCATTGAAGAAGTACAATTTCTCAACTAAATATCGAAAACTAGCACAAATCATTAAGTAGGTATATTTTTTAACTTAAACTTATTCTTAATTCTATTTCAAATATTTATACACACAGTTAAAATGAAATTCCCAATTATTAAAAACTGCATAAAAAGCAAATTTCTTGATAAGTATAGTGTTTTAAATGTTTGTTTTACAAATAACTGCTTAAAAGAAAATGATAAATAAAAAAAATTACAACACCATTAGTGTGCAGTTGACGTGTTTAAAAGCATAATAAGAACAAAAGCATACAAGTTTAGTTCTAGAGAATGCTTATTTTGAAAAATATTTAAAAAATCTCGTATTAGTAATTTTTTTACAGAATGAATATAGTTTCATGAAACTCCGTTGTTCCCTTTATATCTAATATCCAGACATTGTGTTCTGAATGTTTTACAAGAGTATGAAAATCAAAATAATTTACTTAAATATGATAATTCCCGAATTCGGAGGCATTGCGTGTTAAGTGGCGGAACTTAACGCCGCGCTTTGCTTCGACACCAGAGGGAAGAAATTGGAAATAATAAAAATTTCCACTCCCCGAGTGGAAATCAAACCCACACCAGTCGTATACAGTCACACGTTTGTGCCACTGAGTCACGAGTGGCCTATGGAATTTGGTGGTGCGTGGGGAACGGAGTGTCTTAACACTAGGTTCCCTCTGCCTACCCTGCTGTATGCGGGATACAATGTGAAGCTAAAAAATTTTAAAATGAACATTCCCCCAATTAAGAATCGAATCCTCAACCATCATGATAACAGCCACACTGTCTCACTGCGCCACGACGCATACCAGTTTTATGTTGTATTAGCGACCCGCTCGCGGCTTCGCCACGTGAACTACCACTTTCATCCACTATTGCCTCTTTGGAATTGGTTTTTTTTTTTTATAAAAGGGGGATGGCCTAAATTTAACCTTGCGTCACTAATTATATTCTTGCGAAAATCATCGATGCATCTAGTACAATGTCTATACTATTTGATAACGTATAGTGATAACTGATCTAGTAAGAAAACGTACGAAATCTGCTATCATATATCTATATGATAGTAGATTTCTATACATACCATCTACTATATATACCATCAGGTATATAGTATTATAAAGTGGTCATAATATCTTAAATAAATTTTAGACTTTTTATTTTATTTTACAATTGTGTTACTTACTGGTATTAAAAAAATACCTTTACTTGCAAATAATCAATATAACTTGACTTTGGTACTTTTTATTTTTCTGCGGGAACTGTATTGAATACCAGGGTAAACTAACGTCGTTGGGTGAACTACTACTTTCATACCCTATTTCAGCACCTCTGGAATTATTTTGAAAAAAGAGAGGTAGCGTATATTTGACTTTGCCTTATCAACTATTTCCTGAGAAAATTAATCGAAATCAGTCAAGGAGTTTAGATCTTTCATTCTCACTATATTCTTAACATACATAAGTTTCATCCACTGTTTCAACCTCCTAGGGTTTAATTTTTAAAAAATTACGCTGTATTTGACCCTACGACTTCTTCTTTTCGAATTTCATCTAAAGCGGGCTAGTAGATTAACCGTGAAAACATAACCTATAGAAGAGATACAGATTTTTGCATTTTTATAATAATATTAATGAGTACGAATATATCTAGTACAATGTCAACTATATAATAACAGATGGTGACAGAAAACGTAGTGACATTTGTTGTCATATAGATAATATAAAGTTTTGTAGACCGGTCAAATGTATTTTTAATAGCAAATTATCTTCAATAAATGTTGTGCTCAATTTATTTTATAATTATTTTAAGTAATATTAGTAATATTAAAACAAATTTAGTTTCACTCGTGAACTATCAACACAATTTAAATGTTTTTTTTTTATTTTATTTTTCTTCCGCAGTTGTATAGAATACCAGGATGAAAACTATCCCATATGTTGCTCTAACCTTTAAGCTAACTCCATACAAAAATTCATTAATTTCTACCCGGTAGATATCAGTATATAAATGATTTACTTATATCGGTTTTTTATTTTTTCCAAAAAACTACATGGAAAACCGGGATAAAAACTATCCTATATGTACCTTTGGACTATAAGCTATCACTATACCAAAATTCATTCATTTCTGTCCAGTAGTTTTTGCGTGATTGGCGAACAAATTAACAGACAGACAGACAGACAGACAGACAGACAGACAAAAATTCTACTGAGTGGTTTTTTCGCCTCTGTTATCGATATATTAACATACCCAATTAAAATTTTTCTGAAATTTTTCATGTACAGAATTGACTTTTCTACTCTTTTATTATATATAGAGATTATGTTTTGTTCGTGCAAAGTCGTGACACTCGTGACGCGCGAACAATATTATTCAATAGTTATTCAATGACTCGACGAAACAATAGCATTTGAATATTAACTTTTAAAAATACGTTACGAAATGATATCTGAATGGATAACAATGAAAGTGTTTTGGTGATGATTCTTATATCTAAACAGTGTATTATTAAATAGAGGCAAAGCGCGGCGTTAAGTTGCGCCACTTAACCACCCATACCTACAGAAGTTAGCGGAAAATGGGGGAACGGAGTGTCTTAACATTAGGTTTCCTCTGCCTGTTTCCCACAGCTCCCCGGCTGTGTGCGGGATACACCGTGAAGATAAAAAAATATTTTCTTTATCATAAAAACAAGGCAAGACAAGGCATTTGTGAAAACGTTACCTACTGGTCCATACATGTATAATAAAGTTCACCCAGAAATTAAATAAATAGTTATTTTTGACCTTTTAAAGTATTATTTACACACTTACGATAATTGAAAACGCAGCAGAATTTGAACCCGCGCCTCTTGGGGTCCGTTGAAGCGTTCTGGCCGCTAAGCCACGTGAACGCATTCTACTCTCTTTATACCTTTTTAGAAAATTTCTTTTTGAAATAAATATATAGTTGTTTTTTAATTTCTTAACTTACATTATTATTCTAATGGTGGAGAACGGAGTGTCTTCACACTAGGTTCCCTCTGCCTACCCGAATGTGAGCGGGATACAGCGTATAGCTAAAAAAGACATGACTCTAATGTATTTTAGCACAAGAAGGAGCAGTATACTAGAGATAAGTACCTAATTATTTTAAAATTACTAAAGTCGGTGTGTGAAATACACATTGTCTAATGAACCTATGTAGTATGTATGTTACTTTATACAAATGTGTTTATCAAACACAGAAGTGTATATAATATTCATTTTATTAGCTAATAGTATTTAAAATTATAGTATTTATTAGCATTTAAAATGTATGATTAAATACAATATTGGTATTTCTGTACTTCTTTACTACATAAACTTTTACTATGACAACCAGGAATCTGAGGTCTTTTATTCATATATGAGTGAGGGAACCTAATACTAATTCGTGTTTAATCTAATAACAGTTTGTCGCCTTTTCCCGTATCGCGGGCTAGTCAGAGAGGACTTAGTGTTAAAACACTCCGTCCTCCATTTCCCGCCAAAAATTTAGAAATTGCGTGTTGAGTAGTGTTCCCCAAGTAGCATCCAACCCACAACCTTCAGTTTACAATCAGATGCTGTCCTACTATACCACGACGACTGAGAAAAAAATCTACAATTATAATAAAAACATTTGAAAAAATCTCCAGTAAGACTTCAATAAGAATTTTTTGGCCAACACCGAATTACTCAATCATTACCAACACATTCAACTTAACTTCACAACCATTTAAAATAATTACCAGCTAGCTATACATATAAAAAAAAATAACAATTTTAATTACGCATTATTATAATTTCTAGCGGCGTTTATCGCTTACGGGACGATGATCGCAACACAACGTAATACAGATCCCCACTGTTTCTGGAAAGTAAAAGCACGCGGCAAAACGTGCGCGCCTCACTGCCCACCACGAAAGTGAGCGCGAACGACGCGTACCCAAAAAATCATTCCAAAAAACTGACATTGACGTTTCAAGACACAGATTATAAATTTATTTTTTACTTTTTTTTATGTCAAGTGATCTGAAGTTTAATTTAAATTATTAATTAAAAACGTTTATAATTGATATTGGTATAAGTGAATAAATTATATATGAATTATAGATCATTTTGTATTTATTAACTGAGTGCAGCGTCCTCAGTTTCATAAGTTATGTTGCGAGCAGTGAAAGTGCAGTGACGTAAACATTACATTAGAACAGCAATGGCGTGTGCTATTGGGCTAGGGAAGTGCTATATTTATATTGTCCTGGGTAAGTCTTATCTGTTTTTATATTTTTTTTTTTATTTTGAACAATTTTTTTGAAGGATTTCTGTAATAGGAAAAAATAATTTAATTTACATATTTAATATATTTATTTATTCAAACATTTTATTTCAAAAATAGACATAATTATCAAAAACCATCTAAATAGTAGGTATATACAAAAAACATGATTTTTTTAAATAATTGTTTTAACTATTCTAAAAATTTAACAACTAACTAACAAAAGTTGAACTTAAAAAAAAATAAAATAAATTTCAAGTAATATCGTACGGTTATTTCGGTAAACTAATGAAAGCAATCTGAGATCAATTAAAACTTATACTTCTACAAATTTATTCATACCAGTGCGTTGACGCATAAAATCTGCGTTACCTTAGCAACGCTTATGTCACTGCATACAAAAATATACGTCAAAAACCACACTATATGTGTGTATGTAATATTTATTTTATTAATTTAATAGATTTCTAATAGATTAAAATGAAAGATATTGCCTTCTTCACTTTATCCATATAAACATTAAATATACCAAATTTAATGACCCTTTGCCCATATCATTTTCATAGAAAGAAAAAAATCCAATATATTTTTTAATTTATTAATATAATGATTTATAGTAAACCATATTATATCAAAGACCTGTTTTAAAAACAACAACGTACTCATATATTTAAAGACGTTGTAAGATATACCAGACTTAAGCTTTAACGTTGACAGCAAACAACAGTTAAAAACAGTGAGGAATCTAAATGGAATAATTCTAGAAAGTATGCAGGGAATTTTATCTTTTAAACGAGACTGGCGAGACGGAGACCACACGTGTAGTTATGATAAATGAAAAGTTGCTTGGCTTGCCTCTTATTGTGCAAAACAATGAAAAAAAACATTCCTTTTTAGAAAACGTCAATTTCATATTTTATCTGTGTGAATACCACCATTCTCTTCGTTTCGTCCAAAATTAAGACTTTTTTTTAGTAATTTAATTTATATCACTAAGGAAATAAGGTCTCTCTAAACCTTTTTTTAAAATAATCTTGTTTTTTATATAAATTCCTTTTTTCTTTCACAATATCAGAGCTTAAAACTAAATAAAATTTAACTAAGTTTATAAAATATACCCTAAGAAAAAAAATTATGACATTTGTTATGTGGTCTCAATTACTACACTATGTACTCAACGTCTCATTTTGTCTTGTAACGCGGGAAAATGTAGGATATGATAGGATAATAATATAAATATATTTGGGGCCAGTCGTGATGCAGTGGAACGAACGTGTGACTTTAAACGACTGGTTGTGGGTTTGATTCCCACTCGAGGATTAGAAACATTTAATATTTCCATTTCCTTCGATCAGAGGCAAACCGCGGCGTCAAGTTCCGCCACTTAACACGCAATGCCTCTGAATTCGGCGGAAAGTGGGGAACGGAGTGTCTTAACACTAGGTTCTCTCTGCCTACTCTGCTGTATGCGGGAAACAGCGTGAAGCTGAGAAAAATAAATCTCAAAGATTAAATAAATCTGAAATATAAATAATTTTAATATAAAAGATTTAAATATAAAAGCAACGACTGTTCGAACTATTAATAATTTAACTTGTTAAATAAAACCTTGTGTATTCTCAAAAGACATATACAGCCATAAAAAAAAGCCATAAATTAAAGATATTAATTTAATTTTAAGTAGTAAGTAACCCTAAAACAGAAAGTAAAAATTGCAAAGCTTAAGTTACGAATCATACATAGGTATACGACTAAAAATCGGCAAACCATTTAGTAAATAATTTCAACCATTTAAATGCACATTACCCTATTTCATTTCATAGAACAAGCATTATCAACTACCCAATTATATATTATGCGGGTAGTAGAAATATTTTTTCTTTATCTACAGTAGGTACTTGAATACTAAACTTAATGTAACATCATAATAACCGCAAATATTTTAACAAAATTAAAATTATTTCAATGTTTTCAACTTCACGATTTTTACCGCATAAAAGGAGGGTCAGGGTGTCCTTTTCCTTACGTGAGGAAATCCATTACGGATACCAGCTCAACGGAGAACAGGACGTGGATATGTAGGAATCCGGATTGAGCCACTAAACCTCATGGTGTTCCTCATGCGGCCTCCTAGACCGCTACTATCCGGGGCCACAGGGCCCCTAGTCTTCCGCGTACCCCCGGGAATGACCCTCCCTGGACCTAATGTCAAGATGCTCCGTTTCGTAGTTTCTACTCAAAATCAAGATAGCGGAACTCAACGCCGTGTTTTGTTTACGAAAGCGACAAATTTGAAAATAATCTAAATATAATCATTTTTCTGAGTGATGGGACCCATATCTCAACGCATAAGCGCCCGACGCTGTTACAAAGCCTCAGAAATCATCCTAATGTTAACAAAATGCCCTAAACTCGTTTCATAAATACAAAAATGTAACGAATTACTTTAAAAAAAAGAAACCTTTTTTTAATGTAATTTCAAAATATTTAATTGCCGCATTCGGCTGACGTATTACAGCCGCAGCGTTATTTATTTATTTTATTCTTGTTTTATTATGACAGTTAAAAGCTAATATTAACACAGTATTATTATATCTATATACCGTTAATTTAAAAAAAGGAATACATGTGAAATATAATCTAATCCCTTTATGTTAGTAGATCGAAGGAAAATATTTGTTCCCCAATTATTTATATTATGAGTGTATATTGTATCTGTTTTTTTAGGTTCACGCTGTATCCCGCTCACAGTAGGGTACACAGAGAGAGCCTAGTGTTAATACACTCTGTTCCCCACTTTCCGCCGATTCGGAGGTATTGCTTTGCCTCCAAACCAGAAAAAGAAATTGGAAATATTCAATATTTCCACTCTTCGAGTAGGAATCGAACCCACAACCAGTCGTTTACAGTCACACGCTTGTGCCACTGCGTCACGACTGGCTCTTGTATCTGTCTAGGCAAGAAAATATTACAAGTCTATTTTGACCTACATCTCGCTATTCGGTTTGCTTGAAGATTCACACATTTGTGTTAATAACATTTTAAAATGTTAAAAACCAACAATACAATATTTTTATATATATATACTACCTTACATTTTCCTATGTGGCCAGTCGTGGCCCAGTGGCACAAGAGTGTGACTGTAAACGACTGGTTGTGGGTTCGATTCCCACTCGAGGAGTGGAAATTACATTTCCATTTTCTTCGCTCTGGTGTCGAGGTAAAGCGCGGCGTTAAGTTCCACCACTTAACACGCAAGCCTCCGAATTCGGCGGAAAGTGGGGAATGGAGTGTCTTAACACTTGGTTCCCTCTGCCTACCCTGCTGTGTGCGGGATATAGCGTGAAGCTATTTAATTTAATTTTTACATTTTCCTATATACTATCTTGCCAGCGAAACAAACTGGCATCATCAATCAACAACTGGACGGCGAGAAAATAGTTTCAAATGTATAATTTTACTTATTCAAAGGATTCAATCAATAATAATTAACCGGCCATTACAATGATTACGTTATGTGCATTGGCATATAAACGCTATGGGACACCGCCTGGTTGTAATCGCGATTGGTTCTAGGCACTAGGTTGAATGGTTTTTTTTAGCTTCACGCTGTACACAGTAGGATAGGCCGGGGAACCTAGTGTTAAGACACTCCGTTCCCCACTTTCGCATTGCATTTTAAGTGGCGGAATTTAACGCCGCGCTTCACCTCGACACCAGAGCGAAGAAAACCGAAATATTAAATATTACTCAACTCTGCGACTAGGAATCGAATCCACAATCAATCAAATTTACAGTCACACTATGTACCCATGCGTCACGACTGACCTCATTTAAAAAATACTACCAGAATTCAAAAATACCAGTACAATAATAAATTAAAATAAGACTATCAAGCAAGTAGCTAAGTCGATTCGCTTTAAAATTTAACATTTTTGTCCCAAAATTTAACATTTTTATCACAAAAATTTAACATTTTTGTAAAACGAAACGTCTCGCTCCACCATTTCGACTTATTGCCTTATTTGTGTAATGAAACGCACCGGAAGATAACTGGGTGTCACTTTCACTATTCGCTTTGCTCTTAACTATAAAATTGTTGTATTCGCTATGTTTTACATAATGTTTATTTTAAGACGATGAAAGTAGGTGGTTTATAAATAAAACTATACGAATTAAACGACGATTAATTTTAGTTTTTATTTATAACACTAATTTTACGAATTAAACTGTGTTTAATTTTAGATTTTCTTTATAAGTATTAACGATGGATATCTGTTGCCATCGTAAGTAGGATACCGTTTGACTGTATACGTGATACTTGTAGGTTCTATTCCGGGGGCAGTAACTATATTTAAAATATATTAATTTTTCGCCTCTGGAACCCGAGACAAAACGTAGCGTTGTGTTTCAACATCCAATATCCCGAATTCGGGTAGTAAGTGGGGAGAGTGTCTTGACATTAGCTTATGCCTGCCAGACATACATACTGCATAGAAAGCGTGAAACAAAAAAATAATCAGAAACATAATGGCGCCATATTTTTAAAAAAATAATAAATGTCAAAAATTTTGAGCCTCATTCGGTTCTGACGGCATAATACTAACTCAGATAGAACCTAGTGTCAAGACACTCCCTCCTCCACCATACACTAAAATTCGGGATATAGTGTGTTGAGTGGCAGATATCAACACTGCGCTTGTTTTGTTCACCAGAGTGGTGAAATGATAATATTAAAATTATGGTCATTGACGTTGTATCCCGCACACAGCAGGATAGGCAGAGGGAACCTAGTGTTAAGACACTCCGTTCCCCACGCACCGTCGAATCCGGGGTAATTGCGATTTAAGCCGCGCTTTACCTCGACACCAGAGCGAAGAAAATGGAAATATTAAATATTTCCACTCTTCGAATGGCAATCGAACCCACAACTAGTCGCTTTACAGTGACACTTTGTGCCACTGCGCCACGACTGGCCCCTAGTTAGTTAACCAAATTAATTTCTTCTTCTTTCTTCTTCCCCAATAATAATTTCACCGGATGGAAATCGTACCAATAACCAATCACAGTTACAATCAGAAACCGTCCCACTGCACCATGAAGACCCCAAATGAATAATCATTTACTATATACATATGTGGCCAGTCGTGGCACAGTGGCACAAGTGTGTGACTGTAAACGACTGGTTGTGGGTTCGATTCCCACTCGAGGAGTGGAAATTATATTTCTATTTTCTTCGCTCTGGTGTCGAGGTAAAGCGCGGCGTTAAGTTCCGCCACTTAACACGCAAGCCTCCGAATTCGGCGGAAAGTGGAGAACGGAGTGTCTTAACACTAGATTCCCTCTGCCTACCCTGCTGTGTGCGGGATACAGCGTGAAGCTAAAAAAAAGAAAAATATATACATATGGTATTCGAACCCACAACTACCGCGTGCAATAAATACACCACAAAATATGTATATTGTTACCAATTTACATGCATTTTTTTATTTTAAAAAAAAACACATAATAAGCTAGTAATTAAATGCAGTTGACTAGTTTTAAAAGAGTATCAAGGTTATAGCATTTATTAATATTCACGCGATGTAATGCTGACATAACACATACTGAAGTGGGACGTCGTGTGATACTTTTTTAACTTATGTACTACAAACTTTATGGTTACCTGTTAAAGTAATTGGATGAGGAGAATATAGTGTCTAAATTCTCCGTATATTTATTTATTTATTTATTTATTTATTTATTTATTTTGATCACCAACACAACAAGCACTAACAGTTACATATAAAAGATACAACACAAAAGATTACTAAGTTAAAAGTGCCGCCGCAATTATAGGTAATGACGGCATGCAAATTACCTACAGTATTAACTATTTAATTTAATACAAAAAAGAATAATACAAAAAAAATATATCTATACAAACACAAAATATTCAAAAAACTAGAAGTACTAAACAAAAACTATATAATAAAATAACAAAAATAGTTAAAGCATGGTCACTGAGATCTCAGGGAATTTAAAATTAGGTTGCGAAATTTAGGCTTTTTATCAAAATAAACATCAAGATCTACTTTCTTGGATATGGTGTTGAAATTTGTTACCATACGATTTAGCGGAGAAAATTTGCCTAGATTGGTTGAGGCTACAGTTGAAGTAAAAATATCCAATTTATATAACCTAGGTAGTTTGCTCGGGGCTGAAATGCGATTCATTCAAATATCATGTGATTCTTCATGAAAAAAAAGAAATTGTATAAAACTCTAAAACTTTTTTAAACTATTATTCCACACTTAGGAAAATTGAAAAAGACATTTAAAGTAAACGCATAAAAATCTGAACGCAGCGGGATTCGAAACCGCGCCTCCTGAATACCGTCAAGGCGCTCTCACCACTGAGCATGCAAAGCCTTTAGATGCTCAGTAGTGAGAGCGCCTGGTTTTCTTTAAATGTTTTTTTCAATTGTATAGAATATCGCAGTGGCTTATTTTCCGTAATAAATTTTAGCCATTATATAAATTGTAATTTATCTTTTTAATTTAGTTTAAATATTATTATTCATGCCTACGAATGGAAATCGAACCCATGTCACGACAACTAATCGTGTGTACAGATGCTCCCCCACTGCGCCACGATGGCCTCAAGTATTAGGCCTCTATCTTCTAAAAATATTTTAACAAAGTATCTGTTTTTTCGAATAAGGCCTAATTAATTGATACCACAATCGGTCGTGATTACAGTCAAGTTCTGCCTCTTTGCGCCACGATTGCCTCTATAAATATTTTTTTTTTAGCTTCACGCTGTATCCCGCACACAGCAGAGTAGGCAGAGGAAACCTAGTATTTATATACTAAGATACTCCGTTCCCCACTTTCCGCCGAATTCGGAGGCATTGCGTGTTAAGTGGCGGAACTTAACGCCGCGCTTTAGCTCGACACCAGAGCGAAGAAAATGGAAATATTAAATATTTCCACTCCTCGAGTGGGAATCGAACCCACAACCAGTCGTTTACTGTCACACGCTTGTGCCACTGGGCCACGACTGGCCACTATACTATAAATATATTATATTTAAATAAAAATCTGGTTTTAATATAATGTGTAATCTCAATCAAAACGTATCAGATATAGTACCAACATATATACCTTCGAAACACCAGGTTATTGGCACTCTAACAAAGATTCGCGTTTCAGCGTGACGTGACATCAAAGCGCTGGAGGATTTTTGTCAGCACTCAGTAACCTTTCAGCTACCTGTACGCACACTCTGACCTTTAAAGCCTTACAGACGTATGCCACAGGATGATTGAATTGAAACCACTCGTGCTAATGTTCTTCGTATCTATATGAATTTCCTTGTCATAGGATTGTCCTGAAGTTGTTAATTTTTGTTTGTTATCAGAGAAAAGAAGTTCATTTTGTTAATTTTTGTTTGTTTTTAAATCTGAGATCTTCGTGTACATGCGATGGTTACAGGTTTGTTTTCTTCTCGTAAATAAAAATATTTAAATTATTTTTCTTTCTTCCATTCTGTTATCAAGGTAAAACCCAGCGTTGATTTCCACTGTTTAAAACGCAATGTCCCTGATTTGGATATTAGAGTATCGGATAAGGAAGTATTTTGACCCTCAATTCTCTGTAACATCCTTCATATACGGAGAAACAGCAACAAGCTTGTCTACTATTGGAAGTAACTTATTGGAATGTGCCTTTAATTATATTTTTAAAATTCGTCATCTTGCATTGGCTAGCCGGGTTGAAGAATATATTTCTATAATTCTATAATCGCCAATTTACTTTTTCTGCGGTCTGCAGTGGAGTTGAGTGCAAGACCTCTTTCCAAATTGTTTGGCCTAACACATTCTTTAGCATAATGCAAAAATTTCGCATTAAGTTAAGTTTATATAACCTAAGCGTTTGTGATGATGTACACAACGTGGGTATAAATATTTTAAGCGTGAAATTTACACAAGATGAATATAGTAAGATCAGAGGATGGATAATCACACAGATCAGACTGTATGTCTGTTTTACCTACAAGAGTGGAGAGTTATATAACGTAAACGATTTAATTTATTTTATCTCTAACTATAAGTACCATAATAACACCTTTGGTTTTCGCACTTTAAAGTGTTAGGGTTTTCTAAGAATTTATTTCTGAATACCAAAAATATAGGCTATTAATCTGGTTAAAAATATTTTTATAAAAATGTTGGTGTGATCATATTTATATAGCACCATGGTCACCCTAACACTACTCTCTACGTAATTTCCCCGTCGCATCCACATCGCCTTTGTGCTAGGTGAGGGAGCAAATTTACTTAGAATTTCCTATTTCAGTCTCCCGCAATGTGGTTAGACCTGCGAATGTGTTACTAAATTTTATTCCTAGAATGTACAAGTATACATAAGATATATTATAAATAATCCCTTGCAATAATCTTAAATTGATTATAATTTTTGCACTACAATTCCACCTTATGTTAAAATTTGTTATGATTTTTCTCTGTGTTTTATATCTAAATTTTATAATATCAAATAAAATGTTATTTTATGTTTAACAGACGATTATTTTCACACTGTATCCCACACACATGACACTCCATTCCCCACTTTCCGCCAAATTCTGGAGGTATTGCGTGTTAAGTGGCGGAACTTAAAACCGCGCTTTACCTCGAAACTAGAACCAGGGAAACGGAAATATTAAATATTTCCACTCGTCGAGTAGAAATCGAACCCACAGCCAGTCGCTTTAAAAGTCACACTTGTGCCTCTGCGCTACGACTAGCACTTTTAGAAGATACGTATGGAACAACATTAGGCTAGCGTTCTTTCTCTATTTACTTCATTTTCTTCACAATGGAATTTCAAAACCGAAATGACTTTTAATTTCATTTGCAGATGCACTTACCAGAAATATTTTTTAATTACAACACATATGTACATTAATATATTGCTTTAAACGAGAAATCCCTTAGGGTAAAAGCCTCCTCCAAAGAAACTAATTTAGCTCGATCTTTGGCAACGGTCAATCAATCTCTTCCTGCGTTTGCTACTATCTCGCTTTGCCACATAATGCAATAGTACTTGAATATAGCCATTAAAAGTATGTTATACCTACGCCGCGGAAAAAGAAGACGTGTGAACATGAAAAAATATTCATTTTGAAAATAAAACTGTTTTAATTGGATTAACTGCATACATTTTTGGTATTTAAAAATACAATTTACATCTTACATATACATAGTAGTCAGTAGTTACAGGTAGATACTACTATCTCTCTTCTCTTTGTTTGTACACACATATAATATCATTTGTATACGTAAATTAATGCATATATCAATAACTAGCGGCCTGCTCATTAACTACATATCTGTTGAGCTATATGGCAACCTTAGAGGGTTGATTTTTGAAAAATAAAGTAGCCTATGTTTAACCTTGGATTATTAACTATATTTATGCCAAATTTCATTACAATCGGTCAAGCGGTGTAGATTTTTCATATAAACTTTCATCCCCTATTTTAATTCTTTAGAGGTTGAATTTTGAAAAAATAAGCCTATATTAGACCCAGTTATTGTTACTACTTTTATTCTAAATTTCATCCAAATCGGACCGGTAGATTAGCCGTGAAAGCATGACAAACAAACACACAGACATTCCCATTTATAATATAAGTATGGATTAAAATTCAACAATAATTGACAACACAGTCATGTGTATTAAAATATATTTTTTTATCTAAATTACTATAACATTACACAAACTTCAATGTAATACTGTAGAAATGTAATAATTTTCCAACCTTTCTACTTCTGACTGGCCATTGGCAATTTGTAACTTTGCCATATAAGAAAGTTATAACTTCTGTCTGTCTGTTTGTAAAATTATTACCAGTCGTTTATATTGATAGTAAGTACATGAGGATTAGTTTCATTGTCGTTTACCAGGGATTTTAGTAGCTTAAAAAATATATCTTCTTTAATAAATATTTTCTTTTTGGCGTAGAAAATGATTCGATGATCGATTTTCTCAATTGCTTACAATATAATTATATATTGTATTTTATAATTATTTGGATTTTTTAATTAATTTGATTTTCAATAAACGATTATTAAATAGCCAGGAGGCCATCGGCGCAGTAAGACAGCGTCTCGCTTTAACGCACTGTAAAAGCAACTGAATGTCAGTTCAATTCTCACTGAATAATTATATTTAGCTTCACGCTGTATCCCGCACACTGCAGGGTAGGCAGAGAGAACCTAGTGTTAAGACACTCCGTCCCCACTTTCCGCCGAATTCGGAGGTTTGCGTGTTAAGTGGCGGAACTTAACGCCGCATATATTTAAATCTAATTATATTTAAATTATTTTTATTTCTCCTTTTGGTGTCTAAGACCCTTGTCTCCGCGGCGTTTAACTCCGCCACTCAACAAGTCAATGTTCAATATATAAAAATTATACATTTAATAAAAAACCCTACCGATACAGTTAGTTAATATATATTAAATACATACATACGTGTAAAATACGTTATTTTCCCTTTAAATTATGCTGGTTGCCCGTTACGGAGGAGCGTTTGCGGTCAGTCAACCGCCGCGCCGTCGTGTTGCGTCCACAAATTCAAAATTACTTTAAAACGTATAATTTACTTTACATTTGGATATCTTAAATATCGCCGTCAATTTAAATTTGCAAATGACAGTAATTAAAGGTGACGTTTTGTATTTTTTTTTTTGGTCAAATCGTTTAATGATGTGCGTTTATATTGAAAGGAAAAAAATGGCCAGTCGTGGGGCAGTGGCACAAGCGTGTGACTGTAAACGACTGGTTGTGGGTTCGATTCCCACTCGAGGAGTGGAAATATTTATTGTTTCCATTTTCTTCGCTCTGGTTTCGAGGCAAAGCGTGGCGTTAAGTTCCACCACATAACACGCAATGCCCTCGAATTCGGTCTTAACACTAGGTTCCCTCTGCCTACCCTGCTGTGTGCGGGATACAGCGTGAAACCAATAAAAATATTATTTAATTGCAAAAAAGTCTCCATATTAGTGACTCTCATTATGCATATTGCACACAGTTCACTCGTAAACTCATATGCAATATTGGTTATCGTCGCCTGCCACAAGATGTCGGTCAGCCAACCGGACCTGAAGTGTTACAGTAAGTTGCAACATAACACATCCGGTTGTGTGCTGTGTTGTGTAGAGTGCCACTCGTAATCCGAAATGAGTAATGTTCATTATGTCTTTTGGTTACTTCATTTTTATTATTTACTAGCGGCTCGCTCGCGGATTCCCCGCGTTATCTACGTGGCTCTTTCGGTATATTGCAACCTTCGGTGGTCGATTTTTGAAAAATAAAGTAGCCTATGTTTAACCTTGAATTATCAACTATATATGTATATGCCAAAATTCATTACAATCGGTCAAGCGGTGTAGATTTTTCATACAAACTTTCATCCCCTATTTCAACCCTTTAGAGGTTGATTTTTGAAAAACTAAGTAGCCTATGTTAGACCCAGTCATTTTTACTACTTTCATTCTTAATTTCATCCAAATCGGACCAGTAGATTAGCCGTGAAAGAGTGACAGACAAACACACAGACATTCGCATTTATAATATAAGTATGGATTTTATTTTTGAGTTTAAGTTATGGAAAAACAAATGTTTGGTATGATTTAACCATGATAGGCTTTTTAATTGTTTTTTTTTAGATAACGTAGAGTAAAGTCACTTTGTTCCTTAAATTTTTTTATTATGTTTCACGGATCTCTAAATTTTTTATTATTTTAATCATTTTTTTTTAAATAATATGATTCAAGTCGACAATCAACATGTTAAAAAAGGCGATACATGCTTTTCCCCGCGTAGCGGTGTAGTTGGAGATAACTTAATGTGAAGATACTCCGATCTTCATCTTCCGCCCAAAACTGAGTCATTGCGTGTTAAGTGACGGAACGTCTACTTAACATCTTATGTCTTAGGTACCAGAGCGAGGAAAGGAGAATAAGTGAAAAATAATAATTTCCCCTAAGTAAGAATAAAACCCATAACTAGCGTATTTACAGCTATACATGCTCCACTACGCTACGACGGCCTCAACTCCGAATACAACGTTCTTATAGCCTTTAGAATAGTGTAGAACGGAGTGTTTATATACTATGTTTTCTCTGTCCTTCTGGCTCTCGGAGATACGTGAAGCCAAAGAACAATAATAAAAATTTGCACATACTTATATTTTATTTTTACCTTCCCGCTGTATCCCGCACACAGCAGAGTAGGCAGAGGGAACCTAGTGTTAAGAGACTCCGTACCCCACTTTCCGCCGAATACGGAGTCATTGCGTATTAAGTGGCGAAACTTAACGCCACGCTTTGCCTCGACACCAGAGCGAAGAAAATGAAAATATTAAATTTTTCCACGAAAATATTAAATATTTTCGAGTGGTAATCGAACTCACAACCAGTCGTTTACAGTCACACACTGGTGCCACTGCGCCACAACTGGCCCCATACATACATACTTACACGCATACATTATATGTATATTATTTTAAATTACTACAATCGTGGCTCAAAAAAACAAAACTATTTATTTTATACTTTTGTTTAAAAGATAATGTAACATGAAAGCGGCGATCTAATCCAGTAATTTAACATAGAAATTCAAAGTGAAATTAAAATAACACCATTACCGATGCCGATAACAATAATTTTACATAATGCATACATCTCAGACTCAGTACAATGCCTTGGACGGGAGCTCAAAGTTCGGCCCGCATGTAAATTTTATTAAAATTAAAAAGATATATATAAAACAATCATTAAATTACCTATAACTTTATTTATCCAGTGGTATATTTGGAATTAAGGCCAAAAATATTGAACAGAGTGTCTCGACACTTGGTTCTCTCTGCCTATTTTGCTATGGGGAATAAATCATAAAACTGTAAATTAATATAAATATAATAAAAATAATATTATATTTATTTTATACAAAAATGTTTGTTAAACATATGATAGCCAATTAATTTTATTTTTTTCTAAAATAAAACAATGTACTAGAGGCCATCGTGGTGAGGGAGACAATGACGGACTGGAAAGACGAAAGTTTTGGGTTCGATTTCTACCCAGTAGAATAATCATAATATAATATTAATAATCATAACATAATAATATTGTTATGTTCATTTCTTCGCTCTAATAAATCACAAGACAAATCGAGGTGTAATCCCCCACGCAACACGCAATGTATCGAATTTGGGCGATAAGTGGAGAATGGAGTGTTTTGACACTAGGCCTTCCCTGACTGCACTGTTTTGCGGAAGGTAAAGCTGTGTTTCTGTGTTTGTTATAAATCATTAAAATAAAAATATTAACTTTTTCCCTTAAATTCTTTAAACCCAACTTTTTCCCTCTCCACATAAACTTTAACTATACCACAAACTTAATTATTTTTCTGCAAAATTTTACAGCACTTTATAACTTGAGCAGCCCTGTCTTAATCCATATTTAAGAGTTCCATTCACATGTAGAGCCGCGCGTCGACGTAATAAGATGACATCACTAGCTTTCACTAACGGATGACGGTCACTGAGTCAACGACGAACATTCCAAATATTATTTATTTATCGTATATTCGCTTAATTTCCGATTATTTGACGGAACGAAGGTTCGAGGTTTTGTTCCCGAGTTGGGTAATTCTTTTACAAAAAAAAAATAAAGTAATCAGTAGGTAGATTTAAATTAATTATTGAGTACTGACAGTTAAAATGCTTATTACTAAAATTAAAATTTTTAATGAGGTCACCGTAACTCAGTGGAAACACGTGTGACTGTAAACAGGATTGGTTGTGGGTTCGATAATCGATTACAACTTGCTTAGAGGAGAGATAATTTTTTTTTTTTTTTTTGTCATTCTCTCGTAATACTTAATTAAGTAAGCGCTTGAATGAGAAAGTGTATAGTGACTATTATTATAGTCACTATTTTTTTGACTACTCTGCTAAATGGGAAAATAAGTGTAGTTGTAAACAATTTGTCTAAGTAAAGTGATGAGACTGCTAACCGAGTTAAGTGTGGGTTCGATTTCCAGAAATGTCGGAGAAATGATGTTAATGAAATCTCTCATCTCTCCGGAAAATGACCATAATGTAATTATTTTTATTTCGGTTCGCTTCGCTTCGCTTCGGTTCCGCTATTGTAAGACAAAGTGCGGCGTAGAGTTGCGTCACTCAACCGACAATGTCTTGAATTCGGGTGAAAAGTGTAGGAAAGTCTCGACACTAGGTTCTCCGTGACCAAGCTACTAGTCAGTCAGTCAGTCAAATAGCTTGTAACTGAACAAAATAGTTCTTTAAATTGTAAATTTGAAGATTATCCTTTAAAGCACCATAGTTACCTAAGTATCTATTTAAAATATTTTCAGTTACCTTAAATTGCAGAATCGAATTTCAACTCCAGTATTTTAAAAAATAATAATTGTGTCTACCCTCCATTAGATGACTTAGTGGAGGTAAAGGATGAAGTTCATCTAATATTATATTCTCTTCCCACTACTCAAATCATAATCAAACATACTTGTACAACGTCTGCAATAAAATATAACTAAAAATAAAACATAACTTGTTTATCATATATAAAAATATATAATAGATAACTAAATAAATAGATAAAGGAATTATATGCATACAGCCGACTAACAAATTAAAATTTTAATTTTAACTTTAACATTATACCTATTTAAGTAGTATAAAAACTTAAATCCAAAAACGAAACTAACCTAACACCTTCTAAATTAAACTTTCAATTCTTCGTACAAAACGGGCCAAACAAAGGAAATACATATAAATCATAAAGCAACGTATGCAGCGTTCGTGCGTCCGAGAAATCAATACATCTCCTGTGTCCCACCCGGTCCATCCCCCGACGCATAGTGCATACAACTGGGAGCAGTTGAGGGGGGAAATCGATAAAGCCCTCCCTGTCAGCCAGGAGCTAGTATTTCAGGCACATTTAATAGCACTCTAGGCTTAAAATTCAATTATTTTACCTTTTAGGGTTGAATGTTATGATAGACGCCGTCGATGCGCAGTGGTGTATGGTGTAAATGCGATTGGATGTGGGTTCACAATACGGGGGAAGGATTATATTTAAACTAATATGATCTTTTGTTTTCGCGATTACTATACATTTTGAAATGAAACTATTTTTAACCGGATTAATCGCGTATCTTTAACCGGCTTGGTCCGTGGTCACAGGTAGGTATGGGTTCGGACTACTGTAAAGTGAGCAAAACGTCGGGTTTCTAAAAATGTATTTTCGAATACCAAAAATATATGTGATTAAACAGGTTAAAAATAGTATCATTTCAAAATAAATTTAAAATATAATATTTTTCTTGTTCCATTGAGCTTAGTCACTCCAACATGCAAGGTTTCTTTTCCGTTTAGAAAGTCGAAAGCGGAGTGTCCTGACACTAGGTCCTCTGTAACTACTTTGGTGTAGGGAAAAAACTTGAAGCTGCTTTTCAGTCTTTCCCTTCTGCGACATGTAAAAAAATTTAAATTAGTAAAGTTGCACCTTTAGTAGAACACGTAAGGTAGATGCAATTTCATAATATCATAAGTTGTCTATATGTACATATAAATGTGATTCATAGCCGAAACATTTTATTTTAGAGAGCATCAAGAATATATTATTTCGAAAATAAGCAGATAAACTATCTGTGGGACCAGTCGTAGCGCAGGGAGCAGTCGTGACGCAGTGGCGCAAACGTATGACTGTAAACGGCTGGTTGTGAGTTCGATTCTCACTAGAGGAGTGGAAATATTTATTATTTCCATTTTCTTCGCTCTGGTATCGACACAAAGCGCGGCGTTAAGTTCCGCCACTTAACACGTAATGCCTCCAAAATTCAGCGAAAAGTGGGGAACGGAGTATCTTAATTCTAGGTTCCCTCTGCCTACTCTGCTGTGTGCGGGATACAACGTGAAGCTAAAAACTATCTGTGAATGACACTGAATCACCATATTTCTAAATTTACTTTATAACCACAGTGAAATCAATTCGCAGTAATTAAACATACGTATTACTTAAATATTTCATAATAAGTTAACCAGTTGCGGGAAGCACGCTTCATCGATATTCCGTGCGCATTAAATCATTCGTAAAATCTATAACCTACTTATTGACTACATACGTAGTATGTATTTGTAGTAGTAGCAGTAGTAGTAGTAGTAGTAGTAGTAATAGTAATAGTAGTAGTAAGTAATACCAATGTGTTTCAGCGTTTACAAATCTATGGTATGGTTACACATATATACCTATTGTGTTACATATATTTTTTTTACCTTAATATATTTTTTATGCATTTATTTTTAAAAATAACTAATATATTAGCATTTTGTACTTCTTCTCTATATAAATTATAAAATTGTATCAAATTTCATACTTATCCGTCCAGGTAATTATCGGTAAAATGTGTACAAAGCTTTTGCTTCATCTTCTAATATAGGTACGTCTGTATACTAGCGACCTGCCTGCGGCTTCGTCCGCGTGATGCATTCTCGGTTACGTTAAGCCGTTTACATATTTTTACTACGAATGTTTTGTTTGCTTTTTGAAAGAATAGGTAATCAATGTTTAACCTTCTGCATATATTGCTTGCGGAAAGTGGGGAACGTAATGTCTTAACACTAGGTTCCCTCTGCCTACCCTGCCTTGTGCGGGATACAGCGTGAAGCTAAAAAAAAAAAAAAAACTTGCTCACAAAATTCATCCTAATCAGTCAATCAGTTCAGAATTTCCAACCCTTGAGGGGTTGATTTGTGTAAAAAAGTAGCCTATTTTTTGACCATGGGCCTTTAACTATTATTATTTCGAATTTCATCTAAATCCACCAGAGATGACGTGACAACATAACGTGACAGCATAACAGACAGACAGACATATAAAATTTCGCATTAATAATATTAGTATGGATAAGAAATTGTATGCTGACGTTTTATATGAATTTGCTTCCAGTGCCCAATTACGGGAATATTTTGAAAGATACTATCTTATACATTACAAGAAAAGTCGATAATGATCTTCAAATAATTATTAATTAACTGTACATATTATATTTAACGAACCGTCTTCCTCGCCATGTTTATTTTAATAATGCGTTTTAAATGAAATCCTGCTGGTTTTATTGCTGAGTGTTGCCATATGTGATAATTAATGGGCTATTTAAAATAAATTGATAATATATATCTTTTCGAAAACGTTTTTACTCAGTTTTTTTAAATATGCTTAGGTAGTATATTTAATTGCGAAAATAAACATTTCTAATTTAATTTACTGTTTATGTTTATTTTTATATTTATGTTATATAGAAACAAAATAATAAAGAGTTAAATTTATTCATAATTTTTAACATTTTTAAAATGTTGTTTACACTCGTAGGATACAGTTTTTTTGAAGTGAAAACTTCTTAAGGCGCGTTGAGCGTTTTGTTAGAGGGTAAAATCCTCGGTTCGCGTCACCGACATGCTAATTATACGATATTTAGATAAATTTCAATCAAACATTTTTATTTCTTATTTCAGTTACCATAAACCTATTGTATCTTTTTTAGAATACAATGAAATGATTGAACGAAGAGATAATCTAAGTATTGTCGAAATTAATAATGACAATGATGTAAATAATGAATATAATGTTCAAACTTGAATTCATTGAAATTCGTGTAAATATAAATACTATGTATAATTTAGATAATCGTATATTAATTATTTTTTCAACCACTTTGTATTTATATTTTGCTCATGATTTGTTTAACCCATCATATGTAACTAATAAATAAAACATAAAAAAATTCATATCATTTTTGCATATAGTTTTAATTACACTCAACTTAATAGTTCCGTTTTCACTTCTATCGGCAGTCCCACGACTGCTATTATATTTTTTTTTAGAAAACATATAAAAAATGACAGCAGTGGAATATCAAACCGCGTTTCTTTTTCCTTCTATACTTATTTTTATTAATAAATAAAATATGTGTATATGTATTTATAAAAAATATCTGTTTTATGACGGCAAGTAAACGAATGACTGCCATAACAGAAGAACTGATCTAACTGAACTGCCTGTGTGGAAATCGTAAAATTTGGGCGGAAAGTATTAAACGGAGTGTTTTGATATTATACGAGTACTCTCTGGACCCACCAGATAGTATAAACACTCATTTTTTATTAGCTTCACGCTGTATCCGGCACACAGCGGGGCAGGCAGAGGGAACCTGGTGTTAAGACACTCCGTTCCCCACTTTCTGCTGAATTCGGAGTCGTGTGTTAAATGGTGGAACTTAACGCCGCGCTTTACCTCTGACACCAGAGCGATGAAATGGAAATATTAAATATTTCCATTCATCGAGTGGGAATCGAATCCACTACCAATCGTTTACATTCACACGTTCGTGCCACTGCGCCACGACTGGTCCCAACATAAAAATAACATAAACAACTAATATCCCACGACACACGACAATAACAAGCATATCGCCCATCTGCATTCACATGCTTTCAGTTATGTTAGCATTTATCTTCCATCTAACACGAAGGTCGATTTCTCGACCAACACATCTTTCCCAACAGTTCCGAGCAGTGGGTTGCGCAAACCATTACGGCATCACTTTCTAGTTACATGTGGTAGAATTCCACTAAAAGAGTTCATTATCAATGGAATCAATGTCAAATGTTGTATACGTAAGATTTTGTTTAGTGTTAAATGCTAGCTTCACGCTGTATCCCGCACACAGCAGGGTAGGCAAAGGGAACCTTGTATTAAGATACTCCGTTCCCTACTTTCCGCCGAATTCGAAGGCATTGCGTGTTAAGTGGCGGAACTTAA
Source organism: Dryas iulia moderata (assembly GCA_019049465.1). NCBI lineage: Eukaryota > Metazoa > Arthropoda > Insecta > Lepidoptera > Nymphalidae > Dryas > Dryas iulia. The sequence goes on from CM032434.1 coordinate 10,649,813, forward strand.
CGCCGCGCTTTACCTCGACACAGAAAATGGAAATATGCTAGATAATTTTTATTAAATGCTAGATTATTTTTATTTTTAGAATTTTATTTTTAAAGTGTTTCGTTCTCTTGTCTGGTTCGTTTTAAAGACTGAAAATTGATTATTTGTTTGTATTTTTGTATGATTTTTCTAATTATTTTTAAATTACTTGAAAAAGACATTTAGAAAACGTTAAAAAATTTGAACGCAGCGGGATTCAAACCCACGCCTCCTGAATACCGTTCTAAATGTCTTTTTCAATTTTCCTAAGTGTGGAATAACATTTTAAAAATGTTAAAAGTATTTTTAAATTACTTATTTTTATTTAATATATCTTTGATCTTTCCATATTGCGAAGATGAAAATAATTTCCACACACATATATACATATATGAAGTAAGTTAAAAAATAATTATCGAGAAAGTGTAAATGCATTTATTTCAACAAAGGCAATATAATAATTTTACTAGTCTATTACTTATCTATTTATTTAATAAAAAAAACCAATTGCAACTGACAAAATAACGCACTTAATAATTGAGACTTTTAATAAACTATAGAAAACGGAAACGTCAGCTTACATTTTCGCACCATTAAATTAAATAAAGAATTTAAAACAATATCAGTGTCCATTAATTTGACCGAAACCAATAATTTACAAATTATTTATTCATTTATACATGAATTTTATTAAATTTTAACAAGTTGTAAGAATGAATGCAGATCGTTGGCCAAAACTGCAGTTATTAAAAAAAAACAACAATTGACATTACACATGAATTCGGCACAACCGGTCCCCGGCGACCTCATCCAGCGTTCCTTAACCCCTTACGAGGTTACAAAATATACTTAATGCTGTACAGTAAACTAAATAATGGGATAATTTTATATAAGTATTATAATCATATGTTTTAATGAATATATTTTTTGAATTTTTGCTTGCTATGTGGGAGAAAAGCTTTCTTTTTGTTAATTTTAATGTTTTATGTTGTAAATGAGAACTAGGAATATTATCATCGGAACTTTTTTTGATTTTAAATTTCTGATTCATCTTTTAAAGTTGTTAATTTTTTTCTTTACTTAATTATTAGTTTTTACATTTACTAAGACTAAGTGTCTTTGTAAAAATGTTGAGTAGCGGACTTTAGCGCCGCACTTTGTCTGTCAACTACATCGGAAAAATGAAAATAAATAATACATAATCCCCCCACCAAGTGATAATCAAACCCACAATCAATCGAGTTTACAGACAGACTGCACAACAATAGATCCTAATTAATAAGTAGGTGCTATATAACATGAATTGGATGACACATTTTGTATTGGTTTTAAGTAGTGTCCGACCGAAACTGAATTTTCAGCCGAAACCGAAACCGAAACCGAACCTTCGGCTCTGACTTCAGTTTCGGCCGAAACCGAAACCGAAACCGAAACTGCTGATGACGTCATAAAATTTGTATAATATGTAAAAAATGTACATTTTTTACGCTTTAAAAATTACATGTGCATTTGAATTATTGTGATTACGTTGATTTTATTATATATATTTTTTCATTCTTAATTATGCTTTATTATGTACATTTTTTACATAGCAGGGTAGGTAGGACCTAGTGTTAAGACAGTCCGTTCACCACTTTCCGCCAAATTCGGAGGCTTATTAAGTGGCGGTACTTAACGCCGCCCTTTTGCTCCAACACCAGAGCTAAGAAAAGGAAAATATTAAGTGATTATTAACTCGAGTGGGAATCGAACACACAACCAGTCGTTTACAGTCACACGTGTGCCACTGCGCCACGACTGGCGCCAATTAATTGATATTTAAACAACCTAGTATATAGAAAAAAAAGACAATTTATTAACCAATAAATTACATTTAAAATAAATAAAAACAAGTGCATACCTTTTTCTCAGTGTGCAGCAAACCTTAAATAATCATTTAAATGTATTTAAAAAAATCTTAAACTCTATAGAGGATGTGAAACTTTATCCGCGTTAAACATTCCTTGTGCTTTTATTTCATTTTATTGAAACCGTTTTTAATGGTTTTTTAACAACTTTTCTTATTCTGACTGTCACAACTGTTTAACTGTCTCAATTCTTTTAAATTTTAATTCTTTTTATATATGAAAGGAGTAATTTAACTATTGTTATATGCGTTAAGGGGACCATCTCTAATCCCTTACACGTAAAACATAAATTAAACTACTCTTTTTTTTCTAAAAATAGGCATAAGAAAAAGACATTTAAGAAAACCTACAAAAATTTTGAACGCAGCGGGATTCGAACCCGCGCCACTGAGCCATCCGTTCTACTATCCGCTGCGTCGAAATTCTTATACGCTTTACTACAACTTATTTGTGTTGTTAACATCTCTGTAGAGAGATTTTTACAAATGTCTGCTACCCAAAGATTATTCTACGAACAATCGTTTGGCAAGAGAGAATGCTATGTATTAAATACTTTTAAACATTTTTAAAGAAAACGTATAAATACGTTTTCTTTAAATATCTTTTTCAATTTTCCTAAGTGTAGAATAACACTTTAAAAATGTTTAAAAATAGGCATAAGCTTCAAAAAAATATCTGTTATCTAGCTTCCCAAAGCATTACGAGTAAAGTAACGGATTTTGATGCCGCGCTAAAGATAAATCTTGTTAACAGGCGCAAAAAAAAAAATTAAATCGTTTCTCTAAGTGGAAATGGAACCTACAACCAATCATGACAACAGTCAGATACTATCCCACTGCATCACGATGGCCTAAATTTAAGTTAAACACTTATATCCTTATCCTGGAAAGGATAGACACAAGAGAGACACACTCCATATAGTAAGTATATATCAATATTATGAAGTTCCGCCGCTTCGCCGTTCGGCAGAAAGTAGGAAACGGAGTATCTTAACACTAGGTTCCCTCTGCCTACCCTGCTGTGTGCGGGATACAGCGTGAAGTTAAAAAAGATACTCACAATGGATCACTAGGTTCTCTCTACCTACCACAAAAATGCAGAAATTACGTCATAGTACTAAATAATCATTTATGTAACTGAAAGTCTATAAAAACCATTGTTACCTACTTGCCAATAAATTTTAAAACGCTTTAAACATTAAAAAGAAATATAAAAGGTTTTATAACTTACGTAAATGTTTTATTACCAACCTACTTTTCTTTCTACCAAAAATTAATAGCAATTAAGTAAAGAAGCCGTTTTGAGGAAGTTAGATCATATTTGACCATCGATTAGTTAAAGTAAAATTTAAGATATAACAGCTAATTATATAAAAGCGCGGCGTTAAGTTCCGCCACTTAACACGAAATGCCTCTGAATTTGGCGGAAAGTGGGGATCGTTAAATATAATATGTACAGTTAATTAATAATTATTTGAAGATCATTATCGACTTTTCTTGTAATGTATAAGATAGTATCTTTCAAAATATTCCCGTAATTGGGCACTGGAAGCACATTCATATGAAAGTCAACACACAATCTCTTATCCATACTAATATTATTAATGCGAAATTTATGGGAATGGAGTGTCTTAACACTACCTCTGTCTACCTTGCTGTGTGCGGGATACAGCGGGACGAAGATAAAAAACAAGAAAATTATACTTGTTGCGGAAGTGATACCGAGAAAAAAATATTTTATTTTTTTTCAGCGTCAAGTTTCTTATTATTTTTTTTTGTTCCACAAAATTGCCATAAAATAATCGTTTTATTAACTTGGCTGAAATTTTTATTTCCGCAGGCCAAGCCGCGAGTTCGTCACGTGTAAATTAGAAATAATAATACATATGGTAGAGGAAATATATTAAAATATCACAATAGAGACGCTATTATCAAATATTTTTTTTACATTAAGCGGTTAAAAAAAACGATAGAACTCGATGAAAACTTAGAAATCTAAATAATAAATATCAAAAGGAAGGAATTGGGCTTCTTTTCGCATAGCACAGTCAGAGGAATTTTTTTTTTTAACGTCAGGAAATCCGTTAGGGATACCCGCCCGGAGTGGGGACCCGGGACGTGGTTATGTGAGACTCCGGTTTGCCAAGATGGTACGCCTCCGTTTACCCCCTAAACCTGACGGTGCTCCTCTCCCACCACTAGCCCAGGTCTCGGGTAATGCCCCAATCGTCCGTGGACCTGGGTTGAGCAGTCAAAGGGATCAAAGTCAAAGAAAAAAAATTTATTCAAAATAAGAAGTTACGTGCTTCATTTTTTGAACATCAAACAATTTACCACCATCCTAGTGTTAGACCCTTTGTTCTTGATTCTACGATCGAAATCGATTTTTTAAAAATAACTGTTACTTTTTTTTTAATAATCTGTTCCATTTTTTTTTATAAACAAATCTAAAACAGAAAACAGTGACATAAATTTCACATAATTTCTACAATTATGGCCAGTTTCTATTTAATTTTTGGATACGTGACACTTAACCAAGATTCCTTTTTTGATAAGATACCAACCAATTAGGAGTTAGAAAGTTAGAAGACGAGCCTTTAAGTCGGCCGTCTATTATATTTTAATTTACTACTAACGTTAATCTGACAAGGCACGTCATGTGTTCTTCCCATAATATCTTTATGTTTTTAAATATCTCTCACTACCCATTAAAATTTTTGGAAACTAAGCTAAAATAAACTAAGTTTAAGGCTTCCAAGAGACACGGTTTCAATTTTTTATACATTTTCTTAATGTATTTTTTCATTTTGTTAAGTGTGTGAACAACTCTTTAAAATTATTTAAATGTCCAAAAAGAATAGCTCGTCACGGCCATTCTGAAAAATCGTATGTTAGATACGATATTAAATATTAGTGGCCAGTCGTGGCGCAGTGGCACAAGCGTGTGATTGTAAACGGCTGGTTGTGGGTTCGATTCCTACTCGAGGAGTGGAAATATTTAATATTTCCATTTACTTCGCTCTGGTGTCGAGGGAAAGCGCGGCGTTAAGTTCCGCCACATGGTACGCAATGCCTCCGAATTCGGCGGAAAGTGGGAAACGGAGTGTCTTAACACTAGATTCCCTATGCCTATTTTCTCCATATTTGTGCCTTCTTGATTCTTTACTTTCCGCTCAATTTCAAGACATTGCTTGTTAAAAGACGGAACTCAATAACCAGCGCAGAAACATAAAACAAAATTTAATATAACCATTCCTTTGAATAAGAATCGAACCCAAACCAATCACGTTTAAAGTCAAACGTTGTCCCACTCCGCTACAACAGCCTATACAATGTAAGTCTAATGAATATGTAGGTAGGTACATCTAAAAATACCCATTTGAAACCTTGTCGAATACGCTTAAAATAGTTATTATTAAAATATTGAAGATGTAACCCTCCAGCCGTCGGCAGCTAACTAGCGTACGTGCAGATGAGAGCTTCGCAAACAATGCACATAACATCACTTTAATTTCACTGTTTCCGCTTTTGTCGCAATAATAAGGTGACATTGTGCCATCCATGTGAATATAATACTTGGTAAATAAACTAAAAATAATATTCTTTTATTTCTTCTAGTTTACTTGAATACAGACACATTTTGCTGTATCCCTAAACAAAACTGTACATAATTGACATTGTCATATTCGTAAACATGAAATACAAACATAGCTTCCATATAATATAACTAAAATAATTCTAAAAATTTTATTATTTTTTATAATATGATCTTTTTTTTTCGCGATTATTACACATTTTGAAATGAAACTATGTTTAACCGGATTAATCGCGTATATTTTTGGTATTCGAAAATACATTTTTAGAAACCCGACGTTTCGAACACTTTACAGGAATCCGTGGTCACACTACAATCTCACACACTCCGACACTCCGTTCAGTTCAATCCGCACAATCAGACACTCCGTTCCCCACTTTCCGCCGAATTCGGAGGCTTGTGTGTTAAGTGGAGGAATTTTATATTAAATGTGGCCAGTCGTGGCCCAGTGGCACAAGGATGTCACTGTAAAACGACTGGTTGTGGGTTCGATTCCCACGCGAGGGGTGGAAATAATATTTCAGTTTTCTTCGCTCTGGTGTCGAGGTAAAGCGCGGCGTTAAGTTCCGCCACTTAACACGCAAGCCTCCGAATTCGGTGGAAAGTGGGGAACGGAGTGTCTTAACACTAGGTTCCCTCTGCCTGCCCTGCTGTGTGCGGGATACAGCGTGAAGCTAAAAAAAAAAAACAAAAAAAAAATAAAAAATATTAAGACATTTAAAGAATAATAATTTCGACGCAGCGGATAGTAGAACGCATGGCTCAGTGGTGAGAGCACCTGGACGGTACTCAGGAGGCGCGGGTTCGAATCCCGCTGCGTTCAAATTTTTATACGTTTTCTTTAAATGTCTTTTTCAATTTCCCTAAGTGTTGAATAACACTTTAAACATGTTTAATATAAAGTTTTATATTACCTTTACGTATTTTGCGAGATCTGATTCCATGATGATCAACAGGTGTCTTTCAAACAAATAAACAATCTAATTTTGTAGGCCGATAGTGAAACTTTATCAATAATTATACCCATATTCATGATAATAATTTTATATATATAAATTTACACGACTTTTTATTAAGTGAAGGTTTTTGGATTTTGTTGTGATGCTTTATATTGATTACAGAAGAAATTAGAAAAAAGAAGGTAGAGATGTAGGTAGTCGGTTATATTTTTTAACAAGTTTACGTTTTTTTCCCTTATAGCAATAAGTAGACAGAGAAATCTTCAAGGTTCATCGTTCCTCATTTACCCCCTGTTCTTGTGACATTACGCGTTGAATGGATTACAAGAACTGGAAATTAAATATAAATTATAATATTGTAATGTATAAAAATTCAGAGGAGTAAGTAACAGACCCACCAGGCCACAACTATTGTATTTACAATATACAAATCTTGGTGATAGGAGATTCCTTCTACGACTGGCTTGCGACCACTATCATGTCAAAGATGACACGTAAGCCAGCTCTCCCTATTCCCACCGTCCCCATCCTTCTTCCCTCGTTTCATCCTTTTCTAACTTTTCTTACGTTGTGGATGGCCATAGGCGAAGGTAACTTACTTACCATTAGGTGGTCCTTCTGCTCGATTGATCCTTTCGTCAACATAAAAAAATACAGTTAGAATGTGTCTCACTACGCCATGACGAGCGATGATTTCATATAAATAAATTAATACGTATATGGTCATATCGTAGAATCAACCATTTCATGATGATCATAGACGATATTATGAAATGCTCGGATTTTATGAAACGCTCAATGATCGATTGGTCAAATCATGATGAGGGTTGAACAGATAAATGATGACCTATTACTTTTTTGCCGTTGATATGATCACTTAAACGCCGGCTGCTGCATAAAATCGTTGCTTTTAACGGGTAAATTGTTAAATATTTGCGTTGCTTACCGATAGAGAGCGACGAATGCTTTTTTGAACTCAAAACATTAATCAAATCACAATTTTTTCAGGAACTGAGATATTCTGTTTTTATTTTATTTAAAAATATATTTTAACATATACCTAAATATAATATTTTATTTATTATGCACTTATCAAAATAGCTTACATTGTATATTGTAGACAGTTACTTATGTAACCTTTAGGTTTGATCCGTCTTTAGCATATTATACAGCTACAACAAAATACGGTAAAATTTTGAAGCTGCTCCATTTTCAAAAATCCGTTAAAATGTATACAAATAAGATGTAGAATAATGCTGCTTCTGGGCATTATATTGTATCTAATATCAGTTTTAATAATTGTTCTCTTAGTGTAACAAAAGTGAGAAAACATTTAAATTATTTATATGCCAAAGTGTGTCGTTACATTTTCTGAGTTTTTTCATGGTTAAGGTTGTCTTTCATGGTAAAGATAACTATGGAAATGCGTATGGTAAAACCATCTTAATACAAAAGATATGCCCCCTTTTTATATATTTATTTCTGATGTACAGACGTTTGATGTATTCAAGAATGAAACATATACTGCAGTAAAATACGTCAAATTCATAAAATGAACAATCCACGCACTATAGCACTTTATCACTATCGTTTCGATATAAAAAAATTATATAACCTGACAAAAACATTGTCAGGTAACACGTTTCTTACGTGTCAACAGTAGAATAGTAATAAAATCAAATTCTTTTCTTTTTGCTGCCTTTTTGCTAATTCTAAAAAAATAAATATTCATAGTTTCTACATCATGAAGAAGTTATGTATAGACGTGAATTCTTTAAATGTATACTTGTTATTTTTCCAGGTACACTATTTCTCGTTCTACCTACGAGATCACAGTACCAACCTCTCCACCCGGGTAGGTATGCATCAATAACATTATTTCACGCAATTTTACTAATTTACCTTTTAAACATTTTTTTAAAATATATAAATTTTTTCAGTGTCATTCGTGCAGTCTCCCGGTCCTCCCGCAAACGTTTATCGATCGGGACATCCGCCGTGGCAGTTCACATCTCCTCGGAAAAGATCACCTGATATACAAACTTACTACAATGGCCCTCACAATCAGCCTTACTCTTATAACCAAAATCCATTTCAAGGCCAAATTCCTTTTCAAGGTGCAGGACCTCAAAATTTTCAAAGTTACCCACAACATTACAATAGTCGATCATCTATTGACCTTATAAATACAGAAAGCAGAAATGTACCGAACGATGGAAGACTTTTATCAGATTCGGCTTTCACACGAATATCCGAAACTTTAGGAGCCATCAACACGGTCGGTCACTATCTCATTGACATGGTAAATGAGAACGAACGAAACGAATCCGATCCCAACTTCAAACAATTACCGCAAGCTCTTTATACCATAAGCAAGAATTTTCTTGGGAGAAACGTAACGGACAAAATAGCTCCTATCGTCAAAAAAGCTCTACCAAAAGTCTTGCCTGATGCCCCAATAACAAGGATAGCGACGGCAGATTTAAGTCAAAATGATGTTAAGTCGTGTACAACGCCTGAAGGAGAACAGGGGGTGTGTGAAGATTTGAGTAATTGTCCACAATTGCTTCTAAATCTTGTGAGCCTTCGAGAGTCTTTATGTTTCAAAGACTTATTTGTCCCCGGAGTCTGTTGTCCTCGGGACGCTGTAGTTGCTGCGACGCCGGTAGTAGAAAAACCAGTGAAAATAACTACAAGCAGTCCAACTTACTTAGTGCCAGTTACAACTCAACGACCAGCTCCGAAGCCCACTACGAAGAAGCCCACAGCAATTCTAGTTTTAACTACGAAAAAGCCTAAAATCACGACAACGGTCAAGCCGACAACTGTTCCCACTGTCACAAGCACACGAGTGCCCTCAACGACTACCTACTACACCGTGGCTCCACCGTTTATAGGAAATTTCTCCAACATTGTGGATATCAACGGTAAATATCTTATATTTTAAGCGTAATAACAGATGTATAGTACCCGGCAATACATAATGCACATCGATGCTTAGAATGAAACAATCGGTTAGCTTCGACTTCGTAGAGCGTTGTCTCTGTCGCTTAAAATAATAACAGACCGATATCTATTAAAAGCTGTTACAACGACAATAGTAGTTGTCAACTTTAATGATGTGGATTTCTTTTTTTTAATAATTAAATTTGACGCCTAAAAATGAAAAAAATGAAAATAAAACTAAACGAACGAACAACCTCCACCTTTTTTGAAGTTAGTTAATTAATAAAAAGAAATTGGAACTAATCGGGACCCATTATAATAATCATATTTATGGATCTCGGTTAATCCTGTTTTTTGTAGGCTTAATAACTTGTTTTTTGCATTGTACATAATCTCATGTACAAGAGCTTTCCTCTTTTTGTTAAAGATGTAATTGTAAAAATAAAAATTTGGGGACAGTAACAACTCTGTATATATATTTGGAGATGAAACCGACCGTACTCTACCGTATCTGTAAAAAGACTGACAAACCAGAGAGAAACGTCACATATCAACTGAGTGACAAAGACAGCGCTCTACGAAACCGAAACTGACCGACTGTTTCATGCTAAGCATCGATGGGCATTATTTGTTGCCGGGTGCTATATCTTTTATTTAAAAAAAAGTTTTTAGTGTCAGAGAATGCTATTTATTGAATATTTTTAAAAAGTATAAAAATTTAAAACTCAAACCCACGCCTCTTAATTGTTTACTTTCTATAGTAGAAATTTGCAAAGATCGTTACAACAAAAAAAAGAACTAATTATAAGAATTTTAATTTAGCTGGTTAGAACGTGTGGAACAATAGTCAGAAGAGGCGCGGATTAAAATAGCAATAATATCAAAAGTGTTCAAAGTTTACTAAAGTATATTGTTAAGACCGTCGTGGCGCACTAAAACAGCGTCTGACTGTAAACATAACTAGTTATGGGTTCGATTCCCATTCGGAAGAACGATTACATTTAAATTATTAACATTGAACGTAGGTTTGATACTATGAAGCTCTGACTACCCCGTTATGCGAGAAAAAGCACGAAATATGTTTCACGCTGTATCCCGCTCACAGTAGGGTAGGCAGAGGGAACCTAGTATTAAGACACTCCATTCCCCACTTTCCGCCGAATTCGGAGGCATTGCGTGTTATGTGGCGGAACTTAACGCCGCGCTTTGCCTCGACACCAGAGCGAAGAAAATGAAAACAATAAATATTTCCCTCTCTTCGAGTGGGAATCGAACCCACAACCAGTCGTTTACAGTCATACGCTTGTGCCACTGCGCCACGACTGGCCCCAATGTTTCATTCTTACTATATGAACATAGACATGATTAAACAACTTTGTTACGTATAAAAAGGACAAGGAAATTAAATTCAGTCAAATAAGCTATTCCTAAAGAACTTATAGGCATAATTCCTAATTATCAAACTAACAATATTTCAGACTGCGGCCAAAGAGAGGAGGAGGGTGGTCGAATAGTCGGCGGTACCGAAGCGAAGCCCGGCGCCTGGCCATGGATGGCCGCAATCTACCTGCACGGGAACAACAGGCGCGAGTTCTGGTGCGGGGGGACCCTCGTGGATAAACGTCACGTACTAACCGCTGCCCATTGTACGAGGGACTCGAAACAACGACCGTAGGTGTTACTAGCTTTTTTATAGTAATAAAAAATCAAAATCAAAAAATATTATGGGGCCAGTTGAGGAATGGAAATATTTAATATTTCCGTCACACTACGCCATTGACCAGGAAAGTCCAAGATTGTTCTATATCACAATTCAAAAAGTTGTGATAAGACGTTAGTGTGTGAAAGGTTATTACCTAATTAAATGGAAATGAAATGCTCGCTCCAGCCTATTTCAAAAATATCACTGTCAAAAAAAAGAAGTCCCGCTGGGTTTCTTGCGCCGGTTCTTCTCAGTTCTGAGGCATTTACTTTAGTGAACCAGTGGTAAACTATTTGATGTTCAAAAAATGAATCATATAACTTCTTGTTTTGAATAAAATGATTAGTCAAAGTCTAATTCCTTCTTCTTAATTTAATTAATTCCTCTCGCCAGCTTCCCCGCCCGTCAGTTCAGCGTGCGTCTCGGAGACGTGGACCTCGCGCGCGACGACGAGCCTTCGAGACCGGTCACGTTGCGGGTCACAGCTGTGAGGGCGCACGAAAAGTTCTCTAGAGTCGGATATTATAATGATATAGCTGTGCTTGTTTTGTCTGGTAAGTGCCTATTACCTATGTGTTGGTTGGTTATTTCTTTTTTTACGAGTACATACTTTTATTTTTAATATTTCCGTTTTCTTCGCTTTTGTGTCAAGGCAAAGCGCGGCGTTAAGTTCTGCCGCTTAACACGCAATTTCACCGAATTCATCGGAAAGTGGGGAACGGAGTGTCTTAACACTAGATACCTTCAGCCTATCCTGCTGTGTGCGGGTTACAGAGTGAAGATAAATAGTTAAACACTACAGACACTTCGTCTCGTATCTTTTTTTTCAGACAGATAGATAAAAATTGTTAAAAATGTTATTTTCCTATATTGAATTTAATATGCATTCAGTAAAATGCTGTTATTTTATATTACAATCAGACACTCTAATTTAATTTATTTGTAGATATAGATTATTAGCTATAAAAAGATAAGTCAGTGAATAAAAGAAAGAAAATATAGGGACTTAACAAGAAAATTAGTAATAAGCGTATAAAAATGTCTACGTATCTCAATAAGAAAGTTCGTTAATTGGCCAGAACGGTTGGACGGAATCCAAATGGCGCGGGATCAAGTCCCGCTGGGTTCAATTGCTTAAAGGCTATTATATTACCAGTTTTATTTTTTTTATAATAAATGTTCTTAGCAAAAAGAACAGAAAGAAGGATGGCTCATCGTCTTGCAGACTGATTGTAAACACGAGTGGTTGCAATTTGAATTACCATTCGGTAGCATGATATTTAAATTATTTTTGACACTATACTCTCTTTATTGCACATAAAATAAAAAAAAATACATGGGAGAGAACAAACACAACATTAGTACAAAGGTAGACTTATCTCTTGAAGAGATAACAACACGATAAGACACTAAGATCTCTCTGGCTATCCTACTATGAATATTGCTTATATAATGTTCATATACATATACAATACCATCGATGTGAGCTCAATTCCACTTGAGAGACGTTTATAACAAAAAAACAAATTCTCTCTAATGACTACCGAAACTTTGTCTATACCAAATTGTTTTTTATTTAACTTCACGCTGTATCCCTTGCGGGATAGTCAGAGAGAACGGTTCGCCAAATGTGATTGATAAAATTAAAATAAATAAATTAGCCACCTCACCTAACCTAATCGAATCGTCTTCTTTTTCAGAAAACGTCAAAAGATCAAAATATGTAATTCCAATATGTTTACCACGAGGGGAGCTTGCCCGTCAACTCTTCGATGGTCAGGTGGCCACAGTGGTGGGCTGGGGAACCACCAGATATGGTGGTGGTGAAAGTTCCCGACAGCTGGAAGCTAAGCTACCTGTTTGGAGAAACGAAGACTGTGATAGAGCGTATTTCCAGCCGATCACTGATACGTTTTTGTGCGCTGGTTACCCTAGAGGCGGGATTGATGCTTGCCAAGTATGTTTTAACGAATTAGATCTTTGAGTGTATAGTTAATGTTACTTTGTTAAGAACAAAACAACCTTTTTGAATAGTTTTAATATTATCTTATTTAGTCAATATTTATTTTATTAGCTTTTCTTATAGATCTTAATGACTGCCCTTTATTATTAATTAAAAAAAAACGACAATCAATCAAAAGGAACGTCTGAAAATTTTGTGATTTTATATTGTCATATACAAAAATTTGTTCTATTCCCTTCAATTATTATGTATATGCAAATTTCTTTAATTAAATACAAATAATTACGTAAAACATTGCAAAACTACAAATAGCAATCTAGAAATAAGGAGTGGCCAGTCGTGGCCCAGTGGCACAAAAGTGTGACTGTAAACGACTGGTTGTGGGTTCGATTCCCACTCGAGGAGTGGAAATGATATTTCCATTTTCTTCGCTCTGGTGACGAGGCAAAGCGGGGCGTTTAGTTCTGCCACTTAACACGCAATGCCTCTGAATTTGCCGGAAAGTGGGGAACGGGGTATCTTAAATCTAGGTTCCCTCTGCCGACCCTACTGTGTGCAGGATACAGCGAGAAGCTAAAAAAATCAAATAGTGACATTTAATTAAGGTCTTTATCTTGTGTGTAATTTTTTAATAATGAAAAAAAAGGAAAACGAAATGCAACCAAAATGGATTTTTACTATAGTTAGGTAAATAGAAATAATTACGTAAAACAATATAAAACTACAAATTGTTATCTAAAATCAAGAAAAAAATAATTAAATTACAATTATACACACAATTTAATTATATTTTTCTCGTACTTACAGGGAGACTCAGGCGGTCCACTCATGCTACTTGCCAATGGCCGCTGGACACAGATCGGTGTAGTTTCTTTTGGCAACAAGTGCGGGGAGCCCGGATATCCGGGTGTTTACACTAGAGTCACACATTATTTACCTTGGCTTCAACAAAATCTTACGTAATATAAAATTTAAGGTTAGAAATTGATATTAAAGATTGAGTAATTTTAAGTCACTTTGGTAATTAACGAATCTACGAATATTGAAAACATGATGAAGTTTTTTTTAATAACGTAGTAAAGTCAGGGTTTTGTAGTATCGTATTTGCAATTGAAATTAGCATTTTTCGTGCTAGCAATTATGACCCAATTGACTTTGTTTAAAATAAAATATAAAATTGTTAAAATTCTGTACATATTATTTTAATAAAAACAAAGAAAATTTAAAATACAGACTATATTAGCAATCAATGTCAACATAGGCATTGCGTGTCTACACCTTTACAATCCTATTTAAAAAAAATACTCATTTGACGTGTTTAATATATAGTTATTAAATAAAAAAATATTCAATTCCATCATTTCGTTATATGAACACACATTGAATAAGTGTATAGTACGCGCATTTTATCTTGAACAGTCATATCTACGATTTCAACAATTTCGCGCAGGTAGAGTCCACCAGCCAATTTGAGTTGACAGGTGACTACGAGCAAAATACGTCATGCGTAATGGAATCACTAATATTTTTCCCTCGAGGGATTCTTCTCGCGCTGTCTGCCTCTTACCACCAATCACTATCTAAAAGTTGGATCTGCAACGCCTAATGTAGCTAGATTCCGACCTTTCAAGTTAAAACGTGCGTACTTTAAAAAAATAATAAAATGACAACTTGAAAAAGACATTTAGAGAACGTATCTAAATTTGAACGCAACCGGGTTCAATCCCGCGTCCCCTGAAAACGGTCCCGGCGCTCTGACCACTAAGCCAGGCGTTCTACTACCAGCTGCGTCGAAATGCTTCTACGCGCAGTTACAACTTTAGTAGTATTTTTGTTGTTAACATCTATAGAGAGTATTTACAAATTTTTGCTACCCAAAGATTATTCTGCGAACAATCGTTAGGCAAGAGGGAATGCTTCTTATTAAATACTTTTATTACAATTTATTTTTGTTGTTAGGATAAGTTAGGTTTTGAGGAAGCGCGGGTTCGAACCCAGCTGCGTTATAATTTCTATACGTTTTTAAATATCTTTTTAAATTGTCATTTTATTGTTCTGTAAAGTACGTACATCCTAACTTGGAAGGTCGGATCTAGCCAATAATAAGCGTCGCAAATCTGCCTTTTAGGGAGTGATTGGTGGTAAGGAAGCGGAGAGCGAAGAAACTCAGGAAATAGAAAGAGTTCAATTCCCTAAGTGTGTGAATAACTCTCTAAAAATGTTAAAAAAGACAACTTCTTTTCGATATATTCATTTGAATGGTTATATTAATCACTAAAATAAATATTTAAATAACTTTATAAGTTGTACATTGAACTGTCTAAAATTGCTACAAATGTTTTTTTACATTGGTATCATACCAATAATTGTATCATGGATCACATGAATCTAATATATAATTCTTAATAAATAATTCTTATTTAAATAATTTATTTGTAGTAAGTATAACTATGAAATATATTTAAAGGCATTCGCATTCAGTATTTAACTTGTCTGTGTATATGTTATTTCGAATAGAGTTGGCGTGAAGTGACAAATGATATTGCTTATTGGGTATTATTTTATTTTATTTATTAATATATTCTTTATTGCACACCACAAATACACTAAACAATCAAGCAACAGAACAAAAGAAGAAAAAAATATTAATGTGTGAGGCACATAAGGCGGTCTTATCGTTAAGCAGCGATTTATTCCAGCCCACCTTAAGGTTAGGAGACATGGTAACTTAACGTGGGTGGTGTAAATATACATAAACTAATTTATATATACACTATATCCTATTACATAAACGGAATACACAAAAACCTATAAAATATGTACTTATGTTGTTGAAAAAGAGTTTTCATCACGGACTAAGTCCGGTTAATTCCTTACCTCCACCCTGAGACCTTCAGGGAAAAGTAGGTTCTAATTTCCCTTAACAAACGAAAACTGAGTCCCCTAAAACTTTACTTAAAATTGTAACTGTATGTATGGTGGCTTGTTTTTGTATTATGTGTATATTTATGTTGGCGTCCAGTTCATTTACGTATGCCCTTAGCGACAATTCTAGTGGCTCCAATAACTACAGGTATTACTTCTGTAGGCATTTTCCAAAGTCTTGTAATTTCTGTCTTTAACAAATGGTATTTATATGTACTTATACAATATACATATTTTAATATTATATGATTATTTTCATAATAGACATTTCTTTCAGGTTACCATATATGTATCTCGTAATATATTATCATATAATTTGCCATGTTGTGTTAAATAATTAAATAACATCTAATAAACAATTTGCTGTAATTTAAAACAGACTAAAAATAACTTATTGTTTAAGTGCTCGGACAATTTTTGTCTTAATGTAAATAAAAATAATAATTAAATGGCTGACATTTTTATTTAGACCTTTAATAGTTAAGAGGTTACAGTGTCTGACTGTTAGCGCGATGGTTGTCGATTCGATACCCACTCAAGAGATGAATTATATTTTATTTTTTAAAGTGCTTCCACACTTAGGAAAATTGAAAAAGACATTTAGAAAATGTATAAAAATTTGAACGCAGCGGGATTTGAACCGGCGCCTCCTGGAAACCGGCCAGGCGCTCTGATTGCTAAGCCATGCGTTCTACTACCAGCTGCGTCGAAATTCTTATACGCTATTTTTATATATTTCAATTATTTTCGTTTTTTACCCGCGACGGAACGGCGACTGTATATGTGTTTGGGGTGAGAGGTTGTTTGTTTGTTTGTCCTAGGTTGCTCTTATGATAAACCACACAGAGCTTATAAAAATAATTTGGATATAAGTAAAGACCCGATGGAACACACAACTCTTGAGACAAGATAAAGAGAGTTGTGTTCTGTCAATCGCTTAACTTCGGATTCGGACGGAAAAGAAAGGACTGTTTTAAAAAGAACATAATGCTTAGGTTCTTTGCCTACCTCGCCATGTGTGAAAAAATGTGAAGTTGTTTTATTTTAATCTCTAATCAATATCTTAAGATTTTATTTACTTTAAGCTAACTTCTGAGGTACTGATGACTAATTAAAAAAGTAATTCTATTTTAAGTACATCGCTAAAAAACTTTAACGGCCGAACTTTTCAAGAAGAGTTGTTTTTATTTAAACTTTCTACTGAACTTAATAAAAATAATTAATAAAAGTATGTATATTTGTACTTTGCTTACCGCCTAAAAAAAATTATCTACACCGAGACTGAAACAACAGTTATACGAAAATACACGTTTAACTAAATCCGCCAACATTTTGATTTTTATAGAGTTGAATGACATGTTATCATAACAATGAAAATGAATCAGGAAACTTTAGGGGCCAGTCGTGGCGCAGTGGCACAGATGTGTGACTTCAAGTGACTGGTTGTGGGTTCGATTTCCACTTTAGAAATGGATATATTTAATATTTCCATTTTCTTCGCTCTGGTACCGACGCAAAGCGCGGCGTTAAGTTCCGCCACTTAACACGCAATACCTTTAAAATTTGGCGAAAAATGGGTAGCGGAGTGTCTTAACACTAGGTTCCCAAACGGAAACTTTAACGTTTACACAAGCAGTACTTTTTTTAGCTTCACACTTTTTTTCACAAATCAGAATACAAAACACTGTGCTCTCCACTTTCCACCCGAAACCGTCCTGTATTACCACCAATGCTACGAAACATAAATAATAATTTAAATACAATCATTCTCCCGAGAGAAAATCGAAGCCACAACTGCTTCAATCAGACACTGTCTTGATGGCCTGTCACTGCGCTATAATGGCCGATATTTGTATATTAATGTGATTATAATATTTTCATTATTTCAAACAAAATGAGTATAAAAAGTTCAGAAGTTGTTTAATCTACATCAGAACTTTTAATATTGTAATCACAAAGTTTAACATAACTTTTTTTTTATTAGCTTCACGCTGCATCCCGCACACAGCGGGGTAGGCAGAGGGAACCTAGTGTTAAGACACTCCGTTCCCCACTTTCCGCCGAATTCGGAGGGATTGCGTGTTAAGTGGCGGAACTTAACGCCGCGCTTTACCTCGGCACCAGAGCGAAGAAAATGGAAATATTAAATATTTCCACTCCTCGAGTGGGAATCAAAGCCACAACCAGTCGTTTACAGTCACACGCTTGTGCCACTGGGCCACGACTGGCCACATTAACATAATTTGTACATATATTTCTTTATATAAAATAAATACCTTAAACCAAATATTTCTTATAAAAGTAAAGAAAAATATCTTTAAATAATTTAAAAACATGTTTTGCTTATGTCGTGAAAATATTATATTAACAAAATAATGAATAAGCAATGTAGAAAGTTCTAGGACCTGTGAAATCTCTTTGTCCTTAAGCGCAATCGCAATGAAAAATTGCAGTTGAGCCAATCACACAAATTGACGCAAATAGATGGGATATTGATCGTTTACCGGAAACAGCCGTTATTTACTACAACGACGCCACTTCACGAATAGCGGAAAATATTGGAAGCTGCAACCGTATGTTGTAGAAAGTAAAATTTTATTTTGTTCTTAGTGTTTTAATATAAATATTGGACTAAATTTGTAGTTTACTTTTCTAATTTATAGTAAATTTCAATATTTTTATTCAAGTTACCGAAATACATCCATTTATTTTTTTTCTTTAAGATTATCCTTTTATTAGATACGTTGCTGTTAATAAAATTTTTGTTTGTTATTAATTATTGTTTCAGATCAATGCATTTTTTATGATTTGATCTGTCAGTGTCATTCTGTTTCTAAACTGTAGGGGCAGTTACTAAAACGTCAAAGTGACATTGAAGTTGATAGTTGACTTAATAAAAATGACGTGATGTGTAAAAAACAAAGGTTCTAAAATTTTATTTAATAGTATTAATGATCGATACATAAGTTGTTCATCTTTACTCAGAGAAAGTTTAACAAAGAATAACTGAAAGTAATATATTATTATTTATATGTGGAGTAAACACATGCATGATGAAATACTCGACTTCACCTACTCCTTCTACTTCCTCGAGTTATCCGAGGAGTACTTCTCCACTACCAGCCCCAGCTAACTACCAGCCCACAACAGCTAGTGCTGCAGTTAAACGGTACAAATATCTCAGAAGGCTATTTAAATTTAATCAAATGGACTTTGAGTTTGCAGCCTGGCAAATGGTTTATCTTTTTGTTTCACCACAAAAAGTTTTTAGAAATTTTAACTATAGGAAACGTAAGTAAAATTATTATATTATGTATTATTAGTAAACTCACCTGTGTGTAAAAAACCTGTACATGCTTATTAATATATTACATTATAGAAACAAATGTAGATAGATCCATGATGAAATATTGTATAGTATAAAGTATAATATTCCGCTTAGCTTTCATGACTAATATTTACATTATAAATATTATAAAATAACTTTAGTCAAGTGTTTCTTTTATTCAATACTATGCAAAGTAAACTAAAATAATGTATTACAATGCATTTCATAATATATTAAATTGTAATAAGTAAACCTTATTACTCTGTAGATCATTATTTAAAGGATAAAAATGTGTAAGAGTATAACAAATAAACAAACAAACAAACAATGTCTTATGAGTTTAGTGCAGGTTAGCTACCATTGTATTAAATAATATAATTTTCTATTTGAAGAGATGGTGGTAGCCTTATGTTCATTTAACAATCCAACATGTGGGCAAAAGCCTATTTAAATAAATCATTTTTTTTTTAATAACCATTTTTTTATAATTTGAAACCTAAAAAACAGCAGAAACTGCAATGATAATGTAAAAATATTTAATCACCATTGAATTCTTCTTAGTAACACTTTTCTATACTAAAATTTGATATCTATCACTAACAGTACTAGTTCTTTCAGTTTTAAAAATATGTTACATTTCATAAAAATGTATTTTTTCAGATACCAAATCACAATTTGCAAGAGACGATCCTGCTTTCTTAGTACTATTAACTGTATGGCTTTTCTGTAAGTAATATATTACTATATATAAAATAAAAATATACAGACAAAATTTATAAAGTTGGTGAAAAAATTTATAAGGACAGCATCTGACTGTAAATGCAATGGATGTAGGTTCAATTCCTAGTCAGGGGAATGGATATGAATGGATGAAAAATTAATTAAATTATTTTCATTTCTCGACTCTACCGTACCTAAGGCAAATTGCAGTGTTGAGTTCTGCCACTCGACACTTGATATCTCAATTTCAGGTCAAAAGTGAAAGTTAAAAAAACATGTAGCTGATTGTTAAAATGAAAAAAAATCTTTTTTCATTTTATTTTTTTAATTAATAAAAATATTCATATTATTAATAAAAATATTGGACTTTCAGCCTCAGTAGGGTCTAGTTTTTATACACATCTAAATATGTTTGAAATAGACACATACAGGTCTGTTCATAAGTGTTAAAAATATCTATCACAAAAGGTGGTAAAAGAAATAAAAGTTGACTTCAGTTGTCCAGATTGTTAGTCAGGAGACATCCTTCGCAAATAAAATGTAATTGATACTGGGAGAAATATTAAGCCCTATCCAATTTCATATTATAAATGCGAGGATAAACATAGGATATTTTGTATTTAAAAAAATAACTTTAAAGTGTTGCAATATACAAAAATAGCTTCACGCTATATCCCGCACACAGCAGGGTAGGCAGAGGGAACCTAGTACTAAGACACTCCGTTCCCCACTTTCCGCCGAATTCGGAGGCTTGCGTGTTAAGTGGCGGAACTTAACGCCGCGCTTTACCTCGACACCAGAGCGAAGAAAATGGAAATATAATTTCCACTCCTCGAGTGGGAATCGAACCCACAACCAGTCGTTTACAGTCACACTCTTGTGCCACTGGGCCACGACTGGCCACCATTAACTTTAAAGTGTTGCAATATACAAAAATAAAAATAATTGTGGCTGATTAAATATATACAGTAGAAATATATACAGAGGTAGTAGCAAAATAAACGAAGCAATCCATTCTCCCTAAGTATCACAAGCCTGATGCTACATAAAGTTTTTTTTTATTTTTAGCTTCACACTCTATCCCTCACACTGCAGGGTAGACAGAGGTAACCTAGTGTTCCGCCCAATTCTGGAGGCATTGTATGTTAAGTGGCGAAACTTATCGTCATGCATTGCCTCCACACCGGAGCGAAGAAAATGGAAATATTAAATACTTCCATTCCTCGAGTGGGAATCGAACCCACAACCAGTCGCTTTACAGTCACACTTTGTGCCTCTGCGCCACGACTGGCTATAAGCATAGAATGAAATTAATGTTAAATGAATATTGTTTCAGTATCTTCAGTGTGCTTCGGCTTAGCTATGGGCTGGACCTTGACTGAAATTGTAGTATTTATACTATATGTGCTCTTTGTTGATTTCATTGGAGCAGGGATCGTAGTTTCTACAATATTTTGGTAAGATATTTATCTTAGACTATGTTTTTTCAATTTTATGTACCTATATACTTTACGCGGCGTTAAGATCCGCCACTTGACACGCACTGTACCAGACATTCGATTGGGGGCTTAGAGGACGAAATATCTTAACCTTTTTGGTTATCTTTGATTACTCTGGTATACAAAAGCGTCCTCGGTCATTACATGACCATTTCATGATATAGTCAACGATTTTATGAAATCGTCGATTTTACGATATGACGTTTAAAGTGCAAAGGCGACGCTTCTTATAGTCGTCAGCTGACCCCAATCTTGCTAGGTTTTTCACGACTACCTTACTCAATGTATGTCATTTTTTTACAGTATTAAATTATGTTACCGTTAAAAATTTGAATGCAGCGGGATTCAGACCTGCGTTGTTTAGCAGTCAGGGCCCTTGAACGGTTTCAAGGAGGCGCTGGTTCGAATCCCGCGCCGTTCAAATTCTTATACATTTTCTCGAAAGGGACAAGCTAATATAATCGTGGTAAAGATATTTTAAGTGTATTGAAAAAGACATTTAGAAAACGTATACAAATTTTCTTATAAACGTTTTCTAAATGTGTTTTTTAATTTTCCTAAGTGTGGAATAACACTTTAAAAATGTATAAAAATAATAATAAATAGCATTCTCTCTTGCCAAACGATTGTTCGTAGAATGATCATTGGGTAGCAGAAATTTGTAAATATTCTCTACAGAGACGCTAACAACAAAAATAATTTGTAATAAAGCGTATAAGAATTTCGACGCAGCGCGTAGTAGAACGCATGACTCAGTGGTGAGAGAGCCTGGACGGTATTCAGGAGGCGTGGGTTCGAATCTCGCCATGTTAAATTTTTTATTCGTTTTCTAAATGTCTTTTTCAGTTTTCCTAAATGTGGAATAACACTTTAAAATTGTATAAAAGTATTTTATATATATTTTTTAGGTACATAAGCAATAAATACTTAGTAGTGGAAGGCGCCGGCGGCGACGTGGAATGGGGGTACGCGTTCGATGTCCACATCAACGCTTTCTTCCCGCCATTGTCCTTGTTACATTTCTTCCAGATTATTATATTTAACAGTGAG
Organism: Dryas iulia moderata; assembly: GCA_019049465.1. Classification (NCBI taxonomy): domain Eukaryota; kingdom Metazoa; phylum Arthropoda; class Insecta; order Lepidoptera; family Nymphalidae; genus Dryas; species Dryas iulia. Next base: position 10,672,424 of record CM032434.1, read on the forward strand.
TAAATTTTATTTTAATTTTTTTTTAGCTTCACGCTGTCTCCCGCACACAGCAGGGTAGGCAGAGGGAACCTAGTGTTAAGACACTCCATTTCCCACGCACCGCCGAATTCGGAGGCGTTGCGTGTTAAGTGGCGGAACTTAACGCCGCGCTTTGCCTCGGCACCACAGCGAAGAAAATAGAAATATTTCCACTCCTCGAGCGGGAACCGAACTCACAACCAGTCGTTTCCAGTCACACACTTGTACCACTGCACCACAACTGGCCACAATATATAATGTATTTTAATCTTTTTTAGTAATATATTTTCATAGAGAACATGTCAACAACTTAACGGTCTAAGGGACACTGCATGTTGTGTAATCGCACTCAACGACGCGCCTTGACATATTCAATAGAGCAGAGAATGAGAATATGAATATTCTGATCATTCGGCCAAGTAGGAATCGAACCCACTACCAATCGTAGTTGCAGTGAAAGTCAAAGTGGACGTAGTTATGGGTTCGACTCCCTTACGAGAATTATTATATTTAAGTTATTTTAATTTCTCTTTGCGGAGAATTGGAGCACAAACTGGAGATCTAAGTGTCTTGTCACCAGGTTTCCTTTGACTTGGATGAAAATGTTTAAAAAGTGTGTGAATGACACTCAAAAAATAATAAAAACTAGCGGCTCGCTCCTGGTTTCGTCGTATGAACTACATGACTATTGATGTTTCGTTATAACCCTCGGGGGTGGGTTTTTGAAAAAATAGAGTAGCCTATGTTTAATCTTGGTTTATATTTATGCCAAAATTCATAGCAAACGGTTAAGCAATTTAGATTTTTCATATAAACTTTCATCCCCCATTTCAACTCTTTAGAGATAGTAACTTATGTTTGGCCCTGGATTACTTACTACTTTCATTCTTAATTTCATCCAAATCGGACCGGTAGATTACCCATGAAAGCGTTACAGATAAACAGACAGACTAGTAAGTCTGTCTATCTGTAAATGTAAATAAGTATATTTATAATATAAGTATGTACTAGCGACCCGCTATCGGCTTCGCCGAGTGGGATGTGACTTTTATACCCTATTTGACCCTCTTTGGAATTCTCTGAACTTTCTTTCTGTTCAATCATAATAAAATATATCCTATAGCACTCCTGAATAGTAAAGTTTACTAAATTTCGAAAGAATTTTCATGATCAGTCATTATTTCCGAATATAAAGTACCCCAAAGGTACAAACTTTTCGTGTTTATTATATTAGAATATATTATTATTATTTTTTAATATATTAATGATTTTGTACTTTCTTTTCCAGATCTAGGTTTGAATTTCGTCTCCTGCTTCATGGCTAACACCTTCTGGCTGGTGTCTGTTATATATTACATGTATATCACATTCTTAGGATATAGCAGTGAGTATATGTTTTTTTTTTATATCTTCACGCTGGATCCCGCACACAGCGGGGAAGGCAGAGGGAACCTAGTGTTAAGACACTCCGTTCCCCACGCACCGCCGAATTCGGAGGCTTTGCGTGTTAAGTGGCGGACCTAAACGCCGCGCTTTGCCTCGGATACCAGAGGGAAGGAAATGGAAATATTAAATATTTCCATATTTGTGTGAGTATATCTTATTTTTCATATAGTACGTGCATGTTATCTTGACCAGTCGTATCCACAATTTCCGAAATTTCTCTACGGTACAATCACTCAGCCAGTGAGAGTGGGGGTACAGAGTGACGGAGACGATAAACACCGCGTACTGGGGTCACTAGTCTCTCGCGCGTCTCTCCGCTCTTACCACCATTCCCTAAAAGTCGGTTCTGCGACGCATATTGTAGCAAACTTCCAACCTTTCAAGTTTTGAAAAAGTTAGAAGTGTGAAGACACTCCGTTCCCCCCTTTCCACCGAATTCGGAGGCATTGCGTGTTAAGTGGCGAAACTTAACGCCACGCTTTACCTCGACACCAGAGCGAAGATAATGGAAATATTAAATAATTCAACTCCTCGATTGGGAACCGAACCCACAACCAGTCGTTTACAGTCACACATTTATGCCACTGCGCTACAACTGGCCCCTAATACCAAAAATATACGCGATTAATCCGGTTTAAAAATAGTTTCATTTCAAAATGTTTAAGAAACGCGAAATTCTTTTATATACATACTAGCGGCCCGCTCGCGGCTTCGCCGCGTGATCTACGTAGCTATTTCGGTATATTGCAACCCTCGGTGGTGGATTTTTGAAAAATAAAGTAGCCTATGTTTAACCTTGGATTATCAACTATATATATGCCAAAATTTGTTACAATCGGTCAAGCGGTGTAGATTTTTCATATAAACTTTCATCCCCTATTTCAACCCTTTAGAGGTTGATTTTTGAAAAACTAAGTAGCCTATGTTAGACCCAGTCATTTTTACTACTTTCATTCTAAATTTCATCCAAATCGGACCAGTAGATTAGCCGTGAAAGCGTGACAGACAAACACACGGACATTCGCATTTATAATATAAGTATGGATTATTTTTTTCTTCACATTCTTTATGTTTCTTCTATATATTTTTTTCAGATTTACCAATAATTAAAAATGCAAGAGTATTCCTACTGCCGCTGCCAGCGCTTGTGCTGGTATACTTCTTTACTCTGATAGCGGGCTGGGACTTGAGCTATATGCTGATCAACTTCTACGAATATAGAGTACTAAATTAAATATTAAATGTATTATAATTAATATAACATCTATGTTTTCAAGCAATATGCCTTTTATCAATTTTTTTTATGTTTTTTTTTGAGTCGTGACTTTTAAAGCTGTGGTTGTGGGTTCGATTTTCACTCGGAGTAATGTTTTTTTTTTTTTTACCTTCACCTGTATCACGCACACAGCAGGGTAGGCAGAGGGAACCTATTATTAAGGCACTCCGTTCCTCACGCACCGCCGAATTCGGAGGCCTTGCGTGTTAAGTGGCGAAACTTAACGCCGCGCTTTGAAGGAGTAGTGATTATTATGAATAATATTGTCTTTTCTTCCCTCTGGCACGTAAGACAGCGCGGCGTTAAGTTTCGCCTTAACACGCAAAGTATCGATTTTCGAGCGGAACGAAGGAGTTATGCGGGATAAAGCGTGAAGCTGTCATGTTATATAATGTAGACTTTTTTTAATGTATCTCGCTATATAGTCTCGCTATATTTCCTAAGTTGTACAATTAACTTGGCATTACATGGCATATGTTTGATCGCACCAAACCTTAAATTAGTAATATATATTAAAAAAAATTAATTAATTATTTAACTCATTTTAGTGAAGTTTTAGTTAAACTGTCAAACAATAAAATATTTAAAAAAAGACAAAAATAATGTAATATCATTATCATCAAATAAGAATAAAAATAAGTTGTAAAAAGCGTTTATTTCAACGCAGCTGGTAGTAGAACGCATGGCTTAGCGGTCAGAGCGCACGGACGGTTGCCAAGAGAAGCGGGTTCGAATCCCGTTGCGTTCAAATTTTTATAAGTTATCAAAAAAAAAAGAAATTTTATAAGGTTATTGCTTGGGAACGTCTAAAGTTAGTAATATGTAGTGTAAATAGTAATAATGATAATTGAATATGTATTCCTGTTCTGTATGTAACCTGACTGATACAGTGTCATTTATAATTAAATATATTAATTAATTTTAAATTATTAACGAGTTTTATTTAAAAACCTATTTTTTTATGGAATAAAGGAGGCAAACGAGCAGAAGGCCCACCTGGTGTTAAATGGTTACCTTCGCCCATAGACATCCACAACATTAGAGTTGTGGATGCGTTGCCAGCCTCGGGGATGTAGGACAGAAGGAGGGAGGAAGGATGGGACTGGTGGGAATAGGGAGAGCTGGCTTACATGCCATCAAACCGGAACACATCATAAGATATTTGGCGGTTCGTCTTTGACTTGATAGTGGTCGCGAGCCGTTCGGAGAATGAATCTCCTACCATCAAGCTATTGGGTAACCCGCCTTTTACGGGACGCTACCCAGCGACGGCGGAGAATTGTATTCTTAACCCGTCCCTCCACGGGTGAAACATGGGTGTTTGTTAGAATATAATGGTTTTGGGTTATATTTCTAATAGTGGAAATTTGGGATTATATTTTTACATAGTATAAAACAAAGGCGCTTCCCACGTCTGTCTGTATGTATGTATATATGCATAGATCATCAAACTACGCAACGTATTTTGATACGGTTTCTATTAATAAATAGAATGATTCAAAAGGAAGGTTTATTTATATGTATAATACATGCATCATTTCGTAGAGAAACACTGATAATTTTAGAGGTTTCTAATGTGATGTCGGCGCGGCGACGAGTGCCTATAGTAAAAGGTTGTGTAGTTCACGCAGGCGAAGCTACGAGCGGGCCACTAGCTTAAAATATTCTTTGTTCTAGTGACGGAGCACGCAGCAAGCAGGAGTTCGACAATTAAGACAATGTCTCAGATTGCAGAGGCACAAGTGTGTGACTGTAAACGACTGGTCGATTCCCACTCGTGGAGTGGATATATTTAATATTTCCATTTTCTTCGCTCTGGTGCCGAGGCAAAGCACGGCGTCAAGTTCTGCCACTTAACATGCAATGCCTCCAAATTTGCTGCCCGCTATGTGCGAGATACGGCGTGAAGCTAAATTAAAAAATGTCGCGAAAATCATCAAAACCAAATATTTAAATTTTGGAAACATATATTAAATTTTAATATTGAAATATTATTTCATTTTCTGTCACGAAACAATGTGTAAAAGTAATTAATCTTTCAACGTACTTTAATCGTACAATACTTGCCAACTATTTGTGGAACCTTACCTCAAATACAATTATTACCTATATTATGCATATAATTATCAAACTTATATCACGAAAAAAATAAAACCATTCCAATTCATATAAATTTATTGATTTCATTTAAACTTCTACTGCATTGACATATAAACGTATAAATACACGGAATAAATACTAATCGTCGTCCAATACAATGACTACATCCGACGAAATAGGGTTAGGTCTCACATCGCTCTTCGCCTCCGGCTTCCTGCCTTGCACCAGCGGCTGCTTTGCGGCAGACGTCTTAGTTATAGTAAGAGAGGAGGGAAGTCTGCTTATCGAAGCATTAATTTCTTGAGGGATAGATTTCGATGCAGGCAAGCCCTTGTATCTTTCAGCTAGCAACTTCTCCTGCAGTGTTTTGGCTGGGCTGACCTGCTTGTGAGATACTGTAGATTTAGAACTGCTAGATACTAGCGAGCTGGACGGCATGTGCGCTTGAGGGGCGAAGGCCAACGCATTCGAATGCTTGCTAGAACTCCCAAAAGAGGACAGGCTCGCGGTCATCGACGGTGGCAATGAAGACAGTACGGTACCCATGCTAGGAGTCGATTTTGTTTTTTGAAAACTGGTTATCACAGGTGTCGGCGCCGCCTTTGTCGTCGATGGCATCGGATACGGCTTCATCGTTGCCGGAACTGAACTCTGAACTCCGCTAGATAAAGATCGCTTCATGGGCTTCGGGCCACGCTTCTTCTTCTGTTGCATCATACCACTATAAGGCGCATAGTTCTCCAAGTACTGCCGGTAAATTTCAGCCTGAAACGAATTTTGATATGAAGATTGCATAGTAGACTGCAGCGTCTGAAGGGACGCGTAGTTGGCGAGAGCGCTTAATTGCGGCCAATTATATAACGCTGCGCCTGCTTGTTGGGCGAGCAAAGGATCGTTTAAAAAGCTAGGCAAGTAATCTTGGAATGATAATTCGTGTGATGGTAGTTTTGGTAAAACCGATGAAGATGTAGTTTGCGGCGGAGGATCTGATTTTGTTTGAACCGGCGGAGCTGTGACTGGTTTACTTGTTTCGAAAGATTTATTGACGTTCTGTTTCTTTGGCAAAGTTTGAGATTTATCCATAATTGCAACTTGTGTCGCTTGCTGCTTTAACGATTGACTATATTTCATGCTAAGGTCAACCAAGTTCATTTTGTCGGTTACAGGAGTAGTTATAATAAGTTTGTAAGCATCAACAAGTAAGTTTATCAGCTGCTTAGAATTTGATTGCTTCTGTACTTTACCGTACGCTTTGTAAATATCAAACATTAAACTCTTTAGGGCTTGTCGCTCTACTTCGTTGCTTTTCAAGTCAGCTTGTTGACTAAATCTGAACACCTGGCCCTTTAAAGATTGCAATGATAATGAAAACGCCTGCTGCGCCAAATCTTCTCTATCGGAATCGCGCAAATACTTTTTATCCTTTTCAGGGGTTTTTTGCAAATGTAAACTTAATTCTAGTAAAGTCTTATGATCATCTATCTCCTTTAATATTTCTAATGTAAGTAACACTGAACGGTTCATATGGGCTGCGAAACCTCCCGGCTTCTCTACGTCCGTAGAAGAGAAGCGCCAAATATTGTTAAAGAAATTATTGGTTCTTCTTACGCTAAACAATCCCGACATCTTTTGACCTGACCTTGAAATAAAAGTTGATAACATAAGGTCTCTACATTTTTCAATATTTTTCCCTTTTTTCGAATAAAAATGGTAATGTGCAAGTCTATACAAAGCTTTGTAGTGAGGTGTATAACGACTCGCACAGTCTTCGAGCGCATCGAGGCAATCAGAAACTATTTTATCTATTTGTTCTTCGGTTGTGTCTTCTGTGGAGTCACTTGAAGAATCAGAGTTACCGTTGGAGTCACTCGACCTGTCTGACGATGAGTCACTAGATCCTGATGAAGAGGATGATGAAGAAGACCTGGAGCTCTCGTCTTGCTTATCATTGTTTACACAATTGCCTTCAGAACTTGTTTCTTTTTGCTTTTCTTCAGAACAATCCATTGTTTTATTTGTTTGTTCATTAGAAATTGACGTATCTGGCTTAGGTTCAACAACAACCTGCTCGCTTTCATTCGTATCCTTGATATCAACTGCAGACGTCATTATAGAATCTTTGCGACTTAAAGATTCACCATCGTAAGAAGCTAATCGTTTCACTTTTCCGGGGATTTCCGATTTTAATCGTTTAGCTTCAGGATTGTCCTCTTCGCTAGCATCGCTTGCAGAACGTTTCAATTTATTAGCAGCTTGAAGAGATGAATGCACATTTGATACTGGGTTGTTTTCACTTATATCATTGTATTTTTTAATCTTTTTTTTGAAGGGTCCCTGCTGCCATTCCTCTAAACATCTAATAAACACTTTACCTACAGATGCAGGAATTCGATTGTTCTCATGCTGTTCTATATATTTAAGGATAGACGCGTGTATTCTGTATTGAAGCTCTAAAACTTCTATACTCAAATAAGGTGGCGTGTTGTAACTTATTTTAGTGGGATATATAGCGCCCGCTTCTTGTAAACTTTTGACACCTTGCATATAAAAGGTAATATAAACGGACGGGGCTTCATGTCTCTTCTCTGCTACCTTGCCTAAAGTATAATATAACAACCAATTATCAGATTTATCCGAGTCTGAACTACTGTTCAAACGTTCCACAACTGTTAAGCAATTCTTAGTTATACGCAAACATTCCTCTTTATGTTTCTCCAGTGTTTTAAATTCTTCCATACTTAGAGATTCACTAGCCTGTTTTAAAAGTCTCGAACAAAATGAGTGCACTCGATATACAAATGTTCCATATTCCACCCATAAGTAAGAAACCTTAGGATTTAAGTTTACCGACTTCTTGAAACATCGCATAGTGGACTTAGCTGTATTTAAGAAGTCACTATCACCATCAATATTTTTGTATAACTTCAAGGCATTATCTATAATAGCTGCTTTAGCGAGGGCTATTTCAGCCCAAGACAAGAAGCGATCATTATTAATTACTACATCCATTACATTATATTTTATTGCCAATTCATTATTTTCATTTTTGAAATGATAATCGCCCAAAAAGAAATAAATATCCCTCATCTTATAAGGCAACATTGGAGGAACGGACGGTAATCTGTCTTCAACACAATTTATATATTTTTCCGTTTCCGTAACATACTTAGCTAGATCATATTCTGTTGGCAATAGAGCCAAAATGCGCTGGAATAATGTCTCAGTGTCATTTGTAATTGCTGACACATTACCGGTCAGAGCAGGCATGTCAGAAGGACGAAATATTTCATATATCTGTTGAGCTCTTTTCCAGTCTAATGTAAACGAGGTGGCTTTGTGATCGATAACTTTTGACTTGGCCTTTTTTGCACGATGTCCATACAGACAAAAAACACACTGCTCTAAACATCTATTTATTTGCTGTAAAGACTTGGCGAGTATTGGAGACCGAAGACGGGGAACTACATTGTCGAGAATAAAATAGAGTAGTTTACCTTCTGAATGGCAACACCAAGTTTTTTCACCTAATTCTTCGTGAGCAGTAAATAAAATTTGTAAGGGAATTGGCACTTCATCACATGCTACAGTATTTTTGTTTACAATCGATTTATCACTGCCCTCAATCTTTTTATTCTTCTTTTCATCCTCTTCTCTTTGCAAAATATAATGCAGTATAATCCAGGGAGCAATGGTATCAAATGGTAGATTATTTGCACTTGTTTCTATTTGATGACTAGCAATCCTTATTAAATCATTTATTCCTTGACTTAATTCACTCCATGACACAATATCAAGAGATGATATTCCCTCAGTTTCAAGTATGTGTTCTATACAACACAAAATTTTATTAATGGCACGAGACCACTTTTCATTTTCTTTTGCCACTGACATTGTTATGTGATATATTTCAAGCGACTCATGGAGGCATACAAATGCCCATTTCAAACAAGAATCAACCTTGTTCAGTGCCCAGTAACTTTCTATTATGAGGCACACTTGTGTTGCAAAATCTAAAGACATTTTCTCTTCTTGCTTAGCGGCTACTTCCTTGCACTGTTCAAAATACTCCATTAGAATAGTTAACAATTCATCATATTTATTTTGGTTATATAAATCCTTAACTACTGATAATTTTGTATTCCTCTGTAAAGAATTAATATTTTTTAAAATTACATTTTCTTGAATATTTGGTTTAAATGTAAAGTTCACAAGATTAAGACAGTAGGTGTTGTGATGTTCCCCCATTGCATTAAATTCTTCCAATAACTGATAAAGACTTTCAAGCATAAAATCGTCACATTTATTTACATTATGTATGTGTACTTTGAGCCAGAGTGAGCGTATCACCATTTCTAAGCATTCAGATCCAGAAAATATATCAGGCTTTTGTGTCACTATTAATTCTATAGATTGAACAGTATTTAACTCATGTGTGGGTTCCTTATCAGATGTTGAGTTCAATAATTCATTCACTGTCAATTCTTGTGCTAACAAATTAACAGATACAAAATGTACTAAATTATCATGATTATCATCAGTGCAAGCTGGAATATCAATATGAGTGTTGTAACAATTATTTGCTTCCACAAAAACATCAGACAGGCCCTCGGGCCACTTCAACTTATATTTCTTACTCAATACACTAAGATAATCACTTAATAGATCAATAATATCTCTTGTTTTTTCTGTACATTTGTCTAAAAATATTTTAACATCATCTTCTTCCAAGGTTTTACCAAAATATTGCTCATTTTCAGTTTCATTTGCTTTCTCATCAAAAAACATTTCTAAATTGGCTGCATCAAGTGATGTTTCTTCAATTTGTTTTTTATTCTGTGGAGACTCCAATGTCAAATCAAGAGGCACTAATTTATAAAGGCTATCATAAAGAGTTTCTTGGTAATCAAGCTTCTTTCTTCCAGATTTACGTCTATTATACCACACCCATGTTTCTAGTGCGGTTACAGCACTACCTCTCCGTCTTACTGAAGCTTTTTCACTTTCTGTTGAACTCTGCTTTTCTGGTTCATTTTTTTCCTCACATTCCTCCTCTTTCGCTATAACTATTTCTATATGAGAAGCATGGCTAAAACCATTTTCTGTTATATACTTATGCATGTGAACTAATGAGTCACCTACAGATTTCCAAGTGTACTTTTTAATTGGCTTTTCTAGTTTCAATTTAGGAATAGTAGTTTTAATTTGCTCAGCTTTTTGTTGTTGTGCCGATATTTCCTGTATATCTTCAGCTTCTTTTATTAACTTTTCAGCTACACACTCATCTATTGGTTCATCATCTGCTTCATTCCAGGTATAAATAGGATTGATATATGCCATGTATTCTCTCATATGTCTGTATACTGTGTATATATGTCTTCTATAAGCGAGTCCCCTCATGTATCCAGGATCAAGTTGCAAAGCATCATGGATTGCGGCAATACAGTGCTCTTTATATTTTAGGCCTAATAAAAGAGTAATCATTTTATCCAAACATGGCCAGTGACGTGGATTTCGTTCAACACCGCGTTGGAATGCATACAAAGCCATTTCATAGTTTTTTGCCTGCATGCTCACCTCTCCTAGACGATGCCACAGAGTAATATCAGTATCATCAAGTTCAGAGGCCGCAGAGAAAGCTTCTATTGCTGCATCTAACTCCCCAACACTTTGTAACATTGACGCAAGATTTTTATAACACAAATATTTTAAATTGAATAAGGGCCGGGAAACTTGCTCATCTTTAGATTTAGATTTTTGAACATCAGATAATAATTCGGTGCTAAGTAAATCCTTCAAAAGCTGTGTAGCCTCACCAACATTCCCCTTTCTTTGCAAGTCTAAAGCTCTTGCATACTCCTGTAAAGCTATTTGCTCTAGTGTCTCTTTGTAGAACTCTTCTTCCGATCCGCTTTCTTCTGATTGAATATTAATTGCTGCTATTTTAATCATTTTCGTTACTTTGTTTATTTATAAAACGATAGATAATACGTATTATTGCAGTCTAGTTCCTTTTAGTAATTACATAGTTCTAAATTCCTAAAAGCGTCCGGCATATCAATAAATCGCAACAATGACAGCTGGTACAAAATCAAATGTCACTTGTCAAATATTAAGATAATTGCTTAATAAATAAAATTAGAAAGAAAATAAATTCCAAATGTACCAAGGCTATTTAACGTTTACATAATTTCAAGTTTTTATTCTCTTTTCCTTTTTTCTTACATATTAATGTTTTATAATATTTTTTTACAATTAATAAAATTTAATTTCTCAACATTTTGCTTTTAATAAATTACGGAAAATCTAAGCCAAATTTCCAAGAATTATATTAAATATGACAAAAATTACAGTTTAGTACTTACAAATCATCAATTTTTTTTACTAAAAACGCAAGATGCAATATCGAATATTCTTACAATTTTTTGTGTCTACAAAAACCTACTGACATTTTCTGTCATTTGTGCCTATCTTCTAAACCATAGCAGGTTATGTTATTGTTCCAAAAGAATTGATTTACATTCAGTGTTTAAAATGATACCTAATAATTTATTACTTAAACGTTCATGTCCATTAATTCTACAAATTGCTGAAGCACACAGAAAACCAAGATGGTTTCCCGTCGCTAAGAGCAAAATATATCGTATTCCTAAGAGGCCTGTTGTAACTGAAGAAGAACGATTAGAGTTATTACGAATAAATAACAACTACAAGACACAAATGCGGGCTATAAGACGTTTTTATCATGAAGAAATGATAAAAGAAAAATCTTCACTCGAAAGTGCTAGTTCTGAAATGTCACAACGTTTAGAGGCAGAAGAATGGGAAAAGTCCGTACAAATTAATGAGAAATGGAACAGTCAAGTTGCAGCAGAGCGAGAAGAAAGGAGAAAAGCGGAGTTAGCTGCCATGGAGGACTATATACTGAAACGAATGGAAGCAAAGGACCAAGAGTTAAGAGAAAAAATAAGCAAAGCTTCTGAAAAAATTAAAATACAAAAGGTAATCACAACAAACGTGTAAAAAAAAGTTTCCTACAAACATTTCATATTACTTATTTAAGGAAAATCATATTAAATTTAATATTGTAATTATTTTTCTAGGAATTAAGTTCAACATTCATCACTGCTGAGAATCTTGAAGCTGCAATTGACCATGCCCTTGCCAACCCAGTGGATTACAACTACGCCATAGACCTAAAAGGCAACATATTCCCTGGAAGAGACTCTTCTATTGTTAGGGAGAAAGAATCAAAAGTAGCTAAGGCTCAATAGAAACTAGCACTGGATTATAATTTAGGTATTTAATGGATTGTTAAATAAAATTAAGAAATTAAATATTGTTTTATTAGATTGTGTACTTTCTATATATATGTTCACAAAAGTTCAAGGGTGCTTTAAGATATTCAGGTATATTTTTTTTACCTGGGTGGGTAATTATTTATTAAGTAATTAAAAAAAATTCTGAAAGTAAAGAAGTAAAAAAAAAATGTTTTTAATTAACACAAGAAAAAAAAATTATTTAAAAAATTAGGATTTCATCATAGTAGAATTCAAATATGCTCCTTGGAAACCATCCATGTAGAGTGATGGTAGATAACAAATACAAAAATATTTTAACAAAGAATAAACAGGCTAAATAAAAGAAATAAAAAAACAATATACAAATTTATTTTTTACAAAATAACAGTCACTAGTCATAGTGACAAGTCACTATGCAAACCTAGTGGCAATTCACTACACAGACATATTATTGAACATGTTCTGCCAGTGCGGAGTGACATTCAGTTTGTGCTGTAATGCCCCTAGAGAGATGAGGTTAGCGGATCGAGATGCCTCATTAGCGGCCACTGAGACCACTTCCTGATGGAATGAAGCTTTTGTTCCTGAGCATACCTGTTGAACAAAATATTTAAATATAAACTTTTTTAGCTTCAATAAAAAAAAGTTGGGGCCAGTCGTGGCCCAGTGGCACAAGCGTGTGACTGTAAACGACTGGTTGTGGGACCTACTCGAGGAGTGGAAATATTTAATATCTCCATTTTCTTCGCTTTGGTGCCGAGGTAAAGCGCGGCGTTAAGTTCCGCCACTTAACACGCAATGCCTCCGAATTCGGCGGAAAGTAGGGAACGGAGTGTCTTAACACTAGGTTTTCTCTGCCTACCCTGCTGTGCGCGGGGTATAGCGTGAAGCTAAGAACCAAATGGTAAGACATTAAGTTCCTCACGCATTGTCCTATTCTGGAGGCATTGCATGTTAAGTGGCACAACTTAACATCGCGCTTTGCCTCGACACCTGAGCGAAGAGAATGGAAATGATAAATATTATCTCCATTCCTCGATTGGGAATCGATCCTACAACCCGAAAATCTTAATGTCAAAACATAAGTTCTAATAAATTTGTCATGGTGCATGTTATATGGCAGAACTGAATGCTGTAGTTTGCCTCACAAAACCAAATCAATCAAAGGTTATGTAGTGTATTAGACAATGTCTTATTGTACTGACACCATTTATTCGATTCTCTCAAGGGAATGATCATAATTAAATTATGTATTTTAATTTTTCCGCCCTGGCGTTGATTTCCACAAAGTCTCGTCAAAGTGGAGAATGGAGTATCTTGACACTAGTTTCTCACAGTCTACCCTGCTATACTTCAAAAATCTGTAAAGCGGCAAAATAATAGTTATACTTCACCTCAAAAACGGTGTCTCCCAGTACAAGCGTGACGCGTCCGGAGCGGTGAACTCTTAAATTCCCTATTTTACCTTCTTCCAAATCCTTTAACCGACACCTATTGTCTGTCTGAAAATTTCAAATATTTTTTTTATATATTGTTGAATAAACTGTTAATAATCTTAATAAATAAATTAAATTTGGGTTCTCTGTTTGTAATATTAAAATAACTACTTTTTAGGAAATACATAATATGTACGAGTATGTATATATATACTGTTAGGTTACTGTTAATATGAGGGTAATTAACTAATAAATAAAATAATAATACCCACATAATTGTTTTAAAAGAGTGACAGATTTACTATATAAAGGGTACTTTTTGCTCTCAAAAGTTAGTACGCCGTCTTGCTGCCTGACGAAGGCATCGTGTTAAACGTGTAAAGTGTAATAGTTGGTAATCGTGTTATTAAACTAAAAAGTGTTTAAGTGTATAAATTTACACTTATTTATAGAGAAGTTGTGTGTGTGTATTAATAAATAAGTGTAAATTTGTTAAGAGTGCAAAAGTTACGTAAGTGCAAAACTGTACAAGTGAGTATAGAGGTAAGGGTGTATAAACTGAAACAATAAATTGTGTTAACTAAAAGTCACCTTTTACTTTAATCCTTATATCTGTCTAACAATACATATATCAAAATAACATTTCTTGTACATTCTTTTAAATTTTTGTCTGTCAGTCTGTTTGATTCGGATAATTTTTGGAATTGCTAGACTAAGTTTAATGCGATTTTCACTGGCAGATAACTGGTGTAATAAAGAGTGAATTAGGTAAGTTTTATTTCAAAATTATATTTTATGTAAATTCTACGCAGACGAAGTGGCGAGCAAACTAGTATGTAATAAATGTAACATAATATATACTGATGGCTAAAATTACTCCATGGCTTGGCAATCACACTTTATATACCCTAAAGAAAAGATCGTCGTGGCGCAGTGATACAGCGTGTGACTGTAAACGCGACGGCTATAAGTTCAATTCCCACCCGAGAAAGTAATGATATGTCGGAAATAGCGTTTTAGCCTTCAACCCTACGACTGAACGCTGTGATGTCACGTTTAGATACGGCCGGACGCATCTGTACAGCTATTGACCGAGCTGCTCGAGGCAACCCAAACATGTCAGATCTCTTCCGATCCCTTGCTGAAGCATGCAGCTGTAAAAAAATAAATCTATATACATACAGGTTTCTCCTCTTCAGCGGTGCTGCTGGAGGGCTGGTCTTGTTTCCGTCTTCCATCATCATCTCTACCACCGCCGCGACCCGGCAGTGTGTCCGCTAGCTGAAAATTTATTACTATATTCAATTTCCTGAGTGTGTGAATCTTTAAAATGGTAAAAATACTTAATAAATAGCATTCTCTCTTGCACAAACGATCGTTCGTAGAATAATCTTTGATTAGCAAAAATTTGTAATAATCTCTCTACAGAGATGCTAACAACAAAAATACGTTGTAATAAGCATATAAGAATTTCAACACAGCTGGTAGTAGTACGCATGGCTTAGCGATCAGAGCGCTTCTACGTTTCGCAATAGGCGCGGGTTCTAATCTCGATGCGTTCAAAGTGTCTTTTTCGTTATTACATGTTATTTAAAAACAACTTATAACGGCCCGCAACTTTGACCATTCTCACCAAAATATCATCAAAACTCCTTTTGTTACGGCGCAATTTTCTTATACCGTATAGTATAGTACATACTCATATATAGTAGATACTGTGCCACGACTTGCCACTGGCACTATACATATTTATTTAAATCGTAAAATTATGGACTTATGCATGTCGTTCGCACGCAAGGACCTCCCAGCTAATTATTATATTATTTTCATTTCTCCACAATGATGAATAAGAAAAAGTATGGCCTTGAATCTCGATTTCGATACAAATGGGTAAGAAAGAGAGTGTCTTGACACTACATTCACGCTGACTACACCACTATTCCGGAAAAAATCTGAAGCTGAAAAGAAAATATCACCAACCTGCAACAAAATAAGCGTAGGTTTATCACTCTTCAGCAAGTTAACTACATTTGTGTCCTCAAAAACTTCCTTCACATCTGGCAGGACTTGTTCTTCTACAATGGGCGCTGAAAAAAATATTTTTGTGCAGATTCATTTTATATAACATTTTATAGCTATTTCAAAGTAAGCATCCCTTTTAGGTCTCCCTTCCTTGTCCGTTTATTTAGCCAGAATTTATGTACGGTTGACTCTCGATAGTTGAAAACGTAAAGAACTAGAGATAAATATCATATTAGAGAGATAATATAAATATAGGGATAATATAGATATATTTTATTTTTGTGATTTTTACACATTATTAAATAATATTATTTTAATCGGATTATGCGCGTATATATTTTTTATTTATTTATGATGATATTATTCAATCTATTCATTAGTTTTCAAGGGACCGAAAAACTACCTATATGGAAAAAATTAAACGACTTAAATTGTCGAAAGTGCACTGTATAAATATTAATTTTATACGCCTGAATGATATAACACAGAGCGAAGTACCTTTCCTAACCTTAACCTTTTTTTTTTTTTCAAAGCTCTCAAATAAAGAATAAAAAAAAAACAAAAAAACCTTTTTTTGCGAAGAGCCTATCAAAACTCAAAATTTTTTTCGTGGACCAAAATCATATTTTTTAATAGTGTTTAAAAAGTAGCGGGAAAATACATTTACAGATTCAACATTTAAATTTTGTTCTTAATGTTAAATATCACTTGTAAAATGTTATGATATCCAAGAGTTATGCGCTTTTATAACCTATAGATTTATTTAAAGCTAGCAACTGAAATACATATACATACATATTTTATATCTAATACTAATTATATGTAATGTTTTAAAGTATTAAGCAGTTTTGCACGCTTAGGATTATAAAAATTGTGAAATTCTGTCATATTGTGGAAATTAAAAATGACATTAGTAATTTCAAGTATTTTTATAAACCTAAGTATGTTTCGATTCAATGAAATTCAAAAGTACCTCCACCTTTTCATACTGCAGCTTCACGCTTTATCCCGCAAAGCAGGGTGGTCAGGAAGGATCTAGTGTCAGAGAGTCTAGACACTCCGTCCATCACTGCTCGTCCGAAAGAGACATTGCGTATTGACCGGCGGAACTTAACGCCGCTCTTTGTCATAAGTAACAGAGCGAATGAATGAAAATTAAATATAATCATTACCCTGAGTGGGAATCGAACCCACAACGTTGCGCTTACAGTCAGACGCTGTCGCACTACGGACGACCATGACGGCCTCATTCCCTTTCATTTATCCATATAAATACTTAATAATTACTAAATAATAAATAAATCCTTTAAAAATAACTTTGCACCAATTCCCATAAACCCATTTCAAAAAATAATAAAATAAATAAATCTAAAGCGTCATAGAACAGTTAGACCACAAAAGATCGAATGCTCTAGAAAATGGCGGCTGATGTTAGCACCGTGTAACGCGTCAGACACGAGTACTGTGCGTTTTTGTTTGATGCGATCTTATACAGAGCTAGATTGATTTAATTATAATAAATGAAATATATTTAAAATTTCTTTTAAATATAATATTTAAATTTAATAAAAAAATAAGTAATTGTTCATAGGACTTTTGTATGTAAGCCTTTGTTAATTTAAAAAAATATAAAAAAACAAAATGGCGGTAAATTGCTTGTCATTTTTTCGGTGAGTAAAGTAAGTAATATATTTTCATTTATTATAACACAATCCCAAGCTTGTATAATTAAGATCTTACTAGCACAGTCCTCTGATGGCTCCGTTTTGATTACCACCTCCTGTTTTATCTTCACTGCCTTCACATATGATAAGCCTATAAAACAATTTTTAGCTACACTAAATCTTACCCCAATTAAATTATACAGTTTACAATTAAGTACATATATTTAAGAAAAATGTTATAAATTAATATCCATTTTTAAAGAAATTTCATTTAAACAAATAGATTACTTATTAAAAAAATGTATGTATGATTTAAAGAAATATCTTTAAAACAAACACTTAATATATTAAAATCAAAGAAATACTACAATATATATACCAAAATAATTGTTCTAATAGAAACATAATCATAGTTAAATAATAAAAACATACCTCCATCATCCATTGGTAGTTTTACAGGCGCTTCAACATCCAACATCTTCTTGAAGTCTTCACTGTCATCTTCATATGATGTGCCGTCACCAAAGGCTTTTTTAAGTTTTTGCTCTTCCAGTTCATTATCTATCTGTAAGGGCACGTAAATGTTTACAAGATTAGTTAAAATGCAGTGTGAACATCTGTTTACGCTACTGAGTATACAAAGATTTTAATGTGGTCAGAAAGTAAACTATATCAAATTTCAACAAGGTTTAAATAAGAAAAGATTATAAGAAAAGATTATTAGTTTTATTATTAAATAATTTATTATTTTTAATATTCATATATGCTGAGAAAAGAAGTAGAATAAACTAATATTTGAACATAAAATTAATAAAAATAAGAAATATGTAAGAAGGTATAATACCTTTGCAATATCTTTAACTTTAATTGTGGGCTTTTGTAATACAGGTGTTGCATCACTATCTCTACCATATGACACTCGACTGTGACTGTGTCTTTCAGCACTACCAAGGCCTGAAAAATAGAAAAGAAATATATTTAGTTTAGTTAAGATGAGTTGAGTTATTTATGTATATTAATAATATATATAAGCAAAACAATGAAAACCAAGAAAAATTTAATATATACCTTCTGAAAATACTCCACCAGATTTAATGATTTTTGGTCCATTTTTATTAACAAGTTTATTTTTATCTGATTTTCGATCTCTTCGGTTCTTATCATCTTTTTTTTGGTCACGAGAATTTGCTGTGGATGGACTAAAATATTTACAAAATAATCATTAATTATATATTGAATTCTTATGCAAACGGCATTATATGAAAATTCGGCCTAATTTAATTACCCTTTATTTTTATTTCTAGTCACATTCAAGTTTGGCGTAAATATCTTTTTATTGGGTTTTACTCCACCAAGTGAAAGATCCCGAGGAGGTTTCATTGATGCTAATCTTTGAAGAGGATCAATTGAAACTCCATTTGTACTTGGTTTATCGCCTGGATTAGACATTTTTATACTCACTCAATACAAATTTTGTTATATTAGATATGACGTTATAGCATATTATTTATTTAAGTATACAAAAATCTAGATATTAACACTAAAAGTTGATCAAAACACAATGTTTATAATATCGTGGAAAAAATCGTGTTATTGACATTTGACAATTAAAAGTTGTGTTGTTACAAATGTCATACACTACACAGATAATATTTAAAATGTAAGTACATGAGTACGTATATAAGTGTAAGTGTAGGAATTATTAATAATTTATGAAGAACAAATTTAAAGTTTCCACAAAATCTTTGTATATTAACTAACAATGTTCTTTTATAATACGTAGAATTTAATTTAATAAGGCTATTATATCTTATATTTCAAGCAATAAATATCTATCTAGAACTGAAAACGGTCAGGCTTACTGTTTTATTATTAATCGTTTTTTTTTCTAGCAACATCAGTTAATTTACATTGTTAGAGAAAAATTACCTTCAACTTTCAAATGCTGTTATAAGATTTCAAAAAGTAACGACTGAGAACAGAAAGGATACAAAACTCAAATTAGACGATTGTTAAAATATTTTAACGATATGGCAGACTCCCTTTTCAACATTTTTGGTGACCATGTTTTGAGGCAATCGATGAAAAATGTTACAAGACAGCCGTTATCTAATATTGGTAAGAAAAACATTCAATTTCCTGTACCTGTTTATAATGCAGTTATTTCAATTTATTATTAATCAATTGTTTTTATTGTTTTTACAGAGAATATGGGTAAAACAGTCTCATCCGGTCCAATCAAACCGAATGAGCCTGTGAAGAAACTTGCCGAAAACAAAAAATCTTTTCTTTCGAATACTGGTAAAACGTTACAAAGCACTCCAATGCGTAAAGTGTTCTCTCCTCGAGCTGTTAATGTTGGCTCTCTAATATACACAGACAATGACTCTATAACAAATGACAAAGGTTATAGCATTCCTGAACTGGAATTTACTAAACCTACATATAAATATGGTATGTTAAAACGATTGTTTTTGTTTATAATTGTGAATTTTGCATTTATTTAATATATTTGTTAATCATACTTTTTATAGTAATTTTCATTTAAAGTATAACTATAATAATAATAAGTATTTATAAATGAAATCAGTTATGCCATCTTGAGTAACTACATGTCAAGGTTTTGGTTTCAATTATTATTTGAATGTATTGAGTCATTATTTATTTGTTTTTTAAAGAAATTACATATATCTATATTTACAGATCAAATGGATTTCTTAGACTTTTTGCCGTTACCGGAGCCACAATTAACAAAACATAAGTCTCCACCAAACACACCTCCACCAGCTCTTAGAAATCATAGCTTTGAGTTTGACTGCTCATATCAAGATGAATTTTTTACAGGTAAAATGGAACTTAGTATATTATTAGTAATAACTTGCTCATCACTCTGAGTATGTTTTTAGGAAAATCATGTAAGGTGATCAAAAAATTGTATTTCATATTTACTGTTTATTTGTTATTAATTAACCTAGTGTGCTAAATGATTTGTAATAGAAAAATAATCCTCAGACTCAGTTCAAACAATCCACATATGCAAACTGCTATTAATAGAAAATGATTATAGTATCTTAAACATTCGACATTTGGTAATTTTCACATTCATTCCAATGGGGCAATAATTTTTAAACCTGAACAACATACTGCATATTAGTTTCTTTTTCTTAATTTTTTAAAACACTGTTTATTAAAATTTATTGAAAGTACATTTAGTTAATTTCAAATTTTATTAAAAGTACTAGTGGCTCACTCAGGGCTTCGTCGTGTGAACTACTTTACTGTTTCGTTGTATAGCAGCCCTTTGAGGTGGATTTAAAAAAAATTACCAGCTTATGTTTGACCGAGTAACTTTTACTACTTTCTTTTTAAATTCCATCCAAATGGGATAGCTAGATTAGCCGTGAATGCATGACAGACAAACAGACAGACTTTCACATTTATAAGTATGGATTATTTAAAGTTCAAGTTTTATTAAAAGTACATTTTGTTTATTTTGATTTGCATTTTAATTATTGTTACAGATGATTTCTCTAATGAAAGTATTCCTGAAGATGACCTGGGGCTCCCAGACCTATACTAAATATTGACACTACATATTTTGAATAAATCTTTAATGTAATAAAGCATAACATTTAGTTGTAATTTAAAACCAAAACATGGAATATTCAAAATTATAACATACTTATTTGATTATATGCAATATACCTGATGCATAAATTACTTTTAACTTTATCAAAGTTTGTGTCTTTATGTGAAATATGGTAGTGTGTTTCATTAATTTTATTAATTTTAATGCATAAAGTTTAAAAAATATTAACATTTTTCGTTGTTTCTGTGTAATTATTGCTTCATGTATTAATATACAGATAAGTTACTGACCTGTGGTTAATTTGACACAGTTTTTGTTAATGAATGAGTGTTAAAACAGTATTATTAAAGGCTATTTTGTTAAATAAAACATTATTTCATAACACTTCTTTTATTTATAAATATATAATTAGAAAACAACAATAAACCTAAATCTTTAAATATACTTATGTTAAATATTTCTTGCCAAGCAACTGCACTTTCTTCTCAAAAGCCGGGAATGCAATAATTGTGTCTTCTTTGTAAAAAGGATTTAGTAGTAGCTTAATATAGGCTTCATATACATCAGTGAAGAAGTTTTTGATACCATCTTCATTACGTGCATCATGTACCATAACAAACCTCATCTATATAAAAAAAAAAACAAAATATTTCATTAATATGTATAAGTAAATAAGTTATTTAGTTTAGTATTAATATATAAAGTAATAAATTTTGATTTAATACCTGACTAGCAGTGACAAATGCTGAGACAAACCATTGGTTAAATTTGTCAACAGATTTAAGATAAGTATTAGTGACCTTCCACATATGTTCATCAACTAGATCCAAAGCAGCATGAGCAATGAATTGGTTTAGGTGTCTGTTGTCTTCTTTCTTAAAGCAATAAATTGACATATAATTATATTAAAAATAGTAATTGGAAAACTTTTAATAATAATGTTTTAAAATTTAAATGGCATAGTAAAATGCATAAGTATTGCTAAAATAATGGGGTTCCTATTTTATCTACTCATTAGATGATATGTTAATTCTTTGTTCATTTTTCTTATGTATATTATTCACCTTCACTTCTTTAGTAACAGGTATAAAATCCATTTCAAATATAGGATTATCAGAGTGACCCACTATAACAAAATAATATGTCCCTGCCATATTTATATACGTTTACATCAATTAAAAATATACAATTTTTTATTTAATATTACTACAGTTTTCACGTTTATTAATGACAACAAATTAATATTTGTAATTTTACTCCCATTTGTAATGACAGTAAGAGTAAAGTATAAATATTAGAGAATTGTCAACTGTCAAATCATTTGGCTGCGGACAAGTTTCGTTCTACCAACTTTTCATTCAGTTAAAAATATATACACGAATGCAAATTAACTTCTTTTAATTTTTAACAATATAATTAAAGATGTAAATTTACAATAATATATAACACAAAACATATCTGTCTAATACCATAAATGATATGTATATACTTATCATTAGAATTTGTCTTAACAAATGTAGACAATGCCTTTGGCGATTTAAAAAGTTATTTAGAAAAGCGCGCTAATTTAATTTATTTTGCTATTTTATTGCACTTAAAAATAAATAATAAATCTCATAAATTTCTCTAATGCAGAACAAAATGAAGAGTCAGTTGTTTAATTTCAATTTTCAAAAGAATCTTTTGCAAAAGTAACAGGTTTAAATAGCTTAATATAAAAAAAATATATTTTAGATATATTTGCAGTGCCCATAGCAAATTTGAGAACGTGGCGTTGCGACAGTTGGGTAAAATATGATTTTAAAGCTACGAATACGCTCTTACGAATACATTACGATCTATTAATAATAGCTGGCGATGATAAAATTATAGAATCAATTAATTTCAACGGTAAAGTAAAGGGAATTTTAAAAGATGATATAGTTTTATTGATTATCAACGTCACTGGCCAAGAAGTATGTAAAATTTATAATAACTTTAATTTAATTACTCGTTAAAATTTATGTTTAATAATTAAACATAAAATGTTGTATTTTGTGTCAGTATTGTTAACTTTATATATAACACCAAATAATATGCATTTACGTTGTTAGATTCGAAAAATTAAATTTAAAATATCCACAAACATACGAAGATATGTACAGTTGCTTCGTTCATGTTTTCCTGTTGTGAATTACAATTCCGTTGTATCAAAAAATAGAATTACGCATAAGTATATCAAAATGAACGACTTTTTAAAACAAGCATTTGAAGAAAAAGGTAAGGGTTACTTATTTATTTTGTATATAAATTTAATACCGGCAATCGTGTTCAGCACGTAGGACAGCGTTTGAAGGTAATCGCGAGTAGTGAGTTCGATTTCCACTCGGTTAAATGATCAAGAATTAGTTATTTTCATTTCTCTGCTCTGGTGTTGAGTTCCATAAGCAAGTAGCACTATCTCGAATTTGGATTAAAAACGTGAGTGGCGTATCTTGACTAGGTTCTCGTTAATGCTATATTATTGCTATAATATGTGTAAAACTGAACAAAATAAATATATAATAACATGGGGCCAGTCGTGGCGCAGTGGCACAAGCGTGTGACTGTAAACGACTGGTTGTGGGTTCGATTGTCATTCGAAGAGTGGAAATACTTAATATCTCCATTTTCTTCGCTCTGGTGTCGAGGTAAAGCGCGGCGTTAAGTGCCGCCACTTAACACGCAAAGCCTCCGAATTTGGCGGAAAGTGGGGAACGGAGTGTCTTAACACTAGATTCCCTCTGTCTACCCTGCTGTGTGCGGAATACAGCGTGAAGCTAATAAATATAATAACATATTGTCATATAAAAGAATGTACGCGAATTAATAAAGTAAAATCTTCCACAGTGGAGGAGTGCAAATTCGATAAATATACTTTACCAGATGAATATAAGAATTTTATAAAACTATGTTTACTCGATCCTATGTTTCCACAAATTGTACAAGACACTGAAAAAATAATTAAGGAACAAATACTTGATAATAAGTAATTTTGAATTTCCAATATTATTTTATGATTATTGAATATTTATTAGTTTATACGATTATATTTTGGAATACTTTCAAATATGTTTAATCGATTCTATAACGAAATATAATACAATTTGCTTATAATTCTTTTATTTCTGCATGAAATTACTCATTTTTAGTATTAAGACTTATCTATTTGGCTGTTTAATTTGTTATCGGAAAGCTCGTTTTAAAGAGTGAAGTGACGAGTGCAATTTACAACTTTAGAAGTTATAGGCAATGGTAGCTATTCTGAAAGACTGGTTGTCAAAAAAAGATCTAGAGAGCCTAAATATGAATGAAACTAATATTGTGACATTTGAAAGAGAAGAAGAAAAAATATAATGATCAGGTCAAATGAAAAGATAATAAAACAATTGAATGAAGTGATATATATTGAGCGAAGCGAACGGAGCGTTCTACTGGAGACATTTTTGCACTCTTTGTGAGAATAGGCTCAAAAACTAAACGTCAGAAATTTATAATACTTTGCGCTAAATGCAATATAGAGATGGTTCTTGAAAAATGTTTTTTTTAAAAGTTGATGTCCTTAAGGAATTATCACCAAAAAACTGAATTCCCAAATTTGAACTTAAATAAATGATTTTCATTTACTCGCTTCGCTCAATATGTAAACGACATCCGAGATTTCGCGAGCGCAACGAGTCGAAGTTGAGGTTCTGGTTGCGCCCCTAGTATTTATATAAATATGAATGTAGAAAACCGTGTTGTTGTCGGTAACAGGATGAACGGTGTTGTCTGACTCATGTGATGAAGTTGGGACTTTAATACATCTACATATGCAGTTATTGCGTAAAACTAAAAAAATATACAAAACTAAGAATAAATAGATACCAACCGAGAAATAATAGAATATTATTTCTCGGTTTAATTAAAATTATATGAAAGTTGTCCCAAAAGACGAATTGTAATAATAAAAATAATTGAAAAAATCCATATTTTCCATGTGAATGATGTGAGTTGTGTTATGATAGCGATTTTCATAAACAAACTTTTATAATTTAAAAAACCAGCCGTAGTATTTTATTTAACACAATTTTTAGTAATAACTATTTTAAAATCTTTAGTTTGAAGTTTCGTTTCACATTTTATATATAGCACTTATAACCTAAACAGTAGTACCAACCTTTCAAACAAAAAAAACACTCAAACAGTTGTCAAAATCAAATTTAAAACAACAAAAACGGTTGAGCTCTAATTTGTGTTGAAACTGCAAAATAAATGAGATATCTTAACTAAAGTAAAAGAATATTGTTCGTAATCATGCACCCACACAGATATACTGCTGGACAATCGTCTGTGAAATCCAAATCACGGTAAGCTATTTTCTTCCCTTCTTATAAAATAAATTCTAGTAAAAACAAATTATTTTCCGTTTTTATGTGTACGAGTGTTTTTATTATTTAATTTCGATATAACGTATTTTTCGTAATATTTTATTGAATTACCCCCCAATATTAATAATAGGTAGATCCAAATCCGAAAACTGCAATCTTGGGTTGATTCTAAGATTTTTTAAAAAAAGTATGTAGTTAATTAAGCAAAATGGTTATTGTCAATAACCAATCGAAGCATTGCATATTCAACCTTTACTTTAATCTAAAAATATTAAGAAATATGTAAAAGATAGTCATTGTAAATCATATTAATACTTTGTAATAGATATAACTTACATTTAACAACTAAGAAAATTGGACTCTCTTATGGTATATTTAATAAACTTAGTTTTAAGCTCTGATATTGTTAATGAAATAAGGAATTTATATATAAAAAGAAAAAGATTATTTTAAAAAAAAAAAACAGACTTTATGTCCGTAGTGGTGTAAATTAAATTGTAAAAAAAAACATCTAAAAATTAATTTACTAAAAAAAATGATTGCTAGATCTATGTAAGGATGCAGTTTTTGTATTAGGATCAATTATTGATATTGGATGATAGTCTTTTTAATGACTAAAAGTATCAGATTATAACATCTATTATTTAAACTATAGATTAGAAGGCAAACCATCTCTTCTACCAAAACCACGTCGTCCAGGGTCGACAGATCGTTTATCAACAGAAACTCGTAGGCCTTCCACTACTAGTCATCGGTCTAGCAGCGCTGAGCCTGCTCGGGGAACGTTTGGTGCTCGTTTGAGTAGAGAGGCTTCTGCTACGAAATTGCCGTTAAATGGGGTAATAACATAATATCTATAGTCTATAATACAATTAAGTTTATATAAGTATCATAATTCAAAATTTTAATATGTGTTATTTTGTTAAGTTAACATACAGATTTCCTATATTGATTTGCAAAAGAAGTCCTGCTGAGTTCCTTGACCAGTTCTTCTCAGGTTTAAGGCATTAACTTTAGTGAAGCTGCAAATGAATTGGAAATGAAAAAAAAATAAGCATGTAACTTCTTATTTTGAATAAAATGATTTTGAGATATTTATATTGAAATATTATTTTATAATTTCAGAGATCTCGATCACAAACAAGTGAAGCTAGATATGGTCAAGCTCCCACTACCCCTTTGCGTACAAGTCGATATTTAAGACCAACTACAACTCCAGTGGTGAGTATTTTTATGTAATAATAATATATATATATTTTTTTATTTTAACTAGCACTGCCACAAGCACATAAGCGAAGGGACAGAGCAAACAGTCAAAACTTTTATGTTATAAATTATTTTAAATAACAATTGTACAATATTCTTTGCATAACATTGAAAGTTTTGTATGCTACCATCATTTGTTTGTTACAATTACAATGGTAAGACAATTTTTATTACAACCACTGATCAACTGTCTTCTATTTCTATTGAAATTTTAATTTCTTGGTCATTTAAACTAAACTAAACTTGCCAAGAGAGGTAGCATGGTTCCAATTGCAGTTGGAAAGTTTAGTTAAAGGAGTGTACCAGGCAGCAGTGTTGGGTGACGGACCTCATAGTCGTGTTTACCGGAGTAGATAAATGTAAATGTTGTGTATATGATTTGATCATTTGCTTATCTTATTTGTGTTCAAAGTTAAATGAAGTGGGTAATTTAATAATATATTTATGACAGTTAATGTCTGGCTACCATGCTCCATAAATGATTATACTTAAAATAAAGTATTATTTAAACATAATAGTATAAAATGAAACTATGATCAATGTATTGAGTAGAAAGCAATCCCACAACAAATTATAACAAGACTGTCAGATTAATCGTATCTAGAAGTATATATTTATTTTTTTCTTATATGTTTCCAGAGGACTCCCTCAGGAGACCGCAACAGCAGAAGCTGGCAGACTTCCCTTGAAAGAGCACTTGCCTTTGTCACTGTTAAAGATCTAAGGTTTGTTTTTTCATTTTTATTATTTATTATTATGTATAAAGAAAATCAAATTTTGCAACATTTTTTTCTTGATATTTTTTGAAAATTTGCACTTGTATTTGAATCTGACAATTATTATCAAGGAATATGTTTATAGGATTCCGTAAGAGAATTAAATACAATTGTAGCATACATTTAATTTTATAAGTATAAAGTAAAGTTGCTTCCCGCATCTGCATGTGTATATATTTAGATCTTCAACACTACGCAATGAATTTTGATGCGGTTTCTTTTAATAAATAGTATAATTCAAGTGTATAGTTCATATGTATAATACATGCAAATATAGCAGAGAAACATTGATAATTTTAGAGGTTTCTAATGTGATGTGTACGTGCTTATAGTGAAATAGTTGTGTAGTTCACGCAGGCGAAGCCGCAAGCGTGCCACTAGTACTTTTATAAAACAGTATTTAACAAGAAGTTATTATTAAAAATGATATATTAATAATAATTCCAATCTCTATAGAGGTGTTAACAACATAAATAAGTTGTAACTGCGCGTATAAGAATTTTGACGCAACTGATAGTAGAACGCATGGCTCAGTGGTCAGAGTGCCTGGACGGTTTCCAGGAGACAGAAGATGCGGGTTCAAATTCCGCTGAAATTTTTTTTATTAAAATCTATGTATAAACTATTGTACTGTATTTTAACTATGTATTTATAAAAAAAAAACATTTAAAGAAAACGTAACGTCGAAATTTCGACGCAGTGGATAGTAGAACGCATGGCTCAGTGGTGAGAACGCCTGAACGATATTCACGAGGCGCGGGTTCGAATCCCGCTGCGTTCAAATTTTTATACGTATTCTTTGAATGTCTTTTTCAATTTTCCTAAGTGTGGAATAACACTTTAAAAATGTTTAAAAGTATGTATTTATATTTATACATGCACTATTGTAAATTGTAAAAATTAAAAAACAATGGAAAAGGAAAGAAAATAAAACATATATATAATATTAGCAATCAAGCTGTTTTTAAAATAATTTACAAAGCAATTACAATTTTTTATTCAGAATTAAAATTAAACAGAATGACAATGTCAATTATTACAAAATATTCGAACAATATTGTCACAACGATCGTAAAAAAAAAAGGTTATAGTCTTTATTCCTAACAATAAATATAAAAATTAAATTAAAACTATTGACATTTACTTAAAAAAAATTTTTTAAAATCAAGCACAGATGAAAAAGTTCTCTGATTACGTCAGAGGAACATCGATAAAAAAAAAAAAAAAAAAAAAAATATATATAATTTGCAGGCCCATATCAAACGTGGCGTGGCAGCGTTCGGAGTACGCGCGCGTGGTGGAGGCGCTGGCGGCCCGCGGTGGTGAGGGCGGGGGGAAGGCGCTCGTGCGACCGCTCACCATCACGCAGTTTGTGAACATCGTGGGGGACCTGCTGGCCGCCGTGTCCAGAGATGCTAAGCTGAATAATGATAATTATGTTACTAAGGTAACACATGTTGGGAGTTAGATAGGATCTAGTGTTAAGACACTCTGTCGTCTAGAGTTCGACCTAAATGGAGACTTTGTGTGTTAAGTGGCGGAAGTTATCAATGTGATTGGTTTTAAATACCAGAGCGAAGGAATGAAAATTTAGTTATTTCCCCGTCTAGTAATCGAAGCCACAACCCGTCGTGTTTACAATCACACATAATAATATGGTGTGTTATGTTTATGTAACAAACCAGTGGAGTCACAAGTATTTGTGTCTCCTCTCTCCGCCTCTCATCACTCTCTAAAAAGTCGATTCTGCGACGCCTATTGTAGCCAAGTTCCGACGTTTCAACTTCGACACCTTAAGATTCCAATTTCCCTTTAAATGTTTTTCAAAATAAAAAAAATATGAATAATTGTATGGTTGTATTTAATTAATCCATACTTATATTATAAATGCGAAAGTCTGTCATGCTTTCGCGGCTAATCTCCCGGTCCGATTTGGATAAAATTTAGAATGAAAGTAGTAAATTACTATGGGTCTAACATAGGCTACTTATTTTTTCAAAAAATAACCGTTAAATGGTTGAAATAGGGGATGAAAGTTTATATGAAAAATCTAAACCACTTGACCGATTGTAATGAATTTTGGAAAAAATATAGTTGTTAATCGAAAGTCAAAGATAGGCTATTTTATTTTTCAAAAATCCACCCCCGAGTGTTGCAACATAACGAAACAATTAGGCAGACAGCGGGCCGCTAGTGATATATAACAATGGCATAGAAATTGTCAATCACAATGTTCTAACTATATTTGCTTAAGTTCTGAAATAGTATCATCTTAACCGAACTACCCGCTCTAATATTTAAAATAAATAATTAAATAAAATTACGCAAATAATCGAATAAAAATCCTATTTTTTACAAACATGTTAAAATTACATATATTATTACTTGATTACTTGATATGGTTTCATATATGTTTATATTACAGTTGCCGCACTTATCCAAGAAGCTGCTCTACCCCGGAGTGGTCTCCAAGTCGTGGCTGCGGACGGTCAACACGCTTCACGCTTTCCCGCACGCGTTAGCCCTCATTGCGTACCTGTTGGATCTAGTTAATGATCTTGTGAGTATTGGCCAGTGGCACAAGCGTGTGACTGTAAACAACTAGTTATGGGTTCGATTGCCACTCGAGGAGTGGAAATTATATTTTCATTTTCTCCGCTTTGGTATCGAGGTAAAGGGCGGCGTTAAGTTCCGCCACTTAACACGCAATGCCTTCGAATTCGGCAGAAAGTGGGGAACGGAGTGTTTTAACACTAGGTTCCCTCTGCCTACCCCGCTGTGTGCGGGATACAGTGTGAAGCTAAAAAAAATAAATAAATAGTATTAGTTCTTTTTTCTTCTTAAATCATTACTAGGGTAGAGAACATAGTGTTTAGACACAATATTCTCGTATTTTTTTTAGCAGACATTCGGGTAGGCAGAGGGAACCTAGTGTTAAGACACTCTGTTCCCCATTTTATCCTTCAATTATATATTAGACATAAGTATTAGTATGGATGTATTTTTTTTTAAAGTCAGTCTGTTATAATTTCACAGCTAGAAACAATTTGGATGAAATTCGGAATGGAAATAGTTGTAGACCTAGGGTCAAAAATTTCA
Organism: Dryas iulia moderata; assembly: GCA_019049465.1. Taxonomy (NCBI): domain Eukaryota; kingdom Metazoa; phylum Arthropoda; class Insecta; order Lepidoptera; family Nymphalidae; genus Dryas; species Dryas iulia. The sequence goes on from CM032434.1 coordinate 10,702,802, forward strand.
CCTTAAGGATTGAAATAGGAGCTGAAAGCTTGAAAAATCTAAAATGTTTGACCAATATATATGAGTTTTCTCAGCAATACATTTGGTAACACAAAATGAAATAAAGCTTACATATTTTTTTAAATCAAACCCAAAGAGAGAATGATATGAAAGTTTGTGTGAAAAATTAAACGAATGCAGCCGCGAGTCCATCGCTAGTGTATATAAATACATATAGATCAAGCTAAATATATTTTTTTTGGGGCCAATCGTGGTGTAGTGGCACAAGCGTGTGGCTGTAAAGCGGCTGGTTGTGGGTTCGATTCCCACTCGAGGAGTGGAAATATTTATTATTTCTATTTCCTTCGCTCTGGTGTCGAGGCAAAGCGCGGCGTTGTGTTCCGCCACTTAACCCGCAATGCCTCCGAATTCGGCGGTGCGTGGGGAACGGAGTGTCTTAACACTAGGTTCCCTCTGCCTACCCGAATGTGTGCGGGATTCAGCGTGAATCTAAAAAAAAGAAATAAATTTTACTTCATCTCATTAGTTATTATACTTATTTTTTTATATTATAGGAAACACCCGTATCAGATGAGTGGTTGTATGTAGGAAAAGATGACTTGGCCTGTCTGCGAAGAGAATATCTACATAAATGCTGGATTCGGTAAGGATTTGTTCAGCTTCACGCAAATAAAAAACAACAACAACGCTTACAATATTTAAATGACAAAAGTTAATTTATGAGTAAATTCAACCTTTAAGCCAATTTTCAACACAAATCGTTTACAAACATCACACATTTATATATGTCTAAAGAAATTTATTTAATATAATTTTATATATGTCTAAAGAAATTTATGACAATAGGTTCTGTACAGAGAATGACTGCACATTTGCACAATTTCGACAGTTTACATGTGTGGACTCGGCAGCAATTATTATTTTTAAATATAATTTATATTATTAATAAACATTTTTGTCTATCATTTCGTGCATAATTCAAAGTTGTGTGGAACACCATACAGGTTCCAAGACCCCGATCCCCAGTACGATGAGTTAAACGAGGAGTATCTGCAAAATCTCAAATCACTTCTTGGCGATGATGAAGAGAAGATTGTTGAATTACAGCAGATTATTAAAAGTAAGTTGTGTATTTTAATTATCGCTCCCCATCCCCCGTTTTTTGGTGCAATTTTTCATTCCCTATTTTAGATGTGGCTGGTTTGTAAAAATAACTAGGTATCCTATGTTTCATCTTATATTGTGAATTATTTTCCTGAGAAAATTCATCAAAGTCGGTCAAACGGTTTAGATGTTTTTATACAAACTTTCACACCCTTGTTTTCGTGCTTTCGTTTCGCTCATGCAGTTCGTTGGTTCTGATGAACAGAGGTGCATTAGTTGTCAATTAGATTACCTTGTTCTGAGAGCATTCGAGAATTTCGATATTAGAGTTTTTCGGTGTGCCCCATAGCTTAATGTCGTACAACCGCGCCAATATGGACTATTGGACTTATGATAGTTTTGTATATGAGCAACTTCTTTCCAGTGGTGGCATGTGATTTTCTACCAACTAGCCAGTTAAAATTACGAAGACGTATATTTTTGCTCATGCCGTTTTTTCTGTATGAGAGTTCTCCATGTTTGTTTTCTATTGGTACTTGGATATGCCCAAGCACTTGACTGTATCATTGTGTGGTAGAACATCGTTTCCTAGTTGGATTGGTAGTATTGGTAGTTGTCTTTCCTAAGAGTAAGTAGGACATTCAAAGATTTACTGGAGTTAGCCTTGATAACCTATTTGTACATCCAGTCCTTTACTTTATCCAGGTGACTTTGCAGGACTAAGGATGCTGTGTGAGGATCTTTGTGATTGCTAAGTGCAGCAGTGTCGTCTGAAAATGTAGCTGATAGAATATTATTAGTTGTAGGTATATTTGCAGTATATAATACGTACAAAATAGGATCCATGATATAGAGCCTTGTGTCACCCTCGCGTTTATGTCATGGAAGACAGAGTAAGCGTCGTTGATTTTAATTCTGAATATTCCATTTTCCAAATACGACTTTAGCAAGTTATAGAAGTTTTGTGGAAGTTCTCGTTTTAATTTAAAAAGTAGGCCTAAGTGCCAAACCTTATCAAATGCTTGTTGTACGAGTATGTCAAAAAAGACGGCATAACACTCTTGTTTCTTTCAGAGGCCTCCCTTGCTTTGTTAACAATTCAATAAACTTGTTCTATAGTTGAATGGCCAGTTCAAAAGTTATTAATGCTGTGGAAAAAAACATTTTCATTGCTAATTTGTGTTAACTTTGTTAATGTGATCTTTTCAAAGAGTTTAGATAAGATTGGTAGCAGACTGATTGGTCTGTAAGAAGATTCAAGACGAGGGGGCTTTCCAGGCTTGGGATCATGAATATCTCTGATATCTTCCATGTCATTGGCATGTGTCCAGTTCTAAGTACACCGTTAAAGAGATGTGTGATGCTGACTGTTGCTTTTTGAGGGAGTTGTTGAACTAGTTCACCCGTTATTGGATAAAACCCCTAGAGCCTTGTTTAATTCAACATATTATTCCTCTTTGGACTTCTCAATAAGAGGGTTGACCTGTGCTCAACACACCGACAGAGATTTTGTTATTTACAAATGTATTTTCTATCGGTTTAAAGATTCTAACACAGCTCAAGTTAATACAATCATGATATAAACATGATAGTGGGGAACGGAGTGTCTTAACACTAGGTTCCCTCTGCCTACCCTGCTGTGTGCGGGATACAACGTGAAGCTATTATTAATACAATCATGATATAAACCAGAGATGTTATGAAGCTTTCTAACTGGCACTAGTGGATATTTTATACGGCACTTGACCATTATATTTTTTTAAAAAACAATCGCTTTTTAAAAATTAAAACAAAGAAAAAAATATTTAAAACTTACATTCTCAATTCCAGAATACGAGCTAGCTCTGGAGGACGAGGTGGAAAAAGCGGCGCGTGCAGAGGAGGCCCGGCGCGTGCAACGACGTGATGCGTTGTCCGCCGCACTGCGTGCAGAACGCGCAGCACGCGCCAACACGCACGCGCAACTGAACACGCTACGTGCTGCCGCTGTGGACGCCGCGCACGCGTTGCGCGCCTTGGATGTGGATATAGAGCGGGCTGGGTTGGTTGTTGCTTGTTGTTGTTGTTGTTGGTGTGAATTGTTGTTTTTGGTGTGAATTGTTGTTTTTATGGATTGTTGTTTATGTGGATCGTTGTTGTAAATGTTAAATGTTTTTGCGGATTGTTGTTGTGGAGAGGTGTTGATGGTTGTGAGTGTGGATTAATGCCCAATTGTTAGATAGTTAATGTACGCGCTATGTTAGTTGTGTTTACGACGTGATGCATTATCCACTGCACTGCGCACAAAAGGCGCAGCACGCGCTAACACGCACGTGCACGTGAACACGCAACGTGCTGCCCTTTTCGATAGGTGGGTTTTGTATTGTTGTTGGCGGAGTGTTATGTTACGAATTCCACCACGATGTCTCCTTGTCTATAACTCGTCCTCTCCTAGAAAGGCCAAGAACTTGTTTACTCGTCATAATAATTGCTGTCTCGGATCGATGTTTAGTATCAACTTGTGTAGTTTTGGTATTAGTCGATATATTTAGGCTCTCAACCTCTGCCATAAAGTTTTCTACGTCGGTCCATTTAGCTACCAACACTTGATCCGAGGTTGTTTCACGTTCTCTTCATTCAGCATGTATGTTATGTATGTATGTGTATATGTGCATGTGTGGTTAGTTAAAGTATAATTTATTCTAAATATCGTTTACTCGTGTATCTGTGTATGTGTGTGTATCACTATGTCTGTAAGCACTCTGTGAATGTGTGCGTACGTGCATTCGTGCATGTGTGCGTGATTGTATGTTTGTATATATTCTGTGTTTGTGTACATACATGCGTATGTGCGCGAGTGCATGCGTGCGCACATGTGTATGTGTGGTTGTGTATTACTATATCTATATGCACTCTTGTGTATGCGTGTGTGTGGCCGTCTGCATGTGTGTGTGTGTGTCATTCACTCACTGAGTGACTCACTCACTCACTGACTGACTCACTCACTTACTCATTCACTCACTCAATCACTCACTCACTCACTCACTCACTGACTCACTGAGTGACTCACTCACTCACTGACTGACTCACTCACTTACTCATTCACTCACTCAATCACTCACTCACTCACTCACTCACTGACTCAATCACTCACTCACTCACTCACTGACTCACTCACCTCACTCTGTGCGTCAGGTCGGAGCTGCAGTCAGTAAGCGCGGCGGTGTGCGCGCAGTCGCTGTCCCGCGAGGCGCGCGCTCGGGTTCTAGATGACGTGGACTACGCGCGCCGCGTGCACAACTCCAAGACCGCGCTCGCGAAGCAAATTGCTAAGGTATGTACTTACAGTGTTTCTCTACTATATTATGCATGTATTATACATATAAACCTTCCTTTTGAATCGCTCTATCTATTAAAAGAAACCGCACGAAAATCCGTTGCGTAGTTTTGAATTTCTAAGCATACATACAAATTGGCAGACGCGGCAAGCGACTTTGTTTTGTACTATGTAATATTTATCTGCCCCTGAAGGGGTTGAAAATAATTTGTATTTACAAACATCACGTATAAAGTGACGAATGATCTATATAATCATTAGTAACATGTGTTTATAGTGATTTATAACATGTGTTTGTAGTGCGAGATTGAGACGAATGATCTATATAATCATTGGTAACATGTGTTTATAGTGATTTATAACATGTGTTTGTAGTGCGAGATTGAGACGAATGATCTATATAATCATTGGTAACATGTGTTTATAGTGATTTATAACATGTGTTTGTAGTGCGAGATTGAGACGAATGATCTATATAATCATTGGTAACATGTGTTTATAGTGATTTATAACATGTGTTTGTAGTGCGAGATTGAGACGAATGATCTATATAATCATTGGTAACATGTGTTTATAGTGATTTATAACATGTGTTTGTAGTGCGAGATTGAGACGAATGATCTATATAATCATTAGTACATGTGTTTATAGTGATTTATAACATGTGTTTGTAGTGCGAGATTGAGACGAATGATCTATATAATCATTGGTAACATGTGTTTATAGTGATTTATAACATGTGTTTGTAGTGCGAGATTGAGACGAATGATCTATATAATCATTGGTAACATGTGTTTATAGTGATTTATAACATGTGTTTGTAGTGCGAGATTGAGACGAATGATCTATATAATCATTGGTAACATGTGTTTATAGTGATTTATAACATGTGTTTGTAGTGCGAGATTGAGACGAATGATCTATATAATCATTGGTAACATGTGTTTATAGTGATTTATAACATGTGTTTGTAGTGCGAGATTGAGACGAATGATCTATATAATCATTGGTAACATGTGTTTATAGTGATTTATAACATGTGTTTGTAGTGCGAGATTGAGACGAATGATCTATATAATCATTGGTAACATGTGTTTATAGTGATTTATAACATGTGTTTGTAGTGCGAGATTGAGACGAATGATCTATATAATCATTGGTAACATGTGTTTATAGTGATTTATAACATGTGTTTGTAGTGCGAGATTGAGACGAATGATCTATATAATCATTGGTAACATGTGTTTATAGTGATTTATAACATGTGTTTGTAGTGCGAGATTGAGACGAATGATCTATATAATCATTAGTACATGTGTTTATAGTGATTTATAACATGTGTTTGTAGTGCGAGATTGAGACGAATGATCTATATAATCATTGGTAACATGTGTTTATAGTGATTTATAACATGTGTTTGTAGTGCGAGATTGAGACGAATGATCTATATAATCATTGGTAACATGTGTTTATAGTGATTTATAACATGTGTTTGTAGTGCGAGATTGAGACGAATGATCTATATAATCATTGGTAACATGTGTTTATAGTGATTTATAACATGTGTTTGTAGTGCGAGATTGAGACGAATGATCTATATAATCATTGGTAACATGTGTTTATAGTGATTTATAACATGTGTTTGTAGTGCGAGATTGAGACGAATGATCTATATAATCATTGGTAACATGTGTTTATAGTGATTTATAACATGTGTTTGTAGTGCGAGATTGAGACGAATGATCTATATAATCATTGGTAACATGTGTTTATAGTGATTTATAACATGTGTTTGTAGTGCGAGATTGAGACGAATGATCTATATAATCATTGGTAACATGTGTTTATAGTGATTTATAACATGTGTTTGTAGTGCGAGATTGAGACGAATGATCTATATAATCATTGGTAACATGTGTTTATAGTGATTTATAACATGTGTTTGTAGTGCGAGATTGAGACGAATGATCTATATAATCATTGGTAACATGTGTTTATAGTGATTTATAACATGTGTTTGTAGTGCGAGATTGAGACGAATGATCTATATAATCATTGGTAACATGTGTTTATAGTGATTTATAACATGTGTTTGTAGTGCGAGATTGAGACGAATGATCTATATAATCATTGGTAACATGTGTTTATAGTGATTTATAACATGTGTTTGTAGTGCGAGATTGAGACGAATGATCTATATATTCATTGGTAACATGTGTTTATAGTGATTTATAACATGTGTTTGTAGTGCGAGATTGAGACGAATGATCTATATAATCATTGGTAACATGTGTTTATAGTGATTTATAACATGTGTTTGTAGTGCGAGATTGAGACGAATGATCTATATAATCATTGGTAACATGTGTTTATAGTGATTTATAACATGTGTTTGTAGTGCGAGATTGAGACGAATGATCTATATAATCATTAGTACATGTGTTTATAGTGATTTATAACATGTGTTTGTAGTGCGAGATTGAGACGAATGATCTATATAATCATTGGTAACATGTGTTTATAGTGATTTATAACATGTGTTTGTAGTGCGAGATTGAGACGAATGATCTATATAATCATTGGTAACATGTGTTTATAGTGATTTATAACATGTGTTTGTAGTGCGAGATTGAGACGAATGATCTATATAATCATTAGTACATGTGTTTATAGTGATTTATAACATGTGTTTGTAGTGCGAGATTGAGACGAATGATCTATATAATCATTGGTAACATGTGTTTATAGTGATTTATAACATGTGTTTGTAGTGCGAGATTGAGACGAATGATCTATATAATCATTAGTAACATGTGATTTTTCACATTTTACGCTATAAATGATTCTACCGTTTCGTCTAAATTACATTGAAATATTTAATTTAATAAGCTTATATATACATAGTTCAAGTTGAAATAGACATTAATCATATTAGAATTAAATATCATAATTTAAAAAATCAGACTAAAACCATTTCATATTGTTATTACACTCTGCGTCCCAATCATAACTCGTTCACACTTAACACGCAATGCCTCCGAATTCGGTGGAAAGTGGGAAACGGAGTTGTGATGTCTTAACACTAGGTTGGTTCCCTCTGCCTACTCGAATGTGTGCGGGATACTGCGTGAAGCTAAAAAAAACTCTTAATTCCTTTCACAAAAGCTGGAATTAAAATTATAAGTCCATGAAATAAAAAAGAAAAATAATGTATGGTGTGAGGCAGGAACGCAAAATTTTACCAGTTTTGTGTTAAGAGATTGCGTTTGTCACAGACTAGTGCTCATTACCTTCCGATTATTCAATAAACATTTGTGAGAATATAATAATTTTACTTGATATTAGTTGAGGTTATTGTTATATATATGATTTGATCATTTGTTTACCTTTTTGTATAAAAAGTTAAATCAAGTGGGTAATTGAATAATAATATAAGTTTGACACTTAATGTCTTGCTACCAAGCTCAATAAATGATTACATGTAAAATATTGTATTATTTAAACATAATAGTTATATTTGTTGATATCTATTTATATACATAAATTCAAGTTTAACAATAAAAACTGCTTAAACTTTATTCAGCTTCAAGATTGACTTCCATTGTATTCTAATTTTTATACGTTGTGCAAAAACTTTTCTTCTATTAATTAATTATATGTGTATAATTATATTACAGATGGTGTTCAGCAAGGAAACTGAGCTGGCGCTCTGGCAGAAGAAGACATTGGACAGCTGTGTGGAATACAAGCAAGGATTAATACACCTCTCCGCTCAGTTCCCCGCTCTGGCCACACTGGCTGTTGATGAAAAGTATGTATAGTCTTTTTTTTACTTTTTTTTTAACGTCAAGCTGTGTCCCGTACACAGACTGCTGCTACATCTCATCCAGGCGCATTTCCAGCCGCGCCCCCAACAGTTTGAGTTTCGCGGCGGACACTCGACCACCCTTAAGTTAGAAGGGGTGGCAGTGGCCTTCCTGGACGTGGGTCCTGACTAAGGCTTTTGATCGGGTTTGGCATTCCGGCCTACTATACAAGGTCCTCAATACTGGTACCGCACTCCATATTGCCAGCACTTTGGTCACGTTCGTCAGTGGCCGTACGTTCTGGGTACGAGTGGAGAGCTCCCCCAGCAAGCCAGCAGCGGGAGTCCCGCGGGGCAGTATTCTGTCACCTCTGTTGTACGGTGGTCGAGATCTCTCATCAGCGCCGGCACCGTGCTCGATGCCTGGACGCCAACTCGTTCCGCCGCGCTGATGTCTCTTCCTTTCCACATATACGGGATATCGCGCCACACACGCCCCCTGATAGAGTACCTAGAGATCTCTTTCCCCAACCCGATACCTGGGCGGTAGGCGCTGTTCAGGTCGCTGATCGCCTAAGTTGGACCTCCCTCGAGTAGCCATCGCCCATGGGCGGGGTCCCATCCCCTACTCCCTATCCTAAAGAGGTAAACGAGAGCCAAAAGACCCAAAGAGTCTTTTCCCTGTGACCCATCCACATGTGTGGGTGGCGGAGACAGTAACGTTCAGAGGGCTCAGACCTGAAGCCATCTCTGCTCTCCCCCCTTGGGGGTCTGAGAGAGATCAGTCACTCGTGTATTTATAATAGGGTATTTTTTTAGCAAAAGTTACCGTTACCAGTCCCAGTTGGGATCGGTCGTGGCGCAGTGGGACGAACGAGTGTCACACGACTGGTTGTGGGTTCGATTTCCACTCGAGGAGTGGAAATATTTTATATTTCCATTTCCTTCACTCTGATATCGAGAGGTAAAGCGCGGCATTAAGTTCCACCACTTAACACGCAATGCCTCCGAATTCGGCGGAGCGTGGGGAACGGAGTGTCTTAATACTAGGTTCCCTCTACCTACCCTGTGTGTGCGGGATACAGCGTGAAGCTGAAAAAAAAATTATCGTTACCGTTACTAATGGTACAGCATCTGACTGTAAACAAGATGATTGTGGGTGTGAACGAATCGTGTGAACGATTATTTAGCCTCCTCCAATCTGGTAAAATAAACAAAGGCGTCGAGTTCCGCTATTTAACACGCTTTGTCTTAATCGGTTGGAAGTAGACGTTGTAGGGGCAGACATTCAATAAGAATAATTTCTTTGAAGCGCTTTTATTAAGGAAGTCAATATTGTGCATTTTTTGCTGTAATATATTTTTTAACATGATTTTGTCTCACACTTGGACGGGTAAAAGATGCGTCGGTTCGAATCCCGCTACGTTCAAACCTTTATACATTTTCCAAAAATATATTTTTGCTACAAATTTGATTTTTTTCAGATTTCACTTATAAACAGTAATAAATTAATATTATATTTATTTTAAGGTCACTAATGGTGCCGGAGTGTTCAGAGCAAGTGAGTGCAGCGGTGTGTGCGCTCAAAGAACAAGTGTCCTCGCTTACTACCCGTCGCTCCGCATTAGCCCTGGAGAAGTCTGCGCTGGCTAGGAAACGGGCTGCTGATTTGGTATTAAATTGTATATTAATTATATAATATACTAATTATATACATGTAGACAATATATATAGTGTTATGTTGTGAATTGAAACAATATAGTAAATTGTTGCTTTGTAAAGAGAGATATTGAAAAATACATTTAGAAAACATATAAAAATTTAAATGTAGCGGAATTCGAACCCGCGTCTTCTGAATACCGTCCCGGTGCTCTCACCACTAAGCCACGCTGCGTCGAAATTCTTATACGCTTTATTACAACTTATTTTTATTGTAAGTATCTCTGTAGAGAGATTTTTACAAATTTGTGCTACTTCTAATTATCTTTTTCAATTTTCCTAAGTGTGGAATAACACTTTAAAAATGTTAAAAGTATTTAAAATAGTATTATATAATAATGTCATAAAAAAAAACAATTTTAATATAATATGTTACTAATACATCCATTCTACACATAGGAGGAAAGCCGCGCAAAAATACAAGAACTAAAAGCGGCAGTGAGCTCCGAGTCGGCGGCGCTGGACGCCGACACGCGCGCGGAGGCGGGCGCGGCGGCGCTGAGCACCGCGCGCGTGTCGGAGCAGCGCGCGCGCCTCGCACGCCTGCGCGCCGCGCACGCTGACTATGCGCGCGCGCACACTGACTTGGCGTATTGGCAGGCGCAGGATGCACAGTTAGTATAATCATTAGTACAAGAAAAAAATCCTTCACTCTAGTATCAGAGGCAAAGCGCGGCGTTAAGTTCCGCCACTTAACACGCAATGCCTTCGAATTCGGCGAATAGTGGGGAACGGAGTGTCTTAATACTAGGTTCCATCTGCCTACCCGAATGTGTGTGGGATACAGCGTGAAACTACAAAAACAAATGTTTATTTAATTACTAAAGGTACAAAGTGTAGCTGTAGAACAACTGGTTGTGTATTCGATCCCCACTCGAGGAATGAAAATATTTAATATTGCCATTTTCTTCGCTCTAGTGTCGAGGCAAAGCGCGGCGTTGAATTCCACCATTTTTTTTTTATTTTTATTTAGTTACTTTTTGCCTACCTACTTACTACTCGCCTAAATAATAACTACTTGTCTATTTAATTGCTACTTGTCTACTTAATTACTACTTGATTAATTAAATCACTAGCAGCCCACTAAGTTATGATTTATCTATTTAATTACTATTTGCTAGCTTATTACTACTCTAGGTTGTCGGTTGTGCATCTTCTTCTTATATTGTATATTCACTTTAATGATTTATTTCAATATTACTTTTTTTTTAGCTTCACGCTGTATCCCGCACACAGCAGGGTAGGCAAAGGGAACGTAGTGTTAAGACACTCCATTTCCCACACACCACCGAATTCGGAGGCATTGCTTGTTAAGTAGCGGAACTTAACGCCGCGCTTTACCTCGACACCAAAGCGAAGAAAATGGAAATATAATTTCCACCCCTCGAGTGGGAATCGAACCCACAACCAGTCATTTACAGTCACACGCTTGTGCCACTGGGCCACAACTGGCCACTTCACTATTATATACTTACTATTATATACTTTAATTATAATAGTATTTTTTTTTATTAATATATTGATAGATTGATTGTATATATATTTTTTTATATGGATCTAAGGGTCTGAAAAAATTATTTAATTTTATTTAATTTAATAATTATTTTTTCCAGATGGCGCTCCCGTCTAGAAGAACTACAGAAGTACGTAGAGGAGCAGAGAACCCGCACCCACCGCGCGCTGGAGGCGGCGCGCCAACGACGCACGCAGCTGCTGCGGGACACCGTCGCCAAGTGGAGCCAGGCTTTGGGACACTGACTGTTTGTCTGTTTGTTTGTTTGCTGGCTTTTAATAGTTGTATTGTTGGTTTTGAGTTGGTGGGTAATATGTTTTTTTAAATGGGGACCAGAAAATTTTAGAAATTTGAATATAAGAAATTTAAATAATTTAGTGTTGATACTTTACTGATTTCAAAGTCAAAGTCAATGCGGTTTTCTGTTACATCGGATTGGTGAAGTGAAAATAATTTAAATATCACTTTTCTGGTTGAGAACGACCTTTTTTTATGATTAAAGCAGAAACCTGTGTGCAGAGTGTGTTTTTACAATTGTGAATTATTTGTATACATTAAATATTTCCTCCTAATAGTTAAGCTAAGTGATAAAATGCAAGATAAAATACCACCGATTAATGTAAATACATAATACCACCAAATTTAGATCTTTCTTTTAAATTTATAAGGGGCCAGTCGTGGCGCATTGGCCCAAACGTGTGGCTGTAAACGAATGGTTGTGGGTTCGATTCCCACTCGAGGAGTGGAGGAGGAAATTTGTAATATTTCCATTCTCTTCGCTCTGGTATCAGATACCAAGCGCGGCGTTAAGTTCCGCAACTTAATTTGCGTGTTAAATGGCGAAGAGCCTCGGAATTAGAGGGTGCGTGGGGAACGGAATGTCTTAACACTACGTTTCCTCTGCCTACCCTGCTGTGTGCGGGAAGTAGTATTGTAACACTAAAGAAGTACAAAGAAGAAGGTGATATGTAAATGTTAAATCTTAAAAAAAATGTTTATTATTAACTTGGATCGTTATGTCTAAAGAAATGAATGAAATTGTAATGTCTGTTTGTAATATTAAAATAACCGCTTTTAATTAATTATATATGTACATATGACAAAATAACATTTTACAACTATTGTTTGTGTGTCTGTTCGTTTCGCCTAATCTCTAAAACGGCTGGACCGATTTTGATAGGACAATAACAAATAGGCTTATCATATACATATAATAAGTCTAAAAGTAGCTAATAAATATTTGTTATTTTGTTTACATAGGCTATTTTAAAGTTATAACTCTTTTTCTAAATTAGTTTTGATAAGAATTTAAAAAAAAATGCTAAGATATAAAGAATATAATTGTAAGTTATTATGTTTTTGATAATTGAAGTAATTAATTAAACATTAATCGTAGCTTTAATTTTTATAAAATTAATTAAACATTATATATTGTATACCAAATGCCAATTAAAACATATTTTGTATTAAATTATTATTTCTTCTTCTTCTAATTGAAAAAAAAATATCGATCTTCATTTTTCATCAAAAACTGATATATATCTATGTGGCGGTGTTTAACGCCGCATAATTAAAAAAAATAAACAATATAAAATCAACACATTTATTCCTCAATCAAACGACATTATCTCTAAACTGTAGATCCACATTCTCCTCCACTTGCATGCAGTAAGTCTTGAAGTCCCCTCTGGCCCAGTTGTGGTTAGGCTTGCTCTTGCCCGTGGGGAGGAGGTCACGCGGTGGAGGTATGGACGGCTTGAAGGACATCTGTGAGCCGTCGTATTGCTGCAGGATTTGCATGGGCGTTCTGGGGAAATAAATTAATCATTTTATTAACCTGATGAATTGTGGCCAGTCGTTGCCAGTCGTAAACAACTGGTTGTGGGTTCGATTCCCACTCGAGGAGTGGAAATATTTAATATTTCCATTTTGTTCGCTCCGGTGTCGAAGTAAAGCGCGGCGTTAAGTTCTCGCCACTTAATACGCAAAGCCTCCGAATTCGGCGGTGCGTGGGGAACGGAGTGCCTTAACACTAGGTTCCCTCTGCCTACCCTGCTGTGTGCGGGATACAGCGTGAAGCTGAAAAAAAATATTTTTTTTTAACTACTAGTGGTCCGCTCGCGGCTTCGCCTGCGTGAACTACACAACTATTTCACTATAAACACATAGACGTCACATTAGAAACCTGTATAATTATCAGTGTTTCTCTACTACAGTGATTCTCAACCATTGTGCCGCGGCACTTTTGTGTGCCGCTAAATTTTGCAAATATGTAATAATGTTAATATTATTAAAATATATAATATTTAAAATCTTTTTCTTTGTGTACCACCAAATTTTGAAATCGTTAAATATGTGTCGCAACAAAAAAAAGGTTGAGAATCACTGCTCTACTATTCATTCTACTGCTCTACGATTCAGCATGTTTTATACATATAAACCTTCCTTTTGAATCATTCTATTTATTAAAAAAACCGCATCAAAATCCGTTGTGTAGTTTTGTAGATCTAACCATATGTCTGTATAGACAGACGTTGGAAGCAACATTTGCTTTATACTATGTAAAGATTTATTTTGAGGGCACAAAATGTGACTGAAAATGCGACTAGTTGTGAGTTCGACTCCCACTGTAGATGCGATGAACACTGACCGTTATAAAGGGGAGGCACGTTTTGTTTTGTTTGAGAATGGAACTGTTATATAAATAAAAATAAAAAATAAAAGTTTTTTACAAAAAAAAATTCTTATTAATAATTAACTGTGATGATGATGAACTATGTCTTAGATACCATACCAATAATGAAAGTATATACATAGTTATTTCTACGAGTAAAAATCGAACCCACAACAGTGAAGTTTACTTACGGTTAGATTCACTGCAAGGTGTTCCACACAACTTTGATTGATAAACGAAATGATTGATAAAAATGTTTATTAATAAAATAAATGATATTTAATAAAATGAATGCTACCGAGTTCGTGTCTACGTGTTTAAATGAGAACTAAAGTTATTGCTTAAAATATAAATTAATAAAATTGTATTACAATGTAAAGAGTTGGCGCAAATGTGCGGTCATTCATTGTACATATACATATATTACTAACATCTTTCATCGCGCTCATCACTTGCGAGAATACAAAATTACAAAAAAAAAAACAAAAAAGATGCTTAACACGTTCAACGCCAAGCAAAATTATGCGTCTTTCCGTTCGGGCCACGTCGGTCAATGCTGGTCGATAATGAGACTTTCCGTTCGGGTCGCGTCGGTCAATGCTGGTCGATAATGAGACTTTCCGTTCGGGTCGCGTCGGTCAATGCTGGTCGATAATGAGACTTTCCGTTCGGGTCGCGTCGGTCAATGATGGTCGATAATGAGACTCCGGTTCGGGTCGCGTCGGTCAATGCTGGTCGATAATGAGACTTTCCTTTCGGGTCGCGTCGGTCAATGCTGGTCGATAATGAGACTCCGTTCGGGTCGCGTCGGTCAATGCTGGTCGATAATGAGACTTTCCGTTCGGGTCGCGTCGGTCAATGCTGGTCGATAATGAGACTCCGTTCGGGTCGCGTCGGTCAATGCTGGTCGATAATGAGACTTTCCGTTCGGGTCGCGTCGGTCAATGCTGGTCGATAATGAGACTCCGTTCGGGTCGCGTCGGTCAATGCTGGTCGATAATGAGACTTTCCTTTCGGGTCGCGTCGGTCAATGCTGGTCGATAATGAGACTCCGTTCGGGTCGCGTCGGTCAATGCTGGTCGATAATGAGACTTTCCTTTCGGGTCGCGTCGGTCAATGCTGGTCGATAATGAGACTCCGTTCGGGTCGCGTCGGTCAATGCTGGTCGATAATGAGACTTTCCGTTCGGGTCGCGTCGGTCAATGCTGGTCGATAATGAGACTCCGTTCGGGTCGCGTCGGTCAATGCTGGTCGATAATGAGACTTTCCGTTCGGGTCGCGTCGGTCAATGCTGGTCGATAATGAGACTTTCCGTTCGGGTCGCGTCGGTTAATGCTGGCCGCGGCATCGCATACTTTCGATTCATTAATATAGGCTGTAGGGTCTACTGCTATCTAATTAAAAACCATAAGTGATGGTGAACCACCCGGGGTGATGACTAGTTATTCTAAAATAAGTTGGTTTTTCAAAAATGTAAAAAAGTAAGATGATATTTTCAAGTGCTGACCGACGTTCGATGAC
Source organism: Dryas iulia moderata (assembly GCA_019049465.1). NCBI lineage: Eukaryota > Metazoa > Arthropoda > Insecta > Lepidoptera > Nymphalidae > Dryas > Dryas iulia. The sequence continues at coordinate 10,718,454 of CM032434.1, forward strand.
GTCCCAAATAGCGACATTTGGATAGAAATGTGATTTTTGCTTGGCCTGGAGGGATAGTATGCTGTCGGTCAGCATTGACCGCGTTGGCAATGAACGTGTTAAAAATCAAACATTTTGAGAAATCGTATAAAAATTAGAAAAAATGAAGTAAATTTTTACTAATTTTTCTTAACTTATGTTCCAATTACCTAAGTGTAAATAACATTTGAAAAAAATATGATACACTTACAAATCAATCAAATAAGACGGAAACCCGGTCCCGCTCACCAGCGCGGCGGCGGCGTCCCGCACGGCCGCGTGGTAGTGCCGGCGCAGCGCGGGCAGCTCGTGCGCCGCCTCGCCCTCGTCCAGCAGCGCGCGCGCGGGGAGGTGCAGCAGCGCGAGGCGCAGCACGGCGAGCCACGCGGCCGCGCAGTGCGGCGGCGCGTGCAGCGCGGCGGTGGCGGCGCGCCGGGCGAGCGCCCGCAGCACGAGCGGGGACGTGTGGCGCGCGCGCTGCGTGACCAGCCACGCCGCTTCTATTGCAGTCGGAGCCTCGTTCTGTGTTGAGCCTGGGTTGTGACACGTGTACATGTTTATACATGGTGTAAATATTTTGATATAAACAATTACTCAATTTATGTTATGTTATATGTAGGGGATGTTGCGGTGTAATGGGCGGGTGTTAAAGGTGTAGTCTTGTGTATACCTATGAGACATACTATTAAGATCTTCGAACATTGTGTTCAAGTCTTCTAAGGTATCAGACGGAAGATCTACATCTACTTCCTCTGAGTTCAGTAGCCTCATTTCGTGTCTCTATTCCATGAACTGAAGTGTCTTATTGGAGAATTTCTTTGGTTTAGTACGGTGGGTTAGTATTTTAAAACCCACCGTGGGTTTTAAAATACTTGTACCCAACCATATGAAGAATACCCATCACCTTGTCATTCAGGGCAACATCTACGCTGTTCTCGAGGGCTTCGAACCTCTCGGAGTTTTGGATTTGTGCTGGATCTTTCCAGATAATGTTGATATTCAATGTGCCTCGTAGCAATCGATGATCACGTCTTGTTTTAACGGTATTGATCACAGAGACAGGTTGAGTTTTGCCATAATCGGCACGCTTGACAGGCGAATGGCAGATGAAGCCAAAACTTTAGAGGACGCTGCTGCAAATCTTATGCTGACTGTGTTCCCTTAGTCGCGTTTTACGACATCCACGGGACGAGATGAGGTGTTGCTATTCTAAGCCGGCAACCACACGGTACGGCAAGGAAATGACTACATTGAAATTATTTTTATTGACTCTGGTTTACTAAACAAACTAGATTTAAAACATACTGAAGCCATATTCTATCCGAAAGTTGATAATGGCCAGTCTTGACACTAGGGCTTTTTTGACTACATTGCTATGTTATAAAACCCTTAATATTAGAAAATTTACTCATTTTTTTTGCGTCCTAAATTTTATATTTTGACGTACTAGTAACTTATAAGTTTATTATGAGTTTTTCAGACAAAACAAATTATTTAGAAAAAGCTAGAGTTACCGGTAGATAACCCTAGATTTTTCTTTACTATTAGCATTAGTAGCATTCGAGGCTTTTAAGATTTAAGATCACTCAGCACTTACCTTAAAAATTGGTTAAATCATCCAAGTCAAATATTCTATTCAAAATAATTTGATATAAATGCTTCAATTTTAGAACGTCAAACAATTAACCACCGGATCACTAAAGTTAAGACACGTTAGATCTGAGAAGAACTGGCGCAAGAAAATCAGCAGGTCTACGTGGACAATTTACAGGTGCAATTATATATTTTTTTTGACAATGATACCTTTGAAATAGGCTGGAGCAAGCATTTCATCAATTTCACACTTCTCCCTATCACGCTATACATACCTGCGTGAATCCGCAACAGGCTCTCATACAAGTAATTATGGAACACGGCGGGGTCGACATTGAGGTGCGGCGCTCCCGCTAGCAGAGCCAGCACGGTGCGCACGCACTGCACGCGGCGTGCTGGTAACACGCGCTCGTCACGCAGCAGACGTGCTAGCAGGGAAACCAGCTCTGAATAGTACTCCAGGTTGATAACGGGGGCGAACCTTTAACATACATTTTGTTTTTTTTTTAGCTTTACGCTGTATCCCGGAGGATAGGTATAGGGAGATACAAGGGGCCCCTGTAAAATGCATATATTGCTCGTTGATTACCAAGGATGGGCGTTCCACAAGGATTTATTCTTGGCCTTCTTTAATTTTTGCTTTAGTACTAGCCAGTGCATACATGCATGTATCGTCGCATTAACAAATTTTATTTTCAAAAGTATTTTTACATTATTCCATCAGTTTGTGTACGACTAGCAATCACACCGCACTTAAATTATTACATCAATTAGTACCTAGTTACTTAAATCTATCAATATATCATTCTATACTTTATATAAGTGACTTCTATTCCACGCAATTATCAAACTATAGAGCAATTTCGAAAAAGACTGTGTGGAGCGCATAAAATCCTGATTATATCACACGAAGGTTAGACGGTTTCTGACGGGAATATCAATTATCACACTCAATTATGTGGGTCGGGTGATAAGTCTGATTCATATTTTATTCCCAATCAATACGTAATTGTTAAGAACAGATTCGTTAATATTCGATCTGCCATACAAAATTAAGAAACTGTAAAGAAGGAGACATTACCTCCGTTAATAAGTCCAGCAACGGCCCTTAGCGGTGCCAACAAAACAGATGAGTTTCTTAGGAAACAAACAAGCAACTTCAAAGCTTTCGAGCATGTAATACCAAGTTAGACTCAGTGTTAGAAAAATGAGAGTTCGATCACCCGTTACGTAAGTGAAACACTTGCTGGTCTACAATCGAATCCCTTCAGTGTTTAATTATAAAATAAAAATATGGAGTGAATCCTGGCTGGAGTGAGTCCATAATATGTCTTGGTTGGTGTTGGAATATAGACATAAACCAGAATATTATTGTTATATAATCTATGCTACATTCCTTACCCTGTGTTATGTTTGTCTGTGGTTCTGTTCCCTCTCTTGTAAAATATATAACACGTTGTGCAGTTGACCACGCTCGTTTTATTTCTAATTTCACCCAATAACGTTACTCCGATTGTCGTAATAAAAGATTTTAGATAAAGCGTGGCGTAATGTGTTTTCTGATTTAAAGGTTAGCCGGTATTACATGCAAAAAAAATTGCACCGAAGTAAAACCATAGCAAATAATATCCGTATAGATAAACTGTTGGTCAGAGAGAACTATAGTACATGGAAAATCGCTGTGCAGACTTACTTGCAACACGAAGATTTATGGAATTGTGTAGAACCAGATGATTCCACGCCGGTAAATCCGAAGCTCGATCTCAAAGCTAAGTCAAAAATAATTTTACTAGTAGATCCAGTAAACTATATACATGTACAAGAAGCGAAGACTTTGAAGACTCAGGTTTAACTAGAAAAGTTGGTCTTTTAAGAGATTTAGTGAATACAACATTACATAGTTGTTCAAATATTGAAGAATATGTCAACAAATTTAATTGAACTAATGAAACATTAGTTTTAATGTTTGATGAATGGTTAGGCACTTTAATGTTGGCTGGTTTGCCGGAGAAATACAAACCAATGATTATGGAAATTGAAAGCTCAGGTGTAAACACAGACTCAATTAAAACTAAATTGTTACAAGAACTTAAGGAGTCAAATTTTTCTGTACACAAAGCAAAAATATATTTCCAAAAATAATAAAAATAAGTAACTTGAGCAAGTTTTGTACAAATATTAAAAAGAAATCTAATAATAAAGGTTATGCAGCTGTATTTTCAGCAACTCATGGACAGATGAATACTGTAGAATGGTATGTTGGTTCCGGAGCATCCTCACACATGACAAACATTTCAGACTGGATATAGACTGATAGATTGAAACACAAAAAGAATTACATAGAGCAGAAATGTAATTTTCCAGGAATATTGTCGTTCAAATGAAAATGTACCAACTGATATATCATCTATCACCCAGGTAACAATGCCGTTAGATGTAATTAAAAAAGAGAACTCTACTGTTATTGAACATGACCAAGATGAAAAATGTAGGATAAATGATGACAGTTTTGATTCTGCAACTGATGACCAAAACACAACATATAAACCAAGCACTGATTACACATTTGATTCACCTACAAACTTTGTAAATCTTAGACCTCGGAGGAGAAAAGTCAATTACAAAGAAAATGATAAAAATGAAGTAAATTATGCATATTTAAGTTTAAGTTGTGATCCATGAACATTAGAAGAAGCTTTAGTAAGCTCTGAAGCTTGTCATTGGAAAAAAGCTATGGAAGATGAGATTATCTCGTTAAAGAAAAATAATACGTGGATTTTGTGTGATTTACCACCTAAAGGAAGTTATATCTTGCAAATGTATGTATTGCATTGCTTGCATATGTATGGTATTTAAAACAAAAAGAAATGCAACTGGTGATATAGCTAAATACAAAGCAAGGTTAATAATCAGAGGATGTGCTCAAAAGAAGGGCATGGATTACAATGAAGTTTTTTCTCCGGTAATCAGATATTCATCTCTGCGATATTTACTATCTTTGGCAGCGAAATATAGTTTAGATATTGATCAAATAGATGCTGTTTCTGCATTTCTTCAAGGTGATGTAGATGAAGAAATATATATGCATCAACCTCTTAATTTTGAAGAAAATATAAATATGAAGAACGTCAAAACAAATCAAGGTATTACGTCTTTTTTTTCGCCTAAAAATAGTAAAGAAGAAGATTTAATTACCGCTGCTGAAGTTACTTCAACTTTCCATGGTATCAAACATCATCACAGTTATAATAGTCAAGATTGTGGACACAAATTAAACGCTATCATGTTTTCTGATTCGATGACAGCGAAAAAAGTATCATGCGGAAGGACAAAAGCGAGCAGTATTGCCGAAAATGTTTTAGGGCCGGCTAGTAAAGAATGCCTACTTAGCAATTTAAAAACAAGTCAATATTTTTCTGTAGCCATTGATTCGTCAAATAAAGGTAATTTGAAAATGTATCCGTTATTGATTAAATATTTTTCATTCGAGAATGGAATTCAAACTGGTTTGTTGGATTTTTACGAAGATTACCAAGAAAACAGTGAAGCGATAAAAGATCAAATAATACAAATTTTTCAAAAAATGACCTTGAAGTGAGTCAAATTTCAGCATATTCTGCCGACAATGCTGCAGTAAATTATGGAATAAATGTTTCTGTTTACCAAAAGCCTAAAACGTTAAATTCAAAAATATATAAATCTAAAAACTGGTGTCAATAACTTTTTTAATCGTTGTTTAACATATTTAGAAAAGTGGTACAACTTTGATGATCCGGAATATCAAGCAATGAAAATTTTATCCCTAAAAGAGCCAATCACATGGTTAGAAATTACTAGACTCCAGAAATTGTTAAATGTTGACTTAGATAGCGACAAACTTTACGATGAGTTTGGACTTTTGCGTGAGATGCAGCCACATCTCGTTGAAGAGAAGCGAGTTGATTTACGCTGGGTTGACTTCTTTACTAAATCGCAAGATAGAAATCCTTGTTCTGAATTGAAAAAAACGGTCACGTTTGTTCTGTCCATTCCTGTCTCTAATGCTTCTTGCGAACGTATATTCAGCATAATGGAACAAGCATGGAGCAAGGAAAGAATGAGTATTTCTTTAATAAAAGCAGAATTACAAGTACTCACAAACTTCGATTTTACATGTAAACACTTTTACGATTTTGTAATGAAAACTGTAAAATATTAGATGCTGCTAGAAAGCAAAATAAATATAAATTTAAAAATTAATTTAGTTTTTCTTTCCACATACTCCCCAAAGTCTCCCGGGTTGGTCCTTTCAACAGTTGGCAACCCTGGATCACATATGAGTGAGTTATGTTTAGCTGATTCAACGTTAACAACTCCAAGTGGCATCGATCTTTTGTTAGGTGCTGAAATTCATGCACAAATATTATTAGAAGGGTTACATAAATATGAGAAAGTGATTGCTCAAAATTCATTATTAGGTTGGCTAATTTCTGGAAAAATCGATGATAAACCCAAGAAACATTGCGAGGTTCTTACTCTACATAGTCATATTGAAATTGATGAGTTACTACAAAGATTTTGGCAATCAGTAGAAGTATACACAGAGACACGAACACAAACAGTGAGATACGATTCCAAAATATATATAATGAAACCCATACACGTACAGCCTCTGGCCGCTACATGGTTGCATTGCCGTTTGCATCAGATCCACTGTTAGAAGACTCGAATAGAAATCTTGCTGTTAAGCGATTAATACAAATGGAAAATAGATTTCGAAGGGAAAATACATTTAAAGAGCGGTATATAAGTTTTATGAAGGAGTATGAAGCATTACAACACATGGATAAGGTTCCAGTAGATGAACTTCATAAATCAAACGTCTGTTACCTTCCACATCATGGAGTTCTTCGAGAGGAAAGTGTAACTACAAAACTAAGAGTTGTCTTCGATGGTTCGGCAAAAAGTAGACCAGGAGTTTCATTAAACGATCAATTGTTAATAGGGCCCTCACTGCAACATGATATACGAGACATATTTTTGAGATGGCGTTCGCACAAGATTTGCATTGTGGCTGATATACAACGAATGTACAGACAAATTTTAGTTCGAAAGGATGACAGGGACTTTCAAAGGATTGTGTGGAGAGAAAATACCGAAGAACCAAAAGTGGATTATCGCCTGTGTACTGTGACATATGGAACATCTTGTGCCCCGTATCTTGCGATTAGAACATTAAGACAGTTAGCTAGTGATGAACGATCAAAATATCCTAAAGCTGCAACTGTGCTGGAAAGAGACTTTTATACTGATGACTTACTTTCAGGTAGTGATACGGAAGAGGAAACTCGAAGTTTGTGTAGGGAATTAATTGAGTTATTGCAAATGGGTGGGTTTGTACTTCATAAATGGGGATCTAATTCTGTAAATATTTTAGGGGAAGTCCCTTAAAATATTATCAGATGATAGCCAACCACAAGAGTCACGTAACATAAACATGGAAAATTCTGTTAAAGCTTTAGGTATCAAATGGAATCCAAAAGATGATTGTTTTGAATTAAAATTACAGTTCTTAGATTTAAATTCTAAATTAACAAAAAGAAATATACTGTCTAACATAGCTAAAATATATGATCCCTTGGGTTGGTTATCTCCTGTGGTAGTGGCTGCAAAAATATTTTTACAAAAACTGTGGTTACTTCGCCTCGATTGGGATGAGATATTGCCTTCAAATTATCAATTAGAGTGGTTACGTTATTGTGAAGAAATAAATAAAATGACAGTTATCGATTTACCGCGTTGGATTGGTTTATCTTAACTACTAAACTACTAAACAGATAGAAATTCATGGTTTTAGTGACGCTTCTAATTTAGCTTATGCTGGTGTAGTGTACATTCGGATTTTTAACATTGATTCCACAGTTTCAGTAAATCTGGTTGCTGCTAAGACCAAAGTTGCGCCAATTAAACAACTTTCAGTACCACGATTAGAATTGTGTGGCGCACTATTAGCTGCTAAGTTAATTCATAGAGTTAAGGTCGGTCTTAATGTTGCTGATGATTGTATTTATGCTTGGACTGATTCGACTATAGTTTTTGCATGGCTTCAAAAACACCCAAATTCTTGGAAGATCTTTGTTGGTAATAGAGTCGCGGAGATTTTAAATCTTACATCTTCTAAACAGTGGAACCATGTCGGAACAAAGGAAAATCCCGCAGATATTGCATCAAGGGGAATTTTACCTTCACAATTGCCACTGCACGAGCTATGGTGGAATGGGCCGGAATGGTTACATTCAAAGGAACATATTGATTTGTGTAACGATGTGCATGATACTGATTTAGAGAAAAAGATATTAGTTTAAAATTGTCAAGTCAATGAAATTAATGAATGGCTTATTGAAAGATATTCTAATTTAATTAAATTAAAAAGAGTTCCTAGCATACTGTTTAAGATTTATAAATTTATGTAAGCAAAAGGACGAGAGAGGAGAGACGAAGGAGAGGAAATTTACGTAACAAAGAAAACAAGACAAATTTTCGATTCATAATGAATTTAAAAATTTTCTGACTACACATGAATTAAGAATTGCTATGAACTATTGTATAAAAATTTCTCAAAATAGTTACTTTTATAATGAAATTAATGATTTATCTAAAGGAGAAAAGGTTTCCAAGAAAAGTCCTTTATATTTTTTACGCCCATTTCTTGATAATGATATGATAATTAGAGTAGGTACTTAAAAATGCTCAAATTTCTCATGATTTAAAACATCCTATTGTATTATCAGGAAAATCCTGTTTAGCTAGATTAATTGTTACTCAAACTCATTTAAATACCTTGCATGGTGGGCCATTGTTAATGTTAAATGTAATCAGATGTAACTATTAGATAACTAATGTTAAATCTATTGTTAAGATGCATGTAAAAAATGTGTTACTTGTATTAGACATGCTCCAAAATTTGCAACACAATTAATGGGCAATTTGCCATCAGCCAGGGTGACAGTAGGTAAACCATTTGCAAATAGTGGTGTAGATTTTGTAGGTCCTTGTTATTTAAAATCATCCACAGTAAGAAGTTCTATATCTACAAAGGCTTATATTGCTATTTTTATTTGTACTGCAACTAAGGCTATCCATTTAGAACTAGTGTCAGAATTATCAACAGTAGCTTTTATTGCGGCATTCAAAAGGTTTGAAGAATATGCTACATTGTTATGCCAAATAGAATGTTGTCTCAACTCGCGTCCGATTTCTGCTATGAGTGATTCGGTTGATGATTTTACTGCTTTGACCCCTGGACATTTTTTGGTATTAGGGCCACCTATAATGGTTCCAAATGAAAAAACGATATCCCGATTAATCGACTTAATCGTTGGAAACATATCGAACACATGTTACAATCATTTTGGCAACGATGGAAACAAGAATATTTGACCACATTGCAACACCGATATAAATGGTCAGAATCAGAAAAACCTGTTAAAGTCAATGATTTAGTTGTTATAAAAAATGAATGCTTACCACCTTCTAAATGGTTACTAGGTAGGGTGATTGACGTTCATCCGGGAAACGATAGGATGGTACGTGTAGTAACAGTTAAGACTCAAAGTAGTGTTTTTAAAAGACCAATAACTAAATTGTTCCTGTTACCCATTGAAGGATCGTAATTGTTGTGATTAATCCATAATTATACGTTTTTAAAGGACTAATCGTCATTGGCTGGCGGCAATGTCTATGTATTTTGTTAGAGTAATTTTATTAAAGATAATTTTAGAATATTAATTTAAATATGTATTTTAATTTGTGTGCAACTACATATTGGCTGAATGCATTGGTGCAGTTGTCATTGTTAAAAAAAAAAAAAAAAAAAAAAAAACAGTGTATGGCGGGAATGAGTGACAGAATGATATAAAAGTTTTTTGCAAGTTTGTGGTTGTTTTTTTTCTACTCAAAATTATTACAAGGGGACGGAAAATAGTGAAATAAACGAGATTTAGTGAACCAGCAACTTAGTTGTGAATGTTTTGAACAATAAGACCTGAACAGTGTCTATCTAGAAAAACAAAACACCGCTTTGGAACAAAAAATCCAAGTGTTTGAGTAAACATCCAAAAAATATAATATCGAGATAGCAGGTGTTGAATAATTACCAGACGAAAATGTAAAAGACATAGTCACTGAAATTGGAAATATAATTAAAGTCAATAGTACGGACATAGAATGGGTGAAACGGATGCGACAAACAAAAATGAGCAATAATCCTGCGCGTGGGTTTCAAAACATCGGGGACGGGGTCGCGGGACACGTGGCTTGCAGAGAGACGGAAACTATCAGAAACTACTAGCAATATGATAACAAATAGATTGGCTACAAGTAAAATATACATAAATGAAGACTAACCAAAACATCGCGAGCAATGCAAAAAAGAAGCTTAAAATTTCCCAAAAATTTTAATGTCGTCCACATCAATGCTCAAAGCATTCCCACCCACTACCCGGATCTGCTCAACTCATTTGACGTTAAATGTGCACGCTCTGCTTGTTTCCTCCTGTTCCCCCTTCCTGTTGATTTGCCCTCAACGGCGTATACCTTACCGGGCAAAGGGTGGTGGGGGTTGATATCTACCTTCGCAGTCACATACCCTTTTCTATACTGCATAAATCACCTTCAGCCTATTCTAATTCCTCTGAACATATCCTCATCTAAGTTCTTTTTGGTTCCCTAAAACTTTTGCTCGGAGTATTTTACAGTCCTAATCTTCATATAAATTATTTTGACATGTTTGAGGACCTGCTAGAAAAATTTGTACCTGACGCAGATCACACCATTATGATGGGTGATTTCAATGCGTGCCTCATTAGAAAAGATATACGAGCAAATCGATTAAAGTCTATAATTAATGCATCCCGCCTCGATATACTTCCTACTAACGCAACCCATCTATTCCCGTATCATGACCTCGTTTATCTTTCATATAAAATCCGACCACCAAAGGTTAAACCCACAGTTGTGATGCGTAGAAGCTTTAAGAACATAGACAGCGATAGCTTCATGCGTGATCTTAATTGCATTGACTGGGATTGTGTATTTGGTGCTGAGACGATCAATGACAAATTAAACATATTTAATTCTCTTTTGATTGGATTATTTGATGTTCACGCGCCGCTTAGACCTATAAAAATAAAACATCTCCCTGCTCCATGGTTGACTCATGATATTAAGTTACTTATGGCTAAGCGTAATACTGCTAAGTCTAAATACAAAAAAAATCCTACGGATGAAAATCTACGTAGGTACAAAACACTACGGAACAGATGTAATAAGACTTGCAGAGATGCTCGGCGTAACTACATTCATTCTTCAATTAACTATAGAAATCCCAAAAAAACTTGGAAATTTCTGAACGCGATGGGAATAGGAGGACGGCGCACACATCAACACACTGCGACAACTGACTCAAGCAACTGCACGGATTTAGAATCTCTAAATATTTTTTTTACATCTGTCAGTCTGGTGGCCAGTAGTACTAAAATGAACACCCTCCATTCATTATCATTACTTCCTGATCCTTCTACTGTCCCCTTCTGTTTTACAACTGCGGAGGTACGAAAGCATGTGATTGATATAACATCTTATGCCACAGGCAATGACGACATTAGCCGGCGCATGATTTTATTAGCTCTAAATTCAATTCTTCCTACCTTATGTCACATTTTTAATTACTCCTTATCCAGTGAATTCCAGTGAATTCCCTGATGCATGGCGCCATGCACTCGTGATCCCTATCCCGAAAGTATCCAACCCTGTATAATTCTCAAACTATCGTCCAATTTCCATACTTCCTTTCCTTTCCAAAGTCCTGGAACGTATTGTACACCACAACAATATCCTATTTTTTAAAAACGCATTCCAAATTAGCGTTGTAACATTTTGGCGGCAGTGAAAGGGGTTTTTTCAAATTAGAAATCCCTGGAACTCAATTATAAAAATGAAAAGTGTAATATAATTAACAATTAACAGAAATAACTATCAGTGCTAAAATCAAGAGCATTGTGTCGTCATCGGAATCTCAGGCTCGCAGCTGCAGTAAACGGAAATGGCGATTATCAAGATCACTCTGGCGTTCTGCGTAATGTGAGTCTGGCATTAGATAAAACTTTATAAGTCAATATTTAAACGGGTTTTGGAATTTATTTTCTCTTCTTTGTATAACATATATGTATTACTTTTAATTAATTATAGTCGTAAAATATATTCCTTTTTTGTTTGTTATTTTAATTATTCATAAAAATGGCGGAATCTAAATGCCCAAAATTACTAAAAGTAACTCATTACAAGTCCCATATCCCGTGGAATTGCCATTAGAATCTGATGACGAAAAATCTTTAAATACAGTAGAACAGAAAAAAGCACAAAAACGGAAAAAAGTTGCTTTCAGTACCTGAAATGGGTTTAAATATCCTTTTAAAATTTATTAAACCTTACGATGGTTCGAGAGAAAAACACTAAACTCTTTCATAATTAATTGTAATAACGCTTTCGATTTGCTCCCCGTGGGGGGACGGGTTAAGAATACAATTCCCCTCTGCCGCTGGGTAGCGTCCCGTAAGAGGCGGGTAACCCAGTAGCTTGGTGGTAGGAGACTCGTTCTCCGACTGGCTCGCGACCACTATCATGTCAAAGACGAACCGCCAAATATCTTATGATGTGTTCCGGTTCGATGGCATGTAAGCCAGCTCTCCCTATTCCCACCGTTCCCATCCTTACTCCCTCCTTCTGTCTGACATCCCCGAGGCTGGCAACGCATCCATAACTCTAATGTTGTGGATGTCTATGGGCGAAGGTAACCACTTAACACCAGGTGGGCCTTCTGCTCGTTTGCCTCCTTTATTCCATAAAAAAAAAAAAAAAAAAGCGTCTGATTGGCAAAAGTCTATTTTTAAAGAATTTTTAAAAACCCAATTTAGCTAGAGAAAACATTATGCACACTTGCTTACCGAATTACAGGAATGTAAATAGGGTTCTGAAGAAAATGTAGGTCAATGTTCTCTTCGAATTGAAACATGTCTGTCACAATTACTGACGGAAATATCGATAAATTCCACTAAAGTAAAAGAAACCAAAAAAATATTAAGGGACATACAAAGCAAAGTTGGTGTGATTCCGGGATTTAAAAAACAACTGGACATAATAACCCAAAGCATAAGTTTGCTGTCTGACAAATACGACACATTGATGGAAGAACACAATAAGTCTAAAGACAAAATTAAACAATTAGAAAAAAGTTTTATAAGTATCAATAATAAATGTGTCTTTTTAGAAAAGCAAAACACCGCTTTGGAACAAAAAATCCAAGTGTTTGAGCAAACATCCCGGAAATATAATATAGAGATAGCAGGCGTTGAACAAACACAAGACGAAAATGTAAAAGACATAGTAACAAAAATTGGAAATATAATTAAAGTAAACTGCACGGACATAGAATGGGTCAAACGGATGAAACAAACGAAAACGAGCAATAACCCTGCGCCCATCATTGTGGGCTTCAAAACATCGGGGATGGGGTCGCGGGACACGTGGCTTGCAGAGAGACGAAAACTGACGGAAACTACTAGCAATATGGTAACAAACGGATTGGCTACAGGTAGAATATATATAAACGAAGATCTAACCAGAACATCGCGTGCAATGCAAAAAAGAAGCTTAGAATTTCCCAAAAATTTTAATGTCGTCCACATCAATGCACAAAGCATTCCCGCCCACTACCCGGATCTGCTCAACTCGTTTGACGTTAAAAATGTGCACGCTCTCCTTGTTTCTGAGACATTTCTGAAACCGTGCTTGCCCTCAACGGCGTATGCCTTGCCGGGCAAAGGGTGGTGGGGGGGTTGCTATCTACCTTCGCAGTCACATACCCTTTTCTATACTGCATAAATCACCTTCAGCCTATTCTAATTCCTCTGAACATATCCTTATCGAAGTTCTTTTTGGTTCCCTAAAACTTTTGCTCGGAGTATTTTATAGTCCTAATCTTCACATAAATTATTTTGACACGTTTGAGGACCTGCTAGAAAAATATGTACCTGACGCAGATCACACCATTATAATGGGTGATTTCAATACGTGCCTCATTAGAAAAGACATACGAGCAAATCGATTAAAGACTATAGTTAATGCATCCCGCCTCGACATCCTTCCTACTAACGCAACCCATTTATTCCCGTATCATGACCTCGTTTATCTTTCATATAAAATCCGACCACCAAAGGTTAAACCCACAGTTGTGATGCGTAGAAGCTTTAAGAACATAGACAGCGATAGCTTCATGCGTGATCTTAATTGCATTGACTGGGATTGTGTATTTGGTGCTGAGACGATCAATGACAAATTAAACATATTTAATTCTCTTTTGATTGGATTATTTGATGTTCACGCGCCGCTTAGACCTGTAAAAATAAAACATCTCCCTGCTCCATGGTTGACTCATGATATTAAGCTACTTATGGCTAAGCGTAATACTGCAAAGTCTAAATACAAAAAAAAATCCTACGGATGAAAATCTACGTAGGTACAAAACACTACGGAACAGATGTAATAAGTCTTGCAGATATGCTCGGCGTAAATATTCATTCTTCAATTAACTATAGAAATCCCAAAAAAAGTTGTAAGTTTCTGAACGCGATGGGAATAGGAGGACGGCGCACACATCAACACACTGCGACAACTGACTCAAGCAACTACACGGATTTAGAATCTCTAAATATTTTTTTTACATCTGTCAGTCTGGTGGCCAGTAACCCTAAAATGAACACCCTCCATTCGTTATCATTACTTCCTGATCCTTCTACTGTCCCCTTCTGTTTTACAACTGCGGAGGTACGAAAGCATGTGATTGATATAACATCTTATGCCACAGGCAATGACGACATTAGCCGGCGCATGATTTTATTAGCTCTAAATTCAATTCTTCCTACCTTATGTCACATTTTTAATTACTCCTTATCCAGTGAATTCCAGTGAATTCCCTGATGCATGGCGCCATGCACTCGTGATCCCTATCCCGAAAGTATCCAACCCTGTATAATTCTCAAACTATCGTCCAATTTCCATACTTCCTTTCCTTTCCAAAGTCCTGGAACGTATTGTACACCACAACAATATCCTATTTTTTAAAAACGCATTCCAAATTAGCGTTGTAACATTTTGGCGGCAGTGGAAAGGGGTTTTTTCAAATTAGAAATCCCTGGAACGCTAATTCCTATCAGTGCTAAAATCAAGAGCATTGTGTCGTCATCGGAATCTCAGGCTCGCAGCTGCAGTAAACGGAAATGGCGATTATCAAGATCACTCTGGCGTTCTGTGTAATATGAGTCTGGCATTAGATAAAACTTTATAAGTCAATATTTAAACGGGTTTTAGAATTTATTTTGTTTTCTTTGTATAAAATATATGTATTACTTTTAATTAATTATAGTCGTAAAATATATTTCTTTTTTGTTTGGTATTTTAATTATTCATAAAAATGGCGGAATCTAAAGTGCCCAAAATTAATAAAAGTGACTCATTACAAGTCCCATATACCATGGAATTGCCATCAGAATCTGATGACGAAGAAAGACCTTTAAATACAGCAGAACAGAAAAAAAAACAAAAAGGGAAAGAGTTGATTTCAGTACCTGAAATGCATTTAAATATACTTTTAAAATTTATTAAACCTTAAGATGGTTCCAGAGAAACCTAAACTCATTCATCATTAATTGTAATAACGCTTTCGATTTAGCGTCTGATTGGCAAAAGCCTCTTTTATTTAAATTTATTTTGAGTCAATTGTCAGGCAACTTGCTCTATAACGGATTTTTTATCCGATGAACAATTAAAAGAATGTTTAAAAATCCAACTTAGCCAGAGAAAACATTATACACACTTGCTTACCGATTTTTTTTTTTTTAGCTTCACGCTGTATTCCGCACACAGCAGGGTAGGCAGGGGGAAGCTAGTGTTAAGACACTCCATTCCTGACTTTCCGCCGAATTCGGAGGCATTGCGTGTTAAGTGGCGGAACTTAACACTGCGCTTTACCTCGACACCAGAGCGAAGAAAATGTAAACCTGTTTACATTCCTGTAATTCGGTAAGCAAGTGTGTTCTGAAGAAAATGTAGGTCAATATCCCCTCCGAATTGAAACATGTCTGTCACAATTACTGACGGAAATATCGTTAAATTCCACTAAAGTAAAAGAAATTCCAGGCAGAGTAGCAGCTATGAAGGATCTCGCCCTCCACCATTTTGTGATGGGTTTACACCCACGAGTATCCACATTTGTTAGGTGTAGAACACCTAAAAATTTAAATGATCAATATTTATTAAAAAAAATTACATATCTCCTAAATATAAACCTTTTCAACCGATCTTCAAAAGATCTTTGTTAATAATTTTAATAATTATTCACAAAGATCTTTTGAACCGTCCCGACCAATAATTAACAAAAATTCGAGTCAGTATCCTCCCAAGGTCTGTAATTACTGCCAAAATATAGGTCATACAATTGAAAACTGTAGGAAAAGAGAGTATAATAACAGACATTATGGCAGGCCTTCCACTTCGAGAGCTCCTCAAATTATAAATTATTCTCAGGCAATGTCCGAAAACGGTCGCGACGAAGTTGATAACATAAAAAACGAATAGACGTCTCGCAGCGGTTCGTGTGAGACGCCAAACAACAAAACGGACACCAAGTTATCAAGTATATCTGATAAAGTCGCTGTATCTTTTGAAAACACTAAATCCTCTGAATCTTTAAATCCACTGAATTCCTCTGAATCTATAAAATACACTGAATCCGCTGAAATAATGGTCAGCGAGGCCATGTTGAATTTGACTTTTCAAATATCAACGGCGAGCGCACCACGTTTGCGACGAATCGCTATTTTTCCAACCGATCTTGTGCTTTATTGTTTCGAATATTAATCAAATTGTTTTATTAAGTGATTTCTTAATTATTAGAGAATATATTTTAATGGACTTTGTGGAATTAAATTACTTTTAATTGTGACATTTCTAATTCTTGTGTTTCCACGCATATTACAACGTTCTTTTAAAAAACACATGGCTGATTCTGATAATGAAGGACATTCGCCCAGAAGTATATATGAAAACAGTTAATAGTGTGAATAAAACGGATGGCTTGATAACAATAAAAATAAAAATATTTGATTTAGAAGAAGAGATGATTTTATAATCGGATTGGATATGATAAAGAAATTCAAACTAACCCAAAATGAGGACTTGCAGATAGAACAAAAAACAATATCAAATAAAATAGACAGGATGTCTGAAGATAACAGAAATGAAGAAAAGAATATAAAAACATTTGCAATAAATTTCTATGAACACATAGAAACGGAGCAATTTGTAAGTATGACCAGACCATTTAGATAATGAAAAGTAAATTGAGATAGAGAAAATTATAAAGGAATATAAAACAATTTTTGCTAAGGACAAGTATGATATAGGATCAGTTAGAGATTATGAAGCTCACATAGATTTTCTAGTAAATAGATTATCAATTGAAGATAAATTAAAAATTTAAGAGCAAATATCCATGTTACTAAAGAATAATTTAATAGAAGAATTTAGAAAGAATAATTTAAAAGAATAATTTAATACAGTCTTTTCGCCGCTCCAGTGACATTGGCATTTAAAAAAGGTGAAAATAGAAAATCCCGCTTATGTGTAGATTTCAGGGAATTGAACAAAATTGTTGTACCACAAGCTCAACCTTTCCCGTTAATAGATGATTTGATTATAAAAACTAGAAATTGTAAGTATTTTACTACACTGGATATAAACTCAGCATTTTGGGCAACACCGCTAAGGGTGGAAGATAGAAGTAAAACAGGATTTGTTACACAAGATGGCCACTTCCAGTGGACCTGCCTCCTATTAGGCTTGAAAACATCACCAGCAATTTTCCAGAGAAAGAGAATATGCGTAGGCCCCTACGCATACCATAAATGAAAAGGAAAAAGATCAAAGAACTAGATGGCAATTATCGCAAAAAATATTCGATGATGTATGGCGAAGATGGCACAAAGAGTATATAAGTCAACTTTCCGATCGAAGTAAATGGCGCCAATCTAAAGAAAATCGTATCGCTGTGAAGAGTAGACGTGTATTTTGTTAATTACGCAAAACAGTGGATTAGTGCTAATTAACTTTGACTTTTAGCTAAAAAAGTAACTAGACTCATAACTGTGTGAACATTCCTAGTGAGTTATTATTGTTTGCAATTGAAGATAAGGCCGGCGCGCCTGTGCTAGCGAGCGGGGCTACCTGCCTCACACCCGCGGAAGCAGAACGGTTGCTATTTTTTAACTCGCTCGCACACTGACTCCGCGTTAAGCGCATACGCTGCTGCAAGTAAGTTAATACATCGAATATTGCATTATTACCGACAATATAAATATTATAAAAATACTTATTTTGCTCGCTTGAAACTTGCAATATTAATAATGAGCGCAACAAAATCGCCTCCGACTGTCACTGGCGGTGGATCACAACCCGATCTATCAAAATTACACGGGGATAGTACTGGCTCACAGATAACTTTTCGTAAACGAAAACAACCAGCCGATCATGACTGTCAGTGTTCGCAAGAAATTAAATTAATGCGTAGCGAGCTAACCCGTATTACGTTACTATTGGAAACATATACTAGGTCGAGCGCGCAAATGATGGGCCAAATAAATGAATGTATCGCAACGGTAAAAAATGAAATTGCAGATCTTAAGACTTCTCATGAAGATATTAAAAAATTATTCAGCAGTAACATAGCAGAAATTAGCTCTCAAATCCATGATATAAATTCAGCAAATTCAAAAATGTCATTAGAACAAAATAACATAAAATCACAATTAACTAAACTAGAAGTACAATTAAATAACGATGAGAAAAAATTGAATTGCTAGAGACTAATATAAAGGAATTAAAAATATGTCTTGCCTCTGCATCTCCTAATAAAGAAATATACACAAATGAACAAATAATTAGAGGTACAAGATAGGAAAAAGAGAGAAAATAATATTATTATAATGGGAATAGCTGAAAATAACGCCACTAATTAATATACAAGAAAGAAATTTTCAAGATGAGAGTGAAGTGCTTAAAATAATAAGACAGATAAATATAGATATTCTAAAGCCTGTTAAAATGTTCCGCATTGGTAAATACAGTCCTGGAAAAGCCCGTAGGATCAAATTAATAATAAATAAGCCAGAGGCAGCATTATCACTTCTCAAAAATCGTGATAAATTACCAACCAATCTTAAAATGTTTTCCGACCAGACTCCGGCTCAGCAAAAATACTACTTACATATTAAAGAGGAACTGCAGCAACGAAACAGATATCACTATAAAATACGTGAACCAATCATCATTAAAAACCCTCCAAAAAACTCCAATCACCACCATTAGATAAAAGTACAACTAAAACTATAAATTATCAACTAGTTAACGACTATCAAGAATTACACACCGAAAAGTCGCGCTTATCGTTTTTATACTTGAATGCATGAAGTATAAAGAAAAAGGGCAAATTAGATGAATTAAATTGCATTTTTAAAGCTATGCCAACCACTATTCATGCTATATTGCTCACAGAAACTTGGATATCATCAGAAGAACAAGCATTACAGTTGCAGATAGATAATTATACACATTAATTGTAATTACAGGACAGACATGAGAGGAGGAGGAGTGTCAGCTTACATTCATAATAACTTGCAACATAGTGAAATCGAGTCAATATACAGAGGTGGTAATAACTACCTATGGATACATATCGAAAAATGTGCGTTAGACATTGGCGTAGTATACAATCCTGGAGATACAAATTTTGAGCAATTTCTTGAAGACTACGATAACCAATTACAGCAGCGAAAAAGGGCTATAGTGTTTGGAGACTTCAACATCAACCTATTGGAGAATAATAAGAAACTAACAAGATATAAATAAATAATAAATGAATCAGGTCACAGACTACTAAATAAAACAAATACGACATATTGTACACGAGATTCAATTACAAAAAAAATCAATTTTAGATCATGTAAGCACCAACATACAAACAAATTACTTCAACGTTGCCATTATTAACTCATCTTTTTCAGATCATAAACAAATTTACGTTCAAATTAACAAATTTAATACTCCTAGAAAAATTCGTACCACTTATGAAGCAATAGATTACACGAAACTTTATAGCTCTCTAGAATCGAAGGGTTTAAATAGCACAATAAATGATTATGTAGAACTTGAAACTATAATAAAGCAAAATATAATTGACAGTAAAATTATAAAAACTAAAATATTGAACAATATACGAGAAGATTTAATAAACAAGGATATAGATAAAATAAGACAGAGGAACTATTTATGGGCACAATATAAGAACAATCCGGAAGATCAGAAGATAAAAAACGATTTCAATGTAATAATGTATGACACAGCTAATTTAATACAAGAAACGAAAGAGTCATATTACTGTAAACTATTTACAAACAGCGCAAACAACTCAAAAAGAACTTGGAACTTAGTGAATAAACTATCTAAAAATAAAACGATACAAAGTTGTGCTCCCTCAAAAATTATCCTAGACTCAAAAATAATCACCGATACAAATGAAATTTGCAATATTTTCAATAAGTATTTCTCTACAATAGGTTTTTTTTTTTTTTTTTTTTTTTTTTAAATCTAAAAGGAAAGGGCTTTATCGCTAAAGCGAATAAGTCACCCTGGTAGATTTCTTCATATAAATTCTTAACTACGACTATTATCTAACCGAAATAATGCTAGCCTGTAAAGTATTCTAGCTTCATCCGAAAGGGGTGAAGCCAGAACACTGTTACAGTAGCCTAGCTCTCTAAATTTAAGTGAAATCTTATCTCTAAAATCTTGGTTAATTACACATTCTAAAAGCAAGTGAAAAACATCATCTATTGATTTTTTTTTTTTTTTTACAAAAGGTACAAGTGGACTCTGCAGACTTACCCATCAGGTATAAAAACTTATTGCCTGGTACATGACCAGAGCGAATCCTGAGCGCCATAACAGTGTCTCGCCTATTTAAAATTAGATTATCAATCCAAGGAGAACTTAAGGGATGCGGTTGAATCGTTTTATACCAAATTCCCTTCTACAATAGGTTGCCAGTTCTATTATCTAATTAGAAGTAATATAGGCATCTAATTAGAAGTAAAAGTAATAAATGGCCAAAACAACTTATAGAATGGTACCCTAGAGAAGGAAAAAGAAAGAGAGGAAGGCCACCAGAAGGATGGGATGAGGCTTTAAAATCAGCCGCGGGTGCATTGTGGATGAGGAAAACCCACGATCGAGACTTATGGAACGGTCTGGGGGAGGCCTATGCTAACGCAAAACAATCTTCACCGGTGTCAATAATTCAAAACTCTGTATTGTAATGATTTTTAGATTGTTAATAAAGGCTTTTATTATTGTTATTATAACAATAATGGAAAACGACGTCGAAGAAAAGATTATAGGCTATATAGATCATAGAATTGAAATGTGCCTCAAGCCTATATATTATGCCGCATACTTATTAGACCCTGCTGAACAATGGGTAGAGCTTGATGAGAACCAAGATGCAGAAGCCATGCAATTAATTTCTGGGGTTGGACAAAGCAATAGAACCGTCACGCCTAATTAAGCGTCTTGAAGATCAAGAATGGACTTTTGGATCCGAAGATTTTTATGGGAACATACTTATGTATGTATGGGAACACACATGTGTAGAGGAGAGGAAATAAACCTACACTGAGTGAGTAACTGAACTATTAGGTATTCAATTTAAGTATCCTCCATTGATATTGCCTACAGATTGTATATAAATTGATTGTTGGTCACTCACTGAATAAGCTTAGCATTTTCTTTGATTCCTCCTAACCCGATGTAACTTAAGACCAAAAACGGACTAATCAAAGATGGCGCATCGACTCAAGTCAAGAAATGCACTTTATTTCATATTTTTGTGGCTGGCGATGATCATATCCCCTGCATACGTTATAACAAACTAACAAATTTAAGCAATTGGTTTATATTTCGAAAATGTACAAGCGTTCGTCTTAAACAAGATCAATGGAAATTAGTAATATATTATGATATGGCTCCCTATTGGCAAGATACAGAATTAGTCGGTGAATACATAGACCATCACGACGGCTCATGTTTAATCGATACCAATAATCTCTCAATGTGAATTCGTTCTTCTTGAGTTACACCACGGGTTCACCCAACTCGAGCACAACAGTGGCATTCTGCTCGGTCAGCAACTCTGTGTTGGATTTATTGCAATTACGCTATTCGGCGTACTCGATCAAAATTTCGCTGAACAGAATGTTAGAGATATACAAGTTTTGAGAGATAAATCCTTATGGAAAAACCAAACTTCTGTTGTAAAAGCGGAACTTAATCTGATCAAAGGAGTAGAGAGATTGTCCAATAAACAAAAGTCTGTTTTAATCAGCGTCTAAATAATTTGCTCATTGGAAAGGCCATACTTACATACTCTACTTTTCTAAATAATTCCCAGTATTATTCGAGCATTTATCGTATCTTGGGAGCAGCTTTTGTATGCCATCGTCTACTGCTTCATAGTCGTTTTCACTTTGTCAACAGCGTACTTACTGTGCGAATTTATGAAAACTGCGACGCGCAATTCAAAACGAAAGGCGTGGCATGCTGAGTGCAGGTGTCGTAATACTCCACGATACTGCCCGTCCATACACAGCGAATCGAACATAAGACCTTATCACTTCTTGTGGCTAGATGTGGCCTTATCACTTTTCTGGCTTCAAGATACGATAAATGCCTCAATAGTAATGGGAATCAGACGAGCACCCATATATCAAAAATCATAACCCTAACTGTAACATCAAGTTATAAAAATACTTGGACAGAATTACGTAACATGAATATATTCTTATTTTTCTGCTTACGCTCCGTACGAGTCATATGTGTAGATCATGTTAAAGGTGAACAATTAATTACGTCTGGAAATTCGCTAAACGATGAATGCATTATCAAAGGGCCTACGTTTACGATTTATCCACAAAAAAGCTTATCAAATATTATGAAACAAAAGCTGACGTCATCAATATCCATATCCCTTTTATGAATAATATAATCGATCTATCAATACTTATTTCCTCAACCGAGACTCACTTAATGTCAGATCATTTGAAAGAAATAGAAGAAATCAGCAAAGAAATATATGGCATGAAAACCAGCGCTAACGGATCCAGTGGTATCACAATGTACACCACTATGTTCCAGCCCACGGTTCCGTGTATTACTGAGAGTGTCGTGAACCCATGTCATGCCATCAGTGTCAGTAAGTGCGCTCTTTATCAAATGAGACCACGTGTGCAAAAGCGAGCCAATCACGTGCGCGTGCAGACAAGGCTACTTAGCCTATTTGTCAAAGAGTATTTAGCTTAGGTTAGCTCTCTATAACAGGTTTATAGTAGTTTTTTTTTAAATAAATAAGTTCTACCACTTTGCAACTTTCACTTGTAAATTTCACTTTGCGAAATTTAAGCAAAAATTGCTTTATCACTTCCCTCATCTATCCTTCATTTTCTGGCCCGGGAGCATGCATGAAAACCAGCGCTACCGGATCGAGTGGTATCACAATGTACACCACTATGTTCCAGCCCACGGTTCCGTGTATTACTGTGAGTGTCGTGAACCCATGTCATGCAATTAGTGTCAGTAAGTGCGCTCTTTATCAAATGAGACCACGTGTGCAAAAGCGAGCCAATCACGTGCGCGTGCAGACAAGGCTACTTAGCCTATTTGTCAAAGAGTATTTAGCTTAGGTTAGCTCTCTATAACAGGTTTATAGTAGTTTTTTTTTTAAATAAATAAGTTCTACCACTTTGCAACTTTCACTTGTAAATTTCACTTTGCAAATTTTAAGCAAAAATTGCTTTATCACTTCCCTCATCTATCCTTCATTTTCTGGCCCGGGAGCATGCATGAAAACCAGCGCTACCGGATCGAGTGGTATCACAATGTACACCACTATGTTCCAGCCCACGGTTCCGTGTATTACTGTGAGTGTCGTGAACCCATGTCATGCAATTAGTGTCAGTAAGTGCGCTCTTTATCAAATGAGACCACGTGTGCAAAAGCGAGCCAATCACGTGCGCGTGCAGACAAGGCTACTTAGCCTATTTGTCAAAGAGTATTTAGCTTAGGTTAGCTCTCTATAACAGGTTTATAGTAGTTTTTTTTTTAAATAAATAAGTTCTACCACTTTGCAACTTTCACTTGTAAATTTCACTTTGCAAATTTTAAGCAAAAATTGCTTTATCACTTCCCTCATCTATCCTTCATTTTCTGGCCCGGGAGCATGCATGAAAACCAGCGCTACCGGATCGAGTGGTATCACAATGTACACCACTATGTTCCAGCCCACGGTTCCGTGTATTACTGTGAGTGTCGTGAACCCATGTCATGCAATTAGTGTCAGTAAGTGCGCTCTTTATCAAATGAGACCACGTGTGCAAAAGCGAGCCAATCACGTGCGCGTGCAGACAAGGCTACTTAGCCTATTTGTCAAAGAGTATTTAGCTTAGGTTAGCTCTCTATAACAGGTTTATAGTAGTTTTTTTTTTAAATAAATAAGTTCTACCACTTTGCAACTTTCACTTGTAAATTTCACTTTGCAAATTTTAAGCAAAAATTGCTTTATCACTTCCCTCATCTATCCTTCATTTTCTGGCCCGGGAGCATGCATGAAAACCAGCGCTACCGGATCGAGTGGTATCACAATGTACACCACTATGTTCCAGCCCACGGTTCCGTGTATTACTGTGAGTGTCGTGAACCCATGTCATGCAATTAGTGTCAGTAAGTGCGCTCTTTATCAAATGAGACCACGTGTGCAAAAGCGAGCCAATCACGTGCGCGTGCAGACAAGGCTACTTAGCCTATTTGTCAAAGAGTATTTAGCTTAGGTTAGCTCTCTATAACAGGTTTATAGTAGTTTTTTTTTTAAATAAATAAGTTCTACCACTTTGCAACTTTCACTTGTAAATTTCACTTTGCAAATTTTAAGCAAAAATTGCTTTATCACTTCCCTCATCTATCCTTCATTTTCTGGCCCGGGAGCATGCATGAAAACCAGCGCTACCGGATCGAGTGGTATCACAATGTACACCACTATGTTCCAGCCCACGGTTCCGTGTATTACTGTGAGTGTCGTGAACCCATGTCATGCAATTAGTGTCAGTAAGTGCGCTCTTTATCAAATGAGACCACGTGTGCAAAAGCGAGCCAATCACGTGCGCGTGCAGACAAGGCTACTTAGCCTATTTGTCAAAGAGTATTTAGCTTAGGTTAGCTCTCTATAACAGGTTTATAGTAGTTTTTTTTTTAAATAAATAAGTTCTACCACTTTGCAACTTTCACTTGTAAATTTCACTTTGCAAATTTTAAGCAAAAATTGCTTTATCACTTCCCTCATCTATCCTTCATTTTCTGGCCCGGGAGCATGCATGAAAACCAGCGCTACCGGATCGAGTGGTATCACAATGTACACCACTATGTTCCAGCCCACGGTTCCGTGTATTACTGTGAGTGTCGTGAACCCATGTCATGCAATTAGTGTCAGTAAGTGCGCTCTTTATCAAATGAGACCACGTGTGCAAAAGCGAGCCAATCACGTGCGCGTGCAGACAAGGCTACTTAGCCTATTTGTCAAAGAGTATTTAGCTTAGGTTAGCTCTCTATAACAGGTTTATAGTAGTTTTTTTTTTAAATAAATAAGTTCTACCACTTTGCAACTTTCACTTGTAAATTTCACTTTGCAAATTTTAAGCAAAAATTGCTTTATCACTTCCCTCATCTATCCTTCATTTTCTGGCCCGGGAGCATGCATGAAAACCAGCGCTACCGGATCGAGTGGTATCACAATGTACACCACTATGTTCCAGCCCACGGTTCCGTGTATTACTGTGAGTGTCGTGAACCCATGTCATGCAATTAGTGTCAGTAAGTGCGCTCTTTATCAAATGAGACCACGTGTGCAAAAGCGAGCCAATCACGTGCGCGTGCAGACAAGGCTACTTAGCCTATTTGTCAAAGAGTATTTAGCTTAGGTTAGCTCTCTATAACAGGTTTATAGTAGTTTTTTTTTTAAATAAATAAGTTCTACCACTTTGCAACTTTCACTTGTAAATTTCACTTTGCGAAATTTAAGCAAAAATTGCTTTATCACTTCCCTCATCTATCCTTCATTTTCTGGCCCGGGAGCATGCATGAAAACCAGCGCTACCGGATCGAGTGGTATCACAATGTACACCACTATGTTCCAGCCCACGGTTCCGTGTATTACTGAGAGTGTCGTGAACCCATGTCATGCCATCAGTGTCAGGAAGTGCGATCTTTATCAAATGAGACCACGTGTGCAAAAACGAGCCAATAACGTGCGCGTGCAGACAAGGCTACGTCGCCTTTTTGTCAAAGAGTATTTAGCTTAGCTTAGCTCTCTATAGCAGTTTTATAGTAGTTTTTTTTTTAAATAAATAAGTTCTACCACTTTGCAACTTTCACTTGTAAATTTCACTTTGCGAAATTTAAGCAAAAATTGCTTTATCACTTCCCTCATCTATCCTTCATTTTCTGGCCCGGGAGCATGCACAAGCCAGCGCGTACAGTGTTATGTATCGTTGCATTAGCAAATTTTATTATAGGCATTTTTACATTATTTCATCAGTTCGGGTAAGACTAGCAATCACACATTACATCAATTAGCAGCTAGTTACTTTTAAGTAACTAGCTACTAATGCTATAATGCTAGCTACTAATAGATTTATCTATCAATCAATACTTTATATCCATTGGGGCCAGTCGTGGCGCAGTGACACAAACGGGTGACATCTTAGTTTAAATTCCAAAAAAACGAAATGTATCGAATTTATTTTGCCCAATGTCAGTAGCATTTTCAATTTTGTCGAGAGTAGACGTCGCGCTGGCGTGACCAAAATAATAACATTGCCGTCATTACGGCCGGTCGCGATGAGCTAGTTATCTATGCGTAAGGTACGTATGACGATATCAATTGTTAAGGCGAAGCTATTGACTATATTTCATAATGGATACAATTAAGTTAACAACGCAGAAAGAACGAGAGCTATACAGTTGGTATTGGAAAGCCCATGTCAAGAAAAAAAGAAAAGAATGCGTTTTTCGATACCAAAAAATGTATTAACTTCTAAAAGTTCATCCCTGTTGTGAATATAACACAAGCTGCTCTTTTATAAACAAGTCTTAATGCCCATACATATGGACTTATGGCATTCAGCTATGGGGCTCAGCTATGCCAAAAAGAGTAATATTGAGATTATACAGCGTTTCCAGAATAAAGTACTTAGACGCATAGTCAAAGCAGCATGCATACGAAATGAAGATCTCCATCGGGACCTAAAAATGGATTTCGTAAATAACCCAACTAAACAAATATACCGAAGCTATCGAATGGGCCAGTCGTGGCGCAGTGGCACGAACGTGTGAAGGTCAACGACTGGTTGTGGGTTCGATTCCTACTCGAGGAGTGGGAATATTTAATATTTCCATTTCCTTCGCTCCGGTGACGAGGCAAACCGCGGCGTTAACATCTGCTACTTAACATGCAATGCCTCCTGCCGGAAAATGGGAAACGGAATCTCTAAACACTAGGTTGCCTCTCTGTCTCTGCCTACTCTGCAGTATACGGGATATAGTCAAGTTACAAAAAATAATAGTATAAATAAGTTTAAAAAATAAATAAAACATGACTAACTTGGCCAATCCATCGAGCGTGGCTTCCAATAAGGCGGAGTGGGGCGCAGTTTTCAATATGCCAAAGTATATGTGGAAGACGGTCTTAGTGACCTCCGTGAGTATCTTCTGCCGCGCGTCTTCGCTCTCCTGAGCTTCTGTTTCTAGGAGCTCGCGTTCCACTTCTTTTAATTTCTTTGCTCTCTGAAAATTCATATAAAATATTCATTTATTTTGATTCTTTATTACACCAAAGTAATTACACTAGTAGGAATGTACAAAAAATACAACATATGGTGTAAAAGCGGATTTATCACCACAGGTGATCTCTTCCAAGCAACTCTATAATATATATAAAACCCAGATAGGGTTTTCATGTAAATATTGAAATTATTAGTATATTTATGAAAAAGTCAGAGAGACAATTTTCTACTACCTATATAGCAAATAGCCATTTAAAAATACAAGCCTACCTAGGAAATTGGAAAAGACATTTAGAAAACGTGTAATTTCAAATTTTTATACATTTTTTAAATGTCTTCTTCATTTTTCTTTGTATGTGAATAACACTTTAAAAATGTTAACAGTAACAAGCCTACCTTCTTCTCCTTCTTAGACAAGTTAATGATCCTCTTCTTATGCTTCTCCGCCTTCTTCTTCATCGCATTCACCTCGGAGTCCTTGTCCAGCCTCACGCTGTGCAGCCGCAGCGCCAGCAGCGCGCGCAGCGCGGCGGGGGCGAGGCGCGCGCCGCGCGTGCGCACTATGCGCCCTATCAGACGCACCACCTGTGGAGAGAACAGACACTAGAGTGAACTGTTAACTAGGAGGAACTAGAGAAAGAGGCCCTTCAAATATTACGTTAGTAGATTTATTACAAGTATTATTTACCCATATTCCCCATTATGATCCCACAGTTTATTTTTGAACTTTTTACTTAGGCACCAGCCAGTATGATGATAATATCATGGGTTCTAATACTAAAAACAAACAAATATTGCAACCTCAATCCTTCGTAACCCAAAAAAAACCTATATACAAGGCAAGACATGTTTTTTCTTGGCCAATATTAATAAATATGTATATCTGTCTACCTTCCTCTAACATTAACTATTAAATATATACTTACAGTAAGAGTGATCTCTCCTCTCGTGTCCTCCTTAAACAGTTGTTCACAGCATTCACTGACGATGTCTCTCGCGTGTGTAGAGAGTAGAGGCACTACGCTCTGCGCTATATTTGTAGCGTAGTTGAAGTAAGGCTTGGAGGACAGCATGGAACACATGCAGCGGAGAGATAGAACACCTAGTGATGTTTGAGACTCGTCTGGCTTACTGTGAATGGATAATGGAAAAAATATATATTATATTACATTATACATTTCTCCAGTGTCCAGTGCCACAAGCGTGTGACTGTAAACGACTGGTTGTGGGTTCTATTCCCACTCGAGGGGTGGAAATATTTAATATTTCCATTTACTTCGCTCTGGTGTCGAGGTAAAGCGCGGCGTTAAGTTCCGCCACTTAAAACGCAAGCCTCCGAATTCGGCGGAAAGTGGGGAACGGAGTGTCTTAACACTAGGTTTTCTCTGCCTGGGTAGGCACAGCAGGGTGCTGTGTGCGGGATACAGCGTGAAGCTTAAAAAAAATGTGCACATCGTTTAGTGGAAAAAAGGGTACAGGGAACGATGTACATTATATAGTACGATGTACATTACATAGTATTCCGTGGTGGAGCAGTTGGCCAACATCTGACTGTAATCGCGATGAATGTGGGTTTGATTCCCACTCGAGGGGATGAGTATATTTTATTTTTTTCGCCCCGGTTACAAAATACAAAACAATGCTCCGTTACTCGACACGCAGTGTCTCGAAAATTTTGGGCGAAAAGTGGGGACGAAGTGTCTTGATATTAGGTTCCCTCTGACTATCCCGCTATGCGGGAAAAAGCGTGAAGCTAAATAGAAATAAAGTATGTTAAAACAAAGTAGACATACCGGTGGTCACCCTTCTTTCTTCTGAGAACATTTGTAGCCTTCTCCAGCCTCTGTAAATATCTCTTGTAGAACTCCAGCAGTTCTTTTTCATATTTATATAAAGCTAGCGTGTCCTTTTTTACTGAAATTTAATAAAATTAACTAATCATTTTAAGAAATATATAAATAATATAGGGTGTGGTGGTACGTCTAAATGTGAACATGATTGGTTATGGGTTCGATTCCCACTGGGAGGAATGATATTAAAATTTATTATAATACTAGCGGCCCGCTCGCGGCTTCGCTGCGTGGACTGCCTAATTGTTTCGTTAAGTTGCAACCCTCGGGGGTGGATTTTTGAAAAATAAAGTATCTTTGACCTTCGATTATCTACTATATTTATTCCAAAAATTCATTACAATCGGTCAAGTGGTTTAGTTTTTTCAAATAAACTTTCATCCTCTATATCAACCCTTTAGCGGTTAAAAAATAAGTAGTCTATGTTAGACCCATAGTTATTTACTACTTTCATTCTAAATTTCATCCAAATCGGACTAGTAGATTAGCCGTGAAAGCGTGACAGACAAACACACAGACATTCGCATTTATAATATAAGTATGGATATTTAAATTATTTTTATTTTCTGGTTTTGGTAATACAATGCACGACGTTCAATTACGACATACTATGATAAGATAATATCTAAATCATTGAATTAAAAATATATTCGAGATTTAAATTACAAAATTATTATAAAGCCGTCATGATTTGTTGCACTTTGTAAATGCTATGATTATGGGTTCGATTCCCACTCGGGGGAATGGTATTTAAATTATTTTCATTCCGTCACTATGGTGGCACAAAGTGCGACGTTAAGTTTCGCCACACATTTAACATTCAATGTCTAGAATTCAGGCGACAAATTTAGATCAGAGTGTCTTAAAAATAGATTTTTTATTATCTCGATTTTGAGTTTCTGATTAACCTGTGCATAAAAAACTGAAAAAGAAACAAAAAAAAAATCATAATTATATCTTACATTTAATATTAGCATAGTCCTGATGTTTAATCTGGTAATCGGGTATAATATCTCTGAACACCTCCGCGGCGGACAGCGTGGCCAACTTCCGCACCGACATCAGGTTGGGGGTGCCGTCCTTGAGCTTCTCCTCCATTAGGTATAATATTGGAAATAGATTCTTTAACTGGAATGTGTTATGAAATATAAGTAGAAAGAAAGAAAGAAAAGTTTTATTTGTAAACATCTTAGTGAGACAGCACTAACTTAAACAGTAATTAAAAAAGAAAAAAAACAAAAACATAAAATAACAATACAATTAAATAATATCTTATTAAGATTACAAAACAAAGTATAAATAACTCAAAACAAAATGCTGCCTACACAGCAGTACGATGTTACAAAAAGGGGATTCACTCAGCATATGCTGTCGTTTTAGGAATCCCACACACAGAGGAAAAAAAATAATATATATAAGTTAAGGGGTTTTTCAGGCGCTTTCCTTCAGAGTGAACATAATGTCAAAAATGGAGACATTGCGTGTTGGAAGGCGGAACTTAACGTCGCGTTTTGTTTTATCGTTTCAAAATAATCTTTCCTACGAATGTTGTCAAATTATGCAATTTATTATAATTATTTTTATTATTTCGATTTATTTCTTTTGGAGTATGTTATTTTGGTAAAGAAATTAAATTATTGTAAATATATTAATTTTTAAATTATTTCCATATAAGCAACAATTACAGAATTAAAAATAATCATCAATCAATGTTAATAAAAATAAAGAAAATAAACTTCTGTTGTTGTTTTTATTTCTTAACATCCTTTTTATTTTATTTTTTAGCTTCACGCTGTATCCCGCACACAGCAGGGTAGGCAGAGGGAACCTAGTGTTAAGACACTTCGTTCCCCACTTTCCGCCAAATTCGGAGGCATTGCGTGTTAAGTGGCGGAACTTAACGCCACACTTTGCCTCGACACCAGAGCGAAGGAAATGGCAATATTAAATATTTCCACTTCTCGAGTGGGAACCGAACCCACAACCAGCCGCGTTTACAGTCACACTTACGCGCCCCTGCGCCACGTCTGGCGCATTTACTGTCTGCGTTCTTAACATTCAAATATATTATAATTTAAATTACTCATTTCTATCGTTACTTGGTAAGACAAAGCACGATGCTAAATTCCGCCAGCAGGCAATGTCTCAATTTCGGGCGGAATGCAGATAAAATATTTATGCTAACAACAAAAATACGTTGTAATAAAGCGTATAAGAATTTCGACGCAGCGGATAGTAGACCGCATCGCTCAGTGGTGAGAGCGCCTGAACGGTATTCAGGAGGCGTAGGAATTCAAATCCCGCTGCGTTCAAATTTTTACACGTTTTCTAAAATGTCTTTTTAATTTTCCTAAGTGTGGAATAACACTTTAAAAATGTTAAAAATATTTTTGTTGTTCTTAATTTCATTGGATATGAAATTATATAGGTCGTAATAGCGCAGTGGGGCAGGATCTTATTATAACTCAATTGGTTGTGGGTTGAATGTTACTCGCAGCAATACAACAATATTTTAATTATTTTAATTTTTGAGACTCTGATAAGGCAGACCACCGCAATGAGACATAGTGATCCATTATTCCATAGTGATGGACGCATTGCGTAGTGACGCAATATCTCAAATTTAATAATGGAATATCTTAACACTAGGTTCTCTGTCACCCTACTCTTAAGAGAAGAAACGTAATGGTGATGCCGTCAAAACGTTTGGTCAGTTTCCAAGAAGTGCGGGTTCGAATCTCGCCGCGTTCGAATTTTTAAACCTTCAATTTTCTAAATGTGCAAATAGCACTTAAAAACCTTAAAAGCACACACTCACTTTTTTCTCAGGGCTTTCAAGTAAAGAAGAACAAAGTGCCCCTATTCTAAATTTCTCATGTTGCAGTCTGTCCCGTCTCGCTGCTAACAGTTGTACTGTTGTAATTTCATCACCTTCCCCCTTTTCTGGTTCTTCAGGTGCCTCATTTTCATCACCACTTGTTTCCCCGAATTGTAAATCATCCTCATCATATTCTGCCTCGCTTTCTGATTCTTTTGTATCTTTTTCTTCATCTGATTCAGTGTCTAAATATTTAGAGTATGTATTAGGTAAATATAAGTATATTATATAAAATTATTTAAGCCATTGAGGCAGAGTGTTATACATAGTACCTGGCTATGTTATGCAATTGCATAAACGTGGGCTTGTGGGGTCGTGGGTTCGATTTCCGCTCGGGGGAAATTCTTTTTTCAGACATTACAATCAACAAGCAACAAAAATAACATATTTTGCTATGAAAATAAAATATTGAAGGATTCACAAGCTTGTAGTGTTCTAATTACACTATGTTAATACTCAATTATGTTTTTGAGTATAGATTCAAAATTATTTTACACATAAGAAACATAACAATGCCTAGGTTGATAAATGCTAATATTTTGATGGTGGTTCTAACATGACACACATTTGTTAACGGCAAAATAGAAGCATTTGCCATACTATTGCCATCTTTATTTCCCTTAACCTATAAGTAAATATTAGATATTTTTTCATTTTACTTTGAAAGGAAAAGACACAAATTCATTAGTACTAAAACGGCATCAAAAATGTCTGTTTGATTGTATTAAATGTATAATACAAGGGTTATGATCTCTATATGCATTATATTAAAATATGTTCTTTTGGAAGTTAGCACGGGGCGGCACAACCTGACAGCGACTGCCTGTATATGCAATATTTTTGGGTTTGATTCCCACTCAGGGGAATGATATATAAATTGTTTTCATTTCTCCGATGTGGTCAATAAGACTAAATACATTAAGGTTTGCCACTCAACAAGAACTGAATTATATTACACAGATTTACGATATCTGAAGACTGATTTCTTATATTATTGCTTATAAGTATATTATTATTTAAGATGCTAATCAAACTCCTTTGTGTCTTTTCAATCCAATATAACATTGTTATAATAATTAGAAGTTATGTTCAAAACACTATAATGATTATAGAATTAAACTGAACTTAACACTAACCTTCATGTTCCTCAGCCCTTTCCACCACTCCATCTTTGGTCTTAATAGGAAGCAACGGCCTAAGTTTCTTGACTGGCCTTTCAGCAAGTTCCTTTTCATATTTTTCTTCCATGTCACTGTTTTCTGTATCACTATTAGAGTCACTGTCACTATTTAGATCTGAGTTAGTATTTTTTACAGGTTTCGGTAATTTCTCTTTCTTCTTTCTTTTTGTTCCTTGTCTGTAAATTTTATATTACATACATTATTTTTTAATATATAAGTACCTGTTAATTGTGTATTAAGCAAGGAGAGTAGCATGAAGCAGTGCCTGTCACATATATGTAAAATTCTTTCAAATTTTAATGAAGAACAGAGCAGAGAGAGAGAGAGAGTAGCTCAACCAATGAAGATGAGTTTTAAATTATTACAAGAGGGTTACTTAAACTTACATAGTCACAAATAGCAGCCACTACTCCAAGTGAATACACATTGTACTGCTGCATCACTATATTTTTATCTTCTTTATGTAAATAGTTAAATTAAATGTAATCAAACTAAATATTTTTCCTTTGAAAAATATTTCCTACCATATTAGTATTTAAGAAAATGTTTTAAGATACTATATAAGTACACAAAAGAAATAGATGGTTAAAGCAAAACTTTATATGGAATAAACAAAGAATATAAAAAGAATGATAAATATATTCATACTTATTTTCTTTTTCCTTTTCTGGGACATTGGATAACAATTGAGGTTGCTTGGCCAGTCTAGTGGCTATGTACTGCTGTTCCTCTTCATCCAACATGTCAGCCCATTCATTACTCGACGATTCACTCTCGCTACTGTACTCAGGCTGTACTTGTGTTGGTTGTTTTTGTTTTTGCAATTTTTGCCTGTGACGCTGTAACTTCAGCTTACCTTGCTTCTTCATTTTATTAGTTGTTTGGTTATTTCGTTTAACTTTACTAATTTTACTTTTACCCTTTTTCTGTAAACAAAGTTTTTGAAGAGGTTAATAGAAATATTGAAAATAATGAATTATATTAATATTAATAATAGAATATTTACCGCCATTTTTAGTTATTTAATATGAACAAGTGAACAATAAGTTATTATTTATAATAATATAAAAATATAGAATAGAAACAACGTGGGTTCGTCGTGCACTACCGATATTTATTTTTGTGTGACATTGACAATTGACAACAGGTATCAAATATGACATTTAAAGCTCAAGCTACAAATACGTTTCATTTCACCGAAATAAAATTCTATCTTTTATATTTTTTAATGGTTTAAACGTAAATGATACATTTTTGTCATGATTTTTGTAATAAAATATATAAGTATTTAAAATTATATATTTTATTGTAGTGAAAAGTACAGAAGAATCATCTAAATTAACAAAGTACAAACACGAATGATGCGTAAAACGAATAAAACAAGTTTTGTTGTGAGTATATGCCGTTTTTGAATGTACTCAAACTTTCTAAACGTCAAGTCAGTTATAGGACCTCGAAACTTTCTTGTGCTTTGAAATTCTTGTTTTTCTAGTTTTCCATACTTTGAATAATTCTATGACACACCTATTTATATTCTTTAACTGACATTTTTATTTAGAATAGTGTTGAAATTTATAATTTTATTATGTGAGACGAAGTATTCGTAAAATACATAACGTGATGGTGCCTCAACAGCAACGAAGGAGACGCCGTAGGGCTCCGGTATCGCGAACTGCTGAAAGAAGAGTTGTGGTTGTAAGAGGTGCTGGTGGATTTGGATTCACGATTGCAGGCCAAAGACCTTGCGTTGTATCTGCAGTTGCTTCGGGAGGGCCAGCTGAGAGGGCTGGTCTACGAGCTGGGGATGCGTTAATAGCAGTTGATGGGGCGAGTGTAGCAAGAGCACCTCATGCCTCAGTTGCACGTCTTGTTGCAGCAGCACCAGGACCTATTGCGTTAAGTGTAGCCCCTAGAGAAGCTCCCCCTACTGACACTGAGGATACGGAGCCTGAGGAGAGGGCTAGGACCAGGAGACGGTACCCTCCACCTCGTCGTAGACCCCAACCAGCAATGCTACATCACCCAGGTAAATATTAATAATTTATTTGTGTTATAATATATACATAGATGTGATATTTAAACATATTCATTTTTTTAATTTATAAGTTATTGGTGGAAGAGGTTAGCGATTGAATTATGTATTATTTATGAATAATAATTTTAAAACTTTTGAATATTAAGTGATACAATCAGAGAAAGTGAATTTATTGAGTAAAAATTTGCTAGTGAAAAGTTTAAATTTAGAGAAGATTTATAGAACTTTATAGGTATGCTATAGGAAAATTAAATACTATTGAATTATGCTGTTAAATTTTATATATGCCTACTGACTTTTACTTATTATATATAAATTAATCTTATTACATACAATAATAATTTCATTATTGTAACATACACTTTAGTATTTTTCATTAATAATAATATTATAATTTTTGCAGTGCTTGTACACACATAACATAAAATAATTAGTAAAAAGAAATAATGTTCTTTTACATAATTTACATAAAAATACAGATGTAGACCATTGTGATGCAATGGGTAAAGAACAACAGAAAAAAAAAATCAACTATGATTTGTCCCACTTCCCTGCTAGGGTTGTTAGAGAGAATATATAGAATTAAGACACTATTCTTCCCATTATGTCTAGAATTGATGTTGATTGGGAAATCAGAATTCTGCTTTGTTTTACTAGTCCAAAATGAATATAATTTTAATATAGTTATTTCTCCAAGTAGGATTCAATTCTTCAACCAAATCATGTTTACAGTCGCTCATTGTCTTACTGCACCACACTAGCCTCTGTTTAACAATTAAATTCTTTTCTTTAAGAGTAAATAATATAGATGAGCTTCTAATATGTTTATTACATAGATGATAATAAAGCTATGTATATGAAAAGTATATAGTGGATTGTGGCCAGTCGTGGCCCAGTGGCACGAGCATGTGACTGTAAACGACTGGTTGTGGGTTCGGTTCCCACTCGAGGAGTGGAAATTATATTTCCATTTCCTTCGTTCTGGTGTCGAGATAAAGCGCGGCGTTAAGTTCCGCCACTTAACACGCAAGCCTCCGAATTCGGCGGAAAGTGGGGAACGGAGTGTCTTAACACTAGGTTTCCTCTGCCTACCCCGCTATGTGTGGGATACAGCGTGAAGCTAAAAAAAATAGTCAAAAAATATGTATAAATGTAATATTTAGTTAATGTAAACATAATTTTTACAGAAATATAAATCACATATGGAATTTCATATGTAAGTGTATTTAACACTATTTAATCACTGTGTTTTATGTTTTGCACTATATTTTTTTCATTTTTGCAAATTTTATTTGTACGCAGAACACCCTGTTCTTGCTTTTTTTCACTTACTGTTCTATAAACACTGTAGATAATGACATTTTTTACCTGATAATTTAATGATATTATGGGAGTTTATATTTTATAAATACAATGGTTTTGCATTATTAGATGGCGTTCAATTGCACCATGACCTATATAGTTTTATGGATTCTGTTTTTCCACTATTTTTAAATGTTTGTATTTTACCCCTTCATTCTGCAATCATATTAGAAAGTTATTCAAATTAGACACAAAGTACTTTAGCTTTCAAATTCAAAATCAAAGATTTATGAATAATATTTTTACCACTTTCGTATGTCGTATTAACAATGTTTATAGCTAAAAAAATATTATTCTGTTTCAGGTTGTCACGCAGCTCCTAGCACATCAGGTGTAAATGAAATCTTACAAAATTTAAATCACGCGCAACTAACCCCTAGTCATATAGCTAGACTGGAGTGTCGAGCAGTTGTCGGATACTTAGGAACGATAGAAACACCTCAAGCATCAGCTAATGCTGCGCCTGGCAATGTAAGAACCGCAGTACGAAAGTTGAGGCAAGAGAGACGCACTGCGGCCCCTGTTCTACTCTCTGTCCTACCCAATGCGTTGCTATTACGGCGTCAAAACGCCGTAGTTCTAGCCCAGTATCAAAGGGAAAGAATTGTTTACGCAGGCTGTGGCTCAGATGCAGATAGACGGTTCTTCGGTCTGGTAACATCAGCCGAAGTTACCGACGTAGAGGCTGAAGCGTCGCACAGCTGCCACGTGTTCGCTGTCGACTCGCGTTTGGCTGAACACGAGGCTCATATTGCCAGAGCAAGGGAGTTCCAAATATCTTGTACTAGAGATCCTGTTGCTGAAAGATGTTTAGAGTTTCCTCCGTCAGCAGAATATGTTGTGGGTGTTATACGCGGAATGTACTCCTTGCCACCAGACGATTGCGCTAGTCCTGCTATACAGCAGATATCGAAGCTGGCGGTGAAGGGAGACAGCCCGGCAATAGGAAATTTTTCAAGGAATAATAGACCTGTATTTAGAGTACCGCGAGATAGAAGACCGTGCAGGCATGAGGAAGTCAGGATTGAACCTGAATTTGTAGCTAATTCACCCCAGCCCAGTAATCACAGCGAAATAACTACCACGTCCAGTAATAGTGATTCTGGTATAGGATTCCACAATGACTGCAGAAACATTGCCGATAGGATACTAGTAGTTGACTTTGCTGGACAGCCAGCAGCACCTAATAGATTTCGACAGGATGTACCGCGGCGACCGATTGGCTTAGTAGGTTGTAGCAGCTTCGAAACAGAAGGATCGTTTTTGTCCAACACTACTCCGGTCGTAGATGGGTTTGGTGGTCAAGGCAGGCCTTTGAACATGGACGATGTCATTCTCAACGCGAACGATCTGCCGCGTCCTGTGAATATGAGAAGCGATGAAGATACCTACAATTATAACAACATATACGGCAATCTTCCATCCAGTTCTAGAAATTTTAATGGTGGCTTATATGATCAGGTGTATACAGAAAATGAAGGGCACTACGAGTTTGTGCCTTCGCAGTTAGAAGTGGACGATATTGACCGAGTATCAGAAGCTTTTAACTCGGTCGATATTTATGAGGAAAGGCAACGAAGAGTGGATTACCAGTCGAATGAATCGGTAGAAAACGTGACAGTGATCTCTGGGACTAGTAAAGCGAGTGTGGATTCGGTGTCAATGTATTCTTCTAGAAGTCACGAGGAAGCTCGGCCTTCTAGAAGGAAACATTTGCAAGCGTCGTTGGATGATATGCTGGTGTTGGGGTTACGAGACCCCCCGCAAGAGGATAAGGATGATGAGAAGTTTCTTCATCCTGCTACGGTGAAATGCAAGGTTATTTATTTATTATTGAATTGTAATTTTTATTTATATTAATTAATTTAAATTTGCAACTTAAAATAAATTACATACTTCATTTACATCATAATTAATGTGGCATTGTCTTGATTAAAAAAAATAAATAAAAAAATAGCAAATACTTTTGAAAAGCTTTATTTACCTTTTAAGCAGCAGTTTTACAAATATATTCAAAAGCATTTTTACAAATATATTCCAAGCAAACATATATAAAAAGATGTTCTTAATTTAAATATAAATGACATTTACATATAAATTACATAAAAGTGATTAAATATCCTACGCATATCTACAAAAAGTTTAAAATTATTTTATTAACAAATTAAATCCATTTTCAGATAAGAAAATCGAAACCTCTCAACATAATATCTAAAACGAAGCACATTCTTACTGGAAAAGGGGACAAAGAGAAAAAACAGAGCGAGGAGAAAATAGACCGGCGGAGAGCATTGAGTGCGAGTGCGGGGGACGTGTCAGGAGTGGGAGAGAGAGACGGAGACCTCCTACCAGCGGCCGCTAGCGAACCTGACCTTAGGGATTCTCAGGTTAGTCATGTAGCTTTTAGTATTTATCCTAGAAAGATAATCTGTACAATTTACGCGTTTGTATAATATTTTTTTTGACTATATCGTTTATATAACCTGTGATTAAAGAAAATTATTCCCATTTTTTTTATTTTAAGGCGATGTCTAATGTTTTTATTTTTGTCGATTTTAACAAACAATTGAAGATATTTTAAGAGTTATAATATGATCTTTCTAGGATTAAATTTTAGGTCAATTTTAGAATTTCAATTTTGGATGTATTTGTAAATATTAGTAGTATAAGACTTACCGTAGCAACTCGTATTTTACTTTTTACATACATAAGTGTATTTCTAACACATGGTTATGTTATATTTATTGATTGTTTTTAATATAATGAAGGATTTATAATGCGTTATAATAAAATTTGTTATAATATTTAATATTGCTTTTTGCCATCCTTGGGTGTGTTAATTTTAGGTATGTCACATTTGGTATTTATTCTGTCGGCACGATTTTCGTGAAAAGGTATGAATGTCTGACCGCCATATACTATTTAATAATTAATTATTTGAAATATATGTTATTGATAAAGTACAGCAGCAAAAACTGAGCAACTGTTACATTATATTGCAATCTTCACGGGTCGATTTTTGAAAAACAAATTAGCCTATGTTTAACCTTCGATTAATAACTATATTAAGGCCATAATTCATTATTATCGGTCAAGTGTTTTAGATTTTTCATATAAACTTCGATTGTTTAAAAAATTGAAATTTTTGAAAATTTTGAAATTGTTTGGCGCTGGATTTTTTACTAATTTCGTTCTAAATTTCATCCAAATCGGACCGGTAGATTAGCCGTGAAAGCGTAACAGACAAACAAATAGACATGCGCATTTATAATATACTTATGGATTAAGCAGGTTAAAAAAATTACGCTATTAAATATCAAGTTTAATTATTGTATGTAAAAAATAATTTATGTATGTATCTTTATAAAGAATAAGTTAAATTACTTTTTTAATGTATATATTTACTAACTAACAGCTGTAATGATGTCATGGTATTTATTTACATTACCTAAGACTTAAGATGCCGTCGTGGCGCAGTGAGATAGCGCCTGCCTGTAAACGCGATGATTATTGGTTCGGTTACCACTCGAGGGAACTATTATTTAAATTTTCATTTCTTCGATCTGGTATTATAGACAAACACAGCTTTGAATTACGCGACTTAATACGTAATATCTCGATTTTCGAATGAAAGCAGAGAATAAAGTTTCTTAACACTAGGTTCTCTCTGCCTACCCTGCTGTGTGCGGGATACAGCGTGAAGCTAAAAAAAAGAAACTAACTTAAGAGAAGGAAGAACAAAATTTAATTCAGATATTACATCATTCATCCACATACACTTTGCACAAGGGAATGAAATATACGTTTCTTTTGAATATATTTTAAATCGTAACAAAATATAAATAAACTATTATAAACATAAACTGAAATACTGATACTATTTTTGTGAAAGATCTTTGACATGATGATTTATCCGTAATCCGTAAATATATTATAAATGGGAATGTCTGTGTGTTTGTCTGTCATCCTTTCACGGCTAATCTACTGGTCAGATTTCGATGAAATTTAGTATGTAAGTAGTAAAAAACACTGGGTCTAACATAGGCTACTTAGTTTTTCAAAAATCAACCTCTAAAGGGTTGAAATAGGGGATGAAAGTTTATGTGAAAAATCCAGACCGCTTGTGATGAATTTTGACATAAATATAGTTGGTAATCATAGGGTACTTAATTTTTTATGAAACAACCCCTAGAGTTGCTATACAACGTAGCATCTACGTAGTTCACGCGGCGAAGTCGCGAGCGGGCCGCTAGTTACAAATATTATTTTTATTTTGCAAGTCATGTTATTTCCCGGTTAGTTACTGAGCTCTAGGGTAACCATGTTTCGGGTTTGTTTTAGCTAATGTTACACTTTTAACTTTTAAAATAATCGCAGGGTAACGGGTTTATTAAGAAATTGACTGTTCACTTTGATTACGAATGCAAAAGTAAGAAAATATATTAAAGTATCGTGGTTAATGCGTATTTTTGAATGTTTTTTTCTAGTTATTATTATACGAAAATCATATTTTTTCTAAATTAAAAATAATGTAATGAAAGCAAAGCAGCTTCTGGTACTTTTTTCCGTATACTCGTAGCCGGGTAGTCAGAGAAATGTTAGTGTTAAGACACAGAACTCTCCACTTTCCGCTCGAAATCAAGACAGTGCGTGTTAAGTGGCAGAACCTTAATTTTAAATGCTTTGTCTTAACAGAGTGGAGAATAGAAAATATATTGTAAATATATACATTTCCCTGAATGGGAATCGAACCCACAGTCAATCACAATACAATCTTTCTACAAAAAAAGGCTAATTGGCAGATAAAAAATTACAAACATACATACATATATTGCCTCTCAATAGTTTCCAATGGAACTGTAAAAATATTTCCACATTAGGTATAGTAATTTCAATTATATTTTTAAATATAAAATGCTGTATCCCGCACACAGCAGGGTAGGCAGAGGGAACCTAGTGTTAAGACACTCCGCTCCCCACGCACCGCCGAATTCGGAGGCATAGAGTGTTAAGTGGCGGAACTTAACGCCGAACTTACCTC
The DNA here is from genome assembly GCA_019049465.1 of Dryas iulia moderata. NCBI lineage: Eukaryota > Metazoa > Arthropoda > Insecta > Lepidoptera > Nymphalidae > Dryas > Dryas iulia. The sequence goes on from CM032434.1 coordinate 10,760,442, forward strand.
GGCACCAGAGTGAAGAAAATGGAAATATTAAATATTTTACTCTTCGAGTGATAATCGAACCCACAACCAGTCGTTTACAGTCACATGCTTGTGCCACTGGGCCACGACTGGCCACAAAAAAATAAATAACTTAAATTATTCATAACATGAAGTTTTTTAGCTCGGTTTTCCTAAAATAACATTGTTTTTCATAAAACATGTAAATTAATTATGCGTATGACATAAGCGTTCGTTAATCTATGGTTTGTGATATACATTTTCGAGTGTAATAAACTTATAATGGCGGCAAAACATAATTTATGCTGTTGTCACTGTTTTTGTCAATAATTTGTGTATGTTTATTTTTTAAGTAATTTTTTTACCTGTTTCTTTCTGTATGCATGTGTCGCTCTTGCTAAGTAGGAAAAGAGGACCAAGTGACATAATATGCGATATTTTATTTTCTATACTAACTACGTAACTGTCTCGTTGTATTGCAATCCTCGGGTGTGTTTTTTTGAAAAATTAAGTAGCCTATGTTTAACCTTGGATTGTCAACTATATTTATTCCGAAATTCATTAACATCGGCCAAGCGGTTTTTATATTAATTTTTCATCTCCTATTCCAACCTTTTAGAGGTTGAATTTTGAAAAAAAAATAGTAACCTATGTTAGACCCAGTAACTATTACTACTTTTATTCTAAATTTCATCCAAATCGGCCCGGTAGATTAGCCGTGAAAGCATGACAGACAAACAGACAGACTTTCGCATTTATGAGCATGGATAAATATAAATCCTAACACTAGGTTCCCTCTGCCTACCCTGCTGTGTGCGGGATACAGCGTGAAGTTAAAAAAAAACTAAGTATTATGAGACAACTTCGAGACGTCTTTCCTCGAAATTTCTACGAGGACAGGAGAAAACATTATTTTATTTTTACTATTAGATTGAGACCAGTAGTGGCTTATGGGCACAAAGTGGTTGAAAACGTGACAGGTTGTGGGGTCGATTTCTGCTCAAGAGAATAATTATATTGAAATTATCTTATCTTCTCCGCTTTAGTGGCTAAGAATATTAAAATAAAGCGAAGCTACTTTTTTAGATGCTTGCTGTAATAAATATGTATAAAAATATAAATATACAGAATTACTATACTATAGTGATAACAAAGTATTTACCTAATTAAAGCTTATAAATAAAATTAATAGCTAAATATTGTGGCCAGTCGTGGCCCAGTGGCACAAGCGTGTGACTGTAAACGACTGGTTGTGGGTTCGATTCCCACTCGAGGAGTGGAAATTATATTTCCATTTTCTTCGCTCGGGTATCGAGGTAAAGCGCGTCGTTAAGTTCCGCCACTTAACACGCAAGCCTCCGAATTCGGCGGAAAGTGGGGAACGGAGTGTCTTAACACTAGGTTCCCTCTGCCTACCCTGCTGTGTGCGGGATACAGCGTGAAGCTATAAAAAATATATATATGTAAATATACAGACTTACTAGTGCTAACAAAATAATTAGCTATTTAAAATTTATAAATTCAACGTTTTATTAAATATATAATTGCAAGTTTAGATAAATTTAATTAATTACTAACAAGCTGTGTAACGTAACGTCTACTTATGAATGAGTGACGTACATATGTACGAGTACGTGCACCAGTCGTAAAGATAAAAATGTAAATGTAAATATGTATGTAGATTGCTTTATACTTTATGACTATAATATATTGTAAATATTATGATTAATAAACTGTTATGATTAATGTGGCCAGTCGTGGCCCAGTGGCACAAGTGTGTGACTGCAAACGACTGGTTGTGGGTTCGATTCCCACTCGAGGAGTTAAGGGAGGAGTTAAGAAGAGAGAGAAATTTTTAATATTTTCATTTTCTTCGCTCTGGTGTCGAGGTAAAGCACGGCGGTAAGTTCCGCCACTTAACTCACAAAGCCTCCGAATTCGGCGGAAAGTGGGAAACGGAGTGTCTTAACAATAGGTTCCCTCTACCTATTCTGCTGTGTGTGGGATACAGCGTGAGGCTAAGAAAGAAAAAGAAAGAATGATTAATAAACTTACGCCTACACGGGTAGGTGTGAGTTCAAATTTGAGGTGAATTTTGTATTAAACATTTTGTATTGCGTTAGTGTTAGCTTTTGCGTTAGTGCGGCGTTAAGTTTCGCCACTCATCACGTTATGCAACGATTTCGAGCGTTAAGTGAAGAACGGAGTGTCTTGACATTAGGTTCTTTCTTACTCATAGCAAGGTTATGCGGCCAAATGATGAAGCTTTATTCGTTTACTTTACTTATTAAAAATCGACGCATTTTTATCCTATCAAAAGGGAACGCCATTGTGTCACAGTTGTACAGTATCTAACTGTATTGGTAATAATTCTGAGAGTTAACTCTCAATTGAAGAAAATTATATATACCGAAAAGAAATAGCCCAGAACTAAGCTTTAAAGGAGTGACATCATCATAGCTGACGTCACTCGTATTGTTTTGATGATCGTGGACGATGATAGGTCTAAAAATAAAATTGTTTAATATTATCGATAGCCTAGATTATTATTTAGGCATCGTAATATTATCACAGAGAGGTCCGCACTGTCGGAAGACTGTAGCGAGACCCCCTTGTTTGAAAAATACAGGCGTATTTATACTACAAATAGCAAGTCTAAAAATTACCCACTCTTGTTTTGCTGTTATTTTAGCTTATCGATTAATTTAATTACTTTTAGTTTAACGGTTAATCTAACGATTATAATAATTAAAGTCGTTGCGCCGACATATATGAAATTATTTTCACTCGTTAAGACAAAACTCGGTGCTAGGTTCCTCCACTCAACACGCAAAATCATTAAAAAAGACAGAAGCAGACGGCGGAGTGTTTTAACACTAGATTTACGTGAAATAATAAAAAAATAAAGAACTAGCCCGTTTTTTTAGTTGCACGTGAAAAGAGGCTCAGAATAAAAGTATGTTTAATATTTAACACTATTACTCCGCTTTCTACAAAATGTCAAGCCAGAATAAACAATCATTTTAAATACTTCATATAATAAAGTCATCGAGAATAGATTATAAAAAGGATATGCCAGTAACTAGAAATGAACAAGTATTGTCGTAATACCAAAAAAAATATTTATACAATTATAAGTAAGTATAAACTCTAACACACGTTTTACTTTTCACGCTAGCAGGTTAGTCAGAGAGAACCTAGTGTCAAGACACTCCGCTCTCCACTTTCCCCTTCAAATTCCTTAATTAAAAACTCTAAAACGCTACATATAAAATAATGTGGCCAGTCGTGGCCCAGTGGCACAAGAGTGTGACTGTAAACGACTGGTTGTGGGTTCGATTCCCACTCGAGGAGTGGAAATTATATTTCCATTTTCTTCGCTCTGGTGTCGAGGTAAAACGCGGCGTTAAGTTCCGCCACTTAACACGCAAGCCTCCGAATTCGGCGGAAAGTAGGAAACGGAGTGTCTTAACACTAGGTGTACTTACTGCTGTGTGCGGGATATAGCGTGAAGCTATTAAAAAAAAAATTAAAATCATGTTATCGTAAATCACATTCTACATATAACTGGTGATAATTACAAAGATGCCGGCGGAAGTCGTCGTTCAGTAGAACACGCGTACCGCGCTTAAGTGGCCGCGACAAATTGACAGTGTTGCCGTCGGACCCTTTTCTCTTACGGCTTAATTAATAAAATTATAGGTTATTGGCCCAAGTTTCAGATCTTGTGTAATGATTAATTGTTTAAAATGTATATTTGTCGTACTGGTAAGAAAAATTGCGGCATTGAGTTCTGCCAATTATCAAGCAATGTGTTGATTTCGAGCAGAAAGCGGAATATTTTGACACTAGGTTTTCTCTGGCTGCCCCACTATGTGGGAAAAAGCGTGAAGCTGTTAAAAAAATTATATATAATAACTAAGATATTAATTCGCCATTGGAGTGTTGAGTGAAAGAAGTCTACACTCAACTCTGTTTCACCAAAATGGAAGGGAAATAATTACATTTAATTATTCTCTTAAGTGGGGTTGAACCCTCAACCATGATGTTTACAGTCAAAAGCAGTCTCAGTCCCAGTGGTGCTTTGGCGTTTTGTTGTTAGCATTTGCATCGTATTAAAATATCTTGTAATTTGAGCGTTCTGTTACCGAATATGTCTAAAAAAATAGGCTATACTTGTACTTACTACTTAGCGACTTGAGGCCAGTCGTGGCGAAAACGTGGTAACCGTAAACGTGACTGGCTGTTGGTTCTATTCCCAGTCGAGAAGAAATATTTCATATTTCCATTTTTTTCCTTCTAGTGTAGAGGTAAAGCGCGGCGTTAAGTTCTGCAATTTATCACGCAGGGCCTCCAAAATTGAAAATGCGTAACGAAGGAAGGGACCTAGCGTCACACGCTAGGTTCCTTCTGCGTACCCTGCTGGTGCGGGGAACAACGTGAAGCTAAAAAAACCTATATCTAACAGTGAAAAATGAATTTTCTTGAAACTGATTATTCTAGAAATAAGAAATAAACATTTTAAAATGCAAGTTTTTTTGAACCATTTCACGGTTATACTATAACAATTACTTTACTTCTATTCAACATATTTCTATTGAACACGAATACGAAACGATTCAAAGAAAGCGATGGAAGCCACTCAGTCACGATCACGATTTTGATGTCGATCATGCATCATGTATTGTCATTGCTTTACTATTATTAGCTTCGGAATCAACTGTTTACTTATAAGTATTAAAAAAAATAAAGTAGCTTTTTCCCGCATAGCAGATAGGTCTTGGTGTGAAGACCCATTCTTTTCACTCTCGGCCCAAATCCGAGGCATTTAGTGTTGAGTGGCGGAGATCAACACCGTGATCCGTCTTGTTAACAGAAGTAAGAAATGACAATATGTGGGAATCGAACCCACAACCAATTGCTAATACAGACAGACGGTGTCCTACAGCGCCACGGTCACATTTATGTTTTACTGTTTTAGGCGCGTAATTTTATGTTTTTTTTTTTAGCTTCACGCTGTATCCCGCACACAGCAGGATAGGCAGAGGGAACCTAGTGTTAAGACACTCCGTTCCCCACTTTCCGCCGAATTCAGAGGCTTGCGTGTTAAGTGGCGGAACTTAACGCCGCGCTTTACCTCGACACCAGAGCGAAGAAAATGGAAATATAATTTCCACTCCTCGAGTGGGAATCGAACCCACAACCAGTCGTTTACAGTCACACGCTTGTGCCACTGGGCCACGACTGGCCACTAATATAATGGCGTAATTTTATGTTGGAGGTAAAAACGATGTATTAAATTTTAAAATGCTCTGTTTGGCAGAGCTCATCTGTTCAACTGTTTTATGTTAAATCTTGTTCCTACAACATCTTTTTATTGTTAGCATCTCTGAAGAGGGTTTTTTATAATATTTCACTAGTCAAAGGTTATTTTTACGAGTAGTAGTTTGTCAAGAGAGAATGTGTGAATGTTAATACTTTTAATAATCTTAAAAAATCATACATTTATCCAAAATATTTTTGAATGTGCTATTCATTTCGTTCGTAAATTTCGTTCAAACAAAATTGCTAGACTCCTTTTGTTTAACATAAATATTAATTTAGTCGTTTTGTCAAGTATTGTATCCTTGAAACATATATTTTTGGCGCATTCATTCTTTTATATTACTCTGACAGCAACGAGCCAGTAAACAAAACAAAGCCAATATTAAACAAGAGCACTATATTTAGACGTGTTGACCGCGCTATATCAGATGATACCGAATACCGATAGATATCGATATCGTGTAAACACCACGTGCTCGGCTTGTGGCCAATTTAGGATTATTGCAAGGATTTTAATTATTGTTGTTTATGTATTTCTTTCTTATTTCGAATAGTAGGAAAGGCAGAGAGAACGTAGTGATATGGTCCACCGTTGTTCGGTTTCTGTTAAAAATCTAAGACTGCGTGTTGGTTGGTGAAAAATTTTTTTTATTAACTTCACGCTGTATCTCGCGCACAGCAGGGTAGGTAGAGGGAACCTAGTATTAAGATACTTCGTTCCCCACTTTCCGCCGAATTCGGAGGCTTGTTACCCACGGGGGGGACGGGTTAAGAATACAATTCCCCTCCGCCGCTGGGTAGCGTCCCGTAAAAGGCGGGTAACCCAGTAGCTTGGTGGTAGGAGATTCGTTCTCCGACTGGCTCGCGACCACTATGATGTCAAAGACAATCCGCCAAATATCTGAAGATGTGTTCCGGTTCGATGGCATGTAAGCCAGCTTTCCCTATCCCCAACATTCCCATCCTTCCTCTCTCCTTCTGTCCTACATCCCTAAGGCTGGCAACGCATCTACAACTCTAATGTTGTGGATGTCTATGGGCGAAGGTACGACTTAACACCAGGTGGGCCTTCTGCTCGTTTGCCTCCTTTATTCCATAAAAAAAAAAACAAAAACTTACAAAGTGGCGGAACTTAACGCCGCGCTTTAAATGCTTTGGTGAAAATTAATATCTCTTTTTGTTTTAATAGAGCTGCGAAGTGAGAATAATTTATATTTTAACTGTGTTCATTTATATCAAAGCCCCTTGAGTAGGAATCGATGTTACTAACACTCGTTTATAGACAGACGCTGTTACACTGCACTATGATGGAACTTCAATTATCGAGTAGTGTCTATGGTCTATCTTCGATATTCGATATTATCTGTAACGTTATGAATAAAATACTTTTAATATTTGATATGTTTTTTACTTTTAATATTTGTTATTTTAGTCTTGAGTGGCCAGTCGTGGCCCAGTGGCACAAGCGTGTGACTGTAAACGACTGGTTGTGGGTTCGATCCCCACTCGAGGAGTGTTTAATATTTCCATTTTTTTCGCTCTGGTGCCGAGGTAAAGCGCGGCGTTAAGTTCCGCCACTTAACACGCAATGCCTCCGAATTCGGCGGAAAGTGGGGAACGGAGTGTCTTAACACTAGGTTCCCTCTGCCTACCCTGCTGTGTGCGGGATACAGCGTGAAGCTAAAAACAAAAGAAAAAAATATTTGATGAATACAATTGTTCAGTTACTTTTATCAAGAAAGTAAATGTATACATTATATTATTATTATGTTGTTGTATTAATCGTCCTGTCATGAACATCAGGGCTATGGTATGAAAATAATGTATTATCGTAGTTTCCTGGCAAGTAATAGCTCAAAATAACATTACAAGAAAAAGACATTTAAAAAAGGTAATTTGTAAGAAATGTCCTTAACTGCTAGATTGACTTAGAGTTAGTGGTTGTAAATAATAAATGGATGTAGAAAATTCTACTTGCAAATTCAAATTCAAATTCAAAATATCTTTATTCAAATAGACTTTTGAAAGCACTTTTGAATCGTCAAATGTACATAAAGCTACCACCGACTCGGAAGGCAGTTCTGCTGAGAAGAGCCGGACAGAAACTGAACAGTTGCTCTATTCAAATATATAAATTACAATTTTATTATTTGATACAATGGTAGCTAACCGGCATTGGACTTATTCAGATTAATTCCACGCATTTTTATCCTTTAAATACTCTTCTACAGAGTAATAAGCTTTACTTATTAAAGTATTTTTTACAATGATTTTGAATTTCTCTAGTGGTAAATCTAAAACAAGCTGAGGAATTTTATTATATATGCGGATACTCCGACCCATAAAAGATTTATTTACCTTTTGGAGGCGATAAGGCATGCAGCTTCACTTTTCCCCGCTTAGGAGTAGTATTTGTATTGAAATAACTAGAACCATTTTTCTACAATATGGCGACTCGATGCCTTTTTTCTCATACAAATATAAATAACAATGGTTATAAATAAGTGAGCTATTGTTATATTGCCCTCTTTGTAATAATACTGCTAAGTTATTTTAATTTTAGTCCTGAGCGGGCATTCATGGCTCTAATATGGTTACGCAACTATGTAATGTTACTATTTTCATTGAGTATTTCTACTCGTATACGTAAAACCATACATAACATACATATAAGATGAACTACCATAGATTTTTTGATTGTCGTTTTTACTGGGTTACTATAGGCGGGCAAGTGGGAAAACTGTAAGTTGAAACGCTGTTAATCATTTTCCGAATTATTTAGGCTACCAAACCCGTCATACCTAGCGGGTTTGAAAGCGGAACCTAATACAGCTAATATTGGAAGGAATATTCGAGTTCAGTTTTACGTGTAGAGAGAGAGAGAGAGAGCGAGAAAGACTCACGATACTCAGTTCCTGCACATTGTCCTGTCACAAAGGAAATTAAAATAATTTAAAGATAATCGTTCACCCTGACTGAAAGTTGAACCTATTACCGATCATTTTAACAATCAGATACGGGCCACTCCCTCCCTCCTCATTAATTTATAGAATTAAATAAAATTAAAATGCATGTTAAGCACTATGCAGTAGGTTGTATATAATCTTGTGACATTATTTGTAACATCATGATGCAAAATTATTCTCCAACTGATAAACAAGATTACAATAAATGTGATCATAATCGAGGGCAGAAAGTACTCAATGTGGTTAAAAATAGTACCCCCTACCTAATAGATGCAATCAGTGCGTGATAAAAATAACAAGTGTTGGTGATAACAGGTAATACTGTATCTTGTTCCTTTTGTTTGGATTTCTTTAACGTACTGGTTAATCAATCAATATAGACTATCTGAATATAACTATTTTGTTACTCATTGTGACTGACAGAAAATAGATAGCTGAAATTTAGCATGTGGGTTTCCGGGAGAATATAGGAATGCGCTAAGAGACTCTTCCCAAAATTATATAGATAACATACAGAAAGGAATATCTGTAATATTTCATCATTTTTATTCACTCTCTTAAGAAACTGAAAACAATTTTTGGATGGTTTTCAAGAGGCGCGAGTTCGAATTCCGCTGGATTTTTATAAGTTTTCTAAAAATATTAATGTGTGACATGCCACTCTGTTCTTTACCGTCTTATTTGTAACGTCGTGATGCAAAAAATATCCTTCAACTGATAAACAAGATTACAATAAATGTGATCATAACCGAGGACAGAAAGTACTCAATATGGTTAAAAATAGTACCCCCTACCTAATAGATGCAATCAGTGCGTGATAAAAATAACAAGTGTTGGTGATAACAGGTAATACTGTATCTTCCTTTTGTTGGATTTCTTTAACGTAACTGACTAATCAATCAATATGGCCTATCTGAATATTTCATTCTTTTCTAATTCATTGTGACTGGCAGAAAAGCACAGCCTTAATAATTTCCTTGAGTAAATTGCTTTTCGGAAATTGCTACAGCAACGTGAAAAAGGTGATTTTACATTTTGTTGTCGACATTGAAGAGAAAGAAATTAAAATATTTGACAATAATCATATGTAAATACTTACAAGATTGCACTCCATTCTCCTTCGTCCATTTACTGAATGTTAATTATCGGAATTCAACTTATTATAAACATGGCCATTTACATATGGTTGTCATTCCGTTGAGCCTAATCCACTATTAAGTTATTTACACTAGCTTAACTGGGAATCGAAATCGAAAATTTGAAACTTTGTATTCTATTCAAACATAAAGACAAAAGACTATCCTCTTTTGGATGCATTGAAAATATCACCAACTCTTACTTCTTTCGCAATTTGTTCAATCAAGCCAAAATAGAAGCCAGTAGGATATGTGTTCCCAATTTTGGCCCAACTTTTTGCTTTTTCCGCATGTACCATGGACGCAAATTCAGATTTGAATTTTTCTAGTATTCTAATAGTAGCTCTATTATGTCGCCAACCAAAAACGGCTCGACTCCACCTTGATTTGTAACTATCTGCGGTCCTCCATCAAGTATCTGAGAGATCCCTTTAAATACTTTCTCACTCTGTTGCTTTAAGTAAAGTGTTTAAGCGCAATTTGAGGTAATTGTTTAGCTAATTTCTTTTTCATCCTACATTTCCGAGTATTTTTAGTTTAGTTTAGTGTTTTATAACTTTGATTAGACTTAGCCATTATTAAAATGAAATGCAAGAGATAGAAATAGTACAATATAGGAGTCAAATGCAATGTTTACAAAGTCGTCGTCTCGTCGTCGTCTCAGCCTTTCGACGCCCACTGCTGGACATAGGCCTCCCCCAAGGATCTCCATGACAATCGGTCCCGCGCTTCCTGCATCCAGCAGCATCCAGCGACCTTGACCAGATCGTCGGACAACGCAATTGTAGTAGAAACACATCCGTATTATTTGAAATTATATATCTTAAACTTAATGTTTCTTATTATGTGATATATTCTAAAAATCTAAAAATCGTAGCTTTTTTAACCTAAAATACGCTTTGTTTAAATTCTTATTCTTCTTTTCTTGTTCTCGCCCAATCTCGAAAATATTGTATTATCATAGGGTTTGGACACATAGGTGTGAATTCATCCGATTTACTTAAGAACTTAACATGAAGTAAGTGGGGCACATAATTGTGACTGTAAACGCGACTGGTTGTGGGTTTGATTCCCACTCGAAGGATGGAAATATTTAATATTCCCATTTTCTTCGCTCTGGTGTAGAGGCAAAACGCGGCGTTAAGTTCCGCCACTAAATAAGCAATGCCTCCAAATTCAGCGGGAAGTGGGGAACGGAGAAAGAAGGGGGACTATGTGCGGGATACAGCGTGAGGCAAAAAAAATGTAGGTTGCTAGATATTACTGCACTGATAAGTAGAATCGTTGAATCTATTATAATGAAACCGTATTAAAATAGACATATTGCGCATATTGTACTTGCATAGTACCAAGTTGTAATAATACTTTATCTTTTCGATCTCGGTATTTGATAAGAAAGTAGATGTGTATGATAAGTTATTTTTAGTCGACATTTTTTTCAATTTCGCTCTATTTTGAATATCATGGATGGTAGAGATAACGTAATATCATGGGTATTCCCTTCCGTTCCCTAACTTTCCCTACTTTTAGAGATATTGCGAGTTGAGTAGTAAAATTCATTTCCTCGTTGGTTTGTGTATTAAAAGTAATTTATTTTCAAGAACCACTTTTTTGCCTGTTATAGTTTCTTAGTTACTAGCTACTCGCTCGTGGCTTCGCCCGCATGAACTACGCTTGAACAACTATAGCTTATAATCTTCATTCAAATCATCCCCTATTTCATTCAGCTCCTTAGGAGTCTTTTTTGGTAAAAAAGGTAGATTATTTTTGACCTTGCGTTATAAATTATCTTCCTGATAAAATTTATCGAAATCGATTAAGCTTTTAAAATTTTTCAATAAAGCTTTGATCTTCAATTTTTACCCTCTAGAGGTTGGTTTTTGAAAATAAAAGTAACCTATGACAGTAGATTAGCCGACATAAAGACTTTCGCATTTATAATATTAGTCTTATTATGAGTATTATTAGGGGTCATTCGTGGCGCAGTGGCACGAACGTGTGACTGTAAACGACTGGTTGTGGGTTCGATTCCTACTCGAGGAGTGGAAATATTTAATATTTCCATTTCCTTCGCTCTGTTGTCAGAGGCAAAGCGCGGCTCAAACTGCACCCTCCTTAACACGCAATGCCTCCGAATTCGGCAGAAAGTGGGGAACGGAGTGTCTTAACACTAGGTTCCCTCTGCAGTGTTCCTCTTCTGTGTGGTGGATACGGCGTGAAGCTAAAAAAAATAGTATGGTTGATATTTTAAATCGATTTTTATCTCCAATCAAAACCTATATTTTAAGTTACAACAAAATCGTTTTCAGCCAATCAAATACATACACATGTCCATACAATCAAAGGCGCCTCGCACTAAATAGATGCGGCGCACAAGCTTTATGTATCGAGGCTGCGACCTAAATACGGCGGCGCAGAAACCACTAAGTACCTAACTACTTGCCAATACAAGTGACATCTATGCTTGCTCAGTTCAGTTCAGTTCTTTATTTATGGCGCTTCGAGCGTGCAAGTAGAGCACTTTTCACTTCGCCAATGTCACGTAGTATGGAAAATACACGAAGGAGATTGATCGGTAAAAAAAAGATTAAATTACACTATTATAGATTATAAGTTGAAAAGAGATCCAGTAATAATACAGCAACCTTCACCTATAACAAAACAAACAAATATTTATATAAATACAGTAAGTTAGTAGTAGATAATATTTTACAAAGGTGATAGATTATAATTTAATATTATTAAATTTAATATATTTACATAGAAATTTACATAGAGGACTGAACACAAACATCAACAAACATTGAACATTAAGGGGACGAGGGACTTTATGAGGAAGGATATCATATAAGGGACGAGTTAATTTAGGACAGGAAAAAAGGATGTGAGAAGCCGAGCCTTCGTCTAGACCACATTCACACAGTGAATGGTCCCTGACCCTGATCTTTGCCAAATGAACAGGTGTGCATGCATGCCCAATGGGCATGCGACAAATAGTGGATATAATCCTCCGTTCAGTATATTTCTGATTAAAGAACCAGGGTCGTCTTGGGATATCAGACAGGACAAAAGCATAATACTGGCCTTTACTGCAAATTGACACATTCCAGTATTTATTCCAGGATTCGTCCAAATGAGTACTTGCAAGAGACAACAAGTCCTGGGCCGAAATAGAGAAATGATCTAAAGAGCCACACTGGATGGCTGCCTTAGCGCAAGAGTCTGCAGATTCATTCCCACGTATCCCAGAGTGACCTGGAATCCACGCCAAAGAAACATCCAAACCCTTTAAATGGCATGAGTACAATTCTTCACGTATTCTTAAAATGATTGAAGACCTAAGTTTACTATGAAAAGGATTTCCCTTTAATGCCATTAAGCAGCTTAATGAGTCAGTACAAATAACCGTCTGTTTAAAGTTGTGGGAGTGTGTAAACAGGATTGCTTCTAACAAAGCAACAGCCTCTCCTGTAAACACGGAAGATTCGGGAGGACATTTAAACTGTAGTATAATTTTGAATTTTGGGATCCAACAAGCTGCACCAACACAACTCTCTTTTGAAAGCTTTGAAGCATCAGTGAAGATGAGGAGATGATTATACCATTTTTGATGAACTATGTTCTGAAATTTTGTGTTAGTGCCAGGCTCACCTTTGGTCAAGCCAAGATCTGTGATAATGGAAGGGGAATGTACTAAAGCTTTATACAATGTGCGGTATAAAGGATTAGATGGATAACTTAGCAAGGGATGAGGAAGTTTAGTGAATTTGAGGAAACTACTAAGAAGATACGGTAATGGTTTATCACGAGGGATTAAGTCGGCTAACTCAGATAGCCTAGACCACAAGGGATGGGAAGATAGCTGTAACATTTTGCCAACAAATCGATCAGAAAGGAACTGTCGACGAATGGGAAAAGGCGGATCAACACATTCTACCTGTAATGCATTGGTGGGAGTAGACCTCATTGCACCCAAAATAATACGCAGGCATTTATACTGTATGCGATTAAGTTTTTCAATAGCTACCTTATTGAAGGGGTCTAAAATAAATAAGCCATAATCAATATGACTGCGAATCAAGGCGTGATACAGCAGTTTTTGAGTGTAGGGGTGTGCACCCCACCACACACCAGACACAGCTCTTAGAGCATTTATACCTTTTTCACATTTTTTCCTAATATACTCAACATGTGCAATTCCATTAAGTCGTTTATCAAGAATCATGCCTAAAAATTTAACATTTTCCGAGAAACGAATGGAAGCATTGTCACACCAAAGATTAAAATTTGGAATTGCTCTCTTTTTTGTAAACACTACCGCTTGACATTTACCCACTGATAAAACCAGACCATGATCAGAGAGCCACTGGTTTAGATAGTGCAAAGCAGTATTTAAACGATAAGTTATGTCCTCCACAGATTTTGAGCTGTAATAGAGAACGACGTCATCAGCGTATTGAAGGATGTTACAAAAACTATTAACAGATAATTCGAGGTCATGAGTGTATATATTATACAGCAGAGGACTGAGAGCTGAACCCTGAGGAAGACCTTTCCAGACAAATCTAGAAGGTACAGTATGGAGCGGATGTTTAACAGATACCGTTCTACCGGTTAGCAAATTACATATGAAATGAGTCATCCTCAGCGGAATACTCAGCTGGTGCAGTTTCTGCCTGAGTATCGGAAGAAGAACATCATCATACGCAGATGCAATATCTAGAAAAACACCAACTAGATACTCTCCTTTGGCAAAGGCTCGTCGAATATCTGTAGTAAAGACACTGAGACTGTCTATGGTACTTAGCCCCTTTCTAAAGCCAAACTGAGAGGGCGCTAAGATATTTCTGCTTTCCACTATCCACTCCAGACGATTTTTCAAAAGCCGTTCAACAATTTTTGATAAGGTTGACGTTAGGGCAATGGGTCTATAAGAATTAGGATTGGAAGGACATTTTCCGGGTTTGAGAATAGGAATAATAATTTGGGATTTCCATGAATCTGGGATCTTCGCTGACTGAAATATAATATTTATTAAATTTAAAAAATGGCGTTTAGATATTTCATTTAACTTAGTAATGAAGGAATACGGCACTGAGTCCTCCCCTGGACTAGTGTCTTTTAAACCCACTAAAACGTTTTCTAGCTCTTCAAATGAAAAACAAGCATCCATTTCATCTGAAGATTCAACCAGTGGGGAAAGGAATAAATCATGGAATGGTACAGAGGGAGGAGCCAACTTGTTAGCAAAATCATTAAGCCAAATAGAAGGATTATTGGAATTAGGACTGATGACATTGTTAAGGGACCGGCGAAATCTCTTAACATTTGTCCAGACAAAAGAAGAAGGAGAGCGGGGATTAAGGGTTTCACAAAAGTTGACCCAACCAAGTCTTTTTTTCTTCCAAACCAATTTTCTAAACTTTGTATCACTGCGTTTGTACTCAACGTACTTCTCCATCGTCATACAGGCCGCGTATGACGCCTCGGCAGATGTGCGCCGATTGACAAAATCAGAGCATTCCTGATCCCACCAAGGATTGAAATGCTTCCGATTTTGAATGGAGCATTTTTTGGGAATATGTAAGTCAGCCGCAGACAAAATGCCAGAGACAAACCGATCATAGCAACTAATGATATTCTCATGATTAGCAGACTCAGGAAGATTGCACACCATGCGATCCACAGAGTCGGCATACTTATTCCATTTGGCTTTTTTTAAGTTATATTTAGAAGAGGGATTAGGAAAAGATAAGGGGGACAGTCTATTATTCATAGATAACAGGATAGGAAAATGATCACTACCATGTGTGGAAGGAAGGATAGACCATGATAGCTGAGAGGCAAGAGATGGAGAAGATAAGGAAAGGTCAACAGCAGTCCTAGGATTCTGATTAGGATTAACCCTACGAGTCGGCGATCCATCATTGAGAATGCAGAGATTCACATCATCAATCATGTCCACCAACGAGGACGAAAACCCATCACAGTAATAACACCCCCACAAAGTGTGGTGAGTGTTAAAATCGCCTAGAACCACTACAGGACTAGGAAGCGAAGAGATGATAGATTTAAGCTCAAGAAAAAGGGCAGAAGAAGGATGAGGAATATAAACAGAAAGAAAGGAGATATCAAAGGCATCACAGCAACAACACTAATCTGTTGGCTGTGAGAAGGGAGAGGGATAAGAGAGTAAGGAAAGGAGTGCTGGATAAGGACAGCACTACCTCCATACCCGTCACTTCTGTCCTCCCTTAAACAGGCGAAGCCTGACACCCTAAAAGGGGAATCAGGCACCAACCACGTTTCCGAGAGGGCAACAATGACAGGATTATACAATGAAACAATATTAAGTAATTCATGCTTTTTAGGCCGAATACTCATACTATTCCACTGTAGGAAATTCAGTGGGGCCATTATTAAGAATTTTAAAGATTGTGAGTAAGTTTTGGGCAACGTTGGACGGTAATGGAAGGTCATCACATGTGGAAATTATGCTTATAAGAGTTTCTGTTAGGGCAACTAACAGATCCTTTCTAGTCTCTATTGAATTATCAACATTATGATTTAAAGCACAACCATTGGGAAGGGAGGAGGGACAGTTACCAACTAAGGCTTGATGAGCATTTCTATCAAATCCCTTTGCCAAAGGAACGCGAGGACGAGGAGCTTGAAAAACAGTCTTACGATATGATGTGCTGGGAGTTACAGATGATCTGACTGTTTGGGATTGAGGACTTGTGTAACTACGAGGGGAGAACATTTCCTTTGCAATGTCTGCATAGGAACGTTTGACAGGAGGGTAACGGGAGGATGCGTCTATATATGAAATGCATTCTGATGACATTGTAATTTTAATGGACTGCTGTCTTGCAAACTCAGGACAATCCTTATCAGTAGCAAAATGTTTACTACCACAATATAAACACTCAGAAACTTCTTTGTCAATTTTACAAGAATCCCCCGTGTGAGACTGGGCACACCTGTAACACCTTGGCTTTGATCGGCACTGTGCTTGAATATGGCCAAAGCGACAGCAATTTAAACATTGAATAGTGGGATATTTATAAGGATCAACTAAGAGAGAGGAGCCGTAGGAAAAGACCCTTTCTGGCAACATTTGACCTCGGAATGTAACTACTACTGATTGAGTTGGGACCCAAGTAGTTACACCCTCACTTACATTCTTTCTATTTAGACGCCTCGCTTTCATCACTTGTGCACCACATCCAAAGGGAAATTTCATTGAATTTACAAGTTCGTCTAATGAAAAATCAAGTGGAACTTGCTTAACTACACCCATTCTAGTTATGTTGAAAGTAGGAATAACTGCAACATACTTACATAGACTCAATATCGGGTTAGTTAAGAATTTGTTAGCAGCTTCAGCAGTAGAGAATCAACGCTGGATTTGTTACGACAAACGTTTTTAACTCCGCCTCTACAATATTGGTAATTTTATTATGTGAAGAAATGTCCAAACCTTAATGCTCTAATAGAGTCCTGCCTGCGGATTCAGGAATTTCCCTCGACACAACACTATGAAAGGGCCTTTGTCGGAATCTATGTAGACTAGGAATTTCAGTAAAGGAGGATGACATTAACACTTGGTAGAGGAGTTGCGGTGGAAGGATCGATAATAGTTTTGTGACGTGTTCATTACCAGAAGGTGAAGGTTCACCTTGCCTCTTTCTAGATGACACTTGCACATTATTATTACTCCCCCCTCCAGGATCAGGAGGATCAGGCGGAGGATCTGCATCCATTTCTAATAACTTAACCTACCTTAATATATGTAATCAAACGAACAAAACAACACAACACTCACTATAACCAATCACCTTATTAATATATAGATCTTTTTTAAGCTTTTAAACTAAAAAAAATATAAAAAATACTAAAAAAAACCGCATTCAAATAAGATACTCTCACTAACACGTGTGTCAACCAATACAAACGTCAGCGAAAGTATACTATGCTTGCTCACTCTAGCCGCTTATTGGTGGATCACGCTCGTCTATTTGACACCTGTCAAACTAATCGTGCAAATTGCAAAGAGGTTTGTAATCATGTTTGTTGTTTTTTTTATATATTTTTTTTTTTGGTCGAGTGGTGAAATTGTTGGGATATTTGGCTGGAAATGATTTCGTATTTTTTACAGCTTTACGGTTTTTCTCGCATTGAGCTTAGAGAGAACCTGTTAAGATACTCCAACCTATATTTTTCGCCTGAATTCAGATTTAGATCTGGCAGAACTCAATGTTTAGTCTTGTTTATTAGACCAGGAAAAATATAAAATAATTAAATTATGATCATTTCTCCTAGTGGGACACGAACTCATAACCAATCGGGATTACAGTCAAACGTTATCCCTCTGTGCTACGATTGGTACAAAAATTCATTTATTACATTGGGGCCAGCCGTGGCGCAGTGGTACAAAGTGTGACTGTAAAGTATAATACAGTATAAAGACTCGAGGACTGAAAATATTTAATGAGATGATATTTAAGAAAATGGAATTCATTTTCTTCGCTCTGGTGTCGAGGCAAGGGCGGCCTTAAGTTCCGCCACTTAACACGCAATGCCTCCAATTTCGGCGGCGCGTGGGGAACGGAGTGTCTTAACACTAGTTACACTCTGCCTCCCCTAAAAAAATATATATTATATTAATTGATATATTCACAGCACGCGTAATTATAGCATATTCTATAACCACAAAAGTTTAACTACTACCAGTATAAAACCAATTCTATTCGGCAAACGACAAAAATACCCTCCTATTACTACACGGTATGCGTGATTAAGCAATAAGAATTAAAATAGATACATGATAGATTGTCAATATGTGTTCCGCGGCGCCATACGTCTATGCTATGTTTGATTTGTGGACGCCATAATATAAGAGTTATATAAAATATCTTCTCTGTTTTATTTTTTTATTTTATTATATTTATTATATAGGGCCATTTATTGCAGCCAGTCGTGACACAGTGGCACAAACGTGTATGACTGTAAACGACTGGTTATGGGTTCGAATCCCACTGGAGGAGGAGAATTATTTAATATTTCCATTTTCTTCGCTCTGGTGTCGAGGCAAAGCGCGGTGTTAAGTTAGACCACTTAACACGCAATACGAACGGAGTGTCTTAACACTAGGTTCCCTATGCCTACCCTGCTGTGTGCGGGATACAGCGTGATATAAAAAAATATATATTATATTAAAATAATCCTTCTCCACTTTCTGTCATTTCGACACATGTATTTGGCGCAAAAATTTACTGCTATAATTCTAGTACAATCGGGAAAATAGTTTATGCTTGTTTTGTCTCTACTCATATGTTAATCAACATCATCATGAACCGCAATAATGTCCACTCATTGCACACCGACACAGGGTTCTCTATGACTATTTCAGTATTCGACAAAAAGAGTGTACTCGAAAAAAAATATTCAGACTACCACTATATTTGTATAATGCACAGTATTGCATCTTTCTGCTTATAACCTTGCAAGTTAACTGGAAGAAATCATACTAAGAATTTTTTACCGAGCGAGAATCGAATCGAAAACCAATCGTGTTTACAAACGTTCTACTTGATGACCTCCATAATTATACTACAAAATAATTTGCCATACTTAATTGCATTACGATTGATATAACATAAGCAAATATGTCAACTGTCAAAGTTATCAACGAGAGTTAATATTATTGACGAAACAATTTCACTCGGCGGGCCGTTTGCGACAGCTCGTGATAACCCGGTAAAATTGAAACTCCGAAACTTGGTCATCTCCATTGATAAATATTATCAGCGCTAATAAAGTTATACGTCTTATACTTGGTACATCTATGAATGTTTGTTATATATTCTATAAAATATGACTGCGTCAAGTCGTACTTAGAAGAACTCCTTAAATATGTTTTTATGAAGAGTTTGTTTTTATGAAAAAAGGGTTAATCGAATTGAACTATTAAATATCCATACTTATATTATAAATGCGAATGTCTGTGTGTTTATCTGTCACGCTTTCACGGCCTATCTACTGGTCTGATTTGATGAAATTTAAAAATGACTGTGTCTAACATAGTCTACTTAGTTTTTCAAAAATCAACCTCTAAAGGGTTGTTACAGGGGATGAAAGTTTATATGAAAAATCAACACCGCTTGACCGATTCAAAGACCGACGTTCAAAAAATGTAGCATGAAACCTCTTATTTTGAATAAAATTATTTGACTTTGACATTGGTTTAAACAACTTAATAATACAGCCAGTCCAGTTGTGGCCAGTCGTGGCCCAGTGGCACAAGCGTGTGACTGTAAACGACTGGTTGTGGGTTCGCCTCCGACTCGAGGAGTGGAATTATATTTCCATTTTCTTCGCTCTGGTGTCGAGGTAAAGCGCGGCGTTAAGTTCCGCCACTTAACACGCAATGCCTCCGAATTCGGCGGAAAGTGGGGAACGGAGTGTCTTAACACTAGGTTCCCTCTGCCTACCCTGCTGTGTGCGGGATACAGCGTGAAGCTAAAAAAAAAATTAATAATAATACAAATGCCTTTTAAACCGAAACCGGCAGAATAAAATCTTCTCGAGTAAAGTTTAATTATTGTAAATTTCCGTATTTACATAAGTTTTATTACGCTACGTTTAATCGCTGCGGTCGGTGTGAAGCGAGAAGTAATTTTTATCAGTCCAACTAACGACTGCTTTATCTTTGTGCTTAATTTTGCATACATTACACGGCTATTTGTCTGTTTGATTGTACCAGTTAATAGTGTGTCGCCCTTGTAAATGAAATGGACAAAAGTTTTGTGTTTCTTCCGTGTGTTTATTGCTTTTAGTATTGTGAGTTTATTAGAGCGAGAAAACCTATTGTTTTGGATTATTTTTTCTTTTTTTTTAGCTTCACGCTGTATCCCGCTCACAGCAGGGTAGGCAGAGGGAACCTAGTGTCAAGACACTCCGTTCCCCACTTTCCGCCGAATTCGGAGGCCTTGCGTGTTAAGTGGCAGAACTTAACGCCGCGCTTTACCTCGACACCAGAGCGAAGAAACTGGAAATTTAATTTCCACTCCTCGAGTGGGAATCGAACCCACAACCAGTCGCTTACAGTCACACGCTTGTGCCACTGGGCCACGACTGGCCACTAATTATAAATAATATTAAATTAATTTTTAATTTCCTGCTATGGCATGACAAAACCCGAGGTTGGGACCCGCCACTCAACATCGAGCGGAAAGTGGAGATGGGAATGTCTTGACACTGGGTTCTTCCTGCCTACCCTTCAGTGAGTGAAGCTGTACATTTATCATATTATATATTAATTAATTTTAAAATAATTTTGAAACGATTATTTATAAAAAAATAACACCTGTATTCAAATTTTCGTTGGTTTTAAATTACTTTGTCGAACTATACGCAAAATAGTTTAAGTGTAATAAATTTTGCGTTATCCTTCTGTGTTCAATACACATTAAAGTAATTACTTTAAATAGTATTGTACTTTATATTTATGAGTCAATTAGTTTACGCATCGTGGCAGATGACGCAAGGTCAAAAATGAGTGCGTTTGAATACACAATTGTGTATATGTAATCTTTAAAATGTATTTTGTAATATTATAGTAAACTAGAATTATATTGTATTGATTATTGATTATGGAAGTTAGGTATTTTGCAATTATTTTTTGATATAAAACTACTTTTAAACGGATTAATTGCGTATATTTTTAGTATTTGAAGTTTTATATAGTGGTCATGTTGTCAACAAAAATCTAGATTTTTTATCCTTCATATAATATTCTGATGTGATAAGTATTATAATACTATATTTTTAAATGTAGTCTTATCACAAAATTCATACATATTTTTTTTATAGTAGATACTAAATACTTAAATTTAAAAAAAAACTAGGATGAAATACCGTAAATAAAATTTCAATATCCATACAAGTTCACTCCACATTCAATCAATAACAAAGTAACTCCTTTCAGCGTTAGTTTCATTCGTCAGCAGCCACGATTAATAGTCTCGTTTACAGCGTCCCCGTTGTACGGCGAGAGCGTCTCAAACGTATTCTATACCATATCCTAAGGGAATAAGATCTTTATAAAATAAACTAAGTTGTACAACAAATGTCCAAGTAATCAGTCTCTCGTGAACCGCAGCGGATGAAACACGCTGTTATGACATTTTAAAGTTACGAAAACATAGTTATTGTGGCCATACCTCGTGTTCAGCGAAGTTATTTGAAATATCTTCACGTATTTATGTACTTGTGACCACGTGATCGTGATGACAGTGTTCTAATTCAGGTCGGTTAGTACCAATTCGAATTTTTAACGGCTGATTCAATCAACTGGTCCCATGCTATAGGGGCTTGTGTATTTAAGTGTATTATGTTCAGTAGTTAAGTGTAATACGAAGTGTGTAAGTGTAAAGTGTTAATATGGCGAACAGAGTGATGGGATACGTTATATGCGGTTACAACTCTGTCGATAATTTAATGGTGAGTCGGTAATTAGACTAAGCTAGGCGTTTTCCTGTTGTTGCGTTTTACAGCTAATTGTTAATTGTTAGTGTTGTGTGGTTCCCTGTGGAGTTGGCAAAATATTGTAGGGGAATTATTTGCGTTATACTCTTTATATATTTTGTATTCTAAATATATGATTTCCACTTTATTCCACTTAGAAAGCTAGTCAGAAAAAATCTAATATCAAAATTGTAATATATTAATATTTTTCCAAGTTGGATTTGATCCCAGAATGATTGCCCTGATAGTCTATCCTATGTCCCACTGCGTCACGATAGTGTCATCAATATATTAAATACAATAGCTATCATGGCGCAGTTCGAAAGCTAATTACTATTACCGTGATCGGTCGTGGGTTCGATTCACATTTCCTCGTTAGCTAAGATAATCTAAGATAAATTATCTTAGATTGGTCCTTTTTATTACTCCACTAGTTCTGGTAAAAATATAAAGCGTTGCATTGAGGTCGACCACTTCTCACGCAGCGTTTCGATTTGAGGCATAAAGTGGAGAACGGAGTGTCTTTACACTAGTCTCTGCTATAAGGCAGAAGGCGTGATTCTGCAAATAGAATATTAGAATACTTCTATACTTAAATAATACACTTATAATATGAAATAAGAAATGAATAGCTGTTGCCATCAACAGATACCCACTCGAGGAGTGGAAATTATATTTCCATTTTTTTCGCTCTGGTGCCGAGGTAAAGCGCGGCGTTAAGTTCCGCCACTTAACACGCAATGCCTCCGAATTCGGCGAAAGTAAGGAACGGAGTGTCTTAACACTAGGTTCCCTCTGCCTACCCTGCTGTGTGCGGGATACAGCGTGAAGCTAAAAAAAAGAGAATACTTCTACACTTAAATAATAAACTTGTATTACAACGGAAAATAAGAATTGAATAGCTGTTGCCATCAACAAATACCTACCTACATGGGAAATTGTCACTCTAGTTATTGTTACAAGTGTTGTTTTTTATGGCTCCCATTATAGATAGTTACGAGCGGCTGTCACGTGATGGAATTGAAGTGAAACTTCATGGAAATGTAGTTGTATTGTAGTTGTATAGGTATATGTATGTAGGTATGTCTAGAACTGTGTTGATGACAGATAATGACTTGGTTTGCTGTGTTTTTTTTATTTTAATTATGTAGTTTAAGGTTGGTTGGATTCGTTTTTTTGTTTATTTTAATTCATGGCTTACTTGCTAAATATATAGATAGTGGCTGATATCGTTGGAGCTATTGTACTAGAAATCTGAAACACAGTTAACTGGGTTCCTTGGGGGTTTAGGCAAGCACTAAGAAAAGAATTTCCAAAAATATTAGGTAAAGGCTAAATAATAACACTTTTTTTTAGCACAAGCACAAACAGTTGATGGTTATAACTAGTATTCAAATAAATAATATAGCGAAGTTTTTAACGGTATAAGTCAATTTATTTAATATTCCAATTTCTGAGTAACGCATAATAAACAAACACACATATGTAATTATTAATTTACTATATTATAGGAAGCAAAAACAATTAATCTTTTCCGATTAAATGTCCCACACATGCCAAAAACAGGAAAGTTCCTGCGTTGCGGTTTTCTGATTTGTACTAAAATAAATTATTCTAAGGTTAAGTTCTCGCCATTGTCGTGCAGTGTTGTTATAACGTCTGACTGTGAACGGGATCAGTTGTGGGTTCGATTCCCACTTGAGGAATTATTGTATTTTAATTATTTTCATTTCTCCGTTCTGGTGACAAGACAAGCGTGTTTTTGATTTCCACTTCTTAGCAAGCAGTGTTTCGAATTCTAGCGGGAACTGGTGAACAGAGTGTTTTATCTCTAGATTCTCTCTCTCTCTCTCTCTACCTTGTTATATGCCAAAAACCATAATCGTGATACATTGGTGGAATCAAGGCAAGTTTTGAAAGGATGAAACGATATTTAGGCTGTATGTTTAGTTACCTAACCTAGATGATAGAATTAGCAGAAAGTCCAAAAATATTTCTTTAATTTTAACCTATGTCTGAATTCCTGTAGGAACATTTTACGGACATTACGAAGAAGATTTTTCTAGTTGTACAATATAA
This sequence comes from Dryas iulia moderata, assembly GCA_019049465.1. NCBI lineage: Eukaryota > Metazoa > Arthropoda > Insecta > Lepidoptera > Nymphalidae > Dryas > Dryas iulia. The sequence goes on from CM032434.1 coordinate 10,784,476, forward strand.
TGCTTCCTGTATTTCTATACAACTGAGTTCTAGTTTGATGGATTATCTGTAAATAAATCATATTTATCTTTATCTATGGTTATCGACTATTACAAATAATTTACTTGGACGTTATCAACCACACTTGTCGTAATAACTTGATGTTTCCTTGATTTGTGTTATTTCCTTAAAATAATTATATAAACTGTAAATGTTAACTCAAACTCAACTCGTAAAGCTTCGATTTGGGTAAATGTTATCGATTATATTTAAATATTGTATATTTCTCCGTTTTGGGCAGCTACCCTTTGACACACTATGACACAAATTTAGGCGGAAAACGGGTCTTTGTCACTACCCTGCTGTGCGGGAAATGTTATCTTAAAAAGAAGAAAATTATATTCTTCATTTCACTTAATGTCTTCATTACTTTATTTTGTTCTCTACTTTTGACTTTTTTGTATTATTTTATATATATTTTCAAAGACCGTGGTATCGCAGTGCAACAGCGTCTTAATGTTAAGAACTCGAATCCCAATCCGGGAAATTATCGCAGTGCAACAGCGTCTTAATGTTAAGAACTCGAATCCCAATCCGGGAAATTATTAAATTTAAATTTTAATTACGTATCTCTGTTACCAAAGACAAACCTCGGCGTTTTTTGACGTGAAATGGGGGACGGAGTGTCTTGACACTTTGTCCTCTTTGACGATTTTGCTATACGGGAAACGACTTCACTATAAAAATACATATTTATTTTAAACACAAAAAAAATCATCAATAGCCGACTAAAACGAAAGGATTGCAAAAAATCAAATTCCCACCCATCATAAGTACGGCTAGAGATAAAAGGCACATAATATAACATTTTAATATATATTTAAAAAGCCATCAAAGAGTATACGTTGGAAACGTAATGCATTACATGAATAGCCGCGGTCATTCATGTGGACTATTTCAGTAGCACTACCGGGTCTGTAGTAGATTTCACGATTCATGAATCACGATCAAACGGCCTAGGATCGTTTAAAATATACAACGCTTCGATTATTATTCTCTCTGTTATTTGTGAAGATTTTATATATTTAGTACGGTTGATGTAATCGGGTAAAAGTATAAAAAGAGTATAAGCTATTTTATTAGAAAAATAAGGCCCAAGCGTGTGACTATAAACGAGTGGTTGTGGGTTCGATTCCCACTCGAGGAGTGGAAATATTTGCTATTTCCATTTTTTTTATTTTACAGCGTAGAACGAAGTCGTCCTGATACTACTATACTTTTTCATTTTTTTTAATAGCTTCACGCTATATCCCGCACACAGCAGGGTAGGCAGAGGGAACTTAGTGTTAAGACACTCCGTTCCCCACTTTCCGCCGAATTCGGAGGCTTGCGTGTTAAGTGGCGGAACTTATCGCCGCGCTTTACCTCGACACCAGAGCGAAGAAAATGGAAATATAATTTCCACTCCTCGAGTGGGAATCGAACCCACAACTAGTCGTTTACAGTCACACTCTTGTGCCACTGGGCCACGACTGGCCATTGTATTTTTTATTATATTCTAAAATGTGTTTTCGAATACAAAAAATATACGCGATTAATCCGGTTAAAAATAGTTTCATTTCAAAAAATCGCGAAAACACATATTATACAATTTTGCCTATTTTCTCTGTATTTAGCCATAGCCACAACATTCTCTGTCCTTATAGTCCTTGTAAAAAGAGGTATTAATATATTGTTTACCCATTTACTACATAATATATTATAACCTTATACACATGCTTGAGCTCAAGAGGTGATGTAACTCTGTAGGTCAACAACATCTACACTTTTGTAGGACGCGAAAGCTATAATCTTCTATTGTAGTGGCTTACGATACTTCCTGATGACGGGGAACAATAGTCGTTCACTTATAACTAATTTTAAATGTTTTTAAATGGTGCTGAAGTGTTTTATGAGTGTTTTATTTTTTATATTTTCTTAATAGTTGCATAATAGAAATCACTTTTTAACGCATTTCAGGGTAGTCAGAGAGAACTTAGTGTTGAAACACTCCGTTCTCTAATTTCTGTCCGATTTCGAGACAGTGTCTTGAGGTGTTGGGGTAGAATTTGAATGGGAAACCCCATGCTTTGGGTTTTACTCTGTTATAAGAGATGATCATTTCTCCGAGTGGTATCGAACTCGAATATATCGACCCCTATTGGGGTCGATATATTGTGTATATTAAATTCTTATATATAGTGATTAATTAAGGAAATCTTTTTAAAATTTTAAAGTGTTATTGCACACTATTTAAATATCTATTAATTTATATTCTAAATGTCTTTTACAATTAAGGAAATCGTTGATTTACATAAATTTAGACGGTTAAGAAATTTTCATGGTTATCTTTTATGTTCACTTAGCGAATAAAGTGTAATTCTCCATTTTTCTTGATATATAATTGGGATTAGAACCCAATAAGGTTACAGGATCGTCATCAGACTATTTTAATTAGAATGAATACTATAAACAATTAGATTCGTTTAATCACATATGTTTTTTGATAAGTAATGTCCTGTTTGCGCATTATTTACTTTTAACGTGAATTTTGAATATTATCGATTTTCTGAGTATTTTTTGTTTATTTCAAATAAATAGTTTATAACTTATTGTTATTTGGTTTTAATAATAAAGAGGAAATTTTCTTTAAAATTTGATCATAGCGTGGTTTTCAAATGAAACTATTTTAAGCAGGATTAATCGCGTATGTTTTTGGTCTGCGAAAATACACTTTGGAAAACCCAACGTTTCGAACACTTCCTTGCTTCGAATGCAGTCCGTGATTATAGGTAGACTGTCAATGTAGATTATATTTGAATTACCATCTCAAGGAATCTGTTCAAGTGTTTTCGCCAGTTAAGCTATACGTCTGTTCTTATCTCTATATATCTATTCTTATCAAGTGGAGAACGGAGTGTTCTGATACTAAATTAAAAATAAAAATATTTACTTCATTAAGAAATAGGCTATTACATACACTTTCTAAACATATACTTTTTCAGAATAAATGTCATTATTGTTAGTCCTACGGAGAGTAACCACCAGTGTGGGTGACAGTTCCTCTCTATTACAAAACTTCAAAAAAGACTACCCTGCTATGCAAACAAGCGTGAAGCTTTTAGGTTATTTCTTGCTCATCTGCCATACAACATGCCGGTTATTATAACTTTTGCATGCAAAATTCTAAGTTAAGGTTTTTTCTTCTTCCTTCCTAAAAGTATACAGAGAGAAGTTAGTCACTCCTCTCTCTACTTAAGAAATACATTAGAACTAAATTAGATGTTACATATGCTTTTAACATTTTCTTAAGCATAGTCAGTGAGGTACGACTGTGATAAGATACGGTCCCCTTAATCATTCACTTCCTTTTGTGATATGGCATATGAACTTTGTTTAAAAAGTTCAACCAAAGCTTAAACGTTTAGGACTTGTATCGTGGCATACATATGTAGGTATGTATATTATATTTTTTTACAGCCCCACGCTTTCTCCAGCTTCTTAGGCAAAAAAACCTTGTTTTAAGATGCTCGATTTTCCACTTTCCACCTAAAATTGAGACATTGTTGTTGAGCGGCGAAGGCGTCTTAGATTCTTGAATGGACAAATTAAAATATAATAAATAAATATATATTTAAGTGGCCAGTCGTGGCCCAGTGGCACAAGCGTGTGACTGTAAACGACTGGTTGTGGGTTCGATTCCCACTCGAGGAGTGGAATTATTTAATATTTCCATTTTCTTCGCTCTGGTGCCGAGGCAAAGCGCGGCTTTAAGTTCCGCCACTTAACACGCATAGCCTCCGTATTTGACGGAAAGTGGGGAACGGAGTGTCTTAACACTAGGTTCCCTCTGCCTGCTGCGTGCGGGATTCAGCGTGAAGCTAAAAAAATAAATAAAAAAGAAAATAATTAAGGCCTAAGTATCCGCTGAGTGAGGCTCGAAACGACAAGCAATCACGTTTACGATCAGACTGTCCCAATGCATCACGATGGTTCAGTTTCTTCCTCCTTAGAAGCTTGTGTGTTGTGTGGCGGAACCTAACGCCGCATTTCATCGCACAAGACAAATGGCAAAGATTTTTTTTGTAATATAATAATAACTACATTGACCATAACAAATATTCATAAAATAATGATTTCCTAAGCTTTTAATGTGAAAAATATTCTTTATTTATAGCACTTTGCATATCATTATGCGAGTCTATTGTCATTAAACTACTTCCGGCGGTAGGTTTCCTATGACCAACCACGTTTTATGTGTTCATTTTAATTGTACTGGCTACACGATGATGTAGCGAAATACATTTTATAATACGTTTTTTTTTAGTATTTGTTTCTTTATAAAAAGATTTTGTTGTGATATATAGTCTAGATTTTTGGAAACTTATAAGATATCAAAGGGTATATAGTCGTAAGCGTTATAGCAATAAGAATTTGTAATTTTTATTATTTGTGACCAGTTATGGCCCAGTGGCACAAGCGTGTGACTGTGAGCAACTGGTTGTGGGTTCGATTCTCACTCGAGGAGTGGAAATTATATTTCCATTTTCTTCGCTCTGGTGTCGAGGTAAAGCGCGGCGTTAAGTTCCGCAACTTAACACGCAAGCCTCCGAATTCGGCGGAAAGGGGGGAACGGAGTGTCTTAAGCGGGATACAGCGTGAAGCTAAAAAAAAATAATAATCATCGCCATTCAATAAAAAAAAATCTCTGCGATTAAGCGTTTAATAGAATATCAATGTCTTCCGCTTGGAGTACAAAATCAATCAAATCAATACTTGGTTATAATATGTGCATTTTATCTTGAACAGTCACATATGTGTACGCTTTTTTAAACTTCGCGCAGGTCACCCCCAATCACCCAATGAGAGTTTATGAGTAACTGAGACAACACCTCATGCGACGCCTAAAGCTCAAAACATAGCTAGGTTTTAACTTTTTAAGTTAAAATGCGCGTATTTTACTGTACCTACTTAAAATACTTGGTATAGTTAACTACCACAATCTCTTTGATTTCTTTGCGTATTTAGCAAATATTTAAAGATTCCTAGTAAAAGATATGAAAAAATCTGGCTAAATTAAGCTAAAAAAAATTTAAAGCATTAATGTTTGCAAGTAGAAATTAAATTTACACCCACCGCGTATAGTAAGACACTTTTCAACTGCACCACAGTGATTTCTTATCTAGTCTATCTATATTATAATATAACAGTAAAAAAAAATAATTGTGGCCAGTCGTGGCCCAGTGGCACACGCGTGTGACTGTAAACGACTGGTTGTGGGTTCGATTCCCAATCGAGGAGTGGAAATATTTAATATTTCCATTTTCTTCGCTCTGGTGTCGAGGTAAAGCGCGGCGTTAAGTTCCGCCACTTAACACGCAATGCCTCCGAATTCGGCGGAAAGTGGGGAACGGAGTGTCTTAACAATAGGTTCCCTTTGCCTACCCTGCTGTGTGCGGGATATAGCGTGAAGCTATTTATTTATTTTTTAAAAATAATGAGGCCATTGTGTAACCATGGGACAGCATCTGATTGTAATTGCGATTGGTTGAGGGTTCAATTCCCATTCGTAGAAATGATCATAAATTAATTGTTTTCAATTCTGCACACTGATGAACAAGACAAGGCGCGACATTGAGATCTATTGCTCCCCCATATCTCGAATTTGGAAGGAATATGGGGAATTGAGTGTCCCGATACTAGATTTCTTCGACATTTTTTTATTTTTTTTTATTTTTTTTTTTATTTTATTTCATAGGAAAAAATACAAAAAATATACTATTTAAGGAGAAATCATTACATATTAATCATAAACTCATTCGAGTTTTACCGTGCACCAGTGTCGTTACACATATACAGAACAAATACGTCTAACAGTTTTAAACATAAGTTTCTATCGTTGCATTCTTATTACAGGTAAACAATTTAAAATTAAATAACTAAATTGCAGGTAGGTTCACAATATTGTCTTCGTACATAATAAACAAAGTTTGAGTGCATTGGCGTCTACAGGCTGATTTACATTTTACGACTAATTATTATTTATTTTTTATTTAATTTATTTCTTTTTTTTAATTTTTGAAGTGAAAACTTGTTTAGGCGCGTTGAGCGTTTTGGTAGAGGGTAAAATCCTCGGTTCGCATCACCAACATGCGACATGATAATAGTATATCTATAGCTATGGAGAGCCAGACTAGCGCACGCGCAGTAGCCTGTGTACACGTATACACTAATACATCGACTATTTCTGACTGTTTAGAATACAATGAAATGATTGAACGAACAGATAATCTAAGTATTGTCGAAATTAATGATGACAATGATGTAAATAATGAAAATAATTTTGTTCATGATTTGTTTAACCCATCATATGTAATTAATAAATAAAACATAAAAAATTTCATATAATTTTTGCATATAGTTTTAATTACACTCAACTTAATAGTTCCGTTTTTTAATAGTTCCGTTTTCACTTCTATCGGCAGTCCCACGACTGCTATTTTATTATTATTTTTTTTTCATTCTCTTAATCTTGCTTAGGAAAAAAAGATGCAAAACTAAAAAATGCAAGACAATTCTTTTTCCTACAAAAATGCCGTTACAATAATATCCATGTCATCAAAGGGGCTTTGCCCTCAGCGCGTGCGCTATAGTGCTATAATAGTCTCTCATAGTGTTCCGAAATTTCGGCGAATAATTTTTCCGCTTAAATCAAAATAAAAAAAAATTAAATAGCTTCACGCTATATCCCGCACACAGCAGGGTAGGCAGAGGGAACCTAGTGTTAAGACACTCCGTTCCCCACTTTCCGCCGAATTCGGAGGCTTGCGTGTTAAGTGGCGGAACTTAACGCCGCGCTTTACCTCGACACCAGAGCGAAGAAAATGGAAATATAATTTCCACTCCTCGAGTGGGAATCGAACCCACAACCAGTCGTTTACAGTCACACTCTTGTGCCACTGGGCCACGACTGGCCACAATATTATCACTTCTATCGCTTAAATCGCACTTCAATATTTAAGCGTGTCGTAATTTGTGATTGAGATCGCTCGAGTAACTCATAATTACTATAATTTTTCGCCTCGCTCCTCGTTATTGTTAACGGCTTTGACGTGCCCGCTATAATTTTACGTATATTTTTTTGGACTTTGCGATCCGCTTCGTGATTTTATATTATATTAATATTGTTAACATGAAATGAATTAAGATCTTTAGTTGTGATTTGTCCAGTTCTCATGGTTTTATGGACGGTTTGCATGCTATAGTTATGTATACTTTTTAGTTATTGCCCGTAGCTTCACGTGGAGTTTATGCTTTGTACTACACACATATTTTTACTCTTATATAAATCAACGCTCTTAATTTTGGACTGTTCTTTTTCTTTCTCTCAATTTCACGCTTTTTATATATTAGCAGGGTTGTCAGAAAGCGAAAACAATCCGTTTTCCTCTCGAGTGAGAATCGAACCTACAATTATCGCATTTACACTGACGCCGTCAATTGGGAGATCGTGGTGCATTGGCACCCTTTAACCTATATCTTTTTTAGCTTAAGCCGAGTGTTAAGACACTATGATCCCCACTTACCGCCGAATTCTGGAGGAAGTTAAGTAGCGGAACTTACTGCTGCGCTTTATTTCGGCACCAGAGCGAAGAAAATGGATATATGAAATATTTCCAATCCTCGAGTGGAAATCGAAGCCACAACCACTCACGTTTACTTACACTTTCATACCACAACTGGATTATTTAATAGGTTGACTTTAATAACACAACTTCTAGAGTACCACATAACTCTTATCTTTTTCATCTGTAACTAATAATATCAATTCGCTTAATGTTCCTCGAAGTTCCTCGAAGCATGAAATTCATTAAAACGTACTAGGAAGTGGTGAATGAGACGCCTCACAGACGAACTTCCTTGAACTTTTTTGTTGTCATAAAAAATGTAATTCTAGTGATTTTTCAATTTAAAATAACTAAGGATACACGTTTCAATCTTTAAACGTGTATCCTTAGTTATTTTAAATGTATTTAAAATGTAATTATGTAGCTTAATGGTTTTACCTATACAGAAGGATAGAGAGAGAGAGAATATAGAGTCAAGACATGCCGTTCTCTGTTTTAAGTTTGTTTTTAACTTTAAAACTAAATGTTGAAATATAAAACTAACTCAGAGCAGACCCTGCACTACTTACTTTATACTTAGTCTTTCTGTCTATCTTATAACATCTCTCTGTAAGAGATTTTTGTCAAAATCTTACAGAGAGATGGGTTTAGGCGCCACTGATTATTGATTCCATATCTTGTGTGAAGTGGAGAACAAAGTGTCTTGACACTATCTTGTTTTTTATTATCGCATAGCATTGTATATATGAGACAAAGCATGAAGATGTTCATTTATCTTGTAATCTTTGCTTAATGTTAGAACGTGAGTTTGAATCTCTTATAAAAAGCTTAGATCTTAGCATACTCCTCAAGTGTGGAAGATTTAAGAATACGCAGACAAAAGAGGGCGAAATTTTAAAAGAAGATCATCTTCACGAATTACCAATAAATATTTAGAAGATCAATCGTACTCGTGAAATCGCAATACTGGTGGAAAATGAAAAGAGAGCGTAATTATACTTATTCATAATAAGTATAATTACGCTCTCTTTTCATTTTCATGCTCCTTCACAAACAACGACAAGAACGCGGCTAGAACAATATATCGCCGAATAGAAACTAAGTACCATATACAGACATGAAATCATTAATTCAAGACAATAGAAGACCTATGATATCGCAGGGTTTTAGTGAATACCGTTTTAAGCCACCTGGTCAGCCTAGAAAATGCCCCAAGAAAATCAAAATTAGATGAAGAGACGCAAGCTATATCGGAAGAATCTTAGGTTCCAGGACCGAGTTTCCTGCATACGTCAATTCAGCGTATTCCTGGAAGACTGAGGGCTTTCGAATAATTATATTTATTTATGAATTAATATAATTTCCCAAAGATTACAATCATTTGATTTTAATGATTTAATAGTATTTAAGCTCCATCGTCATCAATTGTCCAACGTGAACCTGTCCACGTGGGTCAAGTAGCTCTATATGAATTAATTGGTTATTTACTGCCCTCTCGTTATGGGGAACGCGTGTGTTGTAGGAGGATGTCCGCCGTGGACGCGCATTGTTTCTGATGCTTATGTTATATCCGGATTTGTTGCCCTTCGAATATTACGAATTTTATTATTAATGCTTTTAGTACATCTGGTCTTCCTCTCCCAAACCCTCTGGGGGGAGAAGGGAAACGGCTTCAGGGCTGAGCCCTCTGGACGTTGTTATCTGCGCCATCTTTAACCATAGATGGGACACGGGGGAACGCCCTTAAGGTCTTTTCAGTGGGTTTTATTTTCCGGATAGGGGTTAAGGGGAGTAAGGGAGACCCTCGATGGCTCGAGAGGGGCCCAGATTAGGCGATCAGCAACCGCGAATAATGCTTTTAACGTATATGAATAAGCACCTGTTTAGAATACGTTATCGTGTAAAATTATTTTAATCATGTGACGCTCAAAATTTTATTATATGTTTCTAAGAATTTGGCACTGGTTTGGCGGATTTAGCGCAATAGATTTGCCGTCAGTCTTATTCTCTCCTGGGTTCTCTCAAAAATGATAGTGGAGAACGAAGTGTTTGACACTATTCTTTTTGATACTACCCTGCTATGCATGAAAAAACATGACTTCCCTTTCTTTGGGACTAGTTTTGGATTCGAATTTAAGGTACCATTTAAATCGCTGAACAATAAACCAGGAGCAGATAACCTTCGCCCGCATTTATGACACCGCTGTAATGGAACTAAATGAATGAATCAAGATCGAAATCATATTTGATTAACGCCCACGTGACTTTTGATTCTCGATTTATCAAATATTCATCCAGGTCACTTCAGTATAGGATTGCCATCCGTCCCGGTTTTCCTAAATTTGTCTTAATTTAGAAAGCTTCCTAGGAGGGTCCAGTTGGGGGTACATTTTTGGCTTTAATCTTAGAATAAAAAGTATTAAAATACAAGAAGACTGCCAAAGTGCTTTAAAAGTTTTTAGAAAAGGTATAAAAAATTGGACGTAGCGGAATTCGAACTCGCGTCTTTTGGAAACTGTCCAAGTTCAATTTTCTAAGTGTATGATGTGATGAAGTGATAACATTTTAAAATGTAAAAAGTATTAAAAAAAATAGTTTTATTTTAAAAACCTATAAAATGGTATTTAAAATAAATAAAAAAGACTTATGACGATCAACATGTTATTTAACAAATAACACAAAACGAACTGGTTGTAGACTCTGAAATCCGAAGTTTTCACATTCAGTCTCGTTTATAGACTTTTGACATGGCAACCCTACTCCAGCACAGTGTCGTCGAACTCGTGCAAATAAATTGGGACACGGTATAAAGAGAACCGCAATGTTCTATATATGGTTCAATCAATGACATAATTACATTTTTGTTGTTTTTCAAGAAAATATTTTAAAAACTTTAAATTTAAAATATGTATACTTACTGGCGACCTGTCCTCGGCGTTCCTATCCATTCCTTATATTATAAATACGAAAGTCTGTCTGTTTGTCTATTACGCTTTCACGGCTAATCTACCGGTCCGATTTGGATGAAATTTAGAATGAAAGTAGCAAAAAATCCAGAGTCAAACAAAAGCTACATATTTTTTGAAAAAATCAACCTCTAAAGGGTTAAAAAGGGGATGAAAGTTTATATGTAAATCGCTTGACCGATTGTAATACATTTTGTAATAATTCTGTAGTTATAAGATTTTATCAATTATATTTCTATAACCACTATTTTTTATACATTCCGTATTTACAAAAGCTATTTTATTTTAAACACGAATTGATAAATCAGAAATAGTTAACACAGTAATCAAAAATCTAAACTCGTCCGTCGTTTCGTTTAAAGATTCATTAAATTCAACTTTTATATTTATCCGCGCGAACTTCCTTCCTCCACGCCTCTATTGTTATGTAAACACTCAGTCATACAGGATATTGGCATTGTAAAAGTACTTATAATTGTTTAGTACGTGAAAATATTATGAGATTTCTACGAGTTGAATTTAGCTAGCTACATGTATGTATTGTTGCCGCATAAGTCAATTTAAATGCATTTGTTCTGTTTGTAAAAGTTGCTTATTAATGTATTTAATCTGTAATAATATCGTGGCTGTCATGTGTCATTCTATTTATTAGCTTAGAAGTGTCATTCCTACTTATTCACTTTTTCTAATGGCGGCTAGGCTAGGCTTGGCACTGTATATATTTTTGTAGAGTATTAAAATTGTGAACTACATTTTGAGTTTTAATCTAAAAAAAGGCACCATTGTGTGTAAAATACATGTATTTATGTATTAATATTACTACTGGCTATACACGTGCTTGTTGTGAGTTTGATTCCCACTCGTGGAATGATGTTTAAATAATTTTTTTTCTCTGCTCTCTAGTGATAAAGGCAAAGCGTGGATTTGTGTTCCGCCTTTCAACACCAGACATAATGTATTCAAGTGACGGAGTGTCTTGACACAAGGTTCTATGCGTATTCTGTTATACGGGAAAGCCTGCACACTGTTCAACTGTGCCACAATGGCCTCGTTTTTCTTAGTGGAAAATCAACCTATAACCACTACTTGCATATACAATTAACCTAGTACGACGCTAAACACTTTTCATCTATATATACAATTTTCATTTTCTTCGCTCTGGCAAAAGCTTTCGAGGCAAAAGGCGGTGTTAAGTTCCGCCACTTAACACGCAACGTCTCCAGAATTCGGTGGTGCGTGGGGAATGAAGTGTCTTAACACTAGCTTCCCTCTGCCTACCTTGCTGTGTGCGGGATACAGCGTGAAGCTAAAAAATACTTTCTAAAATGAAATGCAAAATCGTCCAACTTTATTTTTGACAGTTTTTGGAAATAAACAACAGTATGGCGAATGCTCTAAATCCGTGGAAAGCAAAATGTGTGTCACGTCGGAACTAATGCGAAAATATTTTAATTTTTCCTCCAATACAGCGTTTACGTTTCTTTGATGTGTAAAATGAATTTAAATCTTTCACTCAGAAACATAATAACATTATGAACTTGTGAATCTTCCTATGTTTTTGTTTGCAACAAATTCTGTTTTTTGTAGGTCAGTCAGATAGTGTTATAAAAATATGTAAGTTTCGCTTATATATTTTAACGTAATTGATAGGTTTGCTTTTTCAAAGCGAACCTAGAGTCAAGACACTATTTTTCTCAATTTTATTTGGGTGTACTGGAAACTGCAAACTGCACATCAAAATTTAGTGCAAATTAGACAGAGAGAATCCATTGAGAAACGTCACTGCTTTCCGCCACGTTCGTTTAAAAAATGAATGGACTACAATTATTTTCAAAAAAATTACAATCTAAATTCTCAATACGAAATGTTTCGATTTCGGGCGGAAAGAGAACAGAGTGTCCCGACACTAAGCTCTTTCTGATTAGTATCACATTACCGAAATATTCAGGAAAAGGCGCTGATTTTATATACCTGCATATCTGACTGACATTGGTTTTTGATACACAATACAGATATTTCATTTAGAAGATACGGTACCGTCTACAGTAAAATACTTATCCTTTTACGATAAAAACTACCATCGTCACGTGATTTACTGATACTGATGCCCGTAGTTACATACAATTATGTCTAAATGCGTTGGAATGCGTGTGTCAATGGGCGCCGTCTGCCGCTGACTCACCTACGCCCTTATGTTCAATTGAACGGTCTCAATGAACGTTTTAGTGTCGCTCATACATTACGCAGATATCACTACTGTCTAGTGACGTACTCATCGGCTCTGGAATGAAAATACATTAAATTTCATCACTCTGCCAGTGGGCGTGATGTTTGACGTCACTAGAGTTGTCAGTCGTTGAGTCAATTGTCCTTAAATGACGTGAATATGCAAATTAATTGCTCCAGATGGATTTCGTTGTTTGGTAATTATTTTTTTTATGAGGGATTGATAGATAGGTATATACTTTGTATATTATTGAATAAAAAATGCGTAGATGGTATTTTTTTATTATCAACTTTTAACGGGGGAGACCTTCAAAAACACAGTACCATTGTTACTGAATGATATCGTTGAAGGGAGGAAGGTCACGTAAAAAGCATGAGGACCCGCGGAGGGCGTGTATGAAGAGATTGATGACAGTGGACGAGGCACAAGAAGTATGCAGGGACCGTAGCGTTTGGCGCTCCGTTTGTTCTGAGGATACCGCAAGGGATATAGCGTGAAGCTAAAAAAATATAGTTACTATCTTCTAAATAATTATTAAATTTGTTGTATTTATGCATTTGTAAAACAGTTATACTGGTTAAAAAGTATAAAAATCTCGAATACCAAAGATTTTATTATTTGTATTTATTAATTAAACAACCATCACTATCTATTTCTATCTATCACTATCTAATTCAGTCAGACATGCACATAGATGTATTTGAGTCATAAAATGTCGAACGCAGTAATTAATTTCTTAACTTACTCAAGAGTACAATTTAAATGGGAAACGTATATTGTCCGCTTTTATATTCCCGTCATCACCTTATCATCAAAAATCGTAGTATATACTTTTTAATACGTATTTGTAGCTCAGTTGTATGTTAGCAAGGAAAAGCGTGAAACTGCGAAATAAAAAATCATGAAAAAAATAATACAAATATCAATTATAACCTTTAATATATAAAGGGAATGTTAATTTCTATTGAAACTAATGTTCCTTATGTATATTACATATATTAGTATATCTGTATTTCTCTCTTCCTCATATTTTTATGTTTAATACCTTTAGTCTCTTAAAATAATTAAACTGTCAGACGTCATCACCAAAACCCATTATCTATGAAGTGGTTTACCTACTAGCTTGTCCTATTAAATTTAGAATTTCCTTAAATATAACTACGCTTTTGAGGGTACTCAACAAGTAGCTTAATGATATTATAGGTTTTCGCCTACTATTTCTTATATATTACCCTTGGCCAGTCGTGGTCCAGTGGCACAAGCGTGTGACTGTAAACGACTGGTTGTGGGCTCGATTCCCACTCGAGGTGTGGAAATATTTAATATTTCCATTTTCTTCGCTCTGGTGTCGAGGTAAAGCGCGGCGTTAAGTTGAAGTCGCGGTCACAGTTAATCCATACTTATAATATAAATGCGAATATCTGTGTGTTTGTCTGTCACGCTTTCGCGGCTAATCTACTGGTCCGATATGGATGAAATTTAGAATGTAAGTAGTAAAAATGACTGGGTCTAACATAGGCTATTTAGTTTTTCAAAAATCAACCTCTAAAGGGTTGGAATAGGAGATGAAAGTTTATATGAAAAATCTACACCGCTTGACCGATTGTAACGAATTTTGGCATATATATACTTGATAATCTAAGGTTAAGCATAGGCTACTTTATTTTTCAAAAATCCACTACTGAGTGTAGCAATATACCGAAACCTCCACGTAGATAACATGGCGAAGCCGCGAGCGGGCCACTAGTATCTAAATATAACAGAACATTCACTACAATACGTACGAGTACATATATAAGTATAGTTTTCTTTGTATAAGTTCGGTGGGCTGATTGAACAATGCCTAGCGTTCCCACGTCCACTTCTCGTGTAATTGGTGAAGGAGACTCGTCATCTGCAATTTGTCTCGATTGTTTCTACTGTTGCATTATATTAACGTATCGCATCCTGGGTGTTGGTTCTTTAAGATTATTTTATTTATTGTTTTGTTATATAAAGAATAATGGAGGGAATTGTTGTTAATAATAATATATTGTTTTATATGTAAATATATAGATTTCTTGCAGTTTTTTTTTTTTCCTAGTGTTAAAACACTATTTTCTTCTCTCCGCTAGAACCTAAGACTGCATGTTTAGCGGCGGAATTCAGTGTCGTGCTTTGCGTTGCACATTGGGACACCTACGGGAGCGATTATTCCCCTGAGTGGTAATCGAGTCCGCAACAATCGCACGTACAATAAAACGCCATTCAAGTGCACCTAGATGGCATTCACACATAATATACATGCACGTAAAAACTTTTTTTAATAAGGTTATTAATACTAAGAACCGCCTCTTTTCTCTGCATGGCGGGAAGAGCAGAGCGAAGTACATATTTATTAGCTAGGTGAAGTGATGTCAAATGGGTGCGTGTGCGATTTCAAAACTTTCCACAGCCTAAGTCTATGGGCACTTTTAGACCATTTAATTACCATTTATTCAATAACTACGATTTCAATTGTAACCAAAAAAATTTACAGCACACAAGACACTATCCCTCACTGTGCCAAATTTCAGAGGTCTACTACAAATAGCCCAGGAAGAGTTAAACCACAACGAAACACACTTTTGACCAGTAAGAGCTTCCCTACGCTCAGCTCAATAAAAACTTACACACAACTGGTGTCGAACACGTGCCTCTTCAAATCTGTCCAATCTAAACAAAAAATAAAAACAAATGTTCAGAATTTTTTTTTTATTTTTTTTTTTATAGCTTCACGCTGTATCAGCAGCAGGATAGGCAGAGGGAACATAGTGTTAAGACACTTCGTTCCCCTGTTTACTTTTCGCATATTAATAAATAATGAACGAATTGTCATTTTCCTCGACTTGTAAGCAATATGGTTTCTATTCCGCTTAGTTTCTATTTCTACTTTACGTTGGAAAGTAGTAAGTGGAATGAAATGTGAGAATATATGTATATAAGAAATTGTAAATCTCAAATGACAGTTACTTTGTGGTCGATGTGCTTATTTTATTAATGTTTGTGTCGACTTCACGTATATAGTAGATTAAGCGAGTTTTATTCTCAATTTTAATATAAGTTTAAAATTATTTTACAGGGTTATTTGATTTCAACTATGAAAATTTAAATTTTTTTCGCCTGTTAATTTTTATTAAGAGCTTTTGTATAGTATTCAGGAGGTATTCCTCCATTCTGTTGACAATACTAAGTGGGGCTTTGAGTGCCGCCAATATTTCGAATAATCCCCAATTGGAGCAGACGGTGAAGAACGGAAGTCTTGACTTTACTATTTAAAATTTGAAGTGTTATTTACATATAGGCAATTGAAAACATTTTTCAAAAACATAAAAAATTGAACGCAGCGGGATTCGAACCCGTACCTCTTGAAAACCGTCCATGCACTAGCTTCTATTTGTCCTATGTGTAAAACATAACTCTTGCCAATGATTAAGCAATTATTTATCACAATTTTCCATTTATCCACGGGAAGTGACCGAATAGGTGTAGCTTATCACAAATAGTAGTCATTAAATGCAGCTATTAAGTTTATTACGGAGCTAGAGTGGTCTAATTGCAGCGCTGTGCAGGAAGCAGTGTGCGGATGCTGCGGGTTATGTATGCCGAGAGATTATTATTTCGTATGTATACAGAGTTTCTGACTGTTTTGTGTGTTTGTGTGTTTTTTTGTTTTTGTTTTGGGCCGTGGGTCGTGGATTCCAATTAGGTTTTGGGTAATGAAATAATGGTTGTGGAATTTGTGTTTGGAGCCAGTCGTGGCGCAGAGACACAGGGTGTGCCTGTAAAGCGACTGGTTGTGGGTTCGATTCCCATTTGAGGAGTGGAAATGTTTAATTTGTCCATTTTCTTCGCTCTGGTGTCGAGGCAAAGCGCGGCGTTAAGTTCCGCCACTTAACACGCAATGCCTCCGAATTCAGCGGAAAGTGGGGAGCGTAGTGTCTATACACTAGGTTCCCTCTGCCTACAGTCTGAAACTATAAACAAAAGTATTTCTGTTTTTATGTGTGAAGTTTTAATGAATCTATACTGAACTTTGTTTCAGAAATCAAACTGAAATACTGAACCGATCATGAAAATTCTTTCACAATTAGAAATCTACACTATTCAGAATAGGCTAGGATTATAGGCTATATTTTATCATGATTGAACAGAAATTCATTAGAATCCTACAAGGGCTCGAATGGGGGTTAAAAGTTACAGATCACGCGATCCAAGCCGTTAATTATGTATAAGAATAAGATGTACTACACTCATTGTTGTGTAAATTAATTTTAAACTTATACTCTTAACGTTTTTTTAACTAAATTATATTGTAATTATATTAAATATTAAATGTAATTATATATTTTTTTTTTTATAGCTTCACGCTATATCCCGCACACAGCAGGGTAGGCAGAGGGAACCTAGTGTTAAGACACTCCGTTCCCCACTTTCCGCCGAATTCGGAGGCTTGCGTGTTAAGTGGCGCAACTTAACGCCGCGCTTTACCTCGACACCAGAGCGAAGAAAATGGAAATATAATTTCCACTCCTCGAGTGGGAATCGAACCCACAACCAGTCGTTTACAGTCACACTCTTGTGCCACTGGGCCACGACTGGCCACTGTAATTATATGAAAATTATATTTTACCTCAGTTAGTTTTATGGGAAAATCAATAATTATCTTATGAGAATTATAAGCCTGCCTATATATATATTTAATACTACCACTTAATTTCAGCGGAAAGTAGAAAACCGAATGTCTTCTCTCCTACACTCGATATTAGTATACACCATACATCGTAACGCTCCCTACGGTTTTACTAATTACACCACGTGCAGAGACTAAGAATAGATGCATTCTTAAAATATAAACAACATAATGCATTTCAACATCTTTGAGTGACATCCAAAACGGGAGGTCGTAGGGAAACCAGGGGAGAGAAACTTTTTTTCAAGTTTGAATTTTTTTAGCGGACCAAAATTATACTTGTTAATAGTATTTAAAATTGTGTTCATATTACAAACGTTAGATTACAAAAATGTGAAATGTAAAAAAAAAAATTATATACAACAATTAAAAACAACAGCAGGGTCACAGGCAGAGGGAACCTAGTGTTAAGACACTTCGTTCCCTTCTTTCCGCCGAATTCGGAGACATTACGTGTTAAGTGGCGGAACTTAACGCCGCGCTTTACGTGTCACCAGAGCGAAGAAAATAGAAATATTAAATATTTCCATTCCTCGAGTAGGAATTCAACCCACGACCAGTCGTTTACAGTCACACGCTTGCGCCACAACTGGCCCCAAATATCTGTAATATAAATAAATAAATGCTTGGCGGGGCCGCTTTAAATTACTTAGCGGACCGCGGTTTACTTACCCCTGCTTTAAACCATGCGTGTTTCTAGTATAAGTAGTCTATATTTATGTATTTTATGCTTTATGCAAAATTGTTAAGGTTTACATTTGGTTAGCATTTTTTTCAATAGTCTAATAAATACGTCGTTACGTACTCACTGGCTTCACATATGGCGTAATTGTAGTGCACTCCCGGTGTGTATGCGTTTCGGTATATTCAATTGGTTTTTATTAATTTTAATTTTATTTGTACGTGAAAAATTTGGTAGCTTTTTACGAAAATTATTTGGAAGTAGGAGTATGGAATTTGGCATAGTCAAGGTTTATATGGAGAAGAATTGCAGGAAGTTAATATTTTTTAGTATAAGCCATTATAAGATTATGTTGTGGAAAAATTACACATACTTCCATCGTATTTAATATTTCCATTTCCTTCACTCTGGTGTCGAGGCAAAGCGCGGCGTTAAGTTCCGCCACTTAACACGCAATGCCTCCGAATTCAGCGGAAAGTGGAAACTTAGTGTCTTAACCCTAGGTTCCCTCTGCCTACCCTGCTATGTGCGGGATACAGCGTGAAGCAAAAAAAAAACATCTTTTTGACATGTACCTTTGTATGAAGTGGCATACGTTCACGTTAACTTAGTTACTAGTTTAATTTAATAAATAATAATACTAATCCTTTTTTTCTCTTTATTAAATACTGGGTAGAATTCTATGCATATTGTTTCTTCAATACATTTCCAAATACTATCCTTTTCTATAAATAGATTTTAAACTTACTACCATCTTATGGAATCGACCTTAGCCTATTACAGTGAAACATTATATAAGGTAATTTATTATGTTATATACAGCATGAATCCAAACCTGGCGGTCAGTAACCATATGAGCGTCGTAAATATCATTGATCGTGTAATGATTTAGGCGTTGCCATAAAATTTTAAAACGTTTTTATTTGATTTATTATGATATGACGCAAATGCAGTTACGTTTTATTTATTTATTTTAAAGCTTCTCTCTTTTTCTCACACAGCAGAGTAGTCAGAGGGGACCTAGTGTCAAGACACTCCACATTTCACATTTTTAACATTACGTGTTGAATTGCTAAGGCGTAACTCAACGCCGCGCTTTCTCTTACCAGCCTGAAGTACGATATATATGTAAATATAGTTCCTCTTACTAGGAATCAAAGTAGCAACCATTTACATTTACAGTCAGACGTTTGACTGCGTCACTATGACCTCAGTATGTAATGATGCTATCTTTATAATTACCTGTTCTATTACCTATATTACCTATACCATTACTTGTATTACTTATACTATAACCTATATTACCTGTCCATTTAATTTAAATATTACGACCGTATAAAATAATGCGCGAATCAACGTCACCCCACGACAAAGGGCGGTTGGAGCACCGGTGCGCGCTTACATCGAACTTTAAACTTAGTTCACGGTGTGTAGCGGCAGAGTGTAGAAGTGTTTTAGTGTAGTATAACTATAGTATAACTATAGTAGTGTAACTATAGTAGTATATCTATAGTATACTATAGTATAGTATATAGTGATGTTGTGTGGCTCGAGTGTGCCCGGCGCGGTGGCGGCAATGGACCGTGCGTATATGTCGCTGCGCGTGCGCAGGCCTCAACCTAAAACTACGGTAGGATTTGTTTTAATTTATTCTCCATAAGTTTGGTTTGGTAATTTTGAACATGGACGGATTCCACGAGGCGCGGGTTCGAATCCCGCTGTGTTTAAAGGTGTATACGTTTTCTAAATGTCTTTTTTAATTTTGTAAGTGTGTGAATAATACTTTATTTTTTTTTATTTTTTAGTTGTTCTCAAATATTTAGTGCTGTAGAGAGAATTTAATGTTATTGTTAAGATCATGTGAGGAACTGACTATCACCTGAAGGATCCGATGATTCTAACTGCGCCGTGGTAATCCTGTAGTCAAATGGATAGTAAAGATTTTAAATAATTAAAATTTGTTAAATAAGCTATATACTATGTAATGTAATGTAATGTAATATGCGTGTTTTCTTATAAAGATTATCGCTTAGGTCACGCGTTTATATTTTTTCTGCAGTAAGCAAAAAATATCAATTGCGTGTTATATACAGCTTGTGGCCAGTCGTGGCGCAGTGGCACAAGCGTGTGACTGTAAACGACTGGTTGTGGGTTCGATTCCCACTCGAGGAGTGGAAATTATATTTCCATTTTCTTCGCTCTGGTGTCGAGGTAAAGCGCGGCGTTAAGTTCCGCCACTTAACACGCAAGCCTCCGAATTCGGCGGTGCGTGGGGAACGGAGTGTCTTAACACTAGGTTCACTCTGCTGTGTGCGGGATGCAGCGTGAAGCTAAAAAAATATATACAGCTACACAACTAATTCGGTTTTTTTGTTAAGGAAAAATTATGATTTCGATGTGTAATATAAATTGCTATGAATCGATGTTAAGAATCGATAATGCTAAGAATCGATATTGAATTTCGGTTCTAAACACACAAATTGTACCGTCCACGATTGTATACAATGTGATCAAAGACAACTGTATATAGTTATGACTTATGACTAATCCTCAAACTTGCATCATCAATTCTTCATAATTTTAAATGGTTTTTATTACTCTGTCACACTTGTATTGGCGGTCGTATGAGGAAACGGGAAGGAAATATTTAAAAGAAGCTATATTTAACCACAAAATACAAGTATGTCTTAAGGATGTAATACAGATATTTTTGTTTTTTTTTATCATCACCCTGTATCCCGCACACAGCAGGGTAGGCAGAGGGAGCCTAGTGTTAACACACTCCGTTCCCCACCTTCTGCCAAATTTTGGAGGCATTGAAGAAAATGGAAATATTAAATACTTCCACTCATCGAGTGGGAATCGAAGCCACAACCATTCGCTTTACAGTCACACTTTGTGCCACTGCGTCACGACTCGCCCCATACATTTGTTTATAGTACCTATTTATTTTTCTTACCTATGTTGCTAATGGAGGTAGAAGCCATTTACAGTGATTTTACTTTTGGCTCGATTTTGAGCCTAACAATTAAATTTGCTCATTTTACTAACTTTATCGTCTCATCCAAAACTAAGCGGAGGTTTGCTTGAAACGGCGACATTGAAGACAGAGTGTCTTGACACTATGTTCGCTGTGACTATCCCGCTATGCTAGATACCCCGGGAAACAGCGTTAGGTTGCCACATTATTCTAATATTTATCACTGAAGAAATGTAGGTATAACTTAGAAATTGTTAAAGTTCTATCGTAGTAGTGCAGATGGTAGATATATATTGTAAACTTGACTCGAATGTAGTTTGAATAACATTTTTTTGGGTGGAATATGAAGATATTGCGTATTAAGGTGCGGAACTGAATGCCGTCCTATATACCA
Organism: Dryas iulia moderata; assembly: GCA_019049465.1. Classification (NCBI taxonomy): domain Eukaryota; kingdom Metazoa; phylum Arthropoda; class Insecta; order Lepidoptera; family Nymphalidae; genus Dryas; species Dryas iulia. The sequence continues at coordinate 10,806,082 of CM032434.1, forward strand.
GAACGAAAGAATTTTCTAATTGGAAATGTCCTTATTACTTGCAATATTTTAAATGATTTAAAATTAATTTTAAATGTTAATTGCAATAAATTCTCATTTATCTTGACTCAAATACCTTTTTACTAATTCAAAATATTTTTTATGCAGACTCATACAAAGTGAATTGTTTTAATTAAAACCAATGGACTTAATTTGTCAGTCACTAAAGCGGTATTCTAAAAGTAGCATACTCACTCATTCATCAGAGTAATAAAGTATCCCATAAACAATTATTTACTCTAATTCTAAGAATGTTATTATATTTTCAATATTAAAAGCAATGGCTGTTGATTGTATGTATGTATTGGGAATATTTACATGTAGTTATTATGTTCATAATTTAATTTTTATTTTATTAATATAAAACGCACATGCAATGGTCTGAATTTGCGGAGTGTCTTGACACTAATTTCTCTTAGCTTATTCTTTTTAGCTATCATATTAAATCATTTGAAATGTTCAATATAATATGTTTAATTTTAACAATCGTAACATTGATGTTTTATATGAGAGTTGGATGTTTTATGTTAAAATTTTGCAAATTCAGTAATATTTTTACTATTGACATACAAATGAGTACCTTTTCGAAACTTGAGTTTTTGTGGTAAATTGAGTTTCCCCATAACATGTATTTATTTTATCTATTTTGAAATAGAACTATTTCAACTGGATTACTGTTATGTTCGAAATGTCAGACTTCCTGAAATTTATTTTCGAGTACCAAAAATATATGTCATTGATTTAGTTAAAATAATTTAAATACAAGTAAATTAAAACATGTAATGATCTTGAAAAAAAAAACATCTTATTACTGAGTTACTTATATATATATATATATATATATATATATATATATATATATATATATATATTATATATATATATATATATATATATATATATATATATATATATCTATATATATATATATATATATCTATATATATATATATATATTAAATTTTTTTATGTAATTTGAATGACCTTTCCTTGATTGCGTGTTAATTGGCGGAACTTAACACCACACTTAGTCTTAACAGATGATAAAATGAAAGAATGTATAACCACTCCTCCAGTAAGAATCAATCAACTATACCATTAATTCGATAAAATTTAAGTTAATAAAAATCTAACTAAAGGCAACGTTTTTAACGTCGGTCTTAATATACCTTTAAATACATATTTTTCTAAGATTTACTTCCTGTTTAATAATATTAATGAAGGCTTCATATACAAAGTACAGTAGTATATATAAAACTTCATTAAATCACCCAGTTCCACAAGTTCATAGTTTTGGAGGGTGCCCACCTGCCGTGACGAGCAGGTGGGTGATACCCCACCTGATGGAAACTAACGGTTACAAACAAAATCTTGTATTATTGAATTCATAATATGAGAACTTTTGTTTCTTTTAGCATTATAGTAACTATTTAGTCCTTATACGTTTTATTTGAAGTTATGAATAGTATGAAATAGCTACTTTTTGGGGCCAGTCGTGGCGCAGTGGCACGAACGTGTGACTTAAAACGACTGGTTGTGGGTTCGATTTCCACTCGAGGAGTGGAAATATTTAATATTTCCATTTTCTTCGCCTGGTAGCGAGGCAAAGCGCGGCGTTAAGTTCCGCCACTTAACACGCAATGCCTCCGAATTCGGCGGAAAGTGGGGAACGGAGTGTCTTAATACTAGGTTCCCTCTGCCTACCCTGCTGTGTGCGGGATACAGCGTGAAACTAAAAAAAACAAGATAGTTAATTTTGCCATATCAACAGCAGATTTTCGTCTTAACAGTATACTTTAGTAATTAGATTGATTATATCAAGTATAACCAGTATTGACCGCCTCCTACCGCATGATGCTTAAATATTTATTTTATATTAGCGACCTGCTTGCTTCTTCGTCTACGTGTACTACAATTTTTATCCCCCATATCATCCTCTTAGATTCAAATTCAAATTCAAAATATCTTTATTCAAATAGACTTTTGAAAGCACTTTTGAATCGTCAAATGTACATAAAGCTACCACCGACTCGGAAGGCAGTTCTGCTGAGAAGAGCCGGCCAGAAACTCAACAGTTGCTCTTTTCAAATATATAAATTACAATTTTATTATTTGATACAATGGTAGCTAACCGGCATTGGACTTATTCAGATTAATCCCACGCATTTTTATCCTTTAAATACTCTTCTACAGAGTAATAAGCTTTACTTATTAAAGTATTTTTTACAAAGATTTTGAATTTCTCTAGTGGTAAATCTAAAACAAGCTGTGGAATTTTATTATATATGCGTATACTCCGACCCATAAAAGATTTATTTACCTTTTGGAGACGATAACGTGGCGTTACAAGTTTATTTTTATTTCTTGTTCCTATAGTATGTATGTCACTGTTTTTAGCAAAGCACAGAACATGTTGTCGGATAAATAAAATATTATAGTATATATACTGTGAGGCGACTGTAAGTATACCTATGTCTTTAAAAACATCTCGCAAAGAATCTCTGGCTCTTATATTATAAATGGATCTTACGGCTCTTTTTTGTAGAATAAATATTGAATTAATTTCTGCAGCACTTCCCCATAATAGCATTCCATAAGATAAAATGCTATGAAAATAACTAAAATAAACAAGACGGGATTAGAGGTTGGATTATAAAAAAATATAAGTAATCTATATTTGACCTTGCATCATCAATGTCTTAAGAAAATTCTTCAAAATCGACGATACTAGTAGTCATATATATACATACAAACTTTTTTGTATTTATACTCTATAGAGGGGATTTTTTTAAGCTTCACGCTGTATCTCTTGCGGGGTAGTCAGAGAGAATGAGACCAGACCAGACCAGACCAGACCAGAGTCAGACCAGGGCGCAGAATGATAGGGGGGAAGTTTAGAAAAAAAGCGTATGTTTGACCTTGATCTTTAACTATTTTATCCAACCGGTAGATTAGCCGTGAAATCGTTACAGACAGTCAGACTTTCGCATTTATAATATTTTATACGGATTAGTACATAGATATATATGTGCTTATATAATTTGTGTTCATCGCAAAATAAACTCGTGACTCGCGAACTTGACTTTCAAATTTTTTTTGTTGTTTGTTTTGATTATAGATTATTTTTGAAGTTATGCATCGATAAGGTAATGTATCGTATTTTCTGATTTTGCATTTCTATGCATGTAAATGACTATGGAATTCCTTACCTATTACAGTCCGACGTGCCAAAAGTTTACATATTTTTAAAAAATTACTTAAAAATCATTTTTTAACCGTTTAATTTCTGGCCTTTGTATTTATCATAATAAATTATATATGTAATAATAATAATCGAATATGTAATTTGTATGTGTATGAATATGAATATATATGTGTTTGTATGTATATATTTATGTATGTATATGTTAATTTACATGTTTTTTACTTTCAAAAATAAGATTTATATTCTTTTGTTGCACCTCCTACCATCTTTTTGTACAACTCCAACATTCAAAGGTTGCCTGGAAGAGATCGCTTTAAGCGATAAGGCCGCCTTATTGTACATTTTTTTTTCTCGATTGTTTGTGTGTTTTATTTGTAATTGTTTGTGCAATTAAGTGTATTTTGTTTGTTTTTTCTGTAAATGAAGATTTTAAGTGCCTATAACTTGTTATAAACCTTAAAACTATCATTTTTCGTAATAAAGTGTAGCAAAAACATAATGATTTATTCTCTCTTCTATTATAATAATAAAAATCCTTTTAAAAAGATTGATGCAAAGCTTAGATTTTTTTGTGGTTAAGACAATTCGATCTCTGAAAGTAGTTAAAATTGAATATTTGAATAATGATTTTTTTAATTTGATATGTAGAATAGGAAGATAACACAATAAGACCTTTAGTTCTAAGCGTCCTTCGTAATGTATGAAGTAGAAACCTTGAACTTTGAGTGATTATAAAAAACCCCTTTGATTAGAACCCCCTGTAAATTGAGATAGCTTGCCCTAACAGAATACACCTTTCTTTATTTTTTAATTAAAAAAAATAATGTGTGATGAGCACTTGTTTATTTTTGTTTCAAGACAAAAGACTTTACGTCCTTTTTTCATACTTTATGTTTCTTTACATTTAATGTGCGTTGATGTTCATGTAGGGATGTTTTTGATAATCGATTGGTTGTCAGTTCGATTCCTCACAATTTATTTATTCCTCTACTTTCGTGGATAAAACAAAGCATATCATTAAGGTCTACCACTGAACATGTAGTATATTCGAGCAGAAAGTGGAGAACAGAGTGTTCTAATACTAGGCTCTCTCTTAATACTTGCGATCTGTTAAAATAAAAGATAAAATATATTTTTAAACATTTTTAAAGTGTTATTCCACACTTAGTAAAATTGAAAAAGACATTTAAAGAAAACGTATATTTTTTTTTATTCATTCAACAAAAATAAGTTGTGATAAAGCGCATAAGAATTTCGACGCAGTGGATAGTAGAACGCATGGCTCAGTGTTGAGAGCGCCTGCACTGTATTCAGAAGGCGCGGGTTCGAATCCCGCTGCGATCAAAAATTTTATACGTTTTCTTTAAATGTCTTTTTCAGATAAAATATAATTGGAAAAACGCTTTTAGTTTTATTTTTAATATTTTAATACTATACAATGCCTTTTCATGGTTCAACGACAAGACAATAGACAAGAGAAAGTTAACAAAAACATAGACTTAATAAAAATAGTGAGAGGCCATAGACAAAATAACAATTTACATTATGGACATTCTAGATAGTACTAAGTAGATTAAGATTATAATATTTACTCTAAATTAAATCAACGAAGCGTGAAGCTTGAAAAAAATAAGGAGATACATAAAAGAAGTGGCCAGTCGTGGCGCAGTGGCACAAGCGTGTGACTGTAAAGGATTGGTTGTGGGTTCGATTCCCACTCGAGAAGTGGAAATATTCAATATTTCCATTTTCTTCGCTCTGGTGTCGAGGTAAAGCGCGGCGTTAAGTTCCGCCACTTACCACGCAAGCCTCCGAATTCGGCGGAAAGTGGGGAACAGAGTGTCTTAACACTAGGTTCCCTCTGCCTACCCTGCTGTGCGCGGGATACAGCGTGAAGCTAAAAGAAAAAAAAACATAAAAGAAGTATCTAGTAGTATATGGTGTACCAATGTGATTGATATGCATCTAACGTATAGGCCATAGCACGTGGAATATCAACGGTCGATAACTAAGAGCTGCATGTTGAATGAGTTTATGAGAAATGCTGGCAACACTTCCTTAGTCAATTTTACTGAGAACTCCTCGTCAATTTGAATAGTTTAGTCGACTTTAGACTTAATCTAATGAGGCTTATGTAGATTTCTTTAAGTTTTCTTAACGAATAAAACTATTGAAAATTATATTTAAATTTTTCTGACGTATGACAAAATGAATGTCATAAGTTAAATAATAAATTGTATTTTTTTTTTAACTTTTCGCTGTTTCACGCACATAGCAGGGTAGACAGAGAGAACCTAGTGGTAAGACACTCCGTTCCCCACTTTCCAACGAATTCGGAGGCATTGCGTCTTAAGTGGCGGAACTTAACGCCGTGCTTTGACTCTGATACCAGAGCGAAGAAAAATGGAAATACTAAATATTGCCACTCCACGAGTGGGATCGAACCCACAACCAGAGCTTACAGACTCACGTTCGTGCCACTGCGCCACGACTGACCCCTATTAAATGGAAAAAAAAAATAATGAAATATGGCCTGAATATTAAATGGAAGAATTTTAATCGTATTTATTATATTTTGGTTTTCGAATATATATATATTCTGAAAGAGCTGTCCTTTCGAACTGAACAACAACTATATAATTAGTTGATTGTGGGTTCGATTCAGAGTCGAGCCAAGATTGCATTTGCATTTATTGTCCATTTCGTTAGACAAAACGCAAGGTTGAATTCTGCCACTCAAAACAGACGATCGGTTACGAGCGGAAAGTGGAGAGCGGAGTGTCTTTGCACTTGATTCTACCTGGCTTCTCCGCTATATAAATAAATATATTCATATAGAAAATTGTAAATTGAATAGGTACATATTACACAAAAGATGTACTTCCGCTATCAAACAAGAGAAAAAATGACAGAAAGCTTTATTTGTTGAGATGGTATTATGACAAACCAGTATTGTTCTGTAAATAGGCCAACAGGAAATGAATGGGTTTGGAACTACACGTTTTGTTCAGATTTTTCAAGAGATGTTATTGAGAACGAGTTCTTTACTTTGTGATCAATAGTTTTATTGTTTACTTAAAGAATAATGGTAAGATGTGCCTCAGTTTTTGTTACAAACGCCAGGTTAATGTTGTTGATCCTATTGCTGTAGGTAGCGACTCCCGAGGGTTGAGGAAAGAGACTAAAAAAGATAGGAAGACTGCTTGAGAGGGACGAAAATTCCCTCAGTTAGCTATTTAGTTTAGTTGGGATCTATTCAATAATGTATTTGCCTACGTCACCGGCACTTTCGGTTACAGACGGAGAACATTAACAATTTTTTTTTTTTTTAATTTTAAATGGACAATGTCTCTCATTATGTAATATTTACTATACCATACTATAAAATTTCAGAATACGAGTACAGTAAGGCACAAAAGCTTATGATAAGTACAATCCATACTTATATTATAAATGCGAATGTCTGTGTGTTTGTCTGTCACGCTTTCACGGCTAATCTACCGGTCCGATTTGAATGAAATTTAGTATGAAAGTAGTAAAAACTACTGGGTCTAACATAGGCTACTTAGTTTTTTAAAAACCAACCTCTAATGGGTTGAAATAGGGGATGAAAGTTTATATGAAAAACCTACACCGCTTGACCGATTGTTACGAATTTTGCCATATATATAGTTGATAATCCAAGGTTAAACATTGGTTACTTTATTTTTATAAAATCCACCACCGAGGTTTGCAATATACCGAAACAGGTACGTAGATCACGCGGCGAAGCCGCGAGCGGGCCGCTAGTATTACAATAAAATAATATATAACATAGCCATTAACAGCTATTTTACCTTATGAATATTTACCTTATGAATATTTCTTTAGCCTGTAAGTCTGTAACAAAGTGGTCTCTTTGTATAACAATAACATGAATCAAAAACCAACCAACTTCAGAAAACCAATAACATAAATTTTAAAAAAGGTTTATGTTAAAAATTTTCCAGTAAAATAACACATACTGCTATGGAAGGAAAGAAATTTTCCACGAACACCTGTAGCCATACCGCTATGTTAATTAATACGCAGCAACATGTGTAATGCCCAGGTGGTTAGACTCAGTACTTGTGTGCCTTCTATTTGCTCATACTTGGTAGTACTCCAGTAATGGGGTAATGACGTCATAGTGATATAGTAAGGCAGTGTCGTGTCTTTATGTGGGTGCGGGTTACAATCCGATAATCGATGAATGTTTTAAATGACGATTTAGCTAATGAAACTTATTTCTCTAAGGCTCCATTTAATTTCATAATAGACATATTGGCAGATGGCAATCGCGAAATCTATAGCACTAACAGAAATTAATATATTTTAATTATATTTTTGTCTTTGTATAGAATCAAACCCGCAATGATCGCGTGCACAATAAGGCACTATTCCACTGGGCTACAATGGATCTACGTTTATGTACGTACTGTGTATATCACTATGTGGTAGCAGTAAAATAACCAGAGCAAACTGTTCAGCGCTTGACGTTTAATTAAAACTTCTAGATGTGTTCAGATCTCTAAACAGATAAGAATAAGGCGGGTATAATGACTGTTCTTCATATATTTTATAACGTAACGTAAAATATGCAGAGGGAACCTAATGTTACACCGGATATCCATTCCGTTCGAAATAGAGGTGTTGCGTGCTGAGCAGCGAAACTCGACAATATGCTTTGTTTTACCTAAGCCAAATTTAAAATGATGTAATTTTATAATTCTTTCCCTTGAGTGTGAATTGGACCCAGAACCAATAGCGTTTCGAGTGAGAGGCATTTCTACTGTGCTACGTTGGTCAGTGTAAGATGGAAGTTATTTCGTACTATAGTTTTTTTTTTTAAGTCCCACTTAACACGCAATGCCTCCGAATTCGGCGGAAAGTGGGGAACGGAGTGTCTTAACACTAGGTTCCCTCTGCCTACCCTGCTGTGTGCGGGATACAGCGTGAAGCTAAAAAAAGATATATTTTTTTAACGTATTATGTGCTCACAGGCGTGTTGTCAATAAAATAGGTCCCATATTTATAAAATGGCTTAAAGTAATATACTCATAAAGTCAAATGTCAGATACATCTATGTTCATAAATTAAGTCAGTAATGGTACAAAATGTCGGTAACATAATATAATATTCTTACAGTAGAATATTATTTAATAAAATGAAATAGTATATTTTATAACTAAAATAATTTTTGCATTAAAAGAATTTTTTTATAGTCTTGTTTTTTTTTTATATTATTATGAATTTAGTATATGTACATAAGAACATGAGGCCACGGTGGCAAAGCGGTTATGAAAGTGTATATACACGAAGAGTTTAGAAGTTTTGGCTTCGATTTGTATTTGGCTAACATATAGTTCATATAGAGAAAAAACACAAAAAACAATGTTTGTCATGTCACAAGAAAGAAGAAGAAGAGACCATCAGAACACAAATCGATCTAAGCCTTAAGAATATTAAAGTAGTGATATGAGTTATATATACATAGACCTGTATCGACGTAAACACAATTAAATACTAATAGACGTTTCTGAGTATTAACTAATACATATTTAGCAGATACAATACCTAATCATAGCAAGTAGCTATTGTTTTGGCTCTTTTTGATTATATGTATCAAAGTTATCCATATCAAATTTACTTTAAACGTAAGTACCCAAGATAAAATAAATGCTTCTTCTGTACGTAGATGTTGAAAACAGTCACCGACACTGGCTTAGATGTTATCGATGTTATCTGTATCTGTTTAGACGTTTTGAAATGAAACGAGCTCCCATTCTAGTTAAGATAAACAGTTAAACATGTGGCACAGTGGGACATCTTTTAACTGTTATTGCGATTGGTTATGGGTTTGATTCTTACTCGGTGGAATTATTATAAAGAAAAGCAGCTTCACAGTTTTTTCTCGCATAGTAGGGCAGTCGCAGAGGACCTAGTGACAAGGACACTACGTCCTCCACTTTCCATTTAAAATTGAGACATGGGCCTGTTGAGTGACATAACACAATACCGCGCTCCGTCTTGGATACGAGAGGAGAGAAATGAAATTTTTTATATAATAATTCCTCTGGGTGGGAATCGAACCAAGAATCATCGCATGTACAGATGCTGTTCCACTGCACAATAACTGATTATATGGAATGATTATATTTTAATTATTTTCCATTCTCAGCTTTAGTACACAAGACAAAGAAAGGCGTTAAGTTCCGCCATTTAACACGTTATTTTTAAAACCTGGTGGAAAGTGGAGAACGGAGTGTCTTAACACTGGATTCTCTCTGAATACTCTGCTAAATGAGATAAATCGTGAAGGTACAAAAATACGTATGAAGGTTATGTAGCAGCAATGTATGTATATATATTATTTATATATTTTATTATCAACATGTTCTAAATACAGTAAATAATATATGTGCGGAATTTCTGCTATTAGAAGTGTCACAAGGCTTCATATTATTTTTAAAATGTATGGCCTTCTGTTTTGTATTTGTAGACTTTTGAAATAAGATTAGCAGTTATTATTTATTTATATGAATGTAAGAGTATGTGTGTATAATAAAGAGACAACTCTCTGTTCTCCTCGTTTGCTTACTGTTTTTATCGATTCTTGCCATTTATTTTCATCAATATAATGTGACAAATTCAAGATTTGAATGTAATACTTGAAGATTTAAAGGTACTTAAGCAAGTAGTACTTACCACATGAATGCTGATGCTGCCTATAGTACCCGGCAATAAATAATGCACATCGATTCTTAGAATGAAACAGTCAGCTTAAAATAATAACAATGAGAAACGTCACATATCAACTGAGCGTCAAAGACAGCGCTCTACGAAACCGAAACTGACCGACTGTTTCATTCTAAGCATGATGTGCATTATTTATTGCCGGTTACTATACATAATTAAACTAACTACTGACTTGCAGGTATTCTTATAGATTTTTTTTGTAAAATACCTATTGGCACGGTATAAATTAAAGTATCATACAGCTTACATAGAAGAGATACATCTCTTTGTTCTTAATTGATTCATTCATATATTGTATGTATTTATTTACTTATATATAAAGGGGCAATCCTTTATGGCGCGGTCTGACAGTATCTGACTGTGGTATAAATTTAATTTTTCCGTAACTCGAATGCATCGAATCCGTAATTATTTCATGGGACAATGTATAACGCTTTTACAATGGGATCTCAGAAAACGTCCAAGAATATTCCATATCACAATTCAAAAAAATTGTGAAGAGACGTTTGTGTGTTAGGGATTATTACCTAATTAATGAATTTTTGAACGATAACACGCCTTGGGAATAAAATGCTCGCTCCAGTCTCCAGTTTCAAAGGTATCATTGTCAATATATAATTATATATCATATGTAAATTCTTGATTTTAAAAAAATCGTCCCGCTGAATTTCTTGCGCCGGTTCTTCTCAGGTCTGAGGCATTTACTTTAGTGAACCGGTGCTAAATTGTTTGACGTTCAAAAAATGAAGCATGTAACTTCTAATTTTGAATTAAAATATTTGGCTTTAACTTATTTGTCTCTAACTCTACTTACTAACTTTAACTTGAAAAACACCATGAACTTATAAGAAAAGAAGATAGCCTATATATTATAGTTAGATATATATAAGCAATAGCTTGTCTGTCTTTTGCACATTCCTACACGGACGATAGATACATTTAACATGCTACTTACTTCTAGCATTTATTTAATGCTAAACGATTATCATTTAATGGAAGCATTCAACTTTTTGTGTGGAAAGACCAAACGTGTTAGAGATTAAAATGTTTATAATTGAGTGGTTTATGTTACAAAAATTTGTAAATGTGGCCAGTCGTGGCCCAGTGGCACAAGCGTGTGACTGTAAACGACTGGTTGTGGGCTCGATTCCCACTCGAGGAGTGGAAATATTTAATATTTCCATTTTCTTCGCTCTGGTGTCGAGGTAAAGCGCGGCGTTAAGTTCCGCCACTTAACGCGCAATGCCTCCAAATTTGGCGGAAAGTGGGGAACGGAGTGTCTTAACACTAGGTTCCCTCTGCCTACCCTGCTGTGTGCGGGATATAGCGTGAAGCTATTTAATTTTATTTTATTTTTATGTTACAAAAATTTGTAATAATTGTCTAAAATAAAATAATATCAACGCTTAGTAAGTATATAATGTATTTTAAATTAGATAAAGTCATTGTTTTACCTCTTTCACAGGTTTAATTTTTTTCCCACTTGGCAGAAAAGAGCACAAAACTTACCCAAGAGAACTTAGTGTTAAGACACTCCGTTCTTGATTCTGGGATGTAATTTGAATCTTTGCGTGTCCATTTTTTTCTGTAATAACGCTTTCTTTCTTTTTTTTTTAGCTTCACGCTGTATCCCGCACACAGAGGGAACTTAGTGTTAAGACACTCCGTTCCCCACTTTCCATCGTATTCGGAGGCATTATATGTTAAGTGGCGGAACTTAACGCCGCGCTTTACCTCGACACCAGAGCGAAGAAAAATGGAAATATTAAATATTTCCACTCCTCGAGTGGGAGTCGAACCTACAACCAGTCGTTTACAGTCACACGCTTGTGCCACTGCGCCACTACTGGCCACAATATAATTTTTTATATTACTTTAAAGAAATTTCCATATTTTTCAAAATATGTGACGTTAATCTAACAATATCCGAGCTTAAGCTTATCTAGAGGATTGTCTACATTGTTCTACATCACATGACTTCTACGTAACGCTGGTGTCCTCAGTATTCTATTCTATAGTTATATCAATTACTATTTTTATGTAAAATTAAGTCACGTTTACGTTAACGTTTCTAGTTGTTTAGTGAATTGAATTAATTTCATAAATATATGTAAATGTTAACTTATGTAGGTATATATTTTTTAGTTGCTAGAGGTCATCGTGGTGCAGTGGGACAGGATCTGACTATATATTCGATTACTTACGGGTTCGTCTCCCAGTAGGGGTATTCTTAATGTATTTTGATGCCACGCAACACTCACTCTTTCGAATTCGAGCGAAGAATAGAGAACGGAGTTATCAGGTTGCTGGGTATGGCCTACATTGTTATACGAGAAAAAGTATAAAGCTAAAAAAAAGGTTAATGTATGCAAAATAAGTTTATTTTATTACAAACAATCATAACCAAACAAGGCTAACAATTTCTAAAGAATAAAACAGTTATTTTTAACGATCAAAATATTCATTTATACCATATCTATACTTATATTATAAATGCGAAAGTCTGTGTGTTTGTCTGTCACGTTTTCACGGCTAATCTACCGGTCCGATTTGGATGAAATTTAGAATGAAAGTAGTAAAAATGACTGGGTCTAACATAGGCTACTTATTTTTTCAAAAATCAACCTCTAAAGGGTTGAAATAGGGGATGAAAGTTTATATGAAAAATCTAAACCGCTTGACCAATTGTAACGAATTTTGGCATAAATATAGTTGATAATCTAAGCTTAAATATAAACTACTTTATTTTTTAAAAATGCGCCCCCGAGGGTTGCAATATAATGAAATAGCTGACGCGGCGAAGCCGCGAGCGGGCCGCTAGTAATATATATTTTTTGTTTTGCGAACATACATACATACATACATACAATACCCGGGCTTTTTGTGTTATTGTTTTAAACTCTATTCAGTAAAGTGCTAACAAAGGAGTACCACCATTAGTACCGGCAATTAGCTCGCTTTTATCCTGCACTTTTGTAATTCTCTTTGTTATGATAATCCTTCTCGTTTCTTATCATTTAATCGGTTCAAGATGTCGATTACCTCGGAAACACTGATAACGCTTATCAATGCAGCGGCCATGAAATGTAAATAGATATTTTGAAATGGTGTGTTTCTTTTGGCTTTAAAAATAGGTCAAATTTGTCTTTCATTCAAGCAAATATGAAAACACGGTGTTAAACAATGCAATATGATTCTTTTTAAGACTATGAAAGTGAGAATATTGAATCTAAGATTTTGATTTTATATTTTTATTGTTATATAACGTTTAGTAACTGTCAAGTTGATGTAATTTTTTTTTTAACTTTTTAAATTTTAAATTTCGTGTATTATGTGTGTAAGGTACAGGAGTGTTAGTGTAAAATTACTTCGTGAATAACGGGGTCATTTGTTTCCGGACTGCTGTATTCAGGCAGCAGGACTGCCAGATGTAATCTTGACACTGGTCAAGACGAAGTGTAATTTTCAAATCCAAATCGATATTGTAAATTCAAGGCCAAGGCACGTTCCTCATTTTCCACTGAATTCGGAGACATTGCGTGTTAAGTGGCGGAACTTAACGCCGCGCTTTACCTCGACACCAGAGCGAAGAAAATGATAATATAATTTCCACTCCTCGAGTGGAAATCGAATCCTTAACCAGTCGTTTACACGCTTGTGTCACTGGGCCACGACTAGCCCCTTTTACATTTTAATTATAATCTTTCCAAATGGATATCAAACCCTCACCCAACCACGTTAACAGTCACAAACTATACCACTAACCCATCACTAACCAATCTTAAAATTATAATAATTTTCATATAATTTGTAACTCATGACTAATTCACAATATTTATCGCATGACCTGTTCCTCGGGGTGAATTAACGCAACCTACATTTGATTAACCGAAAACAGTAATCGAGATAGCTTTTGATATAGTCTATTGTATTGTTATTACACTAAGTTCTGAATCAGATGGTCAGATATCGTATATGGTGTTGGTATTGACGTCACCCACAATGGGTCGTTTTGAATGGTATGGGTTTTGGTACTATTTTTAATGTTTAAATGGGGATTAGCTGTCACGTAGGCACTTTTTGTTTTGTTATTTTAGGTTTTTTTTTATTTATTTCGGTATATGTATTTAATATGTGCTTTTTATAATACTAGCGGCCCGCTCGTGGCTTCGCCGCGTGAACTACATAACTGTTTCGCTGTATTGTAACTCGAGGGTGGATTTTTTTAAAAATAAAGTAGTCTATGTTAAACCTTGGATTATCAACTATATTTATTCCAAAATTCATTACAATCGGTCATGCGGTGTAAATTTTTCATATCTACTTTCATCTCCCATTTCAAACCATTAGAGGTTGATTGAAAAATAAGTAAGCAACGTATGTTTGACTTAGTGATTTTTACTACTAGAAAATTAGCTGTGAAAGCGTGACAGACAAACAGACAAACTTTCACATTTATAATATAAGTATGGATAAGACGCAATGGTCCAGTTTTTATATAAAGTTATATACTATTTATAAAATATCAAGTGTGACAACTACTATGTAAATTCCTGAAATAGATATGACTATCTACGAGAATAATGTGGTATGCTAAGAATATTTCAAATAAGTGTAAATGATAATAATTCTTTATAGATATTTTTATAGAAATTATCGAAAGATACATCCTGAAGTCTTGTAGAAAGATGTAAGAAAATGTGGTTCAAGAGAAATGTAAAAACCCTAAACAATCATATCTAGCCGTGACTTGGACAAGCTTAATTTAGATTAGTGTTAATCTTCTTGGTCTAGACCAACAAGACAACTATGATTGTGTGACAATATAAGCGTGAATACTTTAGATATTTGATGTCTGCAGATTGGTTATCTTTGTGAATTAAACAATAAAGCTGTAGTCTGTGACTCGTAATGACAAACTGTTGATAAGCTAGTTCATATGTTGTTGTGGTCATTTCTTTTTGTTTTTTAGCTTCACGCTGTATCCCGCACACAGCAGGGTAGGTAGAGGGGAACCTAGTGTTAAGACACTCTGTTTCCCGCTTTCCGCCGCATTCAGAGGTATTGCGTGTTAAGTGGCGGAACTTAACCTCTCCCTCTACCTATCCTGCTGTGTGCGAGATACAGCGTGAATGTAAAAGCGTGAAAAAAAGATATACCGTAACATTATATATCTGTCTATCAATGATTCGATAATACCAAGTACATTTTATTTGCACGTCCGTCAGTCCAAGGAAAGGACGGCAGAAGACGGCGCAATTAAATCTATTTCCACATCAAAACAAGACGATCTGTATCTATAAGTTGTAACCCAAATTCGCGGCATTGGTGTCGCGATATCCGCCTCATGATATAACCGCCAAGGTTGGGTTGATAAACGACGTGCATCTCACTTTAGATGAATTTGGTAAGTTTTATAGCTACTTGAGAATCTTCGTCTCAGTCTGTAAATGTTGGATTACATCTAATTAGAATTATTTTAATTAGATTAATTAATATTTATTATGTCGTACGACCAAGATAGTGACAAAACACTCCGTTCAACACATATAAGCCGAAAAAATATAATAACACAATAACTATATACCTACATATAATAAGTTTTGTTGGGACCAGACGTGGCGTAAAGGCACAGAGTGTGCCTGTAAAGGATGCCTGTAAGGGGTGGAAATATTAAATGTTTCAATTTTCTTTGTTTTGGTGTCGAGGCAAAGCGCGGCGTTAAGTCTTACACTAGTTTCCCTCTGCCTACACTGCTGTGTGCGGGATACAGCGTGAAGCTATAATAAAAAATTGTACCAAATTTAAAATACATCCATACTAAGTATGTTGAAAATTCATTCACATTCAAAAATGTATGCTGTAAAAGCTTCACTCCACAAAAGAAACTAAAACAAGATGAGAGATACATTACAAACGCAGCCTTGAGACATTTACTGCGTCTAGATAATTCGTGATCGGTGTTAAGGTTATTGTACTCGTACTGCCATCCTCGTTGCCCAACTAACGCTCTTGCAACATCCTGCCTGTATAAGTGATTGTTATTTGTTTGATGTTTTCGGTGTTTTTTTGGTATTTCTTTTATTAAAAAAATATGAAAAAATGGGATATGTAATTCATTACACTTTATATATTTTAATATTTAAAAGGGTAGCTTCACTCTTTTTTTCTTTATAGAAGAATAAGGAGTGGGGTCCACTGCCTGTGATATTGTTACAATTTGTTTCCCAGCATCATGTCATGTCATGTATAATCAGCAGAACCCTTAACTTTCATACATAATGAAAATAATTAGCTCTGTGCCTCGATGATTTTAAATTTCATTAAGAAGCTAGTTTACTTGTAGTCAAAATTAGAAGCTAAATTAGAAGTGCTTAATTTCTTAATCGTCGAGTAACGTAACACCGTACACAGATTCACTTAGCACACTCTCAAAATATACATTTTCACAACTTTTTTAAAAGTGTGATATAGCACATTTTCTGACGTCTTATGGGATAAAAGATATAATCATGTTTATTTATATAAATATTATAATGTTGAAAAAGACATTTAAAGAAAACGTACAAAAATTTGAACGTAGCGGGATTTGAACCCGCGCCTCCTGAATACCGTTCAGGCGCTCTCACCACTGAGCCATGCGTTCTACTATCCGCTGCGTCGAAATTCTTATACGCTTTATTACAACTTATTTATATTGTTAGCATCTCTGTAGAGAGATTTTTACAAATTTCTGCTACCCAAAGATTATTCTACGAACAATCATTTGGCAAGAGAGAATGCTATATATTAAATACTTTTAAATATTTTTAAAGTGTTATTCCACACTTAGGAAAATTGAAAAAGACATTTAAAAAATTTTTATACGTTTTATTTAAATGTCTTTCTCAATTTCCTAAGTGTGGAATAACACTTTAAAAATGTTTAAAAGTGTTATAATGTTTTTCAATTGTCAATTTTACTTGGTGCGTATTTATTATAGACATACTTATAGTATATAATGTAGTATCGTATAGTTTCCATGACCATTGACCACGCGCTCGTTAGGTGCTAACTGCGACCGTCGCGGGTGTCGTGACACAGCGAGACGTTAATGTGATTGACATACGATGTCTAATTCACTTTAATATCGGAATTTAGAATTTTCCAAACTGTTTAAATGTATTTTTTTTATTGTTTTTTTTTTAAAAATAGCTTCACGCTATTTCCCGCACATAGCAGGGTAGGCAGAGGGAACCTAGTGTTAAGATACTCCGTTCCCCACTTTCCGCCAAATTCGGAGGCATTGCGTGTTAAGTGGCGGAACTTAACGCGCCGCTAAAGCGCGGCGTTAAGAGACCTCGACACCAGAGCGAAGAAAATGGAAATATTAAATATTTCCACTCCTCGAGTGGGAATCGAACTCGCAACCAGTCGTTTACAGTCACACGCTTGTGCCACTGGGCCACTACTGGCCACACTTATTGTTTTTTTATCATTTTTCTTTCTTTAATTGTGCCGAAGGAGAACAGAGAGTGAATAACTAAATTATCGCGCTCAATTACAAAAGATAATATTAATTTGACGTACACTTAATGATTATTAATTTAAATTTTAAAAGTGCTACTATTTTTTATACTGTAAAATATAATAATTAAAGAATATCTTAAAAAATATAATAAAGTGAATATTCAAAAAAAAACCTTAAAACTCGACAAACATGTCATCGTCATACATTTTTAAAATTCTGGAGCAAATATTTTTAGCTAATTATTAATGTTAACTGTTATATAAAGTCTCTTTGTATGAAAGACACACAGAACAGTACTTTCTGCAGTTTTCTTTGTATTGAGTGCAAAGTGAGGGAGGTGGGAGGTGGGTGCATTCGCATGCAGTCTCTAATCAAATCAACGCAAGTCAACGTTGTTTGACGCCCATATGTGATAATTTAGTAATGTGTTATGTATCGATTATGATAGTGTTCTTGTTTTGTTAAATTATGTCATATAATAGAATTGTTTAAGCTTTTTTTTCCTTCTAGAAGAGAGTTATTTCATACTGGTTTTCTAAACAGCTATATAGCTATTTCATTTATATAAAACTACCAATTCCTTTTTTGAGATAACATAAAGAATGTGAATTAGATATTTGATACAAATATCATTGTTTTTTGCGCATAACAGGGTAGATAAAGGAAACCAAGTGTCAAGACACTCAGTTCTTCCGTTCACTTGTGAAATTAGGAATATTATGGCATAAAAATTAGCTATTTTTACTCATTCTCAGCCCGTCGATGTCATAATGCAACGAAAAACGGCCGCAAATTAAACGAGAATTGTATCGATTATGGTACTGTATTCCATTTTTTATTATATAATATATAGGTACCAGTCGTGTCTTGTGGGCACAAAGTGGGACTGTAAACACGACTGGTTGTGGGTTCGATTTCCACATAAGAAATTGAAATATTTCTTATTTCATTATCTTTCCTGCAGTGTCGAGGCAAAGCAAAACATAAGTTCCGCCTCTTAACACTCCAGAATACGGTGTAAAGTGGCGAACGGAGTGTCTTAACACAAAGTTCTCTCTACCTGTTGCCTGCAGGATACAACGTGATGTTAAAAAATGTATGTAAGTGATGAATGTATTCGGTTTAAAGAAAAACATATTGAAAACTGGTTTTTAAACAATTTATATTTTTTTATAAAGTTTCTGTATGTTTCTTTTTTTTTATAGCTTTACGCTTTATCCCTCACACAGCAGGTATAGGAAATCTAGCGTTAAGACACCCCGTTCCCCACTTTTCGGCGAATTCGGAGGCATTGCGTCTTAAGTGGCGGAACTTAACGCCGCGCTTTTCCTCGGATACCAGAGTGACGGAAATGAAAATATTAAATATTTCCACTCCTCGAGTGGGAATCGAACCCACACCCAGTCGCTTAGAGTCACACGTTCGTGCCACTGCGCCACGACTAGCCCCTGGTAGTTTTTATTAGTCCAAAAAAGATTATCGATTTCGAACATTCTCAATGCATCGATGTCGTAATACGTAAAAAATAAAGTAGTAAGCACAAATTGAATGACACTATAGTAATCCCGTGATAGCGGCCCACGCCTCGATACCACGATGTGGGGTAATTAGACACTCAGCTGACGAGGCTCTTTAAATATACATCAGGTCATACTAAGCTCAGGTTCGTTATAAATAAATAATTCTTGGAACACTTATCTGCAAATATGGAAGTATATATTGCTATTAAATATAAAGATTGTGGCCCGTCGTGGCCCAGTGGCACAAGCGTGTGACTGTAAACGACTGGTTGTGGGTTCGATTCCCACTCGAGGAGTGGAAATTATATTTCCATTTACTTCGCTCTGGTGTCGAGGTAAAGCGCGGCGTTAAGTTCCGCCACTTAACACGCAAGCGTCCGAATTCGGTGGAAAGTGGGGAACGGAGTGTCTTAACACTATGTTTCCTCTGCCTACCCTGCTGTGTGCGGGATACAGCGTATTAAAAAAGTATTAATAAATAGCATTCTCTCTTGCCAAATGATTGTTCGTAGAATAATCTTTGGGTAGCAGAAATTTGTAAAAATCTCTCTACAGAGATGCTAACAACATAAATAAGTTGTAATAAAGCGTATAAGAATTTCGACGCAGCGGCTAGTAGAACGCATGGCTCAGTGGTGAGAGCGCCTGAACGGTATTCAGGAGGCGCGGGTTCGAATCCCGCTGCGTTCAAATTTTTATACGTTTTCTTTAAATGTCTTTTATAACTTTATATATTCTAAATATAATACGTGGTTACTTTCTTCTAATTAGAAAACTACTATAGCTTCGAGAAGCTTTCCAATTTCCACAAACATAACAGTCAGTAGGGCAAAATAATAATCCATTAAGAAAATTACTTGAAAATAATAATTTCAATACTTCGTAGAAATTGTTGGTGTTACAACTAAACGATATATTCTACAGTGCAATGTGTATGGCGAATGCTTTTGCCTCACGTTGCGATTAGTCGAATGCCAGAATCCGATGTGAACGGACGTGTGTGTACATAAAGACAACAATTTTATATATTTTAAACTGTATTAGTATTAAAAAATGTAGTTTTTATTGCAATTTATTGAAAGTATAGTGATTATTATATGACAGTGAAAAGTCGAATATTTTTTGGTTTACGAAATAGTGTTCGTGTATATTTTGAGTGTTTATAAATGCTTTGCGTTTGAAAATTAACTTGAAATTTTATTTACAAATTAATTTGTTTTTGTGTATTAAATATTGGAATTGATTTTAATATTGTATCGTGTTTTTGGATTTTCTCATACATTGAATTTTTGAAAATGGCGCGTATAGCAACAAGTGCCGTGCAACTCTGTCAGCGTCTTCAGGAGCTGTATCCGCAGAAATTTCAATTTCCTAACAAACAGGTTAATATATGTTTTTTATATATATTGTCTATATATTTTTTGATATATAATATTTATGTATTGTGGTAAGACCGTAGTAGAGCTGTGGGCCAGCGTCTGTTTGTAAACGCGATGGTTGTAGATTCGATTCTCACTAGAAGGGATAATTAAATTACTTTTATTTTTCCGCTTTGGTGCCTAAGACAATGCGACGTTGAGTTCTGCAACTCAATACAAAAAAAAAGCATTTTGAATGGAAACTGGAATGACATCTTGACACTAGGATGTTTCTGAAAGTATGAAGCTACTTTTTCATGTATACATTTATATAAAATTCTTTAAGTTACGAATCGACTGTCTGTCAGATAACGGCAGAGGAAACCTGAAATTTGACATACCTATAAGATCCTTAGAAAGGAAACCTGAAATTTGACATACCTATAAGATCCTTAGAAAGTCCAGGTTAACATAAAGTGAGAATTTCTTGAAATTTATTCAAGAATGGGAAATTTAGAGATTTTACCCTCGCCAACGAAGTTGCTATAACTTACGTATATATATATTTGTTATCTTTTGTCAAAACACAATATTTTATCTTGATGCTTCATCTTCCAGCGTAGGTATAAATAAGCGATATCTTATTTTATCCACTTTTTAACGTGTTTAGAGATATATAACACAACTCTAGAATACGTAACACAACGCCGCGCACAAGTGTTTTGTATAACATCTTTTGTACTTTAAAAATATATTTTTTTAGATTAGTAACCCTTTTGAACTCGTACCCAACCCATAACCCATTGCATTCAATTGTACTGATGCCACCTACGTCACAATAAAATTAGTTCTTTACTTAAGGTATTATAGTTTTCTAGTGACCCGCTCGCAGCTTCGCCTGCGTATACTACACGACTATAACTATTTCACTATGCACATCGCCGACATTAAATTAGAAACCTCTAAAATTATCATTGTTTCTCGATTATACTATGTGCGTATTATACACATAAACCTTCTTCTTAAATCACTCTATCTATTAAAAAAAACCGCATCAAAATCCGTTGTGCAGTTTTAAAGATTGAAGCATATAAATCTTTACTTTATACAATGTAGTGAAACCACAAATGGAAAGTGGAGAGCGGAGTGTCTTAACACTAAATTCTTTATGACTGTTAGCGAGAAAAATCTAGATAGTTCCTTTCATTTAAACAGTTCTTTAAATAGCTTCACGCTATATCCCGCACACAGCAGGGTAGGCAGAGGGAACCTAGTGTTAAGACACTCCGTTCCCTACTTTCCGCCGAATTCGGAGGCTTGCGTGTTAAGTGGCGGAACTTAACGCCGCGCTTTACCTCGACACCAGAGCGAAGAAAATGGAAATATAATTTCCACTCCTCGAGTGGGAATCGAACCCACAACCAGTCGTTTACAGTCACACTCTTGTGCCACTGGGCCACGACTGGCCACGACTGGTCTTTATTTATAATTAAACTAATTATTATTAATTTATTACTGTTCTGGAAACCAGATCGCATATAAGTAGAGAGAGTAAATTTTTGTACCGACACGTCGCTCCTTAGAATGCAACTGTATGACTTATGTATGTATTTTATATGCATATATGTATGTATGTAGCGGCCAGTCGTGGCACAGTGGCCCAAACGTGTGACTGTAAACGACTGGTTGTGGGTTCGATTCCCCCTCGAGGAGTGGAAATATTTAATATTTCCATTATGTTCGCTCTGGTGTCGAGGCAAAGCGCGGCGTTAAGTTCCGCTACTTAACACGCAATGCCTTTGAATTTGGCGGAAAGTGGGAAACGGAGTGTCTTAACACTAGTTTCCCTATCCTATGCCTATCCTGCTGTGTGCGGGATACGGCGTGCAGCTTATAGAAAAAAATGTATGTATATACGTTCATACGTACATATATGATTATGTGTGTAAAGATATGAAACTTATTAGCAAACACTTTGGCATCGTGATTCTCCAATTTGTGGTAGATAGCGATTGTTTTTCATATTTTACTTTATTATGCCTGAGATGACCTTCGCCGAGTTAGACACGTTTAAGTCTATATTTTTAGTAGGTGTATTATACTAGTGCATGAAACAGACCATGTAGTGCAGTGTCTATAGTCTGAATATGAACGCGATGGTTGTGACTTCGATCCTCATTGAATCAAACTGAAGAACAAATTATAGAACAAGCCTGAGGTTGTAAAAAAGTATTATTAATATGTTATATATAAAGCGCGGCGTTAAGTTCCGCCACTTAACACACAAGCCTCCGAATTCGGCGGAAAGTGGGGAACGGAGTGTCTTAACACTAGGTTACCTCTGCTTACCCTGCTGTATGCGGGATATAGCGTGAAGCTATTTATTTATTTATTTTATTTATTATTTAGTGATGTATTAAAAATATCACTCTATCGTATACATTTCAATAACAATTAGCTGGATATGTATTTACAAAACAAAATACAGATTTAGAATATCTAAATCTGTATGTAACTCTCATTTAAAATTTAAAGGTTCTAGTTAAATTATGTTAACTTAAAATTAAAATTTTATTTCATCGTATTTTATTTCATGCATATCTTTACTTTTTACCTCCGAATCCGGCGGCAAGTGGGGACCGGAGTGACTTAACACTAGGTTCCCTCAGCTACCCTGCTGTGTGCGGGATACGGCGTGAAACGTGAAAAAAAAAAGTTTTTATAAAACAAAAGGAACTTGTAACCGGCGAATACTTTAACATATTATACCACTAAATAGTTGACTATTTACAACGTCTTTATTCAAGGCTTTTGGTGTTAAGCGTTTTATTACAAGTCCGACGATGATATCCATTGTACGAGTACAGTCCTTTCGTTTGCTTGCTCTTTGAAGAAAGATTAAACAGTTATTGCTTTATTTCTCTAGATTATTTTTTATAATATTTGCCTATTATCTATTGCTATGTGCTTAGTTTCTATTGGATGGTATAATTCTGCTTTAAAGGTTTTGCATTGAGTGAATGCGTTTTGTAACTTTTTTAATAAAGATTAAATGAAAATTGTGAAGAAATGATTTTCAATCGTAATTTGTATACGATATTTGCCTCATATTAACTCGTTGATTCCCACTCGAAGAGTGAAAATATTTAATATTTCCATTTTCTTCGCTTTGTTGTCGAGGCATAGTGCGGCGTTAAGTATCGGCACTTAACACGCAATGCCTCCTAATTCGGTGGAAAGTGGGAAACGGAGTGTCTTAACACTAGGTTCCCTCTGCCTATCCTGCTGTGTGCGGGATATAGCGTGAAGCTATTTAATTTAATTTAAATGAAAATTGTCAATAAATGATTTACGTTATTTATTAAATATTACCACTCGTCGAGTGGGAATCGAACCCACATCCAACTGTTTACAGTCACACGTTCGTGCCACTGCACCACGACTGGCCCCTAAATATTCGTAAATGTAGAATGGATTTCTGGTCAGTATAGAGTTCTTAGAAATAATCAATGTAATTTCTCCAGATTTCATCAACTCTAAATACTGTGTATGAGGCACAGTTACTGAAAATATACTGCAATAAAAATGTATGCGAGTTGTCTCGCTTTTATAGTTCAGTGGCCGCTGCTTTTATTACAAGTTTTTGGCAATAACAAGCTTCTTCATAGCGGTTGTAAAACGCTTGCATTAGACACACTTTTAAAACCGTTTTGTGGTTTCAAAGTATTTTTTTCTTCTTGAATTGTAAGGTCACTTTGGTTGGCTGAGTTGTATGTTATTTTGGTTGTATTTCTTTGGTAGAAGGTTAAATTTGATAACGTCTAGATATTGATATAAACGATTTATACGATTTATAAGTTATTTTAAATGGGAACATTTGAAGCCATCTAGGCGCTAGTTCAGTTTTGATTAAGTTTACACGTTACGTGTCTTCCGTTTGGGAGTCGAACCGACAATCAAGTATGCTATATTTAAATTAAATTTGTTTCGTACTAGTTGCTTTTCTAATGTCAAAGTCAAATAATTTTATTTAAAAAAGAAGTTACATGCTTCATTTTTTTTCTAAATAGGCATTATGGGTTCTTAGGCGGTAAGTATGAGTTACTTTGCCTTATCTCTTACATACATTTTCTGTATACTGTTTTAATACAAAAAAGAACAAAAAATATTCTTAAGGTATTGATAAAAATTTAGACAAAAAAAGGACAAACAAAATTCTCTCTACCCTCACATACGGGAAAAGCGTGAAGATTAAAAAACCACATATTTACTAGAATTATGAATGCAAATATTACAAAGAATTGTTTGCAATAACAAAAGAACTAAAATAGAAAATATGTAACCACGATAACCTCTTACAAATTCCCACCAAAAGTCGCCAAACCGCAGGCTAAATAATTTTCAAGTAGGAATAAGTTAGTATTAATTGCAATTGTGGACATGCTTCGAATAGTTAAAATTAAACGTGATTCAGGGTGATTCTCAGAAACGGCTTGTTTGGCGTTACGACGTAAACTGGAACATAACAATAAGCTCTCAATTTCCTTAATATGGTTGTAATGTGTTTATTGTTTAATATGTGTAATATTTCATTTATTTTTTGTTTTTTAGCTTCACGCTGTATCCCGCACACAACAGGGTAGGCAGATGGAACCTAGTGTTAAGACACTCCGTTCCCCACGCACCGCCGAATTCGGAGGCATTGCGTGTTAAGTGGCGGAACTCGGCGCCGCGCTTTGTCTCGGCACAAGAGCGAAGAATGTAGAAATGTTCAATATTTCCACTCCTCGAATGGGAATCGAACCCACAACCAGTCGCTTTACGTGCCTTTGCGCCGCGACTGGCCCCTATTTCATTTATATTGTGTAAATTAACGGCGTTGAGTTCCGCCACGCTAAATGTAATGTCTTGATTTTTTGCGGAAAATGGAGAATGGAGTATTTTGACATTAGTTACTTTCTGATTACCTTCTATTGACCTTACTATACTAAGTCATGCTTCTTCTTTTTTAAAAAAGGTGTCATCTATACTAATGTAATAAAGAGATAAAGTTTGTAACTTTGTTTGGAAGGGCTAATGTTCAAAAATACTAAACCGATTTTGAAAAGTCTTTCACAATTAGAAAACTACATTATTCAGGTGCTTTATAGACTATATTTTATTATGATTGAACAGAAAGTTTAGAGAATAAGGAGCTCGTATAGGGGATAAAAGTTGCAGATCACGCAGCGAAACCGGGTCGCTATTCATTTATAAGTTAAGATGTACTTGATTACGTGCCATCGTTATAAATTTAAATAAAACCAATTACTACAAATTTTAAGATCAAAGTGCTTTACTTAGTTCTGTTGTAAGCATATAATAAGTTTGGTTCATTCACCTCACATCGCAAAAAGCGGGAAATTGACAAAAATAAAAAAAAAAATATAAAAAGTACATACATATTTATATCCTAAACAGATAATAAAAAGGAGGACAGATACTAATTGTAATAAACAACCTTTTTATAATGTTTTCCTTTCGATTTCTTAATCGTTATATTAAAAGTGAAATCGATTTACTCTAAATAACTGTAATTATATTCGTTACCTGTTGCTTTTGCTTTTTTTTATCGTCACTTTGTCGTGTCGTTATCATTTTATGATATTATTAACGGAATAAAGTGAGCAATAACCGGTATTTATTACTGTATTTTTGATATGTTGACATGTTTGACAGGAAAGAGTACATCTGTACTGTAATTGAATAGTATCTAATGTGATAAACGAAGTGTCTTATTATATTTTTTTGACTTTACACTTTTTTGGGTATCTCAGAGGTAGTGTGATAACACTTCTGTCTCCGCTTTCCGATTAAATTTGAATTATTGTGTTTTTAGAAGCGGAATTGGATTACCGCGCTTTATATTACCAGAGCTAGGAAGTGAATATTATAATTTTATATAATTATACCTCAAAGTTTTATATATGACACTATGGCCTCTAGATCACTTTAATAATTACTTTAATAATTTTAATAACTGCTTATAATGTACACCCGTACAGAAGAAGTGACAGAAAGAGACAAATATTAAGAACAGAGTAGAACAAGACAGATATATAAAAACAAAATACATATCCACGAGGCGACCTTATCGCTAAAATAGCGATTTAAATTTATTATCTGTAAAATATTTATGACACTCATGTTTTTGCTATTTTGTAATATTCGCTCCATCTCTCACAATCTAAAGAATACAGGGCAAGAGTTGCATTACACTACTATAAATACTAAGTCTAACTAAAACCTACATAGTAGAAATTGCTTAGAGTGAAATTCAAACCCACAACCACTGTCCTTAAAGCGTGGGATAACTATTTCAATATAAAAATAGACAGAATGATTACATAACACATGATCCTTTTATGGTGACAGTAGCGTGGGCGAGCACGTTGTTTGGTGATTAGCGCTAAGTCGATTGTGATAAGACTCGCAAGTGTTGATAGTGTGACGACCTCATGCTTGGACGTAGGCGGTGTGTAAACATGCGCTTGTACTTGTTGAATGTCAGGTGAAGGTAGGCTGGGAGGTGAAGCCTGCAGTCCAGGGTTTCTTTACAGAAGAAACTCAAGAAATAGAAATGTGTTAGGAAATATTTAAGAAAAATCTTAAGAAACTAAGTTTTATTTTTTAACTTCACGCTGTATCCCGCACACAGCAGGGTAGGCGGAGAGGGAACCTAGTGTTAAGACACTCCTTTCCCCACTTTCATACCAGAGTGACGGAAATGAAAATATTAAATATTTCCACTCCTCGAGTGGGAATCGAATCACACGTTCGTGCCACTGCGCCACGACTAGCCCCCTGAAAATGTTATATATTTGCTTTACAATTTTCAATGTTAAATTGTTTATTCTAAAGATAATTTAAAGCCACCACTTGTTTGTAAAAATCCCCTGAAATGTCCTGTCGAGTGCGTGCCAGTGATTACATTGTTGTGTGCGTTGATACTTTATATAGTGACGCATTCTTAAACAGTCCGTTTTATCAGTTGAAATTAATTAAAAGTAAAAAAAATGAATTTACATCATATTTGAGGCCATCGTGACGAGGTGTGATAGTATCAGACTATAGGCAATGGTTGTGAATTCGATTCACGCTTCGGTAAATGATTATTTTGAAGTTATATTTATTTGTGCGTTAAGTGACAAGATAAATCGCGGCGTTAAGTTTTGCCATTCAACACGCAATGTCTCCAAATCGGTTGGAAAGTAGAGAATAGGTACTCTTAATTACTCTACTACTCGGAAATATAAGCATTTCCCCGAAGAAGGATCGAATTCAAAACTACCGTGTTTACAGTCATTCGTTCTGAAACTGCACCAGAGTGGTCTCGTCACATTTAAATATTTCAATATAAAGAGATTTTTAGCTAAAGTATTAGTAATAAAGTAGTAGAAATCAGATAACGAACTCATGAAATAAACAATATGTAAGTTCTTGCGTAAATATTTCTCCGGCCCAAGGCTAGATGAATGTGATGATATGTTAAAATTACTGCGTATACGACTGTATATATATTGCGTGTTTTTTAGAAATATCTAGTATTGGTTACTTGATTATATTTATTATAGCTTCACGCACTTTCCCGCAGAACTGTAGATGAAGAGAAGGTAGTGGTCAAGACACTCCGTTCTCCATTTTTGTCCCGATATTGTGATGCGGAGAAATGAAAATAATAGAAATATCATAATAATCATTGAAAAAGACATTTAGAAAACGTATAATAATTTTGAACGTAGAGGGATTCGAACCCGCGCCTCCTGAACCGTCCAGGCGCTCTCACCACTGAGCGGATCCCGCTGCGTTCAAATTTTTATACGTTTTTTTTTAAATGTCTTTTTCAATTTTCCTAAGTGTGGAATAACACTTTAAAAATGTTTAAAAGTATTTAATAAATAGCATTCTCTCTTGCCAAATGATTGTTCGTAGAATAATCTTTGGGTAGCAGAAATTTGTAAAAATCTCTCTACAGAGATGCTAACAAATAGATAAGTTGTAATAAAGCGTATAAGAATTTCGACGCAGCGGATATTTAGCGGATATATTTCGAGCGGATATTTTTGTCTTAATTTGTGCTACTGTATGTAATCTATTAACATTTATAAATATAGAATATTCTAATGAAATTGGGGTATCTTTTTTACTTTATACACGATATTTTCACGTTTTAACACAAAAACTTGGTAGACAGAACACGTGAACCGTGAAAAAGTTTTGACGTTGAAAAAATATCTACTAACGCGCATTACGGTACAGTCTCAAGTGCGATCCGTTACACGCCGTTACTTTGAACGACTAACATTGCACTTACATTGTTTAGATATGTTTTGTGGGTCTTATTTTGTCTTTTTAAGATTTCTCTTAGATTTTTTTTTGGAATATAATATTATACATATGTTAATTTTTTTTATAGAAACTTTTTTAAACATATGAGTGCTAAATGTGGAGGCTATTTTTGTTTTCATTGCTTCTTTTTTTATTATATTTTATGTTTAAATAATTAGGATACGTTGTATTTAAAAATACTTGAATTTCTGTACCTTTTCTATCACTCATCATCATCAAATTTAAAAAAAATATTCATGCCTTTTCTCGCATAGCAGGGTAGTCAAAGAGAACCAAGTGTCAAGAGATTCCGTTCTCCATTCTCTAATTTCCACCTGAAATGGAAACATTGCGTATTAAGTGGAAGCCTCGTTCAATGTACGAATGAATACGGGTATGTGTACCTATATTGAGGCCATCATAGTGTCGTGGGACAGCGTCTGACTGTAAACGCGAGAAAAAGCGTGAAGCTGTATTTGTTTTTCGGTCTAGTTACACTAAATAGTATTTAGTTTACATCACCCCACATGTCATTCCCCCACATGTCCCCACATTGAGGCCAGTCGTGGTCCAGTGGCACAAGCGTGTGACTGTAAACGACTGGTTGTGGGTTTGATTCCACTCGACGATTGGAAATATTTCTATTGTCTTCGCTCTGGTGTCGAGGTAAAGCGCGGCGTTAAGTTCCGCAAGTTAACACGCAAAGCCTCCGAATTCGGCGGTGCGTGGGGAACGGAGTGTCTTAACACTAGGTTCCCTCTGCCTACCCTGCTGTGTGCGGGATACAGCGTGAAGCTAAAAAAAAACTTAACTTAACTTAACTTACTTAGATAAAGACAATATAATGGAGTTACTAACTACTACTGACTAAGACTCTGCCTACTTAATGCTTCTTTTCTAGTAATTTAATTTTCGTTTTTCTAGTAATTTAATTCTTCTTTCTATAATTCAACAAAATCATAATTATTCACGCGTCTTTCTTGTGTGTAAATGTTTTTATAGTCAGATGATATTGATATAATCAGGACATTCAAGACTAGATAATGTTTTATCATTTATAATAGGAAGATTTTAACATGTTATCGAATACGAACCGCCAAACATCTGTTGATGTGTTCCGGTTCGATGGCATGTAAGCCAGCTCTCCCTATTCCCACCATTCCCATCCTTCCTCCCTCCTTCTATCCTACATCCCCGAGGCTGGCAACGCCTCCACAACTCTAATGTTGTGGATGTCTATGGGCGAAGGTCACCACTTAACACCAGGTGGGCCTTCTGTTCGTTTGCCTCTCTTATTCCATAAAAACAAAAGAATACATTATATACCTTGTATAGGAAAGCAATATATTCAAAAAGGATAGAAAGACAGCGAAGTGCTAAAATTGTATTGATTTCTCTTTAAAGTCTTATAATTTTTGATTTATTTGATATACGCATAATGTCAAAACGATTGCTTCACCTTCTACCACCTGATTGTTAAACAATGCCTGTTGAGATACGTAACTCAACGCCGCGCTTAGTCTTACCAAAGCGAGAAAAACAATAGCATCAAACGCAGTTTAAACATATTTATCTGCAAAATGGAGTAACTTAACTAATACTAATACATTGGTCCAATTCACGCGAGCTCCGGTTACAGTTACCCGACGACTGACAACCGCGTCTATTTTTGTCAGTCGACACGCCGTTTACCGGCCGTGTTTACATTACGCGTTTTTGTTATGCGGAAGAACGGCGGTAATGTGTAGCGATTTAAAATTTATATATTAAAGATGAAATTATAGGAACCATTCCAGGATGAAATTTTAGGAGAATTGGAGCCAGTCGTGGCGCAGTGGCACGAACGTGTGACTGTAAACGACTGGTTGTGGGTTCGATTCCGACTCGAGGAGTGGAAATATTTAGTATTTCCATTTTCTTCGCTCTGGTATCAGAGGTATAGCGCGGCGTTTATTTATGCCACTTAACACGCAACGCCTCCAAATTCGGCGGAAAGTGGGGAACAGCGTGACTTAACACTAAGTAGGTTCCCTCTGCTTACCCTGCTGAAAAAAAAACGAAAAAAAAAAGAAATTATAGCATTTTGCCATAATAGTATGGATGAGGTTAGACTTAAAATGCTGTGGTCTTTCCGATTTCATTAGATAGAGGCGAGCAACCGTGTTTTCGTTATGGGCCTCTATTTTTTTTATTTTTTTTTACTGACAGACACATTTTTCAGAAGAGTGAGAGAATATCTATAATATAAATTAATGTTTGGCGTGTGGTATAACATTGTTAACCGCGGGTTGGTCGTCCCTGGATTAGACCAAGTGGGGCGTTAATATATCAAAAATTGACCAAAAATGGAGATAGAACGGTGTTATTACTAGATTCTATCTGCCTAGGATACGCAAGTACCTATATATGGAATATATAAATAAAGAAAGAATCGTTATCTCATGTCAGTCGAGATACACAATCTTGTGTGTATTGTGTATTCGGTAAAACCACTTAAACACAAACTGTTGACATGTTAATACGGTTAAACAGTGATCGGGCGTTTTTTTTCTCTCACAAATATTTTGTCACGTCTTCCAAACCGGAAGCTTTTTGTTTATTTTAATGTAAATCACAAGACTGGCCTGCGTGTTCGTTATAGCGTGTTACTCATTGCGTTTTGTGTTATTCGTACTGCTTGACTTTATTTACTACATTTGGTAGTAGTTGATAAGGCTATAAGAGGTATATGGTGACAATATAAATACTAACTTTTTCCTTTCCCATACTCATTGATCTAAGGTACCAATTCACAATTTGAATAGTTAAAAATGGATTTTGCAAGTGTAAAAAATAAAATTATCACTTAACTAAAACTTTTTTCATTTTCTTTTTAAAGTTTTTTTTTATTTAAAATTAGAATCTTCCTTGACACTTTAAACACATGTTGCCTTAGTAACGTCTATGTCACTTTGACTTGTATGTCAGATTGTGTCAGTCATATGTTATTTATTTATTTTAATATTTTTATTAATTTCTAATGCATTATTATAAAAATGGTCGTATTCTGCACTTCTTCTCCATACGATTATAACTATGCCAAATTTCATACTTTGAAATTTTCTTAAATAGGCGTGCAACATTTTTTATGCACATATTAACTTAATAATAATAATCAAATTATTAATTCTCCTTGTGTTTTTAATTACTTATCGACCTTAAATTAATTTTGCTATACATGTCACGCCGCCTCATTGTGCATTGTTAATTGTCCAAATCGATACGTCTTCGATACGCGTTGAATAGAAACTAGAATAAAATCCTTGACTTTGTTACATGACCGCGTGTGTGGGATACTTGTACGAAAAACCGCTGGAAATTGATTAATTCTTTTTATTTTATTAGCTTCACGCTGTATCCCCACAGTACACAGCAGCTGTACACAGCAGGGTAGGCATACCAAACCTAGTGTTAAGTCACTCCGATCCTCACGCACCGCCGAATTTGGAGGCATTGTGTGCTAAGTGGAGGAACTTAACGCCGCGCTTTGCCTCGACACCAGAGCGAAGAAAATGAAAATATTAAATATTCCACTCCTCGAGTGGGAACCCACTACCAATCGCTTTACAGTCTCACTTTGTGCGCCACGACTGGCCCCTTAATTAATTCTTATATAATTATATATCGTATTATGTTCCTTATTTAATAGAGAATTCAGTTGTTATTCCCATTCAGGTTTTAAACTAGTTAATTTCGTACTTTGTACCAAATTGTTTGAACAAATGTCGTCGCTTATGTTTCCACGGTGCGTCGGCGCGTGCGCATCTCGTCGACGAAATAAGCTGAGCTAATAGTTTGGCAAATACATGCTTTAAGTGTTGACTGGTGAATTTAATGTTGATTCTCTATTGTTATCGGTATTATAGTATTATGTTATTTATTTTTAGTTTATTTCAAGGATGAAAGTGCGGCGTTAAGTTCCGCCACACGCAATGCCTACAGAATTCGGATTTTTATAATAAAAGAATAAAAAATGGGGAACGGAGTTTTTTAACATTAGGTTCCCTCTCGTACCCTGCTGTGTGCGGGATACAGCGTGAAGCTAGAAAAAATATTTCAAGGTGTATGTAGATATTATATTTACTTAAGAGGCTCTGCAGTGGAAGATAAGATGCTTTTAGGTCAAAACAATGGTCGTGGGTTTGTTTTTTACGCCTAGAAATATTTGTATTTATAGTACAGATCCTTTGTATAGTGTATATATTGATAATTGAATATGACATATAGAAATAAATAAAGGTCGGTTTTTTTAAGAGTATGGTTCGGTTCGGTTCGGTTCGAGAATCGACAAGATAGATAGATGGTTTCGTAATAATTTTAGTAATAATTTTAGATTAAAATAACTAACATTTTTTTTTATTTTTTAGCCATTTCATTTTTTTTCTAAAACTACAAAGTCTATAAATAGCTTTTGATGTGTTATTAACTCGCTAATTAAGAGATTAATGTTGTATGGTTATTTAAAATGTCTATATACATATACATGGTACAGAAATACTACAACAAATATTTGCCTCGCGCGAGTATTGAACCCTTGACCTTCTCCACCGTATAAGATGCCAAACATTTGCAGGTCTGCATATGCTCTTAATTAAAACGTAATTTATTAGATTATTCGTGAAGTTTTGTTAACTTTCGAAAAATGTTTTATTTTTTGTGTTAAGTTAAACTTTTTGCTTTATTTTATTGCCGTATGTAAAGAGAGGCCATTGTGGCGCAGTGGGACAAAATACTGATTGCAAGGCCGATTGGTCGTAACTTCGATTCCCACTGATACGCTTCGCTCGTGAACAAGACAACGCACAATGTAATTCGGGCGAAAAGTGAAGAGCAGAGGGTCTCAATGCTTAGCTCTCTCTGACTACGGAGAAAAGAGTGAAGCGAAAAAAAAAATACATGGCACAATGGATCTTGAGTAATTTTATAAGACGAAGTACTACTAAAGCCAGTCGTGGCCCAGTGGCACAAGCGTGTGACTGTACATGACTGGTTGTGGGTTCGATTCGCACTCGAGGAGTGGAAATTATATTTCCATTTACTTCGCTCTGGTGTCGAGGTAAGGCGTTAAGTTCCGCCACTTAACACGCAGGCCTCCGAATTCGGCGGAAAGTGGGGAACGGAGTATCTTAACACTAGGTTCCCTCTGCCTACCCTGCTGTGTGCGGGATATAGCGTGAAGCTAAAAAAAAAGTACTATTAATTAGAATAAAAATGACTAAATTGTTACATTTTTTAAGAGTTAAGCCTTCAAAGTTTACTTTATGTATTATTCATCGACTCTAATTGAGGATATTCTTCATTCCCTTGTAAAGAGAAGCCGAATTGTATTTGTCATTGATGTGTCAGTTAGTGACGATCATGACGACATCTTAGCGTAATTTAATTGAAAATTTATATATTAAATGTTACGTTATGCTTTTTCTCGCATAATGGTTAGTAATATTAATAATTAATAATATTGATAAAAAAAAAATTATTGCCATTTGAAAAATAAAATAAATGAAATCGTAATTAGTCAAAGAGAACATAGTGTCAAGACACTCCATTTTTCTCTTTCCATTTGAGACTTTACGAGTCTAGTGGATTAATTGAATGCCTCGTTTTGTCTTATCAATGCGGTGACATAAAAATAATTTTGAAAATTATGACGTTTGTAGTTAAACATAGTATCATTGGGCAACGATGTATTTTTTATACTTATTTACTATGTTTTTTATAGCTTCACACTGTATCCCGCACACTGCAGTAGTGTTAAGACACTCCGTTTCTCACTATTTACCATATCACCATATATAATATTTCATTTAGTTGTGTCCCACCGACTAGTATCATTAGAAAAGAATAAGACGTAACTTCAGTTATATTAAAAAAAAAAATTAAGAATTGTAATCAAAGAATAAGGAATAAAAGGATACTGTAGGGTTTGAGTATTTAAAAAAAAAAGCTTCAGTTATATACTTATTTATCACATAGATAGATAGATAGATTCCCCAGCTACGTCAGATGCTAGACGAATTACGGCGTTGAGTTCCGCCACATAACCACTCTACGACAAAAAAACATCTTTACTTCAATAAAAACACAGTATATTCATAAAAATAGTAGGTAAATGTAAAATTAATGTGGGAATGTGACGTACACCGTGACGGTTGGCGCTTTGTTTGAACAGTTGCAATCCGAACGTAGGCATTACTGGGCGAATCTAAGCCTCTTGCTTACTTAATGTTTCTTAATAATAACTAAAAATCATTCAAATATACACTTTAAGTGTCTGTGATAAGTGTTAAGTGTCACTTTAAGTGATTCTGATAAGTGTAAAGTGTTTTTGAAAGCTTTTCTTTTTACTATATGCAAATTTAGTTCTTATTGCATTGTATTAAGTGTGTCGTTTTAGCAAATATTGGTAATAAGCTTTGGCTTAGTTTGTTCTAAGGTGAAAGTTTTTATATTTTTTTTATAGTATTTTATGTGATTTTTAACTCTATGGTGTAGGTCATAAGGTGTATTTTTTATTGGTGGAAGCTATTGGTCGTAGTACATGAATGAACATTCTCCAGGTATGTCAGTTTAGAATGATTGAAATTTTTATTTTAAATGGTATTTATTTGTTGTTTTTTTATATATTTTTTTTTCATATTAAGCAAAAAAAGAGCTAATATTACTTTATATTATTAAAAAAAATATTGATGTTCCAAAGCTTTTTAACAAAACATTAATGATAATTATAGAAAACATTTAAAAGAATAACAATTAATTGTAGAAGATAGCTTTAAGCTTATACTTATAAAGTTGCCAGTCGTGGCCCAGTGGCACAAGCGTGTGACTGTAAACGACTGGTTGTGGGTTCGATTCCCACTCGAGGAGTGGAAATATTTAATATTTCCATTTTCTTCGCTCTGGTGCCGAGGTAAAGCGCGGCGTTAAGTTCCGCCACTTAACACGCAATGCCTCCGAATTCGGCGGAAAGTGGGGAACGGAGTGTCTTAACACTAGGTTCCCTCTGCCTACCCTGCTGTGTGCGGGATACAGCGTGAAGACAAAAAAAAAGCCTTATAAAGTTTTCAATTTGGTATTAGTGACAATGAGTTTTTCAATTACATATCAGAACCTTAACGTTATCTATAGTACGCGCAATATCTTAATTTCGCGGAAAGTGGAGAGTGGAGTGTATTGACCTAACCTAACTGTCTACAGTGCTATACGGAGAAAGCATATTGGCTACTTATTTTGTATTTTACATTACATTGGTTCTATTGTAGTTACATGTTTGTGTTCTTTTTAATGGTGAGAATATTTAGATATTGTAAAGAAGAAAGTATTCATACTATTATCTAAGTTATTATGTAT
The DNA here is from genome assembly GCA_019049465.1 of Dryas iulia moderata. NCBI lineage: Eukaryota > Metazoa > Arthropoda > Insecta > Lepidoptera > Nymphalidae > Dryas > Dryas iulia. The sequence continues at coordinate 10,842,244 of CM032434.1, forward strand.
ATTTTTGTACCTTCTGCTGTCATCTGACGTAAAGTTAGTTGTAATGCATGTGCAGTAAAATAACCTATATTATAGCTTTCTTGAAGTCGTAATTTATGTTTTACTTTTACGTATCTTAAAGTGGTTAATTGAGGAACTATTCTATGATTTGACTTATTGCCTCAAAATATATTTTTTACTGTAAAACGGAAAACCATTTTTTTCGTACTTCTGTTGGAAAATCGCGCTGATTGCTTCATTATGACTTCAGCAGATTTTTATATGCCGTAGAAAGTAATATAAATTAATTATTATTACATATGTAAAGACCGGTTGTGGCGCAGTGGCACACAAAGTATGACGGTAAAACGACTGTCGATTCCCACTTAGGGAGTGGAAATGTTTTTCGCTCTGGTGTCGAGGCAAACCGCGGCATTAAATTCCGACACTTAACAATGCCTCCGAATTCGACGGAAAATGGGGAGCGGAGTGTCTTAACACTACGTTCCCTCTACCTACCCTGCTGTGCGCGGGATACAGCGTGAAGCGAAAAAAAATATATGTAAAGTTTCAATCTTTGTAAAATATGATTTTTTAACTACCGCGCTTACTTAGATTTGACTTAACCGCGTTAGTATAACGTCATTAATTGTAACTCATTACACGCTTATTAACTTTCAGTTTTTAAGAAATGTCATTAAGTCATAACGGTGACAGGAAAGTCTGCATACACGTCTGAACTTGAGTGTAAAACGTGTGATTCACTCATTTATTTACTTGTAATTGAGTTATTTAAATTTTAGTAAGTGAGTAAGTTAGTTAAAGGGACAGAAAGTGAAAAAGGGAGTGTCTAGACACCTCAAACATCAATCAATCTCTGTGCTAATCGTAAAGCTTTTATTGAGTTATGTCACTCTAATAATTTAAGGAAAGTGTTTAAAATGAAATTAATTTAATAACGTTTTAATTGTTTCTATAAAAAATCTACTATTCCATATGTAGCTAAAAACACAAATAAGTTTGTCCTATCAAGTGTTGAGCAGCATTATAGACTGCAATTTTTTTGAAAACTATTTCATTACCAAAATTTTCTTAACAGCTTTTTGTCCGTGGAATACGGAGTATCAAGACCTAGGTTTTCGTAGCGTAAAGTTGTTCTTAACAACAAGGTGGCCAGTCGTGGCCCAGTGGCACAAGTGTGTGACTGTAAACGACTGGTTGTGGGTTCGATTCCCACTCGAGGAGTGGAAATTATATTTCCATTTTCTTCGCTCTGGTGTCGAGGTAAAGCACGGCGTTAAGTTCCGCCATTTAACACGCAAGCCTCCGAATTCGGCGGAAAGTGGGGAACGGAGTGTCTTAACACTAGGTTCCCTCTGCCTACCCTGCTGTGTGCGGGATACAGCGTGAAGCTATAAAAGCTTGCCTTCTTAGTCCTAATCTAAAATGATTCGGCCGGCAATGGACGAAATTTGGAATAAACAAAGACATACACTTCTACATAAAGTGACATAGACGTCGTCATGGTAACGCGTAAGCTACTCAGAACGGGGTCACTTGTCTCCTAAACTACCTACTACAAGTCCACGCTGTTTACTACGCGCAAAGTAAACAAATGCACGCCTGTTGTACACTCTAGTAAGCCTTATGCTAATTATAGTCACTCGTTGAAATTGTTACCACTTTATTTATAGACTGGTATCTGATAAGTATGTGCTGAGTATATTTAAATATAAGCCAGTCGTGGCGCAATGGCACAAAGTGTGACTGTAAAGCTACTGGTTGTGGGCTCGATTCCCATTCGAGGAGTGGAATTGTTTAATATTTCCATTTTCTTCGCTCTGGTGTGGAGGCAAAGTGTTGCGTTAAGTTCTGCCATTTAACACGCAATGCCTCCGAATTCGGCGGAAAGTGGGCAACGGAGTGTCTTAACACTAGGTTCCCTCTGCCCTGATGTGTGCGGGATACAGCGTGAAGCTATTAAGATAGTAGAGAGAGAGTACTTTAGTGTTAAGACAAGAATTCGGACGCATTGCGTTAAGTGGCAGAAATTAACGCCGCTTTTTGCCCCTGATACCAGAGCGAAGAAAATGATATTATTAAATATATCCACTCCTTGAGTGGGAATGGAACCTACAACCAGTCGTTTATAGTCACCCGTACGTGCCACTGCGCCACGACTGGCCACATGCGACAAAGTATTTACAACGTTATAAATTATGACTGATAAGATTTTATATTATTATTGAACTGTAATCCCCTGCTTGTGTCTGTTAGACTATCTGTCATTTCATCGGTTATCTTTAGAAGGTTTTATTTCTGTAGCTATGTCTATATGTTTGTCTGTGGTCTATATGTTGACAACAATATATAGGACCACAGACAAAAATACAACTTGATCGCGAATAACTGAAAACTCACAGAAGGTTGTGTAAAGACGAAAAATGGAGAACAAAGTTTCATGATACTCCGCTTTCACTGCTATGCCGAGTATAGCTCTTTCTCTCTCTCTCTCTCTCTCTCCCCTGTGTATTATTAATCCCATCTGATGGTGGGGTCTGCTTTCCTCGTATTTCTTCTCCACTTCTTGTATTTCTTCTTTCTTCTCGTATTTCTTCTCTGCTTGATTGGACGCATCGTGAGCGGGCAAGACGTAACGTTGCAGGCGTTCATGACTCTCTTAATGACATCTACCCATCTCATCTTCGGTTTTCCTCTTCTTCTGGACCCTGAATATGCCGAATATAGCGTGAAACTGAGAATAATATGAGACGCAACGCTCAGAAATATCACTCAATATCTTACACTTAATTAATTCTTATAATTATATACATATGTTTAATGTCATTTAAAGACGAATTGATGTCGCTAAATGCGTATATTAAAATCAATAAAACATATAAAAGGGGCTATCTTTGAATACAAAAATTTAAATCTTTTAAAAAATAAAATATACTAAATGCAATTATCAATCAACATATAGTTGCATCATGCTTACCTTACATTTTTACTCTTACATTATTGATATTTACAATTAACTAACAAAAGAAAAAAACCTTAAGTAAACAAGTTCGTATGGACATGACAGCTTAAACGATAACGCCCTAAGTTTGCTTTGTGATTTCAATTTAAACCCACTGACAAGATGGTAAATAATAGAACCTGTGACCTGATTTGAAGATTTTTTTTTATAACTTCACGCTGTATCCCGCACCAGCAGGGTAGGCAGAGGGAACCTAGTGTTAAGACACTCCGTTCCCCACTTTCCCGAATTCGGAGGCATTGCGTGTTAAGTGGCGGAACTTAACGCCGCGCTTTACCTCGACACCAGAGCGAAGAAAATGGAAATATTAAATATTTCCACTCCTCGAGTGGGAATCGAATCCACAACCAGTCGTTTACATTCACACGCTTGTGCCACTGCGCCACGACTGGCCACATTTGTAGTTATTAATAAAATTAGGGATACTTCCTATCCAGAAAGGATATCGTCCATTAGGATAGCGTCTAACTAAACGCCATTGGTTGTGAGTTTGATTTCCACTTGAAAGAAGGTTTATGTTTATATTTTTTTTATTTTTTTGTTCTGGCGTATAAGACTCGGATTCTGGCACAAGGTGGAGAACGGAATGTATTGTTATATATTAAGTTCTATAAGTACTTAACATACTACAGAGAGAACTTAATACATGCAACAAACCATGCAAGAAAAAGTTATGCTAAAAAATAAACAATTAGTTCGATTTTTTAAACTTTTGAAACAATATAAACCTTTGGATGAGTTATTCCATTGTAAACATATTACTTTATTTTTACCTGCTATTATGTGTGCGCTGACAGGCAAGTCAGTCTTGTTTAGGTTGTTATGTTCTTCCTTACCTGTTACAAGGTATAGTATAGCCAGCCCAGCAATAAATAATGCACATCGTGCTTAGAATGAAACAATCGGTAAGTTTCGGTTTCGTAGAGCGCTGTCTTTGTCACTCAGTTGATATGTGACGTTTCTTATTGTTATTATTTTAAGCGAACGAGACAACGCTCTACGAAGTTGAAGCTAACTGACTGTTTCATTCTAAGCATCGATGTGCATTATTTATTGCCGGGTACTATAAGTTTTTTTAAATAATGTTATAAGTTGTAATTTCAAGTCCTTTTTTGCAAGGTTTTCATTCCTTTCTACTTAGCAGAATAGATAAATTGGACCTAGCATGAAAAGACAAAAGGTTGTCTATTTTTCATCAGATTTAGAAACTACGTCTTGAGCGGCGGAACTTAACGCCGCGTTTCACCTTGAGTGAAGAAGTAAATTAAAATATATCCATTCTCCGGAACCCACTATCAGCTGCGTCCCACTATATATTTACCTTTTTTATTATAATTAAAAAAATTAAACATTTCTAGAATTTTTCTATGGAAGTATCTTTTTAAACATATATCGTGTAGGTACCATAGTTTCACCACCACGCAGCCATAACGTGATAACCTGATAACTGATAACAATGATAACAGAACAAATTAATTGACGCCCACATTGTTAACACCTTAGTTAGTGACTACTCGACTCTAGTCAGAGTACGACGTGTTCATTGCAAGAAAAAATATAGCTATTGTATTTAATAATATAGTTAATAGTTATAAAATTGTGTTTTAAAAAAGTAAATATTGATTTTTTTAAGGTTTTTCTTTATGTTAAAAAGTTGGGATGTATGGCGCGTGAAATGTCTAAATAACTCGTGATTGTCTTAACAATACCCAGTCAAGTGTTTAGCGTTTAATATATTTTCGCGTTTCTTAAGGTTTATTTTTGATTTGATTAGATATATTGCGGTGTTGAGTTGCGTTATACAACGTGTACTGTTTTTATAATGGGTGGAAAGTGACAATATAATATCTAGTTTAAGAGAGAGTCTGCAATTTATATTTAACGTGTAGATTTTTTATTTGATTATCATTGACATATCGCGGCGTTGAGTTCCGTCAGTCAAAGCACCATGTTTTTAGCACAAATTCGGTGAAAAGTGAATCGGAATTTTCTCTCTAATTCAATACAAAATCAAGAGATTTTAAACGATATTTAAAATTGAAGCAATTTTGGATAAATAAATATTTTATTTATTGTTCTCACGGATATAAAAGTAATGCAGGAAGTGTTTTAATGAAACAATGTTGGTAACACGATTCCTGTTTAAATTATTATTAAAATCCGTTTCGTTCGGAACTTCTTTTTATTTTATTATCTGTTATTATTTATTATTTTATTTTATTATATATTATCTGTTTGCTTAAATTCTCTTTTTTTATTCATTTTTTGTTATTTTTGTATGTTATTTTATTGATATATTGATAACAGGATGTAGAATTTCTGGTTATATTTAAAATTGTATTTGATTTCCGTAAAATTGTTGGCATTTAATATTTAATTCTTTTCCAATGTCCGAAAATAGTATTTAATATGTAATTAGTATATATTTTTTATTATAATAAATAACAGTAGTAATAAATTATACAAATTCATTTCCTTTTTATTAAAATTAAAATAAATCTGTTTTAAAAAAAATACATTTAAAGAAAACGTAGTGGCCAGTCGTGGTCCAGTGGCACAAGCGTGTGACTGTAAACGACTGGTTGTGGGTTCGATTCCCACTCGAGGAGTGGAAATTATATTTCCATTTTCCTCGCTCTGGTGTCGAGGTAAAGCGCGGCGTTAAGTTCCGCCACTTAACACGCAATCCTCCGAATTCGGCGGAAAGTGGGGAACGGAGTGTCTTAACACTAGGTTCCCTCTGCCTACTCTGCTGTGTGCGGGATACAGCGTGAAGCTAAAAAAAAAAATACATTTAAAGAAAACGCAACGCCTGGCTCAGTGGTGAGAACGCCTGGACGGTATTCAGGAGACGCGGGTTCGAATCCCGCTGCGTTCAAATTTTAATACGTTTTCTTTAAATGTATTTTTCAATTTTCCTAAGTGTGGAATAACACTTTAAAATGTCTAATAGCTGTTTTAATTTTTTTATGGTTTTTTCTTATTCCAAACGTAATAATAAAATAAAAGTTTTTATTTTAAAAAAGTTTTTCTACGTACTGTTATTTTGACAGTGTCCAGATCTAAATCATGCAATTGTAGAATTCGTCTGTTATATTATTGACGGTAATAAAATTCTAATCGCGCTTTTATTACAATTTACAGCGCAATCAAAATCGGTCCAGTCGTTAAACGTTTCCGCTGCGTGTGTTACTTCAAATTTTAAATGGCTTTTAAATAAATATATAAAAAAGAGCTTTTTGCTTTTTCACGCATAGTAAGGGAGACCCGGTGACAAGACACTCCTTTCTCCACATTTCCCCGAGTAGCGGAACTCAACGCCGTGTTTTGCCTTGTTATGTTTTGTTAAAATGAATAAAAGGGGCCAGTCGTGGCGCAGTGGCACGAACGTGTGACTGTAAACGACTGGTTGTGGGTTCGATTACCACTCGAGGAGTGGAAATATTTGATATTTCCATTTCCTTCGCTCTGGTATCTGAGGTAAAGCGCGGCGTTAAGTTCCGCCACTTAACACGCAATGCCTCCGAATTCGGCGGAAAGTGGGGAACGGAGTGTCTTAACACTAGGTTCCCTCTGCCTTCTGCTGTGTGCGGGATACAGCGTGAAGCTAAAAAAAAAATAAAGGTTATTGAAAGTTCTGTAGTTTACTCCTTGCGCTCGTCGAGCGTAAAAAAGTTAGTGAAACAATACTCGGTATTCTTGCTTTCGCTCATTTTGCCGTCTTCGACGTTTTGCGGAACTCAACGCCGCGTTTTGACGTATCGCATTAAGTGATTGAAATGTGTAATGTTATATTTATTATTACACATTTCTTTTCCATATTACATTACACGTTAATTAATATTACACATTAATTCTCTTCAGTGTAAACTGTATAGATCAGGGGTTCCCAATATTTTTTTTTATCAAGGACTACTTTTGCATTATTCTTGTTAGCAGGGACCACTATGTATGTAATCCTTGCAGTTTCTGTCATTTTGTAGTTCGATGAGTTGTATAACTTTGGGTAGAGCTGGGTACAACATCTGCTTAATTTTAAATCGTTCGCGGACCAGTTTATCCCTTCTGCGGACGACTGGTTGGGAACCAGTGGTTTAGATGATACTTGGACATTTCTCGTGCTTTATGTCTGTTTATTTGAAGTTTTATATTTAACTAATTTTTATTTTTTAAAACACAGTTATTATATAGAATTATTTTTTATTTAGATAACATAACATATCGGGCTTCGAGTACGTTGTGTATATCCTGCCTTACAATAAGTACTACAATGCCTACCCTCATTATTGAGAAGTTAGTGACGAAGCTACACTGGGTTGTAAGTAGTGACTCGTTTTTATTTTAAAAATAGTGACTTTTCTCTATTTTTTTTTCTTTAGAGACCATCTTGTCGCAGTGGGATGTGTCTAACTGTATACGAAATATTGTGGGTTTCTTAATCTGCAGAATTATTATATATTTGTTTAGTGTTAAGACACTCCGTTCCCCATTTTCGAATTCAAAGGCATTGCATGTTAAGTGGCGGAACTTAACGCCGCGGTTTATCTCTAGTAATTATCCTTTTTTTCCAGTAAGTATCGAATGCATAACTACCTCTTTTAATACATAGCAACTAAAATATTTTCGTATATTAATTTATATTATATTATATAATATATAAGTAGTTTACTTAGCTGTTCCGCTGCGTATGTTTACGTAAGCAAAGTGACTACGTGATCTACGCTCCTGAGGAAAATGCTTCTTCTCAAATTATATTATACTATCAATAATAAGAAGGGGGTCTCCCAATAAACATATGCTTGTTATCATTTTAAAACACATACTCATATACGTCAATTAGTTTTTGATTGATGTTAAATTTGTACATGTACATGCGTTTTGCCGATTTAATGCTAGTTAACTAGCAATAGATGAATTTGTTATTAATGTTTTATATTAGATTATATATTTTAATTGGATCATTTTGAAAAAATGCTCTACTAACCTATAGTAGTATAGTAGGTAGAATAGGTAGTAAAGGTTATTAATTTTCAGATAATCTAGTCCATAATGACAATTTAGCCTATTATTTTTGTTGAAATTTCGAAAAAAAACAGCTCATACTTTTTCCCATATAATCAGAGAGATTTCCACTTCCCATCTGAAATTGAAAAATTACGTGTTGACAATTATTAACGTACATTTTTTAATAGCTAAGTTAATAAGTACTTAAATAAGCTAATAAGTACTTACACACATTACATGCTACGGCAAGTGGTCGCAATATGTCAATACAAAAAATACACAAAACAACAAGAATAATCAAAAAGACATTTAGAAAACGTATAAAAAATTGAACGCAGCGGGATTTTTATACGTTTTCTAAATGTGTTTTTAGATTATCCTAAGTGTGGAATAACACTTTAAAAATGTTTTCAAGTGCAGCGGAATTATTATACGTTTTCTAAATGTCGTTTTGAATTTTCCTAAGTGTGGAATAACTTTAAAAATGTTTAAAATAATAATCAAATATTTAAAAATTGTGAATTTTTGAATTAAACATAAAAAGCAGCAAATAAGTTGCACATTGTTGAATTATCCAGATTATGTACGTGTAATTACAGGTAATATATCGATTTCGTAATATAACTAGTTTAGTTGAGAAACTCGTAATTGTAAACGTCGCTGTACAACAGCCAAAACATTCGTTTTTATACTTTTATAAGGATATTACATATATACATATGTTTTTATTTGTCGCGTGGTGCTGTCCGCGGTGGTCGTAGATTCCGCGTTAATTCCGCGTATTCAGAGAGATGCTAGTGTCGAGTTACTCCGTTCCATACTGTTCGTTGGAGGCATTACGTCTAATATGGCAGAATTGCCATATAGAAATTTTAGTGCACGGAGAGTTGGCTACGGAGTGATAATTCACTAAATTTATTTTACTTTTTTACAACTGACACTGACACGTTATGAATTCGCCTTTATCAAGTACTCAATATGTTTAAATTACAAGTGGGTGTTTAAATTTGTAAAATTTACAAGAATTCGTCAAAGACCTTCATTTCAATTTATTGACATTTCTTGTAAGATTTTAACTATGTTTATTCAAGATCAAATAGATTTATTCCAGAAATTAGATTTGTAACGTCCTGGAGTCGTATCCGGGACCTTGTCTCTAGTAACGGGTGGACCTTCATCTCGCGTTGCAGATAAAATAATGAATCATAAACATCCTGAATTCGGGCAAAACTATGAATCATTTTTACATTAAATAGATAATTTATTTTTGTGTTGCCCTCTTTTATAGAGAAATTCAATGTTTACAATATTCATATAAATAAATATTCTTTGTTCTGCGTTATGTAATAAAAGTATCATCGACCCATTTTGCAAACGTTTTCTTACGAGAATTGCTCTAATTTGGACTTCTTAAGTGGAACTCTAACAGATGCTGCTTTTTATTGAGTTTTACTGAATTTTTAACCGTGTTTAATGTAACTTTCAACTTTCAATGTACAAGTCATTGACAGGGTCGTTAAATACCCTAGTGCCAAGACACTCCGTTCACCACTTTCTGCCCTTTATATTAGGTACGAGAGCGGAGAAATAAAAATAATTTGAATATAGTCATTTCTCCTCATGAGAATCAAACCCACAACCACTATCGCTTACTTTCAGACGCTGTCCCACTGCGCCACCGCGTTCTTAATAGTGAAAAGAACATATTATTCCTGCTAAACATATTATACTTCGTTAAAGGCTACTTTAATTTAAAAGCTTTGAACAAAGAACCAATCTAAATATATAATCTAACACAAATCCTTTAGTCACTGAGCTATTGGGGTCACTAATTGCGTCAATAGATATTGTTTGAAAGATAGTGACGCCTTTTATAGATGACAATATATGTTCCTACCATAAGAGTGGTCATTCAAACCTGGACGGTAGCCAGTGTGATGGGTGACCATGGGGAAACTACGTCATGGGCACAAGTTAAAGGGGATAGCGGCTAAGGATAATGTATGATATCCTTGGCCGAAAATTTTTTTTAGTAGGTTTTCTGTTTCGATATGCTAATTATTTTATGTGGGATTATGACCCTCGATGCAATTGATAATTGTGGATGGAAGATGTACGCGTTGTTTTTTTTATTTTTTTTTTAATATAATTTAATATTGCAAAGGACCTGGTTTGTACTTCCTTTGTCTTAATATTTTTATATTTATCATGTATAATTATATATAATTAATATATGTAGTGTAAAGTGGGGAACGGAGTGTCTTAACACTAGGTTCCCTCTGCCTACCCTGCTATGTGCGGGATACAGCGTGAAGCTGAAAAAAAATATATATATGTAGTTATTCTAAAGTAAGTCTAAATATAGGTATACGTGGAATTTATAACCGTCTGTGGTTAGATAAAATGCGGTGTTCCGATGCATTGTTTCCAAATGGAAGAAAATAAAAGAGACGAGCGATTTATTGCAAATTTTTAGAAAAAACTATCTGAAAATATGAAAGTAGTTTTTTTTGAGCTTAACCCTTTTTTCTTAATATCACGGTTGGCAGCGAGCACGTAGTGTCAAGACACCGTTCTAAGCTTTCAGCTCGAAATGATAAATTTTAAACCTTTAAACATATTTTTATTCGACACTTTAAATAATCATTTCACACTTAAGATCGATTGTTCGTAGAATAACCTTAGGGTAGCAGAAATTTGTAAAAATCTCTCTACAGAGTTGCTAACAACAAAAATAAGTTGTAATAAAGTGTATAAGAATTTCGACGCAGCTGGTAGTAGAACGCATGGCTTAGCAGTCAGAGAACCAAGACGGTATTCAGGAGCCGCGGGTTTGAATCCCGCTGTGTTCAAATTTTTATACGTTTTCTAAATGCCTACTTTTTAGAATATCATAGATCTTGTAGTTATATATTATGTTATCATAACTTTTAATACATAACATAGTATGATTATGTCATAAACATATAACCGTTACTTGTAGATTAGTATTAAGGTCAGTCGGACAGTTTACAGAATCTGCACATATTGATTCGACCCTGGCCTTCTTGGCAATTACTGTCATTTGCGAAGACGGCATTCGTTTAGTTAGTTTGATGTTTAAACGCCTTCCAGCCTCACCTATTTGCGCATCTTGAATAAATAGAAGTAAAAGGAGACCTTTTGTTAGTGTTATGACTCTCCATCCTCCGTCTTCCGCCTGAAATTGAGACGTTGTGTGTTGATAAATGTTAATATATTTATAAACATCTTTAAAGTGTTATTCCACACTTAGGAAAATTGAAAAAGACATTTAGAAAACGTATAAAAATTTGAACGCAGCGGGATTCGAACCCGCGCTTCCTGAATACCGTTCAGGCGCTCTCACCACTGAGCCATGCTCAGTTTTTTATACGTTTTCTAAATGTCTTTTTTTAATATTTATAAATTTTTGTTGATGACGACACATTTCTTGGTAGACAAGTGATTGTAATTTGACTATACAAAAAATAGTCAAAAACGAATAGAATAACCAAATTTGCAATATCCACACAGCATTTTTTATTTTTTAATAATTTTTAAGTACTTTATTATAAAATAAATAATTTAAAAGTAAGAAGACAGCATTCATTGAATTTGTACGTCTTTCAGTCTCACCTATTTGCTTATCTTTGAAATCTTGAATAAATAGGCTTTTAAGAAAATGTTTTCCGCAAACACGACTTGTATTCATATATACATTAGGATCTCCGTGAAGCCCATGTTGTAAATGTAATCCGTTTATTGGTTCACGTATTTTGTTATATTTTAGGATGTGAAAAATAAATACTTTTTTATAGCTTCACGCTGTATCCCGCACACATCAGGGTAGGCAGAGGGAACCTAGTGTTAAGACACTCCGTTCCCCACGCACCGCCGAATTCGGACGCATTGCGTGTTAAGTGGTGGAACTTAACGCCGCGCTTTACCTCGACACCAGAGCGAAGAAAATGGAAATATTAAATATTTCCACTCCTCGAGTGGGAATCGAACCCACAACCAGTCGTTTACAGTCGCACGCTTGTGGCCACTGGGCCACGACTGGCCACAAAATAAATCATGATTTATATATAACGTTTAGTCAATCAATATGTAAATAAAGGTCAGATTCTAGTTATTCGTTATATTTTTTTTTTGGAAAGTAGTAAAATTTACTTTTCTCTCTAATTGACTTGTCTAAACAAAGCGGTTTCTACTGGTTGATTGAATGAGCCGAAATCTTTTAACAATGAGCCAACAGAAAAGTAGATTGAGGATAGTCGCGGTTTGTAGGCAAAGTGTGGGTGTGTGTGGGTGTGACAAGCGCGACGCATTGTTGGTTCGATTCCTACTCGAGGAAATTAAATAATTAATATTTCATTAGTAGAGGCAAAGCAGCAGAGTTTTTCCACTTAACAAGTATTGCTATCAGAATTCGGTGGAAAGTAGAGCACAGATTATCTTAACTGTCAAGATAAAGCGCGGCGTTAAGTTCCGCCACTTAACACGCAAGCCTCCGAATTCGGCGGAAAGTGGGGAACGGAGTGTCGTGACACTAGGTTCCCTCTGCCTACCTCTGTACGGGATATAGCGTGAAGCTAAAACAGTACGAAGGTAAATTCTCTCTCTGTTCTCTTCTTGATGGAGAGAATGTGTAAAGATATAAAGAAATTATTGTATTAAACCAGTGCCAGTTAACAAATGACACATCCACTTTTCCGCCATTGCCCGCCAATTCGTCTAATTTGGTCCGCAGCCGCCGGAAACGGGGCTGTTCGCTGTGATTGTCATAACAATTCGCATTATGTACTGTGCGTCGTGCAGTCGGCAGTGTGACGGACGCGGGAAAGGACGACTTGAAAAAAATAATTAATATAGATAATAAATTAATAAAATATTAAAAAAAAATAGTAAATATTTAATTTTGTGTTTTGACATCTTGGAGTGTCAAATTTTGATGAGATATTTGGACTTTTGAAGGCATTTTTTAAGTTTTTGATAATAGTGTTTAGATGATCAAAGGATTTTAGTTGTTATATAGATTGTTTTTGTCGTTCTATGCTCAGTTTTCTGTTTTTGTGTTTATAAAATGGTTGTATGGTACGTCTCCGATTGGAAACCTGAGGTAATTGCAGTTTTTTTTTTTATAGCTTCACGCTGTATCCCGCACACAGCAGGCAACCTAGTGTTAAGACACTCCGTTCCCCACTTTCCGCCGAATTTGGAGGCTTTGCGTGTTAAGTGGCGGAACTTAACGCCGCGCTTTGCCTCTGATACCAGAGCGAAGGTAATGGAAATATTAAATATTTCCACTCCTCGAGTTGGAATCGAACCCACAACCAGTCGTTTACAGTCACACGTTCGTGCCACTGGGCCACGACTGGCCCATGCAATTTTTAGTTGTAAAAAAATTACTGTAACTCTGAATGTCACGCTTTTCCGCATAACATGGTGGTAAGAGAGATTGTCACAGACACTCCGTTTTCCGATTTTCGCCTGGATTCGAGATATTGCGTATTAAGTAGCGGAACTAAACACCGAACATGATTTTGATCATCAGAGCGGAGAAATTAAATTTACTTTAATATTATCATTTCCTCAATTGGGAATCGAACTCACGTCTAACCGCGGTTTACAATTAGACACTTTTCCTAGTGGGAATGCCAAAGCACTTGTAATATTTATTTTCTTTTTTTATATCTGTTTTATTAAATATTTACTCGATAGCTTAAATAATGCTTAATAACTCTTTGCCATATGAATCGAATAACTATATTAGAAAGGAATTTATATAGTTATTGAAGTACAATGTAAGAAGTCTACCATCTTAATCGAATGAACAAACAAACAATTGAATACGCTCATATTATTGAGTCATTGCAGTTAAAACGTTATTAGATAATGACTTTTGTTATTAGATTAACTATAGGTACCTACTGGCTATATTTAATAGTTAAATGACAAAAATACCCTAGATCGTTACTAATAGGTATACCTATATAAATACTATTAATCATTATCTATGGGGCCAGTCGTGGCCCAGTGGCACAAGCGTGTGACTGTAAACGACTGGTTGTGTGTTCGATTCCCACACGAGGAGTGGAGATATTTGATATTTCCACTTTCTTCGCTCTGGTGTCGAAGCAAAGCGCGGCGGTAAGTTCCGCCAATTAACATGCAATGCCTCCGAATTTGGCGGAAAGTGGGGAACGGAGTGTCTTAACACTAGGTTCCTTCTGCCTACCCTGCTGTGTGCGGGATACAGCGTGAAGACAAGAAAAATTACTAAAATTCTATATTAATACAAGCATTTTAGGTTTTATAGCATGATAACACGATTTATAGCTTTTTAAACTAAATCCACAGAGAAAATTATTTAAGAAAATATATTAGTGTTAAGACACTCCGTTCCCCACTTTCCGCCGAATTCGGAGGCTTGCGTGTTAAGTGGCGGAACTTAACGCCGCGCTTTGCTAGTCACCATATTTTTCTAACCATTAATATGCGAATGACATTTTAAAATTTTATCTACACACATAATATAAATATGATTTTCCTGCTTTCTGATAACATCTAAAATGCACGGTACAATGTCTGTTTGCACATTATGACAATTGTTAGGTATGTCGTGTGATCTGCGGTGAGGGACTTCCAGGAATACTGATTGCTATCTACTTGTCGTTGCGATCTTCATTTACCATTTGTGTGTATGCAACTACGCTTTGAACTTATGTGTGATAATGGGATAGGAGAGGTGGTATTTAAATTAGGTTTTATATAATATAATGCTTTGCCACTTAACACGGAAGCCTCCGAATTCGGCGGTGCGTGGGGAACGGAGTGTCTTAACACTAGGTTCCCTCTGCCTACCCTGCTGTGTGCGGGATACAGCGTGAAGCTATTTAAGTGTTTTTTGGATTGGGGAAATTGTTGGAAGAATATATTATATTTGTATTTTTATCTGTTTTTTTTTGCGTTTGGGGGTTATCTTTTAGTGTAACTGCAGAAGGTGTATTTCTTTACTAGTGTATTATAAATAATTGCTATGCTCCTAAGACAGGATTATTTAAAGTTTTACATAACTTCAACTATTGTAATCCCTTGCAAAACAAAGTCGGGCAGGCAGGGTAGGGTTAAATGTCAGATCATCTTCCGACTGACGTAAATTTCAGCTATTATATATACCAGCTTTTTTACTAAAATGTTGAACTTTTTATTCTTATCTATAAATGTATCTTATTTCTCCCCTCGTGTAGTGTAAATATAGACACATGTGGACGCTGATTAAACATGAAAGGGCCAGTTGACTTTTGATGTTTGTTTAGGATTTCATAGTAAACTTATATTCACTTTGAAAAAGACATTTTGAAAAATGTTTTCTAAATGTCTTTGTCAATTTTCCTAAATTCGGAATAACACTTTAAAAGTAAAATATATATATTCACTTTTCTCCGCATAGCTTCAGTCAGAGATAATCTAGTGTCAAAACACTCAGTTCTTCACTTACCTAAGAACTGAACCTGAAAATGAGTATAATTTAAATATAACAATTCTCCTAAATAGAAATCGTAATCATAACCAATGCGTTGACAGTCAGGCTTTGACCCACTGTAATATTTATTAAGATAGGTATATTATTTAAAAATAATAATTAAAAAAAACATTATAGTAAATTCGTCCATTTAAAAACATATCAATTCTATTACCCTATTTTTTTTTAACTTCACGCTGTACCCTGCACATAGCAGGGTAGGCAGAGGGAACCTAGTGTTAAGACACTCCGTTCCCCACTTACCGCCGAATTCGGAGGCACTGCGTGTTAAGTGGTGGAACTTAACGCCGCGCTTTACCTCGACACCAGAGCGAAGAAAACAGAAATATTAAATATGTCTACTCCTCGAGTGGGAATCGCACCCACAACCAGTCGTTTTCAGTCACACGCTTGTGCCACTGGGCCACGACTGGCCCCTAATTTAATTTTTAATATCCCGCACCATAAATATGTCAGTCGAGAAACGTTTCAGGAGTCCCAATTTAACACTTCATCATTCGACGTCAATTTCCCGGTTCGGACCGTTTTCGACTCGGTTTAATCTTATCGTGTCAGACCATCCACGTCTGTCATTTTTGTAAGTTAGTTCAATTGTACGTTATTGTTAATGTAAACAACACGTATATGCTATCATAAGGGCCAGTGATGTTGTTATGCATAATTGAGATTGCCTATCAGCTATTATTGGTAATCAGCTTTTTATTTATTATTTATTTATTTATTAGAACACCAACAAAATACACACTAAAAACCATACAGATACATGAATAAGAAATAAGGCTAGTGGTAACCTTACTTATAGGTGATAACAGCATTCACAAAGTAAAAGTTTACCGACAACAAAAGAGAAGGTAAAAAAATAAATGCTAATTTAAAAAACTCTTACAAAACGACAATAAATTACAATAAAGATAAGACATAATTAAACTGTCTAAGCTAACAAGTTTGAGCATATAGTCCATATTTCATTTTTAAAACTTTTTTTTTCGTATTAACGAAAATATCTAAATCTCTGTCTCCGCTTATGAATTATAGGTCTCTCATAATTCTATTGAGAGGGAGTGATACCCAATTAGATTTAGACTATGCTCTGAAAAAATCGGCTGTTTGCTGTGCTTAACTGACTTGAAGCGTGCAGAAATATGTAATCCGCGATAATAAGTCTGGAACAATTCCAAAGTGCCGTTAATCAGTTTATAATAACATGCTGTCCCAGTAAGCGTCCTTCGATCGGCAAATGGTGTTCATTTTGAAAAAGGCTATTCGGTCTTGTAATTAGAGAGTTTTTTTTGGCTAAGCCGAATTTAATAAAAAGCATAGATGCCATAAGAAACGTTTTTGAATGCTTCCAACCTTTTGAACGTAAACATCGTAGTGCGGGTTCCAGACTACCCTGCCCATACTCAAGTCCACTACGTACAAAAGCGTTGTACATGTGATCAAAGTCGAAGGATTTTTCAGATCACTACACTACAATTGCGTAAATTGAAACCAAGACTTTTCAAACCCTTTGAAACACAATGAATCAATATGGGTGTGGAAAACGTATTTTTTTGTGTCAATAATGATGCCTAGATCACGAATCTCAGTCAATTCTTGTAACACAGGACATTTTTAAGTCTGTAGTTCTTCGTGGTAATGGATTTCAATCTGCTGAAACTGACAGATGACATTTGTTAACATGAGCTCAATTCCATTCTCATCACACCAATCGCCCAATCGATTCAAATCGCATTGGAGCAATTCGACGTCGTTAGGGGAGGAGATGATACGAAGAAATTTAAGATCGTCAGCAAATAAGAAATAATTAGAATTACAGAAACAGTCGCATATGTCGTTAATGAATATGTTAAATAATATTGGACCTAAATGAGACCCTTGCGGTACTCCAGAAAGTGTTTTAAATGGTTCAGATTCATATCCATTGACTACTATTACGGATTCCCTATTGACAAGGTAGGATTTGAACCAGTCGAGCAAACGACCGAGTATACCATATCCGGATAACTTATTGAGTAATATAGTATGGGGGACCTTGTCGAATGCTTTACTAAAATCAGTGTAGATGACATCAACAAACTGGCGTGAATCGACTGCAGTGGAAACAATGTCGGTAAAAGATACTAAATTTGTCGACGTCGATCTACGACTGAAAAAACCGTGCTGAAATGGAGTAATTACCTGTTTGAAATGCCATTCTAAAACAGGATATACTATTTTCTCAAAAATTTTTGCAAATGTAACGAGAATAGAAATGGGTCTATAATTACAGATTAATTCAGCATTTCCATTTTTTAATAGTGGAACAATTAAAGATTTCTTCCAGGCTGACGGAAATGTTCCTGTGGATAAAGATTTGTTAAAAATTATGGAAAGAGGATATGCTAATGCAAATGCGCATTTTTTGACAAATATTGCAGGTATACCATCTGCTCCTGCTCCTTTATGGGGATCCATTCTTTTTATAACATTGAGTACCATAATTGGAGTGACATAGATGTTACAAACGTTATTGACCGTTTTGTCTATCAAATTAGGCGTGTGTGAGTTGGCATCTTCCTCGCAGAAAACCGATTTGAAGTGTCTCATAAATAAGTTACAAATATCAGGGCCATTGGAAGCAGTATCATCATTCAAAGTCATTTGAGCCGGATACATACTATTATTAGTTTTTTTCTTTTTATAAAAAGACCAGAAAAATTTTGGATTAGATTGTAAAAGAGACTCCAGGCGTGTTCTATATTCTTTATAACTAGACGACATTAAAACTGCACATCTCTTTTTTAATAGCGTAAAAGTTAATTGATCTAAAGGATTATAACAATAAGCGCGCAGTTTCATCCTAAATTTATACTTCTCTTTTAATGAGTTTTTTAGAGCATAAGAGTACCAAATTGGATATTTGTTGTTTTTATCTTTATATCTAGGTACGTATTTAGAAATAATACCATGCAAGATATTATAAAAAGCAGAAATCATGTCGTCGACTGAATTGTAGCCACACAAAGTATCATCCCAACAAATGTTGTTGAGTTCATTAATTATACTATCAAAGTCTGCTTTAAAGAAACAGAACCGTGCATCAGTATTGTAGGACAGGTTTTTAGATGTTTTAAATGGCAACAACATTTGTAGAGGAGGATGATGCGAATCTGTTATCGAAAGTGGCGAGGCGCTAGCAATTAATTCAGTAACTTGGGTATTGCAAAGAATTAAATCCAAACATTTGTTATAATTATTAAATACATTATTATATTGACAAAGTGAATTTAGCGAAATAAAATCAATCAATTTATTGTTCATTATACTAGTGTTATTAAAAGAAATGGAGTTGGGAGACCAAGTAATATTCCCAAGATTAAAATCACCAGCAATTAAGATGTTATTGGAATTGTAAATATCAAACACACGATTCGAGCTGTCAATGAATTCGTCAAGAACATGCTTTTGAAGCGGAGGAGGAAGATATACAGCGCAAATAAGCAGAGCCACATTTGTACCATTCTTATTCGTCACGGCAAGCGATATCCATAAGTCCTCACATTTTGACTCGCATGTTTGAAGACGTTTAGATTCAATATTTGTGGATATTGCAATAAGAACGCCTCCGCCATTCTTTTTAGGATGAAAACCAGAAGTTTCTCGATCCCTTCTGTACACCACGTAGCGATGGTCAAAAAGTTCCGAATCGAAGATGCTATTGTTCAACCATGTTTCAGTTAGAATTATAATATCGAAGTCATTACACACCACATTACAAAAAAAATCATTAGTTTTAGTCCTTAAGCCCCTAACATTTTGATAATATATTTTTAGATTATCGAATAAAAATGTTTTTAGGCCAAAATAGTGTCTTATATATTTATATTTAAACTAAGTTAAGTTTTTTAAGGCTAAAGTGCCTTGTATTAAGATAAATTTGGCACCCTCAGATTTACGCATAAATATTCTACCGTTTCGCACCCATACATATCTATAAGAGAGTTCCTTTGCTTTAAGTCTGGCAGCGGCATGAAGAGCCCTGTTTTCCGGAGTCAGATTTTCTACAACGTAAATTGAAGATTTTTTCTCGTCGGCTATACCCAAATGGCTCGTGTTCAGTTTTTCCTTCG
This sequence comes from Dryas iulia moderata, assembly GCA_019049465.1. NCBI lineage: Eukaryota > Metazoa > Arthropoda > Insecta > Lepidoptera > Nymphalidae > Dryas > Dryas iulia. Next base: position 10,861,931 of record CM032434.1, read on the forward strand.
GATTTTTCTTATTATAAGTCAGTGATGCAGCCATGAAGTTGTCACGCAGGCGGGGGCTACTAAAGCGGACAAGAATAGAACGAGGGCGAGGAGAATTGCTATTCATTTTGGCGATACGTGAGCCGTAATAAACATCCTCGTCTTTAATTGGGCAATTGATCGTTTTACCCAGTTGCTGAACCAACTTAAGAATATTTTCGCTGCGATGCTCCGGAACACAGTGGATTTCGATGTTACAGGCACGGGACTTTTAAGATCACTTTTTGTATTTTTTGAGATTGAATTGAAAATTAACAGCGTTTAGTTCCGCCACTTAACTACAATATTTGGATATTGGGCAGGAAGTGGAGAACGGAGTGTCTTAACACTTCTTATATGACTTTATATATCCAATTTCTTACATTTCTCTGAAAAATGCTTTCCTATAAAAAAGTTAATGAAATCTTTGAAATTAAACTGTTTTAACCTGGTTAATTGCGTCAAATTTTAGTATTCAAAAATATATTTTAGAAAATCCGAAGCTTAGAACATTACAATCATCAAGAAATCTACACTTAAGTTATTGAAGATTTTAAATAAAATATTCAATTTTAAAATATGACCTTCGCTTCCCATCCCGTTCCCACGGTATGAAATGTGATCTATATACCAATACGTATCTTGTGTTTTCTGTAGGGCTTTCTGGTTCTCATTTTATTTTGAGACGTATTTATACTTATTTATTTTTAAAACTGCAGTGTAAGGAAAACGTAGGAGCCAGTCGTGGTGCAGTGGCACAAGCGTGTGACTGTAAACGACTGGTTGTGTCCTCGATTTCCACTCGAGGAGTGGAAATTATATTGCCATTTTCTTTGCTCTGGTGTCGAGATATAGCGCGGCATTAAGTTCCGTTTAACACGCAAGCCTCCGAATTCGGCGGAAAGTGGGGAACGCTCTTAACACTAGGTTCCCTCTGCCTACCCTGCTGTCTGCGGGATACAGCGTGAAGCTAAAAATAAATTTTAAAAATTTAAAAAAATAAACAATATCACATTCTTAAGTATCGTGCGCATTCCTTAACATAAGATCTATTAAATAATGATCGATTACAATAATTGTATTCGCAATCAATTATCTAAACACTCTATAGATTATTCAATTATATAACTTGTATTGTTTATTATTCTTTATGTAATAGTTATTTATTATGATGCTTGGGGCCAGTCGTGGCGCAGTGGCACGAACGTACGTGTGACTGTAAACGACTGGTTGTGGGTTCGATTACCACTCGAGGAGTGGAAATATTTGATATTTCCATTTCCTTCGCTCTGTTATCAGAGGCAAAGCGCGACGTTTAGTGACGCCACTTAACACGCAATGCCTCCGAATTTGGCGGAAAGTGGGGAACGGAGTGTCTTAACACTAGGTTCCCTCTGTCTACCCTGCCGTGTGAGGGATACAGCGTGAAGCTAAAAAAGAAAAAAAATATGATGCTATGTTTATTGGCCATTTGAAATCTGGTCACATGAGTAGTATTTTATTATTATAAAGCAGGGCATCTTAAATTATGGGTCGCGACCCCAAATGGGGTCGCGTAGCAAAATTCTGGGGTCGAGAGATTTTAATGTCAAATATTTATATATACCATTTTATAACATCACTAGAGTTGGCGTTTTAAAACGAATTCTAAAACTATATATTTATTTTATATGTATATGTATATTGTTACCTAATAAATAAATTATGGAAAAATATTAATTTATTTTTCATTTATATTTGTGTGGGGTCGTCAAGAACCTCGCAATCATAAATGGGGTCGTAAATGACAAAAGTTTAAGAAGCACTCTTATAAAGAACTTGATTTGGCTTCACGCTATATCCTGCACACAGCAGGGTAGGCAGAGGGAACCTAGTGTTAAGACACTCCGTTCCCCACTTTCCGCCGAATTCGGAGGCTTGTGTGTTAAGTGGCGGAACTTAACGCCGCGCTTTACCTCGACACCAGAGCGAAGAAAATGGAAATATAATTTCCACTCCTCGAGTGGGAATCGAACCCACAACCAGTCGTTTACAGTCACACTCTTGTGCCACTGGGCCACGACTGGCCACTTGATTTGGCGCATTTTATAAATGCTGACCACAACTGTGCTCTAACTTTGTTACGAAATATTTTTCTTGGTTAATCACAATTTCATTTCAGTTCACCGTAAACACTATTGGTTATGGGTTCGAATCCTCTTATTTAAATGATTTTCTCGACTTTGCCAATACAAAGCGCAGTAATGAAATCCGCTACTTGACGCGAATTTAGACAGAAAGTGGAGATCGGAATGTCTTAATACTGGGTTCGCTCTGCCTTTAAACATTTTTAAAGTGTTTTTTCCACACTTAGGAAAATTGAAAAAGACATTAAAGAAATTGAATTAAAGAAAACGTATAAAAATTTGAACGCAGGGGGATTCGAACCCGCACCTCCTGAATACCGTTCAGGCGCTCTCTTTTTCTCTCTGCCTGCTCTGACTGCTATGCGACGAAAAAAAACCTATAAAATATTAAATTAAAAGTATATTGACTATTATTATTCCAAATTTGCGTTATTTTATGATATTATTAAGTAATTTAGTAACATTTATGTTTGTTTGTCCGTGAACAGAGTGAACAGTCGTCGCCGTTCCGCCGCTGGACGACGGGAAGCGGCGCCGGCAGCTCCTACCGGCATCACGACCACCGGAGCATTTATAACAAGGTAATTTAGATTATATATGTATATTATTCTATTATAAAATATGTATTAAAGAATATCTTAATAGTAAGTTAGTAAATAAGTTAGTAGCTTCACGGGGTAGTCAGAGAGGGTCTGGTGGCAAGACACTCCGTTCTCCACTTTCGAGATATCGTGGTATGTTAAGTGGCAGATTTCAACGCTGAGCTTTGTCCTAGGTACCAATGCGGAAATATAAAAATAGTATATAATTATTCCCCCGAATGGGAATCGAATCCATATACCTATTAAGGGTTAGCTTCGATAGAGTTGTGTTAAATAGAACATCAATGAAATCATCTAGTTATCGAATTAAACAAAGATTATGAGGTAATTAATGATTATTATTGCTTTGATTTTTATTTTACAAATATTATTAGATATTCATTTTTATTGAAAAGGATTGAATGTTTTTTGTTAAGGTTTTGATGTAGATAAAAAAGGCTATTATCGTTGCACAGTAGGACTGCGTCGATTGTGGGTTCAATCCCATTCAGGGATTGCACCACATTTAAATTATTTTTAATTCCTCGTTCTGGAAAGAAAAAGGGCGGCAAAACACAGTCTAGTTCGGGATATTCAAGTGGAGAACGGAATATCTTGACCCTAGAATCTCTCTGACTATCCTACCATGCGGGCAAAAGCGTAGTGTCTTAGATATATAGATTTATTACTATATTATCATACTTACTGCTTAAGCAACGTGACGGTGCACTATCCCTGATAGGACTGCGTCTATTGTTCTTGAACAAATATTGCAGCATAATTTACTTTTGCCTTTTATAATGCTATATTTATCTTACGAACGAGAATATTATGTATTATATCGATGTATTAATGGATAATGTTTCGATGGGTGTAAATTTGAATCCTGTTTAGGGTAAAACTAGATATTTAAAATACCTATATATGTACCTATATATGTTTAGCTCTAATTAAAATAGACCGCCGTGGCACAGTAGAACAGGGTATTTAATATAAACGCGATGGTTCTGGGTACAATTTCCACTTATGGGGTTATATTTAAATTATACTTATTTCTGCGCTCTAATAATTGACTTTCTAACTAGAAGAAAGGAGTGTCTTGACACTAGGTTCTGTCTGACTACCTTGCTATACTGGAAAAATGTTGCGGCGTGAAGCTGTTAAGCGAACAAATTGTGATAAGCTTAGTAAATAATGTGACAAAAATAAATATTAAAATCTAAATAATTATTCAAATAGCTTATTAAAAATAATTTATATCCGTTCATTATTATAAAATGTTATTCCTACACGCTACCACTGATTTCAAATGCAATTCTGTTGAGAAATACCGATATTTTTACAGAAAGTGGGGAAAAAGTTATAGTACTTTTAAAGAGTATTGTGTATTTCTTGTCAGCAGCAAATGAGCGAAGGTTCGGTTCCCGTGCAGGCCAACAACACGAGCTGTGGCGGGGTCGCGAGATGGTCGCTGGGACTTGACCAGTTGCTAGCCGACTCTGCGGGCGCGGCCGCCTTCGCCCACTTCCTTGCTAAGGAGTTTGCCGCTGAAAATATTAGGTGAGTTGGAAAAATGTGGAAGATTAGCTGTTTTTGATAAGCTAAATATTCATGTTGATCATAAAATCAGATGATATAAAAGATCAGATGAAGTTTTTATCATAATAAGCTATATCTATGTACTTTTTACGTTGTAATGTGACTATATCCAGAGGTTACGAAGTTTAGCATGTTATCAAAAGGCACGCGTGCTTTAAATCTATCTAATTTTATAACGATTAATCATAAACATTTTTTTAAACTATTGCTTACATACACAATAGTATATAAAGAATTAAACACCGTACAATGTGAACTCGCCTTTTTAAAATAGATGCCCTTAACGCTAAGCGTACGTTTGAAAGGACGCAGGATCAAATTTTTATACGTTTTCTAAAAAAGCTTTTCATTATTTATATTCCCACTTTAAACAACTAAGTAAAAGTAACTTTTTCCATGCACTCGCGACCGAGCTTAGCATATATTTAGGCGTTTTTCTATAATTTTCTGCCATTTTTCTTTATTTCAACAAATTTTCTCTCCCCACCCCAGATTCTGGTGGTCCTGCGAGCAATACAGATGTTGTGAGGAGGAGGACAAGCGTTCCCCGCTGGCCATGGAGATATACTCGCGGCACCTGGCGGAGGGCGCGCCGGAGCCCGTCAACGTGGACGCGGCGGCGCGGCGCGCGGCCGCCCTGCGCCTACACCAGCTGCCTGCGCCGCTGGATCTGTTTACACAGGTATGTGGGCAGATAGATAACAGATACATACTAAATTATATTATGTAATGGCAACCTTAGTATTATTAAATCTTATATCGCATTCTCAGAAATAAACTGAACAACTCAAGTTTTCCGTAATTTTTGATTTTGCTAAAAAGACGATGAAAAGCCTATTTACGTTTAGGGGTGGGATATATATATTTTTTAATTTCACGCTGTATCCCGCACACAGCTGGGTAGGCAGAGGGAACCTATTGTTAAGATACTCCGTTCCTCACTCATCGCCGGATTCGGAAGTATTTTAAGTTAGCCGTTTTGCCTCGACACCAGAGCGAAGAAAATGGAAATTTTAAATATTCCCACTCCTCAAGTGGTAATGGACTTAAAAGCAATCGCCTTACAGTCACACTTTGTTTCACAGCGCCACGACTGCCCCCGCTGGCCGGTAGATAGATAATAGTTTTTTATTGTACACATTAATAAATAAACACAATATATGAAGCAGAATATAGTATGAATATAAAAAAAATGTATATGTCTATTTACATTTTATAAGTGATGACTCTTATTTCCCTGTGGTTTTCATGATATTTAATTCCAATTACTTTCTCCCCACACAGGCCCAGAAGCAGATCTTCAACGTGATGAAGTTTGACAGCTACCCGCGCTTCCTGCGCTCCGGCGTGCACGCGGAGTGCGCGCGCGCCGACCTCAGGGGGCTGCCCGCGCCTTATACTAATGATGGGACGCCTAAGGTTAGTGATTGTTTTCTCTGCTTTCCTCTCCCTCTTCTCTCTTTTGTCTAGGTTATTTGCACTTGTTTCAAATTAACTCCTCTTTTTCCACAACATGGTTTTCGTGCCCTAATCGATATATTGTGTGTTGAATGGTAGAATTAAATGTTCCACTTTGTTTTGTTTTAGTGGAAAATGAAAATTGTTTTGAAATGTTAAATAAAATTTCAGCTATGAGAATTTTAAAATATTCCTGTTATATTACACTAGTTAACTGTCCTGGTTCCTTCCTTGATCTAGACTGAGATTTCCATTGAATGGGAATCGTCCTACCATTTTGTTATCAAAGGCTGTCCTATTATGTTACAATAGCCACAAGTTTTATTAAAAAAATATATATATATATTTGAAATAAAATTATACGCGTAGTAGTATTCGCTGTGCGTTATTTACTCACTTACTGAATAATGGAAAAAAAATATATATAAAGACAAATCAAAATTTAGCTAAGTGGTCTTTGAACCTACTATCAGATGTATGATAACTCCCACTACGCTATTACCGTGTTCTGTTATTTAACTATATTGCACAATCATCCGTAATGCGGCGGTGAATAATGATTCACAAAGCGTAGACTATATGCATATGTTATACTCGTATATACTATTAAATAAATGTTTATATATTTGTATTATTATAAGTTAATATTTTACAAATACATAGGTACATAGTTTCTTTTTTCTTTTTTTCTTTACCTTCACGCTGTATCCCGCACACAGCAGGGTAGGCAGGTTATGTCTTCACGAACAAGGTATATGGAACCTATCAAGTGAATCCGGGAATCTCGGAACAATGATTGTCAGCAACGTAAGGATTGTATGGTATGCTGATATAAACGAGGCGTTTAATGTGTCCATGCCTTATATTACTATAGAGAGTGTAAGTTTAAAGAGAGAATTTAGTGACGAAACACTCCTATTGCCTTATTTACCTAATTTAAGCAGCAGCAGATTACTAAGTTCCTACTCCTACTAGGAACCTAGTGTTAAGACACTCTGTTCAACACTTTCCGCTGAATTCGGAGGCATTGCGTGTTAAGTGACGGAACTTAACGCCACGCTTTGATTCGACTCCAGAGCGAAGAAAATGGAAATATTAAATAATTTCACTTCTCGAGTGGGAATCGAACCCACAACCAGTCTTTTGCAGTCACACTTCGCTCTGGTGTCGAGGCAAAGCGCGGCGTTAAGTTCTGCCACTTCTGCCACTTAACACGCAATGCCTCCGAATGTGGAGGAAAGAGAAAAAAAATCTATTAAATTATAAGTAATTTTACATAAAATTTATCCATTACAGTTAAAAAAATCAGCTTCAAATGCGTCAGAGAGACGTCGAAGTGGTTCTCTCTTACCGTGGAAAGGAAGGACGGCGTCCAGAGACAGGACTGTATCCACTACATCGAATAGCGAAGACAACGCAATGACAGATGTAAGTTGTTCACGCGGTTTCACGCTTTTTGTTTAGCTTCACGCTGTATCCCGCACACGTTCGGGTAGGCAGAGGGAATCTAGTGTTAAGATATTCCGTTCCCCACGTACCGTCGAATTCGGAGGCTTTGCGTGTTAAGTGACGGAACTTAACGCCGCGCTTTACCTCGACACCAGAGCGAAGAAAATGAAAATATAATTTCCACTCCTCGAGTGGGAATCGAACCCACAACCAGTCGTTTACAGTCACTCGCTTGTGCCACTGCGCCACGACTGGCCACAATATATTTATTATAAATTTTCTATATCTTTATGTCTTTTGTAAATAAATGTGGAGTGACAGTTTTTCGGACTGTCAACACAGTTGGATAAGACTTTAATTTGCACTCGGGGAATCGAATTTGGGGTAATTTCATTTCATAGTAAAGTAAAAATTTAGCGTTTAGTACCGCCACTTAACACACAAGATCTCCAATTGAGATAGATAATGGAGAACAGAATGATTTGACACTAAGCTCTCTCTGCCTCTAAGGAAAAAAGTAAAACGTAATTATTTTAATATGAAATCGTCTATTCTTTCCAAACCCGCTGACGACAAGTGACGTCACGAGCGTGTAAATATTTTGTTTTTCACGTACTTTCACTTATCTGGTTTACATTTTAATTTTTATCACGATTTAATTATTATATTATTGACTAAAATAAATTTTATTGTTATACGCCTCGCCATTTTATCTATATGTCTGTTGACTGCGTACAATAGTTGCTATATGTAGCACAAGCGTGTGACTGTAAACGACTAGTTGTGGGTTCGATTCCCACTTGATAAATTATCATAATTTTTTAAAATGTTAGCTATTTTCATTTTTCCTCTATAGTTTCTTTTTTTTAGCTTCACGCTGTATCCCGCACTCAGCAGGATAGGCAGAGGGAACCTAGTGCTAATGCACTCCGTTCCCCACTTTCCGCTGAATTCGGAGGCATTGCGTGTTAAGTGGCGGAACTTAACGCCGCGCTTTGCCTCTAATACCAGAGCGAAGAAAATGGAAATATTAAATATTTCCACTCCTCGAGTGGTAATCGACCCACAACCAGTCGTTTACAGTCACACGCTTGTGCCACTGGGCCACGACTGGCCATAATTTTATCTCGTTTGAATTATTATATACTAGCGGCCCGCTCGCGGCTTCGCCGCGTTATCTGCGTCGCTGTTTCGGTACATTGCAACACTCGGTAGTGGATTTTTGAAAAATAAAGTAGCCTATGTTTAACCTTGGATTATCAACTATATATATTCCAAAATTCATTTCAATCGGTCAAGCGGTGTAGATTTTTCATATAAACTTTCATCCCCTATTTCAACCCTTTAGAGGTTGATTTTTGAAAAACTAAGTAGCCTATGTTAGACCCAGTCATTCTTACTACTTTCATTCTAAATTTCATCCAAATCGGACCAGTAGATTAGCCGTGAAAGCGTGACAGACAAACACACAGACATTCGCATTTATAATATATACATATATATAAGTTTGTATGTAGGACAAAAATAACTACGACACGCCTTCTATTTAAGTTGCAAGATAAATGGTTTTATTTTAGCCTCTTTATCTTATCTTTGTGGGAGATTTTAGTACGTTTGAAGATTTTAAAACGTAATTTCTATGCTTTTATTAGGTGTATAATATAATATTTTAATTATTTCTGTCCTGGTGTTAAGTAATTGTTTTATTGTAATTGCGTGTGTTAATCTTAATTCTAAACATACTGACGTGTTAAATACTTTTTAAATGAGTGATTTGGGTTTTTTGATGTTCCAGATTAGATATCCTTAAATTAATGAATTTAAAATTGAAAAAGACATTTAAAGACAACGTATAAAAATTTGAACGCAGCGGGATTCGAACCTGCGCCTCCTGATGATGTGATGCTAACAACAAATATAAGTTGTAATAAAGCGTATAAGAATTTCGACGCAGCGGTTAGTAGAACGCATGGCTCAGTGGTGAGAGCGCTTGGACGATATTCAGGAAGCGCGGGTTTGAATCCCGCTGCGTTTAAATTTTTATACGTTTTCTTTAAATGTCATTTTCAATTTTCCTAAGTGTGGAATAACACTTTTAAAAAAAATGTTTAATTAAGTTAATTTTAGAGTACCAATTACTATATATACTATAGAGCCATCAATTTTCTCTCCATATTTCGGTCCCTTAAGTATTAGTTTATGAAAAAAATTTATAGCCATTTGCAAAAATAGTTGCGTTGTCAAGTATCTTTCCGATAAAATTGACCGAAATCGATCTAGCGGTTTAGATTTTTCACATACACTTTCGTCCTCTATTTCAAGCTCTCATAGGTTGATTTTTTGAAAGAGTAGCCTATATTTAAACCTGTGTCTTTAACTATTTACATTCTAAATTTCATCTAAATCGATCCAATGGATTAGCTGTTAAAGCGTAACAAATGGAGTTTCAAATTTATAATATTAAAAAACAAAAATACTTGCTTCAAATCGTTTCTTAATATATATTTAATTCTTAACAAATTCGCCAGGGGCTAAACGACTGGTTGTGGGTTCGATTACCACTCGAGGAGTGGAAATATTTAATATTTCCATTTTCTTCGCTCTTTCTAAGGTAAAGCGCGGCGTTAAGTTCCGCCACTTAACACGCAATGCCTCCAAATTCGGTTGTGCGTGGGGAACGGAGTGTCTTAACACTAATTTCCCTCTGCCTACCCTCCTGTATGCGGGACACAGCGTGAAGCTTAAAAAACAAAATCTTTTTACATTTTAAAGTCTTAATCGCACACTTCAGAAATAGAACGTATAGCGTAGCGGTAAACTGTTTTCAAGAGGCGCGGGTTCGAATTCTTTACGAAATTTTTACACAAGTTTTTCTAATCCCACTGCGTTCAAGTCTTCATACGTTTTCTAAACGTCTATTTTTGTCAACAGGTTGTCAAATCAAGTCAGTCTACCAACGGCCAGTTCTCTCTCTGCCGCGTGCTGCTCCCCGACGGGGCCATGTCCGTTGTGACGGTAGACGCGGGTTCGACGATCAAACGGCTCGTGGACAAATTACTGCAGCGACGTAACCTTATGTGCACCACCTATGACGTCATATTAAAGGAGGGACAGGTGAGCGCTTGTGGTTCAGTGGTTAATGTTGAATTAGTGAATAGTGATTGAATGAGATGGTTGATAGTTCGATTTTTGTTTGGGTTTTAATTTTTTTTTTACACGCTGCATCCCCACACTGCACACAGCAGGGTAGGCAGAGGGAACCCAGTATTAAGATACTCCGCTCCCCACTTTCCGCCGAATTCGGATTGCGAATTTTTCATTGCGAGTTAAGTGGCGGATCTTAACGCCGCGCTTTATCTCGACACCAGAGCGAAGAAAATGGAAATATAATTTCCACTCCTCGAGTGGGAATCGAACCCACAACCAGTCGTTTATAGTCACACGCTTGTGCCACTGCGCCACGACTGGCCACTTTTTTGTAAATTAATTGTAATAAATGTATGTATAAGGATTAAGATGTTGATAGATAGATTGTGGCTTAGTGGTTAGAGAGCTTGGACGGTTATAGAGAGATGTGGGTTCGAAGCCTGCTTGAAATGTTTATACGTCTTTTTTATTATTTGTATTGATTGTAATTAAATTATTGTCCTAGTATGATAAAAGGACGCAGAATTTTCGTTTTTATTGTCTCAATTTTGGGTTATGTGAGTCTCAATTTTGGGTTAAGTTAGGATTATGTGGGCAAAAGCATGAAAGTGGAGATTATTATCTTGAAGCTAGGTTTTCTCTGTTATGCGGAAAAGTGTAAAAGTTTTTTTAAATACAGTTGTTAGGTCAATGTATATGGCATTTTTTCACTTTGAATAAAATATACGGGCCAGTCGTGGCGAAGTGGCGCGAATGTGTGACTGTAAACGACTGGTTGTGGGTTCGATTACCACTCGATTTCCCCCTCGGTTCGAGTAATGGAAATATTTAATATTTTCATTTCTTCGCTCTAGTATCAGAGGTAAAGCACGGCGTTAAGTTCTGCCACTTAACACGCAACGCCTCAGAATTCGGCGGAAAGTGGGGAACAGAGTGTCCTTAACACTAGTACAGCGTGAAGCTAAAAAAAAAAGAATAAAATATACAATTTTTAACTAATGTAGAAATTAAAAATTATTTATTATATTAGCGAGGGCTGTAGGTTCGAATCCCGCTGCGTTTAAATTTTCATGTTTTAAACTGTTTTTTTTATATTTCTCAACAGGGCAACCAAGAAGGCCGACTGCTAGACATAAACACTCCATCCACTCTCGTCAGCGGTCGTTGCATATCAGTCGAAAAACGTTGCGTAGTGCGAGTTGCCTTAGGAACCCGAGCGGTGGCGGTTCGATGCCGGCCTGCGAGGCGACTGAGACACGTGCTGAGGCCCGTCTTGCAGAAATACTGCAGGGTGCAGGGGGTGTCCGGGGTGTCTGAGGGGTCTGGGGGGTCTGGCTTGTCTGGGGTACCCCCTCATGCAGTGTTGTTGGATGGGGTGCCTGTGCATCCTGATACGCTTGTTGAGGTTAGTATATATTTTTATTCTGATATATTTATGTAGATTTATATTTGTATATAAAAATATTATTAGAAAAACAATACGGTTCACTAACGGCTTCTATTTTTCAAGCATTTTTTGTAAACATTTGCGTTCATAGAAAATAAACAAAACGCTACATATATAACGTGTTGAATATCATAACTCAACGACGCATTTTATCTTAAGAAGAGAACGTAGAAATGATAATAATTTAATTACCTACATCATTTACATATTACAGAGGCAAAGCGCGGCGTTAAGTTCCGCCACTTAACACGCAATGCCTCCGAATTCGGCGGAAAGTGAGGAACGGAGTGTCTTAACACTAGGTTCCCTCTGCCTACCCGAATGTGTGCGGGATACAGCGTGAAGCTAAAAAAAAACATATGTCATATGACAACCAGTCGCATTTCAACACAATTACTACTTGATACGTGAAGCCGAAAAAAATATATATTAATACTAATATTTATCTTAATTTTAACACTACTTATAATCTATTTATATATCTTCCAGGAGCTAGATGGTTTAAGGGTGGTGGTGGTAGAGACCGGCAGTCACTACGCGGCGGAGTGTCGCGACACTCGCGAGGCGGACGACGCGGACTCGCTCAGTGACGTCGCTCTCCGTCAGGACGAGGAGGATAATGTACAGGTGAATAGAATTTTAGTATTATTGTAGTTTTATTGTATACAGAATTCTTGGGCTAGACATGGCTTGGGGGTTACAAAGTGTGATTGTAAAGCTGGTTGTGGGTTCGATTCCCACTCGAAGAGTGGAAATATTTAATATTTCCATTTTCTTCGCTCTGGTTACGAAAAATAGGCGGATTGTCTTAACACTAGGTTGAGACTTGTCTACCCTGCTTTGAGCGGGATATGATGTGGAGTTAACAAAAACATCTTGTGTAGTTCTCATCTTGTATATACGCGATTAATCCAATTAAAAAGAGTTTTATTTTAATTTGTGTAATATTCGCAAAAACAAAAAGATTTTTTAATATCTATCTTTCATCTTTTTTCTTAAATTGTTCAGTGTAACACTGTTCAGTATTTTTGGTACTATTTTTTAAATACGGCTGAGCTTGAGATTTTGTGCTCTTAAATGGTTATATGAAAATAATTGAAATACTAATATTTAATGATTTAATTTAAAATAATATTCGAAATGAATACGTTTTCTTTTTTCATTTTTATTAAACAAAATTTTAAAAATGTTAATTTGTGTATACGTTAAAGTTATCGTAAAATAGAGAAATTATTGTAAAATAGATATAATACTATTTTCTTCCCTTATCACATTTAATAGATTTAATTATTGTGTTTGTATGTTTGTCTATGCTAAAACAAAGCGTGGCGTTGAGTTTCGTCACTTAACTCGCAATCCATACTTATATTATAAATGCGAAAGTCTGTGTGTTTGTCTGTCACGCTTTCACGGCTAATCTACCGGTCCGATTTGGATGAAATTTAGAATGAAAGTAGTAAATAACCATGGGTCTAACATAGGCTACTTATTTTTTCAAAAATTAACCGCTAAAGGGTTGAAATAGGGGATAAAAGTTTATATGAAAAAAACTAAACCGCTTGACCGATTGTAATGAGTTTTGGAATAAATATAGTTGATAACCGAAGGTCAAACATAGGCTACTTTATTTTTCAAAAATCCACCCCCGAGGGTTGCAACATAACGAAACAATTAGGCAGTCCACGCGGCGAAGCCGCGAGCGGGCCGCTAGTATTTAATATGCGTCTAAAGAAAACGAAGTGTCTTAACACTAGGTTATTTCTGCCTAACCCTGCTGGAAAAGCGTAAAAATATAAAAACTTTTTATTTAATAAACTTTTTTTGTGTTTTGTACAGTTCAGTACAGTCCAAACAAACAAAAAGGTTTTTTTTTATAAAAAAACACATTATTCCCACAGACCGCAAGTCGCAGTAGTCTATCGAGCACTTCCAGTTACAATCCCGAAGGAGTTCCCGCGGGACTCCCTCACGCCGGGACTCGAGTGCGGGCCGCCTTGAGGCCCGGACCCCCTGTACATCAACATCCGCCTGGTTTGTATTTTATTTTTTATTTTTAACTTCACGCTGTATCCCCAGTCCATCCCATGTGGCCATTCGTGGCCCAATGACACGAGCCGTGACTGTAAACGACTGGCTGTGTGTTCGATTCCCACTCGAGGAGTGGAAATATTTAATATTTCCATTTTCTTCGCTCTGGTGTCGAGGTAAAGCGCGGCGTTAAGTTCCGCCACTTAACCTACAAAGCCTCCGAATTCAGTGGAAAGTAGGGAACGGAGTGTCTTAACACTAGGTTCCCTCTGCCAACCCTGCTGTGTACAGCGTGAAGCTGTATCCTCGTAAGGCACACAGCAGAGTAGGCAGAGGAGGAAACTAGTGCTATGGAACTTCCCCATTTCCGTTAATGTCGCGCTTTGCCTCTACACCAGATCCAAGAAATATGAAATATTTTAAATTTCTCAAGTGGAAATTGAACCCACAACCAGTGGCGTTTACAATCACACTTTGTGCTGAGAGAGAATGCTAATATATGTAATATTTTCAACATTAACTAACCAATCGTCTAAATACCTATTTATTCACGCTATAATTCAATTAATATTAATAAAATTTCCATTTTCAACAGATTTCCTCGAGAACCTCCGTGAGACACAAAGGCAGCGGCTTCAAACCCGCACCCCTCCGCCCTTACCGCCAAAACCCACACAGCGATCCGCACCGACCGTCGTCTGAAGACAGCCTTATATATATAATACTGGACTTAGCAACGCTGTGTGAAACGGCCCTTATATGTAACTAAGCGAAAAACGCTTGAAATATAACGCAGTTAAGCGTAAAGCGCTTGCCATATTGCGTTTAGTTAAACGCATTTTAGCGTAAAGCGCTTGAATTACTACGCTTTATGAAACATAAGCGTAAAGCGCTTGAATTATTACGCTTTATGAAAAATAAACGACGAAAGCGCTTGCCATATTGCGCAGTTAAGCGTAAAGCGCTTGAGATATTGTGTTCAGTTAAACGCAGTAAAAGTTGAAGCGCTTTACGCTGATTATTGGTTGTATTTAATTTGTATGGAAAGCGCTTGAAGCGATACGATTAATAAATTAAACAGCGCTTTAAAGCTGTTTAGAAGGATTTAAGATGTTTACCTTTTTCGGTATTTTCTTTTTATATTTAAAAAAAAAAAAAAATATTATTAATGATTGTGTTTTGAGTGAGATCTTTTTTTTCGATAAATAATTGTTAGAAGGCTGATATTGATATGTGAATGGCGGAAATTAAAAAATAATATAAAAAAAAGACCTATTAAATAAGCATAAGAGTAATCTCGTCATTTGTAATATAATACCTCTCATTTCATACTAAAAATATACTCTAAACCTGTTTTTATAAAGAAAAAAAATCTTGAAAAAATGTAAATATATTTTCTTTAACACATTAATTGTATCCATCAAAATTATTTTTAAAATATTCAATAACCTAACCTAAAAACCCATTAAATTTATAATTGTAAATCAATTTTCAAAATTAACTTTAATTAACTGACAAAAATATTGTAAAGACATTTCATTTATTATATAAAATAAATATATATTAGAAAAATCTACTTAAAAGTATTATGGACCATTTATTATTAAAAAAATAACTAACTAAAAAATAATATATACATTTAAAATATTTTAAAAACACTAATATTTTGTATATAAATGTAAATAATAATAAATATAAAGAAAGAAGATCTAAAAACTACTTATTCCTAATAAAATGTCTATTCTTATTAAGTTGTAAAGGAAATATGCATTTAGAAATTGTTGTGTGTGACTGTAAACGACTGGTTGTGGGTTCGATTCCCACTCGAGGAGTGGAAATATTTAATATTTCCATTCTCTTCGCTCTGGTGTCGAGGTAAAGCGCGGCGTTAAGTTCCGCCACTTAACACGCAAGCCTTCGAATTCGGCGGTGCGTGGGGAACGGAGTGTCTTAACACTAGGTTCCCTCTGCGTAACCTGCTGTGTGCGGGATACAGCGTGAAGCTAGAAATTGTTGTAAAACTAATTTGAGTGTTGTTTTGTGTTAAATATGGCAACTACACTAATGTAAAAGTTTATTACAGTTTTTATTTAGTTTTAAGTTAATTAATTTATTGTAATATAAAACTTGATATGAAGCTCAGAGTTTATAATAAACTTGTATGAATAAATGATTGTTTTCATTTTAACCTCATTATACTATTACAAAATAACCTCATTCTTCTGAGAGGGAATCGAACCCACAAGTGGTGGTGGTTTTCCAGTTGGTAAACCACTAATTAAAATAAGATTTTTTTTTTAATTCCAAGGATATTTAATATTGAGGCGTTAAGTTCCGCCACTTAACACGCAATGCCTCCAAATTCAGCGGAAAGTGGGGAACGGAGTGTCTTAACACTAGGTTCCCTCTGCCTATCCTGCTGTGTGCGGGATATAGCGTGAAGCTAAAAAAAAAAAAAAAATTACCAATATATTAAATTAGTATAATACAAATAAAACAACAAAAACTAATCTACACTAGATATTTATTCAAACAATCACTTATCAGCTATTGCCTGGACTTCCTCTTCCACCTCCACCTTCACCGGCTCAGGGTCCGGTTTGACCCTGGTCACCTTCGAGGGGTCCTTGGCAGGGGTCCAGTCTGGTATTATTTTATCATGGATCCTCCAACTTCCATACATATTTGATATATGTTTTTCGAAAACTACGTATTCTAGCACATCTTTGGCCAAGATCTCACTGCCATGGATGAGACGGCCAAATCTATCATATACTGCCAGCTGTTGACGAGTGTGGAAACGCACTGTGATCTGAAAGAATTATTAAATATTAAATTAAATTAAATAGCTTCACGCTATATCCCGCACACAGCAGGGTAGGCAGAGGGAACCTAGTATTAAGACACTCCGTTCCCCACTTTCCGCCGAATTCGGAGGCATTGCGCGTTAAGTGGCGGAACTTAACGCCGCGCTTTACCTCGACACCAGAGCGAAGAAAATGGAAATTTCCACTCCTCGAGTGGGAATCGAACCCACAACTAGTCGTTTACAGTCACACTCTTGTGCTACTGGGCCACGACTGGCCACAAAGTAAGTTAATTATTACACATAATATATTAACTTACTTTTTAACATTTTAAACTATTATATTATTAGACGTACACACGCTAAGGAAATCGAAAAAGACATTTAGAAAACGTATTTGGGGCTAGTCGTGGCGCAGTGGCACAAGCGTGTGACTGTAAACGACTGGTTGTGGGTTCGATTCCCACTCGAGGAGTGGAAATATTTAATATTTCCATTTTCTTCGCTCTGGTGTCGAGGTAAAGCGCGGCGTTAAGTTCCGCCACTTAACACGAAAGCCTCCGAATTCGGCGGTGCGTGGGGAACGGAGTGTCTTAACACTAGGTTCCCTCTGCCTACCCTGCTGTGTGCGGGATACAGCGTGAAGCTAAAAAAAGCGTATAGTAACGAATGTACTGTATACATGATGGTTGTAGATATAATACTACATACATACACTTAGTAAATATGTATTTAAATTAGTTTCACATCATTACATCCTATTCTTCTAATGATAAAGACAAAACGCGGCATTGAGTCCCGTACTTCATCATGCAATGTCTCTAATTCGGAAGGAAAGAGACGATGTGGCCAGTCGTGGCGCAGTGGCACAAACGTGTGACTGTAAACGACTGGTTGTGGGTTCGATTCCCACTCGAGGAGTGGAAATATTTAATATTTCCATTTTCTTCGCTCTGATGCCGAGGTAAAGCGCGGCGTTAAGTTCCGCCACTTAACACGCAATGCCTCCGAATTCGGCGGAAAGTGGGGAACGGAGTGTCTTAACACTAGGTTCCTTCTGCCTACCCTGCTGTGTGCGGGATACAGCGTGAAGACAAAAAAAAAGAGACGAATGTACACTAGATCCTCTCTAACTACCTCACTATGCTGCACAAAGTTCAAATCTGCTTTGAAAACTAATCAAAATTGTATATCACAAAGAATATTTTAAACCTACTTATAAAAGACGTAACTTTATACAGTTAAATGTCTCGGTAAGAATTCGAAATTAACTGAAACTATGGGCTCTGTGTCCTGTAGAAAAAGGGTGATGCTGTTTTTTTATAGTGATTTCTATATTCTATTTCATATTAATTAAAAGATTATTTTGTAGTAACAAAAGACAATAGTAGCATTATTTTTTGTAATATTCAAATAATAAAGTAAAGTTGATGCAAATTTGGTAGTGTCATGTAAATATTTTATTTACCCCTTTATTGACATATTTAAGTCCTTTACTTCACTTGTTTTTATCAATAATTAAAACAATAATTGCTTTAATATGCATTTTTACACTAGTACACCTTGTCATAAAATTCTTACAAAAAAATGTCAGTTAACCCCTGGCACAAAATAACCTATAAAATTGTTTTGTTTTTTTTTAGCTTCACGCTGTATCCCGCACACAGCAGGCAGCGGGAACGTAGTGCTTACAAGTCACATGCTTGTGCCAATGCCCCACGGCTGGCCCCAATCTAAAAAAATATGAATAATATTACCTGACCAAAATAATTCTCTTTGCTAATAACATCAGTGCATCTTGCATGGACCACTCGTGGTGGCTCCAATGATTCTAGAAACTTCCACCTGATAGTCTTCATTTGCCGATTATGCATAAATTCAGGGTACGCTTTCTCAGTGACAAAAGTTCTCAAACCCCTTTTATCACCGTTCATTAGACATTCGTGGGCATTTATATATATTTTTTGTGCTTGCTGAGTGAAATCTTTAGTATCAAAGTCTTCGTCATAAGATTTGACTTTGCGGATAGCCATCATTGACTTTGATTTCTTTTCTAGAAGCTCAACAGTCTGTTTGGCGCGACTTGTTGAGACTAAAGATGCTTTGCCGTCACCTTCAGGTGGTACATAGGGTTCAAAGACACCACCTTTAAAAAAAATGTAAATAAGATATTGGTTGAATAGTTTAAGCAATTATCAAAAAATATTTTTTTTGATAATTGTAACAATTGAAATACTGTTAAGTAATATGTACAAATAAATATCATTGAAGTGTCATATAAATAAATAAAATTGGAATTTTTTTAATATTAAAATAACCACTTTTCACTTATAGTGAAAAAACAGGATATATCCTGTACAAGATAGTTTGATCTCTTTGACAGATGGGTTATAGGAAACAAAAAATAACTAGTAGTCCAAAAAAATGATGATTTAAAATACTTTTAACTGTGACAAGATTTACACTTTTCGACCCAGGTTTATTTGAAAAAGTTCCTTGGTCCCATGGTTTGAACCATCTATTGAAGGTCCAAGAATAATCTTGTATGTAAAAAGGTTGCTAAAGGTTGAAAAATAAAAGTTTTATTTTTAAAATAATTTTCATTAAGGACACATCATCATCATAACCAGAGTCATTTGAGCTTGTGTCACCATCTCAAACTTTAATTATTATTTCGTGTTCATTAAAATTATCAAAGTGGATGTAGAGCATCATTAACCATCATCCAATGTTGTGGATTGGATGATGGTTAATGATGTGCGAGGAAAACTAAAAGTAATAGACGCTTGTACAATGTTTTGTACGAGCGTCTATTACTTTTAGTTTTCCTGTTTAAATTTTACTTTAAACAATAAAATTCTTAAAATTTTCAGATAACGCTTGATCTTTAGAGGCTTTTGTGTAATATAAAAAAATATAAAGTATATTTTTAAATAGTGTTACAATTTTAAAAATCATTAAATTAAGTTTGTCATTGCAAAGTTATGATGATCAGAAAAATTTACATCTGTCAAAAAGATCAAGCTAGCTTGTACAAGACATAAATGCATTTATATGTATGAATATACTACACATATTACAAAATATCACTTTTTATAATTTTTGTCTATTTGTTCTGTTTAATCTCAGGAATGGCTTAGCTGATAACTTTTTTGTTAAAGGCCACCTAGACTAGACTCACAGGTACATACAGCTATTAATTCACATATGTTTTTCATTTAGCCTGCTTAAACAAAGAATTATTACCTGTTGCTGATATATAGAAGGGGCGCTCCATCCATGGACGTGGAGGCAGGATACCTCTCTCCTTCATTTTTTGCCTCATCTTTTCGGGACTTATATCCTCATCTTCGTTCATATCAGGCAGGTCTATTCTCATATATTTTTCCGCGCGAGCCTTCTTGTATTTTGGATTGTAATGCTTTGAGGTGGTCGTGCGTGAAGGTTGAACTGTACATGGTAGTCTCCATATAGGACTAATCTGAAATTTATACGTAGTAAAGTGAAATTAATTATATTATCCAATAAAAAAAATGTAGGTACAATATGAATATTAAGTAAATATGTAACTAAATGTAAGTATTATTTAATATAAATTTTAAGTAAATATGCAGTCAATATTTACTTAAAATTCATTTTAAATGTTTACAATATTTAATACTCACTTTAGTTAATATGGAATTAGCCATATTGAGAGTCGCTCTATTTGAAATGTTGTTGTTATTATTAATAATATATTTATCTTAATTATAAAATCTTGTCTCACGTTTTCATATTAGTGATATCTTTTAAATACTGTATTTATGATATTTTTACGGAAAGTTAAAATAAACATAACCTCAAAATATTTGCACTATTGAAGATTGACATTTGTCCGACAATCACAGATATACTTAAATCAAGTTAAGTAAACCTGTAATATAAATTAAATATATTAGTAACTTTAAAGGAAAATATACATTAAACGATATATAAAAATAGTTACTTTAGAAATAAAAATGTTTTGATGTTCGCGGTAAATTTTACTAAGTATGGCATATTATTTTAATATTCATACGAAAAGAAAAGAAAAAAATTGTCTATGAAAATTAAATACTGCCATTTTTAGTCATATATTTTCCTTTCAAATCAAGATTTTCTTGAAAGGTCTTCCTAAATTTATTAAATTACCGTGTTGGCCATCTAAAATAAAATTATATTATCCAAGTTAATAATACATTCCAATACTGAGTGTAATATTTTTCTCTTGTTTACAATCGATATAGTCTTATCGCTATTATTTAGAGGGCTATACAATTTCTATATTATTGTGTTCTAACTACAAATTGCATACTTGTTTTGTACATTACGCTAAAATTTAAAACATCAACAATTGCCTAAGAAAATTGACACAAACGATACAAATCGATATTTGTGACCTACATAACCGGATATCCGGCGACTCCATACACGTTGTCTCTAGCCCCGACGGAATAGAGACCGTAGCAGCGTTTCTTTCTTTTCTGAACAGGCGCAGTCCGAGAGAACTCGCAAAAGGAGTAAAAGGCTCCTACATAACCTGTAACTATGTGAGTATCAGTGTACATCACACAAGTATAGCTAAGCTTTTTCGCGTCGATTATCCTTTTCGTGTTGAATTTACTAGAATCACGCGATATTCGCGTAGTCCTTGCTGAGTCATAACCATTGTAAAGTTTTTCGGAATTTAGTTGGGAGGCACTTGTGTCTTTTGGCGGTTAGCTAGTTTATTTAGTAAGTAGATTTACACTAAATAAGGGATAGATTGTTGTAAATACAAGTGCATTAACTTATAAAGTACAGCGGGCGATGACCCCGACGTTACGCCTAACGGACCCCTAGCAAAGCATTATCCTAATTGCCACGTGTGTTTGTTTCAGCAATATATTGTATGAGTCAGAAGGTAGAAAAACCAGTATTATCGGGTCAACGGATCAAGACCAGAAAAAGAGGTAAGTTTTTAATGAATTTCACAAATATTTGCATTATTCCAAAGTTAAATCTACCTTGTTAATATGAGGAAACTACCAAGAAATCGTATGACACCACTTGTTTACTTATTAGTCATAATTTCAAGTACGTTGAAGCACTGTATCTCATGTTTTGACAAGCTAATATTATAATTAAAATGTTTTTGTTATAATCCATTTGTGACTGAGTTAGTGGTTAGGCAAAAGTCTTTTGGGAAGCGTTGAGGCTGTTTATAAGGCAGTAATTCATACAAAGTAGGTCACGTTCTAACTACTTGTATTGTTCAATGGAAAGCACTTAAAATTTCGCCATGTGGTTATAACAATGAATATTTGAACTAATTGTTACATCCTGATCATGTTTTGTGCATAATATGAAGATATTATTGCCAAAAATACTTAAAAATACAATTTAAATCTTTAAAATTAAAATGAAATTGGTTTCAAAATGACTATTGTTTTAGAGAAATTTAATTTCTTTAATGTTTTAAGGTAAGTAAATAAATATAGTGTCTTTTTAGTAGGGTTTAGTTAGTTTTTTTAATGAATATTATTTCCATTAAATTCATTTATTATGGGATACCATCTTAATTCTTTTAAATTTAGCGGTATTTTTTTGTATATAAAACCAAATGGGTAAACATTGCGGTTTCCTGTCTTTGTCTATTCACAATTTTCCTTAACATTGTCCTAAAATTAAGTGATTAATGATGTTTATTTTCCTCATTTGTTGTATTTAAGCTTTCAACAATATCAATTTACAGACATTTAATAAAAAAATATTTATAAATTATTAAAAATAAAATTTTTTAGTAACATTAAATCATGTTCAATTTTGGTTAGATATTGCCACAAATCGGGTACTTAAATTAGTATCGCAGGACAAGTTTTGTCAAACTGAAATGATAATTAATATTGCAGCTGATCTCTGATACTAATATTAAATTGTAACTACAATTACAATTTAATTTTATAGATATTTAATTAACATTTACCTAGTTATATGTTCAAAATAAGTTATTTATTTTATATATATTATTCTGAGATTTTATTAAATAAAGTAAGATTTTTGTAGACATTAAAATAATTTAGAAGTATAAAAAGCAACTTTTGGCTTTCAAAACCATCATATAATGTTTTTATCTATTGAAGCTGTACATTCTTATGAAAATACTTGAAACATTTTGATATAACTTTATAGGTACTTGGTAAATAGATTCTTTTAGAGAACTGTTAATCAAAAATTACTTTAACCAATAATCATGGCGAGAGTGACATATACTTTGTATTTTAAATATTTTTCAACAACATTTTAGAATAAAAAATGCAGTTATTAACTTGTATATATTCATTTTTTTGCTCACTAAGTAATTATATTGATAGTATAACTTCTACAAATTTTAATTTAAAGATATCTTCTTCTAAGATCTAGATCTTGAGATAAATAATAGCAGAAAGTTCAAAGACATTTGTAATACAGATAAAAAAATATTAAAGACTTTGTTTCCAATTTGTGTCTCCTTATTTTTTTTAAATACAATCCAAAGAAGCTAATTAAATCAGTACACCTTGTTGAAGTAAAGCCCTGTGACATTGAATCCACTTTTCATTAACACTTCCTTGTTGATAACATTATTTCTAGCTTGTTCTATTCATTCTCTGTTAAAATTATTCTTAGTGAAAAACAATAATAATAATTTTTTTTTTTGTTTTAATTTCAATAAAGCATAATGCATTAAATTTCCTAATAGGCTGTATGATCTATGATCTTACTCTTTTGACATACTTTTACAAATAAAAAAAAATATAAAATAATTTTGCGCGCCATTTTGTTGCCGCCACAACGAACGAAATATTGTATTGCTTCTGCAAATTATTTATGTATATTAGACATTCCATTTGCTAATTTTATAGATATCGAAAATATAAAATATGGACGTTATTTAAATAAGAAAAGTGAAGGATATTTTAACTTATGTTATGAACCTGGCGTTAGCAGGTTTTTTATGTGAATTCGCATCGTAACAAGACACTTGGTAACAGAATCAAATGTACTTTGACCTCGCGTTGTGAAGAGAGCAAATAAAAGGTTAATACTCTTTTTATACAAACAATAAAACACCTTTACATGTATTCTTAAATTTGTATTCTATATGAATGAATTAATAAGTTGAAGCTGTAAAGTATTTCGCGATTTCTTACTTCGAGTTTTATTTTTTGATCATAGTTTTCTTTTAGACTGATAATGCTGACCTTTTTGTATTTATTCAATTGTTATTCAAATAAGTGGAGGGCGGAGTGTCTGGACACTAGGTTCACATATAATTGAATAATTTCTTAGTATCATATAAAACCTAGCGAACTTTTCTACTTAGCAACTACTTGTGCTGGGATATGGGATGAAGATTCGATTTAAAAGCAGTTGTTTTTTCAACTAATTTATGGATTTGTCCTTTTTTTTTAAAGAAGATAATTGAAAGATTTTCTCTGCGTAATCATGGTATGCGGGAAAAAGCATGAAATTAAAACTAATTTAAATAAGAAGTGACCGGTCTCAATGTATGCGTTTGTACCGTAATGAATGCTAATTTGTGTCTTAGTACAATTTAGAAGTCGCACTCAGAAATGTTAATTAACTTAAAAGCTGAACTGGCATGTTAATTAATCGTGTTTGTGTATAATTGAATTGTTTGCCATTGTTATTTCATTTCATTATCTATATGAGTGAGTGAGAGAACGGAGTGTTTAGACACTAGATTGCCTATTACCTTAGTCACATTCGAACCCTTCAATAAAATGATTTTAGTCCCGTACAAAGCAGGGGGAACCCAGTGTTTAGACACTCCGTTCCCCACGCACCGCCGAATTTCGCAGACATTGCGTGCTAAGTGGCGGAACTTAACGCCGCGCTTTTGCCTCGAGGCTAGAGCGAAGGAAATGTGAAATATTAAATATTTCCTCTCTTCGAGTGGGAATCGAACCCATAACCAGTCGCATTTACAATCAGACATATGCACCACGACTGGCCCTAAAATTAATTAATAACAGTATAGCACGATTATAGTCGCAAAAGAAAAAAAAATGTTAAGCTCGTTGCTAAAAAAAGGTTGGTCACCCCTGATCTAGATATCTAGAATATGGAGTATGTACCGTCCTTGCTTTACTTCGTTTAATTAAATTTCCTTGGCTATGCAATTATTACAATCTATAAACGTTGAATATCTTATTATTAACCTACTTTACTTCCAAACGAGTAGTTTGTATAATATCCGTTTTTATAGTATATATTACTTTTTGTTTTTCATAAATAATTATTTAGAAGTTTAATTCGATCCTGGCGAAGTAGGGCAGTCTCGCTGTAACCGTGGTTGGTTGTGGGTTCGATTCCCACTCATTCCTTTCATTTTCTGCTCCTCCGCACTGTAATGAAGACGAAAGTGCGGCGTTGAGCTGCGTAATATTGCTAATAACTTCATTTTTTTACATGACACGCACGTTTTATTCAATTTTCATTAAATTCCGCTTTTAAACAAATCATTTTTTTTCATTTACTCGAGTTTTAGTTTAATCAAGTTGAACAGGACGTCCCAAGTTAAAAAAAATACTATTCTTAATATATCATCTATATATTTTTGAAATAAATGGTTTTACAATCTTCTATATACTACTGTAACTAAAATATTGCTTATTGCACTCTGTAATTCAAAACATGGTTAGTTTAACTCTAAATTCAATTTACACACTATATAATTGTTTATTTTGCATTAGACTTGGAAATATGTTGAAAATATTATTTTAATTGTTTATTGCTTTGACGTATATTTAATAAAGTAATATAAATATTATGGTATCGGAACATCTTGATAGTATTACGTCTATAGTAACGCCACTTAGGTTATCTATATTGTGATAGGTCAAAAATTGATTCACTTGAGAATGATTGATCATCTTTTAATTATTATGAAATCTATATATAGATAGCGTCATGCTTTTTCTCACGTAGTGAGGTAGTCACAGAAGACATAGTGTTAAGATATTCCGTACTCCACTCTCCGCCCGAAATTGAGACACTACGTGCTGAGTGGCGGAACTTAATATGCGCATTGTCTGGTGTCAGCGAAGAAATTAAAATTTAATATTTTAATTTCAAATGAAAACGAAAAATATTCGATATTTACACATTTTCTCGTGTAAACGTAGACGGATAGGTTTTTTTCTTTACGTATATAGATTTATTTCAATTTTAATAATATTCACATATTATTCTAATATGTGTTGTACTGAAATTTATTATATTGACGAAAGATTAAAGGCTATCGTAGCCCAGTGGAACAGTGTCATTGTGATTAGTTGTGGTTTAGATTTCACTTGGTGGTACGACCATAATCTTATTTTCATTTCTCCACTCTGGTGGGCAAAACAAAACGTGGCGTAAGTGTAGAACGGAGTGTCTTGACACTAGCTTTTCTCAAATTTATCTTCTATGTTAAAAAAGAGTGCTAAACTATTGAAATTAGAAATATCCAAAAATTTGAAAAATAATATTGTGAAGATATGTTCTACCTGTTTGGAAATGGATTATTCTAGATCTTTTAAGATACGAACTAGATTGTTCTAGTTTATCTTGACTTAGACTTGACTGATTAAAGAATAAGACGTACATTGCAATTTTTATATATATATATATATATATATATATATACAAAAGGATATAATATATATATATATATATATATATATATATATATATATATATTATATCCTTTTGTTCTTTAATATAAATAACAGCACTTACTGTGTAAATTCGGAAAAATATTTGTATAAAATTAGTATAACGTTGTAAATTGATGACATCGCTTGTTGTTATGTTTTTGTTGTTTAATTTTTAAATTGTTTTATATAACATTTTAATGTATTTTAATACGACGCTACAAGATTTCAGGGGACAGCCGTGGCTCAGTGGCACAAAGTGTGTGAGTGTGTGTTAAGCGACTGTGCGACTTGTGGGTTCGATTCCCACTCGAAGGTTGGATATATTTAATATTTCCATTTCGCTCTGCGTAAAGCGCGGCGTTAAGTTCTGCCACTTAACACGCAGGGCTTCCTAATTCGGGGAAAATTGGGGAACGGATTGTCTTAACACTAAGTTCCCTCTACTGTGTGCGTGATACAGCGTGAAGCTAAAAAAAAAGTTACAAGACTTTTTATCCTATATAAAGTATAAAATATATGTTATGATAGAAAATCATTATTTTTATAAAAAAAATTAAAACTAAAACGACAGTTCAAAGTCCAAAAAGTCAATTTGTTTTGTAATCTGAATAATATGAATCACGAGTGGCTGTCCTTGTGTTTCTTAGTTCGCCTGGAAAGGAAAATGACAAATAAATTCCGCCTCGTTAGTTGGTACGACGTTTGTAAATTATTTAAGAGGCAACGTGCCAGGTACTACTACCACATAACTACTATATAAATGCAGAATTTACATAATTTGCTAGTAGGCGAGTTTACGCGTAAAAAAGGCGTTGCTATGGCAACACGAATGTTTTTTACGATTTCTAGAAATTACTTTTTACAGAAGTGAAACCAATATGTAGCAGGACGATAATTTGGTACGTCAAAGTTGAATGAAATACATATTATCAATATAAAATATAGATAGGGCCAGTCGTGGCGCAGTGGCACAAGCGTGTGACTAAACGACTGGTTGTGGGTTCGATTCCCACTCGAGGAGTGGAAATATTTAATATTTCCATTTTCTTCGCTCTGGTGGCGAGGTAAAGCGCGGCGTTAAGTTCCGCCACTTAACACGCAATGCCTCCGAATGCGGCGGTGCGTGGGGAACGGAGTGTCTTAACACTAGGTTCCCTCTGCATACCCTGCTGTGTGCGGGATACAGCGAGAAGATAAAAAAATAGATACCTTTATAGTACCTAGAAGATACTGTTGATAAGATCTTTCTGAATATATTTGCGGAGTTGTTTCAAAGTACAGCAACATGTACAAAGGACTTCTGTAGGAATTTGAGTTTCCGTTGACCTTTGGAATCTCAAACATTAGCATGATACAAGACATATTTGGGATTGTGAGAGATAAAACGGGAATGAACATAGGAAACGTATGTTACTTACAAAAGTATATTATGTCAAACATAGGGGTCTGTATTGTGTACACACACTTTACGTCTAATATTTTAATGTCCCTTAATCAATATTATAAAATACAATAGCTTTCTGCACTCTTCATACAAATTTTAAAATTTATGAGATTATTGCATATGTCATACATGATACCGGAAGTAAAGCGCTTTTTAGTATGAAAATTGAAGGCTGAGCTTCTGAAGATCTGAGCTTAGTGTGTGTAGGTCAGCTACTATTGTATTTAATAATAAAAATTGTATTTTTATTATTTCAAAAGAGCTACTTTCTCGCCAATGGTAAGTTTATGTTAAATTTGACGATTCAAAAGTGCTTGCAAAGGTTTATTTGAATAAAATCTTGAATTTTAATTTATGAATTGACCCATAATGGCGAATAGTCCTTTAATTTATGTTATATACTTTAAGGTTTCAAGAATTATTTACTTACTAATTTAGTTTACTAAACAAGGCAAGCTATAATAAAATCCTTGTAAAATATATAAATATTAATCGCGTTAACCGGCAGTCGGCACCGCGTCCCATATGGCGACCGTATGGCGTATTCCTCCGTTAATCAATTCACTTGCTTCACATGAGATGGGTTTTTCATGTCCTGTAGTTGTTACTTATTATGTATGTTGTTTAGGCTTACTTATTTTAATTTATAATATGACTTATTAAAGATTCGTGTCAAGGCACAAGCGTGTGACTGTAAACGACTGGTTGTGGGTTCGATTCCCACTCGAAGAGTGGAAATGTTTAATATTTCTATTTTCTTCGCTCTGGTGCCGAGGTAAAGCGCGGCGTTAAGTTCCGCCACTTAACACGCAATGCCTCCGAATTCTCTGCCTACCCTGCTGTGTGCGGGATATATTGTGAAGCTAAAAAAAAACTTATCAAAGATTGAAAAAAAAACTTATGAAAGATATTATGTTAAAATAAAGCCTTTAACCCCATATCAGGGCACGTAGGATCTAATAGAGTAAAGACACTCCACTCTCTGCTTTCTACACGAATTGGAGATGCGGAACTTAACGCCGCACTTTGTCATACTAAAGCGTTGAAATCTAAATTCTAATATTTCTCCGAATGAGATTGAATCCCACACCCATCATATGTAAATAGTTGCAGCAAAGAATTTTTAAAATAATTAAAAAGAAAGAAAGATGTTTTAAAATTTTTAAGTCTAAAAATATTGTGGCCAGTGGCACAAGCGTGTGACTGTAAACGACTGGTTGTGGGTTCGATTCCCACTCGAGGGGTGGAAATTATATTTCCATTTTCTTCACTCTGGTGTCGAGGTAAAGCGCGGCGTTAAGTTCCGCCACTTAACACGCAAGCCTCCGAATTCGGCGGAAAGTGGGAAACAGAGTGTCTTAACACTAGGTTCCCTCTGCCTACCCTGCTGTGTGCGGGATACAGCGTGAAGCTAAAAAAAACAATTATTTAAAAAGAAAGAAAGATGTTTTAAAATTTTTAAGTCTAAAAATCTAGAAATTGAACTGTAAACTAGATATTTTAAAATATGACCTTTCGCCTTTTAAAAACCGTGACACTTAGCCTTTTGGCACAACATCATCCTACGTTTATTTGTGACGTAACTGAGACCGGCCGTTTTATTAAATTTACTAACAATAAACTAGTTTACAAAGAAAATTAAAATGTTAAAATGTTTTCTTTCTAATATGTTTTATGATAAAGTTATAATTATTTTAAAGTTTTTTGTTTTAATTTTGTTATAAAAAAATATTTTTTAAATTCTGCATAAAGTTAGCTCTGAATGCAGGCATTGCTGCTTAATATACATTGAAGTTGATTTATTTTTCTTATTATAGGTTATATCTTACACATGCAAGAGCGTGTTGGGTAATGAATCTTAACTTCTTTTTGCTTCAAAGAAAAAGATGCTAGTATAACTTGCTAAACTTTTTATTCTTTTTAAAGGAAACTGTAAAACATGGTTCTACATGAACTAACTAATATGCATATTTTATGTGGCCAGTCGTGGCGCAGTGGCACAAGCGTGTCTCTGTTAACGACTGGCTGGTTGTGGGTTCGATTTCCACTTGCGGAGTGGAAATTATATTTCCATTTTCTTCGCTCTGGTGTTGGGGTAAAGCGCGGCGTTAAGTTTCGAAGTTTCGAATTCGGTGGAAAGTGGGGAACGGAGTGTCTTAACACTAGGTTCCCTCTGCCTACCCTGCTGTGTGCGGAATACAGCGTGAAGCTAAAAAAGAAATATATTTTATAAAGCACTTATTACTAATTTTAAGTTAATTAATATTTGACCTCGTAATATCAAAGATAACCTAAGCAGTGGCAATACTCTAGACGTGAATATTATTAAGATTTCATATACATACAAACTAACATGGCGACCTTATCGCTTGAGGCGAACTCGTTTGTATGTAACATAATTTTCTGTTTTTTTTTAAATTATAAATTTAAGTAAACGATAAGAATGAAGAAAGAATTATCATAAAATGACAAAAATATCTTTCTCTTTTTTTATTCCTTAGAAAATTATCTTTCATAAGTGCAAAAATGTATGCTTTTTTATTAAGAAATTAATATGTATGGTTATGATTATAGTTAAGTTTGAACCACCATAAAGTAAACTCTTGACAATATGAGAAAGTGTGTATAGCCTTCCATTAAAACTAAGACTTTTCTTTTCTAACTAGAAACTTCAAGACTGAGGTGTTGACACTAGTTTCCTCTCTGACTATCGTGCTGCATGTATCCCACACAGCGTGGACCTAAAAATAAGCACAACTATATATTTTCGACGAGGACAAAGTCCTATGAATTTCCAGCTTACCATCTAATTAATAATTGTGTCTTTGTCCTACAGATGAGAAAGAGAAGTACGACCCGAACGGGTTCCGCGACGCCCTCGTGGGCGGGCTGGAGCGCGCGGGCGGCGACCTGGACGCGGCGTACAAGTACCTAGACGCGGCCGGCTCCAAGCTCGACTACCGCCGCTATGGCGAGGTCATATTCGACGTGCTCATCGCTGGGGGGCTTTTGCGTGAGTTGTTTGAGTTAAAATGTCTAATTTTTAGGTAAAAGTAGCCTAAGTTATTCCTTGTTATATAAAGACTGGTGAAAGTCTCGTCAATATATGTATGTGCAGTCGTTTCAGAGATTAGCTGGAACAAAGACTGTGTGTATGTAACCGTCGCAGGCAGACAAAATTTGTAAAAAAAAAAATTGGTATATGTACCGTGTATGCATTTAGTAAACAGTGGGGTGGAGGGTTATTTAAATTTTACAAAAACTCCAGTTTTATTTCTTTATATAGCTTCATTTTATATATAAAGCTTACAGTAAGACTGGGGTAAGATTTGTATGTGGGTTTATAATTAATTGTTAAAAAAAATGGGCAAATTGTCGTATGTTTTTTTGTGTTATATGAAATTTGTTTATTCTTTAATTTTTTTTTTGTAATAACTTAATTGAGGTTTTAAATTAAAGTTTCTAAATAATTAGCTAATTACAGGTATTAGGGTTTTTGTTAGCTCGCTAATAGATTTTGGAAAAAATATTTTGCTGTTTAATAATTAAGCCTAAAAAAGCCTTATTTTCTTTACATTTTCTGATTTCAATAGTATTTTTATCGTATATTTCTAAACAGGTGTAAGGATTTACTTAATTGGATTTGTTAATAATCTAGTCTAGTCTAGGTTAATAACGTATCAGGCTAATTTAATACTAAAACATAGTACATTATATATTTTCGACCCAAAATTCCGAAAATCGTTATTTAATATCCGCTTTGAAATGTTGGTGACATGTTTGTTTGTACAACTTTGGTGGCAGTAGGCCAACTGTAGGAGATTATGTAACTTGCAGGCAAGCAGTGACCTTTGCTGTTTAAAATTTAAACGCTATTGATATATGGTTAAAGTTGTAGGGAGGAAATTTGATGAGTGTGGGTTCAATTTCCGCTAGAAGTTTAAAGTTATTTTATTTTCAAGTAGAGTAGAGGTGTGTATTGTCTCTCAACTCGTCATGTGTTCAATTTAGGCGGAAAACGTAGAACGGAGTGTTGTGACACTAAGTTATCTTCGTTTTCCTGATTAATATAGAAAAATCATGACGCTGAATTAAATTATTGACCGCATTCTTTTTATTTGATGACATCGTGGCGCAGTGGGACAGGTACTGATTGTGAAAAAAAATTATATGGAGGTTGCTTAAATAAAATCAGAGAGTCTAGTTTGTTTTACACAGTAGAAGGAGCAAAATATATTTTTTTTACAATTTTTACCTGTCTGTTTGTTTCGGCTAATCTCTGGAACAGCCGGATTTAAGGAGATTTTCACCGGTGAATAGCAGACGTAATAAGGAGTAACTTAGCTACTTTTATTTTAGAACTCTTATGATAAACTTCACGCGTACGAAATCGCTAGCACAGCTAGTGTAAAAAAAATATTTTTTTTAATTACAATTTTAATTTTTCTTATTTAAATGATGATAAAATTGGCTAGAGTCCTGAACAAATCATGTGGATGAATATTTTCGTTCGTTATTTATATCTGATGAGCCACAAATATTTTATTTTTGATTACAAAAAAACATAAAAACTAATATTTTTCGTTATCTCTGGTCCGACAGTCCCCGGCGGCTCGGTGTCGATGGACGGGGAAACCCCCAAGACCAACACATGTATCTTCAACGCCAGCGAGGATATGGAGACTATGCGTAACTTTGAACAGGTTGGTTTTTATTTATTTATTTTATGTTATGTTAGTTAGTTAGTTAGTTAGTTTGAAAGCGATTTCTTTTTTATGGGCATAAGGAACCTAGTGTTAGGACACGCCCTTCCCCATGCACCGCCGAATATTCGAGGTATTGCGAGTTAAGCGGAGGAAAATTTGTTAAGTGGCCGCACTTTGTTTTACCAGAGTGAAGAATATGAATATAAATATAATTATTTCCCGAGTGGGAATCGAACCTTGATCATCGCGTTCAGTGTACCAAGACGGCTTCATATATAGATTAAAGATTTAAAATTATAATGAAAATCGGCGTTAAGTTCCACCCCTCAACATGCAATGTCTCCGAATTCAATCGGAAAGCAGAGAACGGAGTGTCTTAATATTATATTCTCTCTCTATTATGCAGGAAAAGTTAAAAAAAAGTTATAGAGATATTTTAGCTTTTATATATTTTTTTGTTTAAATGATGAAAAACATGGCTAGAGTCCTGAAATATTATGTGGATAAACACATTCTCGTTCGTTTTTATGCTGATTTTATTTTATTGAGAAAATTGTTTTAAATATGGTTTTGTCTGT
Source organism: Dryas iulia moderata (assembly GCA_019049465.1). Taxonomy (NCBI): domain Eukaryota; kingdom Metazoa; phylum Arthropoda; class Insecta; order Lepidoptera; family Nymphalidae; genus Dryas; species Dryas iulia. Next base: position 10,895,019 of record CM032434.1, read on the forward strand.
GTGTTAAATATTTTTATTATATTTTTGACAGGTATTCGTGAAGTTAATGCGACGTTATAAATATCTCGAGAAGATGTTTGAAGAAGAAATGAAAAAAGTAAGTTTTCTTTTTTTTATTAAATAATATGTAATCTGTACTAAAATTATTATATATGCGAATGTTTCTCTGTATGTGTGTTTGTTACACTCTCTTGGATAATGTATTGGCCCGATTTAGATGCAATTTGAATTCAAAACAGTTGTTATATAGAAATATATAACAACTATATAAAGAAATTTAATACTGCCATATTTTGTTTTGTCACAAACATTTATTTTATAATATAAATGTTAATTATTAAAATAAATTACAATATAAAACAAATCTTATTTTTTTTAAATAATATATTTCAAATATTTTTTTTTAATGTATTAGTAGTAAATATAGTTTGTTCCTTAATATTAAAAAATGTTGTATAATCTTATCGTATGCTTGGTTTTGTACTTAGGGTGGGTAGAGATTTTCGCAATAACTCAACTTTGATCGTTTTGTATAATTCATATGTTCGTTCCTTATTAGAATACGCCTCCACGGTTTGGAATCAAAACTACAAAAAATACATTAACAGAATTGAACATATTCAGAAAATATTTTATAAACATCTTGTATATAGATCCAATAAAATAAACATAGAGCCTCCTCATTTGATGTCATTAAGAAATCGCAGAGTCATAAAAGATGAAATTTTTCTTTACAAAATATTAAAAAATTATACGAGTTCCCCATATTTGTTGAACCATATATGTTTAAGATGTCCTCGTCCTTCGTCACGTGATCGTTCTACGTTTTATTTGCCTAAAACTAGAGCTAAATATGCACGTAATAACTTTGTGTATCGTTCCTGTAAATGTTATAAATGTTATAAATGTTATAAATTTTTAATGAGATTGACATATATTGTCTTACTTTAAATAAATTTAAAACTGCAATAAGATGTGTCGATTTTTAGAATTTACTATGTTATTTTAAGTTTTAATTATTTCTTTTTAATACTAATAATTTAATTTATATAATTTTCAAATTGTTTAGAGTTTGTTTATATAGTTATTTTGATCATTACAATTTAATTTTAATACGTCCATTATAATTTTATAGTTGATATGTGGAGACTTAATTGGTTTATGTGCTATTTTTTCTTATGTGCTTATTCTATGTTTGTAATTCACTAATGTATTTTTATGTATTTGATATATTATATTTTTATATGATTATTAATGAATATTACTTGATTACAGGTCCTTGTGTACCTGAAGGGCTTTGAACCACACCAGCGCTTAAAACTGGCGCGTATGACCGCGCTCTGGATAGGTATGTCACATTAAAAAGTTTAAACTAATCCTTATTTTATGATATAAATGGTGGTCATCATGGTGCAATGAGAATGCGTTTGGTTGTATTTGCAAAAGATAGTGCGTTCGATTTCCACTCTGGAATATCATGATTTAATTACTTTTATTTGTCTACTGTAGTGTATAAGACAAAACATGGTGAAAGTCTTTGTTAAAAGTATGACAGTCATGTTCTACCAAATTCAGGTGACCATCTTGCGTAATGATTGTGAACTGCATTTTTTTTGTTTCTAAATTTTTATATGTAGTCTATTTTTTACGGTTTGTATGTTTGTTATAATTGTAATATGAATAACATTTTTAATACACTTACGAAAATAATTTGGGCCCGCAAAAATGACTACTTGTCTGTGGCCAGGACAATTCAGCTACATGTTCTTGTCTATTTATTCTTGTTTACATCAAACATAATTTAATACATATAAGTTTAATTTCCTTTTTTTGGCTTCACGCTTTACAAAGAGTCAAAGAGACTTAGTGTTAAGACACTCCGTCCTTTTATATTCAAATTCAAATTCAAATTCAAATAGCCTTTATTAACAAACATTATTTTACAGTAAAAATAGACATCGGTAAATTTGTTCCGGTCGTTTGTCTTGCTATTCAGCATAGGCCTCTCCCAGACCCCTCCATAGCTCACGATCATGCGCTTTTCTCGTCCACGTCGCGCCTGCTGTCGCTTTCAGGTCATCCTCCCATCTACGCGCTGGTCTTCCTCTTTTTCGTTGACCTTCCCTTGGGTACCATTCTATCACGTCTTTGGCCCATTTATCTATTTTATTCCTAATTGTGTGACCGGCCCACTTCCACTTCAGATGCTTTATCACGCGCGATACATCTGTGACGTTAGTTTTTTTCCTTATAAGTTTGATTTTCACCTTATCCTTTTTTTTGAGTTTTAGTATACTCCGTTCCATATTGCGCTGACATATTTGCAATTTAGATAAGTTTTCCTTTGTTAGGGACCATGTTTGGCAGCCGTATGTCATTACAGGAAGAATACAGAAGTTGTAATCTTTGCTTTTTAGTGTAAGTGGGATACTAGGATTTTTTAATATTTCTTTTAAGGACCAATATCTTTTCCAAGATGCGTTAATTCTATTTTGTATTTCTTTTGACGTAAGTTGTGTTGGGGAAATTATTTGGCCAAGGTATGTGTACTCTTCCACATATTCTATATTGTTGTTATTTATCAAAATCGGTACCTTAAGACTGTTACTCATAAGTTTAGTTTTTGAAGTATTCATTTGGAGCCCTACCTCGTTACTCTTTCTAACTAGCTGTGTTAGCATAACCTGTAGTTGTGATGGGTTATTGGTAATTAGTATAAGATCATCGGCAAATCTTAGATGGCATAATTTTGTTCCATTTATATTAATCCCATATCCGCTCCAGTCTAAGTTTCTAAAGACTAATTCAAGAGTGGCGGAGAAAAGTTTAGGAGACAATGGATCGCCTTGTCTAACACCCCTCATTATTTCGAATTGATCACCTAGTCTCTCTGTTTTTACTCTAGCAGTCATGTTAGTATAAATATTTTTGATGATTCTAATATACTTTTTATTTACTCCCTGCTTTAATAGTGCTTCCCAGATACTTAAATGTTTTAGAGAATCAAACGCCTTGTTATAATCCACGAACGCTATATAGTATGTAAGTTGATATTCTCTGTATTTTTCTATAACTTGTTTTATTGTAAATATGTGATCGACCGTTGAGAAACCGCTGCGAAAACCTGCTTGTTCCTTTGGTTGGTTCTCATCTAGTACATTTGTGATTCGGTCAAGCACGATCTTCGCAAAAACTTTGTACAAATTGGATATCAAACTTATTGGGCGATAGTTAAGTATGTCGTCTCTATTCCCTTTCTTGTGTAAGAGGATAATTGTTGAAGTTGACCACTGAGTTGGTATTTGTTCCTTTGCTAGAATTTCATTAAACAAATCTTTTAGAGTATTTAGCATGATGTTTTGCGTACCTTTTAATATTTCATTGGATATTCTGTCTTCTCCGGGTGATTTTCCGTTTTTTAGTGATCGTATAGCCTTACATATTTCTTCATTAATGATAGGTGGGACCTTTTCTTCTTCATCGGGGTGGTATTCAAGTTTACTTAGCGAAAGTGTATTATTAGTCTCTTCGCTGTACAATGTTCTGTAAAAATTTGTTGCTAAGTCTAGTATATCAGTTCGTTTTGATTTATGCTTCTTACGTACATGGCAATGTAATTTTAAAATCCAGTCAGTTTTTTCTTGTAACTCTCTCCAAGCTTTTCTCACTCCTCCGGTGTCTTTTATATGAAACATTATTTTTTCTGTTCTGGTTTCTTGTATATTTTTTCTTATACTTTGCTGGATTTCCTTACTAATATTAGCTATTTCTTTTCTGTCTTTTGGTACTTGTTCTTGTAGTATTTTGCGTTTAATTATTAGTTCCCTTGCCTTTGAGCCTATTTTGTCTCTTTCCCTATTTGTATTAGTTTTTGTTATTTGGCTTTCCGTTTTTTGTAGCAGATTTTCTATGAAGTTATACTTTCCTTGAATGTTTTCTGTTTCGCTCATATTGCGCAGTGATTCTTGAATAAAATTCAAACTTTTTTCTGGTAGCGGTAAGTGAATTTGTTTCTGTGTACTTTTTATGTTTTTTCTTAAGTTTTTAGGTTGTGTTCCTTGGATCTTTCCACGGACCATTCGATGATCGGTGTTAAAATTCAGCTGTTTTATGACATTGACGTCCATAAAAAAATTGGGTTTATTAGTTATTATATAGTCTAATTCATTTTTCACTTGGCCATTTGGAGAGATCCAAGTCCATCTGTTATGTGTGTTTTTCTTGTAGAAACTGTTCATAACGTATAAATTATGTTCATGAATAAAATCTACCAGCATTTGACCGTTTTGGTTGCGTTTTCCCGTAGTATATGGTCCCAAGTATTTCCTTTCGCTATTTGTCCTGTTGCCTATTTGACAATTAAAATCTCCCATCAATATTATTGTTTTGCGTAAACTTTCCATCACATGTCTCAGTTGGTTGTAGAAGGTGTCTTTTATTTCTTCTTGGGATGTTTCTGTAGGTGCGTAGACTTGGACTATTGATATTGGCTGTTGATAACCTGGTAAGCTAATGTTCAGGACTGCTATTCTGTCCGATACTCCAATGAGTTCATTTATCATGGGTTTGAGATGTGCTTTTATTAAAAAGCCCACTCCGTATTGACCTGGTGTTTCATTTTTATAGTAGAATAGATAATCACCACGATCTTCTATTTTTTCTTCTGAACGTCGGATTTCACATAAGCCCACAATGTCCCATTTTATTGATTCAAGTGCTTGTTCAAGTTCGTATAATGTTTCTGTTGATTTTAATGTTCTCGTATTCAGGGTTGCAATGTGTATTGGTAGGTTTTGGTTTATAAAGTTTGGGGGGTTTTGGTCAGTAGCCCCACGGTGACCAGCCGGATTGGGGATTTTTGTGTTAGGTATTGGTTGTTTGTTTATCTTTTGCGTTTTTCCTCGTTTACCGATGTCTATTAATTCCTATGCCTTATGTGTTGTCTTTTCAGTTAAAGAGTGGGACCTAGATCTCAAGTAAGCAAACGGATCAGTTTTTTGAAGTTTGGCTGGGGCTATGATAGGTTTTGCAGAGCCCTGTTGAGTAGTCCCTTTGGGTGAGACTGAGTTGTCTCGTTTTCTTTTGTCTTTCTGTTTGACTATCAGTTTATTATTTTTTATGTATGCGTCATTGCCCTTTTCCCTTTCCTTTTCGACTTGTTGCTGTAGATCTTTGCGCATCAAGAGTGTTTCCTTGGAAAAGTCTTCTGTTATATATGTATTTGTCGGCATTTTATTTTTACACTTCATTATTTCGATTTTCTTATTGAGGGTAGTTAACGATATTAAAACTGGTCTTATTTTCCCTGCGTTCGTTTTGCCAAGTCTATGCATTTTGTTGATATCATGTGGTTCGACTTGTATTCCTAGCGTTGAAAATATATTGAAAATGACTTTGGAGAGATCTGCATAATTATTTTCAGTTTCTTTAATACCGTGGAATATTATATTGTTCTTTCTATGTTCGTTTTCCAAGAAGTTGATTTTTTTATTCAGCACTTGCAATTCGATTTTTAGATTCTTGTTTTCTTCAATTATTGGTTTAACTTTTTCATCGATTATCAGCATGACTTTTTCAGAAACCGAGTTAGTAATAGCAATAGTTTGCTTTTCAAATTCTTGCTTCATTAAATTTATCAGCAACGATGACATTTCCGAAGTTAGCGCATCAGCCATAGTTATTAGCAAAAACTAAACGTCGTAAGATGCGTGGAACGAAACGTGTTTCCGTTAAGTTGGTACGCTTGCGTTGACTTAACGCTCACTTCACGTTTGTTTACAATTTCTATGATGACTGTCACTTTATATCGTGAACACTTACTTGGAATTTATGTTTTTGGAATGTCTTTCTTGCTGTTTTTCTTGTAAAATGATATCTTTTCACTTATTATAGTAATCGTGATATTTTAAGATTGTGTTTGCTAGCGTATATTCAAACTTTTCGATATTAATACCGGAAGTGATGTGACAATACGTGTAGTAACTTAGTGCACCGGAAACGGAAAAAAAAAAAAAAAAAAAAAAAAAAAAAAAAAAAAAAAAAAAACCTCCTTCCTTCGTCCTTTTATATACTATTATCTATATAATATAAAAATACAATTTTAATACGTTTTATAGTTATTTTTTTAATATATTATTATAATTTTTCACCAGGCAACGGCTGTGTACCGCCATCAGTGCTTCTAGTGTTGGTGAACGAGCATCTATTAAAAGACAACTTGGCGCTAGAGTTCGTTTTGGAAGTGTTCTCCACTGTCAAGGCAGAACGCGGAGTGACCTCACTCGTCACCGCCCTCAAGAAGGGACAGTTGGAGGGCAGGTGTGTGGATAGAAATTAGTATATCTTTATAAAAGTATAAGTTGTAGCCTGTAATGTAGTCAAATATAGTAATAAAATAATAATAGTACAAATTTTGTTACATATTTGTAGAAATTTTCGAAAATCTTGTCTAAAAACGATATCGCCATTTTGAAACCTTTTTGTAGAGGTTTTTAAAATTAATTGACTCTTATGCTAGTCAAGAATACAGTACATTGGCAATTTTTAGCTTTCTTTATCCAATTGTTTAGCTTGTCTCTCAGTTGTAGTTCCTCAGTAGGCAAAGGATTATAGAAATTTTATAAATTCCTCTTTCGAGTGTTTCTCTACACTTTTCAAAACATAAATATGACAAAATGATAGGATATTGTAGACAGTGCTTTATCTTGTTAAGTGTTTATCAGCTAGTCACTTAATAATGATAAATATATATACATAAGATAGAGAAAATAGAGCTCTCTGTTTTGAGATTGTACTTGTTGAATGGTAGAATTTTGGTACATGTTAAATTTTATTGATTGTCCCTTCACGTTTTATTGTAATTTTTTAATCATGAAAATTATATAACATTGATGGGACAGAGTGACGCGTCATGTACTGGCTCTCTGTTTCAGAGCAGTGTTGTCATTAATGTCGCTACAAATGTTTTATGTATATAGTTTTATAGTTCGTGTACTAGCGGCGACTATTGCTATTTCTTGATATTGCAACTGTGTCATCAATTAACTTTATGTCAAAATTCATTACAATCAGTCAAGCGGTTTAGATTTTTTATACAAACTTTCATCCTCTGTTTCTACTCTTTATGAGATGATTTTAGGAAAAAAGTAGCCTATGTTTGACGCTCTTGAACTACATTTATTCCGAATTTTATAAAAATCGGAGCAGTAGATTATCCCTGAAAGGATAATAGACAAACAGATAGATTTTCGCATTTATAATATTAAATGTAGATTTATTGTTTGTAGAATGAAAATAAACTATATATGGTTAATATAATACTATTTTGCTATATTTTTTTTATATAATTAGTAGATTAAGCAGAGGAAATTTTTTATTAAGATACTTCCCCCACTTCCCGTTTGAATTTTGGAGACATTGCATGTTACTAGGTGGAATTTAACGCCGTGCTTTGCCTCGGCACTAGAGCGAATGGAAATATTAAATATTTTCCAAAGGCAATCGTATCTCCAACTAGTCGTTTTACAGTAACACTGTCGACATTGTGTCGTCAGGTTGCTAGAGTTCCTGCCGCTGAACCGGCGCACGGAGGAGACGCTGGCGGGCGCGTTCGCGGCGCGCGGGCTGGCCGAGCTGCTGCGCCTGCACCGCGCGCAGGCGTCGCAGGAGGCGCGCCGCGAGCTCACGCACGCGCTGCTGGAGCAGCTCGCCGACGCGCGCAACGTGCGCGACCTGGTGGCCGACACGCGCGACGCGGCCGCCAGACACGGGATACCCGACCACGAGGTCGTGGCCATTGTTAGTATACACTGCTACTGTATGTGACCTCGCGCCATACCCGACCACGAGAGAGTGGCCATTGTTAGTGTGCACTGCTGTCGTTACTGTTTCGTTATACTGAAAATTAAAGTAGCCGATACTTAAACTTGGATTATCAACTATATTTCTGCCAAAATTCATTGCGATCGGTGAAGCAGTTCAAATTTTTTATATAAACTTTCATCTCCTATTTCAACCCTTTAGAATTTGATTTTTGAAAACATAAGACTAGATTAGACGCAAAACGTGACAAACAAACAGACAGACATTCGCATTTATATAACATGTCGACCAATATCGATTAGCTATGAGGAACTGAGAAATGACTTGGAAAAAAAAATATTATATTGTATGATTAGGGTTAGATGTCTATCAAATAGATGCTCGAGCAGCTAAGTTATACATATAAAGTCGAAATCCAAATCTGTGTTGTAACGGATATATCGGCCACATTTAACACAACTGTTCTACTTTAATTTATATCATAATTAAGTAAAAACATACTTATCAAAATATTTTAAAAATCAATAATAAAAAAATGAAATACAAAAACAATGTTTAAATGATGAAACTTGATGACGAGTCGGAGTTGTACACACAGACTGCATCAGCCTGGTTCGACTGAGTCTTTCAGTCTTTCCAGTGCAGTTGTAGTCTAGTATACAACACTGTCGACATGGCAATCTGATTATTTTCAAAATTACCTAAAAACCATAAAAATATATCCATAATTCTAACATATGTATTGTTTTTATGTTTTTAAGATATGGCAGTGTGTGATGTCTCGTGGAGAATGGAACAAGAAGGAGGAGCTCCTTGCCGAACAAGCTGCTAAGCATTTGAGGCATTACACACCATTGTTAGCGGCTTTTGCCCAATCTGCCAAGGCTGAAATTGCACTTTTGACTAAGGTAATATTGTTGCTAATTTGAATATTGTTTGTATATTTGATGTGTAATTGCTTTGAAGTGAAGATAGTTGACAAAGACATTTAGAAAACGTATAAAATTTTGAACGCAGCGGGATTCGAACCCGCGCCTCCTGAATACCGTCCAGGCGTTCTCACCACTGAGCCAGGCGTTCTACTTTTTCAATTTTCCTTAAGTGTGGAATAAAACTTTAAAAATGTTTAAAAATATAGTTGACTACTTCTGTCAATATGTAATGTCTGTTTTCTTTTAGGCAGAGAGTAGAGAGAATAGTGTATTGAGTGTAGGCTTGGTCTGTCTTGTTTTGTGTAAAAATATAGTAATTTGTCTATTGTAGAACTAAAAGTTTAAGTAAAAGAAATGAATTAGTTAATTATGTACTGGACATTTTTTATTATTTTTTTTCTTGTATATTATGTAAAAAAAATATATTAAATAACAACTCTGTTAAAGTAGCCACATAAATTGCCACTCTATACACTATCACGAATGTAAATGGAAATTGGAGAATTGGAATGTCTTGACAGTAAAAAATACCTACCAAAAAAACGTTAGTAAAAAACTAAATAAAACTGCTAGTCTTAAACCTGCCCCTGCACTCAATTAGAACCAACGCATTGCCCTTTGCTTGTGTCGGTGTCGAAGTGTGCAAAAGTAATTAACAGTAAACACTCGTTTAGTACATATATATTTATGTATGTGTTCTCGTGTTTATTGTCATACAGATTAACTATCTCATTTTTTGTATATTTCTAAAAGTATAAAATTATTTATCAATTTTTTAATATTGTTGAAATTATAATTTTTTTTGTGGCCAGTCTGTGGCCAGTCGTGGCTCAGTGGCACAAGCGTGTGACTGTAAACGACTGGTTGTGGGTTCGATTCCCACTCGAGAAGTGGAAATTATATTTCCATTTTCTTTGCTCTGGTGTCGAGGTAAAGCGCGGCGTTAAGTTTCGCCACTTAACACGCAATGCCTTCGTATTCGGCGGAAAGTGGGGAATGGAGTGTCTTAACACTAGGTTCCCTCTGCCTACCCTGCTGTGTGCGGGATATAGCGTGAAGCTATTTATTTATTTTTTTATAATTTTTTTTGTTGTAAGTTAAATTGTGTAAGGTAAATGTTGTAAGTAAAATTAAAATAATAAAGTATAGGAAATTGAACGGAGTGTGATTAGAACCCGCGCCTGTTGTTTATTGTCCAATCACTTTGATAACTAAGCCATACGCTCGTTACACCAAAATACTTAATACAATTGTTTTTAATAGCATTCTTTCTTGTTAAACGATTGTTTTTAGCAGTAATCTGTAAAAAATATATTTTATAATAGTCAGGATGCTTAGACGGTTTTCAAAGGTCGCGGGTTCGAGTCCTGCAGCATTCACTTTTCCTTTAAATTTTTCATAATGTTTTTCACATTCTTAAGCCTTTGAATGTTAAAATATTTAATACTAATTTATTTATTTATCTTTTACCAGGTGCAAGAATACTGCTACGAGAACATGAGCTTCATGCGCGCGTTCAGCAAGCTTGTCCTGATGCTGTACAAGACGAACGTCCTCTCCGAGGAGGTGATCCTCAAGTGGTACCGCGAGCCCAACTCCAGCAAGGGCAAGGTCATGTTCCTCGATCAGATGAAGAAGTTTGTTGAGTGGCTGCAGAGCGCTGAGGAAGGTAAGAGCTGTTTATATATTTTTACTAAAATTTGTGCCATCACCTATTTACTTAAGGGCTTACTCTTAGGTACACTGTCACATTGCGGAATGCTAGGCTTGAGAAATTTAACAAAAAGTTATAATTTGTTAAATAAAAATAGCCCTAAAATATATATAGACATGGATGTTTAATTATAAAGCTTAAAATGCTTTATTAATTTTTTTATGTAATGGTATAAAGGTTGGTTTTTCACAATAATTAGTATATATCTAATTTTTTTGGCAACAAAGGTATATATAAATGAAAATCATAATGAATAAAAGCTTAGCCAATGGCACCCCATTAGAACCAATACATTGCACTTTGCATGTGTCGGTGTCGAGGTGTGCAAAAGTAATTTACAGTAGACATTCATTTAGTGCACATATTTATAATTATGTGTTCTCGTGTTTACTGTCATACAGATTAACTAAATCATTTTATATTGTTTTTATTAGTTTTTTTTTTCATTTTTTTGAATAAATAACTTTATTTTTACGATAAAAGCAGTTAAGGAAAATAACGTTATTTATATTGTACAATATATATTATATAAAGAGTGCAATTTTAAAATGGAAAATAATTTAATTTGCTGTATAAAGTATGATGGAAGAGTTTTTAAAATTTTTATAAATTTTTCAACTTTGATGTTTTTTATTTTTCAATTAAGAAAAATTGAAGAAGACATTTAGAAAATGTATAAAAAGTTGAATTGCAGAGAATATAAAATTTGCTGCGTCGAAATTCTCTCGTATAAGAAAGAATCGTTTATAAATCGTGTGTAAAAAAAATCGTGTGTAAAAAAAAAAAATCGTGTACGAATTTCGACGCAGCTGGTAGTACAACGCATAGCTCCAACGTTCAGAGCGCCTGGACGGTATTCAGGACGTGCGGATTCGAATCCCGCTGCGTGCAAATTTTACCTATTATTTATAATGAAGAGTTGAATACCTTCTACATAAGAATGCGAATATTATATTAAATGTAATTATACAATATCCTTAATATTCCAGAATCAGAGAGTGGTGAAGAAGAAGATTAGAATAAAGGCAGCGAGTGAGACTGAACACATAGCGCCGTCCCACACACATTCACACACACATACATACACACACAACTAATAACCAGAAACCAAACCAAAACCAACCAGAAACCAGGAAGAAAACCAGTCAGAAACCATACAGCAAACCAGTCGGAAACCATAGCCAAAAGTGAGCAGCCCCAGTGCTGTCAGTTTGTCAGTGCGGGACGTTTTCTACAATTGTATATGAATCATTTCTAAAATACAACTAAACTTAACTAACTAACATGTTGATGAAATACAATATTTTTTATTCAATTTTTTTAGTAAAATTTCAATAAATGGTGGTGACACTCAACTGGTGTTTTATTTTAATTGTTTTTTTTTTTTTGTGTTCGTTTTATTTTATTGTCTTTAGATTTATCATGAGATTATCTCCATTCGTCGAGATAAATCTTTAGATGTATCTCGGAAGAGTTCTAATTATTGCCAGTGTGGTTCTATATTCTCTGTCTTAAGAAGCTAGTCGTGGCACAATTCACAATGTGACTGAAAACACGACTGGTTGAGGGTTCGATTCCTACTCGAGAAATTGGAATATTTGATATTTCCTTCTCTCTGGTGTCGAGGTAAAGCGCAGCGTTAAGTTCCGCCACTTAACACGCAATGCCTCCGGATTCGACGGTGCGTGGGAAACGGAGTGTCTTAACACTAGGTTGCCTCTGCCTACCCTGCTATATGCGGGAGATAGCGTGACGCTTATATTAAGAAATCAATAAATATTGACATTTCTTTTTAAAAGTTAGCTAAACGAAAAAACAAACCTATATTATCATGAGATTTGTCGTGAGACTCGTCATGCGATGTATCTTGAGACTCATCTTCAGTTGTGTTCGCCTTTTCACTAGATATTCCAAGAAGTGCAGTTCTCTTTTCTCCGTATTGACTGTGTTACGAGTTCCATTTTTTTTGTAAATACATTATAAATTTTGAAGAGAAATTTGATAATTATTATTTGAATATGGACTCGATTGAGCTGAAATTTTGTATACAAGTTTAGACGACGCATGGTTGTGTGACGTTATTCTAAACCAAAATGGCGATACATCCAAGATGGTGGACTAGTTATTTTTAATATATTTCTGCAATATGGATATCAAATGAAAGAGTTTGCTGAGTATAATAAACCGAAAAGCATGTTTTAAAAAGTTTTTATTAGACTTAAAATTTAATAGTTTAGTGAATGACTAATTAATATATACTTTTCGTGTAGTATGTTAGTATTAATTTAATGTATTTATAAATAAGTAAATGGCCCATAAATTAAGCCATGGTAGTGCAGCGCAGTGACAGCATCTGACTATTCACAATGGCTGTGGGTTCGATTCCTGGGAATTCAGAAGAATCAGTACATTTACATTTTTTTAAAAAGCTATTTACTTTGGAATGACTATTATATTAATAGTGTAAAAGCGTGATAGTGAATCATAATACAAAGACCTTTTCTACCTTATTTCTAATAAAAAAAAAATTGAATCTTAAATTTAATTTTTGTACTTTGCTTCGATATAATAACCTGCTCCTGGCTCTTGCTATATAAATTTTGCTACATTTTGCTACATAAACATTCCGCTTTATTATAATAATCATTCCTTTTTTTTTTTCAGCTTCACGCTTTATCCCGCACACAGCAGGGTAGGCAGAGGGAACCTAGTGTTAAGACACTCCGTTCCCCACTTTCCGCCGAATTCGGAGGCATTGCGTGTTAAATGGCGAAACTTAACGCCGCGAATAATAATAATAATGTTTTATTTTATTTCATTAGAGGCCAGTCGTGGGGCAGAGGCTCAGTGTGACTATAACGCGACTGGTCGTGGGTTCGATTCCCACTTGAGGAGTGGAAATATTTACAATTTCCATTTTATTTGCTCTAGTGTTAAGTTCTGCCACTTAACACACAATGCTTCCGAAATTCGGCGGCAAGTGAGGAACAATCTTAACACTAGGTTCTCTTTGCCTATTCTGCTGTGAGCGGGATACAGTGTGAAGCAAAAAAAAATGAATTCATTTAAAAAAGAAGTACATAATTATAACGTCTCGTAACGATTATAGACATTAGAAAACTAAATAATCAGTGTTTCTCTACTGTATTATACATGTAAACCTCAAAATCTATTAAAAAAACACATCAAAATCCGTTGATTAGTTTTCAAGATACTTTTAAACATTTTTAAAGTATTTTTCCACATTTAGGAAAATTGAAAAAGACTTAATGAAAACGTATAAAAATTTTAACGCAGCGAGATTCTAACCCGTGCCTTCTAAATACCACCTAGGCGCTCTCACCACTGAACCATGCGGTCTACTATCCGATGCGTCGAAGTTCTTATACGCTTTATTACAACTTATTTTTGGTGTTAGCCTGTTAGTTGTTGTAGTTGTTGTTAGTTGTTAGGTAAAAGTCTTAAAATGTCTTCTTTAAATATAGTTTTCAAGATCTAAGCATATAGGACAGATCGATGGAAAGCGACTTTGTACTACTTAGCCGTGTCGTCGTGGCGCAGTGGCACAAAATGTGACTGTAAATGCGACTGGTTGTGGGTTCGACTCTGACTCGAAGAATTGAAATGTTTAATTTTTCGTTTCCTTCGCTCTGGTGTAAAGGGAAAGCACGGCGTTAAGTTCAGCTACTTAACACATTATACCTGTAGAATTCGGCGGAACGTAGAGAACGGAGTGTCTTAACACTAGGTCCTCTCTGCCTACTCTGCTGTGTGTGGGATGCAGCGTGAAGCTAAAAAAAACTATGTTAGCATTTGTAATAAATTATTATAACTTTCTAAAATAATGCGAACTTATCCAACTTGTTTGATTTTCAAACTGCTGTTTTGGTTGCGGAAAATTTTAATGTTTTTAAATATACGTATTTATTAAAACAACAATGTAATGAAACGAAAATATTTTAAACTTAGTGTTCAAACAAAAATTAAAAAAAGTACCCACTATATTAAGTTTTACAAATCAACAAACAAAGACTTTGCAAGTAAAGAATGACTCTATTCTTCTTCCTGGCACTATTTTTTTATAAACGGTGCCAAACGAGCAGAAGGGCAACCTGATGGTAAGTGGTAACCTTCGCCCATGGACATCCACAACGTCATAGGAGTTGTGGATGCGTTGGAGAACGATGGGTGGGAGTCCTGATGTGAGATAATAGAGAGAGCTATTCCCATCCACCCTTCAGACACTATGTTCTTTAATTATCTTGCTATACGAAAAATACCGTAAAGCTTTACTTTTTTTAATAAAAAAAAATATCAATAATAGTAGTTAAAATTTATAAGAAAACCAGGCAATAAATGTTTTTTCTTTATAAATACTGTATTCTCATCAGATCTAGATTCTTGTGCTTAGTTTTAAGCATTGTGTTATTGAGGCCAATTTGTTCATATAGATTTTTCTCAAATATATAAATTTTACATGCAAATAACCTGAATTTAGAATGCAATAATATGAATTTATCGAACGAAAAAAAACAGATAAATGGCAGCGTAGAGTTCCGCCACTCATCACGCGCTCTGCCTGGGATAAGCTGCATGCGTGAAGTAAAAAATGATTTTGAATTTTAATTCTAACCAATACTCTTCGCTTAAACTTAATAATTTAAAATCTTTTGTTTTCAATAATCGATACCGAAAGGTTTGGAATAATGAGGATGACAATTTGTATGAAACATCTAAAACACTTACATAACTGATTTTGATGTACTTACACACAAAGATATTTGGTGACACGAGGGCTAACACAGGCTAACAATTTTTTCAAAAAGGAATTCCTAAGTATGATAACAAGATCACGCGGGCGAAACCGCGACCGGTAGCGAAGTAGCTGTTAAATGAAATAAAAAGAAACTTTAGTACATTTTTCCCACAAATTATTCCGAAAAAAAAAAAACAAATAAAATTAAATCAAAACAAGAAATAAATAATGAAGTGACTGTAAACGACAGGTTGTGGGTTCGTTTCCCACTCGAGGTGTGAAAATATTTAATATTTCCATTTTCTTCGCTCTGGTGTCGAGGCAAAGCGCGGCGTTAAGTTCCGCCACTTAACACGCAATGCCTCCGATTTCGGCGGAAAGTGGGAAACAGAGTGTCTTAACACTAGGTTCCCTCTGCCTAACCTGCTGTGTGCGGGATACAGCGTGAAGCTAAAAAAAAGGAATAAATATACATCATATCATATAACAGCGTAACGCACAAAACCCATCAAAAGAATTAATTTAATTATCCACAGTATACAAATTCAATTCAAAGGGAACTAAGACGACACCCAATATAACAAATACAAGGAAGCCATGCAAATATATATTTTTTTTATATAATAATGTATTCGAACCCATTATATCTGGCAAAGTACACGTGGAAGGGAACGGGACAAAACCCCAGGGTCAAGGTCGGGTTATGCAAGGGATGATATGTATTCAAAGAGCTAAGAGGGTGACAAACGGTATTTCTTTACATTTAATACATAATTCAATTCGTCAGTTATAAATTTATTGTGTTATAATTTTGAATAATATCATATAGGGGCCAGTCGTGGCGCAGTGGCACGAACGTGTCACAGTAAACGAATGGTTGTGGGTTCGATTCCCAATCGAGTAGTGGAAATTTTTAATATTTCTATTTTCGTCGCTCTGGTGTGGTGGTTTGCCACGGCGCGGCGTTAAGTTCCGCCACTTAACACGCAATGCCTCCGAATTCGGCGGTGCGTGGGGAACGGAGTGTCTTAACACTAGGTTCCCTCTGCCTACCCTGCTGCGTATCATATTTTTTATATTAATAAACTAATATGTCACGGCGTTGGCTTACGACGGTCTGCACAAAATGTTATTATTTCGGGTTATTGGAATACAGTGTGTCTTGACACTAGCGTCGTTCCGACTTACATGCTATGTCTGATAAAAGCGTTAAGCTGCGAGAAATAATACGTTAATATAATAAACATATATTATAACTACCGGCCCGCTGGCGGCTTCGCCGATCTTTCGATTCTTCGATCTACGTGGCTGTTTCGTTATATTGCAACACTTGGTGGTGGATTTTTGAAAAATAAAGTAGCCTATGTTTAACCTTGGATTATCAACTATACATGTGCTAAACTTCATTACAAGCGGTCAAGCGGTGTAGATTTTTCATATAAACTTTCATCCCCTATTTCAACCCTTTAGAGTTTGATTTTTGAAAAACTAAGTAGTCTATGTCAGACCCAGTCTATTTTACTATTTTCATTCTAAATTTGATCCAAATCGGACCGGTAGATTAGCCGTGAAAGCGTGACAGACAAACACACAGACATTCGCATTTATAATATAAGTATGGATAAAGATACGCGAATGAATTCGCAATACAATCTAACAATTACTTTAAACTGAATAATTCATTTATTAAGTTTAAACACGTGTACAAACGAGAAACGGACCCTTGTTAGCTAAAAATTAAACTAAACGCTTAAGAAATAGGCCAACGGGAAACCAAAAGGAATACAACAAAGGAGTTCCCATACTTTCCGGTTGTTGCGGATCAATATCTTATGGATGTATGTACAGATGATACATTTATTATTATTTAAGTGTATATTGTATGTAACTTTTAACGATCGTTTCTTCTTTTTATCTTATTTTGTTCAATTTGCAAGGTATGCGGAGTAAATATACTTATACTTCTGCTTAATTAAGTAGTATTGTGGGGTAAGTAATTTTATGTGGCCAGTCGTGGCCCAGTGGCACAAGTGTGTGACTGTAAACGACTGGCTGTGGGTTCGATTGACACTCGAGGAGTGGAAATATTTATTATTTCCATTTTCTTCGCTCTGGTGTCGAGGTAAAGTGCGGCGTTAAGTTCCGCCACTTAACACGCAATGCCTCCGGATCCGGCGGTAAGTAGGGAACGGAGTGTCTTAACACTAGGTTCCCTCTGCCTACCCTGCTGTGGGCGGGATACAGCGTGAAGTTAAAAAAAAAAGTAAATTTATTTATTCATTTTTAATATATAATTAAGTCGTTTTCTTAAGTTGGCGCCAAAAGTTATAACTCATATGTGTATATGCCTAATTTATTTGATAGCTTAAGTTTTTTTTTTATTAAATTGGCACAAGTAGTGCCCCTAAACATTTTGGTATTTCTAAAATATTAATTTAGATTAATGTGTAATCTATTAATTATAAACAAAAATATTTTATAACATTAATAAAATAAAATATATTATTATAAAATTCATATTGTGAAATAAACCGTTAGTTTAACTATAGGCATTATAATTTAGGACTAGGTGTATAATGTCAGTGCCATTTTGAATTCACATGACAGATGGATAACGCGTTAAAAATATAAAAATACTATTATTTTAAATTGTTTAATGGAAATAAAGAACAATTTACTTATTTATAATTATTTTAAATTTTATAAGTAAGAGTTTTAAAATGTCTACTTTTCCAGTCATAATAAAAAGAAAAAAATATTGAGCAAATATACACATCCTTACTTATATTAAAAATTGCGAAAGTCTGTGTGTTTGTCTGTCACGCTTTCACGGCTTATCAACTGGTCCGATTTGGATGAAATTTACAATGAAAGCAGTAAAAGTCACTGAGTCCAATATAGTCTACTTATTTTTCAAAAGTCAACCACTAAAGGGTTGAAATAGGGGATGAAATAGAGGATGAAAAATCTAAACCGCTTGATCAAATGTAATGAATTTTGGCATAAATATAGTTGATAATCCAAGCTTAAACATAGACTACTTTATTTTTTTTAAATATGCCCCTGAGGGTTGAAATATAACAAGATAGTTCACGCAGCGAAGCCGCGAGCGGGCCGCTAGTAATATATAAAAAAAAACACGTTTAAACCATCCATACTTGCACATACCTACATATACAAGTAATTTCGACCTCATTTTACAAAGAGGTGGGTATCGAGACAGCTGCCTACTAAATCCGTAAGGTCTAAAGAATAAAAGATGTACTCAAGGAGCGTATAAAAGCGCACCTGGGCTTACGCGGACAAAAGACAACATCCTGATACCTGGATTGGATTGGATTGGGGTTTCTGTTCGGTATTTTTAAGTTGTTAAGTAATGCTTAGTTTTTTTGCGAAATAATAGTTTAAAATTACTAGTAATGTTCGTTGGTGTGGAGAATGGAGGGTCTTAGCACTCAACTAACAAGAGAGAGAGAGAGAGAACTCTCTCTGTTCTCTGTTATTTGAGGAACATGTGGGAAGCTACGATTTGTTCCTTAGTTTGTTTTAGTTAGTTTAAATGATGTGATTAATTACTGAGGATGAATGTGACATATTAGTAATATATTTTATTCCTTATAAGACATTTTTTTTATTATTTTATTACAATAAGCGGATGTAAGCCAATGTTTTATCTTCTTGTTAAAATAATGGACATTAATATACTTGAAGTAATTAAAAAAAGCATTTATAAACATTAAAGTACGTGAAGATAGAGGAATTATAATTAAAATATTACATTATTGGACACACATATATAAGGAGACCAACGTGGTGCAATGGTACTTTTGTGTATAAGCGCGATAACTGTAGGTTTGATTACCACTTGGGAAAATTATTACATTTGAATCATTTTAGCTTCACGCTGTATCCCGCACACAGCAGGGTAGGCAGAGGGAACCTAGTATTAAGACACTCCGTTCCCCACTTTCCGCCGAATTCGGAGGCTTGCGTGTTAAGTGGCGGAACTTAACGCCGCGCTTTACCTCGACACCAGAGCGAAGAAAATGGAAATATAATTTCCACTCCTCGAGTGGGAATCGAGCCCACAAACAGTCGTTTACAGTCACACGCTTGTGCCACTGCGCCACGACTGGCCACCTACGTTGTGAATCATTTTAGTTTCTCCGCTAATATAAAACAACGCTAGGTGATAAGTCAAGAATTCGAGGGAAACCACTAGCCTCTAGGTGACACTAGCTTCTCTACTCGTGCGGGGAAACAGCGTGAAGCTGCGCACATATTATATTTAAAAACAACGCGCGACAACTATTTATTTATTTATTTATATTCTTTATTGCACACCACAATTACAATAAACAAACAAACAAGCAACAGAACAAAACAAGAAACTGTTACAAATGTGTGAGGCACAAAAGGCGGTCTTATCGCTAAGCAGCGATTTCTTCCAGACAACCTTAAGGTTAGGAGACATGGCAACTTAACGTGGGTGGTGTAAATATACATACATATACAACATCCTAATACATAAACGGAATACACAAATATATGTAAAATATATACTAATACAATATACTAATACATATTTTAATACTATGGACAAATAATATAAATATAATAACTTGTGATGTTAAAATTAAAAGTTGTACAACATGTTAAGATGGTTCAACATTTAACATGGTAACTATAGTTTTGATTATCACTTAAGTTAACTGATTATTAAAAATTAAAAATTAAATAGCTTCACGCTGTATCCCGCACACAGCAGGGTAGGCAGAGGGAACCTAGTGTTAAGACACTCCGTTCCCCACTTTCCGCCGAATTCGGAGGCTTGCGTGTTAAGTGGCGGAACTTAACGCCGCGCTTTACCTCGACACCAGAGCGAAGAAAATGAAAATATAATTTCCACTCCTCGAGTGGGAATCGAACCCACAACCAGTCGTTTATAGTCACACTCTTGTGCCACTGCGCCACGACTGGCCACAACTACTAATTAATTAACTGATTATAATGGAATTATTTTCAATACACCGCTCATTTAGGACAAAGTTCGGCGTTGAGTTCCATTGCACCAACAAAGTCACGAATTTAAAAGCGGAGACCAGAGTATCTTGACACTAGGTCATCTCTTTATAACTTACTATACGGGACAAAGAGTAAAGCTGCATACATACATATTATATTAAAATCATAACATCATTACACCCCGATTGTAACCGCCATGTAAATTTTAATCCCCTATTTATTTGAATGTGATCGTTAACACTTGAAAACGTATTACACGAATGACTTAACGCATTAATATTTAAATTTAATAACACTCTTGACACTAATAGAGCAGTAGTTATAGACTGAGTGAAACGGGTGTGGGTTCGAATACGTGTTAGGGAAATTTAGGACGATGGGTGAAAAAATATAACCTGGATTGTATTGTCCTATGTCTTATAATTTGTAGTTGACCTATGTCTTATCATCTTACTAAAGAATTAATTTTAACTAGAAAATAGAAACATATTTACAAAAATCGTCTTATTATTCGAGCCATGAAAATGACAAGAGGTTTGTGCTATCAAAATATTGTACTGCCATCAATGTTTTGACTTAAAACTATATTTTTTTAGCTTCACGCTGTATCCCGCACACAACAAGTTAGGGGCAGAGGGTTAAGACACTCCCATCCCCACTTATTACAGAAAATAAAACTATTTTTAACCGGATTAATTGTGTATATTATTGGTATTCCATATCATATTTTTAGAAAATTCTCTGTTTCCAAAAACTTACTGTACTTCGAGGTCACAGATATACTTAACGTCATGTCGTATCTACTTTCGACCTTTACTGTAAAATGTTCAAAACATTAGCCTTAAAAAATGTATTTTCGAATACCAATAACATACGTCATTAATCCAGTAAAAAATAGCTTTATTTCAAAACACTTTATTATAAGTACTTCTATCTATCTACATTGCGGCGTTAAGTTCCGCCACTTAACACGCAAGTCTCCGAATTCGGTGGAAAGTGGGGAACGGAGTGCCTTAACACTAGGTTCCCTCTGCCTACCCTGCTGTGTGCGGGATACAGAGTGAAGATGAAAAAAAAATCTATCTACATACAAGCAAATTGTAAAGAAATCCTTCATATTATATGTATTACGAAATACGACCCAAAGCTCGAGTCGTCATTATAATCAAAAGCTGTACGAGTATATCGCGGACTGATTGTAACCTTGGACCTTGGCCTTGAAAGGGGAGTCTAAACGAGATTCTACGCTCCGGGAATCTCCCCCAAGCAGGGATAACACCATTCTCTCTATTATTATATAATAATCTATATGAAGAAATAAAATTGGAGTGTCTGTTTGTTATTTATAAATAACCGCTTTTTGTTAAGTATATATATGTATGTATATATACATGGTATAATATGCTAAAATAACATGTTTTTCAATTTTTTGTCTGTCTGTCTGTTTGTTCCGGCTAATCGCTGGAACGGCTGGATCGATTTTGACAAGACTCTCACTAGCATAATAGTGACCGTAAATTATTATTAGATTACTTTTTTTTTTACAATTGTAACTTTTTTAAGATTTATGCGAATTAAGTCGCGGGCTCAGCTAGGTATTTAAGTTTTTTTTAGCTTCACGCTGTATCCTGCACACCTAACCTCGACACCAGAGCGAAGAAAATGAAAATATAACTTCCACTCCTCGAGTGGGAATCGAACCCACCAGTCGTTTACAGTCATACGCTAGTGCCACTGGGCCACGACTGGCCACTATTTATTATAATAGTATTGTTTTATTTTACACTTTGCAAGAATAAAACTAGCTTTGTCTACTTTTATACTCCTGCATTCTTATAGTTTTCGTAAAAATCGATCATTTACCTACCTTATGTCCGTAGAGTGATAAAATAGAATTATAAAAATAAAAGTTTTTAGACTGAATTTAGTTTTTGACATAAAAAATACTTTAATTTAATCTGTTATCTAAATAATTATTAAAAAAAATATAGGCGATAAAACTTAGTTATTTTTTGGATTGAATTAAGTTTTTGACATAAAAAATACTTTAATTTAATCTGTCATCGAAAGAATTATTAAAAAATATATATAACATCTGCTACAATCTACTGTCTACGCATCTAACTTTAATTTTTCCTTAAAAATAATATTTTAAACTTTAAACATTCTCTCACCAACTTAAATCGATGTACATCTGTAATATCAGATACAGATTAGCATTACTTACCTTCAGTTCAAAGCAAAAATTAAAAAAAGTAATAATAAAAATATTTTTTTTTTATATGCCTTTTCGCTGTATCCCGCACAAAGCAGGGTAGGCAGAGGGAACCTAGTATTAAGATACTCCGTTCCCCACTTTCCGCCGAATTCGGAGGCATTGCGTGTTAAGTGGCGGAACTTAACGCCGCGCTTCGCCTCGACACCAGAGCGAAGAAAATGGAAATATTAAATATTTCCACTCCTCGAGTGGGAATCGAACCCACAACCAGTCGTTTACAGTCACACGCTTGTGCCACTGGGCCACGACTGGCCACAATAAAAATATATTCTAGTTTATTCAAAAGCCCTCAGTTGGGGCACTAAATAACACAATAAGCTAGAACATTCATTATGTAATGGGGCACATAAAAATATTGTCGTTAAAATACCGTTTCTTTTTTAAAATCTATTTTCTAACTGTAATGACAAAGCCATTACAATATAATGCCTAAAAAATTATGGTCAAGCGTGAGTGTTTTAAAAGTGTAGGGTTTCGTGTAATTTTTAATCTGTAAATATATGAATGTTGTTAAACATTAGATTTATTTTTTTTTTAAGTTAAGAAAGAAGTATTTATTATTTGGGTATGTCATGTTTTTTTATACAATGTTAAAAAATATTACGCCATTTTTAAAGAATTTGCAAATGGAGGAATATTTTTGTATAATAATGCATTAGAAATACATTAATTTAATAAAATAAATAATATAAACAATACCATATGTTTGACTATCTAATGACATTGTGCGTTGCTTAATCAACGCGTTTTTTATACGTCAAAGGGTGATCAATCATATATATTTTTTTTCTATATTAGTATGAATGATTTTTTTATAGCTTCACGCTGTATCCCGCACACAGCAGGGTAGGCAGAGGGAACCTAGTGTTAAGACACTCCGTCCCTTACTTCCCGCCGAATTCGGAGGCGTTGTGTGTTAAGTGGCGGAACTTAACGCCGCGCTTTTACCTCTGATACACGAGCAAAGAAAATGGAAATATTAAATATTTCCACGCCTCGAGTGGGAATAGAACCCACAACCAGTCGTTTACAGTCACACGCTTGTGCCACTGCGCCACGACTGGCCACCTTTTTTCTCAACATAAAAATTACAAACATTATGTTTTCAACACCAAATAATATTCTCGCAAAATATAAACAATTGTAACTGTACATCTTTTTACCGAACAATCTCCTTCAAGTACTCTCTATATAACGTCACATTGGCAAAGTTACTTGTGCTCTAATGGCACGTCCGAAGCTGTATTAAAGAACTACTGTCTTTTGATTTCGCCATTTTGACACGGTTTGAAAAGAAACTATTAAAACCATAGGTCCTATCCATCCTATCACCGCGGGCTGCAAAATGTTCAAAAGTTCGGATTTTCTAAAATGTGTTTTGAGATACCAATACCAAATATGAATATAAGAGGACAGTCGTGGCTTGTTGGCGCAAAGTGTGTTTGTAAACGCTAGTAGTGGGTTCAAGTCCTACTCGAGAAATTGAAATACTTATTGAATGTTTTCATTATTTTCTCTCTGGTGTGGAGGCAAAGCACGACGTTTATTTCAATGTCTCCAGAATTCGGCGGTGCGTGGGGAACGGAGTGTCTTAGCACTAGGTTCCCTCTGCCTATCCTGCTGTGTGCGGGATAGCGAGTCATGTTTTAACAGTTATTTTGAAAATAGCTTAATATCAAAATAAGTATAAACAAATTACTTATACGCTTCGGTCATCATTTTACACACCTAACTCTAAAAGTAATAAAAAAAAAAAGGTAAATAACATTCTCTCCCATCCCTCCTTGCTCCGAGTCGCACAATGGCGGTCTATTGTGTCAGACGTTGTAAACGCTAGACTAGGATTCGAGTTTGTGTTTGGGGGATAATGAATAGTTGGGACGGTAATGCGATGCTTTTGCGCTTTAAAATTCAATAAAATGGTGAGTTTTTTTAATGTCTAAATATTTTTTTTTATGTTTAAATACCTATATATAGGGCTAGCGGCCCGCTCGCTTGAACTATTTCGTTATATTGCAACACTCGGGCGCGCATTTTTAAAAAATAAAGTAGCCTATGTTTAAGCTTAGATTATCAACTATATTTATGCCAAAATCCATTACAATTGGTCAAGCGGTTTAGATTTTTCATATAAACTTTCATGCTCTATTTCAACCCCTTAGAGGTTGATTTTTGAAAAAATAAGTAGCCTATGTTAGATCTTGTAGTTTTTACTACTTTCATTCTAAATTTCATCTAAATCGGACCGGTAGATTAGCCGTGAAAGCGTGACAGACAAACACACAGACTTTCGCATTTATAATATAAGTATGGATATGTGGGAAAGGTACGAGATGAGTTACCGTGTTTTCAGTTTTTATATTATGACAAATATAAAAACTGAACTGGGGCCAGTCGTGGCGCAGTGGCACAAGCGTGTGACTGAAAACGACTGGTTGTGGGTTCGATTCTCACTCGAGGAGTGAAAATATTTAATATTTCCATTTTCTTCGATCTGGTATCGAGGCAAAGAGCGGCGTTAAGTTCCGCCACTTAACACGCAATGCCTCCGAGTTCGGCGGAGAGTGGGGAACGGAGTGTCTTAAGGCCTCAATTTAAGCATTAATATTAATATAATATAAAGACCGTATAAATTGCAAAAAAAATAATAAAATACACTAAAACAGCATCCGATTAAAGATGGATCAATTTATTACTAAGAGAGTATCTTAGATCTTAACTGAGATGATATTGGCGGGTTAAAGGTTTACTGAACGGTACTATATCTGACTCATTTGAGAGAAAGTAGGGATATTTTAGTAATACTAGCATTTATTTCAATTTCAAAATCTTTCCATTTCAAGCTCTGTAAAATTGCTTAGTCTTTAAGGTACAGTGTTTGACCGTAAATTCGAAGGTTGTAGGTTCGATTTCGATTCAAAGAATGGTATTGAAACTATTATTATTATTTCTCCTCCTCTCTGGTAAGCAGGCAGAGGGAACCTAGTGTTAAGACACTCCGTTCCCCACTTTCCGCCAAGAGGCATTGCGTGTTAAGTAGCGGAACTTAACGCCGCAGTTTGCCTTGATAACACAGCGAAGAAAATGGAATTGTTAAATATTTGCACCCCTTGAGTGGTAATTGAACCCACGACTAGTCGCTTTACAGTCGCTCTTGTGCATTTGCACTACGACTGGCCCCAAGCAAGTAAGCAGCGTTGACATTTGCCAATTGACACGCAACTTAATTTCCGGTGTCTGAACAGAGTGTCTTGACATTGTCTCAGATTTCCTTGTTAGTGTTGCGCGGGAAAAAGGCGTGGGGAAATAATATATATTTTTTACGTTTTAAAATTTAATGCCCATATTAACGTATTCAATCTCCGTGGCTCAGTGGGTCTATGGCTGGCTGTAAGCAGGAATGGTTGTGGGTTCGATTCCCACTCGCAGATGAAGATGAATCATGATGTTAAGTTGCGTCACTCATCAATTTCCAGATTTCAGGAGGGAAAAGACGCATAATGGATTTTCTCTGGTTACCCTGCTATGGGGGAACAAGCGTGAAGCGGAAACAATACAAATGATTCTCTATTTTGAATAGAACATGAAGTTATTTAACCATAGTGGCATGGTGGCGCCGCAGCTGAACATAAAAGTTATGGTTATGGATTCAATTCCCACTCGAACGAAAGATTATACATATATAAAATATTAGTGGCCAGTCGTGGCCCAGTGGCACAAGAGTGTGACTGTAAACGACTGGTTGTGGGTTCGATTCCCACTCGAGGAGTGGAAATTATATTTCCATTTTCTTCGCTCTGGTGTCGAGGTAAAGCGCGGCGTTAAGTTCCGCCACTTAACACGCAAGCCTCCGAATTTGGCGGAAAGTGGGGAACGGAGTGTCTTAACACTAGGTTCCCTCTGCCTACCCTGCTGTGTGCGGGATATAGCGTGAAGCTATATATATATATATATTTTTTTAAATATTATTATTGCTCTACTACTTTCGTATTCATAAAATGCATCCTTGAGTTTCGCCACTCAAAACGCAATGTCAATCAATATTATTGGCAAATTTAAAGCAATTTGAAGTTGAAAAAACATAATATATGACTATTTATTTCAACTATACAACTAAAACTAAACTTAATACCAAATTATTATTACTCTCCTTACAAAAAAATAGCATTTGACCATTTTTTCTACATCAATAGTTGTTTCTAGTAATCTCTTGTATACCGGGGAAGTCCGAGACACAAAACTATACAAGGATTCACAGAATAACCCGGAAAGCGTTTGAAAGGGTCCCTTTTAAGCTTTTGTTAAGGGCCAGGTATGATTTATTTAGAGTTTGGGAGAAAGTTGTTAACGAACGGTAAATATATTGTTGAATGTCTGTGTTAGGTATATTATAAACAGATAGATGAATTTTAAAAGATTTTTTTTATATTCATAGGGTGCTTTGGGGTTTTGCGTTTTGATTTATTACAATTTTTTTTATTTGTACGTATTTTTTTTTTTATTTTTAAACTATTATTTCTTTATCCATACTTATATTATAAATGCGAATGTCTGTCTGTTTGTCTGTCACGCTTTCACGGCTAATCTACCGGTTCGATTTGGATGAAATTTAGAATGAAAGTAGTAAAAGTGACTGGGTCTAACATAGGTTTCTTATTTTTTCAAAAATCAACCTCTAAAGGGTTGAAATAGGGAATGACAGTTTATATGAAAAATATAATCCGCTTGACCAATTGTAATGAATTTTGGCATAAATATAGTTGATAATCTAAGCTTAAACATAGGCTACTTTATTTTATAAAAATGTGCCCCCGAGGGCTGCAATATAACGAAATAGTTCTCGCGGCGAAGCCGCGAGCGGGCCACTAGTATTCATATATATGTAGATAAAGATGTGGAAATGCAGAGAAGAGATATGCTTCTTTACCCCCATTTACATGTTATCACGTTTTTTTTAGATTTCATTTAATAAATGAACATTTTTCTTCAAAATAAATTTGTGCCAACAAATTCAATGCAAGAAAGAAATTGAATTTATATTTTTTTATAATAGAATTCATTATATATATTTCTGAAGTAGTTAATGTCAAGATTTTCTAAGCCTTTTTCAGCCATATTCAGACATTAAGACATTGACATAGACATTTAGTTCCGCCACTTCGTTAACGAAAACGGAGAACAGAAAGTTTTGACATCAGGATCTCTCTGACTACTCTGTTAGGCGGAAAAAAGTGACACTTAAGTCTTTACAATATGCCTCAAGGCGTGTTCTTTGTAAAAACCACCAAATAGAAATTATCAATTGCAAAAATTAACAAAAGAAGTCTCAAGCTTTCAATCATACTCAACACAGGCTCAGTCACGTATAAATAATTTATTTAATAACTGTTCAAAGTCATCCGTCAAAGTATTTAAGGCATTAACAATAGGAACTATTAAACGACCACCGTGTTTGTCAAATGTTAACGATATTTTAGATTCACGCTGTATCCCGCACACAGCAGGGTAGGCAGAGGGAACCTAGTGTTAAGACACTCCGTTTACCACGCACCGCCGAATTCGGAGGCATTGCGTGTTAATTGGCGAAACTTAACACCGCGCTTTTCCTCGACACCAGAGCGAAGAAAATGGTAATATTAAATATTTCCACTCATCGAGTGGGAATCGAACCCACAACCAGCCGTTTACAAGTCACACGGTTCTGCCACTGCACC
This sequence comes from Dryas iulia moderata, assembly GCA_019049465.1. Lineage (NCBI taxonomy): Eukaryota > Metazoa > Arthropoda > Insecta > Lepidoptera > Nymphalidae > Dryas > Dryas iulia. The sequence continues at coordinate 10,923,259 of CM032434.1, forward strand.
ACAACTGGCACCAACGAAAATTTAATGTACTTTATGGTATAGTGAAGAACGGAGTGTCTTGACACTAGGTTCTCACTGACTATCTTCATATACTGGAAAGGTATGAAGACTGTTTTTAAATAGATTTAATTATTGTCTACTGTCAATACGGTTGTGGATTCGATTCCTACTATAGGGAATTATTATATTTTTAATTTATTTTCTTTTTTCCTGTAGTAAGGCAAAGTGCGGCGTTGAGTTCCGCAACTCAGCACCCCATATCTCGAATTGAAGCGGAAAGTGGAGAACATTGTGTTTTGACGCTTGATTTTTTATAGAGATATTCTGAAGCTCTTGCTTAAAGGTGTAGTGGATATCTGATCAAAACTTTAGTAAGAAGTGACTTATCACTTTACTAACATACCAGCAAAATTATCAAAAATTACCGGCAAAACAAAAGCTGCCATTCTTACTAAAGCGGGGAATTGAAAATAATTTAATAAATTTAAAATAAAATAATAAAATAAAATAAATAATAATAAAAAAATAATAATAATAAATTTTGTCAATCCCCGCGATTAGGAATCGAACCCAGGACCAATAACGTTTACAGTTAGACTATCCCACTCCGACGACAATCATAACACCACCTGGCCTTAATAACTTAGACCTTATACAGATTTAGCATCAATTAACTTTAATTGACGTATAAGAGAGCGGTTTTAGAGACGAATAGGTAACATTAGTGTTAATAGACGGATAGGGTTACGCTTACACGACAAAGTTTAATCGCTCTCGCTATTATATTTACATCCGAGTCGCTACTTTTGATACTCGATCTGTGTAGAACACTTTGAAATTATTAATGTAGGGCTGTCTATGTTTTATTGAATAATGTTATATATACTTCCCTTTAGCTTCACGCTGTATCCCGCACACAGCAGGGTAGGCAGAGGGAACCTAGTGTTGAGACACTCCGTTCCCCATTTTCCGCCGAATTCGGAGGCATTGCGTGTTAAGAGTGGCGGAACTTAATGCCGCGCTTTGCTTCTATACCAGAGCGAAGAAAATGGAAATATTAAATATGTCCACTCCTCGAGTGGGAATCGAACCCACAACCAGTCGCTTTACAGTCACACTTTGTGCCACTGCGCCACGACTGGCCCCATGATAACATATATATATGTAGGTATATACAGTGTATAACAAAAATAACATTTATTAAAATTTCTATATATCCGTTTCTTTGCTTTGCTAAATGCATATTTACTAATAAGTAATTATTCTAACATTACAAACATACACTACATTTTTTTTATTTGTACGGTTAATCCATACTTATATGTATTATAAATGCGAAAGTCTGTGTGTTTGTCTGTCACGCTTTCACGGCTAATCTACCGGTCCGATTTGGATGAAATTTAAAATGAAAATAGTAAAAATCCCAAGATCAAACATGGGCTACTTATTTTTTTAAAAATCCACCTCTAAACGGTTGAAATAGGGGATGAATGTTTATATGAAAAATCTAAACCACTTGACCGATTGTAATGAATTTTTGCATAAATATAGTTAATAATCCAAGGTTAAACATAGGCTAATTTATTTTTTAAAAATCCACCCCGGAGAGTTATGTATTTCACGCGGCAAAGCCACGAGCGGGCCGCTAGTACTAATATAAATTATTTATTTAATGTCAATAAACTATACAAACAGCTAACATATTTAAAAAATCATTATAAATATAGTTTTTTTAATAAAAAAAGCATACAAAGCTAGACCAGCTTAATTACGTATTAATAAGTTGTAAGTTGCAAGAAAGAAATGCGCCGCGGGCTGAGTAATGGCGAACTAATCTATCTTGCTCATCTCAGTTCGTTATATGTACTTGTATGCTTAAAATATATACCTAAACAACTTTACGTCATTCTCCGCATAGTAAGGTTAGTGACTTAGTGTCAAGACACTCCGCAATAATGTCGATAAACTCCGTGTTGTTAAGTTGTGAGAGGCAGAACTTAACGCCATGCTTTGTCTAAAAACAGAGTGTAGAAAATTAAAATTATTATATTTAAGACTAGTGGCTCGCTTTTGGCTTCGCCGCGTGAATTACGTAACTGTTTCGTTATATAGGAACCCTCGGGGGTGGATTTTTGAAAAATAAAGTAGCCTATGTTTAATCTTGGATTATTGAGCTCAGCGTAGCGAAGCTCTTACTGGTCAAAAGTGTGTTTCGTTGTGGTTTAACTCTTCCTGGGCTATTTGTAGTAGACCTCTGAAATTTGGCACAGTGAGGGACATCGAGCACAGTGTCTTGTGTGCTGTGAAGTTTTTTGGTGACAATTGTAATTGTAGTTTTTGAATAAATGGTAATTACATGGTCAATAAGTGTCCATAGACTTAGGCTGTGGAACATTAAGTGTTGTGTTAGTGTTGTGTTTGCTTTTCAAACTTTTTTAACATGTAATAACATTATATATGTACTTCGCTCAGCTCTTCCCGCCATGTAGAGCAATAGGCGGTTCCTAGTTATTTAACTTGTTATACTTTGTTAGTCCCCGAGTGGGAATCGAACCCACAACCAGTCGTTTACAGGCACACGATCGTGCCACTGCGTCACGGATGGCCTAAATTATTATGTTATATTTGGTTTATATTCATTATCCATATTACGCGGGATGGGTAAACAACCAATACGTTTCCATTTCCCAACATTTTCAGACATATTATACACATATACTAGACTAGACTAAGCTTAAGTTGGGTAGATAAACGGAACGGTATTTTAAATAAAAAAAAAAATACCTTGAAAATCGAACCCACGAACACCGTACTGGACCACAAACACAATTACTCTCTTCTCTCTACTCTCACTGATATATATTTTAACGAACTCAATTGCGTATATTCGTAATTAGTATTCGAAAATATATTATAGAAAACCCGACGTTTCGAACACTTTACAGTAGTCCGCGGTCACTCGCGGGTAGACTGAGGTGACATTCGTCTGTCAGTTGATACATTATTATATCAAACTACCGCCAACGATTTCTTTTAGTTGCCTCGCGTACTGCCCTGGATTCTTGCAGAATGAGTCTTCATAACAACCTTCACATTCACTGGGTTAAGCATCAGCCTATGTGGTTAATACAAGTAAATTTAACTTAACAGTAGTTGCGAGTTCAAATCTCGCTATGTTTATATTCTAATTCAATTTTCCATTATTTAATCTCATTAGATTACGTGGCCATTCGTCTTGTGGCCAGTCGTGGCCCAGTGGCACAAGCGTGTGACTGTAAACGACTGGTTGTGGGTTCGATTCCCACTCGAGGAGTGGAAATTATATTTCCATTTTCTTCGCTCTGGTGTCGAGGTAAAGCGCGGCGTTAAGTTCCGCCACTTAACACGCAAGCCTCAGAATTCGGCGGAAAGTGGGGAACGGAGTGTCTTAACACTAGGTTCCCTCTGCCTACCCTGCAGCGGGATACAGCGTGAAGCTAAAAAAAAAAAAAAAAAAAAAATTGATTACGTTTAGATCAACACATCACCTACATTTAGACAGCTTTATAAAATATTTCTTTAGCTTCACGCTGTATCCCGCACACATCAGGGTAGGCAGAGAAAACCTAGTGTTAAGACACTCCGTTCCCCACTTTCCGCCGAATTCGGAACGCATTGCGTGTTAAGTGGCGGAACTTAACGCCGCGCTTTGCCTCGACACCAGAGCGAGAAAAATGAAAATATTAAATATTACCATTCGTCGAGTGGAAATCGAACCCACGACTGGCCCCTATAATATAATATAAACAATTAATACATATAATTAATAAATTTAAATGACAACCCTATAATAAGATTTAGAATCAGAAATAAAACAATCAGTTTTATAGTCTACATTTGTTATTTGTTACAGTTACATTATTATGCAAAAAGTCCTTTCGATCTCAAAAATATTGTAGATTTTACCCGTGGGGGGACGGGTTAAGAATACAATTCCACTCCGCAGCTGGGATAGCGTCCCGTAAAAGGCGGGTAACCCAGTAGCTTGGTGGTAGGAGACTTGTTCTCCGACTGGCTCGCGACCACTAGCATGTCAAAGACGAACCGCCAAATATCTGTTGATGTGTTCCGGTTCGATGGTATGTATGGATGTAAGCCAGCTCTCTCCCTATTCCCACCATTCCCATCCTATCTCCCTCCTTCCCTCCTTCACCCCCAAGGTCGGCAACGCACCCTCAACCCCTATAGTGTTGTGGATGTCTATGGGCGAAGGTAACCACTTACCATCAGGTGGTCCTTCTGCTCGTTTGCCTCCTTTATTCAAAAATAAAAAAAAGAAAAACAGCTCGTATCTATAGATAGATCTATAGTCATCTAAAGTCATTCTTTTAAATTGTAAAGTCCTTATTTTTTTATAATTTAAAGTATCATTCAGACACTAAGGATAAAAAAAATTAGGAAACGTAAAAGCTTGGGACATATTTAATATGTATTTCTATTTTTTTCGCTCTTGTGTTGAAGCAAAGCGCGGCGGTAAGTTCAGCCATTCGAATGCCTCCAAATTCGGCGGTGCGTGGGGAACGTCATGTCTTAACACTAGGTTCCCTCTACCTGCCCTTGCTTTGCTTGATACAGCGTTAATATACACAAATTCGAAGCCACGTCTCCTGAAAACCATCCAACCGTTCTGATCGCTAAGCCATACGTTACTATTTGCCCTATGTTCAAATTTTATCAGATAATGTTTTTTTATTCTTTATAAATTAAAAACTATTAATCCTTTCTATTCTTTTAAACATTTTTAAAGTGTTATTCCACACTTAGGAAAATTGAAATTGAAAAAGACATTTAAAGAAAACGTGTAAAAATTTGATAATAAAAAAAATTGAATAATCTTTGGGTAGCAGAAATTTGTAAAAATCTATCTACAAAGACGCTAACAACATAAATAAGTTGCAATAAAGCGTATAAGAATTTCGACGCAGCGTGTAGTAGAACGCATGGCTCAGTGGTGTCAGTGGTGAGAGCGCCTGGAAGGTATTCAGGAGGCGCGGGTTCGAATTCCGCTGCGTTGAAATTTTTATACGTTTTCTTTAAATGTCTTTTTCAATCCTTTCTATCTTATCAAAGAGATAACGTAGCTAGTCAAAAAGATGAATTCAATACCTACGTAAAAGAATATGTCTTGTAGCTATCGTGGCACAGTGATACAGCTTCGGACTGTAAACGCGATTAGTCGTTTAGGAACCTAGTCCTATTTGAGTCCAGTACTTATATATATTATTATTTAAATAAAAGTGAGACTTCGTATGCAAAACACTATATTTCTCAAGGCCACAATTATCTTACATAAACTTCTTCATACGATACATACGTGTTATTACTACATGGCTTTACACTGGACTGACTATATAAATTTAAAAAGGTGGGAATTGAATAGATGGCACTAAACGCTTACGCAGCTATGTACGTGCACTTACATAGTACGTATGCGCGTGTGTCCCTACAGTCGCGTGTTCAATCCCCACTTGGGGGACTGATTGCATAATATATATAAAAATTATATAATTTTATTTTGTCTCTTTAAGAAATGTGTCAATTTCAGGTAGAAAGTGGAAACAGTGACACTAGGTTCTCTCTGACTAATCTGTCAAGCGGGAAATATCGTTAAGACGGTTTTTTTAACCGTACTCCTTAACATGTTACGACATGTGAACCGTTAAAGACTATGACGCAGTGGCAGCCTTATCTATATCTTATCTTAATTTCATATTTTAAATATATGTATAAATAAGTTTGCTTTAAGTATTAAATAGTAATATATGTCCTATATTAGAACTAAGTTAAGGTTTTATTTATATTTTTTGTTTTTTAGAGTTTAATTCATGTTTGCTAAGTTAGGTCATAAGTTCATACCAAACTAGAATCTCACAACTTGTTATAATATTCCTACTCTAGTTTATAGTGTACCTACTCTCTTTCTCTCTCTCTCTTTCTGTCTCAATCCTTATTCACCCACTAATGGTTATAAATCTCTTCAATGGACTTCTAATCTATTCTATCAACTCTCTTCATTCATTCCTGGCCCATCATAATCATCGATCCATCTTATTGGCTGTTGTCCCTATGTATATACGATATGCATTACAATTTTTATTATTTAATTTCTTTGTTTTGTTACTTAAAAGAGGCAAACGAGCAGAATGACCACCTGATGGTAAGTGGTCGTCCATGGACATATATAACATTAGAGGAGTTGTGGATGCGTTGCCGGATTTGGGGGTGAAGGAGGAAATTATATGTTCTAATGTTTCTCTTTCATGCATTGATTATTATATTTGAAGCCATCGTGGCATAATGTCACAACCTCTGAGAGAATACGTGACGGCTGCGGGTTAGATTCCTACTTGGGGAATGATTGTATTTAAATTAATTTCATTGGCAAGATGTCAAGTCAAGCGCCAGAGTTTCGCCAATCAACCTTAATCCCTTCGGTTCGAGCCGGAAAATGGAGAAGAGAGTGTCTTAACACATACATACACATGTGTGTACACAAAAATAGTTTAATTATTGGGAGTGAGTAATTATTTTAAATAAACCATTTTAGTTATTAAAAAAATAAGCATTATAGTTACTATTTGTATTGGATGTACTTTGGAGTTATTGAAGCTTGGTAATATTAAAAAAATGCTTCAAAATGACCATGAAATTGCATCCAGGCGCAGTGGAGTAACATCTATCTGTAAGCAAAATTGGATGTGAGTTCGATTCCCTTTCGGGGGAACGGCTATGTTTAAATTATTTGCATTTTTTACTTATAAAAGAGCGGCGTTAATCCTCTTCTCTGACTACCCTATACATTAAAAAGCACAAAAGTGAACATACGACCGTAGAAGCTCTAATATCATCAACATTTTCCTTAATACATACATACTTGCATATATATCAAGTTTTAAATCTTATAGAATTTAAGACGTTCAAATTCCGCTACGCTTAAATAAAAAAATAATCGAGGCGTTAAGTCCCGCCAATTAAAACGCAATGCCTTCAGAATTTGACGGAAAGAGGGGAACGGAGTGTCTTAACACTAAGTTCCCTCTGACTACCCTACTGTGTGCGGGATACAGCATGAAGCTAAAAAAAATGACTATAGAGCAACATAAAAAAAAAATATATATTGTTAAAATTTCACTGTTTTTTTTACAAAAGAGGCACATTCAATTCAAAAAGAATATTTAAAAAACGATTTATTTCATTAAAAAATTAACACAATTTTATTTTTCAGTTACTTTTACTAAAAAAACATCAGTATTATCATCTTTTTCATCCATAATGTCTTAAAACAGTCAAAGATTGTCAAATCTAAACATATAAATAACTAAATGCTCTAACGCCATACCTCCAATTCTTATTTATTTCACAGTGTTATCATACAATTTGTAACTTTAACATCAAAAATTATTATTAATCGTCAATATTTCTTTTTAAAACATTAAAAAAAAAAATTAACTTTTCAATTAAATTTTCTAAATAATTAATAACAAGCACACTCAGGCCCCACAGCTAGTATTACACGTGGGCCGACTAACGTAACGGTCGGCCGAGATGTAACCGGTCTCATACCTTAGCGCGCAGTGCGATGTTACTCTGCGAGGGTTCACTTCGCCTTTGAATTCACATTTAACATGAGATTTCGTTTATAGACACCGTTGGAGCTCAGTGGCTGTGTATTATTGCTTGTAGGTACAAGTTCGACTTAATTTAAGGGAATGCTTCACCCTGTATCCCGGTAGAGGGAAACTAGTGTTAAGACACTCCGCTCCCCGTGTACTGTTGAATTCTGGAGGCATTGCGTGTTAAGTGGCGGAATTTAACGTCGCACTTTACATCGAAACCAGAAAGAAAATGGAAACATTAAATATTTTCACTCCTCGAGTGGGAATCGAACCCACAACCAGTCGTTTACACGTTTTTCTTCTATGATAACGTTTCGTTTATAGACACCATTGTGGATCAGTTGCTGGGTTAAAGTTAGTAGGTGTAAGTTTGATTTAATTTGAGTGTAGTTTGTAGGCAGAGGGAACCTAGTGTTAAGACACTCCGTTTCCCACACACCGCCGAAATCGGAGGCTTTGTGTGTTAAATGGCGTAATTTAACGCCGCGATTTAAGGGGATTGATTATATATTATTTTTATTACTCAGCTCTGGTACGCAAGGCAAAGGGCGGCGTTGAGTTCCGTTCCTCAACACGCAATGTCTACATCTCAAACGGCAAGTCTGCAGAGTGTCTTGACACTACCGTCTCTCCGCTCTCTGGGAAAAAAATTAAAGCGGAGGTACCTAATAATATATTTTTGTAACGTTATAAGTTATTAGCGCCATTTTAGTTAGGTTATTATTGTTTGCGACGAAGCAGTGTCCAGCACTTAGCACCTTCTTTACCGTTTATTGGTAATTATATAATTTTACGTGTAATTTTAACTGCATTCCATGTAATTGAGTTTTCAAGAGCTAAGCAAGTGGCATAAGTGCTTATGTAGAAGTAATATAGTCTTTTTTTCTTAACTTCACGCTGTATCCCGCACACAGCAGGGTAGGCAGAGGGAACCTAGTGTTAAGACACTCCGTTCCCCACTTTCCGCCGAATTCGATGAATTTGAATGATTTTTTATATTTTGAGGTCAAATTTTAAGGGGCAATGATGTTATAGCAAAAAAAAAGGACCTCGAAGTTATTCCTCGCTTACTTATCAAAGGTATGAATGAGTTAGTAAATATTATCAAGTTAAAAAAATGTTTCGTTATAGCAAACAACTTCACGCTTTTTCCTACATATATAAGAGGAAAGCCTAGTGTCAAAACACTCCGTTCTTTCCGTCCGATACGATCATTATGAATATTATATGTTAAATATAATATGGGGCCAGTCGTGGCGCAGTGGCATTGTAAACGACTGGTTGTGGGTTCGATTCCCACTCGAGGGGTGGAAATATTTAATATTTTCTTTTCTTTCGCTCTGGTATCAGATGCAATGGTGTCCGGATTTGACAATATACCGACTGAAAAATAAATATTTACATTTTAAAAATATTTGTTTTTGTTAGACCTCAGACTCACATCAGGTCAAGAACTGGCCTGATACTGATTAACAAGGATTGTTAATGGTAAGACTATCCGATCGAGGTCATCGTGGCGCAACGTGACAACGACTAACGGTAAGCAAGTAGGTTAAGGGTTCGATTCTTACCCGAGAGATTTTTTTTCCCTCCACTCTGGTATCTAAGACTAAGCGCAGCGTTAAGATCTGCACCTCGAAAGTATAATAAGCATAATAGAATGTTTTGACACTAGGTTCTGTCTGACACTGGGCCCATAAGTCACCTATAGCAATGCAAGAAAAAACATGAAGCTGTAAACATACTATTTTTTTTTATATATGGAGAACTAGCGACCCGCTCGCGGCTTTGCCACGTGAATATTGCAAATCGCAGGGGTGCATTTTTAAAAAATAAAGTAGCCTATGTTTAAGCTTAGATTATCAACTATATTTATGCCAAAATTCATTACAATTGGTCAAGCGGTTTCGATTTTTCATATAAACTTTCATCCCCTATTTTAACCTTTTAGAGGTTGATTTTTGATAAACTAAGTAACCTATGTTAGTAGACACTTTCGTTCTAAATTTCATCCAAATCGGACCGGTAGATTAGCCGTGAAAGCGTGACAGACAAACACACAGACTTTCGCATTTATAATATAAGTATGGATTTATATATGAAGACAATTATGACACAGACAAAGTCAGGGTGAGAATACAAGTCGCAAGTAATTCAATATATTGTTTTAACTCTTAGTTAGTTAATTATTCAAAATGTTCGCTCTCGAAAATTTGGAGGTCAGACGATAATCGTTTTTGGTATCAAACTAGATCAGGTTGGGATCAAACTAAATATAGCCTTCGCAGAAATGTGAAGAAAAAATATACTGAATTAAAGGATTTTACTTTAAACAATATGGACTTATAATAGTTGTGCGGGTTTCAAGTACTTATATGTAGTGAAAAATGAGGCATTTCCGTCGCTCTGGTATCAGAGGTAAAGCGCGGCGTTAAGTTCCGCCACTTAACACGGAATGATTCCGAATTCGGCGGAGAGTGGGGAATGGAGTGTTTTAACACTAACTTCCCTCTGCCTACCCTGCTGTGTACAGGATACAGCGTGAAGTTAAAAAAACAAAAAAAAAAAAAAAGACATGAGGCAGTTGTGGCGAGTGGGGCAGCATATGGTTGTAATCACGTTTGGTTGGGTTCGATTCCCATTAGAAGAAGCGATTATCTTTTACCAACTTTTCCCTCTTCCTTAATGCCTTGCTTCAAAATTTGTACACGCGTCCGGATATTATAACAGTAATTTGTATTATCTTTTTTAACTAATTGGTTTTACAGAAATTCTTAGTAAATATATTTTTTTATCTGCACGTTCTTTATTTTACATGGCAGTGGTTAAAGAGAACTGTCAAGACACTTCGTTTTCCACTTTCCTTCAGAAATCTTGACATTGCGTGTCAAATGGCGGAATTTAACGCCCAGCTTTGTCTTTAGAAAGCAGAGTGGAGAAATAAAAGTATATATATTACCATTCCTCTAGTGAAAATCGAACTCAAAACGATGGCGGTTAGCGTCAGACGCAGTTCCACTGCTCCACGATGGTCCTAAAAATAAATCAAATAATACATTAAAAATTTTACTTTAAACAATATGGATTTGTAATAATTATGTGGCTTTTAAGTAAGCAATTATAATAAATAATTAATAGTGTCTTTAAATACTTAGCCAAAGAAAATTAAACGAAACATTCGAGTGCCATAACACTACGCCTGTTTTTTTTAGCTTCACGCTGCATTCCATACACAACAGGGCAGGCAGAGGGAACGTAGTGTTAAGACACTTCGTTACCCACGCACCGCTGAATTTGGAGGCATTGCGTGTTAAGTGGCGAAACTTAACGCCGCGTTTTGCCTCGACACTAGAGCGAAGAAAATGGAAATATTAAATATCCATCCTCGAGTGGGAATCGAACCCGCAAGAACCCACAACCAGTCGCGTTTACAGTCACACTTATGTGCCCACAAGCCACGACTGGTTCCAATTGCCTATTTCTATTACTCCCTATATATGTAAAAGATAATATATAATTTACAGAATGCTCTGATGAGTGGCTAGTCGTGGCGTAGTGGCACAAGCGTGTGACTGTAAACGACTGGTTGTGGGTTCGATTCCTACTCGAGGAGTGGAAATTATATTTCTATTTTCTTCGCTCTGGCGTCGAGGTAAAGCGCGGCGTTAAGTTCCGTCGCTTAACGCGCAAGCCTCCGAATTCGGCGGAAAGTGAGGAACGGAGTGTCTTGACATTAGGTTCCCTCTGCCTACCCTGCTGTGTGCGGAATACAGCGTGACGCTAAAAAAAAAGTATACATTTCGCAAAATTTATGACGACATATAAAAGAAACTATTTATGTACATATGTAACTTACCATTACCTGGATTCACCGTCCATAGCCTGGGACTTATGACATAGTTCTAGCCTCCACCCTACGAGCGCCTAAACAGGAGCTTTTCCTCTTTAGAAAACGAAATATTTCAAATTTAGTAAAGTAACTACTTAATAAGTTGTAATAAAGCGTATAAGAATTTCGACGCAGCAGGTAGTAGAACGCATGGTTTAGCGGTCAGAGCGCCCGAACGGTTACCAGGAGGTGCGGTTTCGAATCCTGCTGCGTTCAAATTTTTTATATGTTTTCTAAATGTCTTTTTCAATTTCCTAAGTGTGTGAGTGACACTTTGAAAATGTTAAAAGTAGCTACTTAACTATATTAAAATACATAGATCCTGCTAGTTCCGCCTTTGAAATAAATGCTAGAAATAAACTGATACTAGTTCTAGGTAGGCTTGGAAAGCCAGATTTTTTAATATATTATAGAGAGATTTCACGGTTTAACCTCTTGCATTACCGCGTAAAAATCAATATATAGTACCCAGCAATAAATAATGCACATCGATGCTTAGAATGAAACAGTCAGTTAGCTTCGACTTCGTAGAGCGTTGTCTCGGTCGCTTAAAATAATAACAATGAGAAACGTCACATATAAACTGAGCGACAAAGACAGCGCTCTACGAAACCGAATCTGACCGACTGTTTCATTCTAAGCACGATGTGTATTATTTATTGCCGGGTACTATAATTATTTTTTTAAGGTTTACAGGTCAAAAGTTAAATGGCCGTCATCTCTGAACTACGGTTTATGACCGATGACATCCGTATTCGTAACAACGTATATGAGCTTTTATATGTTTAAGTACTCATGTTATATTAAAGGAAGGCGTAGTGCAGTAGATCAGCGTCTGATTGATAACGCGATTGATTGTAGGTTCGATTATTATTCGGGGAAAGATTGTATTTAAGTTATTTTCATTTCTCTGCCGGTATCTAAGACAAAGCCGTCGTTAAGTTCCACCACTCAACAAGCAATGTCTGTATTTTGGGAGGAGAGTAGAAGAAGGGAGTGTCTTGACACTGGGATCTCTTGATTAAGAAACAGTATATGGTGTAAATCGACATATTATAAGTTAAATGGCGGAATACACCACACTATATCTTAAGTATCAGAGTGAAGAAAACAAAATAATTTAATTATAATAATGACGAATTTTCTAAATGGAAATCGAACTGACAACCATCGAACTTACAGTGACACAACCACTGCGCTACAACGACTTTTGAAAAAAAGCTTAAGAAAAAAGATCATTAATTACAACTTCTAGTACATAAAGAGGGCATATTTTAAAGCAATTATCAAGGTTTAATTTCGCGAAGCATTATGATGAATTGTTATAAATTTTTAATTATAAACATAATTGCATACAGGCGTAAACATATAGTTTTAATGTGTTTTTAATAGTCTATAAAGTATGGCTGGCCCGCACGTCTCACCGCTTACAATGCGCGAGTATCGGGTAATGTACAGTTGTGAACGAAATTGGTAAAATAAGAAGGTAGTTTTATGTATTTTTTTTTAAATCAGCAGGGAGTACATAGTGTCAAAACATTCTGTTTTCTAATTTTTGGTAACTTGAGGGATTTAGTGTGTAGTGTCTGAACTTAATGTCGCGTTTTGTTTTAGCATGGAAGCGAAATGTAAATAATCATTTCTCCGAATGGGATTCGAATCGACACAATCGTGTTTACTTACAGTCAGACAATGTCTTACTATGATACGACCTCAAAATAGAATATAATATTATTAATATTTCTTTAATGGTCTGGTTGTAGTAAAAGAAATGTTTTAACACAATTTTTTTCTGCCTGCCTTATTCAATGTATGTGCGTGTAGGCTAATATGTATAATATCCACGAGAGGACAGACAAACACGAGAGACAGTATACAATTTCCCCTTGCTGCTGGGTAGCGTCCCTCAAAAAGCGAGTAACCCAGTAACTTACTCGGACTGGCTTGCGACCGCTATCGTATCAAAAACGAAAGGAAACGAAACGCCAATATCTGATGATGTGTCTGGTTTGATGACACTCTCTATTCTCACCCATCCTTCTCCCTCCTTTACCCTCAAGTTCGGCAACGTATCCACAATTCCTCGCAAGTTGTAGACGTTCATGGGCGAAGGGAATTACTTACCATCTTCATAATCCATCCATTCATCATAATCTTTCTGCTCGTTGCCCCCCTTTTATAAATAAACAAAATAGTATAAGGTGTGTACTAGATGTGTACTATACTTAAATTATCATATATTATAATGTAATTAAAATATTTGTAAAAACACTTTTAAAAAAGTTACTTAAGTTAAATAATGATGTGATCAAGATGACAGTGAGATATCGTCTGACGCTACCCCAATATTGTGGATCTGATGCTCATATAGGATTATGTTTATACATATTTTACCCCTCCAGTAACAAAATAAAGCCCGGTGATGACTTCTAATCTTCCACGCGTCTATATTTCGATTTCAGACGAAAAGAAGAGAACAGAGTATCTTGACACTGTCTCTTTGACTATCCTGCTATGAATAAAGCGATAAGAAAAATGATTAACCTAACAAAACAAACAATAACTTAAAACAAGCCTCCAAAAGGTCTATAAATCTTTTATTGGTCGGTCGGTATACGCATATATAATAAAATTCCACAGCTTGTTTTAGATTTACCACTAGAGAAAATCACAATCATTGTTAATTAAAAATACTTTAATAAGTAAGGCTTATTATTCTGTAGAAGAGTATTTAAAGGATAAAAATGCGTGGAATGAATCTGATTAGAGTCCAATGCCGGTTTAGCTAACCATTGTATCAAATAATAAAATTGCAAAATTGCAAATGAGCAACTGTTGAGTTTCTGGCCAGCTCTTTTCAGCAGAACTGCCTTCCGAGTCGGTGGTAGCTTTATGTACATTTGACGATTCAAAAGTGCTTACAAAAGTCTATTTGAATAAAGATTTTTTTTTTTTTTTTTAGCTTCACGCTGTATCCCGCACACAGCAGGGTAGGCAGAGGGAACCTAGTGTTAAGACACTCCGTTCCCCACTTTCCGCCGAATTCAGAGGCATTACGTGTTAAGTGGCGGAACTTAACGCCGCGCTTTACCTCGGCACCAGAGCGAAGAAAATGGAAATATTAAATATTTCCACTCCTCGAGTGGGAATCGAACCCACAACCAGTCGTTTACAGTCACACGCTTGATTTTTGAATTTGACACTTTTCTTTAAAATTATATATATTTAAAACGTTTTCCACACGTCTGTACATACACAGATACATACAGTGGAGATGGGCAGCTGTCGACGCAGCTGGCGGCAGATTGCACTCGATCGCGTACAAGATTTACTATACTTGCAGCTACTTACCTGCCTTTCGCAGATTACTATGATAGATCGATCAATTATAACTAAAATTCGCCATATGTCAATAAGTAATGTGTTATTTGTATATAAAAAAACAGGTTTACGCTTACGAGCCATGCGTTCTACGGATAGTAGAACGCATGGCTCAGTGGCGAGAGCGCCTGGACGGTATTCAGGAGGCGCGGGTTCGAATCCCGCTGCGTTTAAATTTTTATACGTTTTCCTTAAATGTCTTTTCCTAAGTGTGGAATAACACTTTAAAAATGTTTAAAAAGAAAAAAAAAATAGGTTTACGCTGGTTTCCGTATAACGGGGTAGTCAGAGAGAAACTAGTGTTAAGACACTCCGTATTACACTTTCTACTCAAATTTGAGTATTTGTGAGAAGGCGCTTTATGTCCGTAGTGGAGAAATGAGAAGAATTTAGACATATTGATTCCACCGAATGGGATTTGAACCTACAACTAGTAGCTTACTTAGTCAGATGTTGCCACACTGCACTACAATAGCTTCCCTTTGAAATGTTACAATAAGAAAAATCGTTATATAAATATTTTATTTACATAATACTTAAACACTTTATGCATTACTTAAAGAGTATTTTATTATTACTTTTTTTTTAGCTTCACGCTGTATCCCGCACACAGCAGGGTAGGCAGAGGGGATCTAGTGTTAAAACTCCGTTCCTCACGCACCGCCGAATTCGGAGGCATTGCGTGTTAAGTGGGCTTTGCCTCTATTACTTATAGGCCATAAATTAAATTATATAAAATTAACTAAGTAATTTTTTGAAGCATCTCCCGCATAAAGTGAGGTAGGCGGAGGAAACCAAATGCTAAAACACTTTGCTGTACACGTTTTGCTCAATATAGAGACATAATGTCACTTCCCTCTGTCCTATCAGAGCATATAATCAATTCTTGAATAAGGATCGAATCCTCAACCATCACTCAGAAGCTATCCCACTGTGCCATGATACAAAAAACGAAATTTCTCTAATATCCCAATCTATATAGAGATCACTTTAAACATACTATTAAAGTAGCTGTCTTTATAAGCGCACCTGTTGCACCGTCGGTCGCATCGTCGCATGGTGACATACAAAGTTTGTTTTAATTTAACTAAATGTTTAATCGAAATTTGTTTAGTAATTTGTTAGGTAGCTCAGTACCGTTATTGCTTTAGAGGTGCAGGTTCGATTTTTGCTTTTGTAACTTTTAAAAATAGTATGTAGGTAACTAAGTACCGTTATTGCTTTACAAGTGCGGGTTCGATTTTTGCTTTTGTAACTTTTAATAATATTGTAAACATTTCTTGGGTTTTGTTAATAAAATATAAAGTTATTTTTTAACACGTTTTGTAGCTACAGTTTTTTTTAAATAACTAATAATTTTTTTTATTAATAAATAACTAAAATTAATTAATTAAAAAAAATAATAATAAAACAAATTATACAATTACATTTTAAGGTTTATCAAGTGGAAATAATAATTAGTAATTATAAATATATATTATGATATAGAATTATTTTGTGTGTTTTATAATAATATAGATTTACGTTTAAAGTATTTATAAAAAGCCATTATAGCACAGTGGGGATGTGCTTCATAGTGAAAATTAGTGGCAAGAGTTCGGTTCACATTTGGGGGTAGTCATTGGTAAGACAAAGTTTGGCGTTGAATTCCGCCAATTAACACCTGTCTGGTCTAAACAAAAGGTAGCTAAAGAAAAGACGTTGACATCTAATTAAGTTAATTGAAATATTACTTATTGTACATACACGATGGTTGTCACTTCGAATCACATTTAAATGAATGATGATAAAATTAATAAAATTGAAAGAGTATTAAAAATCTAAGTTCCCTGGATGAATAATTTACAACAGGTGAAAATATATTGGTATATTTTTTTTTTAGCTTCACGCTTTATCCCGCACACAGCAGGGTAGGCAGAGGGAACCTAGTGTTCAGACACTCCGTTCCCCACTTCCCGCCAAATTCGGAGGCTTGCGTGTTAAGTGGCGGAACTTAACGCCGCGCTTTACCTCGACACCAGAGCGATGAAAATGGAAATATAATTTACACTCCTCGAATGGGAATCGAACCCACAACCAGTCGTTTACAGTCACACGCTTGTGCCACTGGGCCACGACTGGCCACATATATGTATTGGTATAAATGATCAAAATAGGTTACTTTTTCAAAAATCCAAATTTTTTTAGGAAGATAGTTTACTACGCAAAGTCAGACATTGGCTACATTTAAAAAAAAAACTTCAAAGATTTATATTAAAATATGAACTAGGTCACTGACGAGAATGCGAGCGGTTGAAAATACAAAATCGTTTTAGTTGTGTAGTTTTTAAAATATATAATACAAATCTTAACCTATAGGTGTATACCTGCTTTTCACTAGTAGCTGCTTGCAACTTCGTTTGCGTGTGCGTATAAGTATGTATAGTACCCGGCAATAAATAATGCACATCGTGCTTAGAATGAAACAGTCGATCAGTTTCGGTTTCGTAGAGCGCTGTCTTTGTCACTCAGTTGATATGTGACGTTTCTCATTGTTATTATTTTAAGCGACGGAGACAACGCTCTACGAAGTCGAAGCTAACCGACTGTTTCATTCTAAGCATCGATGTGCATTATTTATTGCCGGGTACTATACTTATAATTCCCATCACGCTGAAAACCTTTTTTTAACTTAATTTTAATAGTTCTTCGTTAGATCTTTAATTTTCATATTATGTCAACTTAAATGCTCTTCTTGCTGAAAAACTTTTATTGTTATAGTTAATTTCTTTAAATTTACTAATTTCTTATTATTTTTAACATTTTTATAGTGTTATTTACACACTTAGTGAATTAAAAAAGATATCTTTATAAAATATATAAAAATTTGAACGCAACGAAATCTAAATGCATGTTTGCATTTGAACGCATTAGACTAGGCTTAGCGGTAAGAGCACTTGGACGGTTTCCAAGAGACGCAGGTTCGAGTCCCGCTGCGTTCAAATTTTTATTCGTTTTCTAAAATGTATTTTGCAATTATTATGTTTTTACATCAGATGTTTTAGACGTCAAAATCAATTACAGCCTAAGTGGTTCCCAGACTTACAAAATATGAAACTAGAAAGGATTCACTGAAATCTCAGTGCCGTAAATGTGCGTGTAAAAATATGTTGTTATTATTCCTTTCTTATTTTATAATAGAAGAAGATATAAAAATATTTTAAAATAAAGATTGTGTATATACATATTATAAATTTAATAGAATGAACTATGTAATATATAAGAAAGAGGCCACTTGTGGCGTGGGGGCACAGAGTGTGACCGTAAACACGACTAGTTATGAGTTCGATTCCCACTCCAGTGAAAATATTTAATACTTTCATTCTTGACTCTGGTGTTGAGGCGTAAAGCACGGCGTTAAGTTCCACCACTTGACACGCACTCCATAGTTCTGCCAAAAAAGAGGACGGAGTGTCTTAACACTAGGCTCCCTCTGCCTACCCTATTATATCCGAGACACAGTGTAAAACTAAAAAAAAATAATAATAAATAAATCAAAAACATACAAACCGACGAAGGAAATTAACATATAATTACTAATTACATTATAAATAATATATTGTAGTAAATAAATCCTTTAAATCATAATCGTCGACACTGAGTGTGACCCTCACCTGGCTATCACAGATGTTCGTAATTACCGGGCCTTCCAACTTTTTACCTCAGACCGCCATTTTGAATTGAAAAATTAAAAAGAAATTATTGGCGGCAAACTTAAAAGTGTCGTTGCTATGCTAATAACATGATTTTAATATTTGTAGCATGTGTCCTTTAGTTGTTAGGTGATTGTGTTTTTTATTCTTTAGATATTTTATTTCTAATTAATTTGATTTGTAGGGGCCAGTCGTGGCCCAGTTGCACAAGCGTGTGACTGAAAACGACTGGTTGTGGGTTCGATTCCCACTCGAGGAGTGGTAATATTTATTATTTCCATTTTTTTTAGCTCTGGTGTCGAGGTAAAGCGCGGCGTTAAGTTCCGCCACTTAACACGCAATGCCTCCGAATTCGGCGGAAAGTGGGTAATGGAGTGTCTTAACACTAGGTTCCCTCTGACTTCCCTGCTGTATGCGGGATACAGCGTGAAGCTATAAAAAAGAAATAAATAAATAATTTGAAATACGGTTTGTAATAGGGTAGTAATTAAAAAATGGTTTAATTTAAGGTTTTTATTAGCTTAACATTTTTTCCTACTCAGTAGGGTACTTCAGAAAGGGCCCAGTGTCAAGATACTCCTTTCAGCACTTTGCGCCAGAAAGAGATTTCTTAAGTGGCGGAACTTAACGACGCGTTTTGTAACTAGAGCTGAGAAACGAAAATGATTTGAAATATAGAAACCCGAGTGGGAATTGAACCCTCACCCACTTAGATGCTGTTCGACTGGACTACGATGGACTTATTTTTGTTATTTAAAAGCTTTTTTAACCCTATGCATAATATAAATATAAATAGTATACTGGTGATTTGTTATATTTAAATATATACCTTCTACATTTACAGTGAATGTAGAGAGAACGCTCCACGTTTTATCCCTCATAGCGGGGATAGTCAGAGAGAAAGCAGTGTCAAGATACTCCATCCTCCACTATTGTTAATGTTTTTTATTCTTCGTGTTTTCGTATAGCATGGTAGTCAGAAAAAACCTAGAGTAAAGGCGTCAGCATCCGACTAAATGTGATTGGTAGTGAATTCATATTTCAATCGAGGGAATGATTTATTCAAATTACGAGTATTTTAATGTCCATTAGTTTGAGTAATTGAGTGGTCTTGAAATAATACCTAATGATATTCGTATATTCGGCAGAAAGTGGGGAACGGAGTGTCTTAACACTAGGTTCCCTCTGCCTACCCTGCTGTGTGCGGGATATAGCGTGAAGCTGGAAAAAAAAAAACAAAAAAAATATTCGAATCGGTTAAACTTTGTCACATTACACTAGTGTTAGTACTTACTTACCTGTAAGTGTGGATCCAAAATATCAAAATATTAATAAAATATATATACATTTAAAAAAAATACGAATTAAAATTGAACCTATAACCATTACGTGCAAATAATTGACAACTGCGCTATTTGAATTTTATACAAATGTGTATAATATGTGCGAGTGTGTAGGAACTAGTGTAGGCACCATGTCAGGCGCGAGCTATCATAATCTGCATCGTTTGTATTTACGATTGTATGCACAGGCCTGGGGGCATTCAGCTCAGCTAGCTTGGAAATAAATGTATACTAATATTATGAAAATGCAAATGCAAAATGCAAAAGTCTGTCTGTTATGCTTTTACGGATGAACTACTTGGATGAAATTCGGAATGAAAATAGTTGATGGTCTAGAGTCAAACATATCCTACATTTTTTTTTCAAAATAATTTTCTTAAGGATTGTAATAGGGGATGAAAATATTGTTTAAAAAAATCTAAACTACTTCACCAATTTTAATGAATTTTCTCAGAGTACTTCTTGACACGAGGTCAAACATAGGCTACCTACTTTTCAAAAACCGACCCCTAATTGTTTGAAATAGACGATGAAGATTTATATGTAAATATACGCCGCTTAATTTAGCGGGAACATGGGCCGTTTAATATATAGTATAAAGCAACTATAGTCTTATAGTTCACGCGGTCAAAGTCGCGAGCGGGTAGTTAGTATAGAATATAATACTTTAAAGTCATTGTGGGGCAGTACGACATCGTCTAACTTTAAACGCATAATAATTAATAATGATTTTTCCACTTTCGTGATAAGCCAAATCGCAGCGTTAAATTCCGCCACTCAAGTCGCACAATATCGAATTCAGGTAGAAAGTGGAGTGTCCTCTACTTTACTTCTCTATCTACCGTACTATGTAAGCAAAAAGTCAAGCTGCTTTTTTATTAATATAATTTTAACTATTTTACGAAATTCAATCATTTATTACAAATGTCTATATGTAACAAAACAAAAGGTTTGGTAATAAATAAAACTGATAACCTAAATTTTGCTCCTGTTAAATGTTTAAATCACAAAAACGATTTGTTTGCTGTATACATGAACATATAAACGTGTTTATAATTATGTTATCACATTGCTTTAGTTTTGAACGAATTGGAAAATATATGATTTTTAATCGGTTTTTTTTTATGGAATAAAGGAGGCAAGCGAGCTGAAAGCCCACATGGTCCTAAGTGGTTACCTTCGCCCATAGACATCCACAACATTCAAGTTATGGATGCGTTGCCAGCCTTGGGAATGTAGGACAGAAGGAGGGTGGAAGGATGGGAATGGTGGGAATAGGGAGAGCTGGCTTACATGCCATCGAACCGGAACACATCATAAGATATTTGGCGGTTCGTCTTTGACATGATAGTGGTCGCGAGCCAGTCGGAGAACGAATCTCCTACCACCAAACTACTGGGTTACCCGCCTTTTACGGGACGCTACCCAGCGGCGGGGGGGAATTGTATTCTTAACCCGTCCCCCCACGGGAAAAACGGTATGAAATTTTTTAAACTTTCTTTGATTAGAACACATTTTTTTTTAATTTCATTCTAATTTATAATATACTTCACAATATATAATTTAATTGTTTTTTTAAATTTTCGTTTTAGAAATAATTTTGGTTAGTTTTGGTTTGTTACGTGGAGAAAAGGCTTGGAATGTAGAGGTGACCGTTCATGCCCATTTCATTTCTTTAAACCTTAAGGATTTATTTTTAAGCTAACTCACTCACTTTTTAAGGTTTAAACTTTGTTCCGCATAGCATGTAGATAGATAGATAGAAGATCCGTTTTCCCTTTTTCCCCCAAATTCTAGACTTTACGGATAGTTGAGTAATGGAACTAAATGCCGCGCCTTGTCTTACATAACAGAAAAAGATAGTTAAAATAATTAAAGAGAACTTACAATATATAGATTTTTATATATTCCTAGTAATTATACGAGAACATGCACTGATATATCCATAACTAATATACATAGATATAACACAAGATATAATCTGTATCGACAAATTAACATACAATCGTGCAGATGCTTACGAGAAATTCACGCGAGTCAATCTTTGAACAAAGAACAAAAAGGCGGGTAAAGGTGGACGCCATGTTAGCGCGTGCGCGCGCAGCTGCCGCCACATCTGCCGGCCTATGTCCATAGTCGAAACTTATACAGCCAATAATATATTTATTTATTTTATTTTTTTATAATTTTCTATTGGATGAAAGCCTTTTTAGATTAGATAATTTAATTTAGTTGTGGTGAATTTGATGAATAATTTCAATTTGGGTTTCGTTTACTGCAGTTGGTCACCTTTTATGTATAATTACATTTTTTTTTGGTTTTAGTGCCTTAATTATAATATAAGTAGTAAGATATTAATTTTATTAAATATTATGAGAAAACTAAGAGTCATAGATAAAACGAATTACTCATAATTATTATTAAAAAAAACAAATCTCACTATTGGACTATATCAAACACAAAAACCGACTTAGGTATATAAATTATTCAGCCAAAGATATTAAATAAATAAATGTAATCAACATCAACTCAGCATTTCCTTATCAATAAGTTAACATACATTCACTGAACAAGCAGTAAGATGCCGTGGGCCGGATGTTTAGGCTTCCTAGGAGACCACCGAGACACACTTGCCAGCGTAATTTGATATCATATGAATAATTAAGAACAAATTCTATTAATCCATACTTATATTATAAACGCAAAAGTCGGTCTGTTTGTATGTCACGCTTTCACGGCTAATCTACCGATCCGATTTGGATCAATTTTAGAATGAATGTAGTCAAAGTGACTGAGTCTAACATAGGCTACTTATTTTTTCAAAAATAAACCTCTAAAGGGTTGAAATAGGGGATGAAAGTTTATATTTGGATATATGATTTTTGAAATATAGTTGATAATCTAAGCTTAGACATAGGCTACTTTATTTTTTAAAAATCCACCACCGAGGATTGCATCACAACAATTACGTAGTTCACGCAGCGAAGCCGCGAGCGGGCTACTAGTTGTATATACATATTTATTTATAAGCAAGCCGTCGTGGCGCAGTGATACAGCGTCTGACTGTAACACGATGATTGTGGGTTTAATTCCCACTCGGGGAATTACTATATTTCAATTATTATTTCTTCGCTTTAGTACCTAAAACAAAGCATGGTGTTGAGTTCCGCCAAAGTATTCGCCAGTTCCGCCATCACGAAATGTCTTGATTTTGTGTGGAAAGTGAAGAGCGGAGTGTCTTAACACTAGGTCCACTCTGGCTACCACGCTTTGCTAGAAAAAGCATCAGCTTGACGTTTTTTTAAACTTATTTATTAAATACACTTGTTCAAAGAAAGTTTGTAATATTTGCGTACGAGCATAATATGTATCAGCCTGTATTACATTTTGTAGTGTTATTATTCCTTGGGTGAATGATTGACGTATATCTACAAGGTACCTTCGAAACCACAGAATATATTACTTATATAGTAACAAGTATATAATAATTATTATATTAATTATAATTAATTTTACTAATAATGAAAAAGGGCTACCGTGGCGCAGTAGGTCATCATCGTATGACTAAATAAAGACATTTTTGAAAACGTATACAACAAAAATAAGTTAAAGTATAAAGCGTATACAAATTTCGACGCAGCTGGTAGTTGAAGGCATGGCTCAGTGGTGAGAGCGCCTGGAAGGTATTCAGGAGGCGCGGGTTCGAATTCCGCTGCGTTGAAATTTCTCATACGTTTTCTAAATGTTTATCTTTTTCAATTTTCTTAAGTGTGGAATAACACTTTTAAAAAATGTTTAAAAGCATCGTATGACTGTATATGGTGGGCTGTGGGTTCGATGCTCACTTGTGGGCACGATTTTATTTTAATTTTCATTTTACTACTCTGTTAGACAAAGTGCGATGTTAAGTTCCGCCTATCAACCTGTAATGTGTAAAATTTAGGTGAAAGGCGGAGAACGCTTGCTTAAAATAAAAAAATAAAAGTTAATCTATATTAAAATGTTGTATACATATTTGTTTGCTTATGGATAAACGAAATAAAATATTATACAGAATAATTCAAGTTGGTCGTAGAAAAAAAAACACAATTTAAAAGAATTATGCAATAACAAAAAAGTACTTTATTCTGTACTAATCTTCAATTCAATTCAATTCAATTCAGACATCTTTATAGTACTAATAGTTTAGTACTTTATTGTATTGACATATATGGCTAAAGCAAACTAATTTCACAGTTGGCTATCAATTTTCACATTAATAAAATTTTCACATTAATAAAAATGATACAATTTCTATATAGTATGCAGTAGTAGATTTTTTTTAATACCAGATGTTGTTGCTTTGTTTTTCAGCTTCTATATTTTATCTCGGATAGCAAGGTAGTCAAGGAGAGGCCACTTTGTGTCCTAAATTAGAAATTGCGTGTTAAGTGACGGTAGTAGATAAGAGTAGGTAGAAAAAGTATAACATCTACTTTTTTTATTATGTATAATAATTTAAATATAACCATTTCTCTGTGTGGCAATAAACCCATAACCGTCGCGTTTACAGTCAGACGCGGTTCCACTGCGCCGCGATGGCTTCTGAGCTTTGTTCAATAAATACAATAGTGACAACTTACCTAATTACAGTGTTTCAATATGTATATCTTATACTACACAACAAACGAACGTGTGACTGTACGACGAAACGACTGGTTGTGGGTTCGATTCTCACTCGAGGAGTAGAAATATTTAATGTTTCCATTTCCGCCGCTCTGATATCAGGGGTAAAGCATGGCGTTAAGTTCCGCCACCTTAACACGCAATGCCTCCGAATTCGACGGAAAGTGTGGAACGGAGTGTCTTAACACTGGGTTCCCTCTGCCTACCCTGCTGTGTGCAGGATACAGCATGAAGAAAAATCGTAAACACTATTTCTTATAGGTTCAATTCCCACTCAAGGGAATGATTTTTTTTTATTTTTTCATTTGTACCCTCTGGTATCTAAGATAAATATATAAGGCAATATCTCCATTATGACCGGCAAGTTGAATGTCTTAACACTAGGTTCCCACTGGCCATCCTACTATGCTGAAGAAATGAGTTTTTAGTTAAACAAATGTAATTTATATACATAAATGTAATCTAACATATATAAATCAACATTCTATATAATGTTCGTCATGTTCCAAGCGATAGTGTTAAATTTCAGCATATTACAGAAGTAATATTCTTGAATGAATAATAGTGGAATGTGCTTAGGTACACACTTTGGGCGCGATAAGACTAAGTTTATAATAGTGACTCTTTTTTTTTCAGCTTCACGCTAAACGTCTTAACACTAGGTTCTCTCCGTCTACCCTGCTGTGTCCCGCACACAGTGTTAAGACACTCCGTTCCCCACTTTCCGCCGAATTCGGAGGCCTTGAGTATTAAGTGGCGGAACTTAACACAGCGCTTTGTCTAGGACACCAGAGCGAAGAAAATTGAAATATTAAATAGATTCACTCCTCGGAAATATAATAGTTCCACTCCTCGAGTGGGAATCGAACCCACAACCAGTCGTTTACAATCACACGCTTGTACCACTGCGCCACGACTTGCCCCTTACAATATTAATAACAAGTTGATTAATAAAATTATGATATCACATTATTTTATTTAAATATAAAACAAAACATATGATTAACGTGAAGTCCTTCGGAACTCCTGGTCGAATTAGTTGTTTACATCCTGCCATCTGTCTCAGTGCTATTATCAACAGATGACGCTACAACGCGTATGTATAGTTATTGAATGAATTATACATACCTATATATTATACGTGTAGAGGCAGTCGTGGCACAGTAGAACAGCGTCTGATTGTAAACGCATGGGTTGTGGGTTTGATTCCCAGCTGCAACATTGCTCGACGCGCATACGCATCACGTCCCTATCTTAATTTAAACTTGTACTACGGTGATCGCGAAATACATAATTTATATACAGTCCACTTTCTTTTATTCAACTACACCGAGCTATCGATCCAACATTCTTTTTACTCCTTTGTACAAACGCCATATACAATAACAACAAAATTGAATACTTACAAATTCAGGGAATCCTGTATTTTATTTAATTCCAAATTTAGTTAGAGAGAAAAGAGCGAGCACAACACTACGGTCCCTGCATAATTCTTGCACCTCGTCCAATGTCATCAACCTCTTCATACACGCCCTCCCCATAGCTGGGGATCCTCATGCTTTTTACATGACCTTCCTCCAGTAACATCAATACTGTGTTCTTGTATTGAGAGTCAAGCGAGATCTCCCTCTACCTGTCTTATCGCTCACTTCTGCGTCATATATTTTCATTCTACTTTACATTTTTTTTAATTAAATTTTTAAAAGCCAGGCCAGACCAGTCGTGGCCCAAGCGTGTGACTGTAAACGACTGGTTGTGGGTTTGTTTCCCACTCGAGGAGTGGAAATTATATTTCCATTTTCTTCGCTCTGGTGTCGAGGTAAAGCCTTTAAGTGCCGCAACTTAACACGCAAGCCTCCGAATTCGGCGGAAAGTGGGGAACGGAGTGTCAGGCAGAAGGAACCTAGTGTCAAGACATTTCGTTCCCTACATTCCGCTGAATTCGGAGGCATTGCGTGTTAAGTGGCGGAACTTAACGCCGCGCTTAATATATTTGTGATTTAACTTAAAAACGTAAGTGGGTGAAAAAACTAAGCAATTAGTTATAATCAAGTTTCGCAGGTGAAGCCGCATGCGGGTAGCTAGTCAACATTAAAAAAAATAGCTTCACGCTATATCCCGCACACAGCAGGGTAGACAGGGGGAACCTAGTGTTAAGACATATTCAACATTAAGATGACATATTTATTGAACAAAGTTAAGGGAAAAAGTGTTCCCATATCGCCATGTCAACGACTTTATTCTGTATATATATATTATTTCTAATGAAAACAACAAAGGCCGTCTGTCGTTACATTTTAAGTAACGCGATATTAAAACAAAGCATCGATTAAATTTTTACATATAATTAGAACCGCTGTGGTCAAGTGGTTACTGAAGTGCTTGATTGATATGATTACGAATACATTTCAGTCAATGGGCCACTCGTGGTGCAGTGGCACAAACGTGTGACTAAAACGACTGGTTGTGGGTTCGATTCCCACTTGAGTCCCTCTGCTTACCGTGCTGTGTGCGGGATACAGCGTGAAGCTAAGCTCAAGCTATTTTTTAAATGTACCAAAAAGAAACGTGAATAGGCTTTGTGATCGAATGTAACAAACAAACCGGTAACTTAAAAAAAAAAACACTATAATTTGGCTCTAATGGTAATAGTCCTTTAAAATGGGCAATATTTGCATTTTTGATAAGAACATAAGACTTTTTTTTATTTCTTATTCTTAAAAAGCTTTGCATTAAGTATACGTAATAGATACATTAAATTTCATAATAATTAAAAAAAAAAACTGAATTCTTCAAGTATATAGATATATG
The DNA here is from genome assembly GCA_019049465.1 of Dryas iulia moderata. Classification (NCBI taxonomy): domain Eukaryota; kingdom Metazoa; phylum Arthropoda; class Insecta; order Lepidoptera; family Nymphalidae; genus Dryas; species Dryas iulia. Next base: position 10,950,695 of record CM032434.1, read on the forward strand.
CAAATATATCTATTTGGCTATTGTAGACGCACGCACCCAATCAATGCCTTCGAATTCGGCGGTGCGTGGGGAACGGAGTGTCTTAACACTAGGTTCTCTCTGCCTAACCTGCTGTGTGCGGGATACAGCGTGAAGCTATTGTAGAAAGCTCTATGGAAAAAGTAATACTAATCTTGATATTGCTCACTTTATATTTTTAAAAGTAATAATAACAAAATTTAATTTCTTGCCTTTAGCAGAATATAGAGAAAACACTCTGTGAAGTGAAAATCGGTAAGTGGAAAGTGTAGTGTCTAGTCACTCTCTAGTAACCCCTATATAACGATACTTGAGTCATTATGTGTATATAAAATGTGGCGAAACTTAACACCGCGTATTGTTTTGTGATCAGAGCGATGAAATGAAAATTATTTTAATATAATCATTTCTCTACGTGGAAATCGAACCCACAAACATTGCGTTTACAGTTAGACACTAAACACTGCTCCATGAGGCCCTCACAAACAACTAATAAACATATTATTTATATTATTAATACAGTACCCGTGGGGGGACGGGTTAAGAATACAATTCCCCTCCGCCGCTGGGTAGCGTCCCGTAAAAGGCGGGTAACCCAGTAGCTTGGTGGTAGGAGATTCGTTCTCCGACTGGCTCGCGACCACTATCATGTCAAAGACGAACCGCCAAATATCTGAAGATGTGTTCCGGTTCGATGGCATGTAAGCCAGCTTTCCCTATCCCCAACATTCCCATCCTTCCTCCCTCCTTCTGTCCTACATCCCTAAGGCTGGCAACGCATCTACAACTCTAATGTTGTGGATGTCTATGGGCGAAGGTACGACTTAACACCAGGTGGGCCTTCTGCTCGTTTGCCTCCTTTATTCCATAAAAAAAAATATATATGTAGCTTCACCCTGTATCCCGCACACAGCAGGGTAGGCAGAAGGAACCTAGTGTTAAGACACTCCGTTCCCCACTTTCCGCTGAATTCGGAGGCATTGCGTGTTAAGTGGCGGAACCTAACGCCGCGCTTTACCTCGACACCAGAGCGAAGAAAATGAAAATATTAAATATTTCCACTCCTCGAGTGGGAATCGAACCCACAACCAGTCGTTTACAGTCACACGCTTGTGCCAATGGGCAACGACGGGCCACAATTTGTATATATATTTATATTAATAATAATGGAAACAGGCAACTTAAATTTTGTAATAACTAGACTCTCTTAGGGTATATTCTTTAAGTCTTAGTTGTAAGTTTAAAGTACTGAAATTGTAAACAAAAAAATGTATTGCATATGATAAAAAAAAAATCATGTTAAAAAAGGTACTGACCTTATGTCCGTAGAGTGATAAAATATAATTATTAAAAAAAAACATATTATTTAAAGTAATTATGAGAATTACAAAAGTAATTGATTTTGAATTGGTAACCACTTACATAGCCAAATTAAACTTTACAACCACGCAGTAAGTTACATATTCACTTTTTTTTAGCTTCACGCCGTATTTGCCAATTTGGAGGCATTGCGTGTTAAGCGGCGGAACTTAACGCCACGCTTTGACTCAACACCAGAGCGAAGAAAATGGAATTATTAAATATTTTCACTCCTCGAGTGGGAATCGAACCGACAACCAGTCGCGTTTACAGTCACATACACCTATGTTCCCCTTCGCCACGACTGGGCCCCTATTTTTTTTTATGTTTTAAACAAGTTTTTTTTTAAATGTCTTTGGTAGATAGCTATCTATTTACATTGATTTCACTAATCCAAGAAAGAACATTACAATAAATGATTATTTAACAAAATGCGGTGCTATTTAGTTAATATTATTTTAAAGTATTACACAATTAAGTTAAATAAATCATCTTATATATATATATACATTTAACATTTTAAACTATCGTTTACACACTTAAAAAAATAAAAAATATTTTTTAGAAATTTGGATTATTTTCAACAAGCACAGGTTCGAATCCCGCTATTTTAATATGCTTACAATAATGAAATTATTAAGAATATTCTTTAAAAATATGTAAATTCAAGTGATTTTAAGGATATCATCGCGATTTATTACGGTAGCTTACCTATAAATTAAAATTATACATCTATACTTATATACATATGTATATACAAACATTATTATAATAAAATACAAAACATTTCCTTCGAGAAACATCCATATCTTCTCTATTAGCATTCATATAATATGTATAATGTATAGTCTAAAAGTTGTGTGCAAAAATTTCATCGGAACGAACACTTTATGCCTTCTTAGAATCAATGCTTGAGCAAGGCCGCGGTTTGGTTTATCACAAAAGGATGATAACTACCTTACTCCCCTTGAATAGAGTTGAAAATGTTTTGTAATATATATATAAAATTTACAAAACGGTCGGTCCTTTCGTTTTGTTCTAAATTGAACGAAATTCGCCGCCCGATTTGGTTGCAAAAACCCATAGCCGTAATTCTATTGAGGATCAACGTTTTGAACCATGGTTCTAATTCTACCAGAGCTTTTTTTTTGTCGCTGGGAAATGTAGTTTACGCAGACGAGTAGTGAGGCAGGCAAACTACCTTACGTACGGATGATACTGTGGGACACACCGGAGAGTCCGTTACTATCCACTAAAACCCAGCGGAAACCCTCTCCACCCTCGTGAGACGTAGTAGGTTCGCTCGCGGGTTGATTCTACCAAAGCTTGTATTATCTGACTTTTGTATTGACGGGAAAGGAGTCTTAAGACCATCATGGCGCAGTGGGTCAGTGTGAATATAATCGCGATTGGTTGTGGATTCGAATAGCTCTTGGTGGAAACATCATATTTATTTAGAAATCGTATACATTTGAACCCGGATTCGAATCCTTGAACTGAAAATTTGGGCCGGTTTTCAACAGACGCGATCCGTAAGCGTACGAGTAATACTTTAAAATTGTGGAAGATACGATCATAATTGAATTCTTTTCATTTTCCGTTCTCGTCAACAAGAGAGCGAGGCGATGAGTCCGTCACTCACCACGCAATGTTTAGAGTTTGTACAGAAAAGTGAAGAATTGAGTGTCTTTTATTCAGTGTCTTGACACTCACAGGTTTTATCTGACCATGATACGTAGAAAAATGCGTGAAGTATTTAAAAAAAGTCCTAGTCCAACGCCTTCATTTAAATTCAATAACGTTTTACGTCCATTAAAATACATTTTTTTCCTGTTATTTACAGAGAAAAATTATTTTTTTCTTTGTGTAAAAAATCTGCTTGAAGCAGTAAAATAAGTAACTAAAATCTACACACAATAATATTAAAATTTTGTTTAAAACTTACTTTTACTTAGTTTTTACCTCAACATTACAATCCTCAGTATACCTTATACAGGATTACTGAATGGCAGGTAGATAGCTATTATTATTACCTGCACTATACAAAACGTTTGCAATTATACATCTTTTGTGTAACAAACATTTTAAATAAATGAAATTCCAGAAATTTCTACCATCTTATTGTTATAATTTTACTTGTCAAGGAAATAACACTAAAATGAAGCTTTACTATTATTTAAAATATGTTTTTTTATAAGTCGGTTAATATCACAACTATATAGATACTAGTGGCCCGCTCGCGGCTTCGCTGCTTGAACTATGTAACTGTTTCGTTATATTACAACGATTGGGAGTGTATTTTTGAAAAATAAAGTAGTCTATGTTTAACCTAGTATTATCAACTATATATATGCCAAAATGCATGGCAATCGGTCAAGCGGTGCATATAGACTTTCATCCTCTACTTCCCTCTAAGCCTTTAGAGGTTAATTTTTGAAAAACTAAGTAGCCTATGTTTGACCCTGGACTATTCACTACTTTCATTCTAAATTTCATCCAAACCGGACCAGTAGATTAGCCCTGAAAGCGTGACAGACAAACAAACAGATATTCGCATTTATAATATAAAGTATGGATAATGAATAACGTTATTCTTCTTATTTTCTTTGTTTATAGTTTTAGGTGTGCCAGTATCACATATAATGGAATGGAGGCATCGAGATTGATCGGTGAAAGCTGATATTATTATATTTTATTTGATTTTGTTCTGAATATAATGTAGTTTATTAATTAAATTACGTTATTATAATTTTTAACGGAAGGCGACAGATCTGACCTACAAGTCCACAGATAATGTGTATGTATAATATAATATATGTTTATTACTTAAAGTCTTTTATTTATTATCGAGTTAAAAAAATACTATTAATAATAATAAAAATATTTTATAGGTGCTTTAAATATCTATAACCATAAAAACTAACGTAGTGTTTAATATCTCCAAAAATCAAAAAATGTATAGAGTTTTTTTTCATCAAATATTAATAACATTTTTAGGCTGTTTAAACGATAATTTAAGCCTAGTTAGCTAGTAAAATAGAAAAAAGGAATAGTAAGCTTGACTTATAAATATATACATTGTTTTTAATTTCTTTCTTTTTTGATGAAGAATAATAAACAGTAAGGACTATATTAAAATTATTTGACAAGACAAGTTTATTTATTTAACTTATCCCTAATGTTAAGTTAAAACAAACCCATTAAAATAACTGATACAATAGTCACCTAAATTATTTTCCAAATCGTGTAACTACATCCATATTGTGTAATAGCAGCTGACATAGATTAATTACATGATAGACTTTTTTAAAATTAAGAATTATTTTTAATAATGTCGCCTGTAATGTATTTGTTTTTATGTTTATCTGTTATTTAATATAATTGTAAAATTGTTTTTATTTATATATTGTGTTTATTTGGCTGACTTCACAATGGTCATAGGTTCGATTCCCGTATAGGGAAATTAAGTTTAAACGAATATTTTCTAGGTTTCGTGTAGTGACCGCAAACTGTGGCGGTAAATTACATTCTTCTACTTTAAAGTTCGTTAAAATATGTAAATAAAAACAGGATAAAAGTAATATTTTAGATTACACTAGTTTCTCTTTAAATGTCCCGTTTATTGTAATTAGTTGTAACAAGAAAAATATCTGTACGAAAATATTTTTGTATTGTTAGCCCAAATATTTAAAGTATTCGTAGTTTTAAATAATACATATATGTAATATAATATTAATTTAACTTTAGCAGAAATAGATTACTCACCATATTTTTTTAGAAAATAACATTTATTATTAAGATTGTTAAAAAATATATTATAAAAATAATTTATTTTAAGTTTCTAATTAATAATTAATAAATATTGTATAACGGTTTTAGCTGGTTTAGTTTTTACTGTATTAAAATAATTCCAGTATAATATATTATTATAATAAAAAAAATCCCAAAATAGATGCCTATCTAAATCGATCTGACAAAACGAATCTGTCTAAATTCGGCTAAATTAGATAAAAATTTGGTTAAATAATTATTTTTATTACATTCTATCCATACTTATATTATAAATGGGAATGTCTGTGTGTTTGTCTGTCACGCTTTCACGGCTAATCTACCGGTCCGATTTGGATGAAATTTAGAATGAAAGTAGTAACAATAACTGGGTCTAACATAGGCTACTTATTTTTTCAAAAATCAACCTCTAAAGGGTTGAAATAGGGGATGAAAGTTTGTATGAAAAATCTACACCGCTTGACCAATTGTAATGAAATTTGGCATAAATATAGTTAATAATCCAAGGTTAAATATAGGCTACTTTATTTTTCAAAAATCCATCCCCTAGGGTTGCAATACACCGCACCATCTATGTATGTAGTTACGCGGCAAAGCCGCGAGCGGGCCGCTAGTATAAATATATATGCTTATTTTATTTATAAAATATATTTTTTTATAAATATATATGCTTTTAGGTGATGTCAATATGTAAAATACCATTTTCTTTTCACTCGGAGTGTCATAAAATCCATGAAATGAAGTCGCGGAACTAGTTCAAATTTATTTATTTGCACTCTACAATAAATTAACACCATAAAGGGGCCGTTCGTGGCACAGTGGGACAGTGTTTGACTGCAAACGCGAAGGTTGTAGGTTCCATTCCCACTCTAGTTTTCATCCTTTTGCTGTTACATAAGTATAGTGCGGCGTTAAGTTATGCCACTGAACACGCAATATCTCGACTTTCAGCCGGAAAATGAAGGACGGAGTGTCTTAACACTAGGTCCTCTCTTACTACTGTTAAACGGGAAAAGGCATGAAATTCCTTTTTTTAATAAATATCAATTTATATTCCACATTAAATATAACAAAACAAAGTGAATAGTAAGAGAAACCTCTAATACCTTCACAAGAGTATAATTTTAACAACTTTTACTTCAGCTTTCTCGAGCTTAAATGTAAGTGCAGCTTTTTTTTACTAAAAAAAATATATTTATTAAATAAAGTGTATAATGATGTGTAAGAAATTGAAAAAAGTTGTTAACGCGTGGTATTTTTATTATTATCGTTAAAAAATCATGAAGCTCTGTTACAAAATGCTCTATCGTAAGGCAGGTAGGAGCGCTCGGGATGGACGGCTTGAGCGTAACATTGAGGGTTGCTAGCGCTCAAACTCAAATTTGATCCAACCATTATAAAAAAAAAGAAATCTCTTATTTCACTTTAACATAAATTAAAGTTTATATTTTATATTCTTTATAAGAATGATATTAACAAGATATTTATGATAATGGCGTCACAATTATATTAGTATAAGGTCGACCACCTCCGATAGATTCTGAACCATTCATGATTAAGAGCAACCTTGTGTTTGTAGCGCGAAAAGCTCACATACATACATACATACAGCGCATACGTCACCGTGCAACGTGTCAAGGATCACAACTTTTACCATATAATTTCCCACGATTTGTGGAGGATTCGAACCGACAACCCCGTCGGGAAGTTTAGGAACCACTTCCCAGAACGATAAAGGGCCGGGGCGAGGGGGGAGTGGGGAGGTGGGACGCGGGAGAGGGGAGGGGGGAGCGACAGCTGCGCGTGCGTCGCTCGCCCCGCGGCCCGCACTCCAGCGCCGACGGCCGAGCGCGCCGCACGTCCCGCTCCGAGCGGGCGCGCGTTAACCGCGAGACGCGAGTCAGTTTAGTTACGTTTGGTCGAGCGTCTCAGAGGCCCGGGTGGCTGGGTTGTGATTGGCGCTATATTATGTGTGTACAATATTGCACCAGTCCCGGCCTATCCAAACGGGCCGGCCTTCGGGGACCGCTACGCAGCATCCGCGGCGCGATCCCGTTAACCGGCCGGTCGTTCACAGCGGTGGCCACGCATAGGACGTGATTCGGTGTAAACGTTGTGATCCTAGCACATTGCACCAATCCCGGCCTGCACGCGGCCTAGCCTCTGTGTTGTGGAAGGAAAGCCCTGTTGCCTGCCTGCGTGATGCCCGGGACAGCCTTGCACGTGGCACGCTCAGGTAATGTCGCCGATAGCGGGATAGGGATAACACACGTCCCGATTGTCCGTAAGTAGATTTAGAAAGTACGCCTCGCTCGTGATTCATTTGTTGGAAACGTTCGGTTCGGGGTGACTGAATCGATGTAGACATCGAACACCGAACACCGTGCAGGCAGACCGGTTTTCTTTAAATTGTATCATATATAACTTTAGTATACGCCACTCGTAACGCCAAAACCAAGGACATTTTGGGTAAGTCAAAGCTCTAATGTTATAAATCTGCAACAGCTGATTCCTTTGTTAGTTTCGTGAGACAAAGCGGCCGTACCGATACGGTGTTCATAAAGTTCACTCACGCACCTACCTCGGTATTGTTCTCTATATTGAATAACAAATTCTTACAACTTATTCCTTCGCCAGTTATATAGCCAGTGTTCTGTAGTACAAAGAGCGACGTGAATCAAGCGGAAAGATGATTCACCGGGCAAGTTAAGAAGTAACCGTTATGATTTAAATTACAACAGCTGTCAGGGGCATTCACGAATTGCGGTACCTACATACCTACCTTATCCAGTGATCGTATGGCGCCAAAACGGTAAAATAAACTCGTTATGTTTGTACGCTCCCAAATGCATTTATTAATATTGTGTGTCCGACGGCTCCGGGCGGTCACGAATTCGGCATCTACATACTTCATCTTGAACTAATAACTTATTATTTTTGAAAACACAAAAACTTTACAGTTTTTTTTTTCTTTTTATCTTGCAACACGACTTTTATTTGTTTTATATTGTCTATTAACTTTCGGATAAATTGTGAAGCTTTTTAAAATTAATTTTACATAATACATTATAGTAATAGCGCGGCAAATTGGTTATGGCTGATAAAATACAATGGCGGTCATTATTTTTTTTTCAAGGCGTCTGCCCAAGGTAAATATAGAAGACAGCCTATCGATATCCTTTGTTGATCTAAGATAATCTAACCAAATGTCCGCTGACACAGTTTACGTACTTATAGTTATAAAGCTTATGTAATAAGGTAATGAGTAAAAATTTATTATAAAAAGTAAGTTGGGCGCAACGATATTTTTTTTATTGTAGGGTAGTTTATTGGGCCAAGGAAATTGTTGTTAGAACTAACGAAAAAAACGTTACGTTATACGCGAGTGTAACGTAATTTAATGTTTATTTAGTTTAGGGATTTAGGATAAAATTATTGATTACAATGTTTATTATAGTATTCTTTTCTCAGATGTATGTTAAAATGAGATGAAATATTTAATACAAATAAATTATAATTTAAAACACTAATAGCATTTTTTGTGGCGGTAAACATAAAATAAATATTTTATTTTTTTAACCAAATTATGTTGATGAAATATGATTATGTAATTTTGATTATCATAAATGCCTATATTATAAATGTCAACGTATTACTTTAGTATAGATATCATAAATGAAATGAAATAATCTGATACTATTTCTATTAATTTACATGAATACTCTGCAAATATATATTTGCTGTTTTTACTTTTAATAAAATGAAAAAAAAAGTCTCATAATTTGACAATTGCGCGCGCGCAATACAATTGTCAAAAATTATTTCTAAATTAATATTTACATGTGCTTTATTATTAAAATTTAAAAATTTATGGCTCAACTAGTTAAGATGTATTATAAGTGTTCACTGCCACTCCATAATTTTAATTTGGTGGGTGTGTTTATATTTGAAATTGTGTCATATTCTATACTACCAAGTATTTGCAGTATATAATTCTTTCTTCTTTACATACTATAAAACAAAGTCGCTTCCCTTGTCTGTTTGTCTGTATGTATGTATGTATGCTTAGATCTTCAAAACTTACGCAACGGATTTTGATGCGGTTTCTTTTAATAGATGATTCAAAAGGAAAGGATTCATTATATGTATAATACATGCATATATAGTAGAGAAACACTGATAATTTTAGAAATTTCTAATGTGATATCTATGTGTCTATATTGAAATAGTTATGTAGTTCACGCAGACGAAACCCCGAGCAGGCTACTAGTTTTTTTTAGCTTCACGCTGTATACCGTGCACAGCAGGGTAGACAGAGGGAACCTAGTGTTAAGACACTCCGTTCCCCATTTTCCTCCGAATTCGGAGGCTTGCGTGTTAAGTAGCGGAACTTAACGCCGCGTTTTGCCTTGACACCAGAGCGATGAAAATGGAAATATTAATATTTCCACTCCTCGAGTGGAAATCGAACCCACGACCAGTCGTTTATAGTTACACGCTTGTGCCACTGCGCCACGACTGGCCCCTACTCCTACTGGCTACTAGTTTTGTATGAAAATTGAGTTTTCTTACATTATCTTTTCTCAATTTACCTCCAAAATGAAAGACACGTTAAAATAAAATTAATGACTATTTTATACTACACAGATTAACAAATAACATTTCCTCATGCACATGTAATTTATTATCTGTAATGAACTTGACGTTTTAAAGTGCATTGGGTTGGAAATTAAAGAAACTGTATTTTAAAATGTTAAAGTATTATTGACTGATTGCATTTCATAATTGTAATTTCAATATAAAATATGTATTTTATATATCGACACAAGAGAGCTATTTTATCGTATGTCAAAGTCATGTTTTTCTTTCTTGGTCCTTAGAATAAGTTTTTGTTTTTGTTTATGAGGTATGATTCTTTTTAGCTTCGTGAAAATCTCTGTTTTCGAGATACGACCTACTCGCTTTCTAATGTCGATATGTATAGCTTTTAATTAGATGGTAGATATATGTATTAATATTCTTGTATTTTCGTTACCATATAGTTTTGTTTAATTCTAAAGATACAACCATACTTTAGTCCCAAAAACTTAGTTTATATTTTATACTGTTACATATATATAAAAACCATGAAACCTTGGTGTAGTTGGACAGCGTCTAACTGTAAACTTGATGGATATGAGTTCAATTCTCACTTAAAGGAATGAGTATAGAATAGTAGTATTTCTATGTGCTTTGGTAGCTGGTAAAGTTCGGCGTTTTTTAATTTACTTAACTCGTAATGTCTCGATTTCGGAAAGTTGATAACGGAATGTCTTGACACTAGATTCCTTCAGATTAACGGGAAAAAACGTCCAGCAGAACAAAACTTGCTATAAAAACAAAAAAATATATAATCTAAATAAGTACATACTTTAAATTCAAGAATACGGCCGACAGTTATTATTCGTAGTAATACCTAGTTGTAGAAGTAGTACGCAGCGTCATGATCGTATCGTAAGAAAATTAACGAATCGTTTTAATATGGATGAATGTAATTTATATTTAATGTAAACGTTTATAAATTAATCATTTAATAATTATAACGGAACGCTTAAACAGAATGGTTTACCATATTCATGTACTTAACGAGACTCAAGAACTTTTACATCTGTGTTCATTTTATTTAACATTTTTGATTAAGTTTTTTTTATTTTTTTATAGCTTCACGCTGTATCCCGCACACAACAGGGTAGGCAGAGGGAACCTAGTGTTAAGACACTCCGTTCCCCACGCACCGTCAAATTCGGAGGAATTGCGTGTTAAGTGGCGGAACTTAACGCCGCGCTTTACCTCGACACCAGAGCGAAGAAAATGGAAATATAAAATATTTCCACTCCTCGAGTGGGAATCGAACCCACAACCAGTCGTTTACAGTCACACGCTTGTGCCACTGGGCCACGACTGGCCACAAATATATATAAATTTTTGATTAAGTTAAGGTATTGAAAGTTTTACATTTGTTTATTTCACGGGAGTTGTAGGTTTTATTTTTATTTTAGTTATGATATGTTGTTAACATTAGATTTTTTCTTTCTGCCATTTATTTGGTGTATATTTTAATATTTATTTGTCTAGTCAAATTATATATTCGTGCTAGTTTCAATTTTGATCGATTTGATGATTTATTCAAAAATAACAGGGTTTCTCTAATATTTTTTTTGGAATAAGAGTAAGTTATAAAACTATGCAATTTAATGAGGTTACAATACACTTAAAGATGCATCGTATTTTTAAATTTTAGCCAAATATATAAAATAATCAGTGACAGATCATCAAACATTATTATCATCACGGAGTGATTGTGAGAGATTGGAATTCGAGTCAGTGTATTAAATTCTAGCGACCTGCTCGCAGCTAAGTTCGCCTGATTTTGCACACATTATCATCCCCTATTTTTTAGCTTCTTAGGGGTTGGTTTTTGAATAATAGATTTCATTGCATATGTTAGATTTCGCGTCATCAACTGTCTTCCTGAGAAAATTCATCGAACTTGGTCAAGCGGTTTACTCTTTCCTTACAAATTTTCACCCCTATTTTATTCCTTTAGGGGTTGACTTTTGAAAATAAATTGCCTATGTTTAGTCCTGGGTATTCAACTATTTCCATTCCCAATTTCATCCAAATCGGGCTGATAGTCCAGCCGTGAAAGTGTAACAGACAAGATAGACTTTATGTATTAGTATGGATTTCAAGTAGTAAGGTAGTAGTATCATTTCCCAATGTTGTGCCCGGTGTTAAGTTACGAAGCGAAGTTCAAAGATAAGAATGGGATGATTTATGACTAGGTTTTAAAGATATAATTTAATTACATACATATCAACAAAATTATCAAAAAAAAACATTTATTCACATAAGGTCCAAAGTTTTTTGACCTTTGCCTTACTGAGGGCCAATTGAATTCAAAAAAATTAAAATATGTAATTCTAATTAACACTAAACCAGATTTTCTTGTTTCAAACATAAACACGTTAATTAATTGCTGCGTTATCTTTGGACACTTAAAAAAATAAGATTTTGTTTTTTTTTAATATTGTATGTAATTATTATTGGAGAACGGAGTATCTTGACACTAGGTTCTTTCAGATTAAACTGCTATGCAGTAAAAAGCTTAAAACTGTTTTTTTTCTGTTAATTAATAGTGTTTTTTTATCTTTTATTAGCCTTATTTTATCTATCTTTTAATCAACTAATATAAGAAAATCTTTATTATAACGGTATTTTGAACCACTAATGTGATTTTAAAATGTTGTACTCGTGTCCGGAAACGATGAGGTTTTTTTCATAGTAACAACCTCGTATATACTTGTTAGCAAGACCTGATTAACAAAAATAAAGCATCTTTTAGTATGTTTTTGAAACTTTATAATATTGTTTATACATATTATGAGTACAAACGACGTAGAGACGAGTCACTCTGTTTTTGATATATTTTTTTTCATAATTCTTACGTACTAGATTTTATCTAACGCACTTTATAAATACAGACCGTGTGTATTTCTAATCATAACATTATTTAGACTTAACGAAAAATTTGGAATCTTTTTTAGGCAAATTAGGTACTCCTACATGGAGGAATGTGAAATTTGGTATAGTTAAAGTTTGTATGGATAAAAAATTTAAAAACCGTATAAGTAATTTTTTTTAATACATTAAATTAATACAGTAAATATTACTATTATATGTTTGACATAAACTTTTGTATAAAGTTACATACATATCGCTAAGACAACGACTATTTTACGCGTCAACTTGTCTACCAGTAATGATGCGGTTTAAACTCCCCCACTTTATGTTAATATTAATAGTAAATATTTGAAATTACATTGTTTTTTAACTAGTATTTTAATTAAAAATTAAATTTAACAGGTAATTTTAGAAAATTGATACACATCGTGGTTCAGTGGGACAGCGTCTGACTAAACGCTAATGGATGCGAGTTCGATCTTCCTGTAAGGAATGGTTATATTTACATTGAAAAAGACATTTAAAGAAAACTTATAAACATTTTTTGAACACATGGCTCAGTGGTGAGAGCGCCTGAACAGTATTCAGGAGGCGGGGGGTCGAATCCCGCTGCGTTCAAAATTTTTATACAGTTTTTATAAATGTCTTTTTCAATTTTCCTAGGTGTGGAATAACACTTTAAAAATATTTAAAAATATATTTACATTCTTTTCGTTTCTTCGCTCTCTTAAAGCGAAACGTGACATGAAGTTCCACCTTTCAGCATGCAATGTGTTGGTTTCCTGACCTGATTCTGATGGAGAATCTTGACATTACGTAATCAAAATCTAGAATAAAATCTAGAATATTAACATAAGGCATAAACTCAAATACCCTGCTATTTAGAAAAATAGCGAAACTATAAATAGCACAGATGAAATTAAGGAAATAAACAGTCATGTACATTCTTTGTCATATATTTTTTTAAATCAAAACTATATATAAAATTATAAAATCACTATTTAAAATATAAAACCTTAACGATTGTTCAAATAGTTTTGTAAACACCCCAAATGCCCCACAGACTATACTCTTATAGCAGGGCTTCTCAAACTTTTGTCGTTCACGACCCTTATTTATGATTGCGAGTTTCTTGACGACCCCATACAAATATAAAAGAAAAACAAATTAATATTTTTTTAATGGTTTATTTATTTATTAAGTAACAATATACTTATGTACATATGAAAATACTAGTGGCCCGCTCGCGGCTTCGCCGCGTCATCTACGTGTCTCTTTCGGTATATTGCAACCCTCGGTGGTGGATTTTTGAAAAAAAGTAGCCATGTTTAATCTTGGTTGATTAACTATATTTATGCTAAAATTCATAACAATTGGTCAAGCGGATTAAATTTTTCATATAAACTTTCATCCCCTATTTCAACCCTTTAGAGGTTGATTTTTGAAAAACTAAGTAGCCTATGTTAGACCCAGTCACTTTTACTACTTTCATTCTAAATTTCATCCAAATCGGACCAGTAGATTAGCCGTGAAAGCGTGACAGACAAACACACAGACATTCGCATTTATAATATAAGTATGGATATATGGATATAGTATTAGAATTCGTTTTGAATCTCTCGACCCCAGAATATTGTTACGCGACCCCATTTGGTGGCGCGACCCATAGTTTAAGAAGCTCTACTCTATAGCATACGAGCACACATGAATTAAATACTTCCTTTGCAAATATGGCTCCTTTTCCTTACGTCGTCGACTTTTTATTTCGCATAAAAACTCGTTTATCAATAAGCGATTTACAAAAGCTTAAGCCGGGTGTGCTTTGCCATATAAAATAAAATTTAAAAAAATATATATAAAGAATATGACGACATCATAGCAAAGTTGTTGTAATTGATTGTAAATGTTGGAAATTGTAGGTTCGAATTCATTTTGGAGTATTTGTATGGAGATTGTGTTTTTTTGAGTTTTAGGATTATAGTTGAAGATGAGTGTTGAAAAAGGCTAAAAGACAAGAAATGTATTAAAGGATCTTAAAATCGTATTATGAATGAAGGAAATTACTTAGATAAATAAATCGTTTATATATATATTTATTATTAACTTAATAGAGCAATTTAAAGGAACATTCTTAAAATGATATAATCGTTATTCTGGCCATAAACTTATTTGCTTACTGTCAAATTCGGACACGTGTGTAAATTATAATATTTGTAGACATACTATAATATTTTTTTAATATAGGTAATTGTTGTAATATATGCGTATAATACGCGTTGCCTTAGTAATGTATATGTATGTACACATGACACACATACAAAAAGTCTACGTCAAACGTATGCTAGTGTGTAATATATATTAAGAGTAGGTACTCTTAATTTTTTTTTATTAGCTTCACGCTGTATCCCGCACACAGCAGGGTAGGCAGAGGGAATCTAGTGTTAAGACACTCTCTTCCCCACTTTTCGCCGAATTCGGAGGCGTTGCGTGTTAAGTGGCGGAACTTAACGCCGCGCTTTACCTCGACACCAGAGCGAAGAAAATGGAAATATTAAATATTTCCACTCCTCGAGTGGGAATCGAACTCACAACCGTCGTTTACAGTCACACGCTTGTGCCACTGGGCCACAACTGGCCACAATACACACAAAGGGATAAGTATAGTTTTTATTTAAATATCAATATAATTTTAATTTTTCTAACGTCACGCAATATCTCGATTTCAGTTGGAAAGTGGAGGACGGAGTGTCTTGTCACTAAGTCAGGAAAAAGCTAGTGTTTTCTAGTTTGTTTTGAGTTTAAGGAGCCGTCACCCTTGTGCGCTTTGTTTAAAAGTGAAACATAGCCGCTCCAGTGATTCTGTGTCAAGGTCTGTGCTTCCCCTACAATAACCCACATAACTGTTATATTTTATTATTGCGTTAAGCTTTACTGAATTAATTAGTGTAGGGTTGCCTTTTAAATAATTTTGTTATATCTTAAAAGAAAATGTTTAAACTTTATGTTTGTTTGTTTGTTTGTTTAAAGTGTGTTTTTCTTTATGCATTTTTGCAGGTGCTTTGTACTGATTTTAATATATATCTATATTTCTATTTTACATTTTTATATCTATTTAAAAATTTTACGTACAATATATTTGTTTTAAATAGTGACTGACGAACAAAGCACAAGCAAAACTACTATGTGAGGCGTGGAAAGCTGAAATTTGGCATATAAATCCCAAGGGGTAGCGACTAAAAGGGAATTTGCCAAATTTTAATTGAGATTTTCCACCCAAAACTACAAGTTAAAATATCCACGCAATATAAAATGCGGATAACTTGCAACTTCGGGACCAATCGTGGCGCAGTGGAACAAAGTGTAACTGTAAAGCGAGTGGTTGTGGGTTCGACTCCCACTCGAGGAGTGGAAATATTTAATATTTTCATTTTTTTCGCTCTGGTGTCGAGGCAAAGCGCGGCGTTAAGTTCCGCCACTTAACACGCAAAGCCTCCGAATTCGGCGGAAAGTGGAGAACGGAGTGTCTTAACACTAGGTTCCCTCTGCCTACCCTGCTGTATACAGCGTGAGGCCAAAAAAAAAACTTGTTATTTAGTTTAATTTACTAGTGTTAGTTGAAACTTTATCTAAGAGTTAATATATTTTTTTTTACCGTCGCCATCTTGGTCAATCATCATGTTCATACTATGGTCAATCATCATGTTCATACTATATATTATGTAGTGTTGTCATCCGATCCGGACACATGTGCAGATTTTCAAGAAAATACACAAATAATGGGTCACAATAGTGTGGGAATATTGCACAAAGAAGACATACGAGCAAAAGGAGCACCTGATGTGTGGAAGTGGTTACCTTCGCCCATGGACATCTACAAGATTAGAGACTTTTGAACTTATTACCATTATAAAACAAAGAAATGTTACTTAACTGTGAATTGGGTCGTAAAGCTTTTAAAGTAATCTAAAAAATAATAACGTGGTTCAATTGTATCCAAAGTACATTTGTGGTATATTAAAAAATAATGACGAGGACGTTATATTCCGCCACTCAACAGTGTCTTTTAAATGGACAAGAGAGAGAACAGAGTGTTTTAAAGTAAATAATTTCAGCAAGTAGACATATTTTATTTTAGAATAACAATAACAAAATACCAGGTCTATAATATTTTATTTAAAAGCTGCATTTAATTGTAACTGGCTGAATTTTGTTTTTGTTTATTTTTTAAACATGATTTTTAGTTTTTCACGTCACCATTTATTAATATAAATTTATTTCTGGAACTTTAATTTATATTTAGAATCAATAAAAACACCCGTTTATGTTCAATAAGATTGTTTATTTATATTTCTTTTATGAATTGCTTTCCTTTCATTATTTTACTTTTATTGTCCTTATTTATTAAAAGCTTATTCGGAATTCGACGTAGACTGATACATTTGCAAAAATAACTTTACTGGACCAGCGATTTGAAGGTTTATAACTTTGACCATTTTGTCGTTATTCAAATTAAATAATTAAAATTTCATAATATTCAGTATTTATAAATGCTAAGTGGGGAACGGAGTGTCTTAATAGTAAGTTTCCTCCGCCTACCCTGCTGTCTGCGGGATACAGCGTGAAGGTAATAAAAAATAAATAAAAAAATAGAAATGTTATAATAATCCACCATCCTTCCATACTTTTTAATAATCACAAAATTACAACCTACAAGTCGATCGTTTTATAAAAGTTGTTTTTTTGCTCTTTTACCAGTCTACATAAAGCTTACGGCGTTAAGTTCCGCCACTTTACACGCAATGCCTCAGAATTCGGCGGAAAGTGGGGAACGCAGTGTCTTAACACTGGGTTCCCTCTGCCTACCCCTGCTGTATGCGGGATACAGCGTGAAGCTATAAAAGAAAATAAAGCTTATATTAGTATTTGCTTTTTTCAATTTCTTTTTAAATGTAGAAGTTCACACTTAATTATCTCTTGTTGTATATTTATGTTGATTATATTATAAATACTGTTCCTTTACTCAATTTTAATAAAAATAAAAAATAAAAATAAAAAATATATATACCTAAAATAAATTTAAAGACCAAACGGTATCCATCAACCGTTCAATAAATAATAATACTTATTGCAAAGCGAACGAACGTTAACTTGTTACGCTATTCTCTGTTATGGTCTGTGGAGTAAAAGTGTAATATAAATTACGATTATTTACAAGTTTCTAATAAAACAAGTTTTACTTTAAATCGGTAATGTTTTTGTGCGCTAAGCTTTTTAATTCAAGATCTTTGCCTTATTTTGATTTTTTTTTATATTATTTAAGTATATATTTGTATGTCAATATTTAAGTCGTGGAGAATGGAGTGTTTTGACACTAGGTTCTTTCTAGTTATCTTACTATGTGCGAAAAAGCGCGAGGCTTTTTTATTTTATTAATATAAACTAAAAATAAAAATATAAATTACATATACTATGCTAAGTCAATTTTGGTATGTTTCATCACGTAATTTCTCCATTTTGGATGGAAAGTAGAGAACGGAGTGTTTTGACTTTGATAAATATATATATTAAAAAGCGTGAAGACGAAAAAAACCTAAGAATGTATTAATATCATTGACTTATTTAAAAAATCTAAGGCATAAACGTTATTTCAATTTCATATAATAAATATTACATATGATTATATGTACAGAACTTTATTATTTTGATTTCATTTTTTATATATATAATAAATAAATACAAAAATATATTTAAATAAAAAAAAAATATATATATAAACTCCTTTCTTCCTTAATCTTTCAACATTGGTAGCCCTGTTAAGTTGCAGTTGCCGTTGTAATGTGCGACAAGGACGGCAATATCCAATTGCCTTAAGCCAGAGCGAGACGGATGCGGGAATAACCGCCATTTTGCTTTCGACGCGGCGAGAACGGAAAGAGGTAATGTAGTTTTTTAGTTTTACTTAAAACGAAAGCTGTGTATTATCTGATAGACATTAATGAATTAATAAATAGTTTATTTGAAGTTCTTTGTTAAGGGAATGGTTTAATTTGATATTGTTTTCGTTTTCCTGTTTCCTTTTTTTGTTCTTATGAGACAAAGCGCGGCATTTTTGTAGTAAATGTCATGTAAGTATTTTGGTGGAAGTATTTGGGGTTGAAAGTGGAGAGTAGAGAAATATTAGCTGTTTTTTATTATATTTATACGAATTAGAAAAAGTATTTAGTTATTTGATACGTTACAATGAAAAAATATGTTAGCGATAGTTACCATTTTCCTTAAAACTTAGACAAAGAAATTAGACGATGCAACTATGCTTTTTGAAGGTAACATTGTTAAAAGATTCAAAGCATAGAATGTTTTAGAGCGGAGTGGCTTTGTGTAAAACATATTATTTGTGGCCAGAGAGAACTCAGTGTTAAGAGTCTCCTGTTTTCCAATATTCGTTGTTATTTTATATTTATTTTAAATTATTATTAGACTAACCGCGGCGTTGAGTTTTGTCATTTAATATGCGAAAAGTGAAAAAAAACTTTCAAACATTTTTAAAGTGTTATTCCACACTTAGGAAAATTGAAAAAGACAGCATGCGTACAAATTCCGTTCACCATGAACGCATTGCTCAGTGGTGAAAGCGCCTGGAGGGTTCAGGAGGCGCGGGTTCGAATCCCACTGTGTCCAAATTTTTATACGTGTTCTTTAATTGTCTTTTTCAAGTGAAAAATCCTATACCTACTATTATATTAGAAACTATTAGTTGTGGATTTGATTCCACTCAGGAAAATAATTATTTTTATATTGTATATTTAATCACTCTGACACTAAAGACAAAGCGCGGCGTTTAGTACCGCTACTGAATACGATATCTCGATTTCGGATGGAAAGTAGAGGATGGAGTGTTTTGACACTAGTTTCTCTCTGATCTACTATGCGATTTAAAAAGATTCATCTTTTCAAAGGTTTCACGCTGTATCCCGCACACAGCAGGGTAGGCAGAGGGAACCTAGTGTTAAGACACTCCGTTTCCCACGTACCGCCGAATTCGGAAGCTTGCGTGTTAAGTGGCGGAACTTAACGCTGCGCTTTACCTCGACCCGAGAGCGAAGAAAATGGAAATATAATTTCCACTCCTCGAGTACAATCACACGCTTGTGCCACTGGGCCACGACTGGCCACTTCAAAGGTCCAAAAAAAATTGACGTTAGATTTGAATCTACTACCAAATACTTACTACGATACTTTCAAATGCCTAAGCTATTAATTTTCTATATCATTATTACTCTAACGGTTAAATCCTAAATTGATATTATAATAAATTCATTAAAATTCACTCATAAATGTCTTGATTTTTTGGCAAATGTTTTGGAAACGAGTTTTTTTTATCACACTTATAATAAATGTGCAAAAGCTTGACCAAAATCTGCCTCGCGTTGTTTTAAATTTTCCAAAATCTTGTATAATACGTTGAGGGCATTGTCTGTTTGTAAAAATTATTGGTTGTGGGTTCGATTCCCAATGGAGGTAATGCTTTTTCCCACGTAAGGTAAGTAAGGTTGTAAGAGAGAACCTGTACTAGGTTCTTGTTTTCCATTCTCCACTCGAATTCGACATATTTCACCGCGCTTTGTCTTTTTAGTAAAAGAGCGAGGAAATTAAACATTTTAATATAACCATTTTCGTGAGTGGAATTAAACTCATAACCAATAGTATTTAGTTTAGTAGTGGATACGGGTTCGGATCCCGCTATGCTCAATTTTTTTATATATTCTAAAAAAAATATTTTTAATTTCTAAAGTGTGTTAAACACACTTTAACACTTCAAAAGTGTTAAAAACTTTAATATTTAGTATATATTTAATAAAAAAAATACAAGATCAAACGCTTGTACTGTATTAATACGCGACAATCGACTTTTATGTCGCCGTTAAAAGGAGGTCGGCGCTACTTTCTAAAATATTAATTTAACTGTTATCTAAATTTCAGGTTGGCTTTGACTCTAAACAGATGTGGATGTAAAAATGGAAGTGAATGCCCGATATGTTAATATTTGGAGTGGTGGGTAATGTATTTTAAATTTGGCTATATAAGAAATTTATTATTTTTTTAGCTTCACGCTGTATCCCGCACATAGCGGGATAGGCAGAGGGGATCTAGTGTTAAGACACTCCGTTCCCCACGCACCATCGAATTCTGGAGCTTGCGTGTTAAGTGGCGGAACTTAACGCTGCGCTTTACCTCGACCCGAGAGCGAAGAAAATGGAAATATTAAATACTAGCGGCCCGCTCGCGGCTTCGCCGCGTGGACTGCCTGATTGTTTCGTTATATTACAACCCTCGGGGGTGGATTTTTGAAAAATAAAGTAGCCTATGTTTAACCTTGGATTATCAACTATATCTGTTCCAAAGTTCATTTTAATCGGTCAAGCGGTTTAGATTTTTCATATCAACTTTCATCCCTTATTTCAACCCTCTAGAGGTTGATTTTTGAAAAAATAAGTAGCCTATGTTAGACCCAGGGCTATTTACTATTTTCATACCAAATTTCATCCAAATCGAACAGATAGATTAGCCCTGAAGGCGTGACAGACAAACACACAGACTTTCGCATTTATAATATAAGTATGGATTTCCACTCCTCGAGTGTATAATGGCCTGGTCTCAATATATAATGTTATTTTTTTAAAGTTTTACGATGTCCAGGTAAAGAGAAGGTTAGTCTGTTAAGTAATAGATCTTAACGCTGTGAAGTATACCGAAGAAATGAATATTGTTTTAGTTTTTTTAGTTTGACGCTGTGTGGACTCGTTCTCGGGTGGTGCGTGGAGGACGGAGTGTCTTGACACTATTTTCTCTTTGACTGACACTATTTGCTATCCTGCTATGTGATTAAACGAGTGAAGCTGTAAAAAATATATATTTAAATGTTTCTTATCTTAATATTTTATAATTTTTACAAAATTATCTTAATGTTTTATAATTTTTGCTAATATATATTTATTTGTAACTAGCGGCCCGCTCGCGGCTTCGCCGCGTGAACTACATAACTGCTTCGTTATATTGCAACCCTCGGGGGTAGGTTTTTGAAAAATAAAGTAGCCTATGTTCAAGCTTAGATTATCAACTATATTTATGCCAAAATTCATTATAATTGGTCAAGCGGTTTAGATTTTTCATATAAACTTTCATCCCCTATTTCAACCCTTTAGCGATTGATTTTTGAAAAAATAAGTAGCCTATGTTAGACCCAGTAACTTTTACTACTTTCATTCTAAATTTCATCCAAATCGGACCGGTAGATTAGCCGTGAAAGCATGACAGACAAACACACAGACTTTCGCATTTATAATATAAGTATGGATAGAGCACACAAAAAAAAATAGATTTTTTTTCTACATATCTAAGGGGAATCCCCCAATCAATCCGCAATTGAGGACACTACGTTACTTGTGTTATCTATTTTTGTATGTGGAACTAATTAGAATTACATATTTTTATCTTAAAATAGTTTTACTCCCACGCACAATAAAATTATTCTAAAATTTATTTTGTTTGTACACATATATTACATTAATTTTAACGTATATGTTACAATTTTTTACAATTTTTGCTGTCTCTGTTCGTCCGTCGTTATTCGGTGGAACGGCTGGACCGATTTTGATGAGATTTCGCTGATAGAAACCTGATATAATAAGAACATAGGTTACTTTTATTTTAAAATTATTGTGATTTTTTTGTTAAAGCCCGCGCAAATAATGTCGCGAGATCAATTATTATATATGTACATACTATGTGTTTACGTTTCTAAGTGACTGAAAACTGAAAGTGGCATTATGTTTTTCGAGGAGAGCAGAGAAGGGCTAAAAAAGGATTTAAGAAAATATCTTATTTATTAAAAAACTTTTTTAGTCTGTGTAACTACTTGTGGGCGTAGAAAGCTGAAATTTTTGGTATTTAGGTATGTTCTTTGAAAAGTAGATGGAACCACTAAGAATTCCCGAAATTCTAAGGGTCGAAATCACTAGATTTTACAATTCACTCCAGGAAGGCCACACAAACGTAGTGGATTCAATTTCTTATATTAAAAAGTAAATAATAAAAATAAAATAAGTAAATAATAAAAAAAATTACAAAATAACTATGGCAACCACTAATTATTGTATATCTCGAACTGTATATATGGTAAGACCATTAAGGTGCAGTGGGACAACGTCTGCCTGTAAACACTATTGGTTATAGGTTCTGTTCCCAATTGAAAATGATTATATTAATATTTTTTTTTTTTGCCTACTGATAAGAAAACGCGACGTTGAACTCCACCATCCAATATATAATGTTTCAATTTCAGGCGGAAAGTGGAGAACGGAGTGTCTTGTCACTATAGTCCCCTCTGAATTTTGCTGAGTCAAAGAGTGAAGTTGATGAAAAACATAATAATACATATATTCTATTAATAATTAATTAATTAGAACTTATTTTCGTAATAATTTAAAACATTATCAATTAAGATTCAGCCGCAACTCCACCACAATACTGCCATTGTCCTATATTTAGATTATAGTTCGTCATCACTCACGTAAGTATACTTAATTTATTTATATATGTATGTATAATGTCTTGGATTTGTCATATAAAATTCATTCATTTTCTGTATGTACAGAGAGAATCTAGTGTCAAGAAACTCTGTTCTTCTCACTTTTTTTTATTGTCAAAGGGAGGCAAACGGGCAGAAGGACCACTTGATGGTAAGTGGTTACCTTCGCCCATAGACATCTACAACAGCAGGGGTGTTGTGGATGCGTTGCCGGCCTTGAGGGTGCCGGTATCTGTACACTCACGTTTACAATACGTTCCCAGAAAACGTCCAAGATTTTTCTATATCGCAATTTAAAAAAGTTGTGAAAAGACGTTTGTGTCTTACAGGTTATTACCTAATTCAAGATTTTATAAATGATAACACGCCTTGGGAATGAAATGCTCGCTCCAGGCTATTTCAAAAGTATCACTGTCTGCAATAAATCTGTATATAATCACTTTAAAAAAAAGAAGTCCCGCTGAGTTTCTTGCGCCGGTTCTTCTCAGGTCTGAGGCATTAACTTAAGCTATGGTAAAAAATTTGACGTTCAAAAAATGAAGCTTGTAACTTCTTATTTTGAATAAAATTATTTGACTTTGACTTTGACTCGATGCTTAAAAGCCCATAAATTGTATCGTTCATGGAAGATTTCAGGAGGAAGACTGTTCCACAACTTACAAGTTCGTGGTAAAAACGATCTTGAGGCACGCACATTTGCCGCAAACCATACGTCAATGTGGTGCGGATGATAATATTAGTCCTGAGTCCTCTCTCCTTTCGTTCACCAAATCAAGATATTGTATGTTGATGAGCAGCAGAACTCCACTTGCTTTGTTGCGTCAGAGCGGACGAATGATAAATTATCTATAATTATTCACCAGTTTTAAATCGAACCCCTACCCGTTGCGCTTAGGGATCCCAATGCCTTCTTCTCTACCAATTGGTTTTTCAGCTTTACACTGTATCCGCACACAGTAGGGTAGGCAGAGGGAACCTAGTCTCGACAAAGACACTCCTTTCCCCACTTTCCTCCGAATTCGTAGGCATTGCGTGCTAAGTGGCTGTACTTAACGCCGCGCTTTGCCTCGTCACCAGAGCGAAGAAAATGGAATTATTAAATATTTCCACTCCTCTAGTGGTAATCGAACCCACAACCAGTCGTTTACAGTCACACGCTTGTGCCATTGCGCCACGACTGACCCCTAAATTTTCTATTTAATAGAATATTGTTTCACTGTTTCTGCAAGTTTACAGATATGACCAGGATTTGAAGGCTGATTTTTGGTTAATGGAACTCCACGCCGCAATTTGTCCCTGCCAGCAGGGAAGTTAAAAAAATTGAAATATAAACATTTCACCGAGTTCGAATTGAACCCATTATCAATAATATTAGCACGCAGGCCTACTGCGCCATGAATGTCTATTTTTTAATGATTAATTATTATATATGTAATAAATAAAGAAAAAAAAATATTTAGAAAAACAAAGGCAAATAAATATATATTATCCTTTTTAATTTTAAAATGTATGCATTTGACAGTTAAAATTTACTTTAAGTAGAAGAAGTTCAGAAAGTGCAGTATTCTTATAATAATGCATAAATACAGTAAGTAATAAAATAAATAACTAGAAATCTACCTTAGTAACTTGTATATTAAATATGTTCACTCATATAATATATCGCACGAACGCGCAGTGGCACGAACGTGTGACTAAACGACTGGTTGTGTGTTCGATTCCCACTCGAGGAGTGGAAATCGAACTTACAGCCGCTTTAGAGTCAGAGGCAGTCCCACTGCGTCATGACGACCTCTCTTTTCGATTTTTACATCAATAAATAAATAAAAGTAAAGTTTATAAAAGCGTGTTAAATTATTTTTTTACCGACCACTGCAAGTAACGGCATCTATTGTAAAACTCAAGATACTAAAATAAATAAAAAATATTTTTTTTTTTTTTAGCTTCACGCTGTATCCCGCACACAGCAGGGTAGGCAGAGGGAACCTAGTGTTAAGACACTCCGTTCCCCACTTTCCGCTGAATTCGGAGGCTTGCGTGTTAAGTGGCGGAACTTAACGCCGCGCTTTACCTCGACGCCAGAGCGAAGAAAATGGAAATATAATTTCCACACCTCGAGTGGGAATCGAACCCACAACCAGTCGTTTACAATCACACGCTTGTGCTACTTGGCCACGACTGGCCACAACACATTTTTTTTTAAATCAATAGATAAATAAAAGTAAAGTTTATAAAAGCGTGTTAAATTATTTTTTTACCGACCACTGCAAGTAACGCCATCTATTGTAAAACTTAAGATACTAAAATAAATAAAAAAAAAATATTTATTCCCTTTACGCTTTTCCCGAAAAATAGGCAATTAAGACAACATTCTCCATGTCACACTGAAATTTAAGACATTTTGTGATGAGTGGCGGAACTAAACGCTGCGTTTGATACCAAAGCGGGATAATGAAAAATATATTTAATATAAATCATTCCCTTAAATCTTAAATGGGAATCGAACCTACGACTTATTGCGCCACGATGATTCCTTTTATTCTTTTGTTTATTAATAATAAACTATAATAAAAGATAAAAACTTATTTAATATTTGTATCATTATGTCTTTACCTAAAAATCCAAATAATTGTCTATTTCAGAAATTTAATCCATACTTATATTATAAATGCGAAAGTCTGTGTGTTTGTCTGTCATGCTTTCACGGCTAATCTACCTGTCCGATTTGGATGAAATTTAGAATGAAAGTAGTAAAAATTACTGAGTCTAACATAGGTTACTTATTATCAACCGCTAAAAGGTTGAAAGAGGGGATGAAAGTTTATATGAAAAATTTAAACCGCTTGACCGATTATAATGAATTTTGGCATAAATAAAGTTGATAAGCTAAGCTTAAAAATAGGGTACTTTGTTTTTCAAAAACCCACCCCTAAGGGGCGCTATATGGAAGCAGTCGTGTAGTTAACGCGGCGAAGCCGCGAGCGGGCCTCTAGTTCTTTATATGTAACAACAAAAAAAACGAATACAGTATAACTTATTTATTTAAAACTAATAAAAAACAAGCACCATCTTTAAATAAGTAACAAATATAATGAAAAATAGAGATCAAAAACGCATTAAAAAGCAAGATTTCTTTTTTAATCTCATTGAAAGTTGTAAATGGTAAAATTTAAATAAAAAAATACATGTTTTTATTCCAACATAAAATAAGAGTGCAATTAATGACTAGTACATTTCTTTGCATTTTTGTCAAAAATTCCAAAACAAACAAAACCTAGCTTTATATAACTTTTTTTATAAATTTACTTAAAAATAATACATATTAAAATAAAATTTAATATCAATATTCAAATGCAGGGTAGTCAAGACAGAATCTTACACATAGCAGAAAGAACTTAGTGTCTCCGTTCTCCACGTCTCGCCTTAATTTTAAACATTGCTGGTTTGATTGTGGCCAGTCGCGGCGCAGTGGCACAAGCGTGTGACTGTACACGACTGGTTGTGGGTTCGATTTCCACTCGATGAGTGGAAATTATATTTCCGTTTTCTTCGCTCTGGTGTCGAGGTAAAGCGCGGAGTTAAGTTCTGCCACTTAACGCGCAATGCCTCCGAATTCGGCGGTGCGTGGGGAACGGAGCATCTTAACACTAGGTTCCTTTGCCTACCCTGCTGTGTGCGGGATATAGCGTGAAGCTGAATTGATTGAGAGACACTTTGTTTTGGAGGCAATGAATATAATTATGTAATTATTAAGTATTATGATCGTTCCTCTAAGTGGGAATCAACCACTACCAAGATAAATAAAATAAATATTTAATTATAATTAAATATTTCAATTTCCTAAGTGTGTTAATAATATAAGTATATATTTTATTTTTATATTTTTTTATTTCATTTATATATTGATCATTTCCATAATTTATTTCTTATAAATAAATATTTTAAAAAAAGTCACATTTTTTATTTTGTTTCGGGCATCGAACCTGCGAATACCTCACACATAGCTAGGTTACATAAATGTGTAAACTGTCAAAGCAGAACCTTTTTAACTTTTTACAAAAATCTGTATCAAATTCATTATTAGAGTTTATATGAAATTAATTATTAAATGCACCATATATTTGATATACACATCTATTACATTAGTAGTCATAATTAGCAGATCTATGGTTTTTCCCACATATCGGGGTAGTCAGAGAAGACCTAGAGTCAAAACACTCTGTTCTCCATTTACCGTCTAAGATCGAGACATTACGCATTGAGTGGCGGAACTTAACGCCGCGCTTTGTCTTAGGTACCAAAGGTACGAAATAAAAAAATAAATACATATAATCAAGATAATTCCCGAATGGGAATCGAATTCACAACCATTGCGTTTATAGTCACACACTGTCCCACTGTGCCACAACGGTCTCAATCTCATTCAATATTAATCTATCTATAGATAAAGTTTTAAATTACAAGAAATTACAAAAAGTTATTAAAAAAATTGAATTTTGTATCTTCAGTACATATCATAGCAGTCATATATAAGCTAGTGTCAAAACCCTCCGTACTCCACTTCCCACTTTAATCCAAAACATTTTTAGTTAAGTAGCGGAACTAAACATCGAGGATTTTTTTATATCGAAAATCTCTTAAAATACATTTCAAAATACTTTAAATAGCATTTTAATCGGAAATCGGACTATAAACAACAAATTTAGCTTTTGACACCCAACAGATTAACCAAAACAGAGAGTTCCCAGTGACGAATCTCTCTCTCCTCCACAATATCTATTATTTATTCACATAACGTCTCGTAGTTCTCATTCTGGCCGCTGCGATGCTATCGAATACCCATTTTGAGCTAATCTCACCGATTTCCCGCCCAATTGTAATGTCAAATGTGGGTCCGCCATTTTGTTGTGGTCCGCCATTTTGTGTTGCTTGTGTTTTTGTTGTATTGGGTTCCTGTTGAAAACAAAATAAATTAGATATACCTTTTACAGAAATACATAAAATAGCAATATTTTTTTTGCATAGTCTTTCTTAGATTTTATTTTATTTAATTAGAGATTGCAGCAATAAAAAATTAAAACCTATAGAACATTAATTGAGGTCAGTCGTGGCACGTACAGGATGAAGTATGACTGGTTGTAGGTTCGATTTCCACTCAAAGAATGGAAATATTTAATATTTTATTTTCTTCGTTCCGGCGTAGAAACAAAGCACGGCACTGACCACTATTTAACACGCAGTGCCTCCAGAATTAGGTGGAAAATAGGGAACGGAGTGTCTTAACAGGTTCCCTCTGCTTACCCTACTGTATGTGGGATATAGCGTAAAAAAAAATGTAAATTTCTTAACAAGTTTAATAGTTTAAATTGTTAAATTTAAATCATTATAATATAAATAATACATTTTCCGTATTTTTAATTTATGATAAACAAATGAGATAAAGTAAGAAAACAAAAATCTAGTTGATAAAATACATATTAATATACATAAGAAAAACGTATAACAAATAATCGTGTAGAGGGATTTGAACCCACGCCTTTAGTTTCTCTAAATCTGGATACATATATTCCAATAAATATTTTTTGTTATATAATATCTCCTGTCTAATTTTGCAAATGGGACTTTAATAAATATGATAATAAGGAGGCCAGTCCTGGACTGTAGGCACAAAGTGCGATTGTAAATATTTCATTATTTTCGTTCTGGTGTCGAGGCAAAGCGCGGCGTTAAGTTCCGCCATTTAACACGTAATGCTTCCAGAATGTTTCGGTGCGTGAGTTGGTGTCTTAACATTAGGTTTCCTCTGCCTACCCTGCTGTGTGGTATACAGCTTGACGCTAAATAAATAGAAAAAAAATACCTGCTTCTTCCCGCGCTTTCCCAACGTCAATCCGCCATATTGCCGATGAACGCCGCCATTTCGTGTACCCTGTCCGCCATTTTGTTTTGGCAGTTCCGTGACGGCTCCACATAGGTTCAATAACTGTTTCACCGCATCCTTTTGTTCCGCGTCCTCAGATATATTCACTTTCATTCCGTTGAATACATCGTAGGCGTATTCTGACGACATTTTGTTTAATGCCAGTCTTTCTATTCGAGCTTTCTGAAATAGTAAAATGAATATTAATAGTGGCCAGTCGTGGCCCAGTGGCACAAGTGTGTGACTGTAAACGACTGGTTGTGGGTTCGATTCACACTCGAGGAATGGAATTATTTAATATTTCCATTTTCTTCGCTCCGGTGTCGAGACAAAGCGCGGCGTTAAGTTCCGCCACTTAACACGCAACACCTCCGAATTCGGCGGTGCGTGGGGAACGGAGTGTCTTAACACTAGGTTCCCTCTGCCTTCCCTGCAGTTTGCGGGATACAGCGTGAAGCTACGTGAAGCTAATAAATATTAATAGTTATTTGCTTGTATTAATTAGATTATATTAGATTTTTTCATTAGTCAGGGAGAATATAGTGTTAAGACACTCCGTCTTAAAGACATTGTTTCAATTTGAGATATTGCGACCAGAAGTCTTACAAGAGTGGGTAATTAAAAAAAAATTAAATATAATCATTTCCTTGAGTAAGAATCGAACCTATATTCATAGCGTTAGTCAGATGATATCTGATTCATAAAAGCATTGAGGTTATGGGTTCGATGCTCACTTGAGTATAGACTCACTTGATTATACTATTTTAAAAAAGACATTTAAAGAAAACGTATAAAAATTTGAACGCAGCGGGATTCGAACCCGCGCCTCCTGAATACCGTTCAGGCGCTCTCACCACTGAGCCATGCGTTTCTACTACCAGCTGCGTCGAAATTCTTATATGCTTAATTACAACTTATTTTTGTTGTTAGCAAAGTAAATTTGGAGCGAAAAATTGATTTCTGTCACAATGTCTCAAAAATCGAAAGTAGAAAACGGAGTGTCTTGACACTAGATTCTCTCTGCCTTCTTAATACCAAAAAATATAACAAAAAAAAACAACAAACCTGCGAAATCTTCAACAAATGCGGCACTTCATAACCAAAATGGTGTAACCAACGGTTGTGTTTAACCGAATCTGTTGCCCAACGCGAGAATAGAACCCGACACCCCCTAACCGCTCCCAACAACGCATTCACCGTCCTCGGCTTATCATTCCTATTTAAAACTTCAATATTTTCGAAATTCTGATTATTTTGTGTAATAACAACAATATGACTCTCATTGATTTCCCCATTTTGATTATTATTGACAATAATTGACTGTGAATTGTCAATTCTTTGATCAACTTCTGTATTTTGTACTCGATTAAAATCTATATGTAAATTATCATTTTTATTTAATACACTTTTTTTAATACTTAAATTCTTTTTTTTTGGTGTAATAATATTTAGTGACGCGTCACTCTCCTGATTCAAAACATTGACACCAGATATATCACAATTGCATATTATATTTCCATTATTTTTACCAATTTTCGGTGAATTCGTCACATTAACATGATTTTCAAACATTTGAGTTAATATTCTCTCAGGGCTATTGCACTTTTGGCACATTATTATAGGATTTCTGTTGAGAGGTGTTCTTTGGGTGACGGTGGTTCGGGATTCGATGCTCGTGCCGAGTAAGACGTGTGTAGTTCTTTTGTTAACGTGGCTTTGTACTACGCCGTTCAGTTTGTGTATCGCGTTGAATATATCATGACGTTCCTCTTTAGACATTCCTGTTAACACCTGGAATTAAATTTAAAAAAAAAATATTATTTTTTTTTTTTAGCTACACGCTGTATCCCGCACACATTCGCGTAAGCAGAGGGAATCTAGTGTTAAGACACTCCGTTCTCCACGCACCGCCGAATTCGGAGGCATTGCGCGTTAAGTGGCGGAACTTAACGCCGCGCTTTGCCTCGACACCAGAGCGAAGGAAAATGGAAATATGAATATTATTTTATTATTATTATACAAATATTATAAATACTTACAATTCTGGGCGCTTTATTATTTTTATCAGCAGTTTTACCCTTAGGAGCGCCGAGCATCTTCCTCGCCATGCGTTCAGCTTGTATCAACTCTCTCCTTCCATCTCTTGTTATATTCTTCACGGTTTTTTGTTTTGGGCGCTGGTATTTCTTTATCTATAAACATATATAATTTTTATTTATAAAAAATATCATAATGAGGGATAGCATCTGAATGAAAACGTGACGGTTGTGGATTCGATTCCCGGTGGAAAGTGAAAGGCGGAGTGTTTTGACACTAGGTCTTCCCTGATTCCTCTGTTATATAAGAAAAAGCATGAAGCTGTAGAAAAAAGACAATAATTGTGTGCGACTAACCTTAAGAAAAATCTAGAGATAAAAACAATATTGTTAGAGATTGTGGCCAGTCGTGGCCCAGTGGCACAAGCGTGTGACTGTAAGCAACTGGTTGTGGGTTCGATTCCCACTCGAGGAGTGGAAATATTTAATATTTCCATTTTCTTCGCTCTGGTGTCGAGGTAAAGCGCGGCGTTAAGTTCCGCCACTTAACACGCAATGCCTCCGAATTCGGCGGTGCGTGGGGAACGGAGTGTCTTAACACTAGGTTCCCTCTGCCTACCCTGCTGTGTGCGGGATACAGCGTGAAGCTAAAAAAATAGCTATAATTCTTACCACTCTCATCCCCACTATTAGTAATTTCCGCTTCTTTATGCGTGAACAGTTTTCTCTTTGACTTCTTTGGTTTAGTTGTTGTTGATATTGGAAGTACCCTCCTAGGCTCTGTGTTCACATTTCTACTTACATCTACATAGAGAAAAAATACATTTTTTAAACATTTTTAAAGTGTTATTCCACACTTAGCAAAAAATTCTTTAAATGTCTTTTTCAATTTTCCTAAGTGTGGAATAACACTTTAAAAATGTTTAAAAAGTATTTAATAAATAGCATTCTCTCTTGCCAAATGATTGTTCGTAGAATAATCTTTGGGTAGCAGAAATTTGTAAAAATCTCTCTACAGAGATGCTAACAACATAAATAAGTTGTAATAAAGCGTATAAGAATTTCGACGCAGCGGCTAGTAGAACGCATGGCTCAGTGGTGAGAGCGCCTGAACGGTATTCAGGAGGCGCGGGTTCAAATCCCGCTGCGTTCAAATTTTTATACGTTTTCTTTAAATGTCTTTTTCAAATATATATTTTTAAAATAAAATATAAAAATTTGAACGCAGCAGGAATCGAACCCGCGCCTCCTTGAAACCGTCCAGGCGCTCTCACCACTGGCCATGCGTTCTACTAGCCGCTGCGTCGAAACTCTTATACGCTTTGTTACGACTTATTTTTATTGTTAGCATCTCTGTAGAGATAATTTTTACAAATTTTTGCTACGTGGACGCCGTATACACCGGCCGTGCAGGTCTTTCTCGGGAAAACGTCGACGAGAGCCGATCAAAACTTGTGTCTTCTGTTGAGGCATCCCTCGTGAATGTCTCCTTATGGGCTGAAAGGAACCTGGTTCAATTCAACCCCCAGAAGACACAAGTTTGCGCGTTGACCACTAAGAAAACCCCATTTGTCCTATCACCACTTTTCCAGAACACTCCCCTCCATGCCGCGCCCAGTATCAGCATATTGGGCCTGAAAGTTTCGAGTGAGTGCCAGTATCGCGATCATTTGGAAAGTAAGGCCAAGTTGGCCTCGAGGAAGCTGGGTGTCATCGGTAGAGCTAGACAGTACTTCACGCCCAAACACCGATTGTCCCTTTATAGGGCCCAGGTGCGGCCTCATATGGAGTACTGTTCTCATCTCTGGGCCGGTGCCCCCCAGTATCAGCTCGATCCATTTGATCGCATACAGCGCAGAGCCACTCAAATTATCAGGGACCCAAGAATCTGTGCTGGGCTTGACACTTTGGCGTTGCGTAGAGACGTGTCCTCGTTATGCGTTCTCTATCGCATGTATCACGGGGAGTGTTCTGGAGAACTGTTTGACCTGATACCTGCCGCTGAATTCTCCAACCACACAGTACGTGCCAGGTTGAAATATCATCCTCACCACCTGGATACCTGGCACTCCAGTACTGTGCGGTTTCGTCGTCATTTCCTTCCACACGCCACTCAACTGTGGAATGGCTTACCAGCGACGGGGTTTCCAGGTCGATACGACATGGGTACCTTCAAAAGGCGCGCTTACCTCCACCTCAAAAGCCGGCAACGTCCCTGTAGCTCCTCTGGTGTTGCACGGGGCCGTGGGCGACGGTGTTCACCTATCACCAAGTGACCCGAACGCTCGTTTGCCTTGTCCTTTTTTTATAAAAAAAAATTAAAAAAAAATAAAAAATATTCTACAAACAATAGTTTGGCAAGAGAGAATGCTATTTATTGAATACTTTTTACATTTTAAAATAAAAATATATAAGGTTTCTAAAAAAAGTAGCTTCACACTTTTTTTTAGAACGGAGAGATGATAATAATTAAATTATGATCGTTCCTTGGAGCGGGAATCGAACCTGCAACCATCGCGCTTGAAGCTGTACTTGCACTGTAATTCCATTATTTATGTATTTGATTGTTATCGCAGTGGTTTTGAATTCAATTCCGACTAAGGGGTATTATATTTAAATTATTTTAATTTCTCTGGATAAAGTATACTTTATATCACGCCATGATTTAAATTTGGGCAAAAAGCGAAAAAAGGAGAATTTCGACACTAATAACCCCTCTTATTATAAAATGAAAATCGTGAAGCCTTTTTTTATAACAGACATAAAATAAAAAAAAAGAAAATATTAAGTCACTAATTTCTCTCCCATTAAATAAATTTTACAAAGAAAAAAAACACAACTAAAATCACTTACCAACATCATTATCTTTAGATTTATCTAGAGATTCATCATGGGATATATCTCGAGACGTATCTTGCGACGTATCGTGAGTAGTGTTAGTGGTATCATTCTCCGTTTCGCTAGATATCCTGAGACGTGGTCTTTTTTCTCCTTCCTGACTCTCTGTTAGAAGATTTAACGGAATGTTCTCTTGGTCCATTTTTTTCTGTAAATATATTTATACATTTTGAAGAATAATGGCAAATTGTTCTACACAAAAAAAATAAAAAAATCTATCTTATTATATAAAAATTTAAGCATAAGGGGGATTGTGGTTTAAAGTAAAGGTTTAGCAGTAAGACAAACTGGACAAAGTGGGGAACGGAGTGTCTTAATACTAGGTTTCCTCTGCCTACCCTGCTGTCTGCGGGATACAGCGTGAAGGTAAAAAAAAAAAAAACAAACTTTAACTTGATCAAAGCGCTTGGACGGTTTCCGAGATATGCGGGTTCGAATCCTGCCACCTTCAAGATTTTACATATTACCTTAAACTGTATTTTCTTTAGTGCATGAATAACAATTTAAAAAAATATACAAAATAATAAAAAAAATATATATAAAAGATAAAAAAATAGTTGTTTTTAACAAGACGCGGTCATGGTGCAGTGGAACGGCGTCTAACTGTAACGCCATGGTTGTGAGTTCGATTCCCACTCGGAGAAGTGATTATATTTAAATTGTAATTTCTTCGCTCTGGCATCTTAAAAAAAAGCGCGGCGTTGAGTTCTGCCACTTAACACACAATGTCCTGATTTCAGACGGAAAGTAGAGGACGGAGTATCCGAGTAGATCCGAGACCTCATTCACTCGTCAAAGCGCGGCGTTAAGTTCCGCCACTTAACACGCAATGCCTCCGAATTCGGCGGTGCGTGGGGAGAGGAGTGTCTTAACACTAGGTTCCCTCTTATTACCATGCTGCGTGTGGGATACAGCGTGAAGCTAAATAAAAAAAAATTACTCACCAGCATTTTCTTCAGCGTACAAGGCGACGGCAGATCCGAGGGTCTGGAGACGGCCGGGAACATCTTCTCTGGTAACCTTCGACCTGATGCTGCACAGGATTCCACCCAGATTGGGGAAACCAATCTACAAGCCAACGCCCGTGCTTTAGCACGAATTTTTGTGCAACCACCTGGAAAAATTATATATATAACATAAAGTAGCCCAAGTTGTACCCTATTATATGAGCTCTCTGCCATAGCAAATCCCATTCAAATTTGTCCAACCATTTCAGAGAATAGCTTGAAAAACAGAG
This sequence comes from Dryas iulia moderata, assembly GCA_019049465.1. NCBI lineage: Eukaryota > Metazoa > Arthropoda > Insecta > Lepidoptera > Nymphalidae > Dryas > Dryas iulia. The sequence goes on from CM032434.1 coordinate 10,986,043, forward strand.
AGACAGGCAAAAATATAACTTTAAAAAACACATTTAAAGAAAACGTATAAAAATTTGAACGCAGCGGGATTCGAACCCGCGCCTCCGGAACCGTCCAGGCGCTCTCACCACTGAGCTATGCGTTCTACTATCCGCTGCGTCCAAAATTCTTATACGCTTTATTACAACTTATTTTGTTGTTAGTTTTCAATTTTCCTAAGTGTGGAATAACACTTTAAAAATGTTTAAAAGTAAATGTAACTTTTATATATGTCTCATGTATAGATATGTATGTAATGTTAATATTACAAATAGTAGACACTTCAATTTTATTTATTTGTATAGATTAATTTTGGTTGTAAAAATTATTTAAATATGACAGTAATTGTGATTACTTTTGTGGGTTAAATGATCATAATTTAATTATTTTCATCTGTACTGGGGAACAAGATAAAGTTCTGACTCTCAACATGTTGAGTCTCATGTTCGGGCAGAAAGCAGAGAAGGTAGTGTTCTAACACTAGGTTGTCCCTGCTATGTGGGAAAGACTGACTGAATACATAAAAATAGAATAAAAAAAAATGATAAATTTTTACATTGTCCAAATTCTAAAACACAGTTGAATTATTGTTTAGTGTTAAATGTAACTTGGAATATGTTACATTTTAGTTATATAAGTATAATTAAGTTAGTAGTTTAGTTTAGTAGAATTTCCTAGCATTAAAGTAAAAAACATTATTAAAAAACATTACAGTATATCTATCTATTTTAAATCATTATTAAAAACTATGCCAAATTTATGCTAAATTATCACTATAATACTAATATACAATAATAATAATAATACCTTGACTCCAAACCACATGAGTAACGAGCGGACTCCAAGCCGCCATGACAGACGCTCCAAGAGCCATTAGAGCTGCCCGTAGAGCCAAAGCCCTGGTCTCCGCTCCTACATCCACAAGTACTACTGTCCCGCGTAATATCTCATTTATTTGTAACTCTGTAGCCTTTGAAAATTAATTTATGATTAAAAGATAATCTGTTTAAACAAAGTGAAATATGAGAAAATGTAGTTCTGTTATATAAATAAATATTTTATTATATTAACTTGAACTATCAAATAAGCTGCGGTGGATCCTCCATATGTGTTAATAACTTTATTTAAATGAAACAAATTTAAATGGATTACAGTTAAAACTATTTAGAGTGGTATTTTAATGTTATTTTGTTTCAGTTTCAGTTCAGTTCTTTTATTATACTGCTGCTGAGGTGTCAATAAAACACAACACATAAATAATGGAGAATGATCCCTAAAATTCTATTACAATCATAACTATTTACCATGTCCCATAAATGCAAAAAATAGGATTTATATAAATATTTTTATTCTAACAGATACAAATAAAAAAAAAAGGATACTTACATCTTTTTGACGCATGTTATAAACATTAGACCTACAATTGTTTTTATTATTAGTTATGTTTTGAGGTTTTTTGGCTAGAACATTTTTCTGCCTATCAGGTTCATTACAAGGTCCCTTCAAAGCAGACCATTCCTCTCTTAGCCGTATTCTTTCAGCCATTGCTGAGCGTCTCTGAAATTATGAGTCAAATTAATTTCCATACTACATCTAACATATACACATAACTCAGCTTTATATTTCAACTCTTTCAGCAAATCTAATAACAATATAAGTATTCATATAATCAGTTGTCATAGTTTTTAATAAATAGTAACAATTTAAGTTTAAAAAGCTATTATTAACTATGCTTATAAACTCTTTATTAAAGGTATAGAGAAAAAGATTTACTTACAAGCCCTGCTGCATTTTTATTGTTTTCTTTATTCATTATGACGTATTAAAATATTATAAAATAAGATTGTATATAAAACTATTTCACTAATTAATTCGGTGTAACACATGCACTACCAAATAACAATAAAAAACTCAACTAATAAATATTCAAAATTAAAACTTGGAATTGTAAATACATAAAGTAAATAAAAACGATATATTCACGTACAAGTCACAACATGTCTAATTTATTTTTGTAACTTTTTGACGTTTTTAGGGTTGCGACTTAAGATGATATGTTCGATTTTAAATAGCAACATCGACATTATTTTTTCATGTGAAAAGTTATAACTATAACCGAAAGTAATATATGATATATCTTTTTAGGTTCTCATTGTGTCTGTATATGTATAATATATTTAAAATTATATTAACAATTTAGGCAACATTTTTTTAGAAATGTAGATTGTCGTAATGTAAAGGTTGTAAATAAAATCGATTTAATTCTATGAATCGAATAGCTAATCAAAATTTATGAATTACTCACGATTATTAGTTACAGTTATTCGTACTTAAACTACTACTAAACTTTTTTATTTTAGCTTCACGCTGTATCCCGCTCACGGCAGGGTAGGCAGAGGGAACCTAGTGTTAAGACACTCCGTTCCCCACGCACCGCCGAATTCGGATTAAATAAATACTAAACATACGATTGTGATTTTGTAATGTTTTTTTAAAAGAAATAAGTGTAAAATAGATTAAAAGTTATTGATAATTTTATTTTAATATACAACATTCACTTAAATTATATTTAAATTACTTTTAATTACTTTATTCATTAAAATTGACATTGCACACGATAAACACAACGACATTTTTTTCTTTGATTTAAATACAACAAGTCATAATTATAAAATTAAATATTAATTTTAATTCGCCGTTTGAACTTCAAAAAGGCTTTTTAAGGTGAAACCTTCTTTCAACGGTTCTATAGCCAGGCCTAAATAAGAGCTATAGACGGGTAGCTGTGGTTCCTCTTTATTGTGAGCCTGTTGGGATGCTAGGTATAGACTGGGGCCCATTTCCCCTCGAGGCTCACCAATTTCTTCTAATTCTTCCAAATCATCGTATTTTGGCTTCGAAATCTGTAATAGAATTTAAATATGTTATTTATTGAGATTCGTTGTTCGTGACAATTGTAATTATAGTTTTTGAATAAATGGTGATTAAATGGTCAAAAAGTGCCCATAGACTTAGACTGTGGAACGTTAAGTTAAGTGTTATATTAGTGTTAAGTGTTTGCTTTCCAACTTTTTTAATATGTAATAACAATAAATATGTACTTCACTCAGCTCTTCCCGCCATGCAGAGAGCAAAGAGGCGGTTCCCCTAGTATTTGTAAGGCAATATATTGTTGTTATAATATATTACAGATAAAACTTAAACCCGTCCAGGCGCAGTCAGCGTCTGACTGCAAACGTGATGGTTGAGGGCTCGATTCCCACAGAGCTAATAATTTAAATTTAAATTATGAAAATTAAATATTTAAACTTTGATTTCTCCGTTCTAGTACCTAAGACAAAGCGTGGCGTTGGATTCCGATAGTTCAAACGCAACGTTCCTATTTCAGACGGAAAGTGGAGAAGGAAGTGTCTTGATACTAATTTCTCTCTGAATATATACAGGAAAAAACACGAAGTTGTTTTCTTAAAAATTGTAAAATATAAAGAATAAAATATAAGTTTTTAATTAATTTAATACGATATTTTACTATTAAGCTATGCCAGCAACTTCAATTCTACTATACATATACCTACAGCCTTAAATCGGAATTTAATATAACTTAGTTGCTCAAAGTTCTTCTAGGAATTGCTCACAACATCTTACTATATTTTAATACGAAATAAATAATATCTTGGGTATTTCCTAGAAGTACAAAATGTCATTCGAACGCTTAAATTTATATCTTCTATAAGAAAACAGTAAAAAAGTTGTGTTACTATAATAAATATTTTTACAAAAAATATATCTTAGGGATAAATACACCTAAGAGATATTTTTAAATTAAATTAAATTAAATTAAATAGCTTCACGCTATATCCCGCACACAGCAGGGTAGGCAGAGGGAACCTAGTGTTAAGACACTCCGTTCCCCACTTTCCGCCGAATTCGGAGGCATTGCGTGTTAAGTGGCGGAACTTAGAGATATTTTTTTCTAATTATAAAAAGAAGAATGAAGTAGAATAAATGTAAACTTTTTGAAATTTTGCTCTATTACCCATTCAGATTTTATTAATGTTATAAATGTGAAAATTAGTAAGAATGTTTGTTAGTCTTTTACGTAAAAACTACTGAAAGGATTTTAATGAAACTTTACAATAATATAGGTTATACAACAGAATAAAACACAGTGAATTGGTCAAAATATCAAGTAAATGGGGAAAAAATCTACTATCTGCGAGCTATTGTACTTATACAATCTGTGTACTTATACAATATATATCTGTGTATACTTATGCAGTATGTATATATATATGTGACATGTAGCTAAATCTTATGCGAAAGCCATTATAGCCAAAATCACTATTTGATTTTATACTTAAAACTGCTTTCTTAAATACCGCACGGACGAAGTTTTGTACTACAGCCTCTTCCACACCCGAAATTATTTTAAACATAAAATTATGAAAGTATTTTTTGCAAAAACCAAAAAATAAACTCGATTATAGATTGTGAATGAAATGAATTTGAATTAATGAATCGTTTCCATTAATTAAATTGCGATATATTTTACGATAGTAACTATTATTATAATTTAATATTATTCGGAAAAGATCTAAATACGATTTTAGCAAAATAATTTTATATAATTTGAAAAAAAAATTGATGAAAGTATAATTATATTTACTGACAAATATTTTAACATTTCACAGACACGTTTACTTTCATATGCCATTTTTTGCTTCATACTTTTTACCCGCATAGCAAGGAGAAAGCAAGTCAAAGACAAACTAGTGCCTAGACACTCCGTTCTCCATTTCCCACGAAATAGAGACACTGCGTTTTTAGCGACGAAACTCAACGCTACAATTAGTCTTATATTTAGTCCGAATTTCTATAAAAAATAGATAAAAAAGCAATATATGTATATATTTCTCACCTCACTCTCCCAATTCATTTCTACGCCAAACACAGGTTTCTCCGTATAAGCTTGGTGCATAGTTTGCAACTCCTCGAGTAAGGGACGCAGGCGTTCTTTAGGATCCGCCCTGAACCCTAGAACGTAGCTGCCTGACGTCGGTCGTATCATTATCACTAATGCGTCACCGAATTTTGAATCTCGTATAGATATCTGTAGACGATTGTTGGTTATTAGTTTAAATCAGTTTAAGTCAGTTTTTTTTTCCATTTTTCCTAAAAAGCAGGATAGACTTTGCGTCCACAAGCCACGAAATCCCATCGAAATATATAAACCAAGAAACAATAAATATTTAATAATCTAATATTTCCATTTTCTTCGCTCTGGTGTCACGCCATTTAACACGCAATTTCCCGAGTTCGGCGGAAACGGAGTGTCGTAACACTAGGTTCCTAGTAGGAGTAGGAACCTAGTAACCTGCTGCTGCTTAAATAAGATATATAAGGCAAAAGAAGTGTTTCATCACTAAATTCTCTCTTTAAACTTACACTCTCTACAGTAATATAAGGCATGGACACATTAAACGCCTCGTTAATGTCAGCGTACCATACTATTCTCACGTTGCTAACAATCATCGTTCCGAGGTTCCCGGATTCACTTGATAGGTTCCATATACCTTGTTCGTGAAGACATATCTGTAATGTATTATATTATGTAATATAATAATTATAATATGATGTGGCCAATTGTGGCGCAGTGACACAAGCGTGTGACTGTAAACGACTGGTTGTGGTTTCGATTCCCACTCGAGGAGTGGAAATATTTAATATTTCCATTTTCTTCGCTCTGGTGTCGAGGTAAAGCGCCGCTTAACACGGAATGCCTCCGAATTCGGCGGAAAGTGGGAAACGGAGTATCTTAACACTAGGTTCCCTCTGCCTACCAAGCCGTGTGCGTGATAATGCGTAACAAATTTAAAAAATATATATTATAAAAATTTACTATTAAAAAATATTCTTAAAATAATTTCACTTATGTCCAAAGAGTTATAATAATTAGAACAGTTAACTATTTACCTTTTCAAGAGGCAATACATGCAATTGTTTGTTGTGTACAATCGCACCTCTTAATTTTAAATCGCGATACAATCGGGATGCTGCGTAAGATCTATAAAAAGAAGTTTATATTTTTTTTTATAGCTTCACGCTGTATCCCGCACACAGCAGGGTAGGCAGAGGGAACCTAGTGTTAAGACACTCCGTTCCCCACTTTCCGCCGAATCGGAGGCTTGCGTGTTAAGTGGCGGAACTTAACGCCGCGCTTTACCTCGACACCAGAGCGAAGAAAATGGAAATATAATTTCCACTCCTCGAGTGGGAATCGAACCCACAACCAGTCGTTTACAGTCACACTCTTGTGCCACTGGGCCACGACTGGCCACAGCATTTATAATTAATATAATGATTTAATGGTAGGTACTATCACTACATTTACCATTCTAAAGTGTTAATCACACATTTTTGAAAAAGACATTTAGAAAACTTGAACGTAAGTCTTAGCGGTTAAAACGCTTGGACGGTGTCCGAAAGACGCGGGTACGAATCCTGCTAAATTCCTAAGAATTAAAAATTTTGATACCTTTTCTAAATATCTTTTTAAAGGTACTGGTTACTAATTTAATCAAGAACTATGAACTAATTTTGTAATACTTTTTCTATAAGCTTCACCTATTCTTCAGCATAGTAAGAATTTAATATCGACAAACTCTCTCTACACATTATTATTTTTACCAAGACGAATAAAAATATTTAAATTATGATCATTTCTCCGAATGGAATCGAACCCACATTAAAGATAACAGTCAGAAGCTGACCGTTGATGTCCTCATGTTATGTAATTGCCAAAAAATAATCAATTATATGAGAATATTATTTTAATTAGCTTCACGCTGTATCCCGCACACAGCAGGGTAGGCAGAGGGAACCTAGTGTTACCACATTCCATTCCTCACTTTATGACGAATTTCGGTGACACCAGAGTGAAGAAAATGGAAATGTTAATTATTTACACTCCTCGAGCGGGAATCGAACCCAATACAGTCGCACTTTATGCCCACATGCCACGATTGGCCCCTATGAGAATAATGATAATAATTATTACTAAATTTTGTAATCTAGGAACGTAATGTACATATGTGTATGTATAAGAAAGAAGCTCACGTTTTTGAGATAAATTGTCCTCATTAAGGAGTTTTACGGTCTTATTCATAAAAAGTTATGGAACAGTTAAAGTGTTCTATAAGCTTACTATAAGAGAAACGTCAAAAAATGGTATTCATAACAGCATTTTAGCGCTAAACAGTACTATAAGCGTACTATAAAGTTATCGTGGCCAATACCCTACTATAGCGGTTCTATAAGATAAAAAATGGCCGATTCTGAACAGCTGATCATTGAAAATGACATTTGACGTAAGTGACTCGTCAATGTTAGCTAATCGAATTTGCATAACTTATTAATCCAATCCACCAATATTATTGCTTTGTGTCAATTTTCCACTTTTATATTTAAAATGAAAGCTTTACAAAGCATACAATACATAATCTCTCTTAATTCTATCCTTACATCCTTAAGATCTTTCAAAAATATATTAATAATTGGCGATATTAACATTAACATTACTGACTGTACTAACGACCAACAATCTCAAGACTACTTAAATTTAATGGCTTCACATGCACTATTACCTTCACATAATCTACCTACGAGAGGCAGTGCCTGTCTGGATCACATTATGCTAAAATCCTCAATGTCCGCAACATCTTACGTAATAAATTCATCAGTAACTGATCATAATGCAATAATGATTTCCTTAACTCTAAATGATCGAAAAAGGCACATCAATCGTAGTGTAATGAAAGTCGATTCTGATGGTCTTGACAGATCTATGAAAGCCTTAGACTTTTCTATCATCTTAAAATGTAACGACCCTAACCGAGCCAGTACTCTGCTCATTAATATGTTATCGCAAGCCTTAACTTCTAATAGTAAAATATTGCGCTTTTCTAATAGGTCTAGACCAATAAAACCATGGATTACTACTGGATTGTTACGATGTATTCGTAACCGTGACAATATGCATTTAAGACTAAGAAAAGAACCTAATAACGTAATCTTAAATATCACGTATCGTCGGTACAGGAATTTCTGCAATAATATTTTAAAAAAAGTCAAGAGAGAATATGATAAATCAGAGATTATGAAAGCGAAAACTAGTAATAAAAAATTATGGAAAGTATTAAAAAGGACTCTAAATATTTGTGATAATAAAACTAACGCTTCCAATCTAATAAGAAAGTCCCCTCATGAATCAATCGACTTAGTTAATGAATATTTCGTTGGTATAGGTCAGAATCTTGCCGAAAAGATAAGGAGCTCATCTAATAACAACGGTTCACCTCTAATAAGCAATACCCAATCTTCTTTTGTATTACTCGAAACGGATGAAAGTGAAGTAGCTTCAATTATCAACTCATTAAAAACAGACTGTGCAGCTGGTTATGACAATATTTCCACGGCCTTCATTAAGCGTTTTGCTAATTCACTTATCTCCCCAATCACCCATATCTGTAACTTGAGTATCTCCGAGTCAATTTTTCCAAGCACCTTTAAAAAAACTATCATTCATCCTATTTATAAAAGTGGTGAAAAGGACCAACTGACCAATTATAGACCAATTGCAATACTACCAGCTCTGTCTAAAATATTAGAGCGTATCATTAACTCGCGACTCATAAAATATTTGGAAAATAATAACTTTGTATCTCAACACCAATATGGCTTTCGTGCCAAAAAATCCACATCTGACGCTGTCAACGACTTAACGGATTTCGTAGTCAAATCTCTAGATGGCGGCAATAAGTGCCTTGGAGTATTCCTGGACCTAGCGAAAGCCTTTGATACTGTGGCGGTTCCGTTGTTATTAAAGAAATTGGAGAAAATTGGTGTAAGGGGAAAACCACTTAATTTATTTGAAAGTTACCTTACAGGCAGAATGCAATGTACTAAGATTGGGGAATACACCAGTAAAAATCTTCCTATTAAATTTGGCATACCTCAGGGAAGTATACTGGGACCAACGCTATTTTTAGTATTTATTAACGATCTTTGTAACTTATCTATAAGCTCGGGTAGGATTTTGTCTTTTGCTGATGACACTGTTTTATTGATAAAAAGTGAAAACTGGGAACAAACTTTTCATAATGCACAAATAGGAATAAATAATGTCACCAATTGGCTTAATTCTAATCTTTTGACGGTTAATTGCTCTAAAACAAAATTTGTTACTTTCTCCATCCATAACCCGCATGTACTCCCCGAGAGAGCCAATCTTTTTATCCATCATTGCCGGAGTCCTGAATATAATACCTGTATCTGTCCATGTCTTGAATCAGTTCCTTATATAAAATACCTGGGCGTTACTATTGACAGAAATTTAACCTTCCAAGAGCATATCCGATTATTAACTTCTAGAACTAGAAAACTAATTTACATATTTAAAACCCTCCGTAATATTGCTGATTTTGATATAATAAAAACTGTGTACTACGCTCTCTGTCAGTCTTTATTTATATACTGCATTACATGTTGGGGTGGAGCTGCTAAATCACACCTAATTAAGCTAGAAGTAGCCCAACGTGCTATTCTCAAGGTGGCAACCTTCCGACCATACCTTTTCCCTACAGATAAACTATTCAAATCATGCGGACTGTTAACAGTCAGACAGCTGTTTATCTTATATATAATTCTAAAGCAGCATACTTCTCTGGAGTATATTCCCTCTAAATTTATTAATAAAAGAAGAAACTACGCAGTTTGCAGCAATAACTTTTTCAATACAAAATTTAGTATGAGGTTCCCCTGTTTCCTTGGTCCATTTTTATATAATAAATGCAACGAAAATCAAAGCATATACCATTTAAATAAGTATCGCGCTAAAAAAATAGTACATGACTGGTTGGTGAATTATAATTATGACCAAACTGAAAAGCTGCTCCATACAGATATCTAAAGAACGTTATAATATAACCTATCCCTAATGACCTATCTCATAAGACACATACACACACACACACACACACATACACACACACATACACACAGTTACACACATACAAAAACCTACACTCACACACACACCCACACACGCACACACATATAAAATTGCCACTCATGTATATATTACAATTGTTTATGATTTTTTTTTGTTGTAAAGAAGTGTTTACATTATTATATCTCAAGGGAGAAGGACCTGGTGACCTGAAATACAGGGTATCCTAGTTCAGGCGTCAGTCTCCTTTCCAACGGATTTTTAGATTATTTTGTTAGCTTGTAAGTTATAAATTGTAATCATAGTATTTAAGTTGTTTCTATGTGTGTGTGAGTAAATAAATAAATAAATAAATAAATAAAAATACATGCTTCGGAAACGATAGCGATAATGGAGAAGAGTTCAGAGCGAAGAAAAGTGTATAGAAGCAGGGGTTGACCCGTTTTCCTTATACGACGAAGAGTTTCGGAAGCGTTACCGCTTTCATAAATAAATATACTGCTTTTATGATAAACCTTGTGCGTAGATTAACCATGGAGACATGCAATTAGACAATATTATTAATAAAGTGAAGTTTTAACTAGGAGAAATTTTAGTTAGAAAATTTTATAAAATAGTAAGTTTAACGCCGAGCTTTCCCTCAACACCAGAGCAAAGAAATGAAAATATAAATTGAAGTAAATATTTTATTGCCTGGAGTGAGGATCGAACCCACAACTAGTAGACTTGTTACATGTTCACTTTGTGCCCGTGCACCATGACTGACCTCAATTTGTTAGATTTTGGTTAATAAAAAACAGTTTATTTCTATAAATTTTATTCTTTAGATGTGTAATACAATAATTTACGTTTGAGTAATTCTTCCTTTAATAGTGAATAATTTAATTTTTGTTCTAAAATTTTTAATTTTTGCCTTTCTACGGCCATCTGGATCTCAGGAAGCTCCTTTCTGTAAACATTTGCTGCTATTCTTGAGCTTATTGTCATGCTGTAACCAAAAATGTAATATATCTATTATTCTTTTTAATATGTTTTCCAAAGAAGTATGTATTATAAATTAATAAAACTTATTTTGTTGAAAGTTTAACACATTTTATTTATTTCAATTCAATTTAAGTTTGTTAATCCAAATTTAATATTGCTTGTAGATATAAGATAGTACTGAATGATTTTAGTGAATCTAACTTAGAGTAATATATTATAGTAATAAAAATAAAGATAATTTCATTCAACATACACATTTCTTTAATATACCAAGATTGTGTACTAGTGCTAGTACCTACTTGGATGCACCATCTAAAAAGAATATAATCAGATTTCCTTGCTGAGCATTCTTTAGGTAGTATTAGCTATTTAATGTATTATAATGGAAAATAAATTTTGTCTCGCTTCCCATCAAATTATTTGTTGAAAATAAAATTGAACTAAATTGACTAAAATAATAAAATTGAAATGACTTTCTGGGTATTGTGGTATTATCATTCATTTAATATTTCATGCACCACAATTAATTATACTTAACATGTCTTATTATTTATGAATATCATTTAAAATAAGATAGGTGACAGAGTGAGATTTGTGTGCTGCTGTTTATTTCATAATATTAATATATTACACATACTTTTTTCTTCTTTTATTTTATTTTCTGTTCTATTCTTAAACAAGAATTGATAATAATTACATAAATATTTCTTTATTCAAAATGAAACACTAATTGGCCAAATGTTCGTATTTTTATATGTACCTGGTTATCTGAGTAAAATTAATTTGAGTATACTGTGAACTCATGAGGGAGCCAAACTGAAATGTCATCACCAGTTGCTGGTTCTGTAGTAGGTGGTGAGCTACCAACTGTTTTTAGTATTTGTTTTTTAGCTGACATTTTTTTATAATACCTTGAGCCTTAATTTGTCCTTCTTCTTCAAGGGGTTTTTGCCATATTGTTAAAACTGAAACAATAAGTGCCGTGTTAATAAAATAACTACACAAATACTTTTCCTCAGCAATTCTTTCAAGATCATCTATGGAATAGAAGCATAAGCATTAAAACATAACATGCGTATGAATGTTTACAAAACAAAACTTACGTGTTCAAATTAACTGTATCAGTAAAACCAACCTTATCCTCCTCCAACCAATTCTCACTTCTCTGCCTTTTCTTGCTCTCTATAATTTTTGATTCCGATGCCATTTTATAAGTAATGGAGTAATATTTAAAATAAAATAAAATAAACACGTACGTACTACTAGTAAACAAATGTCAATAGCTTATCGCACCACAAACAACAAAATATGGTTTTTATCCTTAATAATGTCTATGATCAGTCGAATTTAGTAAAATTATACACATTATCTGTGGTCAATTTGCAAAGTTTGACAAACTTTCTTGCCAATTTCACCGTAGTGGCAACATTTTAGCTTATAAACAGTATATTAGTTATAGTAGGTTTATAGTACTGTTATGAATACGCATTTTTATGGAACGTTTCATAAGCTTATAGAGCATTTTAACAAATGAACGTTTTAAGCGTTCTATAAGCATTTTTTATGAATAAGGCCGTTTTATAGTCTTTTAGCAACAAAATACGAAAATATATACACACATTATTTACTAAAAAAACAGCTTCAGGCTTTTTCCCACATAGCAGGGTAGTCAGAGAGATCTTAGTGTCAACACACTCCGTTCTCTGCTTACCACTTAAGTTTGACGTGTTGTAACTACTTCTGATTTTTTTTTAGCTTCACGCTGTATCCCGCACCAGTAAAGATGACTAGTCTTACAATTACAATTTAAAATTCCTAATGTATGTAATATTTTTTCTTTAATGATATCATGATTTTTGTAACTATAACTAAAGAATAATAGTAAATAAATATATTTCTTCTAATTAGTAATAATACCTGGTAAATTTAAAGTTAAAATTCCTTTTAACCTCCTTCACTATCTGAGTTCCTCTCTCTACCTAACTAATAATAGTTTAATATAAAATATGATAAAATAGAATTCATTCGTTGCTTGTGGACACAAAGTGTGACTGCAAAAGCGACATGTTATGGGTTCGATTCCCGATCGAGGAATTGAAATATTTAATATTTCATTTAATTCTCTATGGTGTCGTGGCGACAACACGACGCTGAGTTCCGCAATTTAACAAATAACGCCTCCAGAGTTCTGCAAAATGTGGAGAACAGAGTGTCTTAACATTATGTTCCCTCTGTCTACCCTGCTGTGTGCGGGATACAGCGTGAAGCTAAAAAAAAAATGTTAAAATTATGAAAGCCAAAGATATAAGTTACTTACTTATAAATCCCGGTAACAGTAGTATAATGTCTCACGCAGTTTGGCGATAAGTTGGTAAATATAAATTCATATCTATTTTTACTGTATGCAGCCAAAATAATCAACGCTTGTGTTGTACCGCGGAGTCCGGAGTTGACGATTTTAGTGTTAATCGTTAGAACACAGTTGAAACCGAGGGCTGAAAAGAAAAAAGTTTTCAATTCATTATTCCTTTTTTTTAGCTTCACGCTGTATCCCGCACACAGCAGGGTAGGCAGAGGGAACCTAGTGTTAAGACACTCCGTTCCTCACTTTCCGCCGAATTCGGAGGCATTGCGTGTTAAGTGGCGGAACTTAACGCCGCGCTTTACCTCGACACCAGAGCGAAGAAAATGGAAATATTAAATATTTCCACTCCTCGAGTGGGAATCGAACCCACAACCAGTCGTTTACAGTCACACGCTTGTGCCACTGTGCCACGACTGGCCACATTTTAATATGTTTTATATTAAATTATTATTAGTTAGGTAAAGAGAGCAGCTCGGACAGTAGAGGAGCGCGTTAATACGCATTTTAACAATTTCTGATATGACGCTCCGTTCAACACTGAAAAATTTACGTTACACGGCGTTAAGCAATTGTTTGTAAAAATATAAAAAAATCTCATCGCGGTGCCTTGTCTTATTTTACATTCGGTGGTTCTGGGTTTGAATTCTATTAGGCTTTCTCCGTTAGAGAGAATTTAGTGTCCGTTCTCTACTTTCCATCCGAATTTGGAACATTGTTAGTAAACATTTTTAAAATGTTATTCCATACTTACAAAATCCCGCTGCGTTCACCTAAACGCATTGCTCAGTGGTGAGAGCGCCTGAACGGTTCAGGAGGCGCGGGTTCGAATCCCGCTGCGTTCAAATTTTTATACGTTTTCTTTAAATGTCTTTTACATTGAATGTTATAAAAATAATTTAATATTTATTATTCCTCTAAGTGATAACCTCCTCTAAGAGATTTGAGTCCACAGTCGATTACAGTCAGACGTTGTCCCATAGATTGCCTCAAAGTTTCAAGTAACTTAATGTAAAAATAAGTAAAATAAAGAACATCATGGTTTCCTTCCGTAAAAATAGTGGTTGTGTGTTCGATTCTTGCTATTCCTACATTTGTATTGAATTTTTTTGTAATTTCTCCAGTCTAGCGAGACAAAGTGCATTCACGAGTTTCGTTATTTAATGAAAATGGAGTGTTTTGGCACTAGTTTCTCTCTAAATATTCTACTTTATGCGGAATACAGCGGAACAAGAAAGTACATAATATAATACTTAATACGTCCATAGGTATATACGAACCTCTATATAATTACTGCGTTGCTGAGAATGACAGAAATTTAGTTAAAAAATTAATTGCAACTCGATTAAGTCTTAATTAAAATTAAAATTGCTCGACATGGGGAAAATATCAATGGAAATTACAATATGAGACTTTAAAATAGATTTTTAAAATTAATGCTAAGTAAAATGGACAAAGAGGGAACTTAGTGTTAAGAAACTCCGTTCCCCACTTTCCGCCGAATTCGGAGACTTGCCTGTTAAGTGGCGGAACTTAACGCCGCGCTTTACCTCGACACCAGAGCGAAGAAAATGGAAATATTAAGTATTTCCACTACTCGAGTGAGAACCCACAACCAGTCGTTTACAGTCACACGCTTGTGTCACTGGGCCACGACTGGCCACAGAATTTCGCTCATAGAATATATCCCATATAATTCTAAAGAGTTTCTTCTCCATTGTATATATATAAGATATCGTAAATTTGAATACTCTAAGCTTATGCTTCTTATCCTATTACCGAGATTAGAGTTATATTTACAACTTTACACTGTTACATGTTTATTGGTTACCTGAGCTTGCTTTGTGACTATTGTAAAGCCAGTTATCAAATGTCAGTTACGACTTAAGATACAATAGTAAAATGTAAGATGATTTAAAGTTATACTATTTCAAGCAGATATAGTGGCCAGTCGTGGCCCAGTGGCACAAGAGTGTGACTGTAAAACGACTAGTTGTGGGTTCGATTCCCACTCGAGGAGTGGAAATTATATTTCCATTTTCTTCGCTCTGGTGTCAAGGCAAAACTCGGCGTTAAGTTCCGCCTCCTAACACACAATACCTTCAAATTTGACGGTGCGTGGGGAAAAGAGTGTCTTAACTTTAAATTCCTTAAGCCTGCTGTGTGCGGGATACAGCGTGAAGCTAAACAAAAAGTAAAGAAAAAAAAAATCATATTTACACACTCTACAAAAATTAATTCAACTACTTAAGTCTAATTGGAGATTTTATATTCGAAGGCGAATAACAAAAGCTATTAAGTTAAATAAGGAAGAATTATTACGATATCAATTAGAGATAATTAAATTGTAAGAAGAATATTTGAATATTGAAAGATTTTTGCGTCTTCGTGTAATTGTAGTAAATTGATGCGGAGGCTGTGTTTAATGATCGGTATGAAGATGTTTTTTAACGGTATGGTTGTGAAGTGGTAGGATAAGTTAGTGGTTATAGGTTCGAATGTGATGTGTTTTTATGCATGAAACGAGTTTTTAAGAAACGTATAAAAATTTGAACACAGTGGGATTTGAACAGGGGCGGATCCAGCCTTATAATTTACCACTGTTTTTTTTTAGATTTACCACTGAAGAAATTTAAATGCATTGTAAAAGGATAAAAATGCGTGGAAGGGATCTGATTAGAGTCCAGCTAACCCTTGTATCAAATAATAAAATTGTAATTTTATATTTGAAAAGAGCGCCTGTTTCTGGCCGGCTCTTCTCAGCAGAACTGCCTTCCGAGTCGGTAGTAGCTTATGTACATTCGATGATTCAAAAGTGCTTACAAAAGTCTATTTTAATAAAGATATTTTGATTTTTAATCGGCTAAGTGCGAGGTGACATATAATTAAATCTGAAGAATTCGCACCAATATTCTTTTCATTTAATAAAGCGATACAGCGATTGTGTTAATACCAAAAAATATGACGTCACAAGTAATTTAGGTCGTGGGAATGTCATAGTTATAGTGCCCATTACGGTGGATCCCCGTTTGGATTTGAACCTTTGATTTCCTGGAAATCAAGTATTCTGACCGCTAAACCGTGCGTTCAAGCGTGGCTGTTTTTTTAAAAAAGCTCATGTTTTTCCAGGTTGGTAGTATGTAGCTGGTTTCTCTACTTTCTGCTGGAATTCAATACAATGCATGACTGCATTGAATTTAAATTTTACTTCGATACGACATCGAACCCACAACCGTATAATTTACGCTTATAGACGCTATCTCAATTCGCTGTGATAGCCTCGCCTATAAGTGTGTCCGCGACTTCAAAGAATTCGCTAAAATTATAATTTAACAATTATTTTGTTATAAATTTGTGGACTAAAATTTAAATTATTATAAGTTCCAGCTTTTTTAATAAATTAGCGACCCGCTCGCGGCTTCGCCACGTGAACTGCCACTTTCATCCATCTCTATTGCTCTTTGGGATTGTTTTTATAAAAGGGGGTAGTCTATATTTGACCTTGCGTCACTAATTATGTTCTTGAGAAAATCATCGATATATCTAGTAAAATGTCTATACTATTTGATAACATATAGCGATAACTGTTATAGTAAGAAAACGTACGAAATCTGTTATCATAGTATATCTATAAACTACACTACTATATCTATTACGTATCTACAGTTACCCGTGTTCGTGAGATTCTTCTTAGGCTCAAAAGTAAAGTTTGTTTGTTTAAATAACGAACTTTACTTTTGAGCCTAAGAAGAATCTCATCTTTTCTAATGAATTTACACATCAAAAAATTATTTTTTCAATGGCACGTTTGAACAGACTGAATAGAACATTTCATGTTTGAGGTGTATTGTAATTTTGCAATCATTAAAGGTAATAAATAACCTTTAATTAATAAATAATTTTTCATGACTTATTAAAAGCAAGATAGACCAGCCTAACGACAGCTGATAAACCTATAAAGCGACACTTTAAAGTTCTTCAGGAAGTATGATGTACTGAGCATAATATTAAAAGTAAAATGTCTATTATAAGGAAACTTTTTTTTCACAAATATTACCATTTTTAACGATATAAAAGTATTAATTTCAATTTAGCGTTACGGGAGAAGTTAAAATGACGTATAGTGACATGACAATGCTGCCATTATAAAAAAATAAAAAGTTATATAGATATGAAATATATGCATATTTATTTTGTACTTCTTAGTTTTATAATTATTATATTAGTAAATGAAATTAGAAGTATTTTAGCTTCACTTGTAAAATAATTAACACAATTTGACTATGTCAGCTTTTTTTATTTTTTGCCGAAACTGTATTGAATACCAGGATAAAAACTATCCCATATAATGTCCTAGCCTCTAAGCTAATTCCATGCAAAAAATCATTTATTTCTATTCAGTAAGTATCAGTGTATGAAGAAAATACTTATATCGGTTTTTTATTTTTTCCAAAAAAAACTACATCGAATACCGGGATAAAAACTATCCTATATGTACCTTTGGACTATAAGCTACCACCTTGCTAAATTTCATTCATTTCCATCCAGTACTTTTTGCGTGATTGGCGAACAAATTAACAGACAGACAGACAGACAGACAGACAGACAAAAATTCTACTGAGTGGATTTTTGGCCTCTGTTATCGATATATTAACGCACCCAATTAAAATTTTTCTGAAATTTTTCATGTACAGAATTGACTTTTCTACTCTTTTATTATATAATAGAGATTAATTAAAATAAAATAAACATTAAGTGTTAAAAGTACAATATTTAAAACATTCCAATTGGTAAAGCTGTTTCTGAGATTAACATGCTCAAACGTACAGACAAACGGACACATAGACAAACCGGAAAAGAAAAGAAAAGAAAAAAAAAAAAAAAAAAAAAAAAACTTCACGCTATATCCCGCACACAGCAGGGTAGGCAGAGGGAACCTAGTGTTAAGACACTCCGTTCCCCACGCACCGCCGAATTCGGA
Organism: Dryas iulia moderata; assembly: GCA_019049465.1. NCBI lineage: Eukaryota > Metazoa > Arthropoda > Insecta > Lepidoptera > Nymphalidae > Dryas > Dryas iulia. Next base: position 11,004,395 of record CM032434.1, read on the forward strand.
GGCTTGCGTGTTAAGTGGCGGAACTTAACGCCGCGCTTTACCTCGACACCAGAGCGAAGAAAATAGAAATATAATTTCCACTCCTCGAGTGGGAATCGAACCTACAACCAGTCGTTTACAGTCACACTCTTGTGCCACTGGGCCACGACTGGTCACTTTAAAATTTTGTTTCAATTATTAACAGCCACCCAGTGGTGATAAGCGAATTTTTCTGATATTTTAACCGACGTTGAAAAAGCTAAATATTCCTGGACGTTAGCATAAATATTTCTTTTACTTTTGCATATTTAGCAGCGTCAAGCTTTGTCAGAGAGAGAGAGAGAATCTAGTGTCATGTGAAAAAATGAAATTCTAAATTGGAATTCTTACTACGTACCTTCTACTCAATCATAATATATATATATATATATTATATATAGATATATATTAGAGATAGTAGATATATAGAGATATAGAGATATATAGTATATATATATAGATAGATATATATGAGATATATATATATATATATATATATATATATATATATATATATATATATATATATATATATATATATATATATATAATATATATATATATATATATATATGTGAATTTAATTCAACCGAGCAAAGCAAGGTTAGATAGCTAGTCAACCCGCATAGCAGGTTAGTGAGAGCCTGGTGTCAAGACACTCCGCTCTCCACTTTCCCCGAGTGCCAACCCATAACTATGCCGCTTACACGTCACGATCGTTTCCGAAATTACACATAAAACTTATACTGAAAACTGCCCTCTTCTACTCAACTAATTTACCCAATTAGGTAAATTAATTATATTATAGGTAATTTACATCTAAATATAATTGAACCGAGCAAAGCAAGGTTAGATAGCTAGTCTACCAATAAATATAAGGCGCATTATCGCGCAGGAAACGGCAGAATAGGTCAGTAATAGTACACAGCGAGGGTCAAGAGAGCAATTCCGAGTCTATATGCATGCAAATATACCATTTATTCTTTATCACCAACAAGCTTTTTCCCGCATAGGAGGTTAGTTAGAGCCTAGTGTCAAGACACTCCGTTCTTCACTTTCCCTCGAGTGCGCACCCACAACCAAGGCTTTGACATGCTACGATGGCCAAAAAAGATAAAACTTAAACTGAAAACCGCCTGTTTCTACCCAACTAATTTACCCAATAACGTAAATTAGTTACATTATAGGTAATTTAGATCTAAATATAATTGAACCGAGCAAAGCAAGGCTAGATAGCTAGTCTACCAATAAATATAAGGCGCATTATCGCGCAGGAAACGGCAGAATAGGTCAGTAATAGTACACAGCGAGGGTCAAGAGAGCAATTCCGAGTCTATATGCATGCAAATATTGGCGAATGGAATTCGGAAGCGACGCGATTGTGCTCAAAATTGATTTCCTATCGCAAATGTTTTGATAACTTAGTTAAATGTTTGTTTATGTTTACTTAATTGTTATTTATTTTTTGGAAAAATGACAGGTTTATTTGTTAGTTTGGTGAAGGTTACCCGTGGGGGACGGGTTAAGAATACAAATTCCGCTCGCCGCTGGATAGCTGCCCATAAATAGTGGGTAACCCAGTAGCTTGGTGGTATGACATTCGTTCTCAGACTGTCTCGCGACCACAATCGTGTCAAAGACGAACCGCCAAACAACTGATGATGTGTTCCGGTTCCATGGCGTATAAGCCAGCTCTCCATATTCCCACCATTCCCATCCTTCCTCCCTCCTTCTGTCTATGGGCGTAGGTAACCACTTAACACTAGGGGCCTGGTGGGCCTTCTGTTCGTTTGCCTCCTTTGCATTGTGGCGTAGAGGAATATAGTAATTGACAGTAATCGTGTGTTATCCCACTTAGAAATTCTTCTTATTGATTTTAATTATTTTCATTATTCTGGTGAGACAAAGTATGGCATTGAATTCTACCATTAAAATATAATATCACGATTTCGAGTTGTACTAGGTTCACTTTGAATACTCTTGCCTTTTTGTTCCCTCGGATAGGAATCGAATCCTCAACTACCGTGTATACAATCAGTCTCTATCGTGTTGCGCAACGACGACCGTACATTTATTTCTTATTTCAATTTCATAAAATAATTCTGATATGATAAAATGTCTGCCAGTACAGAAACAAATCACTCTTAAAACATTTTAAAGTGTTATTCCACACTTAGGAAAATTGAAAAAGACATTTAGAAAACATGTAAAAATTGAACGCAGAGGGATTCGAACCTGCACTTCCTGAATACCGTTCAGGCGCTCTCACCACTGAGCCATGCGTTCTACTACCAGCTCCGTCGAAATTCTTATATAACTTTATTATTATTTTTTCTTTTTTTTAGCTTTACGCTGAATCCCGCGGGGTACACACAGCAGGGTAGGCAGAGGGAACCTAGTGTTAAGACACTCCGTTCCCCACTAAACTTAACTTTAATACAACGTATTTTCGTTGTTAGCTTCTCTTTTAGAAAAAAGCCGTTTCAAAGATTTTTTTATTTTCTTTAATTAGTTGTGGTTAATCAGATCAAAGTCATCGTGGAACAGAGAATATTGTAAAGGGTATTGGTTGTGGGTTGCAATCCACGAATCCATAAATAATGAATATAAAAAATAAATAAATAAATAGCTTCACGCTATATCCCGCACACAGCAGGGTAGGCAGAGGGAACCTAGTGTTAAGACACTCCGTTCCCCACTTTCCGCTGAATTCGGAGGCTTGCGTGTTAAGTGGCGGAACTTAACGCCGCGCTTTACCTCGACACCAGAGCGAAGAAAATGGAAATATTATTTCCACTCCTCGAGTGGGAATCGAACCCACAACCAGTCGTTTACAGTCACACTCTTGTGCCACTGGGCCACGACTGGCCACAAGTTATTTAATATTAAAGTATTTTATTTATTTTAGTTTTCCGATTTGGTAATACCAAGCGTGGCATTGATATCCGTTAATCAACAACTACTGTTAACACCAGGTTCTGTTTGTTAGCCGGGAAAGAGCATAATGCTGATTTTTACCATTAACCATAATAAAAATCATTTTTAACAATAAATGTAACAAAAAAATATATCCAAGAGGCGCGGTTTCGAATCCTGTTTTCAAATTTTTATACTTTTTCTAAAAATATCTTTTTCAGTTTTCTAAATGTGTGATTAGTATTTAAAAAAGTTTTAAGAAATGGAAAAAAGTAAGTGGCCAGTCGTGGCCCAGTGGCACAAGAGTGTGACTGTAAACGACTGGTTGTGGGTTCGATTCCCACTCGAGGAGTGGAAATTATATTTCCATTTTCTTCGCTCTGGTGTCGAGGTAAAGCGCGGCGTTAAGTTCCGCCACTTAACACGCAAGCCTCCGAATTCGGCGGAAAGTGGGGAACGGAGTGTCTTAACACTAGGTTCCCTCTGCCTACCCTGCTGTGTCCGGGATAAGCTATTAAAAAAAAAAAAAAAAGTATATTTAAAAAAATATATATATAACAAATAATACCAAATTGTCTATACAACTTGTTTCATAATAAAACGAAGCGCATTTTCTCTTGAATGCTTCCTTTTAATTCTAAAAATCCAACGATACTCGTGATTACAGTAATTGAGATGCAATTACAATCCCGATGAGCTACACGTGCTCTGCTCGTATATTGATGGCGGGAAATGGCTACACTACAATATAGCCCATGTTTGATTGAGATTATTCATTTTTTTTTTAGCTTCACGCTGTATCCTGCACACCGCAGGGTAGGCAGAGAGAGCCTAGTTAAGACACTCCGTTCCCCACTTTCCGCCCAATTCGGAGGTATTGCGTGTTAAGTGGCGGAACTTACCGCCGCGCTTTACCTCGACACCAGAGCGAAGAAATAGGAAATATTAAATATTTCCACTCGTCGAGTGGAAAACGAACCCACAACCAGTCGTTTACAGTCACGCTCGTGCCACTGGGCCACGACTGGCTACAAAATAAATAATAATAGTATATATTCTATATATGATGTAAAATAAGGCTTGATTCCTTTTTCAGTAGGCAGAGAGAACTTAGTGTCAAGACACTCCGTTTTTAAGTCTGAATTTAAGACACTAAGTGTTTATGTGGAGAGGGGAGAATTAAGAATAATTTTAATATAATAATTCCCTCACCTCTGGATTGAATTCATGACTGTAGTATATATAGACGTTGTTTACAGAAACAATTCAATTTAGTAATGGAATTTAATACTTTAAGATCTCGTGGTAAGTTTTGATTTGAAGATAAACACTGGTGTTTCGAGATAAAATCGCGTTTTTCTAGTGATGTACGTCCTAAATTTGAACCTGAGGCTCTTGAAACCGTCCAATCGCTTTGACATTATAATTAAAACATGAAGAAAGAAATGGGGAACGGAGTGTCTTGACACTAGGTTCCTTCTGCCTACCCTGCTGTGTGCGGGATACAGCGTGAAGCTATTTATTTTTTTTTAATTTAAAGAAAGAAATAGCAATCAATTTTACAAATATTACGATAACTCATAAATTGGGTATATTAACAAAACAATGTTACACAAAATGTGTTTGACCTAATCTTTTGTAAGAAGTGCCGTACAAGTAGGTAAGGCAAAGCTTATTTTAGAATTCTACTGAGCGGGGATCGAACCCGCAACTATTGCCTCAGTGCCGCAATTATGTTATTTATAAATCTTTATATTTATACGCGCTCAGTCGAAACGTATTAATGATTTTTTTTTATAGCTTCACGCTGTATCCCGCACATAGCAGGGTAGGCAGAGGGGACCTCCGTTCTCCACGCGCCGCCGAATTCAGAGGCATTGCGTGTTAAGGTGGTGGAACTTAACGCCGCGCTTTACCTCGACACCAGAGCGAAGAAAATGGAAATATTAAATATTTCCACTCCTCGCGTGGGAATCAAACCCACAACCAGTCGTTTACAGTCACACGCTTGTGCCACTGCGCCACGACTGGCCACATTATACTTTATAATTATGAGTTTGCATTTCGACAGAGGAGTGTGAAATTTGGCGCAGTTAAGGTTGTATAGCATGACGTAATGGGTGCAGAAAGTCAGCTTTATTATAATTACTTACTAATAAATAAAATTGAAGTTGTTTGTAACATTAAAATAACCCCTTTTTAATAAACGCATAAGCAATTCAAATGCAAAGCGTGGTATTGAGTTCCGCCGCTTAACACGCAATATCTCGATGTCACGTGCAAAGTGGGGAACAGAGTGTATTAACAATTGATCTTCTCTCCCTGCTTTGCGTGAAAAGCGTGAAGCTATATAAAAAAAAGAAATAACATATTTACATAGATTAATCCTAGGTGATCCCAAAGAATGCCAGATGATCCTCAGATTCGTAACAACCAGCCTCCCTTTCATCCCACGATTGCCTTTCGTGTCTTCAATTGGCTCTATCCTGTCGAACACTTTCTCACCAGATCTTAGTTTGAGATATCTGAAATAAAATATGAAGAATTTATAAAAAAAACTGTTATAAGGGAAGAGTTTAATCTTTTAAGCGTTATGTAAGTAAATATATTGATATAATGACCATTTTAAATATTGAAGGAATGATTTAGGAGATCAATAAAAATAACTTGCTGCTAGTTAAAATGAAGCCCTTTAGTTTTAATGGACGAACGTGTAAAGACGCAAAGTTGAAAAACAAGTGCAAAGATAATAAAATTTACAACTATTTTGATAGCTTCACGCTATATCCCGCACACAGCAGGGTAGGCAGAGGGAACCGGAGTGTTAAGTCACTCCGTTCCCCACTTTCCGCCGAATTCGGAGGCTTGCGTGTTAAGTGGCGGAACTTAACGCCGCGCTTTACCTCGACACCAGAGCGAAGAAAATGGAAATATTAAATATTTCCACTCCTCGAGTGGGAATCGAACCCACAACTAGTCGTTTACAGTCACACGCTTGTGCCACTGGGCCACGACTGGCCACAACTGCTTTGATTAACAACACAACTATTTTGATGCCATGACTAATTGCTCCTTCAAAACCGACAGGCGTCTCAACAAATATAATTAAATATAACTATGCCTTTTTTATATTGTTTAATTTAATACTAAGTTGTAATTCAAAATACTTATAAGAAATTAGCACAAGTATTAAAATGCGCAAATTTCAAGGCTACAACAAAAAACAAAGACATGTTAAGACATCATAATAATATTTTAAATATCATTCTCCCAATACATTTAAAAAAACCTATATCTAACTTCAACAACAAAAAACACATAACAAAAATTGCCTAAACCCATTTTTTTTATAAGTATTACACAACAATACCAACAAAAATATGTACAAACGACAGACAAACTTATTGAGGAAAGTGAGTCCAAACAAAATAAACAGTCAGTAGCTGGCTAGCGAGTAGCGTACAGAGTAAATATGGTACTCACTCGAAAGGTAAATCGAAAAGCACTTCTCGGTCTTCCCACACATCTTTTTTAGCCTTCGACATGTTTATTTGGAAGAAAAAATATATATCTTTTATATTATTATATTAGAAAAGCATTCAGCATTCAGTCGCTATGGCTACGACGTATCAACATACAGCCAAAACGCTTTTATATTCGATTTCTTTGATGGTAATATAATTTTTATGTTAAGTTTGAATGGATGGTTTAATATATTTTTTTTTCGTTTGATTGTTTGTGATTTTTGTTAATATTTAATACATATGTATATTATATTTTGGTATAAAAACTTTTTGTTGCTAGGTACATTTTTTTTTCTCATATAAAACATTAATATACACAAATGACAGCTTTTATAATTTTATAAAAGTATAGAAAAGTTATTTTATTTATAAAATAACATAAAAATCACATTAATAATATCTGTTTTTTAGGCAAAGGATTCCACAGTCCGTTCCGATCGCATTATATCTAAATTGACCTAAAATTTACTAAATTTTCCTCTAAAGGAAAAATTCAAGGAATTCGACATTATATTAAAGAAAGTCTTTGTTAAAATAAAACGAATCGTCGGAAATTTTATTTTCAAGGCATTTACCATTTGAATAAACCTTGTTTACTAAGTTAAAGCTTATTAATGTTACAGCCTTTGTCACAGGAATTGACGAAGAAAAATATTTGTCTATGCCCTCGCGTAAACAAGATGGCCGCTTCCCGCCAATAACTTTATTATGTCACTGTCAAGTTAAAAAGTGTTTAAGTGCAATAGACAAGTTTCTAATTGATAGTAACATCTTAAAAGCCATTTAAAAGCCCAATTTTATCGGATTTGTCGTCGCCGACATCTTGTTGTGAACTCTATCCGCCATTTTGACGCTTTAGTTGGCGGGAAATTGTTTTGACGTTTTCAGTTAAGTTAAAATAATTCGTTTAACGTCAATTTTAATATGAATCATAATTAGTAAGTTGAATATTATGGTAACATCAGGTATTATAAAAGATAATTATAAATGTTATAATAGTAGATCAAACGACATCATGTCGCGTGCAAAAGTAAAGGATGAAAATAGGAAGCGTTTGATCGTAATCACGATAGTTTTGAATTCGAATCTTGTCATGATAACTTTCATATTTCATAGTTTGTGCTAGATGTACTTGCATGTTAGGTTCTGTCGACCATTACACAATGACTTTAAAATAATGCGTAAGTGGAAAACAGACTGATTTATTATATTTTCTGTGTTTTTTTTTCTAGATATGAGTAAGATCCCGGACTTGTAAAAATAAAATATGTAGGTTTTAAATTTCTACTTAAAATACTAAAGGAATAATAATTTGAAAAAGAAAGACATGAGTTGGAAGTTTAAATAAAACATGAATTCAGATTTTTCCCATCCTCTTTTACATTAAACCATTCACAAAACCAGTGACACATCACTACACACCACGTATCTCTACGATCGTGTCACTAATCCCCAATATTTCCCAACGGTTAAAGCAGACAGCAGTAAATAGAACAATAAATTAATTTAAAACAGTATCATTCCCATACACTCAGCTATATCGTTCAAAACGGCCACAGTCCGCGCTCTTAATGGCTTAGCCGTAAAAATGATGGAGCTTGGATCATAAAAATCGCTATATTACGCTTTTAACCGCTTAGGCTAAATTTTTTTTTTATTTCCACATATTTGAATTGACGACCCCTTTTGAGTACTGTTAATACTTAAAAGCTTGCCGCTTGCTTTATGTTGTGTAGAGTTTTTATTATTCTATTCTAGTCGAAAGTTAAGAAAATTCCAAAAAATATTTTATCAATTATTTCTTGCATAGAAGAGTATTCAGAGAGAACATAATGTTTAGACACTCCGTTTCAAACGTTCCGCCCGGGGATTTTTTTTCTCTTTATTTTTTTAAACATCACAGACTTGAGTTCCGTGTACTTTTCTGTATTTTTTTCTTATGTTGTGATTTTTTTTTATTTATTTTAACGAGTCATAAGTGTTTTGTATTTCGTAGGGTTAATTTCATTTGATTATGTAATAGAGAGACTGTAACAGTCCCTCAAGTCAGGTCAGGAGTCAGGTCCGGTGGTGGACCCACCAGGGTCACTGTCCTCCTATCAAGCAGTGCAGATGGCGCCAGCATATAGTTCAGTTTTCTGCCCGAGGCTTAATTACTATGAGTGAAAAAGCGTGAAAGAAATACAACTATCTTATATATTAAAATATTTGAAAAACTGCCCAAGAAGGAGTCGAAAACATCCAAAACTCAGTTCAACCATGAAAATTATAATTAATTTAATATCTCACTCAAATTTAATTTAATCCATCTATCCAACTTCCTCCAAAATAATAATTCTGAAAAGAGTTCAGAATTCAAAGATTACCTTACCTTCAGGTTTTTTAGCAAATATCTTCAGATATTCGGTGAAAATCTTATTTTCTCTGGTTTAAGAGTTATTTTTGGATATCTACCCTCCTTTTTCATATTGTGGTTGGTATAATTGACTTGTCTAATTAAGTTAGACGAGTTTAGAAGTAGGTAGCGGCGGGCAGATGCGTAAAATTGTCCAATTTAAAGTATTAACGAACATTTGCATTTAGCCCTTTCTTCTATTGTTTTTTGATGTAGCTCGGACTGTGGTCTGTAGGTTTTTAAGATCGGTTTTTAGTAAAAATGACACGGTGTCTCCATTATTGTGATTTTTTTTTAGGCAGAGGGAACCTAGTGTTAAGACACTCTGTTCCCCACTTTCTGCCGAATTCGGAGGCTTGCGTGTTAAGTGGCGGAACTTAATGCCGCGTTTTACCTCGACACCAGAGCGAAGAAAATGAATATATAATTTCCACTCCTCGAATGGGAATCGAACCCACAACCAGTCGTTTACAGTCACACGCTTGTGCCACTGGGCCACGACTGGCCACTTATTATTGTGATAAAATTAGAATTTCTCGAATAGTTTTTTTTTATTTTTTATGTACGATTTTTATTTTTTTTTAAATTTATGGATTTCTTGATTGGTGTGTTGTTGAAATATTTGCACATTTAACGTTATAGTTGTGAATTGAAATCTCACTTATGACAGTGTTTTTAATATAATCAAGGCGTAAAGTTTATTGTCCCATTGTGGCCAGTCGTCACCCAGTGGCACAAGCGTGTGACTGTAAACAACTGGTTGTGGGTTCGATTCCCATTCGAGGAGAGGAAATTATATTTCCATTTTCTTCGCTCTGGTGTCGAGGTAAAGCGCGGCGTGAAGCTCCGCCACTTAACACGCAAGCCTTCGAATTCGGCGGAAAGTGGAGAACGGAGTGTCTTAACACCAGGTTCCCTCTGCCTACCCTGCTGTGTGCGGGATACAGCGTGAAGATAAAAAAAAAAAAAAAAAAAGTAAAGTTTATTGCAGTGGGTTCAATTTCCTCTCGAAGAAATAATTATATTTAAATTATTTTTGTTTCACTGATCTGTTGGACAAAACAAAAAATCTCCACCTCGACCGGCTAGCGGAGAGATGGACCTAGTGTTTTGACACTACATGCTTTTTGCCACACCCTTTAATGCTGGCTATACATTTTTTTTGCCTAAAAGGGTAGTCGGAGAGAACCTAGTATTATAACATTCCGTTCTCCACTTGCCATCGAAAATTAATGTATTGAGTGTTCAGTGGCAGAGCTAACGCCGCGTTTTTTATCTTGTTTACTTATTATTATTTTTATTTAGAAACTGTCCCACATGGCCACAGTAGGAAAAATTGTGAAATGGCTAAATATTTTTTTTTTAGCTTCACGCTGTATCCCGCAAACAACAGGGTAGGCAGAGGAAACCTAGTGTTAAGACACTCCGTTCCCCACTTTCCGCCGAATTCGGAGGCTTGCGTGTTAAGTGGCGGAACTTCGACACCAGAGCGAAGAAAATGGAAATATTAAATATTTCCACTCCTCGAGTGGAAATTGAACCCACAATCAGTCGCTTTATAGTCACACGTTCACACACGAATGCCCCCACATGGGCACAGTAGGAAAAATTGTGAAATGACTAAATAATTAAGATTCGGTTTCAGCCTTATGAACCCACGTGGCACGAGCCATCTCGTGTGCAAATAGTAAACATTGTAAATGAAAAAGGCTGGTTCACTCCCTCGTTATTTTTACTCCACCACGTTTATTGCACCAATAAATAACATTAGGGGTTTATGAGCCGAATAAAACGCGCAGACCTGAATTTTTAACATTCAATACTTGTATATACTTTTCCTTTTAGAACTGGATGGTGGCTGGAGATCAGGTTGATTTTTTCTAATTTTGTTAATTTTTTTCTGGTTGTGGTTTGGGTTCTGGGTTCGATTCTTACCCGGTGGAGGTCGTAATTTAATTTCATTTAGTTATTTCCATTTCTGAGCTCTGGTGTATCGCCCACATTTTATTATGATTTTTTTTTAGCTTCACGCTGTATCCCGCACACAGCAGGGTAGGCAGAGGGAACCTAGTGTTAAGACACTCCGTTCCCCACTTTCCGCCGAATTCGGAGGCTTGCGTGTTAAGTGGCGGAACTTAACGCCGCGCTTTACCTCGACACCGGAGCGAAGAAAATGGAAATATTAAATATTTCCACTCCTCGAGTGGGAATTGAACCCACAACCTTGTGCCACTGGGCCACGACTGGTCACAAGTAAGAAGTTAATTTTTATTTTTTGACCTAATACCTGGTTTTTAATATCTTTCTCTGTATAAGTATGAGTTTGATATTACAAAATATAGAAGTGTAGTCTATATATTAAATAATACGTGAAGTTCATGTAAGAAAGATCATGCAGACAAACGACTATGCACTTTAGCATATGATTATTATATAACAATGTGTTAAAAGTAGACATTAAATAAATATTACAAATACTTCTATGTGTTTGAAATAGACTTTTTGTACAGTGTACGTAAATGTTGCTAAGGCAACTAGTTATAAATAACTAACAGTAAGTATAGGGGGCCAGAATATAATTAACAGGCACATAATGTGACTGTAAAACGACTGGTTGTGGGTTCGATTCCCACTCGAGGAGGGGAAATATTTAATATTTCTATTTTCTTCGCTCTGGTGTCGAGGTAAAGCGCGGCGTTAACCTCTAGAATTCTGCGGAAATTGGGGAACGGAGTGTCTTAACACTAGGTTCCGTCTGCCTACCCTGCTGTGTGCGGGATACAGCGTGAAGCTAAAAAAATACATTAGATATTCAAATCCAGCAACGCGAGGTGCGTATTAATAAATATATTTTTATTTTGATTATTTATTTGCTCCTCTGGTATTAGAAATACCTTATAGTGACAAGAACGTAGCACACTCGTCTGCTTTGTATAATAAAAACAAATATAAATATGTATTGTCACTAGTCAAAGAACTGTATTGCATATCTTTTTTTTTTTTTAATAGAGGAACTCTGTTCATGGGCTCACAGGTGCCCATGGCATTTGTTAGTATTAATTTGTAGTTCGACAATTTTAAAAGCACTGAGACTTATATTTAATGTAATCTAATGGTGATATCCATCACTGACCAAGTGTAAGCGATTTTTTTTTTTTTTTTTTTTTTTAGTTGAATGTAGTTAATTCATTACATATCTTAACTTATTTCTCAATTTAGTCAATTATTTATCATCAATTATTTAACGTTTAACACTTTCAGTCCAAATTATAAACATTCCCTAGCGGTAGACACAACTAAATTTAGAAAAAAAATATGTAAAAAAATAAGCTACAATTAATTAAAGTTTATTTTTATTCTACAATATTAAAAAAAATAAAATAAAATTAAAATTAAATAGCTTCACGCTGTATCCCGCACACAGCAGGGTAGGCAGAGAGAACCTAGTGTTAAGACACTCCGTTCCCCACTTTCCGCCGAATTCGGAGGCTTGCGTGTTAAGTAGCGGAACTTAACGCCGCTTTATCTCGACACCAGAGCGAAGAAAATGGAAATATAATTTCCACTCCTCGAGTGGGAATCGAACCCACAACCAGTCGTTTACAGTCACACTCTTGTGCCACTGGGCCACGACTGGCCACGCAATATTAGCAAAAATAATTTTTAACGAAGAAAAAAGAACTAAATTCTGTCAATCAGCTAATTAAGTAATTTAATTAAGAACACTTTGTAAGTGTTGGGTGGTACGTAGGTATCTACTTACTTTTTATTACCACACTGCAGAAAGCTTCTAAGAACGGCATTAAAAGGGCATTTCATTAGATCCTGCCGAAAAACTCTCTAAGTCCACTCTAAATCTTGTGAGCTGAATACATTCTCTTGACTATATATGTTATATATTTAATTAGTTGTGCCTGCGACTTTGGTCGTGTGAAATTTAATAAAAAAAAATATAATTTTAAAGTAAAACTAGCCTAAGTTAATCTTTATTATATTAGCTGTCTGCCCGTGAAAGTACCGTCAAAATCGGTCCAGCTGTTTCAGAGATTAGGTGAAACAAACGAACATACAAAAATTGTATAACATATTACTTTGGAATATGATCTGTTTATATGTATACATACATGTATACACTGCATACATAAACATACGTTTAGCAAAAATTTTCAGACACTCCAATTTAGCCCTAACCGCCATTCCTATCATAGGAACGAAAAGTTTTTTTTATATAATTTGTACGCCATCTTAGGTCTGGCTATAGTAATAGTTGCTTTATCCGGTCCAATTTAAACAACGACAATATTACGAGCTCCTCAGACTGATATTACACAATATTTCGATTTCGGTCGTAAACTGGAAAACAGAGAGTCTTGACACTAGGCTCTCTATGACTAGCCCGATGTGCAGGAAAAAGCTGCTGAAGCTGCTTTAACACTCGACTTACTAGGTATTTGAATGATATTTATAATTACAAGAAATATATTTATTACTATTATATACGAGTAGAAAAAAAAAACACATAAAATTAATTCTTTTGTTATAGTTACAAAAGCCACGATATTATTGCAAAAAATATTATATGCAGCAGGAATTTTAAATTGAAATTGTAAGATTTAAAGAAAACGTATAAAAATTTGAACGCAGCGGACTCGCGCCTCCTGAATACCGTTCAGGCGCTCTCACCACTGAGCCATGCGTTCTACTATCCGCTGCGTCGAAATTCTTATACGTTTTATTACAACTTATTTTTGTTGTTAGCATGGCTCAGTGAGAGCGCGTGGACGGTATTCGGGAGGCGCGGGTTCGAATCCCGTTGCGTTCAAATTTTCATACGTTATTTAAAAGTCTTTTTCAATTTTCCTAAGTGTGGAATAACACTTTAAAAATGTTTGAAAGTATTGATCTGGTAAATCTAGTATTAAAAAACAAACAAAGGACCTAGTAAATATTATATAAATGACCGAGGAATAAAAAAAATTGGCAAACAAAAGAAACATAAGGGGCATTATGATTTGAATGCAAATTCAAGTGTAATTCGGCACGACAATAAATACTTAGCCGCGCTAAAAGCTCTCCGGTCGGATTGTACGGAAATAATTAGACGTTTTTAAGCCAATTCAGAGCGAGTGGGCCATTGCTGTAGAAAAATTGTGGACAAAGTTGTCTTGTAGGTTAAGGAACTGAGAATTGTTATGAGATTTACTGAAATCTGCGTTAAGAACTTCGTGGCATAGCGGGATAGAATATTACTGTAAGCGTGGTGGGTTATATATTCGATCACCTATCGAAGGAATTATTATTATTTATTTATTTAAAATAGTATAAAAAACATTTCTTAATTGGCACCATTAATTGATGTAACTAATAATTGATAAAATTATTAGTTCAATTTATTAATGGCTCTGGTTGTGGGTTCGATTCCCACTCGAGGAGTAGTAATATTGAATATTTCCATTTTATTCGGTCTGGTATCGAGGTAAAGCGCGGCGGTAAGTGCCGCCACTTAATACACAATGCCTCCGAATTCGGCAAAACGTGGGGAACGGAGTGTCTTAACACTAGGTTCCCTCTGCCTACCCTGCTGTGTGCGGGATATAAAGTGAAGCTACAATTTATTTTACTTTTGTGATCTATTTATGAGTTTTACGCGTTTATGACACTCCGCTCGAAATTGTGCCATTGTATGTTGACCAACGGAAATCAACGCGGTCGTTTGTTTTAAAAGAGTAACGAAATTACATTATCTATACTAATATAATAAAGAGGTAAACTTTGTAACTTTGTTAGTAAGGGCTAACCTTTGCAAATACTGAACTGAACATAATTTTGTTTTCACAATTAGAAAGCTATACTATTCAGTAGTGCTATAAGGCTATATTTTATCATAATTGAACAGAAAGTTCAGAGAATCCTGAAGGGACTCTAATAGGGGATACAACTAGATCACTAGAGTGTTAGATATAATTATACCCTCAAATGGTAATTTATTTATTTATTTATTTATTTATTTATTTATTTAGGTCAACCAGCAGTTTAACAATATAACATATCCAGAAAACACAAACATTGTCGACTTAAGTAATATTATTGTAAACTTATATTAAGGTTAACACCACATGCAAAAGTAAAAAACAAATTAGAAAATATTAATGAGTAATTAGCTAGTTTGCTATCAGACAATGCAAACATTTTTTTTTAAATATGTTAATAGAGACGCCAAAGATATCCGTTGAGCCACTGCATTTATTTAAAAGCTTGGTCATCCGCGGTATGGCAGAGTTAGCCCCGAGTACTGTTTTACGTAAGGGAACATGTAAGGGTTTAATAGCACCACGTGGGAAGCGAGATGGAACATAAAAATTGAACATCTGCAGAAGTTGGGGAGAGTCGATCTCGTTATTGAAAATTTTGTATAGAAACACCAAATCTAGAATATCTCTTCTTGTGCTAAGTGATATCATATTAAAATAATGTAGTCTGCTTTCATATGTTTCTAGCGTGTTTATTTTACCCGTGGAATATGAAAGATGCCATGTAAAGCGCTTCTGCAGGCGTTCAATCCTAAGAGAATGAGTAGAATAGTGTGGTCGCCAAACAACACTACCGTACTCTAGTCCACTTCTAACCATGCTGTTGTACAACAGTATTTTTGTTGATGGCCCAAACACTTTTTTCGTGGTACGAATAATGAAGCCTCAAGTTTTGGAAGCCTTTTTTATCACACGGTCAATAAGGGGAAGAAAAGTCAATTTTGCATCTAGGGTGATACCCAAGTCGTCAATTTCACTTACTTCTTGCAGTTTCATCCCCCCAATGTATTATTCAGAGTCAGTACTTTTTAAATTCCTGGTAAATTTTATATATTTGCATTTTTTTATGTTCAGATCCATTTGGTTTTTATGGCACCAATTTGACAGTCGTAGTATATCACTTTGTAACAGGGATGACTCCTGTAACGTGCTTACAGTACGTATAAACTTTAGATCGTCAGCAAAAAGATATGGTGTAGAGTTTTTAAAACAACTGGTAATGTCGTTAATAAATATATTAAAGAGTATGGGACCTAAATGCGATCCCTGAGGTACCCCAGATGCAATTGGAAAGTTTCGCGATTTATGTCCATTAACTACAACAAAAAAAGACCTATTTTGCAGGTAAGACTTAAACCACTTTAAAATCGTGTCCGACACCCCATATGATGACAGTTTTTGGAGAAGGAGACAGTGTGGGATCCGATCAAAAGCTTTGCTAAAGTCAGTATATATTGCGTCAACCTGATGGCGGCGGTCGACAGATTCTATGATTGTATTAGTAAAAGTAACTAGATTTGTTACTGCCGACCTGCCTTTCATAAACCCATGCTGGTGAGGACTTATTATGGTCTTGAAGATGATAGTTGATTGACGGACATATTAGTGATTCAAAAATTTTGGCAAATTGGGATAATATTGAAATCGGTCGATAGTTATTAACTATTGTTTCGTCTTCAGATTTATAGACAGGAACAATTTTGGCTTCTTTCCACAACGTTGGAAATTCTCCGGTTTGCAAAGACTTATTATATATCAGCATTAAGGGAATAGCAAGGTTACAGGCACAAGAAAATATAAAAATAGGGGGAATGTTGTCAGGACCCGGGCCTTTTGTAGTGTTTAGACTTTTAAGCTTGGACATTATATCATTAGCAGTGATTTTAATAGGAGGAAGTATTCTGTGTGTTACATTGTCAATGTTATGTTGTAGTAGAGTACGTTCAATTGAGGATTGCGTACTTGAAGTTGAGGGTTGGTCATTAGAACAGAGGCGAAATAACTACCAAATAAGTTACAAATTTCCTCACCTGCTGTTGCAGTTGAGCCATTATATTTTAGCGTGGGCGGGTATGAACTTCTTGTATCTCTTTTATGCTTCACGAAGTTATAAAAGTGTTTTGGATTTTTTTTGTATATTGTACTCTACATTAAACAAATATTGATTATAAGAGCTAGATACCAGCTCAACACAACGTTTGCTTAAAAGTTTAAGAGTAATTTCATCTCTGGGGTTCTTATATATCTTGTACTTTTTACCATTTTCTTCTTTTCACGAAGTCTTTTAATTAAGTTATTATTAATCCAGGGGGGATATTTATGGTTTTTTGCTACGGAAAGGTACAAACTTTTCTATACTAGTATTTAAAATATCATAAAACTTAGTTACCATACTATCTAGAGAGGCACAATCAAGAAATTCCATGTCCCAATTAATATTTTTTAAATAAATATTGATTGCTTCAAAATCCGATCTGTAAAAATTTCGGCGTTTTATAAAATTACTATGAGCAAATTTAGTTGGATTTATAGTTGAGAGTTCGATAAGAATAGGTGGATGCAGTGGATCAACTTTACTAAGGACATCTATAGCATTACGAACATTGCAGTGTGAAATATCGGTAAGAACTAAATCTAGAATTTTGTTATTACAATTTTCAATATGATTACGCTGAAGAAGGTTGGTATTAGAACAAAAGTCTATAAGAGTTTGGCACACGGAAGGTAACCGTTGGGAGTTGGCATCGGTGGCTTTGCTCCAATTTATTGTGCCAAGATTTAAATCTCCTACCAAACAAGTTTGTAGACTGTGTTCTTCTGAAACTCTGTAGTAATTTAACAAAAATCCTTCGAGTAAAGCTTTGTCCACAGGTGGGGGCAGGTATACACCACAGATAACTAGACGACGAGATTTATTATAAGGTGGTATATCAACAGTTACCCACAGATCTTCACATTCGCTCTGCCAAGATTTAATATGCTTTGACTTAAGTTTCCTGGATACTGCTATAAGAACGCCTCCACCGTCCCTTTTTTTAGAAAAACGATTGATTACACGGTCTCTTCTGTAAACATTGTAACTATCAGTAAATAATTCAGATTTGTTTATATTATCTGTAAGCCATGTCTCTGTTAGAATAATGATGTCAGCATTACAGTTAATCACTCCACAAAAGAACTCGTGTGTTTTGGTTCTTAGACCTCTAACATTCTGGTAGTATATATTAATGGACGCGAATGATATTTATAATATTAGCCAATCTAATTATGGTTATCTGAGATAATAACAAAAGTGGCTAAGACATTTTGTCCAAGCAACTTAAGCTTTTTATTATTTTGTAGTCGGAACTTTCGTTTTTACGCATGTATATTTTGCCGTTTCTAATCCAAACATACTTAAAATTTATTTCCTTGGCCTTTATCCTTGCTGCTGCGTGTAGAGCTTTGTTTGCTGGTGAAAGATGCTCAGAGACGTAAATAGGTGATATCTTGCTTCCAACTTGTAAATGTAAAATCGAACCCACAACTAGTGAAACGCTGTCCAAGACAGTACCTATCGTTCTTAAACAACAAAGACAATTTGAAACAAATAAAATAAACATAAATCTCATATTATCGTAATTCAAACGAGTTTTTCTGTTGTCCCAAACCGAGTTATAAAAACGCAAGACCAAAATTCAAAGGAATGCGGGCGAAATCCAGCCGTTTCAACGTTTACGTAGTTTATTTTTCATTTGCAAAGAAAATGTAATTCGCCATTACATTACCTCATACTTGTGCCTATTGTCAAAAACTGAGTTTGCGAAATGAGATGAATCCATACTTATATTATAAATGTGTTTGTCTGTGTGTTTGTCTGTCACGCTTTCACGGCTAATCTACCGGTCCGATTTGGATGAAATTTAGAATGAAAGTAGTAAAAGTGACTGGGTCTAACATAGGCTACTTATTTTTTCAAAAATCAACCTCTAAAAGGTTGAAATAGGGGATGAAATTTTATATGAAAAATCTAAGCCGCTTGACCAATTGTAATGAATTTTGGCATAAATATAGTTGATAATCTAAGCTTAAATATAGGCTACTTTATTTTTTAAAAATGCGCCCCCGAGGGTTGCAATATAACGAAATAGTTCACGCGGCGAAGCCGCGAGCGGGCCGCTAGTACTGGTATATAAATTTTGTGCAGATTTTGTTTTATTTTTGGGGTCGAATCGAATGTAATTTTGGTTAGCCTTCGCGCCGTTCCGTTTGCTCAGCGTTTCGGGTTTTGCTAAGTCTTTAATTGGGATATGATAAATAATTTTCATAAATAATAAGAGAACGTTATGACCCAGTGGGATGTTGTCTGAATGTAAACGCGAGTGGCTGTGAGTTCGATTTCCACTTGGTGTAATATTTAATTTATTATATAACTTCCCTTTTATGTATGACAGTTTGTCGGTGATGAGTTCCGTCAGTTGACACGTACCTAATGGTTCAATTTCGAGTGCAAAATGAAGTGGTGAAACTCAACGCCGCGCTCTGTCTTAAGTAACAAAGCGGAGAAATGTTATATTTTTATTAGATTAATTATGTATTAATAATAAATGATTATACTAATAATATATAACAACGAAACAACCTCTTACCCCAAATACATATACAGTCGCGTAACATCGCGGGTAAAAATGGTAATATTTAATGTTTTTCATGTTCACTCTATTTTACTGGACATTCCATCCTCCGCTTTCCACTTGAATTTGAGGCATTGGCCGCGAAAATCAAAGCCGTGCTTTGTATTACAAGCTCGAAAAAAAAATATCTAATTAATAATACCCATGGAATGGTATCGAACCCACAATCACTTACATTTACAGTCAGACGCTGTCCCACTGCGCCACGATGGCCTATTTAGCTACAAAGACTTTGTGCAGACAAATCTTTTTTTTAATTCCGACGATGTGGCTTTCAGCTCTCTGGAAGTGATTAGTAGACAAATAAAAAAAAGTTTCAGCTAAAATTATACTGTAAATGTTTTATTTAAAGTAAATGAAAGTTTGTTTTCATTTAATTTTCTCATTTGTAATATATGTACATATATGTAATTGTAAATATATGTAGTTTTGTTCTTTTTTTTTGACTTCACGCTGTATCCCGCACACAGCAGGGTAGGCAGAGGGAACCTAGTGTTAACACACTCCGTTCCCCACGCACCGCCGAATTCGGACGCATTGCGTGTTAAGTGGCGGAACGCAACGCCGCGCTTTGCCTCGGATACCAGAGCGAAGTAAATGGTAATATTAAATATTTTCACTCCTCGAGTGGGAATCGAACCCACAACCAGGAAATAGTTGAGAAATTAAAATTCACTTGGAGAAATACAAGGTAGTCAGAGAGAGCCTAGTGTCATGACACTCTGCTTTCTGCTTTCCGGCAGAATTCAAATCAAGTCAAATCAAAAGAATTCAAGTTGAATCTTTCAAAAAGGACACGCTGTTAAGTATTTTCTCGCTGCTACGATCGTCCTGGATAAGATAGCCCGTGGGGAGACGGGTTAAGATTACAATTCCCCTCCGTTGCGGGGTAGCGTCCCATAAAAAGCGGGTAACCTAGTAGTTTGGTGGTAGTAAACTGGTTCTCCGACTGGCTCGCGACCATTAATGTCAGAGACGAACCGCCAAACAGGTAAAAATATTGATATTGTACACGTGTATAAATTTTCAAGGAAATTCAACAGCGAAAACCTATTTTTTATTTTGACAAAAAGTACCTATATCAAGGCTTCTTAAACTATGGGCCGTGACCCCAAATGGGGTCGCGTAGCAAAATTCTGGGGTCGAGAGATTTAAATGTCAAATATTTATATATACAATTTAATAACATCACTAGAGTTGGCGGAGTACAGTGGACTTGCAGCGTCTAGACACGTGAATTTTAAAACTATATATTTTCATATGTATATAATTATATATGTATATATTGTTACCTAATAAATAAATCATAAAAAAGTATTAATTTAGTTTTCTTTTATATTTGTATGGGGTCGTCAAGAAACTCGCAATCATAAATGGGGTCGTGAATGACAAAAGTTTAAGAAGCACTCATCTATATTATGACGTTTTAAATTTGTTATGTATTTGTTCATAAGAAAAAAGGAAATAGTATTAGAAACGGAAAATCAAGGAGTGGAATATTTCCACTCCTCGAGTGGCAATCGAACCCACAACTAGTCGCTTACAGTCACACGTTCGAGCCACTGCGTCATGACTGGCGCCATTTTGATAATAGAAACTTGTATTTTCAACAATTTTACAGATAATAATTTCCTAAATGGCAATTTTAATAATTTTATACTACAATATACGCGGAGAGAAGAGAAAAAGAGAGTTGTCGAGCCACAGGAAATATGTAAACAGCGCCGTCTCACCGGAAAGTGGCATTTAGCGTCTATTTGTAACAAAATACCTCGAATACAGAAAATATTGAAACGGTTTTATTGAATTCTTGTACAACTGAAGTACTCGTGTATATAAATTCGCTGGATATATTTATATAGAAAAATACGTTTCATTTTTTTTTTAGCTTCACGGTGGTGGTGGTGGTGTGGTTCATCCCTCACACAGTGGGGTAGACAGAAGGAACCTAATGTTATGACACTCCGTTCCCCACTTTCCGCCGAATTCCGAGGCATTGCGTGTTAAGTGGCAGAACTTAGCGCCGCGCCTCGACACCAGAGCGAAGAAAATGGAAATATTAAATATTTCCCTTAAATAGTCACATGCTTGTGCCACTGCGCCACGACTGGCCCCAATAATTTAATTTCTTTCTTTTTTATTTCTCCACTCTGGCGACCAAGACTAAGCGCGACGTTGAGTTCCGCCACTCAACATATAACGTCTCGATTTAAGTTTAGAACAGAGTGTCTTGACACTAGGTTCTCTCTGACTACCTCGTTATGCAGGGAAACGCGTGAAGCTGCTTTCTTAATTATTTAAGTGACAGATGGACGAAAAAATAAAATAATTAACGTAGGCCAAGCCGCGAGCTGATGGCTAGTCATAATTGGTCTTACTGGTCAAAAGTGTGTTTCGTTGTGGTTTAACTCTTCCTGGGCTATTTGTAGTAGACCTCTGAAATTTGGCACAGTGAGGGATATCGAGCACAGTGTCTTGTGTGCTGTAAAGTAGTTTGGTGACAATTGTAGTTGTAGTTTTTGAATAAATGATAATTTAATGGTCAAAAAGTGCCCATAGACTTAGACTGGGGAACGTTAAGTGTTATGTTAGTGTTAGTGCTTTTCAAACATTCTTTTTTTTTTTCCTTCACGCTGTATCCTGCACACAGCAGGGTAGGCAGAGGGAACCTAGTGTTAAGACAATCCGTTCCCCACTTTCCGACAAATTCAGAGGTATTGCGTGTTAAGTGGCGGAACTTAGCGCCGCGCTTAGCCTCGACACCAGGCGAGGAAATTGGAAATATTAAATATTTCCACTCCTCGAGAGGGAATCGAACCCACAACCAGTCGTTTATAGTCACACGCTTGTGCCACTGCGCCACTACTGGCCCAGACTTCAAACTTTTTTAACATGTAATAACATTAAATATGTACTTCGCTCAGCTCTTCCCGCGATGCAGAGCAAAGAGGCGGTTCCTAGTAATAAAGTATATTAGGATACTCCTTCCAAGAATATTTGGCGGATAAAAATGTGTGGAATTAAAATCTTTTGAATTTCATGCAGTATGACTGCCATTGTGTTATACATATATTAAAATTTTAGTTCTAATATGAAAGGAGGAAAGTTAAGTTTCTCACCGACTCCGCAGAATTGCCTCTAAAGCCGGTGGTACCCGGTTCGATAATCTTTCTCTAAACTCTTTGATGCAAACATTATTTTAAGAAACTATCTTGACTATTGTAACAGCAACTAAGTGCAAACGCGATTGGTTGTAGCTTCAATCTCAAATCAGGGGAATTATTAATTATAAGTTAATTCTTGTTCATTCGTTTCCCCGCCTTAGTTTTTATTTAATTCTCTCATTTGTAATATGTATATATAATTTAGTTTTGTTTTTTTTTGGCTTTACGCAGTATCCAGCACACTTCAGGGTAGGCAGAGGGAACCACGTGCTAAAACACTCTGTTACCCACTTTCCGCCCAATTCGGAGGCATTGCGTGTCAAGTGGTGAAACTTAACGCCGCGCTTTGCCCCTAATACCAGAACGAAGGAAATGGTAATGGAAATAAAGTACGGCTTTAAGTTCCGTCACCCAACGCATAGTGATAGAGTTTCTAGCGGAAAGTGGAAAACGGAGTGTCTTGCCACCAAAATCTCTCTGACTGTCCTCCTATTCGAAACATACTTGCATCTGAAAAATAATATAAAAAATGGACTAAATCTAGACTAAAATAGTAAACTACATACATACAAATATAATACATTATTCGCATGACATTCCAACATAAACAAAAGTTAGCGCAGTTTTTACTTTGTCTGAACGTTTTTTTCGAGTTATTTATGTTTCACTATCATGACAATAGCATTTTGTATTAGATTAAACATGTTGACAAAAGAAAGTTCTAATTAAAAAATGTACATACATGTACATTTATAGATTCACGCTGTATCCCGCACACAGCAGGGTAGGCAAAGGGAACCTAGTGTTAAGACACTCTGTTCCCCACTTTCCGCCTAATTTTGGATGGATTTTGCGTGTTATGTAGCGGAACTTAATGCCGCGCTTTGCCTCGACACCAGAGCAAAGAAAATGGAAATATAATTTCCACTCCTCGAGTGGGAATCGAACCCACAACCAGTCGTTTACAGTCACACGCTTGTGCCACTGGGCCACGACTGGCCACTAAGTAGCCTATATTTGGCTCAGTAACTTTTATTACTCTCTTTCTAAATTTCATCCAAATCAGACCAGTAGATTAGCCGTGAAAGCGTGACAGACAAACACACAGACTTTCGCATTTATAATATAAGTATGGATATTCCAAATAACGCTCAAACATTTTCAAGGAAGCAAAGTCACATACAATAGCTAGTCTAGATGAAACTGTATCGCTCTCGACCAGCGCGCGAATAATCAATTAGGTGTATATATTTAACAACAAAAGTTACTCGTAAATACTTTAGGTTGCTAGATGTATTTATAGTCCGGTGCGGTTTTCTGATTGTTTGTTGCTGATTTTATGTTAAAATCTAGTATTTTCTGAGCATTGATGCAGTTTGACTCTAAATGTGGTTGGTTTTGGGTTCGATTTCCGCTCGGGTTAGTGATTATACTTAAATTTTTTTTTCAGCTTCACGCTGTATCCCACACACAGCAGGGTAGGCAGAGAGAACCTAGTGTTAAGACATTCCGTTCCCTACTTAAATTAAGTTTTAAATTTGTAATTCAAATTCAAATACAAAATAATTTTTTTTCAAATAGACTTTTGTAAGCACTTTTGAATCGTCAAATGCACATGGCGCTACCACTGACTATGAAGGCAGTTCTGCTGAGAAGAGCCGGTCAGAAACTGAACAGTTGCTCGCCTCAAATATATAAATTACAATTTCATTATTGGATACAATGGTAGCTAACCGGCATTGGACTTATACAGATTAATTCCACGCATTTTTATCCTGTAATTAAAGTTTCAGTCTTGATTTTAAGCGGAAAGTGCAGTATGCAGTGGAAAGCTGCTTTTCTTTATTTCATTTTGTGTTTTCTTAGCATTGGTAGTAAGACTATCGTGGCGAAGTACAATTTGACTGTAAATGTGGTTGGTTGTGGGTTCGATTTCCGATTGGGATAATGACTATTTTTAAATTAAGTATAAAAGTTATACTTAAAGCTTAAGCCTTTATTTCAGGTGGCAAGTTCAGAACGAAGCGTCTTGGTACAGGTTCTCTGTCTACGCCTGTCATACGAGAAAAAGTGTGAAGTTGCTTTTTTAATTTAATGTTTTCTAATCATTGGTACTGTGGCTATTGTAGTGCAATGTAAGCTTCTGACTGTAAACATGATTGGTTTTGGGGTTCGATTTCCTCACGTGTATGTTGTAGTGCACGTTGCTGCAGTTGGTGTGTGCGATTTTAAGGACAAATATATAGAACTATCTTTCAATCAAAATACTTTATTATTTTTAGTACGTAGGTCTACTTATATTTACTTGAGAAATTGTGTTTAAATTATTTTCATTTCTCCGCTCTAGTACGACAAAACGTAATATTAAGTTCCGCCGCTCTAGACGTAATGTCTCGAGTTCGTGCAGATACTGGAGAACGGAGAATCTTGACACTAAGTTTGTGCAGACTACCTTATCAAATGGCAAAAAAATATATAGCCAAACATTTTTTTATAGCTTCACGCTGTATCCCGCACACAGCAGGGTAGGCAGAGGGAACCTAGCGTTAAAACACTCCGTTCTCCATAAATACGCACATTTTTAAATATATAGTAAAAAACCCAGATAAGTCTATGAATACAGTATAAAACAGTAGTTACCGGATACGGACAGCCGGCGCTATGATTGATGACCAAACTTGATTATGCTTATTCTTTAAATGCCCACGAGTGCAGGTGAAAAGGGAACGTCGATAACTTCTTGAGATATTATATAATTAGTATGAAAAAGTGTATTAGTTGTAGCACAGTAGGATAGCGTCTGACTTAGAAAGTACTTGGTTGAGGGTTCGATTTCTACTTGAGGAAGGATTATATTTAAACTATTTTTATTGTTACTTCCTGTAAGTAGCAAAAGCGAAGCGTATCTTAGCATTCAACACGTAATGTTTTAATTTCGAGTTGAAACTCAAGAACGGAGTATTTTAGCACTAGGTTCTCTCTGACTACCTACTACTGCTACACGGAAAAGAAAGGGTGTAAATGATTAACGGTTGCGAAGAAATGATCATAGTTTATTTATTTTTGTCCCGTGGAGACGGGACGTGGACGGGTTAAGAATACAATTCCCCCCACCGCTGGGTAGCGTCCTGTTAAAGGCGAGTAACCCAGTAGCTTGGTGGTAGGAGATTCGTTCTCCGACTGGCGACCACTATCGTGTCAAAGACGAACCGCCAAACATCCGATGATGTGTTCCGGTTCGATGGCCAGCATGTATTCCCACCATTCCCATCCTTCCTCCCTCCTTCTGTCCTTCATCCCCAAGGCTGGCAACGCATCCATAACTCTAATGTTGTGGATGTCTATGGGCGAAGGTAACCCCTTAACACCAGGTGGGCTATTTGCCTCCTTTATGCCATAAAAAAAATCGCTTTTTCTGCTACGGAGATCAAGAGAAACCTAAAGTCTTGATACTAGTGTCCCTCTGGATATCCTGATATGACAAAAAGTATTTGAAAGTTAGGCTTCAATACTACTCAATGGAATTTCTAACTTATAACATTTTATAAGACTGGGACTTATTAACTTATAATATATAATTATATTTTTTTTTAGGCAAGTGCACGCACAACAGGTAGTAGGTTCACATCTCGCTCAAAGCATTTGCAAGTATTTTGCCTTTTTTTACGCTTAATGTTTGTAGCATAACATGATAGGCAGAGATTCACTCCGTTCTACACTCTCTGCCCGATTTTAAGACGTTATATTGAGATAAAATTATTTTATTTATTTATTTATTTTATTTAATTCTTTATTACACCAAAAAACTTAACAGTAAACACAGAGAAAGAAAAGAAACAACGGAGTAGCAATTTTGGTGCAAAGGCCAAGTAGTTGTAGGGTAGTTATTTCTATATTTATATGTTTTATTTAGGCTTACGTATTTAATTTGGCTGACAGACAATGCCTTTAGCTTCATTGTACTTATTTATAATAAAAGCTATGTTTTTAAGATGGAATAAATTAAAAAATCGAAACATTGCGTGTTTAGTTGATAACCTTATGATATTTCTTTACAATTCTCTTATTTCCAGAGATAATAGAAATGAAAATAATTTCAAATATAATGACAATAATGTCATGGCCTTTTCATAATAAAAAGCCAGTCGCCAGTCGTGGCCCAGTGACACAAGAGTGTGACTGTAAACGACTGGTTGTGGGTTTTTTTTTTTTTTTTTTTAACAATTTAATTAACATCACTACGGACATAAGGTCTGTACCTTTTTTTAAAATAATCTTTTTCTTTTTATATATAAATTCCTTATTTGATTACAATATTAGAGCTTAAAACTAAGTTTATTAAATATACCATAAGAGAGTCCAGTTTTCTTAGTTATTAAATGTAACTTACATCTATTACAAAGTATTACTATGACTATCTTTTACACATTTCTTAACATTAATTAATATTATATTTATTTTAATATATTTTATATATATTCAAATTCAAATTCAAATAGCCTTTATTAACAAACATTATTTTACAGTAAAAAATAGACATCGGTAAATTTGTTCCGGTCGTTTGTCTTGCTATTCAGCATAGGCCTCCCCCAGACCCCTCCATAGCTCACGATCATGCGCTTTTCTCGTCCACGTCGCGCCTGCTGTCGCTTTCAGGTCATCCTCCCATCTACGCGCTGGTCTTCCTCTTTTTCGTTGACCTTCCCTTGGGTACCATTCTATCACGTCTTTGGCCCATTTATCTATTTTATTCCTAATTGTGTGACCGGCCCACTTCCACTTCAGATGCTTTATCACGCGCGATACATCTGTGGCGTTAGTTTTTTTTCTTATAAGTTTGATTTTCACCTTATCCTTTTTTTTGAGTTTTAGTATACTCCGTTCCATATTGCGCTGACATATTTGCAATTTAGATAAGTTTTCCTTTGTTAGGGGCCATGTTTGGCAGCCGTACGTCATTACAGGAAGAATACAGGAGTTGTAAACTTTGCTTTTTAATGTAAGTGGGATATTAGGATTTTTTAATATTTCTTTTAAGGACCAATATCTTTTCCAAGATGCGTTAATTCTATTTTGTATTTCTTTTGACGTAAGTTGTGTTGGGGAAATTATTTGGCCAAGGTATGTGTACTCTTCCACATATTCTATATTGTTGTTATTTATCGAAATCGGTACCTTAAGACTGTTACTCATAAGTTTAGTTTTTGAAGTATTCATTTGGAGCCCTACCTCGTTACTCTTTCTAACTAGCTGTGTTAGCATAACCTGTAGTTGTGATGGGTTATTGGTAATTAGTATAAGATCATCGGCAAATCTTAGATGGCATAATTTTGTTCCATTTATATTAATCCCATATCCGCTCCAGTCTAAGTTTCTAAAGACTAATTCAAGAGTGGCGGAGAAAAGTTTAGGAGATAATGGATCGCCTTGTCTAACACCCCTCATTATTTCGAATTGATCACCTAGTCTCTCTGTTTTTACTCTAGCAGTCATGTTAGTATAAATATTTTTGATGATTCTAATATACTTTTTATTTACTCCCTGCTTTAATAGTGCTTCCCAGATACTTAAATGTTTTAGAGAATCAAACGCCTTGTTATAGTCCACGAACGCTATATAGTATGTAAGTTGATATTCTCTGTATTTTTCTATAACTTGTTTTATTGTAAATATGTGATCGACCGTTGAGAAACCGCTGCGAAAACCTGCTTGTTCCTTTGGTTGGTTCTCATCTAGTACATTTGTGATTCGGTCAAGCACGATCTTCGCAAAAACTTTGTACAAATTGGATATCAAACTTATTGGGCGATAGTTAAGTATGTCGTCTCTATTCCCTTTCTTGTTGACCACTGAGTTGGTATTTGTTCCTTTGCTAGAATTTCATTAAACAAATCTTTTAGAGTATTTAGCATGATGTTTTGCGTACCTTTTAATATTTCATTGGATATTCTGTCTTCTCCGGGTGATTTTCCGTTTTTTAGTGATCGTATAGCCTTACATATTTCTTCATTAATGATAGGTGGGACATTTTCTTCTTCATCCGGGTGGTATTCAAGTTTACTTAGCGAAAGTGTATTATTAGTCTCTTCGCTGTACAATGTTCTGTAAAAATTTGTTGCTAAGTCTAGTATATCAGTTCGTTTTGATTTATGCTTCTTCCGTACATGGCAATGTAATTTTAAAATCCAGTCAGTTTTTTCTTGTAACTCTCTCCAAGCTTTTCTCACTCCTCCGGTGTCTTTTATATGAAACATTATTTTTTCTGTTCTGGTTTCTTGTATATTTTTTCTTATACTTTGCTGGATTTCCTTACTAATATTAGCTATTTCTTTTCTGTCTTTTGGTACTTGTTCTTGTAGTATTTTGTGTCTAATTATTAGTTCCCTTGCCTTTGAGCCTATTTTGTCTCTTTCCCTATTTGTATTAGTTTTTGTTATTTGGCTTTCCGTTTTTTGTAGCAGATTTTCTATGAAGGTATACTTTCCTTGAATGTTTTCTGATTCGCTCATATTGCTCAGTGATTCTTGAATAAAATTCAAACTTTTTTCTGGTAGCGGTAAGTGAATTTGTTTCTGTGTATTTTTTATGTTTTTTCTTAAGTTTTTAGGTTGTGTTCCTTGGATCTTTCCACGGACCATTCGATGATCGGTGTTAAAATTCAGCTGTTTTATGACATTGACGTCCATAAAAAAATTGGGTTTATTAGTTATTATATAGTCTAATTCATTTTTCACTTGGCCATTTGGAGAGATCCAAGTCCATCTGTTATGTGTGTTTTTCTTGTAGAAACTGTTCATAACGTATAAATTATGTTCATGAATAAAATCTACCAGCATTTGACCGTTTTGGTTGCGTTTTCCCGTAGTATATGGTCCCAAGTATTTCCTTTCGCTATTTGTCCTGTTGCCTATTTGACAATTAAAATCTCCCATCAATATTATTGTTTTGCGTAAACTTTCCATCACATGTCTCAGTTGGTTGTAGAAGGTGTCTTTTATTTCTTCTTGGGATGTTTCTGTAGGTGCGTAGACTTGGACTATTGATATTGGCTGTTGATAACCTGGTAAGCTAATGTTCAGGACTGCTATCCTGTCCGATACTCCAATGAGTTCATTTATCATGGGTTTGAGATGTGCTTTTATTAAAAAGCCCACTCCGTATTGACCTGGTGTTTCATTTTTATAGTAGAATAAATAATCACCACGATCTTCTATTTTTTCTTCTGAACGTCGGATTTCACATAAGCCCACAATGTCCCATTTTATTGATTCAAGTGCTTGTTCAAGTTCGTATAATGTTTCTGTTGATTTTAATGTTCTCGTATTCAGGGTTGCAATGTGTATTGGTAGGTTTTGGTTTATAAAGTTTGGGGGGTTTTGGTCAGTAGCCCCACGGTGACCAGCCGGATTGGGGATTTTTGTGTTAGGTATTGGTTGTTTGTTTATCTTTTGCGTTTTTCCTCGTTTACCGATGTCTATTAATTCCTATGCCTTATGTGTTGTCTTTTCAGTTAAAGAGTGGGACCTAGATCTCAAGTAAGCAAACGGATCAGTTTTTTGAAGTTTGGCTGGGGCTATGATAGGTTTTGCAGAGCCCTGTTGAGTAGTCCCTTTGGGTGAGACTGAGTTGTCTCGTTTTCTTTTGTCTTTCTGTTTGACTATCAGTTTATTATTTTTTATGTATGCGTCATTGCCCTTTTCCCTTTCCTTTTCGACTTGTTGCTGTAGATCTTTGCGCATCAAGAGTGTTTCCTTGGAAAAGTCTTCAGTTATATATGTATTTGTCGGCATTTTATTTTTACACTTCATTATTTCGATTTTCTTATTGAGGGTAGTTAACGATATTAAAACTGGTCTTATTTTCCCTGCATTCGTTTTGCCAAGTCTATGCATTAAGTTGATATTATGTGGTTCGACTTGTATTCCTAGCGTTGAAAATATATTGAAAATGACTTTGGAGAGATCTGCATAATTATTTTCAGTTTCTTTAATACCGTGGAATATTATATTGTTCTTTCTATGTTCGTTTTCCAAGAAGTTGATTTTTTTATTCAGCACTTGCAATTCGATTTTTAGATTCTTATTTTCTTCAATTATTGGTTTTACTTTTTCATCGATTATCAGCATGACTTTTTCAGAAACCGAGTTAGTAATAGCAATAGTTTGCTTTTCAAATTCTTGCTTCATTAAATTTATCAGCAACGATGACATTTCCGAAGTTAGCGCATCAGCCATAGTTATTAGCAAAAACTAAACGTCGTAAGATGCGTGGAACGAAACGTGTTTCCGTTAAGTTGGTACGCTTGCGTTGACTTAACGCTCACTTCACGTTTGTTTACAATTTCTATGATGACTGTCACTTTATATCGTGAACACTTACTTGGAATTTATGTTTTTGGAATGTCTTTCTTGCTGTTTTTCTTGTAAAATGATATCTTTTCACTTATTATAGTAATCGTGATATTTTAAGATTGTGTTTGCTAGCGTATATTCAAACTTTTCGATATTAATACCGGGAGTGATGTGACAATACGTGTAGTAACTTAGAGCACCGGAAACGGAAATCAAACTTAAACTTACCTATTTAAATAATGGGAAATGAAGGCATTATCGCTATTGTAGAGGATATGACCGCTTCGTTTCTATCTTTAATGGCCATCTTTAAATTATATTCCATAATACCTTTAGTCGTTGCCCCAGTTGCATTTCTTATCAGCCTTTTAACCGCGTCGTCCTCACCACCACAGTAGTAGGAACAGTTGCTGGTGTGGCGCGTTATCGCAACGATTGCGTGTGAGACACTATCGTGAAGCTGTATTTTCTCTAGTGGTTAGACCCTGGGCCTCATGAATCGTCAGCACTTTTGAACCCATTTCTAAGCCGTATCCCTGACTCATCAAGTATTCCTTCTCCTCTTGAGTGAATGTGAGGTAGAGGGTGTCTTTTAAGTCTCGTGGAACGGGTGTTACCTTGATGTTTTCAATTCGGAGTGAGCGTACTGCCTCCTTGGATGAGTATATACCAGTATATATCGCTTGTAGGGCGTACGCAACATCCATGGGGCTTCTATGGGTGCACATTAGATCCTGAGTGATATTGGCCATTTGGTATGGAGCACGGTAGAAAATATCGAAAAGATTCTCTCGGTCAATATAGGGAAGTTGGTTTACATCACCGATCAATATTATTTCGTCTGCTTGGGTCATTCTAGCAGCCGTTACTATCGCACCAAAGTGGTTCATTAGGGCTTCATCCACAATCAGGTGTCTGTATGTTTCTGATTGTCTCATCCCATTAACCAACATTGATGCCATAGTGCGAATCCTACTTTTAACCAAACTCCCTATACGTACCGAAAGCTTCTCCCGAAGTTCATTTGCTGCTTCTGTTGTAGTAGTGATAATTGTGTCTCTATCTGTGTCGAAGAGTTTTATGATCCAGGTTGTTTTGCCACATCCGGGGACCCCGTTGATCCACTGTATCCTGGGTATATGCCATGCTGCCGATGACGTGGGGTTTAGAATACTGTCAAAAGTTTTTGCTTTCTCAAGCATTCTATCTTCCAACATCACCTGCGTACATTTAGCTATGACTACAATATGATCGTTAGTGGGTGTATTGAATTTAAGGTTGCCCGTTCGTCTGGTTTCCTCTTCATTCAATTCCACAAAACCAACTGCAGCATTGTAAGCCGCCATGTATTTATCTTTCTTGGTACCTCTGATGGTTTGGGCTGTATAATTGTTATATATGGCAGCTTCTGCCTCTTTTAGCTTTATATCCAAGATTGAAAATCCGCCTTGAAAGGCACGCATTATTTCCTCACAAGTTCTAAGCTTCACTTGTTTGGTAGCCTTTAAAACTGCGAGAAATTCGAGGAATGCGTTTCTGTAGTGGTCTTGGAGCCCCGAGATAGGTATTAAGATAGGTGGGCTCACCTGGTTCATTGACGCTCTAGTGGACCTGGACCGAGCGGGGACAGAAGGATTCTTGGCACAAGTCCTTGTGAATTTCTCTACAGACGCAGCCAGCCTGTCCTCTGGTGAAATTTTCTTCTTTCGTAGCACATTTCCTATAGCTGACATAATGGCGCTGCACGCTGATTTCGCGGTGGAAGGCTGTAAATGTACTATTTCTTTAAGTTTGACCTGATCCTCTGCGACCTTACGCTGAAGCCGCTCTGAGTTTCTGTGGCCGTGGGAGTTGTTTGTAGTTGTTCCGCTGGAATTTCTGAGTTCTTGAGTTTAAGATAACTAAGATCTTCGCCTCTGTTCTCATAAACTAATACCTCATGCTGTTCTGAGGCTTTTATACATCCCAGTCGGTCTGCTACTTCACCTTTGTTGTAGTCGACCACCATAGCGTCTATACTAATCACACGTACGCCATATCCCACGATTTTGCCCATTTCCGTAAGCATCTCGCGAGCCCGCTGGAATGGCGTTCGTGTATCACTGTCGAGTAGTATGATAGACTTATTCTTTGATAGCACTACTCGGCAAGTAATATTTCCGACCGTCTTAATGGGGAGCGCGTCATACAGTTTGCGTCGTACTGCCGTTCTGTTTGTGCTCCCGTTCAATAGACCAGCAAGACCAGGTGAAACTGCAATAAACTTATTGTTTCTGGGCATACAAAAGCTTATACCCAACCTTTCAATGCTATCGTCCATAAATAGCACCACTCCCTTAGTTCTCAATCCCGTCTGACCTATTTCTGCCTGTAGCAGTAACGGGATCATGGCGTCTGTATTTCTGGCTTGATTTTTATGTATGCATGTGGAGGGCTTTAGGTCATCAGCGTGTATGTAGCTGCCAGACTGTAAAGGTCGCATTGAATTTGCGTAGAGAGCACGCGATTTTGTTGGATCCAAGGAACTGTTTCTAATAAAAGCTATGCGGAAAGCCCTTTCAGCGTAGCCGAGAAGTGCCTTCCTAGAGTATGGATCTGTCATTATAATTGGCAGTTCAACTTAGGACAGGCACTTCTCGATCTTTGCTTCAAGTTGAAAGCGGTCAGCAGCGAATCTCGGACATTCCAGTAGTATATGCCATACTGATTCCACTATATTGCTATCGCGTTCGCACCCCGGGGAATCTTTTAGCTTAAATCTATGCAAGTATCCTGCTATTCCACCATGTTCTGTTAGCATTTGAACTTGTAATGGAGTAAGCTTCGTTGTCCTTATTATTTTATAGGCTACTTCTATATCTGGGAAGAATTTTTTGGTGACTGAACCTGTCTGTGATGTTTCATATCTGCCTTGCCATATGCTGACAGACTCCTCCCTTATCGCTCTTTTAATATACGACAGGGGTATTTTATCATAGTCTTGGGCAGTGTTCGTGAATGCTGCGTTTTTGGCCAGTGCATCGGCACGCTCATTCCCTGCAGTACCCACGTGTGCTCGTAGCCAAAAAAGTCTAAGTTCTCTCCCATGTGCCCTAATTTTTCGAATGTTCTCCTTAACTTCCATAAGTAGAGGATGGCTAGAAGTTGGGTTCTTTAGGAGTTCTAATGATGACCTAGAGTCACTAAAGATGTTGACTATTAGTTCATCACTATCTGCCACAATTTGAGTAGCCCTGAATAGGGCATAAAGCTCCGACTGAAAAACTGGTTGTGGGTTCGATTACCACTCGAGGAGTGGAAATTATATTTCCATTTTCTTCGCTCTGGTGTCGAGGTAAAGCGCGGCGTTAAGTTCCGCCACTTAACACGCAAGCCTCCGAATTCGGCGGAAAGTGGGGAACGGAGTGTCTTAACACTAGGTTCCCTCTGCCTACCCTGCTGTGTGCGGGATATAGCGTGAAGCTATTTTTATTTATTCATAATAAAAAAATAGCTTTTAAATCATAATAAAATGATAACATGGCCGGTGAAATTTGAGTGCCACGTGATGACAACGACAGTCGTGTTTACGACGCGGGCTGTTATTAACAGCGTAATTAAAATATTTGTATTAATATATGTATGTTATTAAACATATTAATGCCTTCTACTTTGTCTGTATTTTTTATAAAATTTTATATATTTTCTGCATTTTTTTACGCATTTTACGCATAGTGCAAGGTCAAAGTCAAAGTCAAATAATTTTATTCAAAATAAGAAGTTACAAGATTCATTTTTTGAACGTCAAACAGTTTTCACCCGGTTCACTAAATTTAATGCCTCAGACCTGAGAAGAGCCGGCGCAAGAAACTCAGCGGGACTTCCTTTTTTTTAAAGTAATTGTTATATACAGATTTATTGCTGACAGTAATACTTTTGATATAGCCTGGAGCGAGTTACGTTACGCATATTTTACGCACAGTTTGACGCCTTTTCTCGCATACCGGAATCTGAGAGAGCCGAGTGACAAGATGGAGTGTCTCTCACAGTGATTCTTCACTTTCTATCCAAATCCAAGATATTTATCTTATGTACCCTAACGGAGAAATGAAAATAATTATTTTAGTGGCAAAACTCTACGCTGCGCATTGTCTTAGCAGGGCAGGGATATAATAATTTATATATAATTATTGCCCCGAGTGGGAACCGAGTCTGTTATGCATTTAGTTCCACCACTCAAGGCACCGTCTGCAAAAGTGTCTGGAAAGTGGAGAACGGAGTATATTAGCACTAGATGTGACGAAAATATCTACCTATCAACATATATGAATGTAGGTATATTTTTTTTAGTTTCACGCTGTATCCCACACACAGCAGGGTAGGCAGAGGGAACCTAGTGTTAAGACACTCCGTTCCCCACTTTACGCCGAATTCGGAGGCATTGCCTGTTAAGTGGCGGAACTTAACGCCGCGCTTTCCCTCGATACCAGAGCAAAGAAAACGGAAATATTAAATATTTCCACTCTTCGAGTGAATATAGAACCCACACCCAGTCGTTTACAGTCACACGCTAGTGCCACTGGGCCACGACTGGCCACTTAACTTGGATGTAGGTATATATAAACGCCTTTTCCCTTTCTCCCACATATCAGGACAGTGAGAGAGAACATAGTGTGAAAACATGTCCTCTACTATCCGCCCGAAATCTTGACATTGCGTGTTGAGAAGTTACCACGCTCTAGAAGTATCAGATTGGAGAAATTAAAATAATTTAATTATAATCATTCCCCCGAGTAAGAGTTGTATCCACAACCAGTCGCGGTTACAGTCAGTCGCTTCCACTGTGCCACGATAGCGTCTTAGCTGCGTACTTTTTCCCGCACAGCTGGAGAGGGTAATCATTGAGGACCTAGTGTCAAGACACTCCGTCCTCCACTTTCCACCCGTAACCGAGTCATTGCGTGTCGGATTGTGAATTTCAATGTCGCTCTTTGTCTTAAGTACCAGAGCGGAGTAATGAAAATGATTTAAATATATTTATTCTCTCAATAAGAATTGAATCCACAACTAATTGCGTTTACAGTCAGTCGCTTCTACTGTGCCACGATAGCGTCATAGCTTCACTCTTTTTCCCACATAGCCGGAGACGTTAGTCAGTGACCTAGCGTTATGACACTCCATACTCCACATCCAATCAAGACATTGTGTATTGATTGGCAGAACTCAACGCCGTACTAGGTTGATACCTATGTTTTTTTTCTACAGCTTCACGCTGTATCCCGCACACAGCAGGGTAGGTAGAGGGAACGTAGTGTTAAGACACTCCATTCCTCACCTTTCGCCCAATTCAGATGCTTTGCGTGTTAAGTGTCGGAACTTAACGCCGCGCTTTGCCTCGACACCAGAGCAAAGAAAATGGAAATATTAAATATCTCCACTCCTCGATTGGGAATCGAACCCACAACTGGTCGTTTACAGTAGCATGTTCATGCCTCAGCACCAACACTGGCCTCCAAAAAATAATTACCTATGAAAATAATTAAATATAATCATTCTCCCCAATAAAAATCAAACCCACAACCAATCCCATTTACAATGAAACGCTTCCACTGAACCACAACAGCGTTTCCTATACTAAATATATGAAGAAATAACCAAAAGTCAATGACATTGTACACCGACATTGCTACCAATCAATTACATATAAAAACTACTGAATCACGGTGAGCCGGAGATTCGCAAATAATTGATGTCTAACCCAGACTTAGTCTGTTGCAGATGGAAATAAATAGCTGCTTGTTTTGCTTTTTACTAGATAAGTAGACAGAGAGAGGAGATTTGGAACACTCCGTTCTCTTTTTTTTAGGAGAGAATTATAATATGTGTCTTGGTGTCTTGTCGTGTCGTGTCGTGTCTTGGTTGTGTATTCAATTCTTGCTCGGGGCAAT
The DNA here is from genome assembly GCA_019049465.1 of Dryas iulia moderata. Taxonomy (NCBI): domain Eukaryota; kingdom Metazoa; phylum Arthropoda; class Insecta; order Lepidoptera; family Nymphalidae; genus Dryas; species Dryas iulia. The sequence goes on from CM032434.1 coordinate 11,041,173, forward strand.
GATTATTGCCCCAACAATTGCCCTTACTGGTCAAAAGTGTGTTTCGTTGTGGTTTAACTCTTCCTGGGCTATTTGTAGTAGACCTCTGAAATTTGGCACAGTGAGGGATATCGAGCACAGTGTCTTGTGTGCTGTGAAGTTTTTTGGTGACAATTGTTATTGTAGTTTTTGAATAAATGGTAATTAAATGGTCAAAAAGTGCCCATAGACTTAGGCTGTGGAACGTTAAGTTAGTGTTAAGTGTTTGCTTTTCAAACGTTTTTTAACATGTAATAACATTAAATATGTACTTCGCTCAGCTCTTCCCGCCATGCAGAGCAAAGAGGCGGTTCCTAGTATAAATTATTTTTATTTCTTCGTCTCGGTAATCAAGGCAAAGGGCGTTTGGTTCCGCCAATATCTCAATTTCAGGTGTATCAGTGGAAAACAGAGTGTCTGAACACTAGGTTCTCTCTAGCTGCCACGCTATGCGGGAAAAAGCATGGTAAGTATATCATATCAGTTGATTAGTTAGTTTAACGTTGGAATATTATTGGTCTTAGAATAATGGTTTTGGGTACATGTATAAAGCTGAAAAATCAAAAAAATTAAGACTTATTTACATGTTTCTAGCTGAGGATTGAACCTTATACCATCGTGCAATTACTCAATAACTTCATAACTCTGCCACAGTATATGAGTTATTTTTTTTAATGTACTATCGATTCAAGTATCGTATATAACTGGGCCACAATATGTTAATTAATGTTTTCATGTACTATCTTATAGTTTTTAACTATTAGTGTATAACATATAGTTTTTTAGCTTGACAATTTATATATATCAAGGAAAGTGCAAGGACAAGACAAGGCGCAGTGGCACAGACGTGTAACTTCAAACGGCTGGTAGTGGGTTCGATTCCCACTCGAGAAGTGGAAGTATTTAATATTATCTTCGATCTAGTGTCGAGGAAAAGCGCGGCGTTAAGTTCCGCCACTTAACACGCAAAGCCTCAGAATTCGGCGGAAAGTGGGGAACGGAGTGTCTTAACACTAGGTTCCCTCTGCCTACCCTGCTGTGTGAAGCTAAAAAAAAAGTTCTTCAGAAAATAAAAAAAAAACATATTTCAGAAAACGTATCAATTCGTCAACTTCCTAATTGAAATGTTAAAAGTATATAAATATTTCTCCAAGTGAAATTCAAACCTACAACCATCGCGCTTACAAACAATATACTACTGCACCACTTCGGCCTCATAACTTGAATAGTTTCAGACTAAAGTGGTACTAAGTCGCGTTTTGTAGCAACTTCTTTCAAAGTTGCGGTTATAACACAGTTTTTTCTTTATTTTCGTGATCTTAAAGCTATAGAATACAGCTAGTGGAAAATGTGGACAAAAGTCTAGGCTTTTAGGCAGCCTGGAGCCTAAAATAAATTCTAAGCATACGGTCAGTAAAGGACACATTTTTCTAAAACGCACTGGCGACCGAGTTAGTCTATAGCGGCTATAGTAAGGGTGTAAGGTGTTAGGGATGTACATACGTATACATGTTAGGCTTTTTGAAATTTTACGTTTTTGAAATATTTTAACCAGATTATTTTTTTTGGTAGTTGAAAGTTATATTCTGATTTTGAGTGGTGTTACACGCTGTATCTCTTGCGGGGTAGTCAGATAGAACGGAGCGCCAAACGCTACGGCCCCTGCATACTTCTTTCGCACCAGCCCTTCTCTGTTGGTGTGAGTAGTGGGGAGGGGGAAGGAGACGAGTACGGCGTTGGGGACGCAACCCGACACGCCATATCAGAGACGGCGGGAAGTGGAGGATGGAGCTACAAACAGCTACGTGGAATGTAAGAGGAGGGATGGAATAGAAGATGAATTAATTACTAGATGTGATGGATGATGGAGGATGTGATGATACAATATGTTGGATTTGATCTGAAAGTGGAGATGGTAGTGTTTTGACACCTGGTTTGTCTGTTGTTTAACTCCCATGTATAGTCAACAATTTATGTGGTTTTTGAAGATATTGAAATACCCCAAATATTTTAAAAAAACAGAATTATCAAAAATAGCTGGAAAATACAGACTCATTTGTAAACTTCTCTGCAAGTAACTCAAAAATACGAGTAATATAGTAACTTTCGTACCACGTAACTGCTCCGAATCTTTCCTTCAAGAAATTGAAATTATTTAACTATTTTTAAAATGTTATTCTCACACTTAGGACATGAAAAGTATATTTAAAAACGTTTAAAAAATGGAATGTAGCGGGATTCATGCATTTTTAATCCTTCAATATTTTCATACTTCAACAAAAACACACGGCTTAGCCGTCCAAACGTATGGATCACTTCCAAAAGCCACAGGTTCGAATCTGCTACGTTCAAATTGTAATACATTCCCAATTTTTTTTCCCGAATAGATATTACATTAAAACAAATAACCTTTAGAGTAACTTTCAACCAAAAAAATCCACTCATTTATAAGCTTAGATATTCCACCACTTTGAACGTCAAACTACTCCCACTAGCACACGAGTACATATGACCGCATTCACTTCAACCGTTTTTAATGTGCACATGAAATATTTTGGCGTTAATTCCTCTTGCTCTTGTGAATATGGAGCGCGGAACAGGTGTTCGTTAATAATGCATGGAGTCGAAAGGTCGTCAGGAAATACCAAAGGCAAGTGAACGAGGTGGGTTTAAAGATGGATATATCATGTTTGGTATTTTATGTGTTTGTTTTTGTATGTTAGCTTCAAGTTGCTTTGGGTTTGGGAGAAGAGGAGAGATGAGACACTGTGTTCTCTGCTTTTTTGTTTTGTGTCATGTCCCTCTGATGTTATCAGAGATCTATGTCATCTTATTATATTTCTCTGTTTTTTTAGCTTCACGCTGTATCTCGCACACAGCAGGGTAGGCAGAGGGAACCTAGTGTTAAGACACTCCGTTCCCTACTTTCCGCCGAATTCGGAGGCTTGCGTGTTAAGTGGCGGAACTTAACGCCGCGCTTTACCTCGACACCAGAGCGAAGAAAATGGAAATATAATTTCCACTCCTCGAGTGGGAATCGAACCCATAACCAGTCGTTTACAGTCACACGCTTGTGCCACTGGGCCACGACTGGCCACACTGGTGTCTGTCTGATCCTCAGAAAAAAACCGTGAAACTAAAAAAGTAAGTAGAAAGGAATTTTTTTACGAAAATTATTCATAGTAACATTAAAATTGCAAATGAAATTTGGCTTAGTTAAAGTTTATATATGGAGAAGTACAAAAAATGAATATTTTTAACAATAAATAGGAATATATTATATTCATAAAAAAAATATGAGGCCAGTCGTGGCTTGTGGCCACAAAACGTGACTGTAAAGTGACTGGTTGTGGGTTCGATTCCCACTCGAGGAGTGGGTATATAATACTTTTACTATCTTCGCTCTGGCAAGGCACGGTGTTAAGTTCGATCACTTAACACGCAATGCCTCCAGAATTCGGCGGAAAGTGGGGAGTGGAGTGTCTTATCACTAGGTTCCCTCTGCCTACCCTGCTGTGTACCGGATACAGCGCGAAGCTAAAAAATATTATAGTAATAAAATAAAAATTACATGTGATGTGATGATATACACTTTTGATAAAGTAGGACGCAGGTTGCTAGGCAACGTATATTTTACATGACAACGGGGTGAGTAAATAAATATTTCTATAAGTTGTACCCACAAACATTGTGTTACGGAACATACAAACTATAATATTATGATATATTTCAGCCCGTGGGGGGACGGGTTAAGAATACAATTCCCCCCTGCCGCTGGGTAGCGTCCCGTAAAAGGCGGGTAACCCAGTAGTTTGGTGGTAGGAGATTCATTCTCCGACTGGCTCGCGACCACTATCATGTCAAAGACGAACCGCCAAATATCTGATGATGTGTTCCGGTTCGATGGCATGTAAGCCAGCTCTCCCTATTCTCACCATTCCCATCCTTCCTCCTTCCTTTTGTCTTACATTCCCAAGGCTGGCAACGCATCCATAACTTTAATGTTGTGGATGTCTATGGGCGAAGGTAACCACTAAACACCAGGTGGGCCTTCTGCTCGTTTGCCTCCTTTATTCCATAAAAAAAATATATATTATGATGATGTCAGTTTGTTTATTATATACATAGAAAGATTATGTTTATAATCTATAATCTTTAATTTTTAAAATAGCTTAAATCCTTTAATTACAATTATGCTTTAGAAGTTTAAAATTCAAAATATATGACATTATAAATTAACCCTAAGAATAACTCCTAAATTGTTAAAAAAAAAAAAAAACAGTAGCAGTCGTGGGACTGCCGATAGAAGTGAAAACATAATTAAAATGAATAATGCTAAATTTTAAATACAAATATTCGTACAAATATTAAAAATGTTTAAAAATATAGTCGTTGTTTTCATTATTCATTTATCTGTATAAAAATATTAACATGTTTCATACTCACTTTTATACTGAAGTCAATGAATTTAAATTCAATAAATAAACAGTAATCCTTCAATTAAATAGTGCGCTAGTCTGGCTCTCCATAGCTATAGATATACTATTATCATGTCGCATGTCGGTGACGCGAACCGAGGATTTTACCCTCTACCAAAACGCTCAACGCGCCTAAACAAGTTTTCACTTCAAAAATCTTTTTTCACCGCTCACGACACCTTTTCAGACAGAAAGTGAAAAACGGAGTGTCTTGACACTACATTCTCCATGCCCATAGACGGAGACAAATGGACAAGACGGAGATTAAGCGCGGATCCACCGTAATGGACACTATGGATACGCCCGCATCCTAAATTGTTTTTTATGTCACATTTTTTCGTATCGATCCAAGTTCACTGACTTACGCTGGATTTCAGAATCACCGTGACACGTTAATAAAATTAAAAAAGAATATATATACTCTCACATATTAAAAATATCCCTTCATTTTATACAGCAATTAGCTGGATATTTACTTATTTTTTTTAGCTTCACGCCGTATCCCGCACACAGCAGGGCAGGCATAAGGAACTTAGTGTTAAGACACTCCGTTCCCCACTTTCCGCCGAATTCAGAGGCATTGCGTGTTAAGTGGTGGAATTTAACGCCCCGCTTTACCTCCGATACCAGAGCGAAGGAAAATGGAAATATTCAATATGTTCACTCTTCGAGGAGAATCGAACCGACAACCAGTCGTTTACAATCACACGTTCGTGCCACTGCGCCACGACTGACCCTATTTACTTACTTATTTAGTACTTACTGGATATAGACTTAGACGTCCACCAGATGTCTACCTTAATTTTATTTCCACTTATATACTTACAAATCAGTCCTTACTATGTGTATTCCACTTTATGTTAAGTCATATATATGTAAGTATTGCATAAGTAATAGGGTATTTGACGATAATAAAGTTCTTTAAACCTAACCTAAAAAAATAACGACGAATTTCTAAATTATAATTCTAGTTCATAATCCAACTCGCACTTGGCCAATTTTAAGGTTACTCTGCCCAGACCTATCTTGAGTACTAGTAGTGCGTCCACTACTGACAGAAAAATGGCTAAAAAAATACAAAAAACACAAAAAATATTTGAAAGCCAACCCTGACAAGTAATACGTCTAGAGTTCCCCAAAAGTGTGACCCCAGCAAATGGGCATCAAAGCCCCGTCGGGCTGCTGACGCCTGTAATGGACCACAAATCGCTTCGATATCGCGGTAACCCATCGCAACCTTATATTATATTACCAACAGATGGCGCTTTGAATAAATATGAGGGAAAGTGGTCAAATATGTTTTTTTTTAGCTTCACGCTGTATCCCGCACACAGCAGGGTAGGCAGAGGGAACCCAGTATTAAGATTCTCCGTTCCCCATGCACCGCCGAATTCGGAGGCTTGCGTGTTAAGTGGCGGAACTTAACGCCGCGCTTTTACCTCAACACCAGAACGGAGAAAATGAAAAGATTAAATATTTCCACTCCTCGAGTGGGAATCGAACCCACAACCAGTCGTTTACCGTCACACGCTTGTGCCACTGGGCCACGACTGGCCACAACAATATGTATATGTATATATGATATTTTTTAGCTTTACGCAGTATACGCTGAATTCGGAGGCAATGCGTGTTACGGAAAACAAAACGTGGCGGAACTTAACGCCGAGCTTTGCCTCGACTCTAGAGCGAAGGAAATGGAAATATTAAATATTTCCACTCCTCGAGTGGGAATCGAACCCACGACCAATCGCTTTACAGACACGCTCTGTGCCTTTTCGCCACGATTCTCATTATGTATGATTATATTATTATATATATATGATTTTTGATGTTATTGTATTTGGTTAGAGATATGAACGTGATGATCGAGATAGCTGTGGGTTTTGGTGCCTTACACAAATTGCGACATCTAGTTTTATTTGACACTTAGTTCTGCCATTAAAGACACTATGTCTCGATTTCTTTCGAAAAGTGGAGTGTCACAACACTAAGTTCTCTAAACCTACCTTAATAAGTGGGAAAAAGCGTAAATCTAAATAGAATAGTTAAGTAATTCTAAGCGATCGAAGCAAAATTGAAGGAATATGTACGTACGTACATGGTAAAATAATTCTATATCCAATTTTTTTTATTTTTTTTTGCAATGTATAATTAAATCGTCCCAGATGCAAAATAAATAAATTTGTTATATATGTTTAAAAACATCTCGATTGTATCTCATTATAAGTGAGCTGTAAGTTCTTATGAGAATAAATTCTTTAATTATAATTTAATTATTACCCGTGGGGGGATGGGTTAAGAATACAATTCCCCTCCGCAGCTGGGTAGCGTCCCGTAAAAGGCGGGTAACCCAGTAGCTTGGTGGTAGGTGACTCGTTTTCCGACTGGCTCGCGACCACTATCGTGTCAAAGACGAACCGCCAAATATCTGTTGATGTGTTCCGGTTCGATGGCATGTAAGCCAGCTCTCTCCCTATTCTCACCATTCCCATCTTATCTCCCTCCTTCCCTCCTTCACTCCCAAGGTCGGCAACGCAAATCTTTAAACCCACTTACCGGTGTAAGTCGGTAAGGAGTAACAACAGTAAACAATAAACATTTATACATCATAAATTTCCACGTGGAGATTAGTTAATCTCGCCGAGCTGGGACGTGACTCGGGGAACTCACGAAATAACGAATTAGCTTTCGTTAGTTCCATGCTTGTAAAGTACGCTGGATGTGTCTGGAATCGAACCTTGAACTTCTTTTTAATCTGTCACGTATCTGTTAATAGATGGTTATGAGATTCTTCTTTAATGTTATGAAATTCAATATTTTATTTCTCTTTTCATAAGTTTTATTTTGAACTTGCTATATCTGTTAGTGTGTGTCAAATATTGTAAGCTCAATTTGATTTTAATTATCTAGAAATTAAATAAATTCACTCACCAACAAAACTAGAGAGCAGTGTGTTTGGACACCAAGTTCTCTCTGATTTGCTAAGCGAAAAAAGCGTAAAGCTGCTTTTTAAATTTGACTTCGCAGTATCCAATTAAACATTAACCTCAAATAAAACTTTAGTTATGATGACAATGACGTTTATATATTATAATCTGTATTGTTGTTAATCCGAAATGGCCGCCGAAACAAGATGGCAGATTACACATGCTTTTGATACCAAATGAAAGAGCTTAAATTGTAGAATACAATACAATACAATACAATTACAAATATCTATTTTAAAAAATAATTTTGGAGTAAGTTAACGAAGCCATTATTGTCCATATATTTACTCGTAGTATATAAATTATAATAGCAAGAGTAGATAGGGGGCCAGTCGTCGCGCAGAGGCACAAAGTGTGACTGTAAAGCGACTGGTTGTAGGCTCGATTCCCACTCGAGGACTGGAAATATAAAACGTTTCCATTTCCTTCGCTCTGGTGTCGAGGCAAAGCGTTAAGGCCTTAACACACAATGGTCTCCAGAATTCAGAGGTGCGTGGGGAACGAAGTGTTTTAAACACTAGGTTTTCTCTGCCCACCCAGCAGTGTAGGTACATTTTAACAAGGTTTTCATTTCTTAGCAGTACTTTAGTCAGTTTCACGCTTTGTCCCTAACAGGATAGTCAGGGAGAACGGGGCGCCAAAGGCTAGTGTCCCTGCATATTTCTCTCGCCTAGTCAACTCACTGCAATTAAATTATAAATTTCGACTATACAAATCCTCAAGTTGATTGCACGTCCTTCCTCCAGTAACATAGACAGTGTTTCCTAGGTTATCTAAGTAAAAAAAACCCTTACTTCTTCCTTCCTTTGCGTCACATATATTTTTACCATATTCTCTCTCAACATCCCCTAACTTAAGCCCGTTCTTCTTCATTCTCACTACAACATTACCCCAATCGATATAACATAATCTAGATTTACGCTAAGATCTCAGAGCAACATATAGCAAGTAGTTCCTACATCCTGTATCATTATTTTAGCTTATTTCTAAGGTTAGTAGAATTAGCGAAGAAACAGATAGCGGGCGGTAAATCTTCTAGACGTCCTTAGACTTGAGATTAGGTCTAATCTTCAACTACGTGACTTTAAGAGACGGTGTGTTGTCCATGCAATTTATAGCGCTATATAGCTTATATTTATTTGTGACAAGAAAGTAAGAAATATATTTTTTTAGTTTCATATATTAAATAACTCTCTTAGAACTCTTTTGATCAATTTCTTGTGCTTGTTTGGTTCATAATTAGTACATGTTTTTGATGTAATTAGGGGCGCCTCCTGACCTTTGATTTCGGGTGCTGTTTCCCTTTAGAGCAAAGCGAGCACATCTTAATTAAGGACTATGGGAAAATATATTTTAAACGATTATTCCTCATCGTTATGGAAGTTTTAAAAAAATAATAATTGTTGCGCACACACAGAGAATGTAAAAGTCTTTTTTTATATTTTTAGAAAAGATTATATAAAGGCCATCTTGGCCAGTGAGAGAGTGTCTGTTAGTAACCGCGGCTAGTAAAGGTGAAACTCGTAATTATATTTATTTCTCTTGTTAACAAGACAAAGTGCAGCATTGAAATCCGCCACTGAACTTAAATACAGACAGACACTGAACTTAAATACAGACAGAAAGTGGAGAACGGAGTGTTTTAACCTTAAATACTCTTATACTACCATGCTATGCGAAGCTATAATAAACATATATCCATGGACTTTTAGTGGAAAATGTCCTAAAACAGTGTGCGACGTTACAAATAGGTTTAAAATGTAATTAACTGCATTCTAGTCACATGTCCAAGTTCAAAATAAAGTTTAAACAATAAATAATGTACTTGAATTAGACAGTATAGTATGTATATTGTATTTATATTTTGAAATTCAATAATAATAAAAAATCTATATTTTTTAGACGTGGCGCAGTGGCATGAACGTGTGACTGTAAACGACTGGTTGTGGGTTCGATTCCCACTCGAGGAGTAGAAATATTTAATATTTCCATTTTCTTCGCTCTGGTGCCGAGGTAAAGCGCGGCGTTAAGTTCCGCCACTTAACACGCAATGCCTCCGAATTCGGCGGAAAGTGGGGAACGGAGTGTCTTAACACTAGGTTCCCTCTGCCTACCCTGCTGTGTACGGGATACAGCGTGAGGCTATAAAAAACATAAAAAAAAATATTTTTTATTATATTTCCATCCATTTTTCTCATGGAGTGACAAGACACTGCGTTTACAATGCGCTCAAAAACATACTTTTAAATATATTCATTCCTCCGAGCGGGAATCGAACCCACAATCACTGAGCCTACAGGTCCACTGCGCCATGTTGACGTCAAATATAATTTTATTAATCTTAATATATTTGTACATTTTTCACAGAAAATATATAGTGATACAACACTTTGTTCTCTATTTTTGCTTTTTCAAAAATAATGATGCCACAAGTTGCACAATTAAGTTGAACTACACATACAACTGGTTGTGGGTTCACATCCCACTCAAAGCATTTTCCACTTGACGTTTTTTCTCGCTTAGCATTTAGGCAGTAAGAACTTTTTTTTTTTTTTTTTTTTTTTTTTTTTTTTTTTTTTTTTTTTCGTCAGGAAATCCGTTACGGATACCAGTCCGAGTGGGGACCCGGGACGTGGTTATGTGGGACTCCGGTGAGGCAAGATGGTAACGCCGCCGTTACCCACTAAAACCTGACGGTGCTCCTTCTCGACCGCCACTAGCCGGGCCACGGGGACCGAATCAATCGTCCGAGGACACCGGCGGCGGGAGCCTGCAAGGCACGTCGCGGAGTCAAGGGTGGTGTAGGTCACCCTCGACGGCCTGCTCGGAGTAGCGCACGGGAGCAACCGCGCGCGCCTACTCGGGCCAGGTGAGTAGGCGGTCAGCGTGGGGCTAGCTGACCGCCCTCTGGCCGGTTAGGGCGGAAGGCGACGATCATGTGCCGCCCTCCGGCGACCCGGTCGTTGGCGGCGGATGGCGAGGTTGGAGAAGATCTCCCTCGCCCGTTCCGCCGCCTCCTTCTCGAGCACCACCGCCTCGCAGAAGGCTACGACCGCGTCCCACGACCTCTCACTCTCCACCATGGCCTTCACCACGGCCGGAAGGGAGAGGTCGTCCCCAATGACGCCGCGCAGAGCGCGGCGTTGAGACGCCCAGGCTGAGCACACCTCCAGCGTGTGCTGGGCCGTCTCCTCGAGACAGTCGTCACAGTGGTGGCAGCGAGCGTCGGGCTCCCTCCCAGCGATCCGACACAGGTACTTCCCGAAACAACCATGCCCCGAGAGAACCTGTGTGGTGCGGAAAGTTAGGACGCCGTGACGCCTCGCTAACCACCGGCGGAAGACAGGACGAACTGCCTCGATCGTCAACCGGCCGGCGGATGGAGTTGCCAGCCGGGACTCCCACACTTCGTATGCGGCTTCCCGCGCCTCCTCGCGTAGTGCTGACTCTGCCGGGCCCCCGGAGCCCAGGCCTTGGCGCCGGAAATAGACCGACGCTAGGACAACGGCTTCCAGGTCCCTCGGCAGGACTCCTGCCAACACACACGCCGCCTCACCGGAGATGGTCCTGTACCCCCGTATCACCCTGATGGCCATCACCCTCTGCGCCCTTCGCAGCAGGGGGACGTTGCGCCTGTTCAGGGCGTCCGCCCATACGGGAGCACCGTACAGCGCCATAGAGCGGACCACTCCGGTGTACAGCCGACGACTCGACGCGCACGGCCCACCCACGTTGGGCAAAAGTCGCGCCAGAGCCGCCGCTGTCTTCAGCAGCTTCGGGACCAAGGCTGTAAAGTGGTCCCGAAAGCTCCATCGGTTGTCCAAGACAAGCCCGAGGTACTTCATGCTCCTCTTCACGTCGATCTGCACACCGCCGACGACGATGTGGGCATCCGGTGGTGCGGCCCTCCTCGGAGCATTGAAGTAAATTGCCTCAGACTTGTCTAAGGCAACCTCCAAACCCAGCCGTTGAATCCGCCCGACGACCTGGGCAACTCCCACCGTCGCGAGCACAGCGGCCTCGCTATAGGTCCTCTGCTGCGCCAACACCAGCGTATCGTCGGCGTAACAGAGGACCTCCACCCCGTTTAGGGTGTTGCCCCGCAGCACCCAGTCATAACCGATGTTCCACAGGAGCGGACCTAGCACCGATCCCTGTGGAACACCGCATGACACCTTCCAGGAGCCCCAGCCAGCACTCCCTGGAAAGGTCACAGACCTCTCGGAGAGGTAAGACCCGATGACGCGTCGCAGGTATGGAGGCACACGGTGGTATGATAGTGCCTCCTCAATGCAGGGCCAGGGGATAGAGTTAAAAGCGTTAGCGATGTCTAAAGACACCGCTAAAACTCCGTCGCCCTGGGCCACTGCTTCCTGCGTATGGGTATTCACCTGCAGCATGGCATCCACCGTAGAACGTCCACTACGGAAACCATACTGACGGTCCGAGAGATCTGGACCTGTCTGCTCGAGGTGCTGGATCAGCCTCGCTGCCACCACTCGCTCGAATAGCTTGGCGATCTCACTTAAAAGCACTATCGGCCGATACGCCGAAGCCGAGCCTGCCGGGCGCCCCCCCTTCTTAATGAGGACTAGTCTGACTGTCTTCCACCGCTGTGGAATTATGGCTTGAGCCAGACAGGCAGTAAATAGCCCTCGCACTCTAGGCCCCAGGATATCATGGGCCAGAGCGATCACACGCCCGGGGATGCCATCGAGCCCCGGGGCGGTGTTCACGCGCTTGGATCGCCTCACCCGCTGCTTCGAGCTCCTCCTCCAGCACCTCTGGTACGACGCTCTCAATTTCCTCCTCATCACGCGCTGCAGAGCGGGCCATTGGCGGAGGTGTAAAGTTGGCCCGCTGCGGGAATAGTGACGACAACACTCCTTGGAGAATGTCCGGTTGGAGCGTCTGTGTCAACGGGGGAGCCCAAGACCGGAGCTTCCCCCGTACCATCCGGTACGGTGTCCCATACGGATCTTGGTCTATTCCCGTGATGAGTCGGTCGTTCGATTCACTTTTCGCACGACCGATTTCCTCCTGCAGCCGCGTCCTCGCCTCGACGTACGCGAGGTACAACCGGTCCTCCTCCTCCTCCTGCCGGTGTACCCGCCGCCTACGATAGTGCGTGTACTGGCGTCTCGCCTCAATGCAAGATATGCGCAATTGAGCGATTTCGCCCGACCACCAGTACACGTGTCGCCGCTGAGGGCGACGCCCGGAACGGGGCATTGACGCGTCACAGATACGCGTCATTGCCCTCTGCACCCAGACGGCAGCGTCTTCCACAGACGCCAAGCTCTGGGGCAGCCAGGCCTGCACTATCGCAGCCTCCTTCAACAACTCCTTGTCGAGACACCTCAGTTGCCACCGCGGTCCACCCCCACGCGAGGTTGGACAGGGAGTCGACTGCATCGCTGGATGTGAGGAGATCTCGAATTGGATGTAAAGATGGTCCGAGAGAGTCTCCACATCATCCAGCACTCGCCAACCCCCAACACGACGCGCTAGGGCCGGACTCGCGAACGTAACGTCCACGATGGACCCGCCCAGCCTTCGCACGCATGTATTCGTCGTCCCCCGATTGAGGACGGACAAACCGGAGGCAACTACCCACTCCGAGAGCGCCGTACCACGTACAGTCGTCGTCGTGGAGCCCCATACGCTCGATTTCGCGTTGAGGTCCCCCGCGATAAGCACCTCCGCTGGACGGTGTCGGTCCACCATTTCCCCCAAGTGGATTAGGTACTCTTCAAACTCCGCAAGAGTCTTATAAGTAGACACCGCTCACAACTAAGTCGACGACAAGCGCTGCGACGCATCCGGTACCCTTCTCGGCTCGTGAAAAGGGATGGGAGCCCGCTGCTACCTGGGTGGTAATAGCCACCACCCCGGTGTTGTCTGCGACCCAGTTGTCTCTTGCGGGGACACTGTAGGGCTCCGCAACAACCGCCACGTTAATGGACCACTGCACCAGACTCTGAACAAATAAGTCCTGAGCCCTGGCACAGTGGTTCAGATTTCCCTGCAACACACGGAATGCCATCACTAAATCTCCATGTGTTGCACCTCCTCTTGCCTGGCTGGGGCTTCTGAGCTGACTGGTCTTGCCTGTTTCGCCCGAACCTTCCTACCACCTCTCTTCCTTTCCGTGGCGCTGATTTTTACACAGGCGGAACCCCCTGTTTTATGGTCAGCAGGCCTCCGTGCCGCCTGGCAGACCGGGCAATGTGGTTCAGCCAAACACGTACTCAGGCAGTAAGAACCTTGCATCAAGACATTACGTGTTGAGTAGCGGAACTTAACGCCGCGTTTTGCCTTAATACAGAGTATAAATAATTTAAATATATTAATTTTAATTTAAGCATAATTACAAATATTTAATATTTCCATTTTCTTCGCTCTGGTGTCGAGGTAAAGCGCGGCGTTAAATTCCGCCACTTAGCACGCAATGCCTCCGATTTCGGCGGAAAGTGGGTAACGGAGTGTCTTAACACTAGGTTCCCTCTGCCTACCCTGCTGTGTGCGGGATATATCGTGAAGCTATAATTACATGAGAAAAAATCGAATTCACAACCAAGAAAGCTTACACTTACATCCTTTTCACCTGCGCCATGATAGCTTTACCTTAATTTCACGATTTGTATATACTACATGCATAAGATGAGAAAGAGTCTGACTGTAAATGCAATTGGTTGTGGGTTCGATTCCCACTCGTCGGAATGATATTCCCCCGTTCCCCATTTTCCGCCTTTTTTTGGAGACATTGCGTGTTAAGTGACGGAATTTAACGCCGCGCTTTGCCTCGATACCAGAGCGAAGAAAATGGAAATATAAAATATTTCCATTCCTCGAGTGGGAATCGAACCCACAACTTACAGTCACATATTTATGCCACTGCGCCACGACTGGCCACATGAAATGAGGAATGGAGTGTCATAACACTAGGTTCCCTCTACCTACCCTGCTGTATCCAGGATACAGTTTGTATATTTGGATAGTGAAGTTAAAAAAAACGAATTACATTTAAATTAATTTCAACGCCCAAATAACACATCTAATGTCTCTTATTCAGGCGAAAAGTGAAAACCGGAGAGTCTAAACACTAAATTCTTTTACTTAAGAAAATCCATATGTATGTATATGCATCAAAATAAAATGCATCCATCGAATACAATCAACTCGGAGCCAGAACGACGCGTTAACATCTAACTGCTAATTGGAGTTCCGCGGGAAAGTGTTATTGCTCAGTCTTACACTTTTATGTTTATTTTCACTGGGTATCTAGAGTTCCGTAACACTTGGCAGTGGTTTTGTTGATGCGTTTTTCTTTAAATTGGAATATAATATTGTTTAGAAATGTTTTTTATATATAAAGTTATATATATATAGAGATGATGGTAATTATGAAGTTGTAGAAAATTAAAAAACTGCAAAGTAGTTTAAAGTTATTTTCTCGCTCTTTTAATATTTTTAAGCAATAAAGTAGAATGTAAAATATATTTTTAGAAAAGGTATAAAAACACAGCTAAATTCGAACCCGTGCCTCCTAAATACTTCCTATAGTGATTACACCAAAAGTAAGAGATTTCCAATCTTACAATTATAAATTATAAATTAACACTGTAATAGAAGCTATCGTGGCGCCGTGGAACAGCGCTGGTTGTGGATTCGATTCCTACTCGAGGGAATGATTATATTGAAATAATCATCATTTTTCCGTTCTGGTAAAACACACTTAACAATCAAGGTCTCAATGTCAGGGGGTAAATGGAGAACGGAGTGTCTTGACACTAGGTTCTCTCTTATACCTTGTTATACGTGAAATATTTATATAAAATATATAAAAGTTATCTAAGAAACATAAGTTCTTAATCAATTTTATATTTTTTTACGGTATATCTCTAAGTGCATATAATTAATTTTAAGAATAAATTCGATGGTAAGTCACAACTGTAATTTTTTTTTAGCTTCACGCTGTCTTCCGCACACAGCAGAGTAGGCAGAGGGAACCTAGTGTTAAGACACTCCGTTCCCCACTTTCCGCCGAATTCGGAGGCTTGCGTGTTAAGTGGCGGAACTTAACGCCGCGCTTTACCTCGACACCAGAGCGAAGAAAATGGAAATATCATTTCCACTCCTCGAGTGGGAATCGAACCCACAACCAGTCGTTTACGGTCACACGCTTGTGCCACTGCGCTTCGACTGGCCACAATATTATTTTAATGCATATTTAGTGCATTGTTGTGATAAATATTGGCCATTCAGCTTTCTTTTTTTTTTAATAGCTTCACGCTATATCCCGCACACAGCAGGGTAGGCAGAGGGAACCTAGTGTTAAGACACTCCGTTCCCCACTTTCCGCCGAATTCGGAGGCTTGCGTGTTAAGTGGCGGAACTTAACGCCGCGCTTTACCTCGACACCAGAGCGAAGAAAATGGAAATATAATTTCCACTCCTCGAGTGGGAATCGAACCCACAACCAGTCGTTTACAGTCACACTCTTGTGCCACTGGGCCACGACTGGCCACGGCTTCAGCTTTCTTCTTCATATAATATTACATACGTATCCGTTTACATAATTTTTATACAAAGGTAACGATTTTCTAGTATAGAAGCACCACTTACTGCTATGAACTTCCTAGTAGAAACTAGTAGTTCGGCTACGGAACTTCATCTCAATATATTATACAGTAGTACATCTACAATCCTTGATGTAACCTTTAATTTAGTTTTATTCCCCCGAGCGTATGCTCCTCGTGTACAACAATGTATTCTATACTTAAAGGGGTTTTGATGACGGGTTCCATTCCCGTAAGAATTAATGATGCAAGGAGAGAAGTAAGTAATTATTAGTAATGTAGTAGTTTGATTGAGTGTTTTTTTTTATCTTCACGCTGTACCCCGCATACGGCTGGGTCCGCAGGGGGAACCTAGTGTTAAGACACTCCATTCCCCATTTTCAGCCGATTTCTGAAGGCATTACGGGTTAAGTGGGGGAATTTAAACAGGTTAAGTGGGGGAAATTAAATATTAAATATTTCAATTCCTGGAGAGGGATTGAACCCACAACCAGTCGAGCTTACAATCGCACTTTGTACCCACAAGCCACGACTGGCCTCATTGAGTGTTAAATATACCTATATGATATATCATTCTGGTAATTAAGATAGGTACCGACACCGCTTTCCTTTTCTTCCTTTATTTTTGTTGTTAGCATATTTTTTCATAGGTTGAACATTTTTAGAAAACGTATAAAATTTTAAACGCAGCGAGATTCGAACCCGCGCTTCTTGAAACCCAGTCATTAAGTCAATTATTCGACAACCGGGTGCATCAAACTATTATTTTTACAAAATTTCACCTACCAAAACATTATATCTGGCAAGAGAGAATATTTAATAGCATTCTCTTATTTCGAGTATTTATATTTTAATTGTTTGTATAATAATTTAAAAACTTTAATATATTCATGTTTTCTAAATTATTAACGAAAGGAATTAGAAAATATAGGACATAAGTACCAAAAGTAATATAAAATATATACATATATATTGTAAAAATTAAAAAAAAATCATTAGTAATATGAACCTGTGACCTAATACAAAATGCTCAAAGCTATCGCCTTATACCTTTGGTTCTGAACTATGAAGTGCATATCGCTGTGGGCGATGACAACGTTCTTCTTTATACTTCAAAGGTGGTTTTTGTAAACATGTCTGTCTATACAGTACCTAACTTTAAAAAATGTATGACATTTTTTTAGATACAAAATAGCTTCACGCTTTATCACGTATAGATAGGTAAACAAAGAGAATCTAGTGTTAGGACACTCTGTCGTTATAACGACGCGTTCGTGACAGCTAACATGTTTTTTTAGCTTTGACCTGTGGGGGGACGGGTTAGAATACAATTCCCCTCCGTCGCTGGGCAGCGTCCCGTAAAAGGCGGGTAACTCAGTAGCTTGGTGGTAGGAGATTCGTTCTCCGACTGGCTCGCGACCACTATCGTGTCAAAGACGAACCGCCAAACATCTGATGATGTGTTCCGGTTCGATGGCATGTAAGCCAGCTCTCTTTCCCTACTCCCACCATCCCTATCTTTCTTCCCTCCTTTAAGGTCGGCAACGCGTCCACAACTTTTCTAATGTTGTGGATGCCCATGGCCGAAGGTAACTACTTACCATCAGGTAGTCCTTCTGATTGTTTGCCCCCCTTTCTTCAAAAAAAAAGCTTCACGCTTTTTCCCACATAGTAATTAAAACTTGCTAAATACTGTGACAACTTCTGACTATGACTGCGATTGGTTGTAAGTTCGATTCCCATTCAGCGAAACGAAATCCTTATAAATAAGACAAAGTACTGTGTTGGTTTCTACCACTCAACACACAAAGTCTCGAGTTCGGGCTGAATGTGGAAAACGGAGTGTTTCTCTAACCGCCTTACTATACGAAAACCATAAAAAGTGTGAAACGTGAAAAGAAAAAAATATCCATACCTAACCGCTCCCCACAGCTAGAATCGAACCTACAACCCTTATCTTCTTTACCACTGCATCTCTCCGACTATTCTGCTATAAGAGAAAAAAATCTAAGCCCAAAATCGAACCTACAGTCATCGTTTACAGTCAGACACTCTCACACTGCGCAATAACAGCTTTAAACGTATTTTTTAATCTATAAAAGTGTTTTTTAATACATTTACCAGTTGAATTGAGCTCAGTATTAGGTACCGGACACACCTGCTAACAATGCATGTCGTCACCGTTATTACTTCAAGCCCGTATATTATGAAGGAATTGTATTGAACACGGTTTTAGAGTGGGACAGTAGTAGCTATTTATATAGGGAATGAGTGAGATGGAAGATAGAAAATGTTTTTTTTTTATAGAAAAGCTTTGTTTTTTTTTATATTATAGTAATGGATAATAAGTAAGTAAGTATTATAGTAATGGATAATAACTAAGTAAGTATAAAGCCAAATACTTAAAACATGGGCTTATTTAGTAACTTAGTCAGTTTTTTAAAATTATTTATTTAACTAATTTATTAGTTAACTAGTTTTCAACTCCATACTTTTACTGTTCATTAGGGTAAAGAAGAGAATCTAGTGTTAGATATAATGTTGAATGGGGAGTCTCCCTATTCTCTATTTTACGCTCAACATAGAGACATTGTATCTTAAATGACGAAACTCAACGCCGCGATTTGTTTTACAAGATTGAGGAAATGAAAATTATTTAAATATTATCGTGCCTCGAAGCGTTGACAATCAGACGATGTCCTATTAGCCTGCGATGACCTGAAATGATAAAATATACGAAAATTTAAATTTTTAAAAAGTTTATCAGTTAATAAGTCACTGAAATTTACACGACTATAAAAACCGTATAAAAAATCCTTACGAAATGTACACTTGCAACTTAGTTGTCTAAAACAAGCATACTATCCGATAGACACAGCTTCAAATCCTGCCAAAAAAATTAAAAAAAAAACCTAAAATTTAAAAATCGTGGCCAATCGTGGCCCAGTGGTACAAGCGTGTAACTGTAAACGACTGGTTGTCGGTTCGATTACAACTCGAGGAATGGAAATTATATTTCCATTTTCTTCGCTCTGGTGTCGAGGTAAAGCGCGACGTTAAGTTCCTCCACTTAACACGCAAGCCTCCTAATTCGGCGGAAAGTGGGAAACGGAGTGTCTTAACACTAGGTTCCCTCTGCCCTGCTGTATGCGGGATACAGCGTGAAGCTAAAAAAAAAATCTAAAATTCAATATAGAGCTTTCTCCACACATAATAAATGTATACAACAGTTTCAAAAAAAGCACAGCTTTTAAATTCAATGGGCGAGGACATTTTTCCATGCGTCGATTTAATTGGAGCCGGGGCTTAGATACAAAATAATCGGATGAGCTATTCATGTGCGACACTTCTGATGGGAAAAATCTAAACAATATGACCGTAGCGATATATGGGCCTTTGAAATTTTTACTAGGCAATATATATTTTATATATAGGTATATGAGAGACAAAGTCTGTAAAACGACTGGTTGTGGGTTCGATTTCCACTCGAGGAGTAGAAAAATTTAATAATTCTATTATCTTCGCTCTGGTGTCGAGGCAAAGCGCTGCGTTAAGTTCCGCCACTTAGCACGCAATTCATTTCGGCGGTGCGTGGGGAACGGAGTGTCTTAACACTAGGTTCCCTCTGCCTACCCTGCTGTGTGCGGGATACAGCGTAAAGCTAAAAAAAAATCTATCGAATGGGTATCGAATCCACAACGTTTACAGTCAAACGATATTCCACTGCATCACTAAACTACTGAATCATCGAAGAGCGTAATTTAACACATTGGTCAAGAACGTATGGTTATAATAAGGAAGGATTTTCCAAATTTTCAAAATATAAAGAAACAAGAGTCTTTGTCGCATCTAAATGTTAAGAGTAGGCTCATAAAGTTCATATAAACTTAAGAATTTCTTACATCAATGCTATTCAATGATATGACAGGAAACCAAACTTAGTCAATTTATCACGCTCCTCATATAAACATTATAAAACCTAACTACCCTCTAATGCCCAATAATTACCTCACCAGGGACGCGAATCCGCTCCCACCGCCATTACACGAACCATGCAAACACATAACCGTTTAGCCGCAAATTGTTGCACCCCGTAATTACCGCGGAGGAGTCGTAAATAATATGAAGTGGGCTAAATTGTTTAAATGTTCTTGAGAATAATGTCTTCCTATTTTACTCTATATAGTAACTACCGGCCTCGATGGTGGATTTTTGAAAAATAAAGTAGCCTATGTTTAAGCTTGGATTATCAATTGTATATATGCCGAAATTCATTATAATCGGTCAAGCGGTGTAGATTTTTCATATAAACTTTCATCCCCTATTTCAACCCTTTAGAGGTTGATTTTTGAAAAACTAAGTAGCCTATGTTAGAACCAGTCATTTTCACTAATTTCATTCTAAATTTCATCCAAATCGGACAGGTAGATTAGCCGTGAAAGCGTGACAGACAAACACACAGACTTTCGCATTTATAATATAAGCTTTATTTACTTCCATACAGATAAATTACTCATTAATTCTTCCGAGAGAGAAACGAATCGGGTTTACAGTCATTGCCCCATTACGCTATGATAGCGCCCTCAATTTTAATGTTCACAAATCGTTATAAAACATAATTCATAAATATTTCTAATCTAAATTTGGACGTTAAGACCGCAGCACACAAACGCTACAACAATCTAACACTACAAACTACAATGCTTGCTGCACCGAATAATAAATGAATCGGATTCATTGACATCATAATCCTTGCTCTGAGTGGAAATGTGCGCTGAGCGGGAATCGAACCCACAATAAATCATGTTTACAATCAAACGCTGTCTCACCGCGCTCCAATGGCCGCAATGTTAATGTTTACAAGTCATTAGAAAACATAAACATGACTGGACATATTTTCCGTTATGTCTTATAGATTAGCTAATGCTAAAATTTTAACGCTTGGAAGCCGCTAAAGCATTTATTCTACATCCGGCTGCGTCGAATTTCTTTGAAAACTGATTCAAATGATTATACGTTACCTAAAAATGAAAATAAATATACTTTATACATATATTTCTAATCTAAATTTACACATTAAAACCGCAGCACACAACGCTACAGTAATCTAACACTACAAACTATAATGTTTTCTGCACCGAATAATAATAATGCATCAGATTCATCATCATTCTTGCGATAGAGAATTGAAGTGAAAAAGGGATCGAACCCACGACCGATCGGGTTTAGAGTCAGACATTGCCCCGCTGTGCTATAATAGCGCCCTCAGTGTTAATGTCAAAAAATCATTAGAAAACATAGTTTATATATATTTCTAATCTAAATTTGCACATTAAGACCGCAGCACACAACGCTACAACAATCTAACACTACAAACTACAATGCTTGCTGCACCGAATAATAAATGAATCGGATTCATCGACATCGGTACAGTGGCATAAATATGCCATGAGTTAGCGCACCTGGCGTTAGCGTACAGCTGAAGGAGTGCTTTATTTATAAGGATCTTTTGTTTGTTTTTTATTTTTACACATTTTGAATTTCAATTATGTTAACCAGATTAATCGTATATATTTTTTGACTATAAATATGTATTGTGGCCAGTCGTGGTCCAGTGGTAAACAACTGGTTGTGGGTTCGATTTCCACCTGCACATGGTCTACCCGCGAGTGTGACCATGGGTAACTATGTAACAAAGTGTTTGAAACGTTTAGTTTTCTGAAATGTATTTTCAAATACTATACATATACGTGATTAATTCAGTTAAATAAGTTACACCTTAAAAAAGCTTATGGGAATACTTAAGTTAATTTTTATATTAACAAAAACGATATTTTTCAGGCTATGACCGTTCACTGCGGTCCTGGGCGGTTATATTTACGGTTTAAGAATTTATTTGTTTCTCATAAGAATAATACATTCACTTACTGAGAAAAAACATTATTACTTGTTGCCGTCCAGCGAAGCTTACAAATATACTTGATATAAAAAAAAACAAAAATAAAACTAAAAGCACTAAAATTAGAAATAATTTACAATAGAGGGTAGTAAATTCGTTATATTTAAACTGCACTATAGCCGCACAATAGGTATTTATAAAAAACAATCCGTTTTCTGATATATTAATAATTTACTTACTAATAAATCTTTAAATTTCTGATATTTATTATAATAATTAACATTTTCTAAAACAACATAAACAAAAGACACCTGTGGGTGTACAATCGATCGCCTCATTACAACCGCATCGTGTAATCGCTTACATACAATTGCAGCTAACTCTAATTAAACTTTCAACTTTATTACTAAAACAATAGAGTCCATTTTGTCACCACTGAATAGAAGTTTAATGTACTTTAACCCCTAAATATATGGGGAAACTATGTAATTCGAATGTACGTGTATCTTTTCCCATATATAAATGGGGTAGTCAGAGAGAACCTAGTGTCAAGACACTCTGTTTTATTCCTTAAGTAGTGACTTAGGTGTTTTCTTAAAAGTTTTTAACTTATAAGTTTACAAAATTAAAACTTTATTCAAGTCGATTCGTAAAGGAAGTAAACATAACTAAAGTTGTAATCAAATTGTACTTTGTGTTATGAGCCCGAACGAAGAAGAACATTTTATACATAATTATCCTGAAATAGGGATCGAAGTCACTACTATAAGGGCTTGTCGTGGCGCAGTGGCACAACGTATGACTGTAAAGCAACTGGTGGTAGGTTCGATTCCCACCCGAGGACTGGAAGTGTGTGGGTGTTAACACTAGGTTCTGCCTACCCTGCTGTGTGCGGGATACAGCGTGAAGCTAAAAAAAAGAAGTCACAACTATTAAGTTAAAAATAAGACATTCCACCACTGGGCCATAATGGCCTCATTAATACATAATTAATTACAATATGCATGTACTCGTACGGTGCAATAAATCAAGAATCGCATAAATACATAGATTTACGATCCGATATCTGCTCGTATGATTGATCATCTTATTTGTGAATGAGATTGTCTATATCAGGGGAGAGCAACTTGCGGCCTGCTTAGTAAGTTGATGCGACCCTTTAAGCGTTTAATTATATTATAGAATAGGCTAGCCGTGCCCGTGTCTATGTCCGTGTGGAATTTAAGAAAGAAGTATTGTTTTTTTTTAATATTTGTATTATTTTTTCCTTAGCCTCACGCTGTATAATGCACATAGCAGGGTAGGCAGAAGGAATCTAGTGTTAAGATATTCCATTCTCCACTTTCCGCTGAATTATGGAGGTATAGTGTTAAGTGGCAGAACTTAACGCCACTTGAAATAGCGAATATTACCACTCCTCGAGTAGGAATCGAATCGATCGCCACGACGGGGCCTCAAAAAAAGTAATAATTTTAGAATAAAAGCAGCTCAGTTACATCTTATTATTACATTAACTATCTGCTAGTGAAAGTTTACTTATAACTGGTTCAGCCGTTTCAGAGATGAGCCGGAACTAACAAACAGACACACAAATAAATACAGAAGTACATATACATTTAGTGAAAAGTTGTAATTTTTTTTTTTTTTTTAGCTTCACGTTGTATCCCTTGCGGGGTAGTCAAGAGTGAAAAGTTGTTATTTTATATTAAAAAATACACTCAAATTTGTTTGCATAGATTTATTGGTTTCTCCCACTAATGTATTAAGTTTTACCAAATTAATGTCCCAACATCCAATATGGTTTCGAACTTCACATATTTTTTTTTATTCTTTCCCTACTTTCTGTAAATCTGTTATTTTTTACATATTCAAGTTATGAAATCTAATGTTTTTAATATGTGTATAATATCAAAAACTACTTAAAAAGTGTGGTTTTGGCCAGTAGAAAAATATGTGTCTTCCACTTAGATTTTTTTAGTTTACTCTTCCCTGGTCCATATAGTACATGAGATATTGAAATCTTTATTTACTTGAATTATTTTTCTTTCGATATAGGCATTTATCGTTTATTTATATTTTGTTACGCAAATAGTAAGAAGTGGAGGTCTCGTAGCCCAGTGAGAAAGCAATCGGTAGTGGGTTCGATTCAAATTAAGGGGAATCGTTATGTACAAATTATATAATTTTTCTGCTTTCGTACCTAAGTAAAACAGCAATTTCAGTTCTGCTACTTTACACGTAGTCTCAGTTTCAGGTAGAAAGTGCAGGACGGAGTGTCTTGACACTAAGTTTTCACTGACAGCAAAACTTAATTGTAAGTAACTTCATTCTCCACTTTCCACTTAATTCGACATATTGAGTGTTGAGAAGATAGCTTCTAAGATTTGAGTAACATCATTTTTTTTTTAATAGCTTCACGCTATATCCCGCACACAGCAGGGTAGGTAGAGGGAACCTAGTGTTAAGACACTCCGTTCCCCACTTTCCGCCGAATTCGGAGGCTTGCGTGTTAAGTGGCGGAACTTAACGCCGCGCTTTTTGAGTAACATGTTGGTATTAATGGTAGTGGTCAGCTTCGCTGACTACCTTGCTATATGGGAAACGCAACCAACGTAACAGTTTAAATGTTCTTCCTGAAATAGCGGTATCCTTACATAGTATAAAGCTAAGTCGGTTCCTGCATCTGTCTGTATGTATGTATATATGCATAGATATTCAAAACTACACAACCAATTTTGATGCGATTTCTATTGATAGATATATTTTTTTTTGCTTTACGCTGGATCCCGCACACAGCAGAGTAGACAGAGACAACCTAGTCTTGAGTAGCGGAACTTATTCATTTTTTTTAGCTTCACGCTGTATCCCGCACATAGCAGGGTAGGCAGAGGGAACCTAGTGTTAAACACTCTGTTCCCCACTTTCCGCCGAATTCGGAAGCATTGCGTGTTAAGTGGCGAAACTTAACGCCGCGCTTTACCTCGATACCAGAGCGAAGAAAATAGAAATATTAAATATGTCCACTCCTCGAGTGGGAATTGAACCCACTACCAGTCGTTTTCAGTCACACGCTTGTGCCACTGCGCCACGACTGGCCCCAACTTATGGAAACATTAAATGTTTCCACTCCTCGAGTGGGAATTGAACCCACAAACAGTCGTTTTAAAGGAACAGTCTGTGCGTTTGCCCCACGACTGGCCCCATAGATATAATGTTTAAATAGAAACACTGATAAGTTTAGAGATTTCTAATGTGCCTTATGTTGCCTATAGTGAAATATTTGTGGAGTTCACGCAGGAGAAGCCACGAGCGGCCCACTAGTATATAAATAGTTTTATTATAACCAATACGCTACGCGCGTAGCAAACAGTCAAAGAGACTATCAGCTAAACTACAAATCGTTTTATTTAAATTGCTATTACATATATACATATGTAGTCACAAGTTTGAATCCCGCCAAGTGCAATAGCGTTTGTTCCAGTCTGGTTGACTTGTATGGGGCCTGGCGCCACACGATGCTTAGCGCGGTTAGCCTTTTAATCTTTGAGTATTTATGTTGTTTGTAATAGAGAGAGCTAAAGGCTTATGTAGCCCAGTGGAACAGTATTTGACGTCATTGGTTCTGGGTTCGAATCTCTTTCGGAGATGTGCTATTGTGTTAACAAGACAAATCGTTATATTGAGTCGTGTATAAATACTCAATGTCGCGAATAAATTAGGGGAACGGAGTATATACGATGATTGTGACCTCGATTTCGACTAGAAATTTTTTAACTTGTGTGTGAAACATTCGTTGTATAAAACGTAAGAGCATCGTATCAATAATGAAAACGTCTTACTGTAAACGCGACTGGTTGTAGGTTCGGTTCCCAGTCGGGGAAAGGCTACTGCTCTGATAAGACAAATTGCTGCGTTTTGTCAATGTTCAATATCCGATCCAAGTATGTAATTCGGGCGGAAAGTACAGTGCAGAATGTAGTATACGCAATTGTTTTGGGTTCGATTCCCACTTGAAATAGAATAAGATTATTATAATATTATGTACATGGTATTATACGTGGTATTATATATGAATTTTTATTTAAGTTATTCTTATTTCTCCACTACGGTAACAAGACAAAACGCCGGGTCGAGTTTGCCACTGAACATCC
Source organism: Dryas iulia moderata (assembly GCA_019049465.1). Classification (NCBI taxonomy): domain Eukaryota; kingdom Metazoa; phylum Arthropoda; class Insecta; order Lepidoptera; family Nymphalidae; genus Dryas; species Dryas iulia. The sequence goes on from CM032434.1 coordinate 11,067,288, forward strand.
AATGTCTTAAATGGTAATGTCTTAAAAACGGAGTGTCTTAACATTATGTTCTACCCTGCTACGCGGAATAAAGTGTCCAAACGTAGAACTAAATTGACGTAGAGAAAGCACATCCATTGTTAAAATAAAAAAGACTAACTGTCTTTGGTTTCCCAAAAAGAGAAAATACTTAGAAAAATTCTTTATTACTCGTAGAAAAGCAAGCTCTTTCACGTCATAGCGACATTAATAATAAAAAGCCGGCGCAGGTGGCTCGCGATCCATCGATTTGTAATTACAGATTCGATTCTTTGTACCGTACTTGACGTCTATTGTAAGGGAGGAATGAAAAATTCAGAGCAAATGCCAAAGAATTTACTTTGGTATGTATGTATTTTAAGTTATTATATTTGTAGGTATATGAGGGACTATAGTGGTGTAGGAGAGGGTGTGATTGAAACGTGATTGGTCGTAGGTTTGATTCCCATTCGGGGTTATGATTATATTTGAAATATTTTAATTTCTGTGTGTTTCTGACTATTAAAAAATGTCTTCTTGAGGCAGAAAGTGAAGTATTTAGTGTCTTGATACTATTGAAAATGACATTTAAAGAAAACGTATAAAAATTTGAACGCAGCGGGATTCGAACCTGCGCCTCCTGAATCCCGTTCAGGCGCTCTCACCACTGAGCCATGCGTTCTACTACACGCTGCGTCAAAATTCTTATACGCTTTATTACAACTTATTTTTGTTGTTAGCATCTCTGTAGAGAGATTTTTATAAATTTCTGCTACCCAAAAAATTATTCTACGAACAATCGTTTGGCAAGAGAGAATGCTATTTATTAAATACTTTTAAATTCGAGATTCGCTGGTTCGAATCCCGCTGCGTTCAAATTTTTATACATTTTCTTTAAATGTCTTTTTCAATTTTCCTAAGTGTGGAGTAACACTTTAAAAATATTTAAAACTCTTGGTATTATATTTTCTTTGACTAAACTGAACTTTGTCTCGGACTAATATATATCACTTTGCTGGTTGGTCTCGATACAAGGTTCTCTCTAACTACCACTATGTGGAAAAAAACGCAATACACACGTATAGCTAAAATACTTAGTTCCCTATTATCACTTTAACTGATTATTAATTAGGCGTAACTCAACTCCGCCAAATATCTATATGAATAGAAATAGAACCTGCAACCATGGTGTATATAGTCAAATCTCTCTCTCTCTCTACTCGACGGCCCTCATACCAATCCCACGTTCCCCACACTTTTTACGGTCTCGCAATAATTTCAATCCGAAACTTTTATAATTTGGTGTACTTTTATCCTTCGCTGTACGTTTTACGAACTTCACGAAATTGATTTAAATGAGCGCCGGCTGTAAAACTTGATGTTTATCCTTGAATACAAATGTGCTTTTAATTTTCTCTTGCGCCCACGAAAATGGAGAATTTTTGAAGGGATTTCTTGTTAGAATAGCTGTAATTTGATAGTTAAAGTTTGATAAATGCGTCACCAAATAGACAGATAGACAGACAGACAGACAGACAGACCGACATATACGTCTGTAGAATTTAGAGTGTTAAAGAAAAATCAAAGTCAAATAATTTTATTCAACAAAAATTTTACGTTACATTCTTCATTTTCTTATGTTTTTTTTGTTAACAGTTTATATTTATGCTCTACGGACATGAGTCTGTACCTTTAGTTAACATATGCATTTTGCATTTTCATTTTACATTTTCATTTTTTTGTTACATTACTATCTCCACGTTAAATTGTTATATTCTAAAAGACTCCAAGTATTACACTAAATTTACATTACATATACATATATATTACCATATACATTATTTTTAAATTTTGACATGTCTAATTATTTTTTTTTTTTTGTTGTAAACGGGAGACCTTGCATATTTAAGTATTTGTGGAAGGATAATTTTGGGACTTGGATGGCATAACTGAAATCATTTTTTTTTATGTTACATGCTTCATTTTTTGAAAGTCAAATAATTTAGAATCTTCTAATTTAAGCTAATGCCTCAGACCCGAGAAAAACCGGCGTAGAAATTTAGTGGGTCTATGATATAAATATGTACTATTTCACAGTGAGAAATATAAAGTCATTATAAAAACAAAGTTAATAAGTAAAGCTCATTACTCTCTAGAAGAATATTTGAAGATTAAAAATGTGTGGAAGTAATATGATTAGTGTTTAGTACAGGTTAACTACCATTGTATAAAATAATAAAATTGTAACTTTTATATTAAATAATAAAATTACAATGTGGCCAGTCATGGCCCAGTGGCACAAGCGTGTACACAAGACTATAAACGACTGGTTGTGGGTTCGATTCCCACTCGAGGAGTGGAAATATTTAATATTTCCATTTTCTTCGCTCTGGTGTCGAGGTAAAGCGCGGTGTTAAGTTCCGCCACTTAACACGCAATGCCTCCGAATTCGGCGGAAAGTGGGGAACGGAGTGTCTTAACACTAAGTTCCCTCTGCCTACCCTGCAGTGTGCGAAATACAGCGTGAAGCTAAAAAAAATATATTAAATAATAAAAATGTAAAATTTTAAAATAGAGCTGGTGGTAGCTTTATTCTTTCAACTATTTAAAATCTGTTCACAAAAGTCTATTTGAAAAAGACATTTTGAATTCAACGCACTAACTAACACTATGGGCACTTTATATATCTTTCGAAATTTCTTTTTTATCGTGTGTAAGCTGAGTTTTGTTTGAATAGAATTAGAAATATCTAAAAATACTTAATATAACTTATTTTTTTATAAATTCCTGAAATTAAACCCCAAGCTTATCAAATTTTTTATTGGTTATTATAAAAAAATGTTAGATACAAATGATAAGGTACATAGTGGCCAGTCGTGGCCCAGTGGCACAAGCGTGTGACTGTAAAAAACGACTGGTTGCGGGTTCGATTCCCACTCGAGGAGTGGAAATATTTAATATTTCCATTTTCTTCGCTCTCGTGTCGAGGTAAAGCGGTAACACGCAAGCCTCCGAATTTGGCGGAAAGTGGGGAACGGAGTGTCTTAACACTAGGTTCCCTCTGCCTACCCTGCTTTGTGCGGGTTATAGCGTGAAGCTAAAAACAAAAAAAGATAAGGTACATTTCAGACCCCACGTCAGTGAATTTCTGAACTATCTAACTGTACGGTTAATAGCTGGTACAATTTCCACTCGCAGGAATGTCCAGTGCCCATATTCAAATAATTTCCGATTGTCAGGTCTGACTAGATAAATGCTGCAATCGACGTCGCTATCCACTGTGCTGTGTCGACCTCTAATATGGGAAAGGGCCGATAAAGTCGAGGGAGCCATTTATACAGCGCAGAAAGCCCAATAGTACACGTTTTTTTAATATATATTTTTTTAGCTTCACGCTGTATCCCGCACATAGCAGGGTAGGCAGAGGGAACCTAGTGTTAAGACACTCCGTTCCCCACGTATCGCCGACTGCGCGTTAAGTGGCGGAACTTAACGCCGCGCTTTGCATCGATACTAGAGCGAAGAAAATGGAAATTTGAAATATTTCCACTCCTCGAGTGGGAATCGAAACCACAACCAATCGTTTTCAGTCTCATATTTGTGCCACTGCGCCACGACCGGCCCCTAGTATACTTGTAAATTAATTATTATTACAATTCAACTAATGAAATTGAAAATTTTTTTAGAAACCCAATAAAAATTTGAATGCGGCGGAATTCGAACCCGTGCCACTTGAAAACTGTCCCAGTGCTCTGACCGCTAAGCTATGCGTTCTGTATCGGGCTATGTGGAATTTTTTATACGCTTATTGTAACTTATTTCTATTGGTGGCATCTCTATAGAAAGAATAAAAACAATATACTTTTTATTTAAATGTTTTTCATTTTCTAAGTTTATGAATAATACAAGGTAATGTAAATAATACTTGAGAAATGTCAACATTTTAGGAGATTATGGCGGAGCAGTGGGATAGTATCCAACTGTAATCGTGATTGGCTGTCGATTCATTATATGTGCTATGTTAAACAAACCAGATCAAATTCAAGTGCAAAGTGGGGAACGGAATGTCCTCGAGAAATAATGTCTATTTCTCTCTGACGGCGTTGCTATGGGGGAAAAAGGTCATCACTGAAAAAAACCATGTATTTTTTTTTTAGCTTCACGCTGTATCCCGCACACAGCAGGGTAGACAGAGGGAACCTAGTGTTAAAACACTCCGTTCCCCACATTCCACCGAATTTCGTGTTAAGTGGCGGAACTTAACGCCGCGTTTTTACCTTTTTAATTTTTCGTGATGTAATAAAGTTTTTTCCATCACAAAGTGAGTTTACTTTATACTCTCTCTCTGATATGATTCTGCTTTGCAGAAAAAAAATTATAGATTTAAATTCTCCCTATCTTAAATCTTCTACTATCGTATACGACCCGACTCTAAATGTAAAAGATTTCAATGATATTATTAAAATAAGTAATCCATACTTATATTATAATTGCGAACGTCTGTGTGTTTGTCTGTCACGCTTACACGGCTCGTCATCGGAGTAGATTAGTCTACTGCTCCGATTTGGATGAAATTTAGAATGAAAGTAGTAAAAACGACTGGGTCTAATAAAGGCTACTTAGTTTTTCAGAAATCATCCAATAAAGGGTGTAAATAAGGGATGAAAGTTTATGTGAAAAATCTAAACCGCTTGACCGAATGTAATGAATTTTTGCATAAATATAGTTGATAATCCAAGATTTAACACAGCCTGTGTTTTTCTTTTTCTAAATCGACCCCCGAAGGTTGCAGAATACCGAAACAGCCACGTAGATGACGTGGCGAAGCCGTAAGCGGGCCGCCAGTTATAAATAAATAAATTCCTTACATATATCTTAGCATCACGATTTTTGCATAACAGAGTATAAAAAAACCTAGTAAAAAATCCTCGGGTCTCCACTTTCGAAAACGAGACATCATCCATTGAATAGCGGAACTTAACGCCGCCCGCATAAAGTTATACCTCTAAAACTTACCACATTTTAAAATTTAAACACAACATTAGTTAAGTTAGACATACTCTAAATTCTGCGATGTCGCCTCCTCCCCGGGATGAGTATCATCTGCTATGCAGATGACACTCTTGTCACAGCCCGGGGATCGACTTATCAAGAGGCGGCACGCCTGGCCGAAGCCGGTACGCACCTTATCGTCGACCGTATCCAAGCGCTGGGTCTGAGGGTCTCAGTACCAAAGACTGAGGCTCTCCTTTTCCATGGCCCGCGTAGGGGACCCCCCCGAGGGGCTACTCTGCGCATCCAGGGACAGGAGGTGGAGGTAAAGGCTCAGATGAAATATCTGGGCCTAATCCTGGATGGACGATGGTCGTTCGCGTCGCATTTTGCTCTTCTTGCGCCGAAGCTTGTGAGTGCCGCCGGGGCCCTCGGCGGGTTATTGCCGAACATCGGAGGGCCAGATTCTTCATGCCGACGGCTTTATGTCGGCGTGTTGAGATCTATGGCACTGTACGGTGCGCCCTTGTGGGCAGATGCTCTCACTGCTCGTAACAGATCCCAATTACGGAAAGCACAGCGGGTCATAGCGGTGAGAGCAATCCGGGGATACCGTACGGTGTCGTGGACGGCGGCTACTCTTCTGGCGGGCGATCCGCCTTGGGAGTTGCAGGCGGAATTGCTCGCTAGAGTACACGCATTCCGCGCAAGTGAGCGGTCGCAAGGCGAGCGACCATCGACGGAGAGTATCGTGCGGATCAGGAGAAGAGCGCATGAAGCCCTGATCCGGCGATGGAAGGAGGACTTGGGGTCCCCGGCGGCAGGCCTAGCGACGGTGGAGGCGATCCGTCCCCATCTAGAGCGCTGGGTCGAGAGAAGGTTTGGGGTCCTGACGTTCAGACTGGTGCAGGTGCTAACGGGGCATGGTTGCTTCGGCAAATACCTGCACCAGATTGCACGTCGGGAGATGTCGCCGGCGTGCCACGAGTGTAATGCGCCCATTGATACGGCGCATCACACTCTGGCCGAATGCCCCGCTTGGGCCCCACAACGCCACGCCTTGATGGCTGTAGTGGGTAGGGACCTCTCACTTTCTAGTGTGGTGGAGGCTATTCTGGAGAGTGAGAGGAACTGGTCTGCGATGGTCTCCTTTTGCGAATCAGTTATTGCATTAAAGGAGGCCGCGGAGCGGGTGCGCGAGACTGACGTCAATGCAAACTCGCTCCGCCGTCGGAGGCCAGGGAGTAGGAGAAGGCGGTACGCGCATCTCCAACTCCCCCTACCCTAGAGGAGCTACTGCGGGAGGATCGGTGTGATCCTCCTGCAAGTCATCGAGGCTGCGGGTGCTCTGGAAGAAACCCCAGAGCACCCTGAAGGCGACGGTGGCCTGCACTAGGCGGGCCGTCCACCGAGACGTCGTAGAAGAATGCGCAAGCGAGCCTGCGACGTCTCCTGATGGTGGAGAGGGTTTCCGCTGGGTTTTAGTGGGTAGTATCGGGCTCATTGGTGAGTCCCACAGTATCATCCGTTCGCAGGGCAGTTCTGCCTGCCTTGCGAACGGTTGATCTGCGTAAAAGCATTTCCCAGCAAAAAAAAAAAAAAAAAAAAAAAAAAAGACATACTCTAAATAATTATATATACAACAGTTTCACGCTGTATCCCGCACTCAGCAGGGTAGGCAGGGGGGACCTAGTGTTAAGACACTCCGTTCCCCACTTTCCGCCGAATTCGGAGGCGTTGCGTGTTAAGTGGCGGAACTTAACGCCGCGCTTTGCCTCGACACCAGAGCGAAGAAAATGGAAATATTAAATATTTCCACTCCTCGAGTGGGAATCGAACCCACAACCAGTCGTTTACAGTCACACGCTTGTGCCTATTGTACTAACCTACCTTTAATTACAGCTTCGACTCCCGTTTGGTGGCCACGGCGACGACAAAGGCTTTGACCACTAATAGTCATAAAAAATCTAACATCAAGACGCTTCGTTTCCCACTCTCCTATCAAAATCGAGACATTGAATAGCGCGGAACTTAACGCCGCATAAAGTTATACCTCTAAAACTTACCACATTTTAAAATTTAAACAGAACATTAGTTAAACTTGAAGCTGAATACAAAATGAATCTATTTGCAGAATCTCAGGTGCGGTGCGGAGGCAACATTATTCCATTATTAATGAAATCGTATTACCTACGTTAGTTATTTTGTATGGTAAATGCATGTTAATTAACAGTTAATTGTCTTCTACTGTACTACTAAATGTGTTAGTGGTTTAGTTTTCAAGTACCATTTTGTTAGAAGGAGTTTCAGTTCGAATCTTATATGTAGTAATGTGAAAGTTTTTATTTTTTTATTTTCAGGATACACCTGCACATATTCGGGTACAGAGGGAACCTAGTGTTAAGACCCTAGTGACCCTAGTGAAGAACCTAGTGTTTTCCCCGTGGGGGGACGGGTTACGAATATAATTCCCCCCCGCCACTGGGTAGCGTCCCGTAAAAGGCGGGTAACCCAGTAGGGTTTGGTGGTAGGAGATTCGTTCTCCGACTGGCTCGCGAGCACTATCGTGTCAAAGACGAACCGCCAAATATCTGTTGATGTGTTCCAGTTCGATGGCATGTAAGCCAGTTCTCCCTATTCCCACCATTCCCATTCTTCCTCCCTCCTTCTGTCCTACATCCCCGAGGCTGGCAACGCATCCATAACTCTAATGTATGTTGTGGATGTCTACGGGCGAAGGTGACCACTTAACACCAGGTGGGACTTCTGCTCGTTTGCCTCCCTTATTCTATAAAAAAAAAAAAGAAATAAGACACTCCGCTTCCCATTTTCCGCCGACTTTGGAGACATTTTAAAAATGTTTTGGTAATTACTTACTTATGAAAACATAACAACAAACATTTACAAATTACATGAACATATTTTGGTAAATTATTCAATGTATTTATAAAAAATGCTAAATACTCCAACCATTACTTATTAATTATAAATTGTAAATTCGTTTACCCGCTTTAAAACAATATAATATAAATATGTAGCCAGTCGTGGCCTAGTGGCATAAGAGTGTGACTGTAAACGACTGGTTGTGGGTTCGATTCCCACTCGAGGAGTGGAAATTATATTTCCATTTTCTTCGCTCTGATGTCGAGGTAAAGCGCGGCGTTAAGTTCCGCCACTTAACACGCAAGCTTCCGAATTTGGCGGAAAGTGGGGAACGGAGTGTCTTAACACTAGGTTTCCTCTGCCTACCCTGCTGTGTGCGAGATATAGCGTGAAGCTAAAAAAAAAATATAAAAAAGAGATATACAAATTTCAATCCAACCGACAACCGTCTCGTTTACAGTCGGGCGCTGTCCCACTGCGCCACGACGGCTTTTTGCATGTTGATAAAAAGAAATGTGTGTCAGTTTATAAAAAAATATGTCAAATACACAGTGTATGTAATATTTATTTCAAGTGTGTAAATTATATATTTTTTTAATTATATGCTGTATGCCGCGCACACACCAGGGACCAGAGGGAACCTAGTGTTAAGACACTCCATTCCTTACTTTCCGCCGAATGCGGAGGCATTGCGTGTTAAGTGGCGGAACTTAACGCCGCGCTTTACCTCTGATACCAGAGCGAAGAAAATGAAAATCTTAAAAATTTCCACTCCTCGAGTGGGAATCGAACCGACAACCAGTCGCTTTACATTCACACTTTGTGCCACTGCGCCACGACTAGCTACAAATATATTTCTAATGCAATATTTATGAATTATCGTGGCTTTCTGCACTCCTTCTCTATATAAACTTTGAACTTAAACCAAAGTTAATACTCGGAAGTTTTCCCTTCACGTATTAATATACAGATCCTAGCTTAATTTATAAATGTTTGATCTAATATCACTTTATGGTTCAGGGTTCTTATGGTATAAAATAAAAAAAATAAATAGCTTCACGCTGTATCCCGCACACAGCAGAGTAGGCAGAGGGAACCTAGTGTTAAGACGCTCCGTTCCCCACTTTCCGCCGAATTCAGAGGCTTGCGTATTAAGTGGCGGAACTTAACTTAACTGAACTTAATACTGGTTATTATGGTACTTAAAGAAATAATTATAATAATTATCCAGCCATCGTGACGCAGTCGGGCTTTGGCTGCCTGTTAACGATCGGTTGTTAGTTCCATTTTTGTTCGGTAAAATGATCTTTTTTTCTCGCACACAGCAGGGTAGGCGGAGGGAACCTAGTGTTAAGACACTCCGTTTCCCATTTCCCACCGAATTCGGAGTAAAAGGCAGGTAGCTCAGTAGTTTGGTGGTAGCAGATTCGTTCTCCGACTGGCTCGCGACCACTATCATGCCAAATACGAACCGCCAAATATCTGATGATGTGTTCCGGTTCGATGGCATGTATGCCAGCACTTTCCACATTCCCACTATATCCTTCCTCCCTCCTTACCTCCTACACCCCAATGCCGGTAACGCATCCACAACACTTCTGGGATTCTGGATGTCCATGGACGAAGGTAACCACTTACCATCTGGTGGTCCTTCTGCTCGTTTGCCTCCTTTAATCAATAAAAAAATGGTATAGAAAATAAATAAATAAAAAAAATAACCCGTCATCTCGTGGCCACACCCTCCTCTGCTTCTGTCGTAATTCGCGGCTACTTTCTCGCATCGTATCGCGAACAGCAGCGAGTTTATTTTGAAAGCCTACAAAAAGCATAAACTTTTAATCTTTAAGCTTATTATAATAAATTTTAATATAGGTAGGTGCATATACAAGTGGGAGTTGTGGCGCACTAGTGAAAAGTTTGACGGTCAATGTAGATTCAAATCTCAATTATCCCTAATTTATTTGAATATTTAATATAATTTTATAATTTCATTTCCCTGCTCTGAATTACAAAGCTTTTCGATCATTGCCGCTTGACGTCCTTATTTCGGGCGGAGTGTCGAAAACGGAGTGTCTAGACACTAGACTCTCTCTCTCACCCTGTTATACAGAATAGATGATTTTTTTCTATTAAATTATAGTAATAGCAAAAGTTCAGTGGCCCAGTCGTGGCGCAGTGGCAGAGGCGTGTGACTTTAAACGACTGGTTGTGGATTCGATTTCCTCGATTAGTGGAGATATTTAATATTTCCATTTTCTTCGCTCTGGTGTCGAGGCATACCGCAGCGTTAAGTTTCGCCACTTAACACGCAATGCCTGATACATTCTGAGGAAATTGGGAATGGAGTGTCCTAACACTAGGTTCCGTCTGCCTACCCTACTGTGTGCGGGATACAGCGTGAAGCAAAAAACCACAAATTTATGGTTGACATGATGGGTATTGTGAAAGCGGCGGCGTTGAGTTCCGCCATTCAACATGCTATGTCTTGATTTCGGGCGGAGAGTGGAGAAGGAAGTATCTTATAGTGAAGTGTCTCAATAAAGTTTCAAATAGAAGAACAGAATGTCACATATCTAGTTTCCTTCACATATCAACTTAAGATTATAGTGATGTAGTGGAACATTGTTTACATGTAAACGCATTTAGTCTTGGGGTCGATAGACACTGGATGGAATGATTTTAAATTTTTTTTTAGCTTCACGCTGTATCCCGCACACAGCAGGGTAGGCAGAGGGAACCTAGTGTTAAGACACTTCGTTCCTCCACGCACCGCCGAATTCTGAAGGCATTGCGTGTTAAGTGGAGGAACTTAGCGCCGCGCTTTACTTCGGCACCACAGCGAAGAAATTGGAAATTTTAAATATTTCCACTCCTCGAGGGGATCGAACCAACTACCAGTCGTTTCGTTAAGTTCCGCCACTTAACACGCAATGCCTCCGAATTCGGCGGAGCGTGGGGAACGGAGTGTCTTAACACTAGGTTCCCTCTGCCTACCCTGTGTGTGCGGGATACAGCGTGAAGCTAAAAAAAATAACGTTATAACATTCAAACAAAGCTCCACGTGTCGCCTCCGCTGTAATGCAAATAAAACTTTTCGCATAATGTACAGTTCTGATGTTTATCGGTAACTTGTATTGTTTACGAATTTGTTTGCTTCGGTTTAATTAAAGCTTATGCCCAAACTTTTGTAAAGTGCTAATAAATTTAACTTTTCTATTTTATTTATAGATTTGTAACTACCCGCTTTGATTGCGTGATCTTAATAACCCACCTTATAATAACAATTATTAAGTACTAGCAGCTCGCTCGCGGCTTCGCCGCGTGAACTACTTAGCTGTTTCGTTATATTGCAACCCTCGGGGATGGATTTTTGAAAAACAACGTAGCCTATGTTTAACCTTGGATTATCAACTATATACATTCCAAAATTCATGGCAATCAAACAAGTGGTGTAGATTTTTCATATAAACTTTCATCCCCTATTTCAACCCTTTAGAGGTTGATTTTTGAAAAAATAAGTAGCCTATGTTTGACCCTGAACTGTTTACTACTTTCATCCTAAAATTCATCCAAATCGGACATTTAGATTAGTCGTGAAAGCATGACAGACAAACAGACTGACTTTCGCATTTATAATATAAGTATGGGTACTTGAGGAATTATACCTGAGTGGAAATCAAACCTATAACCATCGCTATACAGTAAGAGTCAGTATATACGAGAAGTACTAGAAGTATTATAATATTAATGAAGCGCGAAATGTTGTATTAAAATGTATCGATTATACGTGTTTTTATAGGTATATAAGATCTAAGATAAATGACAATATCTCGATTATGGGTCAGATGAGGAGGATGAGGAGGTGTGGATGATGGAGTGTCTCAGCATGTCTAGTGAGGACCTCAATAGGTTGCATTTGAAAATAACAATATAAATGTATATTTGTTATTTTTACCATGAGTACAAATAAATAATTTGCTTCTCCTGGCTATCAGTTAACCAATGTCAAATACAAATCTTTCGAAACCTAGAATTCTGTAACGGAATATCTAGCCACTAAGTCACTCCACCTATCCTGATATACGGAAAAATACGTGAAGTTAAAAAAAAGGATTATATTTACCTACATATTTCCATATTCATATAACAGCCAACAAAGAACCTAACCACGATACAGGGTGTGTGAAGAGTTGTGTACACTCCTTGAAGACCATTAGGGCACAGGTACATCTTAGATCCATCTTTGTGTAAATAAACCACCCTTTATTTGCCTTTTTTGTATGGTTTAGAAGTGGTTTTTAATATTTTCAGCTATTTTCCTTTACTATAAAAGTGTAGGCATAACGGGAAATGTCACTTCACACTTTACTGCTCCTATAAGTATATTTTCACTTATATTTAAGTAAATTCAGTTGGGGCCAGTCGTGGCGCAGAGTGTGACTGTAAAGCTACTGGTTGTGGGTCGATTCTCATTCGAGAAGTGGATATATTTAATATTTCTATTTTCTTCGCCTTGGTGTAGAGGCAAAGCGCGGCGTTAAGTTTCGCCACTTAACACGCAATGCTTCTGAAATCGGCGGTGCGTGGGGAACGGAGTGTCTTAACACTAGGTTCCTCTGCCTACCCTACTGTGTGCTATTGCTGTATTTAAGAAAAACAATATATGTTTAAGTAAAAAAAAATGAAAATAGTAGGAATCGAACTCGCATCCTTGGAAAACAACCGAGCACTCATCAAACTCAACGAAATTGTTATACGCTATGTAATAAATAATTTTGAGAGTTATTCGTAGCAACTCAAAATATATTCCAAAGTATTTTTGTTGACATATCGTTTTTTATTAAAAGTCACAAAAAAGTCTATCGACAAAAAGGAATTATAACAAGTATATCCATACTTATATTATAAATGCGAAAGTGTGTTTGTCTGTCATGCTTTCACGGCTAATCTACCGGTCCGATTTGTATGAAATTTAGGATGAAAGTAGTAAAACATCCTGGGTCAAACATAGGTTACTTATTTTTTCAAAAAGCAACCTCTAAAGAGTTGAAACAGGGGATGAAAGTTTATATGAAAAATCTAAACCGCTCGACCGATTGTAATGAATTTTGGCATAAATATAGTTGATAATCTAAGTTTACACATAGGCTACTTTATTTTTCAAAAATCTACCCTCGAGGGTTGCAATATAACGAACTAGTTATGTAGTGCACGTCGCGAAGCCGAGAGCGGGCCGCTAGTAATTTATAAGGTCGTGACGCAGTGTGATAGCGGCTAGCTGTATGCTCGTAAGCGACGGCTGTGGGTTCGATTTCCACTAGAAGGAATCACTTAATTGAAATTATTTTCATTTCTTCATTCTCGTCAACAGACGAAGAGAGGTGTTGAGTTCCGCTACTCAACACATAATGTATCAGATTCGGACAGAAAGTGGAGAACGGAGTGTCTTAACACTACGTCCACTCTGCGTAATATAATATATACAGGATACAATACATACGGAAAGAAGATTGAACGTAGAAAAACGGTGAGGTGTGGGTTTGAATCCTGCTATGTTTATAATCTTTATATATAAAATAAGACATTTAGAAAACGTATAAAAAATTGAACGCAGTGGGATTCGAACCCGCGCCTCCTGAATACCGTCGAGGCGCTCTCACCACCATGCGATCTACTACCAGCTGCGTCGAAATACTTATACGTATATAATCTAATATCATTCTTTATTACAACTTATTTTTGTTGTTAGCATCTCTGTAGAGAGATTTTTACAAATTTCTGCTACCCAAAGATTATTCTACGAACAATCGTTTGGCAAGAGAGAATGCTATTTATTAAATACTTTTAAACATTTTTAAAGTGTTATTCCACACTTAGGAAAATTGAAAAAGACATTTAAAAGTATCTTTATATATAGATTGTTTTATGCAATTTTTATAGATATAATCATTAAATGGTATAATTGATACCTATATAATGTCCATTAAATGTTAATTGACAACTCTGTAGCTGTAACAAGTCTACAACTAATATTTAAATCGTATCGTGAATCGTATTACAGATTTACGTACAAGTTGCCTAAAAGTGATTGATGAACGTTTATATATGTGTGGCATTTTGAAGGAACTACCGATTGTGAAGAAAAACGTTTCTTTGTTTGTATTATGCCTCTATGTATATATATATTTATTTTTCACACAGCAGGGTAGGTAGAGGAACCCAGTGTTAAGACACTCCGTTTTCCACTTTCTGCCGATTTCGGAGGCATTGCGTGTTAGGTTGCGGAACTTAACGCCTCACTTGATACCAGACCTTTGATACCAGAGCTAAGGAAATGTAAATAATCAATATTTCCACTCCTTGAGTGGGAATCGAACTCACAACCAGTCGTTTACAGTCACACGCTTGTGCCACTGGGCCACGACTGGCCCCCCTAAGGATGCTCTAAAATAATCATTTATATATACTTATATATTATTATTTTAAAGATTTAAGGGATCTTAAGAAAACTATCAAATACCATGATGGTGCAGTGAGATAGTTTCTGATTAAATTGTAATTGGTAGCCATTTCGATTTCCATGCAGTGGATTGATTAATATATTAATTATTGTCGTTTTCAATTCAAAAGAATTAAATTTACTCAGACACTACATTATCCTTGAATACGACGCAATGTGGGGGAAAAACGTGAGGCTGAATATGAAAAAATATTTACATTTAATTCAAACGATTTAGATTTCTAGATTTTCTCTAATTAAAATTAAAGTAGCTTCACCCTGTAATCCACACACAGCAGGGTAAACAGAGGGAACCTAGTGTTAAGTCACTCCGTTCCCCACTTTCCGCCGACTAATGAATTGAAGTAAAAACATTGAACTTCCAAGAAATTTTTACACCCACGATTTCCTTATTCCACGACACAAACAAGGACAAGTATAAAGTACAAAGTAAAGTATTGTAAACGCAATCAAAGTATAAATAAATGCGGGCTTCTCCAAGTTATCCGCAAATCCTTGGGCGTATCTATTGGCTCGTATGGGCTCGTATGGGCGGGCGGGTCTCGGTTACAAACAATGTGTATATTGTGTTGCCATAATTGTAAGACTGTGTTTACATGGAATTTGGGCAAAAAATGCTTTTTTTTTTGAAAAAGACATTTAGAAAACGCAGCGAACGCAACGGGATTCGAGCCCGCGCCTCCTGAACCGTCTAGACGTTCTCACCACTGAACTTTGAAAAATTAAGTAGCTATGCTTTGGCAGTGTAGAACGCATGACTCAGTGGTGAGAGCGCCTGTACGGTTCAGAAGGCGCGGGTTTAAATCCCGTTGTGTTTAGATTTTTATAAGTTTTCTAAATGTCTTTTTCAATTTTCCTAAGTGTGGAATAACACTTTAAGAATGTTTGAAAGTTGCCTTTTTTGCTTAAAAATCCTTTGAAGCTATCGTGCATTTGACTTTAAATTTGTTTTGAGTTCGATTTCTAACTAAAGAATAATTGTATTGAGCTTCACGCTGTATAGCCCCCACATATGAGGGTAGGCAGAGGGAACCTCGTGTTAAGACGTTCCGTTCCCCACGCACCGCCGAACTTGGAATCATTGCGTGTTAAATGGCAGAACTTAACACCGCGCTTTGCCACCAGAACGAAGGAAATGGAAATATTAAACATTTCCATTCCTCGAGTGGGAATCGAACCCACAACCAGTCGCTTTACACTCACACTTTGTGCTATGACTGGCCCCATGATTAAGAACATATTGAAATTATTTTGGGTTTTTTCGTGTTTCGCCATTTAGCACATAAGGCTATGGCTGAAACTGAGAGAACGGAATGTTTTGACACTAAGCTCTCTTTGCCTAACCTGATATAAAGGAAAAAGCCTGAAGCTGAAAAGAAAATCTCGATAATAACAATCTTTGGCAGGCTTTGAAATTATATTATAAGTTATCGCTCGCGGCTTCGCCTACGTAGAACTAAACAACTATAACTATTTAATTTCACCCGCCCGCGTTCTTACTTCTCGATCACAAACTTTGCTTAAATACATAATTTAAATTGGTAAAAACGTTTTTACTTATGAACCGATTGTAATAAACCAACCACTACATGTTCGGAGAAGTTTACCGAAATATAATTTTAAAAACTGCATTGAAATCGGTTAAGCCGTTTTCGATCAGCTAGATCAAACGCACATGCAAACAGACAAACAAAAAAAATCATCAAAGTCAAAGTCAAATAATTTTATTCAAAATAAGAAGTTACATGCTTCATTTTTTGAACGTCAAATAGTTTACCACCAGTTCACTAAAGTTAATGCCTCAGACCTGAGAAGAACCGGCGCAAGAAACTCAGCGGGACGATTTTTTTTAAGTCAGGCATTTACAGATATTATATAATTATATATTGACAATGATACCTTTGAAATAGCTTTGAGCGAGCATTTCATTCCCAAGGCGTGTTATCGTTCAAAAATTCATTAATTAGGTAATAACCCTTAACATACAAACGTCTCTTCACAATTTTTATGAATTGTGATATGGAACACTCTTGGATGTTTTCGGGATCCTATTGTAAAAGCAAACATTTTTATTATAAGTATAGCTTCACGCTGTATCCCGCGCACAGCAGGGTAGGCAGAGGAAACCTAGTGTTGAGACACTCCATTCTCCACTTTCCGCCGAATTTGGAGGTATTGCGTGTTTAGTGGCGAAAATTAACGCCGCGCTTTACCTCGACACCAGAGCGAAGAAAATGGAAATATTATAGATTTCCACTTCTCGAATGGAAATTGAACCCACAACCAGTCGTTTACAGTCACACGCTTGTGTCTCTGGGCCACGACTGGCCACACTGGGCCACGACTGGCCACACTGGGCCACGACTGGCCACAATAAGTAAAGATTACATATAAAAAAATATATTAAAATAGTTATTTTTTATCAATAAAATAGTTTGTAGAACTGGTTTTACAATAAGTATTTCAATCTCATGTAGATTCGCTAAATGCCTATGGTCCCGTCGAACCCAACTATAGCTCGAGACGCCTTTCCCTTTCCATTTCCTTCGTACTTTCATACAAACAAATGCTTGTATGTGTGGTCACAGTGCTGGCGGTCAATTTTGAAATTTTATTTTTTACAATATTGAGTGAAATGTTTACTTTTATTTTCAAATAATTAATAATATTCTTTTATTGAGTAAGTCAACGAAATTCTGATATTGATTATAAAAAAGTCACATAGATTTCTTAGTTAAATTCATCTCGTAATGACAGTTTTGCTGAGAGAAAATAGATATGATTTAGCAAGACAAGATATCAATAACTGAATTATTTTATAATATTCTAAAAATCGAAATATTCATACTAATTATAATATAATCGTTAATACTCTTATAGTCTTAATCAAAACAGCGGGCTGAATAGCGGATCCCAACGCTTTACTTTTCCAACTACGGCAGGGAAAGGAAAATTATTGAAATATTACCCTGAGAGTGTTGATTGGACGTAGAATTAACTTACATTTACAATCAGGTCATATTATACTACACTACAATTGAAAAGTGGGCAACGGAGTGTCTTAACACTAGATTCCCTCTGCCTACCCTTCTGTATGCAGGATACAGCGTGAAGCGAATAAATGAAATCAACAATAAAATCGCTAACAGACACACGCCAACTTTACCAGAGAAACCTTCAATTTCCTTTTTCCAATCTATGATATTGAATTGCTTTGGAAGAACATAATGGAACACTTATTTCATGTGGAATAACACTATGTATTTAGTTTTATTTTATACATCACGCGATCTGCAAGTGTCTTGAGCGAGTCCTTCTGTTTGTGGTCATGCGATCTCTGTTTATACCGAAAATATTACTTATATTATAGCTTTTTGTTAATTTCACGCTGTATCCCGCACACAGCAGGGTAGGCAGAGGGAACCTAGTGTTAAGACACTCCGTTCTCCCATTTCCGCCGAATTCGGAGGCATTGCGTGTTACGTGGCGGAGCTTCACGCCGCGCTTTACTTCTACACCGGAGCGAAGAAAATTGAAATATTAAAGTCAAAGTCAAGTCGAAGTCAAAGTCACACGTACGTGCTACTGCGCCACGGCTGGCCCCAGATATTAGTAATATTACAGCCTTTTTCAGCGTCACGCTTTATCCCGCATAGCAGGGTAGAAGGGAATAAACTGGTGTCATGCCACTGTGTATTCCACTTTCCGTTTCAATTCGAAACATAGTATATTGAGTGACGACGTTTAACGCCGCGCTTTTTTCTACGACAGCGGGAAAATGGGAATATATATATATATATTTATATAATAATAATTTCCTACTTTTTTATTTTATTAATTGCTTAAAGCAATAAGACCGCCTTTGCATACATTTTAAATTTTTCATATTTCTCTCTTGTGTGTTGTGTTTTATTCTATTCTATTCAATTCTATTCTATTCTGATTTCCTGGATTATTTACTTGAATTAGAATGAATGGATCAAAATCTACAGCTATCGGGTGTACTGTCACTACGTCACGACAGTCTTATATTCTGGCTATTTCTTAGATATTTTAAATTTTATGCGTATTATAATATATGATAGACCATTGTGGCACAGTGGAACATCGTAAGATTGTCAATACGATTGGTTGAAAACTCAATCCTAACTCAAGGATATAATTATATGTCAACAAATCACTTCCACTCTTACGAAAAACGGAGTGTCTTTACACTAAGCAGTCTCTTACTACCCTGCTTATTATAACACGCATTTTCACGCGTTTTCCCGCAGAAAAAAGAACCTATTAAACAATCGAAACTTCCAAAACGTAATCCTATTATAAAAAAAAATGCATATCATAACGTACCAGTGACGAAATACCTATACTTCAGCAAAAACCGAAACACCGAACTGTAGACAACAAGCAAAACTTTATATGAATGCAGAAATAGAAATATGGGAAGTGGGATTTTTCCAAGTTGTACCTCCGAGTCGAGTTGTACATGCGAGTCGGTTGTACAAAGATGATCCATCAAAGCTAACTTTTGAGGCTGGCCGTGTAGAGGCTTGCGGGAATGCCAGTATTTGTACTTGAAAAGATTTTAGCTCGTACTTTGTACTAAGCTATCTGTGTATTTATGTTATATGTTTATTTTACCAGTCAGTGTGGCCAGTCGTGGCCCAGTGGCACAAGCGTGTGACTGTAAACGACTAGTTGTGGGTACGATTCCCAGTCGAGGAATGGAAATATTTATTATGCCCATTTTCTTCGCTCTAGTACCGAGGCAAAGCGTGGCGTTAAGTTCCGCCACTTCACACGCAATGCCTCCGAATTTGGCAACGCAAAGTGGGGAACGTAGTGTCTTAACTCTAGATTCCCTCTGCCTACCCTGCTGTGTGCGGGATACAGCGTGAAGCTAAATAAAATAACGTTTATTTTAAAAAAGACATTTAGAAAACGTATAAAAATTTGAATGCAGCGGGATTCGAACCGCGCCTCCTGAATACCGTTGAGGCGCTCTCACCACTGAGCCATGCGTTCTACTAATTTATTTTTGTTTGTTTGTTCTAAATGTCTTTTTCAATTTTCCTAAGTGTGGAATAACACTTTAAAAATGTTAAAAATGTTTATTTTATTTTATTTTTTTGGGAGCTTCACGCTTTAGAGAGGTAAGTAGAGGGAGATTAGTGTTACGACTCTCTGTCTGCTCCTTTGAGTCAAAATTCGAGATATTACTTGTTAAGTGGCGGAACTCAAGATCATACATTATCTTATGTAGGGCAATGAAAATAACTTAAATGTAATCATTCTTTCGAATGTGAATCTAACTTTAATTTTATCGTATTTAGAGTTAGACGTAGTCTGAATGCCACAACGCAATAACTCGATATAATTAACGAACATTTCTCTGTTTATACCGAAAATGTTACTAATATTATAGCTTTTTTTCAGCTTCACGCTGTATCCCGCGCACACAGGGTAGGCAAAGAGAACCTAGTGTCAAGACACTTCGTTCCCCACTTTCCGCTGAATTCGGAGGCATTGCGTGTTAAGAAGCGGAACTTAATGCCGCGCAGAGCGACGTAAATAGAAATATTAAATATTTCCACTCCTCGAGTGGGAATCGAACCCACAATCAGTCGTTTACAGTCATACACTTGTGCAACTGCGCCGCGACTGGCTACCACCACTATTCATTCACTGGCATTCAATGACACTGGTCAAAACAGTCATTTTCTTGATAGTAGATTTTCACCTACATTGCTACGCGTGGAAAAGAGGGAGACTGACAAAAAACAAATTATTATTTTTAACTAGCCACATCTCTTGCATATGCAGTAGGTTCAGCGGAGAGACCTTAGTGGAGTGTCTATACACTCCAATCCCTAATATATTTTTTTTTCTTTATTTTTTTTTCTTTCTAAATATATATATTTTTTCTTTATTATTATATTTTTCTTTGTTTATGTTGTTTTTATATCCATCTTTGTATATATTTTTTTCTTTATTTGTGTGTATGTCAATAAATCTTTTTTCTTTCTTTCTTCTTTCTTTCTTTCTAATTAAAAAATAAAAAAGAAATACGTCAAAATCGCTATTACATTACATGACTTTTTTATTATACATAAAGAAATTATTATTTATTATTCTATTCTATTATGTATTGATCTTTCGACTGGAAAAGATTCTTAACTACCCACATCTCCTGCATATTGCAAGGTTGGCAGAGAAACCTTAGTGCCAAGTCACTCCATTCTCTAACCAAATAATAAAAAGAAATAAACTCAATTCAACACTACATTAAATTACTTTTATTTACAATTCATAAATAAACAGATTTACGTTATTATAGCACATAGCGGATTCGGCGGAGAAACCTCACTCTCAAGTCACTCTATCCGCCACCAAAATATGTAAAAAAAAAATTCAAGGCACTGTATTTTATTCTATTTTTTTTTAGCTTCACGCTATATCCCGCACAAGGCAGGGTAGGCAGAGAGAATCTAGTGTTGAGACACTCCGTTCCCCCCTTTCCGCCGAATTCTGGAAGAAATGCTTGTTAAGTGGCGGAACTTTAGGACGAGCAGGCAAAGCTCGACACCAGGCGAAGAAAATGGAAACATTAAATGTTTCCACCCCTCGAGTGGGAATCGAACCCACAGCCAGTCGCTTCACAGTCACACTTTGCGCCTCTGCCCCACGGCTGGCTCAAACTGGTTAAATTAAAGTACTTTTTTATTATATTTCACGTTATTCCATTCCATAATACGTCCATCTTTCGACAAAATTAGAAGGTCGTTAAATTTCAGCTTCACGCTGTATCCCGCACACAGCAGGGTAGGCAGAGGGAACCTAGTATTAAGATACTCCGTTCCCCACTTTCCGCCGAATTTTGGAGGAAATGCGTGTTAAGTAGCGGAACTTTAGGACGAGCAGGCAAAGCTCGACACCAGGCGAAGAAAATGGAAACATTAAATGTTTCCACCCCTCGAGTGGGAATCGAACCCACAGCCAGTCGCTTCACAGTCACACTTTGCGCCTCTGCCCCACGGCTGGCTCAAACTGGTTAAATTAAAGTACTTTTTTATTATATTTCACGTTATTCCATTCCATAATACGTCCATCTTTCGACAAAATTAGAAGGTCGTTAAATGTTCGGGTCCTAAACAAATAAAGTGTGCTCTCGTCAATCGACGTCGACGTCGGTACGTGCGTCTGAAGTACGACTTTATAAGCCAAAGCCTTTTTATTACTTTCATGATATTCCTCGAGAGTTATTTTTTTGTACGCATATTTTATTTTTTTACTTCAAGTATGTACATTTTATATACCTCCATCCATACTTATATTATAAATGCGAATGTCTGTGTGTTTGTCTGTCACGCTTTCACGGCTAATCTGCCGGTCCGATTTGGATGAAATTTAGAATGAAAGTAGTAAAAATGATTGGGTCTAACATAGGCTATTTAGTTTGTCAAAAATCAACCTTTAAAGGGTTGAAATAGGGGATGAAAGTTTATATGAAAAATCTACACCGCTTGACCGATTGTAATGAATTTTAGCATATATTTAGTTGATAATCCAAGGTTAAACATAGGATACTTTCTTTTTCAAAAATCCACTACCGAGGGTTGCAATATACCAAAACAGGGAAGCAAATCACGCGGCATAGCCGCGAGCGGGCCGCTAGTACTTTATATAGCAACTTTACGGTTTTTCTCGCCATAGATTCTCGCAGGGTTATTAGAAAACCAAGTGTTAAGTCACTCCGTTCTCCGAATATCAGATTCAAAATCCTCCCTTGTGCTTCAGTAAACTAGTCCCCAAGAAATGTATAATCTAAATTTCAATTATCTGTCCTGAAGTACCGGCTCTGCACTGTCTATCAGTCACTTAATAACACAAGCTTTCTGTTAAAGTCGGAAAAAGAAATAATATTAAATGGCCGTAAAAAGATATTTAGAAAACGTATATAAATTTGAAAGAAGAAGACAAACTTTAACTATCCCAAATTCTATACTCTTCTCTCTGTATAATATTTGTAAAAAGGGGGTTTCTGCATAGTACTTTCTGCTCGGTTATAAGATTTTAAGACCAGGCTAGACTAGACTAGGTGAGATTTCATTTCATGACTTTGACAGAAGGAACCTAGTATTAAGATACTCCGTTCTCCACCGAATTTGGAGACATTGCGTGTTAAGTGGCGGAACTTAACGCCGCGCTTTGCCTCGAAACCAGAGCGGAGAAAATGGAAACATTAAATATTCCCACTCCTCGAGTGGTAATCGAACCCACAACCAGTCGTTTACAGTCACACGTTCGAGCCACTGCGCCACGACTGGCCCTAACATTTAATAATAATATCAATTTAACTTTAATAATCTGTAGATCTTACTTCTAGAGTTTACAAGGCTGTTACTAGTACTCAGTTAATAACTATATCCTTTGATCCTAACTAAGTTAGCTTAAACGTTATTTTATTATGAAGCTTTGATCAAAAGCTTAAGATTATCGATTATTATTAGATTTACCTGTGTATTTACTGTTTTAATACTTATCATGTAGACCTCTTAGGTTAGTACTGAGAAAAGATTTCTTAAAAATTTTATGAAAAATAAGATAAGATTTTTTTCTATTTCACGCTTTATTCCGCATAGCATGGTAAGCCGAGTCGAGTTACGATGTTCTCCACGTTTCGTCCAAAATCGAAAACGTCTCTTTTTGTTTAAGCTACCAGAACTGGGAATTATAATAATTAAACAATAGTAAATTCCCCGAGAATCGAATTCAAAGCCAACCAGGAGTTGAAGAACAGAGTATATATATAAAATGACGCCGCTCAGGTCCGCGGACGATTGGGGCAGTGCCCGAGACCTGGGCTAGTGGCGGGTAAGGAGCACCGTCAGGTTTTTAGTGGGTAAACGGAGGAACGAACCGGAGTCCCACATAACCGCGTCCGGGTCCCCACCCCGGGCGGGTATCCGTAACGGATTTTCCTGACGATATATAATGACACTACGTTCTCTCTGCCTACCTCGATATTAATATATAAAAAAAGCGTAAAACTAAAACAAATTAGTTATAATAAGTTTACTAAACATATATAAATCCCATATAGTACGAATCCAAAACTACTGTTTAAGCATACCTTGATCGGTGAAACATAAATATGTCATAAGTTTTTTTTTAACTTCACGCTGTATCCCACACAGCAGGGTAGGCAGAGGAAACCTAGTGTTAAGACACTCCGTTCCCTACTCCGTATGTTATACGTAATAAATAAAATATAAAGTATCTGTTTACTAAAATCTACTATCTATTAGTTACTAAAATCGTCGCTTTTTATTAAACGTTTATATATGTATACACGGTATATATACCAAAACAACATTTCTTACAACTTTTTATCTATCTGTTTATTCCGGCTAATTTCAGAAACGACTGAGCCAATTTTGACGGTATTTTCACTGGAAGATAGCTAATAAGGAGTAACTTAAGCTACTTTAATTTTACAATCATAACTTTCTTTATTAAATTCTACACAAACAAAGTCGCCGGTAAAACTAGTTAATTATAGTAGTACTTACTCCAGATACAGAAAGCGCATTTCACAATTAGCTAAAAGACCAAGTCAAGGGAAATAAGACGGTATTGTTAGTTAAAAAATTAAAAATCTTAGAATACTTTAGTTCACTGCTTTGCTGGCTGTAGAGGCCGACTGGGTGCGAGGCGCCGGCAAAGTGGACGATGTTTCTGTAAAGATTAATGCATAATGTTAGGTATTTGCTATTTTTTATAATTAAATTATTTAATATTTATAATTATATTAATGTGGCCAGTCGTGGCCCAGTGGCACAAGCGTGTGACTGTAAACGACTGGTTGTGGGTTCGATTCCCACTCGAGGAGTGGAAATTATATTTCCATTTTCTTCTCTCTGGTGTCGAGGTAAAGCGCGGCGTTAAGTTCCGCCACTTAACACGCAAGCCTCCGAATTCGGCGGAAAGTGGGGAACGGAGTGTCTTAACACTAGGTTCCCTCTGCCTACCCTGCTGTGTGCGGGATACAGCGTGAAGCAATAAAAAAAAAATATTAGAAATTGTCAAACGCTCGGAAAGAGGATGAAAAATGAAAAGAGCTTTCATTTAGGACCTACAAAAGTTGCAAGCCTCCGTAAAATGCGAGTAAATATAATCATTTATTCGAACTAACACAAAAACTAACACATTTACTGTCACACTGTTTCACTCCGCCACTGTAACCCATTAATCTACTTGGTTTTTTTTCTACATATTTGTTTACTTTCCTGCATATCAAGTTAGTCCTAAAGGACCTTTTGTCAAGGCACTCCATTCTCCGTTCTCCACTCGTATTCACGATATTGCGTGTTGGGTGGCGTTTAACACCGCGCTTTTGTCTTATTCACCGTAGCAAAGAAGTGAATAGAACTAATTTATGACCATTTCACTGAGTAAAATCGAACCCGCAACCTAACCCGATTACGATCAGACGCTGATTTCAATTTTTTTTATGAAATAAACAGAAATTAATATTCTCTACCTTTAAAATATTTTCTAAAAAATAATATTTATTCAAGGTAATCAGTCGCGGCTTTACCTTTGAACAGAACTAGGTCACTTCTACAGATTGTGACAATTAGAATAGTACAGATTACAACGCGACTAAACAAGTACCGTTTTTAATTTGTTCCCTTTACTTTTGATGTTAGAGATGAACCACTTTTGAGTGTTTTAACATTTTGAAAGTGTTATTCACACACTTAAGTGTAAGAAAACACTTTAAAATTACGAGACCAAAGAGGAAACAAAGGGTGTCTGTTTTTATTAAAATTATACATATGTACATATATTTACTACATACAACTAAACCAAAAAAAAAAAATTGCTTAATTTTAATGCTTACACTTGGTCAGTGATGGACATCACCATTACATAATAAGATTAAATATAAATCTCAGTGCTTTTGAATTGTCCTATTATATACAAATTAATACTAACAAATCCCATGGGCACCTGTGAGCCCATGGACAGAGTTCATTTATTAAAAAAAACACTTTAAAATGTTACATTTAATAAATAGATTTTTCGTAGAAATAATCTTTGTAGGATTTTAGAAGTATTTAAAAGATCATCTAAATGCTGTCATTACAAAGAAAAGTCTTTGTTATTAAAAACCGTGTAAAAGTAAAAACCTGTGAGGTACGCATATAATTATTAAAAAAGTGGCCAGTCGTGGCCCAGTGGCACAAGCGTGTGTCTGTAAACGACTGGTTGTGGGTTCCATTTCCACTCGAAGAGTGGAAATATTTAATATTTCCGTTTTCCTCGTTCTGGTGTAGAGGTAAAGCGCGGCGTTAAGTTCCGCCTACCCTGCTGTGTGCGGGATACAGCATGAAGCTACAAAAAAATAATAATATGGAAATTATACATAATTTTTATATTGTTTTCACATTCCATTTTAGGTTAGTTATAATATATCAAATATTAAATTGTAACCTTTTAGGATTGAGAAAAAAACACTAGTTTAAAATTTAAAAAAAAATTAAAATTATCTCTCACCATGTTCCCCACATCCGTTAAATATTTTCCTTTTTTCCATTTCAAGCAATTAGTAGGAAATTGTAAAACCAATTAAAAAATATAACAAACAGTAAATCAATTGTTTTGTAAAACGACGCGACATGCCAAAGTACTGTTAAAACGAGAGAGTTATTTTATATAGATACGTTTAAAATAAATCGACTTTATATTATATGGTTTACTTATACCTTGTAGAGATGAATAACAAGTTATGTTTTTCATGGTACTTCAAGTTGTAGGTGGAGAGCGATTTTTGTTTATAGACGTACATGCCCTCGGGTAATGGGACAGTGTTCATTTGTAACCCTTGGCTCTATCCTAGCTTAGAGAAAAGATTATTTTATTAAAATGTGACATTGAAATTAAAGGACTCTTCCTGAAAAGAGAAAGATCTCAACCTGAAATATTAACAGGCTTTTAGTACTTAACTGAAACGCGTTTGGTTCGATCCTCGCTCGAAGACAAGATATGCACGCTGAAAGCACGCTGTTCGTAACATTAAATTTTCTGGCTATATTACGATGCAGGTAAAAGATTGAAACTGAGCAAAGGAAAAGAATATGAAATAATGTGGTTTACTAAAAACAGAAAACTTAGGATACGTCAGTAAGCTATTTCTAAAGTCTATTGCATTACAAAAACTACATAGTCGTCATTACTTTTTAAAAGACTATTTTTTTTTTAGCTTCGCGTTGTGTGCGGGATACAGCATTCCGTAGTAGGGCAGTATCTCGCATCAGGGTAGATAGAGGGAACCTAGTGTTAAGACACTCCGTTACCCATCTTTAGCGCAAAAGCACCGAGAAAATGGAAATAATTCCTCGAGTAGGAATCCAACCCACAACTAGTCGCGTTACAGTCACACTTTATGCCCACAAGCCACTGGTCTCTCAAACATAAAAAAATAAAATTTAAAAATCACAAAACCTATATAACAAAACAAAACGCTACCTCCTCTAACTTAGACTGTACAGAAACAACTGGGGCGTGTAATCACGATCGCTCGATCATTCGTCGTCCCCCGAGTGCCTGTTTGGGAAATCATCGCTAATTGACGTGTTTAACATTTTTATATTCAATAGAAATTAATATTTTATCAACCGGCTTTTAAATGATCGTTTTTATTGCGCTTGGCAATCTTTAATTACTTTGGGGAGGCGGTTTGGGACCTGTATACAATCATAGATATATGTATATGGGCCAGTCGCGGCGCAGTGGCACGAACGTGTGACTGTAAACGACTGGTTGTGGGTTCGATTCCCACTCGAGGAGTGGATATGTTTAATATTCCATTCCATTCCTTCACTCTGGTATCAGAGGTAAAAGCGCGGCGTTAAGTTCCGCCACTTAATACATAATGCCTCCGAAATCGGCGGAAAGTGGGGAACGGAGTATCTTAATACTAGGTTCCCTCTGCCTACCCTGCTGTGTGCGGGATAAAGCGTGAAGCTGAATAAAAAAAAAAAAAAAAAAGTTAAATTCCACCACTCAATAAGTAATGACCAGAAAGCCGAGAAGGGACTGTCTTGACTAGATTTTGTCTATCTACCTCGCTATGCGCAAGAAAACGCAAAGCTATTATTTTCAGTTTTTCTTACGCTTTTCCCCGAATTCAAAGCAATGTATTTCATCAGTCCCATAAGTGGGAATTGAACCCACACCTCACGTTTACAGTCAGACTGTGCCATCACGTCTTGAATAGCCTCATGGCTCCCTGCCCTAAACCTGCAACCATTGCTTTAATTTATACCTTACAACTGCGCCCTTATAGACTCGATATAGGTATAAATTTCCGAAACATATAATTTATTAGGTTATTACGAAAATTTGGAATTTGGAGTGCCTCTAACGAACAGGTAGAATTGTTATAATTATTCAATTAGAAGTAAAATGCCTATTACAAGCAATTTCATGAATTCACATAATTTATGCTTTATTAATTGGCTACATATGTACTTACATAGGTATTATTTTTAATATTAACTGCTTCACCTGTATTTAGCTAATTATTTAAGAAAATCGTACAACGCTTATTATTATTTTAAAGTATTATTTGGGGCCAGTCGTGGCGCAGTGGCACTAACGTGTGACTGTAAACGACTGGTTGTGGGTTCGATAGTCAGTCGAGAAGTGGAAATATTTAATACTAGCGGCCCGCTCGCGGCTTTGCCGCGTAACTACGTACATAGCTGTTGCGGTGTATTGCAACCCTAGGGGATAGAAATTTTGAAAAATTAAGAAGCCTACATTTAACCTTAGATTACCAACTATATTTATGCCAAATTTCATTACAATCGGTCAAGCGGTGTAGATTTTTCATACAAACATTCATCACCTATTTCAACCCTTTAGAGGTTGATTTTTGAAAAAATAAGTAGCCTATGTTAGACCCAGTTATTGTTACTACTTTCATTTTAAATTTTAACTAAATCGGACCGGTAGATTAACCGTGAAAGCATGACAGACAAACACACAGACATTCTCATTTATAATATATATTTAATATTTAATATTTCCCTGTTCGTTCGCTCTCTGGCGGTGCGTGGGGGACGGAGTGTCTTAACACTAGGTTCCCTTTGCCTACCCTGCTGTGTGAAGTTAAAAAAAATGTATTGTTTACACGTTTACAAGACATTTATTTTAAAAAAGTTATTAGTAAACAATTTGATAGATTTTCTAAAGAGGTACAGAACAGGACACAAAACGAGACCAGTCACACTTTGGGCTTCTGCGCAACCTTCTGTAAACGCGAATGGTTGTGGGTTCGGTTCCCACTCGAGGGAATTTGTAATATTTTATTTTCTTTGGTCTGGTACTGAGGCAATGAACGTTGTGTTTCGCTAGTTAACACGTAATGACTTTATCCCAGGTCGTTCTATACATTATAATATACTGAATTGTGGTAATCAAATGAAAAAAATATTTTAATATAATCTTACCGAATTTCTTCCTACAGACTTTAAACATTAGATTAGACCGTGCTACCAACACAAAGTTTAACACTACCAAAAGAAAACGTATAAAAATTTGAACGCAGCGGGATTCGAACCCGCGCCTCCTGAATACCGTTCAGGCGCTCTCACCACTGAGCCATGCGTTCTACTAGCCGCTGCGTCGAAATTCTTATACGCTTTATTACAACTAATTTTTGTTGTTATCATCTCTGTAGAGAGATTTATACAAATTTCTGCTAACCAAAGATTATTTTACGAACAATCATTTGGCAAGAGAGAATGCTATTTATTACATATTTTTAACATTTTTAAAGTGTTATTCCACACTTAGGAAAATTGAAAAAGACATTTAATTTTATTTTTTATACGTTTTCTTTAAATGTCTTTTTTATTTTTCTAAGTGTGGAATAATACTTTAAAAATATTTAAAGTATTTAACGTCACCACTGAGCCTAAACGGTTTAATTTCACAATTTCAGTTATAAATCGTGTTTTATTTTAATCTCCGTTTAATAAACACTGTTATAAATTACACGATATCAATGTGCGGTCGGAGTCCACATAAATCCGTCGGTCTCACCGCTCGGTCCTGAGGTTTTGTACCAAAAATACGTAATTTTTACCCCAAAAAACCTTTTTTTTAAGAATTTCAATGTTATAACGTTATTTATGCGCGTTGTCTTATTTAGCGGGTGTGCATATTTAATATATAAGAGATGTTTCCAAAAGCTTTTGTTATATTCAAATTATAAAAGTTTATCTGCTTTCGTTTTTGCGTTTTAGAGAATACGTACTAATAATAAACATGTGAATGTATGTTTGTTTGTCTGTATACCACGTCGTAATGAAGTGATATTATATTACTAGCGATCTACTCGCGGCTTTACCTTCGAGATCTACGTCTACGGTCACTCTTAAGTGGTTTATGCTTTTCATATAAGTTTTCATCCCCTATTTCAACTCCTTAGGGGATGATTTTTTTAAAAAAAGTAATTATTTCTTTCTTCGAATTCGTCCTTTGCGGTAAAAATCGAGAAGATAGGAAATCTAGTGACAACTTATTCTGTATTCCACCTTCCGGGTAATTTTTCAACATTACATATTTAGAAGGTCGCCAGTCGTGGCGCAGTGGCACAAGCGTCTGACTATAAACGGCTGGTTGTGGGTTCGATTCCCACTCGAAGAGTGGAAATATTTGATATTTCCATTTTCTTCGCTCTGGTGTCGAGGTAAAACGCGGCGTTAAGTTCCGCCACTTAACACGCAATGCCTCCGAATTCGGCGGTGCGTGGGGAGTGTCTTAACACTAGGTTCCCTTTGTCTACCCTACTGTGTGCGGGATACAGCGTGAAGCTAAAAAAAAAAATATTTAGAAGATTAAATTACAGTGTGTGTCTTTACCCTTTCAGTTTCGTACTGTTCCTATAGCTGGATACGGAGGGAAAATCTAGTGTCAAAATTCTCTTTAATACACAAATGTTATAAGGTCAGAGGCAAAATCCAAAACTGCGCGTTAGAGCCATAAAAATAACTTAATTTAAGCATTTTCTCCATTAGGAATTTAATCCACATCTAACATGGTAACAGTCAGATACTATACCACTAAGCTACGACTTCTAGAATTCAACTGTAGTATTTCTCGGTCTAACAACTGAGCCAAAGGCAAGCTATTATCAAATTCGCGATGCAATCAAATGCTATTAATTCAACTAAAATAAGCTGCTTGGGAACAGCTTAACCTATTTCATTTGCGCTTGAAACTTCACGGGGTATTAGTCAAAGCTTCATTATTTGTATGACTACATGTTCAATTGTTCATGGTCATTTGTGATGTATTGTCTATTACAGTCAAGGTAGGCAGAGGAAGTATAGTGTTAGGACACTCCGTTCTCCGCTTTAAAAAGATTGATGATTTGTTAAAATGTTGGATAGTGAAATTGACAAAGTGACACTCTTTATATAATTAGAGTAACCATGGAACAGAGAACTCACAACCGTTTACAGTTACACAAAACGTTTACAGTTACACTTTGTGCCCTCGCGCCAGGACTGGCGTCAAAAAAATATATATAATTTGTATATAATAATATTCTCAACTGGGGATCGAACCCACTAATGTTTGTTAAAATTTCACTATAGCGCTTCTACATTACAGTGATTCGTTGAATATAATGCCAGTCTTTGCTTAACACCAGTTCATGTAATCCCCTCGGAAATCCTCGTGGCACGGTGGTTGTGTCTGGCTATATACGCTATGGTCGCGAATTCGATTTTCACTCTGAGGAATGATTTATAACACTAATTTCTTTCAGATTCCCTTACCGTAAGGGAAAAGGCGTGAAGCTAATAAAAAATACACGAACACTTTAAGACTTTTAAAGTGTTATTCTCCCATTTAGTATATAAAAGTACATATATAATACTTATATATGTACGTATAAAAAAAATATCGCAGTGGTATTCAAACCCGCGGCACTTCCTTACCTGCCAACCGCTCTCACCACTAAGCCATGCGGTAATTTGACCGAAAATTATGTACAATATTTTTTTACATTTACTTTTTTTTTATCTTCACGCTGTATCGTGCACACAACAGGGTAGGCTGAGGGAACCTAGTGTTAACACACTCCGTTTCCCACTTTCCGACTTTAACGTATAAAAATTGAAACGCAGCAGGATTCCAATCCGCACCTATTCGAAACCGTCCCGTCTAACCATCCGCTCAGACCACTAAGCCATGAGGTTGTTTGACCGAAAATTGCGTAAAATTTTTGTACATTTTCTAAACATATTTTTCATTCCCTCAAACGGAATTTGAACTCATAATCATCGTAAACCATACCATATATAGCATAAATTATACAAACTTTACTTTCAAAGCAGACGCCGTAAAATTGAGCCATTCGTTTCTTAAGTAAATACTGAGAACGAATGTTTATTTGGTTTATAACACGTGGCGTGTAACAAGTTTACTGTAAGTTCTTTATTAGTTACATATGTGTGGTTAAGTTACGTGGCTTCGATAGCTTCAGGAAGGTGCTTGGTTCAAATTCGTAAGTCATTATGGTACAACTAGCGGCCCTATATAGTGGTCGCGACTAAGTCGGAGAACGTATCTCCTACCACCCAGCTTTTGGGTTACCCTTCTTTTACGGGACGCTGCCCAGCGACGGAGGGGAATTATATTCTACCCCCCATCCCGTCCCCCCACGGGTATATTATATTGCATATAAACCAATATTTCACACTTAAAAATAACAACTACCTCTGACTGTAACGCAATAGTTGCAGGTTCGATTCTCGTTGAGGGCAAAGATTATAATTAAAAATTTCATTTCTATGCTCTGGTACCAAAGAAAAAGCGCGGCGTTGAGTTACGACACTCTACACACAATGTTTCCATTACTGGTGGAGAGTAGACGGAGTGTCTTGACACTAGATCCTCCCTTACCTCACAATGCGGGAAAAAGCGTAAAGAAAAAGCTTTTTTTAAAATCAAATCGAATCCGCAACTATAGTTGGACTACTTAACTACTTAACCTACAAGGTCTCTTTATACAACTCTCTTTTGGCATTTCACAAGCTTTTAACTGAATCTTCTTTATTAAAAAGTTACTGACGCTCTAAAACTTAATAAAGTGCACGAGTGGTTATATTTTATATCTAATATAATATCTTCGTGGCTCAGTGTGACAGAATTTGACGTTGATGCAATTGGTTGTGGGTTCGATTGCTGATACGATTTCGTTTAAATTATATTCGTTTTCTTCGCTCTAGTGAGACAAAAGGTGGTGTTGAGTTCCGCCACGCTATATATTCACAGTTGTAAGTAATGTCACAGTTTCATATGTGCAAATACAAACTTATTTAGCTTCACGCTTTATACCGCACACAGCAGGGTAGGCAGAGGGAACCTAGTGTTAAGACACTTCGTTCCCCATTTTCCACCAAATTTGGAGGCATTGAGTGTTAAGTAACGGAACTTAACGCCGCGCTTTGCTTTGATACTAGAGCGAAGAAAATGGAAATAATAAATACTTCCACTGCTTGAGTGGGAATCGAACCCACAACCAGTCGGTTTCAGTCACACGTTCGTGTCACTATATAATTTATTATTTGTTTATACTATAAATTCTACTTATAATTTATTTAAGTGCATTTTTTTATTTGTCACAGCATAAAAGAACATACTACATAACTGTAAGTTATCACAGAACTGGCATTGAGTTCCACTCGTCAATATGCAACGTGCGTAGTGACGTATTTTCAGGTGAAAAGTGGAGAACGGAGTGTCCTGACACTAGGTTCTCTCTAACTACAGAGAAAACCTCAAAAACATCATAATAATATGGAACGTGCATTTTTTGTAGAATTAAAAAAAATCTATATCTAGTGTACTAGTCACAAAAAGTGAAGGACTATTTCCTCCCATGCAAATGGCAGCACCATTTGCAAAAGATAAACATTGAAATATTTGTTTTACTAAGAATTTCACACTTTAAAGGATATTTAGTGTGTCGAAGTGAGCTTATAAATTTTTTACGGTATATTTTTTGTTCAATATTCTTCTTTTTTTATAGCTTCACGCTATATCCCGCACACAGCCGGGTAGGCAGAGCAGACGTAGTGTTAATACAATCCGTTCCCCATTTTTTCCACCGAATTCGGAAGCATTGCGTGTTAATTGGCGGAAATTAATGCCGTGCCTCAACTCCAGAGATAAGAAAATGAAAATTACAAAAATTTCCATTCCTCAAGTGGGAACCGAACCCCCAAATCGCTTTACAGTCACACTTGTGCCTCTGCGCTACGACTAGTTCCTATATCGTATTATATCTATATCATATTTCTCCTGTATATATCAAGATATAATAATACTAGCGGCCCGCTCGCCGCTTCGCCGCGTGGACTGCCTAATTGTTTCGTTATGTTGCAACCATAGGAGGTGGATTTTTGAAAAACAAAATAGACTATGTTTGACCTTCGATTATCAACTATATTTATTCCAAAATTCATTACAATGCAAAAAACCGCATGACCGATGCGGTTTAGTTTTTTCATATAAACTTTCCTCCCCTATTTCAACCGCTTAGCGGTTAATTTTTGAAAAAATAAGTAGCCTATGTTAGACACATGGTTATTTACTACTTTCATTCTAAATTTCATCCAAATCGGACCGGCAGATTAGCCGTGAAAGCGTGACAGACAAACACACAGACTTTCGTATTTATAATATAAGTATGGATTGTTTTTGTCAGCTATACGCTTTTTCTTGCATCGCATAGTTGTGAAAGAGAACCTAGTGTCAAGACACTCCGTCTTCCACTTATTACTAATATAAATAAATAAATATTAAACGTATAATTAATATTGTATTTTTTGTATAATAGATACGAAAGAATTATTAAAAAAATGATGATTGGCCCTTTTGCTAAAATATTAAGATTTTCTTGGTCTATTTAGATAAATGCTGCATTAAATTCCGCAGTGTCTTGATATTGAGAGTAAAGTGGAGAACGGAGTGTCTTTAAACTACCTTTAAACTCTCTGCTCTGCTACACGAGTAAACACGTATAGCTACTTTAAAAAACAATCAAAAATGTATCACACAGAGTTAGACACTCCAAAACTTACATATACCTAAGTCAGATATTAAACTATTCAACGATACTACTACAGTAGTTAAACCAAACTGTACCATGAAAATAGATGAAAAAGCTCCGAACGCTTTAATAAAGCACAAGTGGTCATATAAATGTAGTAAAATTGTAAAAAGCACTCCCCCAGACTTTCCACCTCATTACCCCTCTGAGTGATTCTTTATAACGTTAGAAAAAGTCTTCCTTTTAACTCGCTTAATTGGTATGTTGGTCTGTCTGTACAATTTTAGTATAAAAAAATGATTATATAATATACATGTATGTAGTTTTGTGGCCAGTCGTGGCGCTGTGGCACGAATTGTGACTGTAAAACGACTAGTTGTAGGTTCGATTTCCACTCGAGCAGTGGAAATATTTAATATTTCTATTATTTTCGCTCTGGAGTCGAGGCAAAGCGCGGCGTTAAGTTCCGCCACTTAACACGCAATGCTAGTTCGGTGGAAAGTGGGGAACGGAGTGTCTTATCACTAGGTTCCCTCTGCCTACCCTGTTGTGTGAGGGATACAACCATTCGCTTTACAGTCACACTTTGTGCCACTAATAAGCTTAAAAAAGTATTTGCAATACGAGTAGAATTCGAATTCATGACCGTTTCGTAACTATAGACAAAGACTAACCGCGACATTTAGTTCCGCGACTTAACACGCAATGTTTAAATTTTAAGCTGAATAGTGAAGAATGGAGTGTCTATCACTAGGTTCTCTCTGCTATGTGAAAAATTTTAGTATATAACTTTTTTCAGCTTTTAGATAGGCCCTAGTGTCAGTGGCGCTAGTGGCGGAACATAACGCCGTAATTTGCCTCGACACTAGAGCGAAGAAAATGAAAATTAAAAAATATTTCCATTCCTCGAGGAATCGAACCCACGACCAGTCAGGTTTACAGTCACACTTTTTGCCCACGAGCCACGAGAGCCTTTAAATATTAAATGATTAATATTTCCATATAAAATACATTTAATTTAGCCACAAGCCAGGCCTGTCTTATTTATTTAGCACATAGCAATGTAGGTAGAGGGAACCTAGTGTTAAGACATTCCGTTCCCCACTTTCTTCCAAGTTTGTAGGCAATGCGTGGCGCAACTTAACGCCACACTTTGCCTCGACATCATTTCCCTTTTTCGAGTGGAAATCGAACCCACAACCAGTCCCGTTTACAATCACACTTCACTTAAATATAAGCTAAACTTATATATAACACGGATAAATAAAGCTGTCAAAAGCTCAAACCTCCCGCAATCAGTCGGGCTATACTACGGCATGAAGGTGTAAAATCTTACAATATTTCAGTGCGCTGTCCACCGTGATGGGGGAAGGACGTGTCGTATTCGCCCTCGAAGTAAAATAACGCGATCGGTTTCGAAACTTTTTTCGAGTTTGTGTTCTGTTGTTAGTTTTGGAAAACGGGATTTTCGGAAATACTTTGATATTGGTAAGCTTTTTTTTACTAATTTTTATTATTATTTGTTTATATGTATATAGTTATAAATTAAAATTTAAGTGTTTGTTTGTCATATTAAAATAACTGGTTTCTTACTAAATGGATATGTATATATAATATTTTTCACAGTTTTTGTCTGTCTGTCTGTTTGTTTGGGTTTATCTCTGAAACGGCTGAACAGATTTTGACGTGACTTTCACTGGTAAATAAATGATGTAATAGGGTATAACTTAGGCTTCTTTAATTTTCATTTTTGTTGAATTCTACGCGGACGAAGTCGCGAGCAAACCAAGTATGGAAATATAAAGTTTAATTTTTGAATTTCTTTATAAATTATTAAGTTAATAAATTATTAAGTTAATATTATTAATGAGTAATGCAGTGTTAAGTTCCGCCATTGAACACTTAATATGTCGACTTCGAAAGGAGTTTCTTGATATTAAGTTTTTTCTTTTGACTTTGCCTTTGACTTTATATTAAAATTGTATATATTTCTTCATTATTATTATTTCATAATGTATTTATATCTTGAATCGGGCTTAATTATATACAAGTGTTATGATAAAATCAAGTAGAAAAAGGTAGCGGGTTCGATAAACAATAGACTGGCTGTAGTTTTTTAAATAATATACTTGTTTTGACAGCTATTTTAGCTTTTGCTATGCTAGGCAAAGAAACTAGTGTCAAGACTTTCCGTTTTATGTTTAGTGGCGGAACTCAACGACGTGCTATGTCCAGGCGTTTTTTTCTAGTTTCACGCTGTATTCCGCACACAGCAGAGTTCGCAGAGATAACCTAATGTTAAAACACTTCATTACTCACTTTCCGCCGATTTCTGGAGGCATTACGTGTTGACTGGCGGAGCTAAACACCGTGCATTGCCTCGTCGACAGAGTGATGAAATATTAAATATTTCAATTCCTTGAGTGGGATTCGAACCCACAATCGTTAGCGTTTACAGTCACACATTGTGCCCCTGCGCTTTGACTGGCCTAAGAATGAGGAGAGTAAGAGAAAAAAATAAATTAATTAAATTATAATAATTTCCCCATGTGGGATACGAATCTGGAGTCACCGTGTTTGCAGTCAGATACTACGCAACTACGCCTTTATAGCCTTAAGGGTTTTATATGTTTGCATTAATATGAAATTTATTCTAATCATTGATGTCAGCCACTCGCCACATTTATTTATAAAATTATCAAAACTAAATTTGACGTATTTTACTTATATTAATTGGGCCAGTCGTGGCGCAGTGGTACAAGCGTGTGACTGTAAACGACTGCCTGTGGGTTCGATTTCCATTCGATGAGTGGAAATATTTAACTTATCCATTTTCTTCGCTCTGTTGTAGAGGCAAGGCGCGGCGTAAAGTTTTGCAAGTTATTGTTAACTTTTGACCGAATTTGGCGGTAGGGAACGTAGTATCTTAACACTAGGTTCCCTCTGCCTATCCTGCTGTGTACGGGATACAGCGTGAAGCTAAAAAAAGAAAAAAAAATAGTTTTCGATCTGGTGTCAAGACGAAAGTCGATCTTTTTGCCAAATATCCACCATTCAACACACTGTCTTCAAATGAAAAATGACGAACGGAGTGTTTTGACACTAGCTACCCTCTGCAATTCAAGAACAACCCGTGAAGTTATAAAAAATATCTGTATATCGAACCCATAACCATCGCGTTTACAGTCTAACACTGTCCCACTATGCTACGAGAGCCTTTATTTTAGCCGCACATAGCAGGGCAGGTAGTGTTAGGAACTTAGTGTTAAGATACTCCGTTCCCCACCTTCCGCCGAATTCGGAGACATTACGTGTTAAGTGGCGGAACTTAACGCCGCGCTTTACCTCGACACCAGAGCGAAGTAAATAGAAATATTAAATATTTCCACTCCTCGAGTGGAAATGGAACCCACAACCAGTCGCTTTACAGTAACACTTTGCGCCACTGCGCCACGAGAGCCTTTAAATATTAAATGATTAATATTTCCATATAAAATACATTTAATTTAGAGTATATTTTGATAATGAAATATCGATACGACTGAACAGATTAGCTAGAGTAATATGAAAATGGATTTGTTACTGATTTTTTTCGATTTCTATTATGTTATGCTTACTTTTTGACGAGTTTCCCCATGTTTAGTAGGTTAGACCAAGGGCTCCCAACCATTTTTTGATCGAGGACCACTTTAGCATTCTTGCTAGCAGGGACCACTGTGTATGTAATCTTTGCAGTTTCTGTCATTTTGTAGTTCGATGAGTTGTATAACTTTGGGTAGAGCTGGGTACAACATCTATGACCACTGGTTGGGAACCAGTGGGTTAGACAGAGAGAAGTTAGTGACAAGACACTCTGCTTTCCGCTAGAATTTTAAACCTTGAGTGTTGGTACTAAACCCCGCGTACATATTACGGGTATGTTATAATAAAACAAGTTAATTATTTATGTGTTGACTGGCGGAACTAAACGCCGCATTGGTGATGTATGTATTAATATATGACGTAAGTAATAATATATAAATATAATTTGGCCAGTCGTGGCCCAGTGGCACAAGCGTGTGACTGTAAACGACTGGTTGTGGGTTCGATTCCCACTCGAGGAGTGGAAATATTTAATATTTCCATTTTCTTCGCTCTGGTGTCGAGGTAAAGCGCGCCGTTAAGTTCCGCCACTTAACACGCAATGCCTCCGAATTCGGCGTTGCATGGGGAACGGAGTATCTTAATACTAGGTTCCCTCTGCCTACCCTGCTGTGTGCGGGATACAGCGTGAAGCTTTTTATTTTTATAACATACCTGTAGCAAATTTAATTAAGAGTTGAAATACTACTACACTATACTAAATAATTAAATACACATTATTTACTTATTTAGTATTGTGAAAAAGACATGGGTATGGTATTCGGTAGAGGCTTAAATAGTCTTCACATTATTTATTTTTCTTTTTAGTTTTCAGTATTTATATTTCTATAGCGCGTACATAAAGAACATTTCTTATTTTATTAACAAGTGTACCCTTGACTTCGTCGTCGTCTTCGTTATGGAATTTAATAAAAAAGATAAAATTAAAAAAATAGCCTAAATTTCTTGTTAAATCGGCTATTTACCAGTAAAACTCCCGTGAAAATTGTTCCAGGCGTTCCAGAGATTAGCCGGAACAAATATACAGACAGATTGACAAAAAATGCAAAAAAAATATTATTTTGCATACCCTTAATAGGCAATGCAAAATGCACATGCATTAAATAAACCGATGTTATTTTAATATTAGAAACATACACTCCAATTTTATTCATAGATATTCAAAATCAAAACATATAATTCAAGCTAACATAAAATCATTATAAAATGTTAAAAATATATGTATTGCCAGTCCTACTAAAAGCTACCTTTACATAACCATTCTTCTATTGGTCAAAGATGTTACAAGTTGAGATTTTGTACTGTCCAGAAATTGAACTGGCTTTCATAATTATACTTTTTCTTCTATCCATAAAACAACATAAAGTGTTTATTTTATTATAAAGTTTATTCCAGCCACCAATATCAAAGCTTTCTCGTATAGCAAGGATAGTCAGAGAGAACCTTTTTTTTACGTGAGGAAATCCGTTACGGATACTAGCCCGATTGGGGACTCGGACGTGGTTATGTGGAACTCCCGACTGAGCCGTCCGTATACCCACTAAAACCTCACGGTGCTCCTCCTCGACCGCCACTATCCGGGGCCACAGGTACCCCAACCTTCCGCGTACCTCGGGAGTCGGAGAGAACCTAGTGACAAAAGACAACGTTACTCACTTTCAGCCCAAACTCATGACACCACGTTGTCTTAGTTGCCGTTTCGACATAGTTGAGTGTCGGTACTTAACGCCGCACTTTACTTTTTAAAACAATAAATAAAAAAAATAATAAAAAAAAACAGGTTATCTCTTTTCCGCACATCCATCCGCTAATGTCTAAGGCGTATTTCACCTTCCGCTCGAATGTAAGACATTGAATGTCTGTTATTTAGCCTCTTAGGCGGAACTTAACTCCGCGGTTTGTGTTACTAGAGCGGACAAAAGAAAATAGTATATAATCTTCTCAGTGGGAATCGAACCCACAACCGGCCCGTTTACAGTCAAACACTGTACCATAATAAATACAAATATTTTTAAAATACTTTACCATTCGCTAAAACGTTAAATAGAAGCGAAAGCTGCGTCGGTCATTTAAATTGAGTTTCAATTTATACCAATTTCGAGCTTTTATAATATTATAAAATAAGTTGTATTCAACATTTATTTGAATACTACAGACTAGTTGTAGCCCGCTATTTCTTTTTTTTTAGCTTCACGCTGTATCCCGCACACAGCAGGGTAGGCAGAGGGAACCTAGTTTTAAGACACTCCGTTCCTTACTTTCCGCTGAATTGGGAGGCATTGCGTGTTAAGTAGCGGAACTTAACGCCGCGCTCTACCTCTAATACCAGAGCGAAGGAAATGTAAATGTTAAATATTTCTACTCCTCGAGTTGGAATCACACCCACAACCAGTCGTTTTACAGTCACACGTTCGTGACACTGCGCTACGACTGGCCCTTTCTTATTAGATTATTATTAAATTACTTTAATTTCTTCATTTTGATGATAATATAAAGCGCGGCGTTGAGTTACGTCTCTTAACCATCAGTGTATTGAATTCAGGCGGAGGTTGAAGTGTTGATACAAGGCACTCTCTGACTATATTTTAGTTGGCTTTAATACTACAGACTTGTTCTATCACATATGGAATTTCGTTGGCGTAGGCCATTCATGAAGTGTGTGTTCGATTCCCACTAGAAGTAATGATTAATATATTATTTTTATCTGCTCTGATAACAAGACATAGTGACATTGAGGCCACTTAACACGCAATTTCTCAATTGCGGGAAGCTAGAGAACAGAGTGCTCTCTCTCTCCTGTGCATTATTAATCCCATCTGATGGTGGGGTCTGCTTTCCTTGTATATCTTCTCCACTCCGCTCGATTGGACGCATCGTGAGTGGAAACGTTGCAGGCGTTCATGTCGCTCTTAATGACATCTGCCCATCTCATCTTCGGTCTTCCTCTTCTTCTGGACCCTGAGATGTTCAGATTCATTGTAACATTTCCGATGTATTCAGGTGGTCTTCTAGAACAGAGTGCTATGCGTGAAAAAGCGTGAAGCTATGTTTTTTTTAATTTGGCTTCAAAATTGATTTTTATAGCACAAACTAGTTGTAGCCCGCTACTTCGTTTGCGTGGGCTATACTGTGTAAATTTCATTTTGTCCCGTGCCTGTATATGTTCCAAGTTGTTCTCTTTGTAGTAAATCGTGGTGTAGTCTGACTGTAAACGCGTTTGGTTGTAGGTTCGATTCCCACTCGGGGGAATGAATATATTTATATTATTTTCCTTTTATCGCTCTGGTGACAAGATAAAGCGCGTCGTTAGGTTCCAACACTTAACACGTAATGTCTCGGCCTCGGACGGAAAGCGAACAAAAAAACGGAGTGTTTTAACACTGACTTATCTCTACTTAGCATGCAAAGACTGACTAAACTACTTATAAACACTGTAAAGATTTCGAAACAATTCCAAAGTTACAGTAAGCTTAACGTATCTCCCGTAGACACTAGGGTAGCCAGAGAGATCTAGTGTTGAGACACTACTTTCTCCACATTTTGTCAATGATAAGACATGCTTATTGATATGCTTATTGAGTGGCGGAACTCAACGCCGGGCTTACCCTAGCAATGAAAATCGAACCCAAGTTCACCATTTCTTGGTGGAAAGTGTTCGGAATGCCGAGGCTCGTCGGAAGCTACTCCGTTGTTGTAATTTGAATGTCATGGATGTTGGTGTTTTTCATAGTTTATTTTATGAGCCTGCTTCCGTAGCAGCCAAAATACTATAAAGATTTAAGTATAAATAGTGTAGAATTAAGTTAAAATAGTTATGTTTGTGTGTTTTAAATTTGGTTTAGGGAACGATGGGGCTGACATTTTTGTATATTACTTAAAAAGTCCCTAAATAAAAATAGATAAAAAAAAGAAAATCGAACCCACGGCCATCGCATTTCCGGCCATGTACTGTTAAGCCAAATTTGGTTCAACTAATTGAGTTACCGCAGTAAAACTGTACTTTTATAAAATTTAATTTTAGCGATATATCTGCTATATGAAATTGTTATATTTAAAAAAATTTTGAAAAACCCCACGACGGTTTATGTAATTGAAAAAAGGATATAAAATGAACGAGAAAAATCCCTCGCTAAAAGAATATATTGTAACACGAAGATGATGGGAAAACGACTTCGTCGGGGGCTGTCATTACTTTAGTTTGCACAAACCTTCTCATTGTTTTCATATTGTTTTTTAAAACAGGTTTTGGCCAAAAAATTAAATAATAACATGAATTACAGTTTGATAACTGGTATTCCTTTTTAAAAACTTAGAGCACAAATCTATACTGTAGCTACTAATTTAAAATAGAGAGATTGCAAACTGGCAGCCCCGACGAAAAGTTTGTCCCCATCATCTCGTTACATAATATTCTTTTAGGCCGGAGGCGGGGAATTTCTAGTTTATTTTATCCTTTTTCAATTACAATTTTTTATAAACGTTCGTGGGGGTTTTGTTTTTTTTTTGTGGTTCAAAAATTTTAATTTGCGTTTATTTAAAACTTTTAAAGTGATAGATATACATTAATATTATTACATAATATCGAAAATTTCCACAACTCGAGTGGGAATCGAACCCACAACCAGTCGTTTACAGTCTTCTTCTTTAGCTTTCCGCTGTATCCCGCAAACAGCTAGGTAGACAGAGGGAACCTAGTGTTAAGACACTCCGTTCCCCACTTTCATACCACATTATAGAATTGTAATATATAAGTTTAACTTAACAGGGTATCCAGATATCGTATAAAAGACCTAAATTATATCTCGAGTTCGCCCAATATTTCATAGTAAGCCTCAAATCTATTCCATACGTCCCTCTAAATTCTTGAATACTGCAGATTTTGTATAATTTTTAAAATATTATATTCACATACGTATTTTATTGCGCTATTATTATAAAGGGGAATGATTTTTAACTTTACGCTTTTATTGACTTAATTTTTTTTTTTTTTTTTTTTTAGCTTCACGCTGTATCCCGCACACAGCAGGGTTGCTAGAGGGAACGTAGTGTTAAGACACTCGATTCCCCACGAACCGCTGAATTCGGAAGCATTGCGTGTTATGTGGCGGAACTTAACGCCGCGTTTTCCCTATCGAGACAAAGCTCTGGTATCGACCAGACCGAAGAAAATAGATTTATTAAATATTTCCACTTCCTGTGTGGGAATCGAATCCAAAACTAGTCGATTACAGTCGCACGTTTGTGCTACTGAGCCAAGACCGGCTCCACTGGACTTCACTTGTGGAAAAAAAAAACCTTCACGCTTTTTTCCTAATATTATAGTAGGTAGATAGACCTTGTGTCAAGACACTTCGTTCTCTCCTTTTTTTCCGAACTCGAGATATTCCGTGTTAAGTGGCGGAACATAACTCCGCACTTTGTCTCATCTTTGTTTAAAAAGTTAAGTATAAAAAAAAAATTCTTCCCAATTTGAATTCAAATCATAACCAATCGCATTTATGTGAAATTGGGACCACAATGGGTACAAAAATTTATAATATATATAAAAATATAATTATAATAAAATGGTTTTAACAAAAATGAACTA
The DNA here is from genome assembly GCA_019049465.1 of Dryas iulia moderata. Classification (NCBI taxonomy): domain Eukaryota; kingdom Metazoa; phylum Arthropoda; class Insecta; order Lepidoptera; family Nymphalidae; genus Dryas; species Dryas iulia. The sequence goes on from CM032434.1 coordinate 11,111,049, forward strand.
AGAAAATATCTCTCAAAAAGCTTTTTAGCTTTTTTATGTTATAAGATTTGAATCTTCATCCCTTATATAGTATCCCAAGTGCTCTCGCCAATTGAGCTATACATTAATATACCTACTAAAACGTGTATTCTTTTATTGTCTCTCCACATCCCGCACTCAACAGGGTAGGCAGAGGGTTAAGACACTAAGTTCCGCATTTTCACCGAATTCTAAGGGCATCGCGTGTTAAGTAAAGGAACTTAACTCCACACTTTGCCTCCACACCAGAGCGAATACAATGCAAATATTATAATTCTTAAATAAGTAAATGGAATAATTGATTGATCTGAATATTCCTCGAGTGGGAATCGAACCCACAACCAGTCACGTTTACAGTTACACTATCTGCCCTCAAGCCACGACTGGCCTTAGATCATATAACGTTTTAAATTAAAAATAACTTTATTCAGATAGACTTTTGCGAGCATTTTTTGAATCGTCGATCTTACTAAATATTCCGCCCTTCAACGAACATGTCTCAAGTAGAAAATGGAGAACGGAGTGTCTTGACACTGGACTCTCTCTATCTGGCTTACTATACGAGTAAAATAGCAAAGCTATTTATTATAAAATTTTATATTTAAAAGTGACTTTGACATGTTAAAAGTTTTCCTACTTCACAATAACGTTCGGTTATTATGTTATATTGTGCGAAGTTTATTTACTAACCCAGTTTCATTCAATACTATCCATCTTAAACTTTAGTTCTTGGCTGAATATTAAAATATTATTTTGATAAAAATTTTACATTTTATAAGCTACTAAAATGACAGTCAGTGGGGCCAGTTGCGACTTGTGACTGTAAAGCTAATGGTTGTGGGCTCGATTCCCACTCGAGGAGTGGAAATATTGTATATTTCCATTTTCTTCGCTCTGGTGTTGAGGCAAAGCGCGGCGTTAAGTTACACCACTTAACACGCAATGCCTCCAAATTCGGCAGAAAGTGGGGAACGGAGTGTCTTGACACTAGATTCGGTCTGTCTACCTGTATGCGGGAAACAGCGTGAAGCTAAAAAAAATATATAGCTTTACGCTTTTACCGTACAGCGATTTGGTCAATGTGAAGATACTCCGTCCTCCACTTTCCGGCAGAATGTCTCCACATTCCGGGTTGAGTGGCGGAACGCAACTCCGCGCTTTATATTACGTTCCAGAGTGGGGCAATTTAATTTAATTTAATATAATCAATGCTTCCAATGGGAATCGAACCCAAATCTATTGCATTTACGATCAGACCCTTCTCCATTGCACCACGACTGTCTCAGATAAAGATGTGGTACAATTGCTACGTCAACCTAAATATTTTACACCAGCCGGGAATTAAACCCACTTACCTCTTGTTAAGGCTTATTTATTATATAAAAAAAGTATATATTTTTAAACAAAAGTCCTCGCAGCGAGTTCACGCCGCGTTGACTGTACGAGAACGGCACTTTATAAGTAGGTTTCTGGAATTATATTTTTGTTTTAATTCGGTAGAGGGTTTACATCCGGCATGGAAAGTTATATAGAGGAAATGCTAGCTTGCCTTTTATGTGAATTACGGTGTTAAGTTCCGCTGGTCTACAGGATACGTTTATTGGGCGAATGTTCTTTCTTTTTTTGAGTGATTTGTCACTAAAATTTGTTGTTAGGGGGAACATAAAGATATGAAATTGTTGAACAATGTTATATTTTTTTTTTCTTCTTTTTTTAGCTTCACGCTGTATCCCGCACCAGCAGGGTAGGCAGAGGAAACCTAGTGTTAAGACACTCCGTTCCCCACTTTCCGCCAAATTCAGAGGCATTGTGTGTTAAGTGGCGGAACTTAACGCCGATTTTATATTTCGTTGGTATAATAACTTATAAGGCCATCGTAGTATAGTAGGGCAGTGTCTGAATCTAAACTTCATTGATTTTAGGTTTGATTCTCATTTTAAGAAAAAAAATGTATAGAGTATAGATTAGGGCTGGGGATTGTCTTGTTCCTATACTAGGTGGAAAGTGGAGAACGGAGTGTCGTTCCACTACATTTTCTTTGACTATGCGGGAAGAGGAGTGACGCTGCATTTTTAAACATAATAAGTTATGAGACCATTGTGACGCAGTAAGACAGGGTTCAAAATTATATTTGATTAGGTGTCGGTTCGATACCGTTATTGAACACACAACATTTGTGATGAAGGGTGGAAAACGGAGTGTCTAGACACTAGGTCTTAGTCACTAGACTCTAGGATTATTAGCATTATTATCTGTTCTGCAGTGCTTTAGGTATGTTCGCTGACGCACGGGTAGACGGATTTTATGCAATAATGCGGAAGAGAGCATCGTCCCTGCTGCGTCGCAAGAGGGACAACAGTAACAGCATTCTAAACACAATAATAGCCCGCCTTGATTGTTCTATCCAAAACCACTGGATAGAAAAATAATGGGCATAATAAAATAAATACATGTACGACTAACTAAAACTAACATAATTTATAAGGAAATATTGTTACTAACACACTAACACTTTCTATGGATCAATCGTCCGAAATAAATTATTATTTTATTTTTTCTTTTTTTTTAGCTTCACGCTGTATCCTGCACATAGCAGGGTAGGCAGAGGAAACCTAGTGTTAAGACACTCCGTTCCCCACTTTCCGCCAAATTCAGAGGCATTGTGTGTTAAGTGGCGGAACTTAACGCCGCGCTTTACCTCGACACCAGAGCGACGAAAATGGAAATATTAAATATTTCTACTCCTCGAGTGGGAATCGAACCCACAACCAGTCGTTTACAGTCACACGCTTATGCCACTGGGCTACGACTGGCCACATTGATTACGTGCTATGCGGGATAAAGCGTGAAGCTGTCGAAACTAAGTTAAACAAATTTTATACTTAATGTTGTCACGAAAGTCTTACATGTGGTTTAAAATAAATGATATTTTGCTTGAGACTAAAAGCTAAAGTGGAAAGTTTAGTTTAGCTCTGGCTAACTGTATGTTTAGACATCTGTAGTTTATTTTGGCACGGTAGAAGTGGGTTTGATTTCAGATAGGTTGGCTATTTCTTTTTTTTTTTCAGCTTCACGCTGTATCCCGCTCATAGCAGGGTAGGCAGAGGGAACCTAGTATTAAGATACTCCGTTCCCCACTTTCCGCCGAATTCGGAGGCATTGCGTGTTAAGTGGCGGAACTTAACGCCACGCTTTACCTCGACACCAGAGTGAAGAAAATGGAAATATTAAATATTTCCACTCCTCGAGTGGGAGTCGAACCCACAACCAGTCGTTTACAGTCACACGCTTGTGCCACTGGGCCACGACTGGCCATAATTTGGCCATTTCTGGGCTTTTGTTTTTACAAATTATTTATAAAAAATCAATTTATTAATATGAAATTTACACAATTATTTTTAACAAGGTAAAAAGTAAGTAAGTATATTTAAGGGACTTAGTCATTTTAATTTGTAGATAAATTTTTGGAGAAATTTATATCTTTAACTGGTAGCTTAAACGAATTTGAAACTTAAGAATACGAATTCAGATATTCCTTAACAAATCTATATACAATTTAAAACCAACATACCTAGATGTAAAATGAAGCATAGCGTTGAAATATGACACTAAATACACAATGTCTGGAATTCTAACAGAGGAGAAAATAGTGTCTGGGCCCTAGGCTCCCCTTAACTACCCTGATATGAGGAAAAAGCGAGAATACTTAAAATATGTGATCAAATTACTAAACACCAGCGACCCGCCCGTAGCTTTGCCGCGATATCTGCAACTTTTATCCCCTTTTTTTATTACATCCCTATTCAGGATTCCACGAACTTTCTGCTCAATCATAACAAAATATATCCTAGTGCACTCCTGAATAGTGTAGCTATCTAATTGTGAAATAATTTTCATAATCGGTTTAGTATTTCCGAAGCTTAGCTCTTACTTACCCTTACAAATAAAGTTACAAAGTTACAAATTTAAAATCATTGTAAAAAATACATTAATAAGTAAGGCTTATTACTCCGTAGAAGAGTATTTAAAGGCTAAAATGCGTGGAATTAATCTGAATAAGTCCAATGCCGTTTAGCTACTATTGTATCAAAAAATAAAATTATAATTTTAATATTTGAAAAGAGCAACTGTTGAGTTTCTGGCCGGCTCTTCTCAGCAGAACTGCCTTCCGAGTCGGTGGTAGCGCCATGTACATTAGACGATTCAAAATTGATTGCAAAAGTCTATTTAAACAAAAATATTCTGTATTATAGGGGCCAGTCGTGGCGCAGTGGCACGAACGTGTGACTGTAGATGACTGGTTGTGGGTTTCATTCCCATTTATTTGGAAATATTTAATATTTCCATTTCCTTCGCGCTTTGCCTCGGATACCAGAACTTAACTTCTGCCACTTAACACGCAATGCCTCCGAATTCGGCGGTGCGTGGAGAATGAAGTGTCTTAACACTAGGTTCCCTCTGCCTATCCTGCTGTGTGCGGGATATAGCGTGAAGCTATAAAAACAATGTATTTGAATTTAAAAATTTACCCTTTTATTACATTAGTATAGAAGTATAGATAACGAAATTATGCAAACATAATAATACTCAGCAATAGAAAAGCTATATAACACATAAAAATTAGTACATAACCGATAAATAGTTTATCCTTTGGGTAACATTAACGTTTTATTGCCCACATAAAACCATCCCTTGGAACGATGGAATTTGATAGGTGGCAAGTTTTTACGATCATATTTCACTCTTGAGGTACATATATCGGTATTCGTTCGATAGTATGTATGATTTATATGTTGGGTGTATGCTTTTTTTAATCTTTTTTTTTATCTTAACGTATCCCTTGCAGGGTAGTCAGAGAGAACGGAGTGCCAAACGCTACGGTTCCGGCATACTTTTATTTTTTTTTTCACTACCTTTTTATTTATAGGAGGGTAGAGGGTAGAGAAGGGTAAAGTAGTAAAACATTGCGTTCTCGTAGGGTCTCCCAAACGAGAGTATATGGGGTTAAGACTCTCCGTTTTCGCCGTCAGTTTAGAGTTATTCGGCGGCGTTAACTTCCGCCACTCATTGACACGATGTCTCGATTTAAGGAGAAAAGTAGAGAACGGAGTGTCTGAACACTAAATGATATCTAACTGCTGTACTATAGGGGAAACGTTTACTTTTCTATTTAACTAATTGAACGTAACTGAGTGTGTTCCGTAAAGTAAATATAAAAGTAAAAGTGTAAGCAATTCGCCGAGTGCCAGACACCTGCCAATAACAGATGTATCGCACCGCACCGCACCGGCTTTGTGAACCAAATTCTTGGACCTGTGATGTAATGGGACGACGAAAATTATATATAAAGTATAAAATTGCCTAATATGAAGATAAACAGATATATTTTTTTAGCGTCATAGTGTATCCCACATATAGTAGGGTAGAGGGAGCGTAGTGTTAAGACACTTTGTTCCTTATTTTATGTTAAGTGGTGCTTAACGCCGGTACTTAACGCCTGTGGTACTTAACGTCGTACTTTGTCTCGACGTTAGAGCGAAGAAAATGGAATTTTATATAATTTAATTCTTCGAGCGGGAATTGGACCCACAATTAGTTCTGTTTACAGTCTCACTTTGTGCCTTTGCACCACGTCTGGCCAATAGAAAAATAGCTTTACGCCTTTTTCGTATAGCAGAGTAATCAAAGAGAAGTTAGTGTCAACATACTCCGTTCTCCATTTTCCGTTTGAGATATTGCGTGTTCATTTTCAGAAAATAATTTAAATAAAATAATTTCCCCCACGGGTATTGAATGGACAACCATTGAGTTTACGCTATCCCTTAGTAGAATTAAATATTTTCTATTATAAAAAATATTTCAAACCAGCTACATATATAGTTTTGAGTTCATCATATACAAATAAATTCTCTGAACTATCTCTACACTAACATGATTAGCAAACTCCCTTAATATATTGCTTTTCAATTTACACGGTAGGCGGATACATTTTTTAAGAGACTTAGATTTCTATTTTTTCTATTAGTGGCCAGTCGTGGCCCAGTGGCACAAGCGTGTGACTGTAAACGACTGGTTGTGGGTTTGTACCCACTCGAGGAGTGGAAATATTTAATATTTCCATTTTCTTCGCTCTGGTGTCGAAGTAAAGCGCGGCGTTATGTTCCACCACTTAACACGCAATGCCTCCGAGTTCGGCGGAAAGTGGGGAACGGAGTGTCTTAACACTAGGTTCCTTCTGCCTACCCTGCTGTGCGCGGGATACAGCGTGAAGCTAAAAAAAAAATAAAAAAAAAACTATATTTTAAAGTTTAAAATTTAAACCCTGCATACATCACAATCAACTATTTGTTATTATGTTGCATTTAAAGACAATAATATATAGACGATAATAACCTAGTCTCGTTACATAAATTCTTTCTGGTGTGTTTTCTAAATTATTTTATTGTATATATTTTTAATTACATGTAACCATCGTGGGTTTAATTATTTTTTATAATCTTATTTTTTATTTTAAACTTTTAAAAACAATATTTACTTATGCATATATTATGGAAAATCTATATTATTTTTATAACAGGTATATATGAGCAATATATAAGCAATAATACATGAGGTGTATTCAAATCAGATTTGGCAAATGCAAATTATTACTACGGAAAGGAGTTTCTTAACATTAGCTTCTATCTGTCTACCTTGCTGTATGCGGGATACAGCGTGAAGCTATAAAAATAAAAATTGTTACTGCGCCCTCCGATGACTTACAAATGTAACTTTAGCCCTTAGTAAATTATTACGATAACACATATTTATTCTTACGATTCACAATTAAATCTGAACCTATTACTGAAAACTTCATCGGAATAAGACAAGTAGTTTGTGAATTATATTCACAATTCAAAGCAATATTGATTTGCACAAACAAAATACCCAAATACTTTTAAACATTTTTAAAGTGTTATTCCACACTTAGGAAAATTGAAAAAGACATTTAAAGAAAACGTATAAAAATTTTGAACACATTGCTCGGTGGTGAGAGCGCCTGAATGGTGTTCAGGAGGCGCGGGTTCGAATCCCGCTGCCTTCAAATTTTTATACGATTTCTTTAAATGCCTTTTTCAAAATATCCAAATACCCAGTGCGCGTAGTAAAAATGAGATATAGAAATTTTTATTGATTAATTATTCCTTTAGTGTAAATAATAACACAAGTGAATCAACACTGGAATCTTTCAATTTTGCATATTTCCCTGTTAAGTTACGAGGTATTTACAAACTGCTAGCGAAACAACTTTATGTATAAGTACCACTATCCATAGTTATATTATAAATGCGAGTCTCTGTCTGTTTGTCTGTCATGCTTTCACGGCTAATCTGCCGACCCGGTTTGGATGCAATTTAGAATAAAAGTAGTAAAAATTTTGACCAAGTAATTTTCACATAGGCAACTTCATTTTTCATTAGTCACCCTCTTAAGGGTTGAAATAGGAGATAAAATTTATATAAATAATGTAAACCACTTGACCAATTATAATTAATTTTGGCATAAATATAGTTGATAATCCAAGTTTAAATATGGGCTACTTTATTTTTCAAAAATCCACTCACGAGGGTTGCAATATACCGAAACAGCTATGTAGTTCACGCGGCGAAGTCGCGAGCGGGCCGCTAGTGTCATATATATATATATATATATATATATATATATATATATATATATATATATATATATATATATATATATATATATATATATATATATATATATGTGTGATTGTATATATATGATTGTATACATATGTAGGTATGTATTTATAACACTTTTTAAAATATCGATCAAAAATTGCCTGTCATATTAAAAGGGGTAATAACATTAACAATAATGAACATCACTTTATATTTTATTACAAATGGAATTACTATTTGATTGATATCTTCTAATAAGTTTAAATAGTCAATAGCGACTTCTGTTTTACTATTTTTTATATGTCAGGAGTAAAAATACTACAGAATTGAAAATTTAAAATCATATCTCCGATTAGGAATCGAACCCACAACCAATTGCGAGTACCTACAGTTGTACTGTCACTGCGACACAAAGGCTTTTCTGCTGGCTGTGGGCTAAATATTCCCGTGTTTTTTCCCGTGGGGGGACGGGTTAGAATACAATTCCCCTCCGTCACTAGGCAGCGTCCCGTAAAAGGCGGGTAACCCAGTAGCTTGGTGGTAGGACATTCGTTCTCCGACTGGCTCGCGGCCACTATCTTGTCAAAGACGAACCACCAAACATCTGATGGTGTGTTCCGGTTCGATGGCATGTAAGCCAGCCCTTCTCCAATTCCCACCATACTCAACCTTCTTCCCTCCTTTTCTCCACCCCCCTTAAGGTCGGCAATGCAACCACAACCTTTCTAATATTGTGGATGTCCATGGGTGGAGGCTCTTCTACTCGTTTGCCCCACTATATTCAATAAAAAAAAATATTCAAATCATTTTGCATTATCGGTTGAGTTCCACCACTTATTACCCGAATTTGGGCGGAAAATGTCGAAGGGAGTGACTCGACACTAGGTTCTCTCTGCCTACCACGCTATGCGGGAAAAATTGACAGTTTTTTAGATAATTAATTATTTACTGACTTGCATATAAAGCGCAGCGTTGAGTTTCGCTTCTTAACGTGTAAAATGTCTCTATTTCCGGCAGAAAGTGGAGGACGGAGTGTCTTCACACTAGGTTCTCTCTGTCTATTCCGTTATGCGTGAAAAAGTTTGGAGTTGCATTTTTACCTACTACCTTTTTTATTCCACATATCTAGTTACTACATTTATAAATCAAATTCTGTAAATGAATTTCAAATCAGTGTGCTATGAATCAATAAAGCTGAAATTTTGCATATTTTAACATATATCAATAATTTCGTATGACTGATTCTAAAACCTTTTGACGGACAAATTATTTTATAACTAGTGAAATAGACTGTGAAATAGTTCACTTTATCATGCTTTTTCGCATAGCAATATAGTCTAACAGAAGTTATTGTTAAGACACTCCGCTCTCCACTTTCCGTGTGTTGAGTGGCGGAACTAAACGCCGCGCCTTGTCTTACCTTGATACATGAAATGATAATAATTTAAATAAAATCATTCCTTCCAAAGAACATTGAACCTACAAGTAATCGTGTTTCGAGTCAAAATGTCTGCTTATGTAAATCAGAAAATAATTTCAATATGATCGTTATTCTGAGTGGGATTCAAACCCACTACCATCGTTTACAGTTAAATATTGTCGCGGTACGTTTGTACAATGACCTCTCTCTTTTAAAATAATTAAAGTGGAGAACAAAGTGCTTAGTCACTAAATCCTCTTGAGAGAGAAATATCAAAACGTATTAAATCGAAAGATAAACCTTTCACTACTTCACGCTTTTCTCCGTATAGTAAGGTAGGTAAATAGAACCTTAAACACCGTTTGCCATTTCTGGTATATTATTTAAATAGGTATTTTTTATCTTCACGCTGTATCCCGTACACAGCAGGGTAAGCAGAGGGAACCTAGTGTTAAGACACTCCGTTCCCCACGCACCGCCAAATTTGGAAGCATTGGGTGTTAAGTGGCGGAACTTAACACCGTGATTTGCCTCTAAACCAGAGCGAAGAAAATTAAAATATTAAATATTTCCACTAGTCGAGTGGGAATCGAACCCGCAACTAGTCGTTTACAGTCACACGCTTGTGCCACTACGGCACAACTGGCCCTGAAATAGATTAATTTCTTTAAATGGGAACCGAACCTATGACCATCTTGTTTTCAGTCGTCTACAGCAAGTTAGCCTTTTTATATGTAAAACAAATAAAAGTGGAAAATGGAGTGATTAGCCACTAAATCGAATCGAATACTATATAGGAAAATCTTTGACTATAATTTACCTTATATCCATGAAATCCTCGTGTTTCGAAATCGAAGCGAAGCGAAGCGAAACGAAACGTTAGCTAAGTCGGTAACGAAATCAATTATACTATTAATTAGGCTTATTACGAATTCCCCGTATTCGTTATATAGAATTATGTACGGACAAACACCTCCCACGCTTTTGTTATTGTTTACTTGAATAGTGTTGGATTTGAAATTGATTTTCAATTCAGTGGATGGTGGATGAAGTACTGGCGGAATTGATTGACTCAGTTTGTATGAAGAAATGGCGTAGTAAAGTTGAATGTAAATAAGTTTAGCTATATATATGTATGTCTATACATATAAAATGTGACTAGTAGTGGCGCAGAGGCACAAAGTGTGACTGTAAAGCGACTGGTTGTGGATTCGATTCCCACTCGAGGAGCGGAAATATTTAATAATGCCTGCCTACCTGCTGTGTGCGGTATACAGCGCTAAGCATAAAGCACAAAGCATCGTATATATGCATACGCGGTATGTATATTAAAATAACTTTTTTATTATAATATTTTATTAAGTTTTGCGCTTGATCATTCAATATTATGTAAATACAGTGCTGTCGGCCAGTGATGTTAAAAAAAATCTTTTTCCATAGCCGAGTAGGCAAAGAGAACTTAGTGTCGAATATCGAAACTCAAAGCCGCGCCTTGCCCCTAAAGCCCGAATGAAGTTGAGCTATGATAGCTTCAACATAGTGATACTTAGTGACATGGTAGTGATTCAGTAGTGACATGGTAGTGATACATTAGTGATATTGTAGAGATTTATCACTAAAACCTTCTAAATTCCAAATTTAACATAAAAACTGGATTCCAGCTAAGTTTTGCGCTTGATTATTCAATATAATGCAAATACAGTCCTGTCGGCCAGTGATAGCAAATAAAAAGCTTTTTCGATAGCCGAGTAGGCAAAGAGAACTTAGTGTCAAGACGCTTTTCGAGCGGACTTAAGACATTATGTTTTAAATATCGGAACTCAACGCCGCACCTTGCCACTAAAGCCCGAATGAAATTGAGCTATGATAGCTTAAACATAGTGATACTTAGTGACATGGGAGTGATTCAGTAGTGACATGGTAGTGATACGGTAGTGATATTGTAGAGATTTATCACTAAAATCACTCTAAATTCTAGATTTAACATAAAAACTGGATTCCAGCTAAGTTTTGCGCTTGATTATTCAATATAATGCAAATACAGTGCTGTCGGCCAGTGATCGCAAATATTATCATATATTCGTTGTTCCCGTTAATCTCTTACACGAGGTCGCAAAAACTGAGTGGTGTTATGAATATTTATTTGGTACTGGCTCCCGCCTGCGGCTTTGCTTATTTTAAGATTATCCGTCAAAGGGCGAAATGGGAATGATTTGTAGATATTTTGCCACCAATTTTTGTTTGACCTTCTTTTATTATTTAGTTTAGTTTTTTTTATAAAGATAATTTTGTGTGTTTTATGATCAGTGGTAACGTTTGTTTGTAAACGCGATTGGTTCTGGATTCAATTTCCTCAAGGTGTAATGATTATATCTAAAATATTTGATTTCTCTGCTAAGACAGAACGCGAAGTTCAATTCCGCCACTCAACATGCAATGTATCGATTTTAGCTGAAAAGTGGGGAGAGCGGAGTCAACACACAAAGTTCTTTCTTATTACTCTGCTATGCTGAAAAAAATGTGTATTTTATTTTTTTAACATAGTAAAAAATCTTGAGCTATCGTGCCGCGGTATTACAGCGTCTGACTAAACGCGATTGGCTCTGGGTTCTATTCCACCTCGGGAGAGTAATTATATATTTAAATCATGAACATCCTTCCACTCTAATAATATAGATGGCAAAGCGCGGCGTTGAGTTCCACCACTCAACACGCAATGTCTAATTCAGGTAGAAAATGAAAAGCGAAGTGTCTTAACACTATTTCCTCTTCGACTACCTCGATATGTGGAAAAGTAGTTCTTTATTTTTATTATTCAAGAGTTGAAAAAGACATTTAGGAAGCATATAAAAATTTGAACGCTTTATTACAACCCATTTTTGTTATTAACATATACGAATTTCGACGCAGCTGGTAGTAGAACGCATGACGCAGCAGTGAGAGCGCCTGGACGGTATTCAGGAGGCGCTTGTTCAAATCCCCTTGGGTTCAAAATTTTTATAGCTTGTTAAATGTCTTTTTAAATTTTCCTAAGTGTGGAATAACACTTTAAAAATGTTTAAAAGTATTAAAGAGTTATTCGAACCTACGACTACCACAATCAATAAAGAACATAACCACTACACCATCAGTATAATCTTGTTAGTACTTGAATTTAAGTTGCTTCGCGCGATGATATCAGTTTAAAGTTAATTTTAAACTTCTATCGTTAACGGTTTTAACTAAGCGCTGATGAGTCAGTCAATATAGAAAAGAAATGTTCGTCTATATTTATTTCCCGCTTCACGCTTTTTCCCGCATAATGGAGAAGTCAGAGAGAACATAGTGTCAAGACACTCCACTTTTCGCCTGAATTTAAGACATTGCGTGTTAAGTGGTGAAACTTAACGCTGCACTCTTACTAGAGATATTTTTTTTTAGCTTCCCGCTGTATCCCGCAGGCAGCAGGCAGAGTGTACCTAGTGTTAAGACACTCTATTTCCCGCTTTCCGCCGAATTCGGAGACAATACGTGTTAAGTGGCGGATCTTAACGCTGCGCTTTGCTTTACTAAAGATATAAAAATGATTTAAGCATCGTTCCCCCGAATGCCGAATGAGCCAATTTGCGTCTAATTCTATTCATAAAATTATGTTTTTTATACTAAAGTTTAATATTAATTTATTTATTACTTAATAAAATATTTTTTTTGTGGTCATTGTAGATTCAAATCCCACTTGGAGGTATGATCCCATTTAAATACCTTTCATTGCTTTGCTTTAGGTAAATAAATTACAGCGTTGAGTTACGCTACTCATCAAATATCATCTGGAATTTCAACGTGGAGACGGGGAGGGGATTTTAATATATCATCTTTTTCATTTTGAGGATTTCGGCTTTAACTTTGAGATAGAAAGTGGAAAACAGAGAGTCTTAACACTAGACTCTCTATGACTATCCGTGCTACGCGGAATCGTAAAGCTGCTAAAAAACAAAGTAAATAGTTATTTTTAGCTTCATGCTGCCCGCACACAGCAAGGTAGGTAGATTGAACTTAGTGTTAAAACACTCCGTTCCCCACTCACCACCGAATTCGGAGGCATTGCGTGTTAAGTGGCGGAACTTAACGCCGCGCTTTAAATATTAAATTTACGCAAGTAAAGCAAATAGTTATATTTTAAATTAATTATAAATAATAATATATATGAATAAACGTAAATATTGCTTTACTTCAGCCCTGGCAAGTTCCGTCGTTAGAAACCTAACTCCCATCGTTAAGGGTTAAGAGAAGCTGTTCTATAGAAATTGTTTGATAACACAAATTGAAACCTTAGTTGTACTATAGTATTAGTAGTATCTAGTTGTAAAAGAAAAATAGACTAGAATAGAAGTAAACTTCATCCTTTTTTCCTCATAGCAAAGTAGTGAGAGAGAATTTAGTGACATATTATTCCGTTCTTTCCACCATATTGAGTGGGTAACTGAATGTCGAGTTGTTATTCCTAGATCCTGTAAACGGTAGGGTAGGCACAGGGAACCTAGTGTTAAGACACTCCATTCCCCACTTTCCGCCGAATTCGGAGGCATTGCGTGTTAAGTGGCGAAACTTAACGCCGCGCTTTGCCTCGACACGAGAACGAAGTAAATAGAAATATTAAATATTTCCACTCCTCGAGTGGTAATCGAACACACACTTTACAGTAACACTATTGCGCCACTGCGTCACAACTGGCTCCAAATATATGGTTATTATATAATAATAATACAAATTGGCCGCATATATTGGTAGGAAATTCAAAATTTTAATATTTTTTTCTTTGAAGTTGGCTAACATGTATTATTTTTGCCTTCTAGCAAAACGTAATAGGGTTTTAGAAGATGCTCATCTTTGCATTACGGACGCTTAATATTCATGGGCGGCAAATTGTTTCGAATTATCTTTATATTTGTCTTATGTTCGCATTCTGTGAGATTTTCATTTCCACATACATATTTGCCACTAGCTATAGCTCGCGGCTTCGTTTGATTAGAAATGATATGAAGTGTTACGAAGATTATGTTCCTTTAGTCCGACCCTGTCGTAAAATCCGGAAGGACGTCTATTAAATGTAAACTACCAGCTGCTAAATTTCTGATTTGTAAGTCAAGCGGTTTTCCATATCTCATAATGATTTAGCTTGTATTATTGAGTAGATTTCCATATTACCATGAAATATGTATAATAATTTTAGTGACAAATCACTCCATAACCACATTTCCGCTATGGATCAGTGGGAATAGCGCTTAACTCAATGTATAGGTTTGGGTTTAATTCTCACTTGGGGAATTTTTAAATTATTTTCTTTTCCTGGCTCTAACCACACAAAGCAGCGTTGATTTTCAATCGTTTCACTTATATGTGTAGAAGAGAATAGAGTCAGAGAGTAAAGAGAGTGTCTTGACTCCAAATTTTCTAACATTTTGTTACAAACGCGATTTACGAAAATATGCTTGAAGCTGCATATCCATTAATTTCTCATTTGCAGAGAAATCAGGCCAACAATAACCTAATTAAGCACTCCACTCAAATATATTTACACAAAAATTAAAAATATAAAAATTTTGAAAAAACCCACGACGGTTTAATTGTAATTGAAAAAGGATAAAATAACTGTAAATCCCCCGCCTAAAAGAATATATGTAACGAGATGATGGGGACGACTCCGTCGGGGGCTGTCATTACTTTAAGTTTGCACAAATCTTCTCATAGGTTTTCTTGCTGTTAAAACAGGTTCCCAAAAAATTAAAATATTAATATGAATTTATAGTTTTGATAACTGGTATTTTAAAAACTTTAAAACGAAATCTATACTGTTAGCTACTATATTTAAAATAGGGATTGCAACTGGCAGCCCCCGACGAAGTCGTCCCCATCATCTCGTTACATATATTCATTTAGGCGGGGGATTTACAGTTATTTTATCCTTTTTCAATTACAATTAAACCGTCGTGGGTTTTTTCAAAATTTTTAATTTTGCTTTTTATTTTAAACTTTTTAAAGTGAATAGATACACATTATATATTATTACATAATATCGAAATACTTATATATTAATCTTCATGCAAATCCAAAAGAAATTATAAACCCAATGCTTTCTGGTTATCAAATGCTTATTGCAGCGCCTGGCAGATTATCACTGTAACATTTCCACGAAACTTAAGTCTAACCAAATCAGTGAAAATCACAAAACCCAGTAGTAGTTTTGATTTTGAACAAACTAATTTATACTGGAGCGCCCCGTGGTATTCGTGATATGGCATATAAAATCACGCAGCAATTAAACCAGAACCTATCACAGAAAACTGCATCTAAATAGGTTTCACACAAAAAATACTGCTTATATGCTTACTGCAGCGCCCCCTGGTGAGGTGTCACCATGACACATATACGAGAACACGCACTAATTAAGCCTGATCCTATCTTTGATAACTGCATCCAAATTGGACTTGTAGTTTTAGCTTTGCATAATTAAATGTTTAATGCAGCACCCCCTGGCGTGTTCATAACGTAAAAAAAATACCTAAAAGCTTACACCAAGTAAAGGTAACTCTAATACTAAAAACTCTGCGCAATCGGACTAGTAGTTGTAGCTTTGCATTAAATATTACAAACAAATGTTTACTGCAGCGCCCCCTGGTGAGTTAACACAATAAAACATATCCAAGAACATGCAGTAATTAAACTTGAACTTATCATTGACACTGCATCAAAATCAAATTCGTCATTTTATCTTTGCACAAACAATATTTTACTGCAGCGCCCCCTGGTGACTTGTCACTGTAATATAAATTTAAAAACATGCTATAAGCAAAGCGGAATCTAATACTGAAAACTCTTTTCAATCGTACTAGTCGTTTTGGTTTTACACAAAAAAATAGAAGCAGCTACTTAATGCAGCGCCCCCTAGAGAGTTAACACATACATGAAAATATGCACTAAGTAAACATACATGACACATATATGAAAATATGCACTAAGTAAACTTGAATCTATCATTGAAAACTGCATTCAAATCGGACTCGTAGTTTTAGTTTTGCACAAACAAGTGTACTTACTGCAGCGCCCCCTGGTAAGTAGTCACCGTAACACATATATGAAAAGAAACACCAATTAAACCTGAACCTGTCGTTGGAAGTTTCATCTAAATCGGACTAGTAGTTTTTGCTCTGCATAAACAAATGTTTACTGCAGCGCCCCCTGGTGAAATTTCACCGTAACCAAAAAACAAAAATCTTAAAATATGCACAAAGCAAAGCTGAATCTAGTTCTGAAAACTCTATCTAATCGAATTAGTAATTTCGGTTTTAGACAAACAAATACAAGAAAAATTTTGGTTTTACACAAAAAAGTACAAACAAATGCTTACTGCAGCGCCCCCTGATGAGTGGTCACTGTAGCACATATATAAAAAGATGCACCAATTAAGCCTGAACCTATCCTTGAAAGTTACATGTAAATCGGACCAGTAGTTTTTGATTTGCATAAACAAATGTTTACTGCTGCGCCCCCTGGTGAGTTTTCCCCGTAACAAAAAAAGAAAAATCTTAAAATATGCATCAAGCAAAGATGAATCTTTTTATGAAAACTCTTTTCAATCGGAGCAGTAGTTTCGGTTTTAGACAAATAAATACAAAAAAAGTACAAACAAATGCTTACTGCAGCGCCCCCCTGGTGGTTTGACACGATAAAACATATCCAAGAACATCCACCAATTAAACCTGAATCTATCACTGAAAATCTATTGAAATCAGACTATTATTTTTTGAGATAATTGAAAACATTCGTTTTCACGTAAAATGCTTACTGCAGCGCCCCCTGGTGAGTTAAGGCAATAAGACATATCTAAGAACATACGCCAATTGAACCTTAACCTATCATAGAAAACCGTATCAAAATCGGACTTATAGTTTTGGAAATAATTGACATAGTAATTTGCACAAACACACAAACAAACAAACAAACAAACAACCTCTCACCCCAAACACATATACAATCGCCGTTCCGTCGCGGGTAAAAAATTTAAAAATATAAAAAAAAACTTTTTCTTTTCAGGTATAAACTAAGAACTATGAGTGTAAATGTGTGAGTATTAGAAATAATATGGAACAATTTCACGAAATGGCGGCGCTAATGTGAACAAGATGGCGGATGGTTTTGGCGGGAAAGGCGCGTTCGTGCTACTGCTACTGCTGCTGGAAAACACTATGTGTCAACTGGCACGCGAGACCGAGGATCTGGGTTCGAATCTTTATATATTTGTTATTTTAATGTTGATATTTTTATAAGAAATTATTTTCTCTAATTCTTGGGATATGCCTATGTTAAAAGCGTACTCAAAGTTTATATGTGGAATATTTCACTCTGTTCTATGCAAATATTCTCATGATTAGAAATAAAAAAAAAAACTGTTTGTCATATAACTTACACAACAGATAATATTAAGTGTTAGTCTTGTAACATAAATTAGACCATCCAAGAATGCACGAGTCAACGGTCAAAGCTCCTAAACTCCAAGAGGCGCTTTTTCGAATCTAGTTCTCTTACAGCTACTTAAAAATGATTAAATAAAGTAAACGTTATTGTCTTTGGCAATTTTTCAACAAGTTTATGTTTTTTTTACTCAATTACTCAAAACAAGAACTTACAGGTTTTACTTTTTGAACGGTAAAAAAATTTACCACCGTACACAGGTTCCCTAAAGTTAACGACAATAATACTTTTAAAATAGACTGGAACGAGCATTTCACTCACAATGCGTATTGTCATTCAAAAATTATTAATTAGTTAATGACCTTTAACACACAAACGTTTTTCCGCATTTTTTTTAAGTTGTGATATACCTGTAACTCATCCACGGATTGACTGGAAGAGACCTCTTCAAGAGATAAGTCCACCATTGTTAAAAAACAAAAGAAACTAGTAAAAGTTACTGGGTCTTATTTTTTCAAAAAGAACCGCTAAAGGGTTGAAATATGAAATATTTCCACTCCTCGAGTGGGAATCAAACCCACAAACAGACGTTTTCAGTAAATACTAATCTAGTTATATTGAAATATATTCACAATATTGTTGGTTTTTTTTAAAAATCCGTCCCGGAGGGTTGCAATATACAGAAACAGCTACGTAGTTAACGCGGCGAAACCGCGAGCGGGCCGCTAGTAAAAATATAATATAGATCATTCTTGGACGTTTTCTACGATACAAATTATTAAAGATTAATAAATATAACGTACAAGTCTTTTTTCTTCCATAATCAGGTCATACAGTCAATAGAGCTGTTCAATATGAAAACTTTTATAAAAGGCTTAAAGTTATTTATTGTAATGTACTGTACCTAATTGGGATCAACGTCCATTGAAGAAACGTTGGTAAGGAAATATTTCCAATACTAATAACCTAGAAAGTTGAACAGCCAATAAAAAGCTTACACATATTATGGGGGAATAGGTATATTTTGAACTAGCGAGCCGCTTGCGGTTTTGCCTGCGTAAATTGAACTTACAGCTTTTTTTTTATTAGCTTCACGCTGTATCCCGCACACAGCATGGTAGGCAGAGGGAACCTAGTGTTAAGACACTCCGTTCCCCACTTTCCGCCGAATTCGGAGGCATTGCGTGTTAAGCGGCGGAACTTAACGCCGCGCTTTGCCTCGACACCAGAGCGAAGAAAATGGAAATATGAAATATTTCCATTTCTCGAGTGGGAATAGAACCCACAACCAGTCGTTTACAGTCACACGCTTTTGCCACTGGGCTACGACTGGAACTTTAAGCTAATTTAATAAAACAGTTATTTTGTATTATTAAGTGTTTTAACTTAAGATATAATAAATACAATGGTCAAATAGAAAAGGGAAGACAAGAATACAATAGTGACTGCTTTTAAATCGATTAAGCTGTTTCTGATATTAGTGTCTGTGTATCTGACAAACAGATAAACCGACAAACAAAAAAAAAAAATATATATATTCTGATTGATAAATACCTCCAATAATTTTTTTTATCATTTATCTTTCTTGTACAGATAGCGATTATTTTTTTATTATATGCATAGGCAAGTAGGGGACTAAGTAGTAAGTAGTTTTTTTTCTAGTTAGAACTTTTAAAGCTAGAACTTGTCTAGATGCTTCGTTCTCTACTTTCTCTTCGAAGTCAGAGACGTAGAGACATAGGTCAGAGACATTACGTATGCGTGGCTTTAAATTCTGGCACTCAAGTTCAAAGCCACGTTTCTTCTTCTCAGGCACCAGAGCGGACGTATGAAAATAATTTAAATATAAAAATTCCCCTCAAGTCAGAATCGAACCCACAACCGATTGCGTTTACAGACAGATGCTGGTCTAGTAATGGTAGTGGTTATATATAAATTATCTTCACTCCCTCGTTCTGGTAGGATAAAACGCGGAGTTGAGTTCCACCATTCTTCACGCAATGTCTCATATTGGGTGGAATATGGAGAAGAGTTGATTTTCTTTTATTGCTTCACACTGTATCCCGCACACAGCAGGGTAGGCAGAGGGAACCTAGTGTTAAGACACTCCCCACAGACGTTCCCCACGGACCGCCAAATTCGGAAGCATTCCGTTAAGTGGCGGAACTTAACGCCGCCTTACATCAACACCAGAGCGAAGAAAATGGAAATGTTAACTATTTCTACTCCTCGAGTGGAAATCGAACACACAACCAGTCACAGGCACACTTTATGCCACTGCGCCACGACAGGCCCCAACTTCAATATATAAATACAAATATACAGATATAATGTCACCATAATAGCTATTGACACAAAGCCTAGTTAATCTCGCAAACAGCAAGCTTAGGAATTGTTAGACTACAGTTGTGGAGGAAGTTAGGGACAAACTTAGATTGCTACTTTGGTAACAGCTACAAAGAATCCCCTGACAATAATAATGTACATGTGTATGTATGTATATCCATACTTATATTATAAATGCGAAAGTCTGTGTGTTTGTCTGTCACGCTGTCACGGCTAATCTACCGGCCCGATTTGGATGAAATTTAGAATGAAAGTAGTAACTAGGTCTAGGACGGGGTCTAACATAGGCTACTTATTTTTTTCAAAAGTCAAACTCTAAAGGATTGAAATAGGGGATGAAAGTTAATATGAAAAATCTAAACCGCTTGACCAATTGTAATGAATTTTGGGCATAAATATAGTTGATAATCTAAGCTTAAACATAGACTATTTTATTTTTTAAAAATGCACCCCTGAGGTTTGCAATATAACGAAAAAGTTCACGCCGCGCCGGGCCGCTAGTATATAAATAAATAAACATGTGTAGCTTTTCAGTTTTTTTCGCAAAGTAGGTTAGTCAGAAAGAAGTTAGTGTCATGATTCTCCGTTCTTCAGTTTCCGCCGGAAATTGGGTTATTGTGTGTTTAGTGGTGGAGCTCAATGGCGCGTTTTTTCTTAGGTATGAGACAGGATAAGTAAAAATATTTTTAAATATTATTTCTCTGAGTGAAAATCGAACCCCGAATCTTGTAATGGATATTCATATGAAATGTACTCAAATAAACTTGAGCACCCTAGTACCGCAAACAAAGCTCGTCGCGTAATATTTTAAATTCAAACGGTAAGTGGAGAACTTGATACAAGGTTTTCCCTTTCTCCTATTTATCTATTCTATTTTATTTATCTTTTCTTTATACCCTACTATAAGAAAAAAACGTGATATGTTTTTGAATTTAGATTTAGACTATATTTGCCACTCCACGCGCTATCGTGTAAAATTATTTCAATTCTTTTTTCTTTCCTTTTTAGCTTCACGCTGTATCCCGCACACAGCAGGTTAGGTAGATAGAATTTAGTGTTAAAACACTCCGTTCCCCACTTTCCGTCGAATTCGGAGGCATTGCGTGTTAAGTGGAAGAACTTAACGACGCGCTTTGCCTCGACACCAGAGCGAAGAAAAAGGGAATATTAAATTAAATATTTCTACTCCTCGAGTAGGAATCAAACCCACGACCAGTCGCTTTACACTCACACTGTGTACCTCTACGCCACGACCAGTTTCAGTATCTGTATTAAGGGAAATTCCCTTTGCATTTAAGAATTTGTGACCCAAATATATGCTTAACGGACCCCAATGGAGTGCATACTAACCGTAGCCTCCACTATCTTTCACTACTCTCTCTGCCTAACCAAATTTGAAAAGATAGGTATCTTTATAGCTAAAATAGAAATAGGCAATATTTCTTAGAATTAGCATGCCGAAGATTCTGTAATAGAGGTGATTTTCTGGATAATTTAAATGTGCTATCTACATTTTCTTCTGCCAAACCATTTTTATTTGAAATAATTAGAATTTTCTAGTTATAGATCGTATGGATTAGCGGTTAGAACACTTTGACTATTTCCAAGAAGCGTGGGTTTCAATCCCGCAATATTCACATTTTTAATGTAATATTTTTTTATATTTAAATGTTTCTCAATATCTTTAAAGGAATAAAATCTTAACTAATTATTAAGGATAGGTACATTATATGAAAACATGCCATATGCCTCGCTTCACGCATTCTCAGCTTGGCGCTCAACGCCACGCTTTGTCTATTTTTTTTAGCTTCACGCTGTATTCCACATACATTCGGGTAGGCAGAGGGAACCTAGTGTTAAGACACTCCGTTCCCCACTTTGCGTGTGAAGTGGCGGAACATAACGCCACGCTTTGGCCTAAATAAAACAAGAAAACAATTTAAATATAAAAATATAATGAGGACATCGTAACACAGTTGCACAGTGTTTGGCTGTAAACTCAATGGGTGTGGATTGGACACACTTAAAAATGACTGTATATTATTTTATTTATTATCACTAGTACTTAACACAAAGCGCGGTGTTAAGTTATGCCAATTAGCACACAATTTTCCGATTTTAGGTAAAAAACAAAATAGTGGAAAAAATTTATCTTAATATTACGTTTCTCTTTTAGCGAGAAAAAGCTTGTACCTGTAAAAAAGACCAAAAATAAAAAAAAAAAAAGAATAGAGATCGAATCCACAACCATTGTGTGAACTGTCCCACTGCACTACAATGGCAAAATGCGTCACAATGACGCAAATACAGCATATACTGGATTATCTTTTATTAAAATGCTTGTAAAAGCTTCACGTATGCAGCTTTTGTACACGAGGAGCTCATGTTCGCTTTATAGTACTCAGATTAACTTATTTCTGTTGAAATAATGTATTGTTTTATATATTATGTCCATACTTATATTATAAATGTGAAAGTCTGTATGTCTGTCACGCTTTCACGGCTAATCTACCGTTTCGATTTGGATGAAATTTAGAATGAAAGTAGTAAATAATATAGGGTCAAACATAAGCTACTTTATTTTTCAAAAATCCACCCTCGAGGATTTCCTATATAGTTCATGCGATGCGAAGCCTCTAGCAAACCACTAGTATTGTATATAATATAAATAGAATGTTTTTGTTTGTATGTGAAACATGTATGGAACTGTGGCTTAAAATAACAACAGAAAATAATAAAATGTTTGATTTTTTGAATTTGTGGCCAGCAGTGGCCCAGTGGCACAAGCGTGTGACTGTAAACGACTGGTTGTGGGTTCGATTCCCACTCGAGTAGTGGAAATATTTAATATTTCCATTTCCTTCGCTCTGGTATCAGAGGTAAAGCGTGGCGTTAAAAAACACGCAATGCCTTCGAATTCGGTAGAAAGTGGAGAACGGAGTGTCTTAACACTAGGTTTGTTCCGCCTTTCTACTCTGCTGTGTGCGGGAAACAGCGTGAAGCTGAAAAAAAAATCAACCCTTCATACAGGTAGACTTCTACCACTTTACCACGTTGGTTTCGTGCCAAATGAAGTTTAATATTAAAAGCCTATATATAATGAAAAATATATTTGAATAAGAGGAATATTTTAGATTTTAGAATATATTGTATGTATTAGAGCTATAACCGTGGAAAAGTCTAATAAAAATTTTAATAACTTGTGTCTGTACGTGGGAAGAAATCAGTATTTTATGTACCACTGCAAAATTCCATTAGGGCTGTCACATTCACTTTACTATATACTTATTAAATTATTATTTATTTATTTTAAAATATTATGATGTAATTAAGCAAAATCATTTTTGACCTCAGCGCTTGAAACTTAACTCCCTTTTTTCCGATCTATATTTTTACATATTTATTTGAAGACCCCCATCATGGTGCAGTTGAACAGCGATTGTAAATGTGGTTGTAAATTTGATCCACACTTAAAGGAATTACCACACATCAGGGTAGACAGAGAGTACTTAAAGTTAAGACACTCCGTTTGCAGTTTATTATTTTCATATAACTTTTATTTCCCGGTTCCAGTAGGACAAAACACTGCGTTGTATTCTTTGTATACAAAAAATATTAGGTATCTTTACATTTTTTATCGATATGTCTTAAAGTAAAATAATCTACATATATGAGGTTCTTAGAACCACAAGAAAAAAACATAATATATTTTTTGCATATTTCCTTTAGTATACCAAATAATAAATATAAAAAAAACCGTTAGGGTTTTATTAAAAAAAAAGTAATCTCTTCTCTTCTCTATATATAATAAAAGAGTAGAAAAGTCAATTCTGTACATGAAAAATTTCAGAAAAATTTTAATTGGGTGCGTTAATATATCGATAACAGAGGCCAAAAATCCACTCAGTAGAATTTTTGTCTGTCTGTCTGTCTGTCTGTCTGTCTGTCTGTCTGTCTGTCTGTTAATTTGTTCGTCAATCACGCAAAAACTACTGGATAGAAATGAATTAATTTTGGTATAGTGATAGCTTATAGTCCAAAGGTACATATAGGATAGTTTTTATCCCGGATTTCCATGTAGTTTTTTTGGAAAAAATAAAAAACCGATATAAGTAAATTATTTGTATACTGATATCTACCAAGTAGAATTTAATGATTTTTTGTATGGAGTTAGCTAAGAGGTTAGAGCAACATATGGGATAATTTTCATCCCGGTATTCCATACAACTCCCGCGGAAAAATAAAATTAAAAAAAAAACATTCAAATTATGTCGATAGTTCACGAGTGAAGCTAAATTTGTTTCAATATAACTAATTAATTATAAAATAAAATAAGCATAACATTTATTAAATATACATTTGACCGGTCTATAAAACTTTATATAATCTATATATTTATATAATCTATATGACAACAGATGTCACTACGTTTTCTGCAACGGGTAGCGCCATTTGTTATTATATAGTTGACATTGTATTAGACATATCCGCACTCATTAAAATTATTATTATAAAAATGCAAAAATCTGTATCTCTTCTATTTGTTATGTTTTGACGGGAATTCGTAAAGAAGATTGTTGAAGATGCAGGGTCATATAGGCTACTTTATAAAAAATCAAACCCTTGGAGTTCGAAACAGTGGATGAAACTTATGTATGTTTAGTATATAATGAGAATGAAAGATCTAAACTCCTTGACTGAAATGAATAAATTTTCTCAGGAAAATAGTTAATGAGGCAAGTTCAAACATAGGCTATCTCTCTTTTTTTAAAAATTACCCTGGTATTCAAAACAGTTCCCGCAGAAAAGTAATAAACTGGCAAAGTCAAATTGCATTGATTATTTGCAAGTAAAGCTATTTTTTAATATCAATAAGTAACACAATTGTGAAATAAAAAGTGTAAAGTTTATTTAAGATATTATGACCGGTTTATAATACTATATACCAGATGATATATATGTACGAAATCTACTATCATATGATAGCAGATTTCGTACGTTTTCTTACTAGAACAGTTATCGCTATATGTTATCAAATAATATAGACATTGCACTAAATGTATCGATGATTTTCTCATGAACATAATTAGCGACGAAAGTCAAATATAGACTACCCTCCTTTTACAAAAAAAAACCAATCTCAAAGAGGCAATAGAGGATGAAAATGGTAGTTCACGTGGCGAAGCCGCGAGCGGGTCGCTAGTACATAATATAACGATTTTGAACCCGCATCCTTTGAAATCCGTTCAAGCGTTCACCCAATCAAACTATACGTTCTTATCGACCCATACTAAAATTCTACCCAAACAACTTTCTACCCAAAAATTTAAATATTCTTCCTATATCACTTTAAAAAATATAATATAATAAAACTCAATTTGCCACATGCGCCAACCCTATTTATATTTTGAAGTACTTTTCTTATCGTAAAGATGTGAAATTAAAACAAAATACGCTAGGATTGAGGTTAACTGAATATTGCGGTGGTTAGATTGTGAAAACGGATGCATTTTCACGCCTTATTGGATGCTGTATCCGGTAGCTTCATCTGGTTCATCTGCAGCTTTGAGGGTTTTTGTATGGATATGGATGAAAGCTTTATTTAAGCTTTCTTTATATGATAAAATGGGATTTGTGGATGGATTAATATTGGGTAGGGTTGGATATTTATGTTGTTTTTTATTATTGGAAATGATGAATTATTAAAGGAATTCATTTTAAGTTGAATTATTCTGTAGTTTATTCGTATTCGATCTTTATTTCATTGAAAGTTAGCTGTAAAGATTGTTCTTATTTTATTTTAACATTTTTTTCTGTATAGAAAGAGAGAGCATAGTGTCTAGGCCCTCTGTTATCTATTTCCCACTTAAATTCGAGATTCGATGTTGAATTCAAGGTTGCGATTTGTTTTACTAGAGTGAAGAAATGAAATTAATTTAAAGAGAATAAAAGAATATAATCATATCTCCGAGTGGGAATCGAACCCACGTCCAGTCGTACTGTTAAATAATATTTAAAATTTCATTTTCTTCGCTCTAGTGTTTGGTGGTTAGGCAAAGCAGGTTGAGTTCCGCCACTTAACACACGATTCCTCTAATTCGGTGGAAAGTGGAGAACGAAGTGTCTTAACACTAGGTTCACTCTGCCTACCTCGTACGAGATACAGCGTGAGCCTAAAAAAATGTCTTTATTAAATAATTATTTCATACTTTTTTATTACACATACATACATCAGTTGATTGGTAATTGCGATGACTATATGTGTATTACATAAAACCACTTTCGTCCTGTGGTCATAGGTAGAG
This sequence comes from Dryas iulia moderata, assembly GCA_019049465.1. Lineage (NCBI taxonomy): Eukaryota > Metazoa > Arthropoda > Insecta > Lepidoptera > Nymphalidae > Dryas > Dryas iulia. The sequence continues at coordinate 11,137,268 of CM032434.1, forward strand.
GTGGTATACCTATTTATTACCGCCAAATACATGTAATGTATTAAAAATATTGATTTTCACTTCAAAAAGAAGCAATTCTCTGATTTTTTCGCATAACAAGGTAATAAGAGAGAACATAGTGTCTATATACTCCGTTCTCTACTTTTAGTCCACATTAGGGACCTTGAATGTAGTATAAACTTACCATATATAAATATCGTCAATATCACGTATATATTATTACGTTTAGTTGTGGATTCCACGATACTGGAGGAAGGTCACGTAAGGCGCATGAGGATCCCCCGGAGGGCGTGTATGAAGAGGTTGATGACAGTGGACGAGGCGAAAGAAGTATGCAGGGACCGTAGCGTTTGGCGCTCCGTTCTCTCTGACTACCCCGCAAGGGATACAGCGTGATGCTACAAAAAAAAACGTATTGAGTAAATATCGCAAATATTTACATATTAAATTCAATTTTTTTAAACCGTCGTGGAGCAACGGGTCTGTGTATGACTGTAAACGAGATTAGTTGTGGATTCGATTCCCACTTGCGGTAATAAGATTTTTCTAAATTGGTAAGTGAAACGAAAACTTTTTTAAAAAATGCCGTTGAATAGTTGACCGTTGCGACTCTTATAATATATTTGATACTTCTAATATACATTTTCAAAGTTAGAAAATCATTTTTTATATACACTTCTCTACTTAACATGCACTTAAAAAAAAAATCAAAGTGCACTTTTAAAAGCCACTCAATTTCAAGCTTAATATAATCAACTTCAAAGTAGCTTAACTTTCAAAAATCCTAAATCGACGGAATTAATCTAATGTTGCGAGTTGCATCAAGAAAATTTCAATCAGCTAGTTTTATATAAGGACGTGTGTACACTAACACTTCAAGTATTTCATTTTTTTCCCATTTATTTATTTAATGCTGTATGGGAACATGGCAAAGTAGGCAGAGGGAACCTGGTGTTAAAATACTCTTATCCATCCATCCATATCACACAGCAGGGTATATAGAGTTAACATTCTGTTAAGACACTCCGTTCCCTATTTTCCACCGAATTCGGAGGCATTGCGTGCTAAATGGCGGAACCTAACGCCGCGCTTTGCCTCTGATACGTCGTTTCGTCGTACGTCGTTTACAGTCACATGCTGGTGCATTTATTATTTACTTATTTATTATTTCGTAAAATTACTTAATTTTTTTTCATGAAGATTCTTTCGTCTGCCCGTATGACAGTCTCCAACTGCATAATTGTATACATAGTATGGTAAGGCCGTAGGTTCGATGTTCATTCAGGGGGATATATTGTACTTAAATATTCGGCGTATTGGTTCTGATTTTTGACAATAATTTTCACTGACTATTTACTATGCGGAAATAAACGTGAAGCTAAAGAAAAAACAAACAAAAAAACAAACATATTTTAATTAAATTCAAATTAATTAAAGCTCAAAGTCTTTAATTCCATTCTCAAAGGACAGACTTTTAAGTTCTACATTTACAGAAGAAAATCTTATATATTTTAATATAAAAAACCAGCTTCAAACTTTTCGGTAGTCAGAGAGGAAGTAGTGTCAAGACACTCCGTCCTCAACTTTCCGCCTGAAATGGAGACATTGCGTGTTGAGAGGCAGAACTCAATGCTTCGCATTGTCTTAGGTATCAGAGCAAAAAATAAAAATTTAAATATAATCATTTCCCAAATTTTAATATATTAATATTTTTTTAGCTTCACGCTATATCCCGCACACAGTAGGGTAGGCAGAGGGAACATAGTGTTAAGACACTCCGTTCCTCACTTTCCGGCGAATTCGGAGGCATTGCGTGTTAATTGCGCTTTGCCTCGGACACCAGAGCGAAGAAAATGGAAATACTAAATATTTCCACTCCTCTAGTGGAAATTGAACCCATAACAAGTCGTTTACAGTCACCCGTTCGTGCCACTGCGCCACGACTGGCTCGTATATTAATATACAAATAAATAAAAACGTTTATACATACACACTCGCATGTGAAAGAACCTTAAATTTTAATCTAAGTCAGCGCTGTCGGTCTCGCCGCAACATATTTTATTTGATTCCCCTTCCCCACTGCCGCTGCTGCTGCTGCTGCTAATCAGAAAATGTGGAATATTCCTTAGAAAAATCCCTCCGACCACTTAGTAACTAATTCTGCATTTTAAAATGTAGCTGCGAATTATCTCTTGGATGAATGAAATCTTTATGAAATATTTCATCCAAGAGATGTTTGAACGTGACTTGAAATTCTAGTTTCTTGTTGATATTATGGATAGTGCAGGTTCGATTTGTATGTGCTTTGAAGTAATTTTTTGATTTTTTTAATTTGATTTTTTTATTAAACTATCTTTTTTCCTACACGGTGATTAGGAGACGCGGGTTTGGATTCTGCTGCGTTCAAATTTTTATACGTTTTCTAAATATCTTATTCGATTATCCTAAGTGTGGAGTAACACTTGAAATTTACTTAAAAGTACCTTTTTTGTATAGCATTCTTCACATTTTGCCCAAAATCGAGGCATTGCGTGTTGAGTGACGGTGTTTAACGCCGCGATTTACTTAGTTACTAAAGTGGAGAAATAATAATATTTTTTTCCAAGTTTTATCGAACTTGCTACTAGTCGTGTTAACAGACAGACGCTGTCCCACTGTGCCACGATAGCCTAAAATTATAATATGTAATATAGTACAGAAGCCAGTCGTGGCACAAGTGCACAAGGTGTGACTAAAACGCGACTGGTTGTGGGTTCGATTCCCACTCGAGGAATTGAGATATTTCATATTTAATTTTCTTCGCTCTAGTGTCGAGGCCAAGCGCGACGTTAATCTCTACTTAACACTTGAAACCTCCAGAATATGGTGGAAAGTGAGGAACGCAGTGTCTTCCGCCACTTAACACTTCAAACCTCCAGAGTTTAGTGGAAAATTGAACGGAGAGTCTTAACACTAGGATCCCTCTGTCTACACTGCCGCGTGCAAGATACAGCGTGAAGCTAAACAAAAAAAGAATATTTTATAAAGCCTTAAACGTACTTTCTTTGAATAGAATTTCTGCTAAACTAAACGACGAAGATAACTTATTTATGTATACTCGTATAGTTATGAATTAATGAAGTTATTCAAATTTAATATCTTAAAGGATTCCCTCTATAGCAAGATTGCCTGAAATATGAAGCTGAAGCTTCGTTAAGGAACCTTAGTATTTATAATAACCTTAATATATTGAGGCTGTCGTGGCTCAGTGGGATGTCTGACTGTAAAGCGATGGTTGTGGGTTTGATTTCCACTCGTGGGATGGTTATATTTAAATTTTCTTTTTTTCGCTCGCTAAGACAAAGTTCGGCGTTAAGTTTCGCCACTCAACGCGCAATGTTAGAATTTCAAGCGGAAAATCATGGAAGGAGTGTCTCAACACTAGGTTTCTTTTGCCTACCCTGCCGTCCGGGATATAGGGTAACGCTTAATATTTTTTTTTATGGAATAAAGGACGCAAGCGAGCAGAAGGCCTACCTAGTGTTAAGTTAACCTTCGCCCATAGACATCCACAACATTAGAGTTATGGATGCGTTGCCAGCCTCGGGGATGAAGGACAGAAGGAGGGTGGAAGGATGGAAATGGTGGGAATAGGGAGATCTGGCTTACATGTCATCGAAACGGACCACATCGTCAGATGTTTGGCGGTTCGTCTTTGACACGATAGTGGTCGCGAGCCAGTCGGAGAACGAATCTCCTACCACCAAGCTGCTGGGTTACCCGCCTTTTACGGGACGCTACCCAGCGGCGGGGCGAGGGATGGGGAATTGTATTCTTAACCCGTCCCCCCACGGGACATAACTGAATTGCACTCCTCGAGTGGGAATCGAACCCACAATCAGTCGTTTACAGTCACGCATTTGTGCCACTGCGCCACGACTGGCCTCTCAAACAAGAAAAATAAGACAGTCAGTTACAGTCCAATTTCCTGACCAATGAGGTATTGCCCAGCGTAACTTACGCAAATTTTAACGTTACCCCCATAACAATCCGCCAAAGTTGAAATGACAGTGGACGGCGAATAAATAACGCGAATTAAGAAACTTGTAAGACACCATTAGAGACATGTTGTATGGCGGAACTTAACACCGCGCTTAATTCAGTCACTGGAGTAAAAATAAATATCCTATTAATATTATAAATGAAAAAGTTTGCAAGTCTGTCTGTTACTCTTTCACGTAAAAACTACTGAATGGATTTTAATGAAACTTTACAATGATATAGCTTATATATTAGAATAAAACGTAGTTTATAATTTGTAAATATATTTTGTGAATTGTCCAAAATATCAAGTAATTAGGCTCCTGTAGTTACAACTGCTTCTGTAATTTCCGCTCGGACGAAATCGCGGGCACAACTAGTATGTAAATATATTCAATGAATTCCTGACTGATTTTGAGATTCGAACACAAAACTATAAACTAACTAATATGAACCTAGAACAAGATTTACAGCCCAATTTTTAACCACTAAACCAATGAGGTCAAGCGTAACTTACGCAAAATTTTAACGTTACCCCCATAACAATCCGCCAAAGTTGAAATGAAAGTGGGCGGCGAATAAATAACACGAATTAATAAAGAAAAGCGTCGAACGTAAAAATTGTTAACACCCGTTGCTCTTTAAGAGGATTAAATTATATAAATCTAAGGGATTTTGTATTGTTAGGGGCGAATTACGATGGAATTAGTAATCCCTTATGTAGTTTACTTGTTAATTGTTTTTTTATTAATATTATAATCTTGTTGTTGTTATTTTGATATTTGTTAATAATAAATAAATATATATAGCTTCACGCTATATCCCGCACACAGCAGGGTAGGCAGAGGGAACCTAGTGTTAAGACACTCCGTTCCCCACGCACCGCCGAATTCGGAGGCTTGCGTGTTAAGTGGCGGAACTTAACGCCGCGCCTCGACACCAGAGCGAAGAAAATGGAAATATAATTTCCACTTCTCGAGTGGGAATCGAACCCACAACCAGTCGTTTACAGTCACACTCTTGTGCCACTGGGCCACGACTGGCCACATTGTTAATAATTTATTCGGATTTTTCATAATATAGTATATTAATATTTATTTGGGGTCAGTTGCGTGTTAAGGTTCCGCCACTTAACACGCAATGATTTCAGAATTTGGCTGAAAGTGGGGATTCGAGTGTCTTAACATTAGGTTCCCTCTGCCTATCCTGCTGAGTGCGGGATACGGCGTTAAGTTAAAAAAAAAAATAATTATTTAAATAATAAATATATAATTTCAACGTCCTGTAACGATAATAACTACATTAGTATAAAACTGTGTCGCTGTTATTGACATCGGCTTCACATGCGTCGATCCTTAATACAAATTATATCAATAACAAGAAAAAAAATACATAAAAGAAAAAAAATACATAGTAGCTATTATGAGTGCATTAAAATGTATTTAAAAAGTTTTACAAAGACATGCACTCAAAATTCACATACTTATGCACTCATGCTTATAAGCAATCGCTCTAAACACTCGTTTAATAAAGGAAAGTATACTGGCACACTCATATATGTACTGAGATACTTAAGTATAAGAGTAAATACACATGAATGCTTACTTATGCATGCTCATATTCTTGACACATTTTTAAGTGTTGACACACTTAGAAAAAACTAGATGTGTTTTTCTAAATGTGCTATTCCCACCATTCCCATCCTACCTCCCTCCTTCCCTCCTACATCCCCAAGGTCGGCAACGCATCCACAACTCCTCTGACGTTGTGGATGTCCATGGGAGAAGGTATCTACTTACCATCAGGTGATCCTTCTGCCTCTTTACCTCCTTTACTCAATAAAAAAAAATGTCAGTCTCAGTTATTCTATTACTAGCGGCCCGCTCGCGGCCTCGCCGCGTGAACTATTCCAATATATTGCAACCATCGGGTGCGCATTTTTAAAAAATAAAGTAGTCTATGTTTAAGCTTAGATTATCAACTATATTTATGCCAAAATTCATTATAATTGGTCAAGCGGTTTAGATTTTTCATATAAACTTTCATCCCCTATTTCAACCTGTAGAGATTGATTTTTGAAAAAATAAGTAGCCTATGTTAGACCCAGTCACTTTTACTACTTTCATTCTAAATTTCATCCAAATCGGACCGGTAGATTAGCCGTGAAAGCGTGACAGACAAACACAAAGACTTTCGCATTTATAATATAAGTATGGATTGTGCAGGTTTGAGTCCCACACGGAGAAACGATTATATAAGAAATATTAAATTTCAACGCTCTTGTAAGAAGAATGTGGCGTTGAGTTCAATCACTTAACATGCAATATCTCTATTTTGGGCAGGAAGAACAGAATATATTGACACTAGCTTCTCTCTTCCTAATCTAAAGAAAAGTATGCATATAGATTTTTTTAGCTTCACACTGTAGTGTCTTAACACTCCGTTCCCTACTTTCCGCTGAATTCGGAGGCATTGCGTGTTAAGCGGCGGAACTTAATGCCGCGCTTTACCTCGACACTTTACGAAGAAAATGGAAATATTAAATATTTCCACTCCGGGAATCGAAACCACAACCAGTCGTTTACAGTCACACGCTCGTGCCACTGGGCCACGACTGCGCTTAGATTATAGATAGATTTATAATTCTAAAGTTACACTTTGAAAGTTTGGCATCTTAACTAAGACTTAGTTTACTTACAACTCAGCTAAACCAATAACAGTCAGATCAATACGCTGAGTAATATCAAAGTTCAGATCAATATTATTAGAGACCGTCGTGGCGCAGTGCGACAGAATTCGACTGAACTCGTTGGTTGTGGGTTCGATTACCACTTGAGAAGGTGTATATTATTTTTACTTCTCTGCTCTAATACGAATGTACCTAACACCAAGTACGGGATTAAGATCTGTCACCTAACCTGCAATATATGAATTTCTGGCGGGAAGTGGAGAACGGAGGGTTTTAATACCAGGTTCTCTCTTACGATAATTATTTTTAAATGAACATTAAGTGTTATCCACATTTAAAATTAATTGTGTTTTCATTGGATTTCCATATAAAATTATGCTATTTTTTTTTAGTTTCACGCTGTATCCCGCACACAACGGAGTAAGCAATGGAAGCCTAGTGTTAAGACACTCCGTTCCCCACTTTCCGTCGAATTTTGGAGGCATTGCGTGTTAAGTGGCGGAACTTTACGCCGCGCTTTGCCTCGGTACCAGAGCGAAGAAAATGGAAATATTAAATATTTCCACTCTTCGAGTGGGAATCGAGTCCAGAACCAGTCGTTTGAAGTCACACGTCTGGCCCCAAATATTAATTTTTAAAAAGGTTTAAATTATTGTAACTTTAACTTTCTATCTATATATTAATTGATGTAATTAAACTTTGCGACGTAATTATGTAGTTTCGTGACCTTAGATTTCCTTCAAAATTTGTACACGTGATCGGATCGGAGTGTCTTAACACTAGACCTCTCTCAGACGGGCTATGCTTGGAGAAGTATGAAGCTGCTTTATTTATAAATCTTATATTTCCTATTCTGGGCCGAGTAATAAGAAAATAATTATAAATGTGTTTTTTTATATTTTAGTTTCTGTATAATGGTAATTAATTTATTTTTTATGAAAAATACAATCAAAATCTACTGTTAATGTTTTTTAATCTATATAGTTTTGCATCAGAATCATTTTTTTTGTTATACTAATTTATTAATTTGACTAGCTGTGCTCTCATAATCCTCCGCGCAGAATTAAAAAAAATAAGTGGCCTTAGTTACTTACTCCTTATTACGTCAACTATCTACCATTGAAACTCCTGTCAAAATTAGCCCAGCCGTTTCAAAGTTTAGCCAGACAAACAAAAATTCATGTATATTATGTACATACATATGTATTTAGTAAAAACGAATTATTTTAATATTAGAAGCAGACATTCCAAAAAATAATAAATAAATGACTTTTTATTAAACATCGACATTAAAGTAATAACCAAAACATAAATAGAAAAACAAAGAAAGGAAAGGAAACAAACAAAAGAGTAAAACACTAAAACTTAACGTGCAATGGGCGGCCTTATCGCTAACGTAGCTAACTCTTTCGGACAACCTAAGGGAAAAATAATATTAAATTAAAAAATGGATAGCGTGAACAATAAGAATATAAACAATAGATTAATCATAATGGGGCCAGTCGTGGCGCAGTGGCACAAAGTGTGACTGAAAAGCGGACACAGTACTACCGTACCTACGGGTAGAGGGAACCTAGTGTTAAGACACTCCATTCCCCACTTTCCATCAATTTCTGGAGGCATTGCGTATTAAGTGGGAGAACATAACGACACCAAAGCAAAGAATATGGAAATATTAAATATTTCCGGTCCTAGCGTGGGAATCGAACCCACAATCATTACTTTCACGAACGTCTCTAATATTATATATTTATTTTATCTAAACAACTGGCCACTTACAATAACTTAACATATTATGTAACGACATATCTACATGTTATATGCATATATGTTAATTATTTACTAACTGTAAACCAGTCTATTCAACCATATGAAATCTTATATATAACGGTTTTTTTAGCTTCACGCTGTATCCCGCACACAGCAGGGTAGGCAGAGGGAACCTAGTGTTAAGACACTCCGTTCCCCACTTTCCGCCGAATTCGGAGGCATTGCATGTTAAGTGGCGGAACTTAACACCGCACTTTGCCTCTGGTACCAGAGCGAAAGAAATGGAAATATTAAATATTTCCACACCTCGAGTCGGAATGGAACCCACAACAAGTCGTTTACAGTCACACGTTCGTGCCACTGGGCCACGACTGGCCACAATACATATTATATGTATATATATGAATTATTTACTAACTGTAAACCAGTCTATTCAACCATATGAAATCTTATATTAAATTGTAATACAGACATATCAGTCAGTGCTCCGCTGCCTGCACAGACGGATTAAGTGCACGTGGACTAGAATTTCAATCCGATATTGTAGGGTCTAATAGTTTGACTGTATCTATCGTTTAGTTAATGCTTTGTATTTGGTGTAGGGAGTTCTAGGTTCGATTCTTGCTTAAAATGAGGTATATTATGGCCATTTGACTTGAAAGCATTGCGGTTAAACGTTTTCTCTTGTGTAATTGGGTATAATTTGGAAGAACCTAATGTTATTTTAACATTAGTCCGGCTTTCGACCCGAAATTAAGATATGACGGGCCAGTCGTGTGCCTGTAAACGACTGGTTGTGGGCTCGATTCCCACTCGAGGAGTGGAAATATTTAATATTTACATTTTCTTCGCACTGGTATCAGAGGCAAAGCGCGGCGTTAAATTCCGCCACTTAACACGCGATGCCTCCGAATTCGGCGGTGCGTGGGGAACGGAGTGTCTTAACACTAGGTTCCCTCTGCGTACCCTCCTGTGTGCAGGATACAGCGTGAAGCTAAAAACAAAACTTTTAAATACAGCCAAAGAACCCAGTTTAAAGACACCTGTAATCTTAACATTGTGGAACAAAATGTTTTAATATTTTAGTTTCTTAAACTTCATTTCATTACTTAATAAATAAAAAAATGGTTGCTCTTAAATATAATAATATATTAGTGTCACGTTATTCGGTTTTAGATTTCAAATAGAATTTGGTACATAAATTATTAAATTTCTACGAATTTCATCTATCTAGAATTCGACTAAAGTAACAAAGTACCTACCTACATATAAAATACATATCCAAGCCAGTAATTTGACTCTAAGATAAAGAATATCTTTTAAAGCTATATTATATTAAGAAGAAATGCCCACGCATTTGAACTATCTAATGTTTTTTTTATACAAAAAAACCGCACACCAAGCTTTGAATCTAGTGGCAAAACATTCCACTCTCCGCTTTCAGACCGTATTCGAGATATTAATTAAAAGAAGTCCCGCTGAGTTTCTTGCGCCGGTTCTTCTCAGGTCTGAGGCATTAAGTTTAGTGAACCGGTGGTAAACTATTTGACGTTCAAAAAATGAAGCTTGTAACTTCTTATTTTGAATAAAATTATTTGACTTTGACTTTGACTTTGACATTGCGTATACAGTATCGGAGCAATTAAGTATAAAAAATGAACCACAGTTATGAATTTGCTTAATTTTTTGAGCTATGGCTGATGCATTTAATTATATTATGTACGCTATGGACTACGAAAGGATAAGAAAAAAGTTTCAATACACATATATAACCTAGTGTCAAGACAGTTGTGTCGGATCTTAAACCCGCATTTAGTCTTACCAAAGACGCGTTAAGTAAATAAATTGAACATAATTAATTCCCAAGAGGAATCGAACCCACATTCATCGCGTTTATAGCCAAACTAGTGACTGCATAACTGTTTCGCCGCGTGAACTGCATAACTGTTTCGCTATATTGCAACCCTTAGGGATAGATTTTTGAAAAATAAAATAGCCTGCGCTTAATCTTGGATTATCAACTATATCTATGCCCAAATTCATTAAAATCGGTCAAGCGGTTTAGATTTTTCATATAAACTTTCATCCCCTATTTCAACCCTTTAGAGGGATAAGTAGCCTATGTTAGACACAGGGGTTTTTACTACTTTCATTCTAAATTTCATCACAATCGGACGAGTAGATTAGCTGTCAAAGCGTGACAGACAAACACACAGACATTCGCATTTATAATATAAGTATGTATGCTATTGCGCCCAAAATTAAACTGACCTAAGTCAAAATTTCCGCACGTAGTTTTGCTAATAAACTATCATAAAAAATCATATAATAAGATTCAATTTGCTTTTGATTTCTCTCAATGATTGTTATTTTCTTGATTTCTATTTTAAATTACAGCAAAATATATTATAAGATCTTTTGTTTTCGCGATTATTACATATTTTCGCGTATTTTTGGTATAAAAGTACCTGTGACTGTCAAGTGTTCGAAACGTCGAGTTTTCAAAAAATGTATTTTCAATTACTGAAAATATATCCTATTAATCCGGTTAAAAATAAAAAAGACATTTAGAAAACGTATAAAAATTTGTGCGCAGCGAGATTCGAACCTGCGCCTCCTGAATACCGTCCACGCGCTCTCACCACTGAGCCATGCGTTCTACTACACGCTCCCTCGAAATTCTTATATGCTTTATTACAAATTATTTTTCTTACTAGCATCGAGAGCGCCTGAACGGTATTCATGAGGCGCGGCTTCGAATCCCGCTGCGTTCAAATTTTTATACGTTTTCTAAATGTCTTTTTCAATTTTCCTAAGTCTGGAATAAAACTTAAAAAAAATGTTTAATAAACTGTTAAAAATAGTTTTATTTCTAAATATATTTATTTGACTTAAGCCACTTTTGTTCTGGGCATGCGATATATACAGCAGAATTTCACAAAAATCCGTCAAATAGATTTCGAATGAAAGTTGGCAATGATCCTGATTTATGAAACGCGTAAACTGATAAACGAGCTTAGGCTTAGCTTCAAGTGATTTTTTAAATCTGAAATATTGCACATACAAATTTGTAAGTTTTTTTTTTTTTTAGCTTCACGCTGTATCCCGCACACAGCAGGGTAGGCAGAGGGAACATAGTGTTAAGACACTCCGTTCCCCACTTTCCGCCGAATTCTCGGAGGCATTGCGTGTTAAGTGGCGGGACTTAACGTCGCGCTTTACCTCGACACCAGAGCGAAGAAAATGGAAATATTAAATATTTCCACTCCTCGAGTGGGAATCGAACCCATAACCAGTCGTTTACAGTCACACGCTTGTGCCACTGGGCCACGACTGGGCCACGACTACCCATTAGTAAGTATTACTAATACTATTAAAAGCAAAAAAAAATGCAAGAGAAATAAGAAAACATTATTATTACAAGCATGTACCAATTCCCCGTAATTTCATGTAATATATCCGAATACTATACGACAAGAGAAGGTTAGATTCCCAAAAGATCCGCTCAGGATCACGTATAGTGAACACATATCTATACAAATGAATAAAATTCGTTGTATGTTTGTTTGTAATATTAAAGTAATCGTTTTTTTACTAAATATATGTATGTATATAAGTACATATTAAGAACCCGCTCGCGGCTTCGCAGCATTATAGCTGTTCGATATATTGCAACCCTCAGGGTGAATTTTTCAAAAATAAAGTAGCCCATGTTTAACCATGGATTATCAACTAACTATATATATATGCCAAAATTCCTTACAATCGATCAAGCGGTGTAGATTTTTCATAGAAACTATCATTCCCTATTTCTACACTACACTATATATATATATATATATATATATATATATATATATATATAATATATATATATTATATATCTATATATATATATATATATATATATATATATATATACATATTATATATACATATATATATATATATATATATATATATATATATAATATATACTTATACTATATATATATATTATATATATATATATATGATTTTTGAAAAAAATAAGTAGCTTATGTTAGACCCAGTAATCTTACTACTTTCATTCTAAATTTATCCAAATCGAACCAGTAGATTAACCGTGAAAGCATGATAGACAAAACAGGACAGACATTCTCGTTTATAATATAAGTATGGATGTATACACGACACATATACCTAAATAACGTGTTTTGCATTTTGTATTTTTTGAACGTCTGGACCGATTTTGACGAGACTTTCACGGGGAGATAGCTGATATAATCAGGAGTAACATAGACTTCTTTTATTTTCATTTTTGTTAAATTTAACGCAGCTAAAGTCGCGAGCACAGCTAATATAACAACATATTACATATATTCTCATAATCTCTTTGACTTTTACCAATTCTGATTGCACGCTGCCTCAGAACTTGGTATGAATCTTTAAAATCCCGAAGGTATCGAATAAACCGATATATTAAACGGACTTATTCGTTCTACGGCGGTTTTTTGATCTCTTTCCCTTACATACGTTGTGCACTTCTACTTTGATATGCGGTTAAAAGTTATCTTTTTGAAATATGTTACGTTTGCATACTTCTCATTTTTTCGTCTGCTCTTGTATATTACTTGTTGTGTAGGTTATGATTTTTTTGAAGTGAAAACTTCTTTAGACGCGTTGAGCGTTTTGGTAGAGGGTAAAATCCTCGGTTCGCGTCACCGACATGCTAATGATAATAGTATTGAAATTGAAATTCGTGTAAATATAAATACTATGTATAATTAAGATAATTGTATATTAATTATTTTTTCAACCACTTTGTATTTATATTTTGTTCATGATTTGTTTAACTAATAAATAAAACATAAAAAAAATCATATAATTTTTGCATATAGTTTTAATTACACTCAACTTAATAGTTCCGTTTTCACTTCTATCGGCAGTCCCACGACTGCTACTGCTTTTTTTTGTAAATTTTGTAGCTTCAGGAGATAATAGGTTAGTAACATCGGTTAGAAGCCCTCGTAGTGAAGTCGGACAGCGTCTGACTGTAACTCGATTATTGTGGGTTCTATTCCTGTTCGGGGTAATTATTATTTCTAATGATTGTTTTTATTTTTCGCTCTGGTATTTAAGACATAAAGCGGCGTTGAGTTCCACCACTTAACATGCAATATCTCGATTTCTGGTGGAAAGTGACGGAGAGGTCCTCTCTGACGCCGCTATACGAGAATACCCTGAAGCTACTTTTTTGAGCATTGGCTTAAACAATTTCGGTATTTAGAGATTTAATAGAATATATTATATGAATATATTACATGTGTTATAAATATAATAAGAAATAATATAAAGTGTCGAGACACTGAAATAAGACCATTGTGGTGCGGTGAAACAAAGTCTAACTGTAAACGCAGTGTGGCATCGATTCCCACTCGTGAAACGATTATATTTATTTATAGTTTTCATTTCCTGTTATGGCAAGATGAAGCTCGGCGTTAAGTTCCGCCATTTAACAAGATTTTCAATTCGGGCGGAAACAAAAACACAGAATATATCGACACTACGTTCTTTCTCCATATAAATTTCTTCTTTTTGCATAATTTTAGTTCAAAAGGGCACTTAAGACTATTTTTTTTTTTTTAGATTTACGCTGTATCCCGCACACACCAGGGTAGGCAGAGGGAACCCAGTGTTAAGACACTATGTTCCCCACTTTCCGCCGAATTCGGAGGCATTGCGTGTTAAGTGGCGGAACTTAACGCCGCGCTTTGCCTCGGCACCAGAGCGAAGAAAAAGGAAATATTCAATATTTCCAGTCCTCGAGTGGGAATCGAACCCACAACCAGTCGTTTACAGTCACACGCTTGTGCCACTGGGCCACGACTGGCCTAAAATGATTTTACTTATCGATTATCGTCTTAGCTTGCGTGTCAAATGAGATTTTTTCTTAAGTTCTAATCTGTTCACCTAACAATTACTAGGTCAGTTGATATTGTAAACGTGTTTTATCACTAAAAGAGTAAAGTGCTCTTTGCTTTAAAGCTATTATAGACACCCTGTCTTTGATCTTTGGGTAAAGTAGTTTTTTTATAGCTCACATTTTTTCCTACATTGCTAATTGTAGTCAGAGAGGACCTAGTGTCAAATCACTCCTCAGGGTGGTTAGATAAAACGTAGTGTCAAATCACTCCTTCCCCTTTTCCGCACAATTTTGAGAGTTGCATGTTAAGTGACGGAACTCAACACTGTGCTTTGTTTTAGGTACCCGAATGTAAAAAGAAACATAGTTCAAATATAAATTATTCTTTCAAGTGAGAATCGAACCCACAACTAAAACACGCACAGTCAGACATTGAGCCACAGCTCCATTGTGGCATGCAGCTTTATAATAATAAAAAATTGTATATTTTTCTTATAGACGGGGTTAGTTACGATAACATTTTTTTTACATGTTACAAAACCCACGAATCACTGGTGGTGGCGATGGGACAGCAATGATTCATGTATACTTTTGAGTAAAAAAATTAAAATGATAAAAAAAAATATTCTTATTACAGTAAGATTATATCTAAAATTTTGGTAAGTTTATATTTACTTCACTGTACTTGTGGATAGAACGTTGTGCCAGGACACTCCATTTTCCACTTTCCGCCCAAAATTACGATATTGCGTGTTGAGTGCAACTTAACGTCATGCTCTGTCTTACGTACTGGAATGCAGAAACAAAAATATTTGAAATATAAATTCTTCCCTTGAGTGAAAATCGAACTCACTACTTACCCTGCACCAGGATGATCTTTGTAGTAAACTAGCGGCCCACTCGCGGCGTCACAACGTGAACTATTTCGTTATATTGCAACCCTCGGGGGTGCATTTTTAAAAAATAAAGTTGGCCTATGTTTACTCTTAGATTATCAACTATATTTATGCCAAAAGTCAATACAATTGGTCAAGCGGTTTAGGTTTTTTCATAAACTTTCATCGCCTATTTCAACCCTTTAGAGGTTGATTTTTGAAAAAAATAAGTAGAGTATGTTAGACCCAGTCAGACTTTTACTATTTTCATTCTAAATTTCATACAAATCAGACGGGTAGATAAGCCGTGGAAGAATGACAGACAAACACACAGACTTTCGCATTTATAAAATAATTATGGATAGTTTTATGGGTCAACATTTTAAAATTATATAAAATATTCTTATTAGGACAAAGTTTAAATCTAAAATCTTTTTTTGTTATATTTTTTTATTAGCTTCACGCTGTATCCCGCACACAGCGGGGTAGGCAGAGGGAACCTAGTGTTAAGACAATCCGTTCCCCACTTTCCGCCTAATTTGGAGGCATTGCGTGTTAAGTGGCGGAATATAACGCAGCGCTTTACCTCGGCACCAGAGCGAAGAAAATGAAAATATTAAATATTTCCACTCCTCGAGTGGGAATAGAACCCACAACCAGTCGTTTACAGTCACACGCTTGTGCCACTGGGCCACGACTGCCACATTTATATTAATTATTATTTAAAATACGATCACTTCCAGTGATACGGCCGCCTTTGCACCGATTTATTTTTATTATAATTGTCAAACAATTTTGTAATTTTTGTATTGTATTTATTATTATCATTATTTTTAATTATAGAAATTAATGGTAATAGAAATAAGTATAGTAAATATAATAGGATAACTCGCTTAGTTAATTTAAAATGTCATTATAGTTTTGAGTAGCAATATATGTCAATGTAATTTAAGAATTGTAATCAAGTCATATTAAGGATAAAAAGAATACGTGACCCGGTGTCTGTAGTGTTTAAGTATTTAAACAAAAAAAAATGTATCAAAATATTATACTAACTTTATAATCCAGTAGTTGACACCTGTTCGAAGAAAACTACTGTAAAAAAAGCAATGTTGAATTTCACAATGTCTCGAATTCAGAGGAAAATTAGAGGACAAAAGAGTGTCTAGATACAAGATTCTTTCTGATTACCCTGCTATGAAGAAAAAGCGGCAAGCTTTAAAAATATATTATAATCAAACACTAAGTGGGGGACGGAGTGTCTTAACGCTAGATTCTCTCTGCCTACCCGAATGTGTGCGGGATACAACGTGAAGCTAAAAAAAAAATAAAAAAAAATCAAGCACTAAAAATCCATAATACATATTATAACACTGCCATCTCCAATAATCTTACATCAGAATAAAATCTTGTCAACTTACTCCCCAGAGGAGACTATATTTATGCCGCACCTACATACAAATGAGGGGAAACCCACGAAAGAAACAAATAAAATTGGTAAAATCAACAATATATTATACGAATACTAACTTTGTAATCCAGTAGTTCACACCCGGAAATTTGATCGAACAAGACGACTATAAAAATATCGATATTGAATCCCGCAATGTGTCAAATTCGGGGGAAAATTGGAGAAAAGAGTGTCTGAACACTAAATTCTCTCTAATTACCTGTGGCTATAAAGTAGGAAAAAAGTATTATAATCAAACACTAAAAATACATAATACATATCATAACACTGTCATCTCCAATAATCTTACAACAGAATAAAATCCTGTCAACTTACTCCCCAGAGGAGACTATATTTATGCCGCACCTACATACAAATGAGGGGAAACCCACGAAAGAAACAAATAAAATTGGTAAAGTCAACAAAATATTATACCAACTTTGTAATCCAGTAGTTCACACCCGGAAACTTGGTCGAACAAAACGACCATAAAAATATCGATGTTGAACTCCGCAATGTGTCAAATTCGGGGGAAAATTGGAGAAAGGAGTGTCTGAACACTAAATTCTGTCTAAAGACCTGTGGCTATAAAGTAGGAGAAAAAGTATTATAATCAAACACTAAAAATACATAATACATATCATAACACTGCCATCTCCAATAATCTTACAACAGAATAAAATCCTGTCAACTTACTCCCCAGAGGAGACCATATCGAAGCCGCACCTACATACAAATGAGAGGAAACCCACGAAACAAATAAATAAAATTGGTAAAGTCAACAAAATATTATACCAACTTTGTAATCCAGTAGTTCACACCCGGAAACTTGGTCGAACAAAACGACCATAAAAATATCGATATTGAACTCCGCCATGTCTCAAATTCAGAGGAAAATTGGAGAAAAGAGTGTCTAGACACTAGATTCTGTCTAATTATCTGTGGCTATAAAATAGGAAAAAGAGGTCAGCTTTAAAAGTATTATTATCAAACACTAAAAATCCATAATATTTGTATATCATAACACTGCCATCTCCAATAATCTTACAACAGAATAAAATCCTGTCAACTTACTCCCCAGAGGAGACCATATCGAAGCCGCACCTACATACAAATGAGAGGAAACCCACGAAACGAACAAATAAAATTGGTAAAATCACAAAACAAAATATTATACGAGTACTAACTTTGTAATCCAGTAGTTCACACCCGAGGGTCTTTCGCATCCAGAATAACATTAGAACATGTCTATATCAAAACGTGTCATAATCTGTTAGAAAAACCAATTTTTATTCGATTCCGTCCATACTTTCGCTTGTATTGTAAGATTTTCTTTGACCCCTTGGGATTTTTTGATATATCCCCCGTATGCTTGTATTTCCTCGCAAATTTTTCTATTTAGTTCACTTGAATTACTATTGTCATTGACAGTCCCTGGATAGGCCTTTTTGGTCCAAGTCTATTTTCCATTATCTAATATTTGATCTTGGACGTTTTTTATGTGTTTGCTCTCGTATTTTGATATTTTTTTGGGTTTTATTTGTTATTTTGTTAATATATTTTTATTTCTTTTGCGCTATGATTATCGTATATCGTATATTGTTGGTAGTATTATAGTTGGTCGTAATATTAGAAACTTGAAAATTGGAATTGCGAAGCTGAACTTTTACAGTTTTTTTTAGAAATTATAACTTTTTGGGCTGGTACCCTATTCTGTCTACCCTTTCATAGTTAAAGTTCCTTTATGTGAATGAATGACATGATAAAGACAGCTTTTAATAAATATTTAAAGTCAAAAATTGTTTATTTATTGATTATACTGTCACAACAATGTTTATTGGACTGTTTTCTATTTATAAGAAAATACAAAGTAGTAAAGGAAAATAGAGGATGGAGTGTTTTAGCACTAGATTTTTTCTGTCTGCCCTGCTAAGAAAGAAAACGTATTAATTTCATATTACGTCTAAAGTGTTATCTTATCAATATTATTTATTAGCTACACGCTGTATCCCGCACACAGCAGGGTGGTCAGAGGGAACCTAGTGTTAAGACACTCCGTTCCCCACTTTCCGCCGAATTCGGAAGCATTGCGTGTTAAGTGGCGGAACTTAACGCCGCGCTTTACCTCGACACCAGAGCGAAGAATATCGAAATAGTAAATATTTCCACTCCTCGAGTGGGAATCGAACCCACAACCAGTCGTTTACAGTCACACGCTTGTGCCATTGGGCCACGACTGGCCACTAATCTGGTGTTATATGACATAATTATCATATAAATTATTTCTGTATGTAAGAATATGTTGCGTATGTACGTCATTCGCAGACCCACAGACAAAGACTGACAAAATCCGTCCAATACAAATTGAATGTCATCACCAAATTGCAATTTAACAACATCACAAGCATAATTTAATGTACTCGTACATAATATATAAAATGCAATATCAGCTGTACATGGGAGTAACAAAATACACGATTACCACACGATTGACAAGTACATTAGTGAGCCCCAGATGATTGCAAGCCAAGCGCTGTAACGATATCGCAGTTTGATATGTCACTCATATGTTTTATGCTGATTTAATAGAATATATATATTATATTATATATAATGAAGCGGGGCCATTCGTGGCGCAGTGGCAGAAACGTGTGACTGTATAGTGACTGGTTGTGGGTACGATTCCCATTCGAGGAGTGGAAATATTAAATGTCTATTTTTTTTTTTGCTTTGGTGTAGAGGCAAGCGCGGCGTGGGGAACGGAGTATCTTAACACTAGACTCCCTCTGCTTACACTGCTGTGTGCGGGATACAGCGTGAAACTAAAAAAATAAAAAAATATATAATAAATTGATATTTAATTGTGGCACTATAGTTGAGAGCGTCTCAGTGAAATGAAACGGCGTCCGGCTGTAAACGCGATGACCATGGGTTCGATTTCCGCTTAAGGAAATCATTATTTATATTATATTATTTTCGTTATTCTGCTCTAGATCTTGAAGGTGTTGTGTTCCGCCACCCAATACGCATAGTCTCCATTTCAGGCAGAAAGTGGAGAAAGCAGTAACGTAGTTCTTGATTCTCTCTGACTACTTCACTGCTAGCAATTATAATAGCATACTTGAGTGTCATACTCAGTCTTCATTAAATGACTTCAGAACGATAAAAAATTTTGTTAATTTAGTTATTTTAGTTCTTTTAGTCTACACAAAGTGCATCGTTGCCAAGTTATCTAACTGATAATGTCTGTCAAATAAGCGAGCGTTAAATTGAAAGATGTATTACCTGTTGCCTTTTTAGATAAAGTTCGACAAGTTACCAATGAAAATGAAACCTGCTACATGTTCTTCTGCTTATAGGATAGTTAGGGAAAACCTACTGTGAAAATATTTTGTTCTCCGCTTCTATGCATTATGCTATAATAGTTTTTTTTTAATTTATTTATTTATTTTAGCTTCACGATGTATCCCGCACACAGCAGGGTAGGCAGAGGGAACCTAGTGTTAAGATACTCCGTTCCCCACTTTCCCCAGTGGCGGAACTTAACGCCGCGCTTTACCTCGACACGAGAGCGAAGAAAATGGAAATATTAAATATTTCCACTCCTCGAGTAGGAATCGAACCTACAACCAGTTGCTTACAGTCACACGCTTGTGCCACTGGGCCACGACTGGCCCCAAAATGGTTTTTCATAACCTTAACGTATGAATAATAGTCTAAAACGTAAAAAAAAAATCCTAAACGATTTTTGTAATATTTTATAGGTTTCGGGGTAGAAAAATTGATCTAGCAGGGTTTTATTTTTGGTAAAGGGCGTTTCTCCGTATTTTCAAGCAAAAAAAAATTGCTAAAGTTTAATTGTTATAGAAATGGCAATTTTGCAACGATTGACAACGTTGTAATAGCTCAGGATCCCTCCTGAACTTGTAGTTTACAAACAAGAAGTTCAGTCCTGATATTTTTTTTTATTTGTACTTTTAAAAATTTTTAAAGTGTTATTTATTCTACACTTAGGAAAATTAATAAAAAACATTTAAACAAAACGTATAAAATATTGCTAACAACAAAAATAAGTTGTAATAAAGCGTATAAGAATTTCGACGCAGCGGATAGTAGAACGCATCGCTCAGTGGTGAGAGCACCTGAACAGTATACAGGAGGCGCGGATTCGAATCCTGCTGCGTTCAAATTTTCGTTTTCTTTATATGTCTTTTTAATTTTTTTGTTTTAACAAATTATAGTTTTTTATTATATATTTTTGGGTCATTTTATTAATGTAATTATACTTTCAAAATAACAATTCACCTTAGGGAAATGCCGAGAGGAACTCAGTCACCTGATTACTTATGTTAAAACAAAAAACTTAGTTGTAACGTATCTTCCCGTATTTTGTACTTAAGATGCAAGCAAGTAGGTAACAAGTGTTCGTAAGTGTCGAGGTGTGCGGTCCTGCCGCATTGTTTTGTTACACCTTACTTACCTACTTAGCCTTACTTAGAGAAAACTTGCTCGTGGTGTTTTGCTTTTGAACTGAGTTCTGTATCTTGTTTGGAGTTTTACGTGCTTTTTATTGGCAGGTAGAGAGATATAGTGTTAAGACACTCCGTTAATAAAAAAAATAAATGTTCGACACACTCGCAGTTTCGCCGCGTGGTAGGTGACTTTTATTCCCTATTCGAGCCCCTTTCGGGTTTTATGAACATTCTATTCAATCATATTAAAATATAGCCTATAGAGCTCCTGTATGTAGCTTTTTAATTGTCATTTGTCAAAGAATTTTCATAATCAGATCAGTATTTCTGAAGATTAGCCCATACAAACAAAGTAACAAACTAAGTCTTTATTATATTAGTATAGATTGTTATATGATACAATCAAGGCGCAGTATCGCAGAATCAAACCCACAATTATCACATTCACAAGCCTCTAGCACTACTACAGTACATTAAGAAAACCTTATAATTTACGAAAAAAACCTAAAAATATGAGCAATTTTGCATCTCTCGTTACAAAATATTAAAATAGAAATTTCGAAGCTAAACAGTGCAGTGGAGTAATACCTTGCACCGTCCAAAATCTGCATAATGATACCCACAATGATAACACACAGTTGATTGCGATCTCTTTCAAAATCCACCCCAAAAACCAGCTAAAACTTAACTACTGTAGTAAAGTGAAAATAACGTTTAGATGGTACGTGTGTAATAGCTTAATGATAGTGGGTTTGAGTCCCAAATGATAATCTTTATACTATAGTGTATGTAAAAGTTTTGAATGTTTGTTATTCAGATCACGTTTGGCCATCGTGGTACGGTGACAGCATTCGTACGTGGGTTGGTTGTGGGTTCAATTTTCACTGGGAGGAATGGTTAAATTTAAATTATTATTATCTGCGACACCCCAATCTAATTTCTTATATTCGGGCGGAAAGTAGGGAACAGAGTATCTTGACATTAGTTTTTCCCTGCCGCTGGGTAGCGTACCGTAAAAGGCAGGTAACCTAGTAGTTTGGTGGTAGGAGATTCGTTCTCCGACTGGCTGGCGACCACTATAATCTCAAAGTCGAACCGCCAAATATCTGTTGATGTGTTCCGATGCGATGAAATGTAAGCCAGCTCTCCTTATTACCACCATCCCCATCCTTTCTCCCTCCTTCCTCCTCCATCCCCAAGGTCGGCAACGCAATTGCAATTCCTCTGGCGTTGTGGATGTTCTTGGGCGATGGTAGCCACTTACCATCAGGTGGTCCTTCTGCTCGTTTGCCTCCTTCACTCAATAAAAATCTACATTTCCTGCTATGTGGGAAAAAGCGTGAAGCTGAAAAAAATAACGTTTGAATGACTAAAGCTATTTAAATGAAATTCGGTATAAATAAAGTTTATAATTTAGACGGTATTTTATAATACCAAAAATGATGGTTATCCATCATTGTGTCGTATGATAGGATATGTCAGGATATATCAGTAAACGCAATCCAGATCAGACTGATATTAAAATTATATTTATTTTTTGTCCTAAAGAAATTGCCGCGACGTTGAGTTCTGTCACTTCAAGTGCCGATACCGGAGTGTTTCGACAACTTGATATTTCTTTTTATATACATATACCCTTCTATATAGAAAAGAAGAAACGCGAACCTGTTTTTTTTATTCTTCTTGTAGCTCACGCTTTTCCTGCATAGCAGGGTAAAAGCACGTCATAAATCTAGTGTCAACTCACTCCGTTCACCATTTTCCGCCCTAACTCAAGACATTGCGTCTTAAGTGGTGGAGCTCAACACCGCGTTTTGTTTTAAGTACCAGAGCAGAGAAATGAAAAACAGTTTATGATCATTCCCCTGAGAGGAAATCGAACACTCAACCATCGCATTTACAGTCACATGCTGTCTAACTGCGCCATTAGAGTCTTTTTTCTTGTTATAGTAGAGAGTTAAGACACTTGTCACTAAGCTTTGTGTATTTCCCAAAATACGGGTGAAATTATAACGAATTCTTGTTGTAAAATACGATTTAGTTTAACAAATTTCTACTTAACACGCCTCGAAAGTCCTACAATTTCTAAAATAAATTATATTCCACATGTGAGTAAGAGCTGAAGTGCAAAGTTTTGATGTTATTTTCGACTAACTGTTTTCGTGACTTCATCTGCGTGGAAGTAACAGAAAAGATATAATTTTAAAATAAAAAAGCATATACTTCTAGTATATAATATGTGTATAATCCTTATTAGCTATTAGCTGTTTGCCAGTGAAAGTTATGTCAAATACGGTCCAGCCGTTCCAGAGATAAGCTGGAACAAAGAGACAGATAGACGAAAATAGGTTTTATTTGGTTATTTATTTGGATCACGTACTCAGGCTTATTTTATTATATGTAGCATACGTATTTAACGTATGCATTTAGTAAATAGCGGCTATTTTTATATAACAAACTGATTTTCTAATTTTATTTATTTGTATATAATATTGATAGGTTCGTTTTCCTAGGAAAATTTTCATTTTTTGCCGTCAGTTTAGCTAAGTTTTAGCTTAGTCACACAATACGCATTATCTTTAAGCAAATCATTTGTAATCAAAAATTTGTATTATGTTAATCTAATTCCCACATTTCAACAATCGTCTACTTTCAGCTCGAATTTAAAACATTGCAATTTGGATAGAACTCAATTTCTTTTTTCAGCTTCTCGCTGTATCCCGCACACAGCTGGGTAGGCAGAGAGAACCTAGTGTTAAGACACTCCATTCCCCACTTTCCGCCGAATTCAGAGGCATTTCGTGTTAAGTGGCGGAAATTAACGCCGTGCTTTGCCTTGACACCAGAGCGAAGAAAATGGAAATATTAAATTATTTGACCCCTCGAGTGGGAATCGAACCCACAACCAGTTGCTTTACAGTCACACGTTTGTGCCACTGCGCCACGACTGGCCTCAACCCCATATGCAATGTTTCAAATGTTGGGTAAAACTTAGCGCGGTGCTTTGTCTTATCTGAGAAGAGACAATATTTAAAACATAATCATTGCCTCGAATAGGACTCAAAATTAAATTAAATTAAATTAAATAGCTTCCTTCACGCTATATCCCGTACACAGGAGGGTAGGCAGAGGGAACCTAGTGTTAACACTTAAATTATAATTATATTTAATTTTAGTTCATATGAATATCATATCGTTATAAATAGTGTGACTGATACAGCCAGCGATATTTTACCAAAATCTAAATGCATTTCATGTAAAATTTGGCTCATCTTTTCAATAAAAGCTTATTGTAGTATTTAGTTTGACAATTAAAATCTATGTCACGTGAAAGTTATTTATATATTAGAGTGATAAATTAATACCTAAATTTGATTCCTTCCAATTTTAACATTTTTTCCGATCCGGTTCGATGGAATGTAAGCCACCTCTCTCCCTTATCCCACCATCCCCACCCTTCCTCCTTCCCTCCTTCATCCTCAAGACTGGAAACGCATGCACAATTCTTCTGATATTGTGGATGTTCTTCCGCGAAGGTAACCACTTGCCATCAGTGGTCCTGCTCGTTTACCTTCCTAGTACAAATAAAAAAAAATGCGTTGCTAAGGTTACGCGTAATATACGCCTCAACGGGATTACTAGTAATCAAGAGTATAATTATGTTTAACAAGTTTAACCGTTAATGCGTAAAATATTAGTAGCCATAGTAACAAGTATTTTGCGCATAAACGAGTCCACTGTTAGGCTCAATTTCGTTTAGTAATTTAGTAATTGAGGTCATCATGACGCAGTGTTAGAGTTTGCCTCAATATGTGTTGGTCAAGGGTTCGATTTTCACTCGGGAGAATTATTGTAGTTAAATATCTACTATTGTGGCCAGTCGTGGCCCAGTGGCACAAGAGTGTGACTGGAAACGACTGGTTGTGGGTTCGATTCCCACTCGAGGAGTGGAAATTATATTTCCATTTTCTTCGCTCTGGTGTCGAGGTAAAGCGCGGCTTTAAGCTCCGCCACTTAACACGCAATGCCTCCGAATTCGGCGGAAAGTGGGGAACGGAGTGTCTTAACACTAGGTTCCCTCTGCCTACCCTGCTGTGTGCGGGATATAGCGTGAAGCTATTTTTTTAAATAATTTTCATTTACAGATCTTGGGTGATAAATCGCGGCGTTAAGTTTCGCTGCTTAATACGATTTCACTCGATAGAAGAATTATAGTTAAATAATCTTCATTTCTTCGCTCTAATTGTCTTAGGTGATAAATGGCGGCGTTAAGTTTCGCTGTTTAATACGATTGTGTGTTAAGTGGCACTTTTTGTTCAAATTTAAGACATTGGTCTGAGTTTAGAGGAAAGTGGAGAACGGAGTGTCTTGACATTAGGTTGTCTTTGAGAACTTTGCTGTGTGGGAAAAAGTATGAAGCTAAAAAATAAATTATAGTAATTTTTACTTATTTTCTCCATGTAGAAAGACAAGAAACTTAGTGCCACAGCGAAATGTCTTCACTTAACGCCTGTGTTAAAGGAATTGCTAAGTCAAAACCAGAATTTTGAAGGGCACAGCTTATAATAATATACATAAACATCATAACAAGTTGACGTCTTACTTTCCGTAGCGCGGCGTTGAGTTCCGTCACTCAACACGCAATATTTTTATTTCAGGCACAAAGTGGAGACCGGAGTGTCATAAAACTATGTTCTCTTAAGCTAAAAAAAAATTTAATAACACTCTAAAACACAATCAATATAATATATACATAATTAACCTTAACTAATATTAAGAAAATTACCTCCCCCCATACGGAATCGAATTTAAAACCACCTTATTAATTGAATGTCGTACAATTTCAAGCCTTTAACAGAGTCCACTCTAACGTTATCTTGCATAGTTCAACCAAGCGAGATATCACCTAAAAAGAGCAGCCTTTGAAGCCAAGCTACTGAACGGATTCCAGTCCTTTTTGACGTTTGTGAATGGATATCTTATTAATAAAGGCGGGTTGTAAAGGATTCTAGTATTATATGTATTATATTTTATTACTAGCTAATGCTCGCGGCCTCGCCTGTACTTTACATATAAAATGTTATAACTTTTTCAACTCTCTAAGGGAAAAATAGCTTGTTTTTTTTTTAGCTTCACGCTGTATCCCGTACACAGCAGGGTAGGCAGAGGGAACCTAGTATTAAGATACTCCGTTCCCCACTTTTCGCCGAATTCGGAGGCATTGCGTGTTAAGTGGCGGAACTTAACACCGCGCTTTACTTCGACACCAGAGCGAAGAAAATGGAAATATTAAATATTTCCACTCCTCGAGTGGAAATCGAACCCACAACCAGTCGTTTACAATCACAGTGCTTGTGCCACTGCACCACGACTGGCCACATTACTTATGTTTGACTATTTTCATTTCGAATTTCATTAAAATCGGGTCGACAGATTAGTCGTAAAAGCGTAACAGACAGATAAAATTGCGCGTTTATCATATTAGTATTATATTTCACTACTAGTTCACGCTCACGGCTTTGCTTGAAACTACACAACTTTTACTATAATACATTTACATACAAAATGTTATAACTTATGTCAACCCTCTACGGGAAAAATAGCTTATGTTTGACTATTTTCATTTCGAATTTCATTAAAATCGGGCCGGTAGATCAGTCGTAAAAGCGTAACAGACAGATAAAATTTCGCGTTTATAATATTAGTATTATATTTCACTACTAATTAACGCTCGCGGCTTTGCTTGTAACTACACAACTTTCAATGTAAATTTTCATTTTTTATTTCAACCATGTAAAGGGGAAATAGTAGCTTATGTTTGATTGTGGGTCCCTAATTATGTTCATTCTGAATTTCATTCAAATCAAATCGGTAAATTAGCGGTGAAGTGATTTGGATGTAGAGAAATAAAATTTATAATAATAAATTTCAAATTTTATTATTTTCAAAAGTTAGGGTCAGTCGTGGCGCAGTGGCACAAGCGTTTGACTGTAAACGACTGGTTGTGGGTTTGATTCCAACTCGAGGGGTGGAAATATTTAATATTTCCATTTTCTTCGCTCTGGTGTCGAGGTAAAGCGCGGCGTTAAGTTCCGCCACTTAACACGCAATGCCTCCGGATTCGGCGGTGCGTGGGGAACGGAGTGTCTTAACACTAGGTTCCCTCTGCCTACCCTGCTGTGTGCGGGATACAGCGTGAAGCTAAAAAAATAAATATATTTTCATTTCGCTTTAGTCATAAGACAAAACGCAGCTTTGAGATACGAGTATTTGTAATGTTAAGTTCTATCAGCCAGTATGTTTCTTTAATAAAATAAAAGTATACATAATTTATATTTTGGTACAGTAGTGATATAGCAAATTATAGTTTCTTTTATATTATCAATTCTTTTATCTCACTCACTTATTTTCTTCCTAAGTCTAAAATATGAAATTGAAGAAAATTTGGTGGTGGAACTCAACGCCGTAATATTTTTTAACAAAACAGTAAACTTAATATATTTTTAACATTTTTAAGGTGTTATTCACAGACTTAGGAAATTAATTTTCTTATAATTTATACTATTTTTTTGAAATATCCCTACGTATCTTATAAATGCGAAAGTCTGTGTGTTTGTCTGTTACGCTTTCTCGGCTAATCTACCGGTCCGATTTAGATGTAATTTAGAATATATATATATATATTCTAAATTACATCTAAATCGGATAATATATATATATATAATATAATATATATATAATACAATATAATATATATATATATATATATATATATATATATATATATATATATATATATATATATATATATATATATATATATATATTATATATATATCTATATATATATATATATATATATATATATATATATATATATATATCTATATATATATATATATATATATATATAATATATATATACATATATAATTTAGAATGAAATTAGTAAAAGTGACTGGGTCTAACATAGGCTATTTATTTTTTCAAGAATCAACCTCTAAAGGGTTGAAATAGGGGATGAAAGTTTATATCAAAAATCTAAACCGCTTGACCAATTGTAATGAATTTTGGCATAAATATAGTTGATAATCTAACTTTAAACATAGGCTACTTTATTTTTTAAATTGCGCCCCCGAGGGTTGCAATATAACATAATAGATCACGCGGCGATTAAGCCGCGAGCAAACCGCTAGTATAGATATAAATATTCCACAGAATGAAATGGGGTATGAATCGACTTTCACCACGTTTATTGAAATAGGTCAGTACTGATCACGATTTAGTCTTAACTCAGAGAGAGAACTTAGTATTAAGACACTCCGTTCTTCACTTTGTGCAAGAGTCCTTCCTGGCCAAGTGGCGCCTCGCCAACTTAATACCGCGTTTTATCTCACGAAGACAGAAATTAAAGTAATTTTAAATAACTACCTTCCAATATAAATAATTAAGAGTAAATTGACACACAGTACGACACACAGTATTTCATTCGGCTTTATCAGCAGCCACCAGATTCGTATTCACTGACCAATGTTATTATATTTTACAATAACAATAAAAATCAATATGGCCGGCGGCTTCTGCGGGGACGTTCGTATATTGAAATTTTAGTTAATATAAATATGGTATTTCTGTTATGTGTGGGAAGTGATGGTACAGTGGTACAGTGGGACAGCATACGACTGAATGGGATTGGTTGTGGGTTGGACTCCTAATCGAGGGAATGATTATGTTGAATGCCTTGGGGGCACAAAGTGTGCCTGTAGGCGTCTTTCTGTGGGTTCGATTCCCACTCGAGAAATGGCAATATTAATTTTTTTTTTATTTTATTCGCTCTGGTGTCGAGGTAAAGCGTAGCGTTTAATTCCGCCACTCAATACGCAATGTCTTCAGATCGAGTAGAAAGTGGAGAACGGAGTGTCTTAATACCAGGTTCTCCTTCTATATGAAAAGCTCGAAACTAATAAAAATATTCGTGTATTGAAATTTTAGTTAATATAAATATGGTATTTCTGTTATATCTGGGAAGTGATGATATTGTGGTACAGTGGGACAGCCTTTGACTGAATGGGATTGGTTGTGGGTTAGACTCCTAATCGAGGGAATGATTATGTTGAATGCCTTGGGGGCACAAAGTGTGCCTGTAGGCGTCTTTCTGTGGGTTCGATTCCCACTCGAGAAATGGCAATATTAATTTTTTTTTATTTTATTCGCTCTGGTATGGGGTAAAGCGCAGCGTTAAATTCCGCCACTCAATACCCAATGTCTTCAGGTCGAATAGAAAGTGGAGAACGGAGTGTCTTAATACCAGGTTCTCCTTCTATATGAAAAGCTCGAAACTAATAAAAATATTCGTGTATTGAAATTTTAGTTAATATAAATATAGTACTTTTGTTATATCTGAGAAGAGATGACGTTAGAGCGCAATGAGACAGCCTTTGACTGAATGGGACTGGTTGAGGATTCGAATCCAATGGAGGGAATGATTATATCTAAATTATTATTATTTCTCGGCTTTAAAAGTTTTGTCTTTGACAAAGCGCGGTATTTGTCCTTAATTTAGACATCAACAGTCTCAAAATGACTTCGAGGAGGAAGTCGAAACTATAGTGTAATGAGATCAGATTCTCTCGGTCTAATCTCGCATAGCAGATTGTGAAGGCGTGAAGTTGTCATTTGTAGCGCATTTTTGACGTTTACGTGACGTTAGTAAATTCAATTTTCGGTTTAAAAATATTTAATTATTTGGTTTCATAAATTATATCATGATGTTGGATTCCTCCAAAATACGCCATTTGTTTATTTAGACAGGAAATTCTAAACAAGGTTTTTTTTTACTTTCACGTTTTAATTTCTCCAGGTAATCTCTAAGGAATCGAATCGGCAACTAATGCTGATAACAGTCAGATAGAGAGTATGCCACGATGGCGTCAAAATATAATTTTGTATAGATATAGTATAGCATAGATGAAGCCAGTCGTAGCTTCAGGACACGGAGTGTGACTGTAAACCCGACTGGTTATGGGTTCGATTCCCACTCGAGGAGTGGAAATATAAAATACTTTCGATTTCATCGCTCTGATATCGAGGCAAAGCGTGGCGTTAAGTTCCGCCACTCAAAAAGTGAAAAAAGTGGGGAACGGAGTGTCTTAACACTAGGATCCCTCTGTCTAACCTGTTGTGTGCGGAATATAGCGTGAAGCTATAAAAAAAAATATGAGTAATAAGCTTCAAGTTCAAAACTTATACCAAAAGTGATGGGGTTTCGACTGAACTCTCTATATAATGGGACACAACAAAGAATCTAACAACATAATCGAATTCTAAAACAAAAAACGCTATAAACATTTCAAAGCGAAAGCAATTTGAATTTAAAGTGAAACTAATTTGAAAACCTTTGATAGTTGAAAATTGCAAAATAAAACCGCCTTTTAACCAATTTGTTACAAATGCCCATTTGGTATTTGGCTGACTCGTGATCTAATAGAGACTATCGGAATTATAGTCTAAGGGGCTGTTGTATTATTATGTGTGTATTGAATTTTAGAATATATTTTTTATTATTTATCTTCAAAGAGAGTGGTTTGTGCTTCTTTTTATTTCTTTTTTTTTTTAGCTTTACGCTGTATCCCGCATACGCAGCATGGTAGGCAGAGGGAACCTAGTGTTAAGACACTCCCCACTTTCCGCCGAATTCGGAGGCATTGCGTGTTAAGTGGCGGCACTTAGCGCCGCGCTTTCCCTCGGCACTAGAACGAAGAATTGCTTAAATAATATACTTTTAACATTTTTTTTCAGTAATTTTTTATCGTGTAGATTCATTTGTTTAACGTCACGTACATATATCCTGCAGGGTATGTGGCGGGAATCTAATGTTAAGCTACTCCGTCGTTCCCGTTTTTCGCCGAATTATTGAGGTATTGCGAAGTGGAACTCAACGCTGCGCTTTGTCTCGACACCAGAGCGAAAAAATGGAAATATTAAATATTCTATTGAGAATCCTCCATTGAGAATCGAACCCACAACCAGTCAAGTTTACTGTCGCAATTTATTGTTAGCAAACAGGGTTAGAAATTTATTTTTTGTCATTTTTAATATCTAAAATTTTCATTTTAAGAAAATTTCTTTTAATTTTAAATATCGAATTTTATCACAAATAGCAATACATTTTCTATATTTCAAAAGTAATGTTTGGAATATACATATATACTTGATAATCCAAGGTTAAATATAGGCCACTTTATTTTTCAAAAATCCACCCCCGAGGGTTGCAATATAACGAAATAGTTAAGTAGCTCACGCGGCAAAGCAGCAAGGGGGCCGCTAGTAAAGAAATAAATTTTAATAACACGAACGACGTCAGGTGTTTTTATCAGTTTTATATTTAATAGAAAATCGTAAAGGTAGCTGAATATTGAAAATTGTTTAAAATTTTAATGACATTACATTATTAATGGATATAATACGATTTAATTTGCGAAAACTGTACGTGAAGTGATGTTACAGATTACCTGTTGAATTTTCTAGAGGCTTTTCGATTTGGGTTGTAATTGAATTATAAATAAACTATAGGGTTTTTAGATATGTAGAAACCACCGAGGTGTAGTAACAGCATGTGCCTATAAACTAGGGCTTCGATTCTTACTCGGGGGAATGATTATATTTTTTTTTTCATCTTCACGCTGCATCCCACACATAGCAGGGTAGGCAGGAGGAACCTAGTGTTAAGACACTCCGTTCCCGACTTTCCGCCGAATTCGAAGGCATTGCGTATTACGTGGCGGAACTTAACGCCGCGCTTTACCTCGACACCAGAGCGAAGAAAATGGAAATATTAAATATTTCCTTTCCTCGAATGGGAATCGAACCCACAACCAGTATGTTTTACAGTCACTCTTTGTGCCACTGCGCCACGACTGGCCACAATGATTATAATTGAATCACTTTTGTTTATTCGCTCTGGTAACTAAGACACGGCGTTTAGTTCCGCCACTTAATAAGCAAAGCCTCAATTTCGGGTTGAATGTGACACTGTCTTCATTCTGTCTACGTTTAAAATGAGTACTTTTGTTTGACCTATCGTTCATAAACAGAAAATTGGATAACCACAGTTATGTAGCATCTATTTCTTCAACCACCAAACAAACGTTTGGTCTCTTAAAAAAAATGCTTTTACTATGAAGTCTATGTAATCTGACTAGCCGCGTTAAAAAAATTGTAGAAAAGGTATAGAAAATCCAAGACCATATCTGGCTTCGAACCCGAGCCACTTCTGACCTTCCAAGCGCCCTGACCGCTAAGCCATACATTCTACACCCAGCTACGCTGAAATTCTTGTACTCTTATTATGACTTATTTTTGTGATTACTTATATTTCTCTTGTATATTAAAATAAACCATAGCGCTATGTTCCAACTGCTAACATAAACAAGCAGTAACTGGATCACAGAGTAACTTACCACATCTCTCTTCATTCTGAACACTATTGTGTTCCCAAATTTTTTACTTATCTCTCCTCATTCCCACCCATCCTTCTCCCTTCTCCACCCTCAAGTCCAGCAACGTGTCGACAACCTCTCTATCGTTGTAGATATCCATGAAGGCATCCATGGCGAAGGTAACCAGTTACCATCAGGTAGCCTATCTGTTCGTTAGCTTCCTTTATCTAATAAAAAAATAAGCAAAAAGAAATTCTGTATGTCTGTCTATTACGCTTTCATGCCTAATCTATCAGCCCGATTTGGCTGAAAATTCAAATGAAAATAGTTAAAAAACCAAGTTCAAACATATGCTATGTTATTTTAAAAAATATTCTTAAAAATCTCTATCTAAAATTACTCTGTGTACTGATTATGGCACATAAATTCTTATACGGGAATAATGTGTGACAGTTTTACAGTTCGCCTGCAGGTTTCGGAGCGTGATTGCATTTTTATAGCGCAACGCTTATATAATTCTGTTTTAAAAATATTAATAATATGGAATATAATATAAATAGCTTTAGCAAGTGTACGATCTTTACCGCATTGAGAGGTATTCACAGAGGATATAGTATCAAGATACTCTGTCCTCCACTTTGAGAATAAAGATGGAACCAATAAAATGAAATCTTGATTTCAGCCGGAATCTTTGGTCTTGGGGGACAGGGAATCGAACCCACAACGCTGTCACACTGCGCCACGATGACCTCAATAAAATATATTAATAGTCATAATGATCTAAACAAAGCTAGCTTTTTTTTAATACTTATATAGTGTCTGTACTGCTAAAAACAAGGCGGATCTAAAGATTTTTTCAAGTTTCCTCAACGAGTCATAATGTTTGACTTCTTATAATATACTAGCTGTTACCCGCGACTTCGTCCGCGTGAACCAAGAAACATCTTCATTGAGTTCCGATCCGGTTTTCCCATCTTCGAGTAATCTGAGGAACATATGTATTAAGAACCTCCTCCTTTCTTGCAGTCGGTTAATAAAATGAGATGATAGTCAGATACAGATCTCCCAATTGAGTATAATTATACGAAAAAACCGCATCTGTGCCTTTCAAATTTGAGGGTTGCCCTCGATTTCTCCAGGATTCCATCATCAGATCCTGATCTCCTTACCATGGGACCAAATGTGAAATATACCCTCTCGAACAAAAAAAGAATTTTGAAAATCGGTCCACCCATCTTCGAGTAATCGGGGAACACATAAAAGAACCTCCTTTTTTATGTCGGTTAAAAATCCCTATAAATTTTAACTTATTATGTTATTCTGATATCAAACCTATATTACTGCAAAGTTTCATGAAAATCCGTTCAGTAGTTTTTGCGTGAAAGAGTAACAAACTCACACACATCCGTACAAACTTTCGCATTTATAATATATATTAGATTAGATTACAAAATACATACACATAAAATTTGACCCGGGTTCAATAAAACATTTGAATAGATGAGTATGAAATTTAGCATAGTAAAACTATGCTATAGAGTTATTATGGAGGAGATTTTCGTTGAACCAATCAAATCAATCAGTATGGAGTAAAGCAGAATCTCTATATTTTTTATAATAATATATTAGAAAGATATAAAAAAAATAAGTGTTAGTGTGTAAAGTAAGCGTTAACTTAGCAACGTGTCATTTTGTAAATAAATACTAGACGAATATTGTAAAATGAATGTTAGACACTCTGGCTACCCGCCAGAGAGGACCTAGTGTCAAGACACTCTATCCCTCATCTTTAGTTACTGTTAAGGAACGGAGCTTAACTCAGCGGTTTGCCTTACTATATAACCTTTCCCCCCGTGGACGTCGAACCCACTATCATCGTACTTACAGTAGAAAGTTTGCGAATAAATTAAGTGTATTAAACATAATTTATTATGTCAGAGGCTTATGTTAGAGATAGGTTGTACGTTTGGTTCCCATTTAAGGCATATTTAAATTATATTAATTTCTCTCACTTAAAACAAAGCGAAGCATTGAGTTCCGCCACTCAACAAGCAATGTCTTCACTTCTTTTATTTTTTTATTGAATAAAGGCGGCAAACGAGCAGCAGAAGGACCTGATGATAAGTGGTTACCTTCGCCCATGGACATTCACAACACTATAGGGGTTGAGGATGCGTTGCCGACCTTGGGGGTGAAGGTCCCTCCTTCGGAAGGAGGGAGATAGGATGGGAATGGTGGGAATAGGGAGAGAGCTGGCTTACATGCCATCGAACCGGAACACATTAACAGATATTTGGCGGTTCGTCTTTGACATGATAGTGGTCGCGAGCCAGTCGGAGATCAAGTCTGATTGGCTACTGAATTCTCTATTTCACACCACACTTCTGGTATGAAATGGAGAGAGTAGTGTCTTAACACTACGCTCTCTCTGATTACCCTACTTCAAGAAAAAAAATATGAAGCCGAAAATAAATACATATCATTTAATTCTTTATTCTTAGATTTCTCTGCGTTTAGTTTATCCTATGTTTCTATAAATCTTTGCGCAAAATAAAGCGCGACACTTACGTAGCGTGTGATTGCATCTTTATTAGACACGTTGTTGCCGTGTAGCGTTTATTAAACGAATTTTAAATTATAATTCTTGAATATGAAACTTGTTTAATCTAATATTGCTGGGGACCAGATAGACGGGCACGTTTTATAGACGGCCAGTCGTGGCGCAGTGGCACTTACGTGTGACTGTAAACGACTGGTTGTGGGTTCGATTCCCACTCGAGGAGTGGAAATATTTAATGTTTCTATTTTCTTCGCTCTGGGGTCGAGCCAAAGGACGGCGTTAAGTTCCGCCAATTAACACGCAATGCCTATAACACACTGTATCACGCACATAGCAGGGTAGGCAGAGGGAACCTAGTGTTAAGACACTCCGTTCCCCACTTTCCGCCGAATTCGGAGACATTCCATAATAAGTGGCGGAACTTAACGCCGCGCTTTGCCTCGACATAAATATCCTTTAAATATTATGTTTATATTTAAATATATTACTAAGGAGAATAGTTTCTATTAATTAAAAAGACATTTAGAAAGCGAACGGTCCTGGGCGATTTTTAGGAGGCGCTAGTTCGAATCCCGCTGCGTTCAAATTTTTACACGTTTTCTAAATGTCTTTTTCAATTTTCCTAAGTGTAGAATAACACTTTAAAGATGTTAAAAAGTATTCTGTTATTTAGTTCATTTAACTAAAACTAAGTATATATAATTATATACTATACTTATAAGGAATCTTAGCGTCAAAACACTCCGTTCTCCTCGTTAATATTAATTAGAATCTAGTGTTATTATTCATACATTTAATATTAAAAGTTATTTCAAGGACAAGTTCAAAGACGACATCGTTAAAAAGTTTTTAACTCCAAGAAGAAGATTACAGCTTCAAATCCATCGTCCTTTAAAAAAGCTTCTTGGACGGTTCTTAAAACGATATTTCAACTTAAATTGAAAGCATGCTTGAACTTTGAGTAGTCTGCGGAGTTACTTAGCTTTTGTTTTCTGAGCTTTTTGTGGTAAGTATATGTGTACTGAAGGTCATTATGGTGCAGTGGGAGAGTGTCTGTGTCTGTACGATTGGTTGTGGGTTCGATTCCCACTCGGTGGAATGTACGTAATTTATTCTTTTTCATTTTTTACCTCTTGAACTATTACGGTTTTGTTCTGCAACATACAATGCCTTAATTTCGAAAACATTATTCGGGGTCAATGATTATATTATAATTTTTTTTTTTAGAAATTGGAAATATTAAATATTTCTCACTCCTCGAGTGGGAATCGAACTTATAACCAGCCGTTTGAAGTCACACGTCAGTGCCACGGCGTCACGACTGACCCCAATTATATTAATAATTAAATAATTTTCATTCCTCCTTTGGTAAAAAAAACAAGGAATACGTTGAGGTCTGCCAATTAAGACAATCATTGGGTAGTGCTATAGTAAACATAGCGCGGTACTTCTTTCCCTTCGTCCATTGTCATCAACCTCTTTATACACGCCCTCCGGAGGGTCCTCATACTTTTTACGTGATCTTCCTCCAGCATCGTCGATACTGTTTTCGAAGGTCAACCGAGGTCTCCCCCTGCCTGTCTTATCGCTCACCTTAGATTCGTATGTATGCATTACCATTTTTTCATCCACTCATTTTCTCCATATGTCTAAACGTGAGTGAATACATATTATTACAAATATATTATAATAATTAATTCTTAATTATAATATATAATTTGGGGGCAGTCGTGGCGCAGTGGCACGAACGTGTGGCTCTCGAGGAGGTGAAAATATTTCCATTTTCTTCGCCTAAGTTTATTCGGGCGCGCCTCGTAGGTGTAGCCTGGCCGCGTGCATTACCTAACTTTATGACCGCTGTATACTAATATACTTTACATCGACTAATTTTACTTTAGGTTTTCAAATTATGACATCAGTAGCGGCCCGCTCGGTGAACTACATGACTGTTTCGTTATATTGCAACCCTCGGGGGTGGATTTAAAAAAATAAAGTAGCCTATGCCTAATCTTCGATAATCAACTATATTTATGCCAAAATTCATTATAATCGATCAAGCGGTTTAGATCATATAAACTTTCATCCCCTATTTCAACCCTATAGAGGTTGATTTTTAAAAAAATATAGTTTATTTATTTATTCAAAAATCAACCTCTGTTAGACCGAGGGCTATTTACTATTTTCATTCCAAATTTCATCCAAATCGGACCGGTAGATTAGCCGTGAAAGCATGACAGACAAACACACAGACTTTCGCAGTTATAATATAAGTATGGATTTTGTCAATGTTTTCTAAAGCCAGCAAGCACAGACGACCAGAAAAATAATTTAAAAAAATACTATTTTGATTTCTATTAGATTGATAAATGCCCCTTATAATATTTTTTCTTATATATGAGTGCATTCGACGTACAGACAGCGATTAGTGACATTCTTATTATATTATTTTTTTAGCTTCACGCTGCATCCCGCACACAGCAGGGTAAACAGAGGGAACCTAGTGTTAAGACACTCCGTTCCCCACGCACCACCGAATTCGGAGGCATTGCGTGTTAAGTGGCGGAACTTAACGCTCGATATTAATGGAAATATTAAATATTTCTACTCTTCGAGTGGGAATCGTGCCCACAACCAGTCGTTTACAGTCACACGCTTGTGCCACTGGGCCACGATATATGCGTAGATTGATTTTTTAACATTAAAATCAAATTCACATACATAGAATAAAAAAAAAATATTAGAAAATAACATTCTCTCTTGCCAAACAATTGTTCGTAGAAACATTTTTTTTGTAGTAAAAAAATATAAAAATGTCTCTACAGAGATGCTAACAACAAAAATAGGTTTTAATAAGCGTGTAAGATTTTTTACGTAGTCATATTTAGAGAGCATATTACCATATTCTATTATAAAAGCTTATGTTTTCACAAAAAATACAGCTTCAC
Source organism: Dryas iulia moderata (assembly GCA_019049465.1). Taxonomy (NCBI): domain Eukaryota; kingdom Metazoa; phylum Arthropoda; class Insecta; order Lepidoptera; family Nymphalidae; genus Dryas; species Dryas iulia. The sequence continues at coordinate 11,175,392 of CM032434.1, forward strand.
GGGATTTCCCGCATAGCAAATTAGAGAAGTTAGAGAATTAGAGAGAGAGAGAGAGAGAAAGAGAATATAGTGTCTCATCATCATCATCATCATCATCATCAGCTGGAAGACGTCCACTGTTGGACATATCCCTCCTCTATATATCGCCATTTAGAGCGGTTGCTCGCCTCTCTCGTCCAACGGCTTCCTGGGGCTTTGACTATGTCATCAGTCCATCTTGTGAGGGGGCGTCCAACGCTTTCTCTTCCGGTTCGTGGTCGCCACTCGAGAACCTTTGCTCCCCATCGGTTGTCGGTACGAGCTATATATGGTGTCTATCACCTCTTAAAAAAAAATTGAAAGTAGCTTATGTCTTTTTCACAACTTAACGTTAAAAATGAAAAACGTTAGTTATACCTACTGTGTGTTGGGGACTTAATTAATCTCTTATTTTATTTTTTTTACGTTTTTCAATCCAATTTTAAATAGAAAGCTAGTGTCTTACTCATACACAAAGAATTTCAGAAGTTAAAGCATTTCGCAAGAGGTGAAAAGAAAATGGTATTGGTTGCAGCACAATACGAAAGTCCTGTGAGAGATCTTATAAATCTCCTGGCTTACGAAACAAGTGGAAAGATTTTTTTTACCCGCGACGGAACGGCGACTGTATATGTGTTTGGGGTGAGAGGTTGTTTGTTTGTTTGTTTGTTTGTTTGTTTGTTTGTTTGTTTGTGTGTTTGTGCAAATTACTATGTCAATTATTTCCAAAACTATAAGTCCGATTTTGATACGGTTTTCTATGATATGTTAAGGTTCAATTGGCGTATGTTCTTATGTATGTCTTATTGCCTTAACTCACCAGGGGGCGCTGCAGTAAGCATTTTACGTGAAAACGAATGTTTTCAATTATCTCAAAAAATAATAGTCTGATTTCAATAGATTTTCAGTGGTAGATTCAGGTTTAATTGGTGGATGTTCTTGGATATGTTTTATGGTGTCAAACCACCAGGGGGCGCTGCAGTAAGCATTTGTTTGTACTTTTTTTGTATTTATTTGTCTAAAACCGAAACTACTGCCCCGATTAAAAAGAGTTTTCATAAAAAGATTTATCTTTGCTTGGTGCATATTTTAAGATTTTTCTTTTTTTGTTACGGGGAAAACTCACCAGGGGGCGCTGCACTAAACATTTGTTTATGCAGAGCAAAAACTACTAGTCCAATTTAGATGAAACTTTCAAGGATGGGTTCAGGCTTAATTGGTGCGTATTTCCATATATGTGTTATGGTGACCAGTCGTCAGGGGGCGCTGTAATAAGAATTTGTTTGAGTTTTTTTGTGTAAAACCAAAATTTTTCTTATATTTATTTGTCTAAAACCGAAATTACTTATCCGATTGGCTAGAGTTTTCAGAACTAGATTAAGCTTTACTTCGTACATATTTTAAAATTTTTGTTTTTACGTTACGGTGAAAATTCACCAGGGGGCGCTGCAGTAAACATTTGTTTATGTAGAGTAAAAACTACTAGTCCGATTTAGATGAAACTTTCAACGATAGGTTCAGGTTTAATTGGTGCATCTTTTCATATATGTGTTACGGTGATGACTCACCAGGGGGCGCTGCAGTAAGTACATTTGTTTATGCAAAACTAAAACTACGAGTCCGATTTGAATGCAGTTTTCAATGATAGATTCAAGTTTACTTAGTGCATATTTTCATATATGTGTCATGTATGTTTACTTAGTGCATATTTTCAAGTATGTGTCAACTCTCTAGGGGGCGATGCAGTAAGTAGCTGCTTCCATTTTTTGTGTATAACAAAAACGACTAGTACGATTGGAAAGAGTTTTCAGTATTAGATTCCGCTTTGTTTAGTACATGTTTTTAAATTTATATTACGGTGACGAGTCACCAGGGGGCGCTGCAGTAAAATATTGTTTGTGCAAAGCTAAAATGACGAATTCGATTTGGATGCAGTTTCAGTGATAAGCTCAAGTTTAATTAGTGCATGTTCTTGGATATGCTTTATCGTGTTAACTCACCAGGGGGCGCTGCAGTAAACATTTGTTTGTAATATTTAATGTAAAACCACAACTACTAGTCCGATTGGACAGAGTTTTCAGTATTAGATTTACCTTTACTTGGTGTATGTTTTTAGTTTTTTTTTACGTTAAGAACTCACCAGGGGGCGCTTCATTAAACATTTGATGGTGCAAAGTTAAAACTACGAGTCTGAATTTGATGCAGTTTTCAACGATAGGATCAGGCTCAATTAGCGCGTGTTCTCGTATATGTGTCGTGGTGACACCTCACCAGGGGGCGCTGTAGTAAGCATTTACTTGTATTTTTGTGTGAAACCTATTTAGATGCGGTTTTCTGTGATAGGTTCAGGTTTAATTGTTGCGTGTTTTTATATGCCATATCACAAACTACCACGGGGCGCTCCAGTATAAATTAATTTGTTCCAAATCAAAACTACTAGTGGGTTTTGTGATTTTCACTGATTTGGTTAAACTTAAGTTTCAGCCAGGCGCTGCAATAGGCTGGGCTTATATTTTTTTTTTGGATTTGCATGAAGATTAATATAAAGTATTTCGAAATTATGTAATAATATATAATGTATATCTATTCACTTTAAAAAGTTTAAAATAAAAAACAAAATTAAAAATTTTGAAAATACCCACGTCGGTTTAATTGTAATTGAAAAAGGATAAAATAACTAGAAATCCCCCGCCTAAAAGAATATATGTAACGAGATGATGGGGACAACTTCGTCGGGGGCTGCCAGTTGCAACCTCTATTTTAAATATAGTAGCTAACAGTATAGATTTCGTTCTTAAAGTTTTTAAAAGGAATACCAGTTATCAAAACTGTAAATTCATATTAATATTTTAATTTTTTCCTAAACCTGTTTTAACAGCATGAAAACCTAGGAGAAGTTAGCAAACTTAAAGTAATGGCAGCTCCGACGAAGTCGTCCCCATCATCTCGTTACATATATTCTTTTAGGCGGGGGATTTCTAGTTATTTTATCCTTTTTCAATTACAATTAAACCGTCGTGGGTATTTTCAAAATTTTTAATTTTGTTTTTTATTAGCTTCACGCTGTATCATGCACACAGCAGTGTAGACAGAGGGAACCTAGTATCAAGATATTCCGTTCCCCATTGAAAAAAAATGTAAACAATTAATTTAAATATCATCATTCCTAGTGGGAATCGAACCCACAACCATTATCCTTTGCAGTCAGATTCTTCCACTGCACAAAATTGGTCTAACACAAGATCTAATAAACCTTTGTTTTCTAGAAAAGCAAAGAAAATTCAAATGTCCTCATTATAATAAGATCCCTAATAAATTACTTAGAATCGTGAAGTCTTCATACAAAATAATAAAATTTTCTCCTAAACAAAAATAACAACGCGCGGGCATGAGGAAGTGAACATTAAGCGTAAAATATATCTTCAAATTTAAAAGACGCCTTATTTTTTCGACCCCCGTGTTTAGGGTATAAGTTAGAGGAGTTAGCGGTTTCTAAAACAACGATTGCACTGATATTCATAAATTTAAATAAATAAAAAGCTTTATTTTCATTTTAAATAACGAGTAAATATCTGGACCACGACTGGTCGTGGCCCAGTGGCACAAGAGTGTGACGGTAAACGACTGGTTGTGGGTTCGATTCCCACTCGAGGAGTGGAAATTATATTTCCATTTTCTTCGCTCTGGTGTCGAGGTAAAGCGCGGCGTTAAGTTCCGCCACTTATCACGTAAGCCTCCGAATTCGGTGGAAAGTGGGGAACGGACTGTCTTAACACTAGGTTCCCTCTGCTTACCCTGCTGTGTGCGGGATACAGCGTGAAGCTATTTATTTATTTATTATTTTATAGTAAATATCCAAGGTAGGTGATAAACTAGTCTCAATACACTCACTTCGTTCTCTTTTATTTTATTTTTGGGACAAAATCCTTGGTGCTGCCTCGCGCTTTTTCCCGTCTCACTATTCTAGTCAGAGGGAATCTAGTGTTGAATTCACTCCCTTCTAGACTTTCTGCCCGAAATCGAGACATAGCGTGTTAAGTGACGGAACTTAACTCCGCGCTCTGTCTTAGATATTAAAGTGAAAAATACATAATAATTATTATTTCCCTAATTGAGAATTAAACCCAGAATCACCATGTTTACAGTTAGACTGACCAACTTGGCGTAGTTGAACAGCCTCTAATAGCCACAAAATCTAGTAAGTAAATTTGAACAGATCATATAATAATATTGCTTATACATTTTCTATTATTTTATTGGTTTTCTTAACGCTAGGTTCTCTCTGACTACCCTCCTATTCTCGAACAAACTTTACACTGAATATTATTCGCTTATCGCTTATAACATGTACCGTATAGAGAAAGTAAATAATTGGCTACGGGACTTAAAACCCGGTGCGATCTTTACACTATACGTGTCAGTCTGTCGTTACGCGATATTTTGCTTTAATCTCAGAAACTGTCGCGTGGGAGCTGATAATAAAATGCACGGTCAATGTTAGGAGTGTTATAGTGTATAATGGTAGAATTAAATATCCGTTGCCTTGGTTACGCGTGTCAGTTTATGTGAAAGTGTAGGTTGAACATATGAAAAAATTAAAATTAAAATAGCTTCACGCTATATCCCGCACACAGCAGGGTAGGCAGAGGGAACCTAGTGTTAAGACACTCCGTTCCCCACTTTCCGCCGAATTCGGAGGCTTGCGTGTTAAGTGGCGGAACTTAACGACGCGCTTTACCTCGACACCAGAGCGAAGAAAATGGAAATATTAAATATTTCCACTCCTCGAGTGGGAATCGAACCCACAACCAGTCGTTTACAGTCACACGCTTGTGCCACTGGGCCACGACTGGCCACATATATGAAAGTGTAGGTTGAACATATGAAAGTGTGTGTAATTTTATTTAATGTATTTATTAATGCATTATGATCGCGGCGTTTAGTTCCGCCACTCCACATGCAAAGTCTTGGTTACAGGTGGAAAGTGGAAAATGCAGAGTTTTGACACTAGGTTCATTCTTTTTTAGGTTCTTTCATTACTCTTCTATATGGGAAAAAGCGTGAATCTGCATTATAATATTGAATGCATTATTTATTATATAAAATACAATATTGTTTTTCTTCATCTTCCCTGTACAAATTCTCACTGTGCTAAATTTCATACTAATCATTTCTCGTAATTTTTATAACATTACGGGAGGTTATATTAACATTTTTTTCACATCTTAACATGCTTTTTCAGCTTCACACTTATTCCTGTTTAACATTGTAATTAGAGAGAGCTTAATATTATGACACTCTGTCTTCCAATGTCCACCTGAAACCGAGAAATCGTATGCTGTGGCGTAACACAATGTCACGTATTGTTTAATCGTCAGAGTAGAGAAATGAAAATAATTTGAAAAAAAATAATTCTTTCAAGTGGGAATCGAACTAATAACCATAGCAGATACAGCCCAAACATGTCGATATAAACAAAATTAAATTGGAAAAAAGCTTTAAACATTTCCTCTAATCATATTTTTTTTAGTGGCCAGTCGAGGCCCAGTGGCACAAGAGTGTGACTGTAAACAACTGGTTGTGGGTTCGATTCCCACTCGAGGAGTGGAAATTGTATGTCCATTTTCTTCGCTCTGGTGTCGAGGTAAAGCGCGGCGTTAAGTTCCGCCACTTACGCACGCAAGCCTCCGAATTCGGCGGAAAGTGGGGTACAGAGTGTAAGACACTAGGTTCCCTCTGCGGGATACAGCGTGAAGCTAAAAAAAAAATAATAATATTTTTTTTATAAAGAGCAGCCGTCGTGACGCAGTGGGACATCGTGTTACTGTAAACGCAGATGAATGTGGGTTCGACTCTCACTCGCAAGAACTATTGTATTAAATTATATTAGCTTCTCCTCTCTGGCATTGAAGACAAAACGCAATTGCTCGACACATCAAGGGAAAAATAGAGTACAGAGTGTCTTAACACTAGCTTCCCTCTCACTACCCAACAATACGGGAAAATATTAAAAAAATACCTAAAATGCTTTAAAAAAATTATACGAATATACACATAGTTTATAATAATATCTAAGAACTAAACCCTAAACAGGTACCATGCCATTATGACCATACTTATGCTAGTAAAAAGCACTTACAAGTGAGTCTAATTTTCAAGAGTAATAATAGACCACGTATGAATATAAACAATACTGTACGTACCGTGAAAGCGTATTCAAAACCATAAGCTGTATTTGAGTTGAGCTTTCAAAAAGCTCTTAAACATGATTGGAGGCAAATGGTCAGTATTGTGTTACTTGGTAATAAATGTGTAAGTTATGAGGCCAGTCGTGGTTAGTGGGCACAAAGTAAACGTGACTGGTTGTGGGTTCGACTCTCATTCGAGGATTTGATTTTTTTAATATTTATTTTTTTTAGCTTTGGTGTCAAGACACAATCATGGCGTTGAGTTCCTGTTTCCGCCGCTGTAATGTAATGTCTTTAGAATTCAGCGGAAAGTAGGGAACTGAGTGTATTAAGATTAGATTCCCTCTACCCTACAGAGTGCGGGATAAAGGGTGAAGCTAAAAATAAATAATGTATAAAGCACGCAAGTTATGCAGCTAGCTAAGTTTTAATTTTGCAACCAAAAAAAAAGGCATTTTTATACTTATAGACTATTTATATAATTATATAGACTTTTTATATAATTCAAATGGATATAATAAATTTTTCCACTCTTCTAGTGGGAATCGAACCCACAACCACTCGTTTACAGTCACACGCTTGTGCCACTGCGCCATGACTGGCCTCAATAGTAAAAATAATAGAATTAAAATGTTTATAAATAAATAAAGAAATATTATATTCTCTATGCCTTTTACGTAAACAGTGTCAATTTTGTTTTCACGGTCTCATATAAGCCGCTCGTTATTTTTGCGGTCCATATTTTTTATTAAGACGGGTCGTATACGTAATGTTGAAATGGAAACATATTGGTGTAAATATGTTAGTAACAGGTTCAAATTAAGTAAGAATTAAATATATCTATTGATTTTATAACTTCACGCTGTATCACGCACATGGCAGGATAGGCAGATGGAACCTAGTGTTAAGACACACTGTTCCCCTCTCTATTCCATTACGTGCTAAGCGGATCCCACACCAAATATATATTTCAATTCTTCGAATAGGCATCGAACCCACAACCGGTCTCATTTACACTCACACTTTATACCTCTGCGCTATCACTGACCTCTTAAATATGTATATCTTTTCAATATATTAGTTTTTCCCCGTTTAATGTACTGTCCAAAAAAAAGAAGACACTTTGCATTCCATATATTCACCATGCGGATGTCTCAAGGAGAGGAACTCAAATTAGTGCCTGGGGCTTGTGATACAAGTGTAGGCTTAAGGAACCCCTTTAAAATGCATATTACCGCTCGCCTCCGCTATTCGATCTCTTCCCTAACCTAACAAAATTTGGAAGAGGACTAATGCTGCCCTAAAATATATATTTAAGAATGTTCTGTCTAAAATTTGGAAAAAGTTGGCTTCCTATTTAATACAATAAAAAGAATAACACACATATGGTATAAATTAACTAATGATAGTTATTAAATAAAAAAAAACAATGAAAATATATATGTGTATTAAATAAAAAAAAAAACAAATGAAAAGCGTACAAAAACACAGAGTGATTTTTCACAATAAACCTTGACAGCTACTTCGTAGCGTTCTACGTCGTAGAGCATACCGTAGCACCTCGTGGCATCATAATAAACGTAGACATTTTTATAAAACGTGTAAAAATTGCAATTATTTTTCACACTTTTAGAAAGGACTCAGTGTCAAAACACTCCGTTCTCCACTTTCCACACGAAATTAACTCATTGCGTGCATTTATCACAGAGAAAACATGAAAATGTTTACATTCTCTAAATCAAAATCAAACCTACACACATCATTTATATAGTCAAACGCTACCCCACTGCGACACAATGGCTTCCACGAATTATATATAGTTCTTTTTTTTTTAGCTTCACGCTGTATCTCGGACACAGCAGGGTAGGCAGAGGGAACCTTGTATTAAGATACTCCGTTCTCCACTTTCCGCCGAATTCGGATGCATTGCGTGTTAAGTGACGGAACTTAACGCCGCGCTTTACCTCGACACCAGAGCGAAGAAAATGTAAATATTAAATATTTCCACTAATCGAGTGGGAATCGAACCCATAACCAGTCGTTTACAGTCACACGCTTGTGCCACTGTGCCACGACTGGCCACAGTATAGTATATATAAAATTTAAATAAAACCAAAATTACTTAAGTATTTTTTAATTAATTAGCCTTTTGAAAGCGTTTGTATGGAAAAAGGTCAGTATTGTCAGTAGACAGAAGCCCTTTGCTTCAAAAGCAAGTCTATTCACGAATATCGGTTAAACGCTCAATAGTTACTTTAAAAATAATTAAAATGTTTATACTAAAAATTCGGTTACGAAATTAAATATTTGTCCAATTACTTTATAGTATTTTAATAGTTAGTATGAAAGAAATAAACAAACAGGCAGGTTTTTTTTATTTACTAATTATTAATTCAGACTGGAATTCTAACACTCAACGATTTCGTATTATGCTCGCCTAATAGTAAGATATTATATTTTTTACGTAACTAAGTAAAATATTGTATGTACTTCTTTTAAGGGACCAGTCGTAACGCAGTGTCACAAAGTTCGACTGTAAAACGATTGGTTGTGGGTTCGATTCCCACTCGGGGGGTGGAAATATTTAACATTTCTATTTCCTTCGCTTTGGTGTCGAAGCAAAGCACTCCCATAAGTTCCGCCACGAAGCACGCAATGCCTCCGAATTCGGCAAAAAGTGGGGAACGGAGTGTCTTAACACTAGGTTCCCTCTGCCTACCCTGCTGTGTGCGTCATACAGCGTGAAGTTAAAAAAAACTTATTTTAATGTCAAAAATACTTTTATTTGAAAAAATTATGTATTGAAAAGATTTGTCCTAACAAAATTGATGGTTAAAAATCCCTTTGCAAATGCAAATGATAATAGAATTAAGAGAAAAAAATGACTTAATTAAATATAGAACTAATAATCCAAAGTACTAAGTAGTGTTTGTATGCATGTGTGTGTGACTGTGTATTTATTTATACATCTTAATCTACACACATCTTACATCTTTTGTAGGTTCAGCAAAGAGAATGTAATGTAAAATAACTCCGTTCTCCACTTAAATATCCTTAAATAAGGCAGCATAAACACCGCTGAATTAAAAATCCTTACCCATTATGTACATTTAATACTTTGATTTTCTTTGTAGTATGGAATTCCGTCTTTTTCTTTAGCTTGGTAATGTTATCCAGCAGAATACGAAGATATTTCTACTCCTCGAGTGGGAATCGAATCCACAACCAGTCGTTTACAGTCACACTGGCCCACTGTCACACTGGATACTAATGTCAAATATCTACGTTTTAACTACATTTTCTACATTCAGCCAAAATCAAACTTTAATCTAAACGCCATGTTTTGTCTTATCAACAGATCAAAGAAAAAAAAAAACAGTTTAAATATTACCATTCCCCCTACCGGAAATCGAACCCACAGCCAACCACATCTACATTCCACTGTACCACATAGCACCAACAATTTTGTTATATTTATTTAATTAAAGTCACTTTACTAGGAGTGTAATAAGATAAAGTCTATTACGGAATTAAACGCTTGTTAATGAAAACGTGACGCTCTCGCTGCGAGAGTGTTGTACGCAACGCAAAGATGTTATTATAACGAATTGGAAATTTAATTATTTTAATTTGCGTGGGTGGTGGTACAGTACAAACGGTTAGGATATGTTGTGGTTCTTTGGTGTTTGTTTGGCTCTGGTTATTGGGGCGGATGGTGCTGGTTCGAGGAAGCGATTGTAGAGAAATATCTGGATTTAATGCGAGTCTTAAACAAGTAGTTATTTATGCAAGTGTGTGTACAATTGTTTTTTTTTTCATCGTGGCATAGTGGAACAGTGTCATTTTGTGAACTCATGACATTTTAAAAACTGTCATGGGTTCGAATCTTACTTGAAGAATGATCATCTTTCTGGCAAGGATAAGCGTGGCTTTGAATGGTACTACTCAACAAGCTATGTCTTGATGTCGGGCGGAAAGTGGAGAACGGAGTGTTTTAATAATTCTCTCTGTCTATTTTCCTTCCTATGCAGGAGAAGGTTTGAATTTGAATATGAAAATATCAAAAATAGTATATTTTCACTTAAAACACTTTAATTAACTTAGTTATACTTAAAATTAACAAGCTCCTCCAATACAATTTTATTATACTTGTCAACAGTTTTGATCATTGTCATCCCCTGTAAGATTTTTGACGATATTTATAATAATATGCATATAAAAGGGACAAACGAAATGTGGAAAAGATTGGATGAACTTATCCACATATTCCAAAACACACTTATAAGACAACTCAACGAATTTATGATATAAGCAAAACATCTTTGCAGCCCTTGTTTGATACTACGTATTCAACTATTTTGAACGTCAACTCAATCTTAATCGGGCCAATAGATCGTGACTCGTGACTCGTGAAAGTGACACAGACAGACAAATAAACAGACTTAAACATTACATAGTATGTTTTCACTGGAAAAATAAGGAAAACAAAATGTGGAAAACATAAGTTTTTCCACATATACCAAGAAAACTCAACGAATTTATAACTAAAGTTAAAAATCTCTACCAATTAGTAATCCATACTAGCTTTCATTTTCGAGGCTAAATCAATACTAGAATATTATATACTCGGTCCAGATATTGTAAATACAAAGGTCTATGTTTGATACCAGGTCTTTAACTTCATCTTAATTGGGCTGATAGATATATGCCGTGAAAGTGTAACAGACAAACAAACAGACTTTTCTTTTTAGCGTCACGCTAAATCTCATACATAGCAGGACCCGCGGTAGGCAGAGGGAACCTAGTGTTAAGTCACTCCGTTCCCTATTTTCCGAATTTGGAGGCATTTCGTTTTAAGTGGCGGAACTTAACGCTGCGCTTTGCTTCTACACCAGAGCGAAGAAAATAGAAATATTAAATATTTTTACACCTCGACTGGGAATCGAATCCGCAACCATTCGTTTACAGTGACACGTTTGTGCCACTGCGCCACGTCTGGCCCCAAACTTTTAAGACTCATTTACAATATTAGTATGGGTTTCACACGAAAAAAAGAAAAACAACTTAGAAAACTATAAAATGGGGAACGGTGTGTCTTAACACTAGGTTCCCTCTGCCTACCCTGCTGTGTGCGGGATACAGCGTGAAGCTAAAAAAAAATACCAAGAAAACGAATTTATAACATAACCAAAAAATCTTTACCAATTAGTAATACACACTAGCTTTCATTTTCCGGTCTAGATCAATACTAGAATATTATATACTCGGTCTAGATATTGTAAATACAAAGGTCTAACATTATATAAATATATACAACATTTCGGCTTCGGCCGATTTCAAAATAAAAAGAAAATCCGTATTTCTCTAAGCTCAAAAAGAAACACCAAATAAACAGCCGGTGAACTTGGCATCTGTACAAAGAAAACCAATGTAACTGCAAAAACTATTCTAAACTAAATAAATATGTAGTCACTAAATAAATATGTAGGTACACGCGTGTGATTGTAAAGTGATTGGTTGTGGGTTCGATTCCCACTTGAAGAGTGGAAATATTTTTGCATTTTTAAACATAAAATAGAATATATCAGCGTCTACAGTGTGGGAGAGAACATAGTGACACGTTATTCCACTTTCTTTCTTAGAGACACTGCGTTAGTTGATAGAGATCAACATCGAATGTGTTATAAGATCATTGAAACTATTAACCATAACGTAGTCAAAATAAGGAACAGAAAAACAAATCACTCTCTTCTCTCTCTCTCTCCAAAAAAGATATGAAGACACCAAAAAAAAATTTATAATACGATATCACAACATATTTTCATAAATTTCACATGCATTTTTCAATATAATATAGCTATCAGTATGGGAACTTCCGCTACTCGCAAATCAATATATGTATATCTCACTAGCGGCCCGCTCGCCGCTTCGCCACGAGAACTGTTTCGTTATATTGCAAAACTCGGGGGCGCATTTTTAAAAAATAAAGTAGCCTATGTTTAAGCTTGGATTATCAACTATACTTATGCCAAAATTCATTACAATCGGTCAAGCGGTTTAGATTTTTCATATAAACTTTCATCCCCTATTTCAACCCTTTAGAGGTTGATTTTTGAAAAAATAAGTAGCCTATATTAGACCCAGTCACTTTTAATACTATTATTCTAAATTTCATCCAAATCGGACCAGTAAATTAGCCGTGAAAGCGTGACAGACAAACACACAGACTTTCGCATTTATAATATAAGTATGGATATATTTACCATACAAACAATTCATTTCGGTTTCGAGGAGAGAACCTAGTGACACAATATTATACTTTCTAGCTTAGTGACTCTGCTTATTAGGAGATAGTGTCCGACACTAAGTGTCTAACAAAATAAGATAAATAGTAGTACCTACCAATATTTTCTTTTTCTCGCTTCACGCTGTATCCTGCACACAGCAGGGTAGGCAGAGGGAACCAAGTATTAAGATACTCCGTTCCCCACTTTCCGCCGAATCGGAGGCATTACGTGTTTAGTGGCGGAACTTAACGCCGCGTTTTACCTCGACACCAAAGCGAAGAAAATGGAAACATTAAATATTTCCACTCCTTGAGTAGGAATCGACCCCACAACCAGTCCTTTACAGTCACACGCTTGTGCCACTGGGCCACGACTGGCCACACCAGTAAAATACCGGTAAAATTGAGAATGGAAAAACGAATCACTCTTTTCTATCTCTCTCTCTCTCTCCAAAAAGAAATGAAAACACCAAAACACAATTTATTATACGATATCACAACATATTTTCATGAATTTCACATGCATTTTTCAACATAATATAGCTATCAGCGCCTACAGTGTGGGAACTTCCGCCACTCGCAAACGATAATAGCGTTCGCTGTATGCTTTATTAGCAATGTATATTGAATATTAAAGTCACTTGCTGTAGTGCAGTGGTGATAAGGTTTTACTTATAATGTGGTGGTTATGTGTGGTGTTGGGGGCCAGATGTGGCGCAGTGGCACAAAATGTGACTGTAAAGCGACTGATCGTGGGTTCGATTCACACTCGAGGAGTGGAAATATTTAATATTTCTATTTTCTTCGCTCTGGTATCAGAGGTAAATTGTGCCACTGTGGCACAACTGGCCTCATATTTATATATAAGTGAACTGTATTATTATTATTCTGTATGTTGCGAGATTCTGTATGTCGTGGGATTGAAAGCAAAATTATTATTTCGTTTTGTATATTCTGTGTGAATGAAACATTTAACACTTTAAATTTTCATTGATCTTGTTATATTACAGCCAGTATTGGAAATACCACGTAACAAGAAACTTCACTAAATAGGAGAGTAAAGTAACGTGTCACTATTTTTTGTATATCCTAACCATAAAAATGTTAGCTTCAACTACTTTCATATTGAATACGTAAGAGCTTAAGAATTATATTTGGCTAATATTAGTATTACAAACTGTATAGCCCATAAGTAACGAAATTTTATATAAAATATGAGAAATGAATATCAAAATTTTAAATTTAATTAAAAATACATACACAGAAAAAAACTAGTGGCCCGTTCGCGGCTTCGCCGCGTGGACTGCCTAATTGTTTCGTTATGTTCCAACCCTCGGGGGTGGATTTTTGAGAAATAAAGTAGCCTATAGTCAAACACACAGACTTTCGCATTTATAATATAAATATGGATTAGAAAACCAAGATTGGGTGGTTCCCAAAAGGCGCGGATTCAAGTCTTAAAAATGTTTTTAAAATTAACATAAATAGCTTCACGTTGTATCCCGCACACAGCAGGGTAGACAGAGGGAACCTAGTGTTAAAACACTTCGTTCCCCACTTTCCGCCGAATTCGGAGGCTTGCGTGTTAAGTGCGGAAAGCGTGCGGAATGTTAAAAATGTTTTTCATACCCTAATTCTGAAAATAACACTTAAAAATGTAAAAATACATACATCTAACATTCTCAATTGCATTTTTTATTATAAAAACATGCAAAACAATAATTAATAACCATACTAAACTCCGAAGGCAAATTACCAAAACGCACTAAACCCGGTTACGACGCACAAAAGTTGTTGCAAACGTAACGTTAGTCATTGTCATAAAACAAAATTGCTTCCAGCGGCCGAATGATAGAGACTGTACATATTTTATTACTGCCGGATACAGATAAAGCCTTAAAGTGGACTAATTCTTAGAGTTTGACGAAGAAAATGATGAAATACTTTGTTTTTTACTATCTGTTTGTTGTTTTTGACATCATGGATAGGTATTCAGATAAGTTTATAAGCAAGATGGTGTTGTTTTTTCTCCTCATTCCGCTTTATTTTTTTATTAATTAAGCTTGAAAATAGTATTAATAAATTTTGAGTTACGAGTGTAATTCGATTATATTAGTTCGTTTTTTAAAAAGTCTATCACTTTTTCTAGGTTAGCAGTTAAAACCTGATTTCTGTTCACTTTCCATCAATTTCAAGGAAATTGCATATTGGGTGGCTTTATATATTGAAACTTAAATATTTATTAAATAAAAAAAGGGTTTCACCTAGAATCGACCATATCTCCTAAGATGTAATCGAATTAATGATAATCGATATTTGCAGGCAAGGCAGAGAGAAACTAGTATTAGGAAGCTCCGTTATCCACTTACGTAGCCCGTGTTCGTGTTAGAAATCAAAACTTATTGCAGTTTTCTAATAAAATTTCGTTACTCCTATCTGGTATTTAAAACAAAGCGCAGCGTTAAGTTACGCCACTTACCTTGAAATGTCATGATTTCCAGCTGAAAATGGAGAAAAGAGTGTCTTGACACTAGGATCTCTCTGACCATGCTTAGCGGAAAAACACCTGAAGCTGAATAATCAGACATAACGACTCCTTCAGTAAGAATAGAACCCACAACCAATCACCTTTACAATCAGACCATATGCCACTAAGTCACCATGTTTTTTTTACTCAGTAACATGATTTACAAAAAACTTAACAAGATACGATCAGTAACATAAAATGTAACGGCATCGGCCGTTCGACATCGTTTAGAGTCATTATGTACTTCACTTTACATCGTGCTTGTGTTACGTGGATGTCCTCAATTTACTTTATAAGTGTAATATGGAAATATATATGGAGGTTACTCAGTGTAACCACTAATGCCCAATATCAATAATCGTGGCCCAGTGGCACAAGCGTGTGACTGTAAACGACTGGTTGTGGGTTCGATTCCCACTCGAGGAGTGGAAATATTTAATATTTCCATTTTCTTCGCTCTGGTGTCGAGGTAAAGCGCGGCGTTAAGTTCCGCCACTTAACACGCAATGCCTCCGAATTAGACGGAAAGTGGGGAACGGAGTGTCTTAACACTAGGTTCCCTCTGCCTACCCTGCTGTGTGCGGGATACAGCGTAAAGCTATAAAAAAAAATCAATAATCGTTCTTAATCCAAAAACTGCAACCTTAGATAGGTAGGTAGTAAATTCCCAAAATATATAAATAAATAAATATATTTTTTCTTTATGTTTTTTTCTGCATAATAAAGAATAGATTAAGAGCTTAGTGTTAAGACACTCTGTTTTCTTCTTTCCAACCTAATTCAAGACATTGTGTATTAAAAAGAGAGGATTTTCTTGCCCTTTGTCTATGTATTTTAGTATCTGATAAAAAGAAAGAAATCAGGGAGTAGGATCGGAGAAATTATAATTATTCAAATATTTAATATTATATCAAAATACTCGTTGGCCCCAACGGGAATCAAACGCACTATCTCTTGCGGACCATAGAAAGAACGCGCGAATCCATATTAATTGGACCAGGAATAAAGGTTTAAATACGTAGTATTATTCTGACTGTAAACTCCATTTTAACTAGAAAATTTTATACGTGTTAAAATAAACAAGCAGAATTAGCTTTTGATTTGTAATCTTAAATAGTTCCTGCATAGCAGTGTAGGTAGAGAGAATCTAGTGGCAAGACACTCCATTCTCCACTATCCGCCTGAACTCGAGAACTGTTAAATGGCGGAGCTCAAAGTAACTTATGATTATCCCATCTTGTGGAAATCAAACCCACAACTAATGGTGAATACAGTTAGACGCTGTACATCTCATATATGTACCTATATAAACATTTTAAAATTAAGCATGTTTCCAGTATCTTAAAGCAATTTGAATTTTATTATTTCATTAACTTTTTTAATGATAATTGTCAGTCATTTAAGGACATTAGAGAAGCTGTGCGTAAAAGTTAGTACTTTACTTAATACCTAAGAAAATGTTATTTTTATAACATTTTTCTTTAAGGCCAAGCCTAAGGTTGTGACTCCAGTGAATAGATTGAAAACTTATACTTTCAAAGATGAACCGCCAAATATCTGACGATGTGTTCCGGTTCGATGGCATGTAAGCCAGCTCTCTCCCTATTCCCACCACCTCCATCCTTTTTCCCTCCTTTACTCCTCCCTCAAGATCAGCAACTTATTCACAACTTTTCGAATGTTCTGGATGTACATGGGTAAAGGTAACTTACCATCAGGTGGCCATTCTGCTCGTTTGCCCCCTTTCTAGAAATAAAAAAAAAACATATTTATCTTTCCCTTTTTCAGCTTAATACCTTTTTCTGTATAATAAGGTGGTAATAACATAGTGTTAAGACACTCCATTCTCAACTTAACTAGAAGGAACTCAACGCTGCTCGTTGCTTCATCACCAGAGCGAACAAATGAAAATAATTTAAATATACTTTTTTTATAAATATACTACTTTCTTAATAATCAGTTAAATAGATTACGCGTGACTTCGTAACCGAAGTCGAAGTGAAGAGAAGTCCTTCGAGTGGGAATCGAACCTATCACCATTGCGTATATAGTCTTAACACTAGGTTCCCTCTGCCTACCCTGCTGTGTGCGGGATACAGCGTGAAGTTAAAAAAAAATGTCACACTGCCACTAATAAGTATTTGAACTTGCCACTAAGAATTTGAACTTGCAACCCTTGTATTTAATTTAATAGTACTTTATACTAGAACTAGTGACCCGCTCACGGCTTCGCCTGCGTGGACACAACTATTTCACCATAGGTACGCACCGCCGCGCCAACACCATATTAGAAACCTCTAAAATTATCAATATTTTTCTTCTATATTAAGTATGTATTATACGTATAAACCATCCTTTTGAATCGTTCTATCTATTAAAAGAAACCGCATCAAAATCCGTTGCGTAGGTTTGAAGATCTAAGCCTTTATACCTACAGACAGACGCGGGAAGCGACGTTGCTTTTACTACTTACTATAAATACAATTGGTTGGGGGTTCGATTCCCACTCGGAGAAATGATTTAATTTCAAGTATTTTCAATTCATATATTCGATATAACGCGGGGTTAAGTTCCGCCACTTAACACGCAATGCCTCCGAATTCGGCGGAAAGTGGGGAACGGAGTGTCTTAACCCGGCGAGCATGATGTAGGGTATCTCATACCCAGGTAGAACTAAAACGTTGTATATTTTTTAAAATATACGCCTGGAAACGCTGGCTCGCTCAGTAGCTGGAGGTAGGGAGTGTGGGAGGGGATAGCGGCGTGCGCGCAGTGGTGCGATCGACGCCTGCCGGGATAAGCGTATGCAAACCTGTCTCGGGTATGTAATACCCTGCCTCATTTTAAACGTATTTTTTTCATGTAATTAATTTATTCATTTATTTTATTCTTTTAGTAGGTGTAAATGATTATAGCAGTTGAATATTTATGTATTTGGTGTACTTTTTTATGGATATTATTTTTATTTTATTTTGTGTTCACATCGCAATGTAACATTTGATAATTGGTTCACTGGATACGATCTCATGCTGCATTTGCTCAAAGAACATCGACTTACATCGGTTGGAACTGTCAGGAAAAACATAAAACAGAATCTTTTACTAGAACTGGTAAACAGCCTAACACCTCATTCTTTGGGTTTCAAATAGATATCACGCTTGTTTTCTATGCGCCAAAGAAGAATAAAGTGGTTCTTGTTATGTCGACCATGCACCATGATAACGCTATTGACGAATCTACAGGAGACAAACGTAAACTCCAAATAATCACATTTTACAACTTGACCAAAGCCGGCGTTGATATGGTAAATGAGTTGAGCGCCAGTTACAATGTTTCTCGCAACAGTAAGCGCTGGCCTATTATATTATACCTTATTCTATGGAGTTTTAAACATGGCAGCAGTCAATGCTCTTATTACTTATCGAGCAAATAATAATTCAATAATGAAGAGAACTGAATTCATTCGTAATTTGGGTTTATCGATGATTTACGAACACCTGCAGCAGAGAAAATCAAAAAAAAATATTCCAAGATACATTCGTCAGAGAATTGAGAAACAGCTGGTTGAACCTTCAGCTTATGAAGCTAATGTACCTGGACGTTACGTCAGATGCCAAGATTGTCCAAATAAGAAAGACAGAAAGACTAAACATTTCTGTACTGCATGTGCCAAGCCCATTTGTATGGAGCACGCAAATTTTTTTTGCGAAAATTGTGTTGATTTGGAGGGCTCTGAATAATATTTAATTTTAATTTAAGAAATTATGACTGATTTTCATCACATGGCTGATCTCATTGTCTTTGAGTTTTAAGTTAATTTTATTTAAAAAAAATAATATTTTTGTTAATTTTTTTATTTGACTAAGTGCCAAGGTTTTTGTTCCTTAAATTATAGAGTTTAAACCAAAGGTAAATAAATATAATTTTTCTATGCTTATAATTTGTTTTTTATTGAATTCCATTAAATTATATCTAACTTATTTATTTAAAGTCAAAAATCTTGACAAATAAGTAAAAGTAACTAAAATATGGTTAATTTTATTTAGGGTATGTCACACCCTGCCTCATGCTAAATTATACTTTTTTCACCTCATGCTCGCCGGGTTAATACTAGGTTCCCTCTGCCTACCCTGCTGTGTGCAGGATACAGCGTGAAGCTAAAAAAAAAATTAAAATATATAACGCAAATTATGACATTGAGTTTTGCCATGTAACGATACATACTATGTACGAGTATAAATAAACGTAGGAATATAAAAAAATATTAAATAATATAATTTAATAATAATAAAAAAATATATACAATTTTATGGAATAGTTTAAACAATTAATAAAAAAATATATAATTAATATTTTCAGAAAAAGCAACGTTGGCTGTATGAGTTGCTGGCCGATTATAGTTTATGATTTTTAAAAATGGAATAGAAAGAGAAAGGGATTTTTAAAAATGGCGGGAGCGTGGCGTCGGTAAAGAAGTGACGCTTAGAAAATTATTGATAAAACATTACAAATAATATAAATTGAATACAAGGAAGTGGGTATTTAAATAATAAATTTAACATATTAAATGCAAAGTGATCGAAATATAATAATTTTATAATATTCAAGTTTGGTAAGATGCATATTTGTAAATTATGAAGAATTTCTTGGTGAGTTCTTATTACATTAATAATATTAAAATTGCAAAAGCGAATATTGAAATGAATATTTAAATAATAATAATTAAATAATATAATAGAATTAAAGGTAATAAATATTTAAAACATTCGTTTTATGAAAAAGAAAATGTATAATTTGCAGTACAAATTAATTAAAGCATTTGACAATTGGCGGCGCCATCTTAAACTATTGGGTTGTATAAACACTATAGTTTACAATTTCCTAAATATTATTAAATTTATTAATGATTGTATGTGGCCAGTATAAATAATTGTTATTAAGTAAAGAAAAATGATGCGTTGATAATTGAATATTTTATGACAAATTTACAATTAAGAAGGAAGGACCTTCTGACGGCTAATCCATACTTACATTATAAATGCGAAAGTCTGCGTGTTTGTCTGTCACGCTTTCACGGCTAATCTACCGGTCTGATTTGGGTGAAATTTTAAATGAAAGTAGTAAAAGTGACTTGGTCTAACATAGGCTACTTATTTTTTCAAAAATCAACCTCTATAGGGTTGAAGTATGCAAGTTGCAAGTGGGATGCAAGTTTATTTGAAAAATCTAAACCGCTTGACCAATTGTAATGAAATTTGGCATAAATATAGTTTATAATCTAAACTTAAACATAGGCTACTTTATTTATGAGTATGCGCCTCCGAGGGCTGCAATATAAAAATACAAAAATGTTCACGCGGCGAAGCCGCGAGCAGGCCGCTAGTTTTTATATAAAACGAGTAGTTTATATAAAAAACTTTTCTGATAACAATTATAACTAAAAAAAATATTACATTCTGTTGGCTTATTATATGTATTTAATATATTACACGTAGAATTTCTTAACACTGTTACCTCTGAATCTCAAAAAGAATTTGAGTTACTTATGAACACAACAATATAGGTCCACAAGACGTATAATGAGCCAAGGGCTGATTTGATTAATAAAATTTCAAACATTTCATGTCGAATGTCAAATACGTAAAATGAAGAACAGAATGTCTTGACACTAAAAAAACATTATAGAGTACTAAAATACAATACTTCATTGAATTCAACGAATTATTTCTATTTTTTTTAGTAAAAATCAATATTACAATCATCAGTTCGTGAAAAATTCGACATTTTTATAGAAACGCAAAATGCAAGTTGAAGTCAAAAGTCAAAAGATCGCGACCTCATTTCAAATGATTTTTTGTTTTTAACTATTTGCTTAATCACTTCCGACGGCGTCTAAAAAGATTTTTACTACTAGTGACATACTTTGCTTGTATTTTTCAAGTACTTTGAGATGAACCTCGTGGTATTGTTCATATTTTGCGAATAATACTAGATAATACTAGAATACTAATAGAATAACCTAGTGTCTCAGTTCTCTCCCCTTTAGGCCTTAAATTTATTGGATAGATTTTATGTTCAGTCTCTCTGTTCCTTTCATTGGTCAGTAGTGACATATTTTCCTTGTATTTTCAAGTGCTTTGAGAGATTGTGAGACCTGTTATTGTTCATATTTTGTGTATAATAGTAGATTCTACTAGAATACTAAAGAAAGAACGCAGTGTCTCAGACTCCACCTTTCAGGCCTTGAGTGAACTGGATAGATTTTAAGTTCAATCTGAAAAAAAAAATATTTCACAGTGTTCTCTTTAATTTTCTAACGAATAACACTTTAAGGGTTATAAAAATTACAAGATACTACTCCACTCTTTTCAGGTTCGAAGTTGATTAAATAGATTTTATCTTGAGGCTGAACTTGAAGTTATGTTCTTTAGTGACTAGTGACGTACATCGCTTGTATTTTCAAGATGAATCTCGTGGATTGTTTGCGAATAATACTAGATACTCCTAGAGTGCTAATAAAAAACCGTAGTGTCTCAGTTTTCCACTCTCCAGGTCCATTAACGAATGGACTTGTTAACGGGCAAAAAAAAAATATTCTGGTAAGATGGACTTGCATAATACTTCTATTTAAGTTTGATTTCATTTGTTTTGTAAAGTATAATACTATAATATGAACACAATTAATAAATACAAACCTAAATGACATTTAGAAAACGTATAAAAATTTTAACGCAGCGGGATTCGAACCCGCGCCTCTTAAATACCGTTCAGGCGCTCTCACCACTGAGCCATGCGTTCTACTACACGCTGCGTCGAAATTTTTACACGCTTTATTACAACTTATTTTTGTTGTTAGCATCTCTGTAGAGAGATTTTTACATATTTCTCCTACCCAAAGATTATTCTACGAACAATCGTTTGGCAAGAGAGAATGCTATTTATTAAATACTTTTAAACATTTTTAAATTGTTATTCCACACTTAGGAAAATACATTTCAGAGAAAACGTATAAAAAATTTTATATATTTTTTTATATTATATAAAAAAAATTATATTAATTTTATAAAAATTGTTTAAAGATACTAATCTAATTTTCATACAACGTCTAACTCAGCTTAATTATTAAGATTATCATATGTTCTGATTCACACTGACATGTTTACTCACATACTATTCTTATAAATGCAAACATCTCCGTCTGTTGTAAGTTAATGAGGATTTGGGCATACCAAAAACTACAGCCTCAGTTTAAAGTTGCAGTGTAGCAATTATATTGTTAAGCATGAAAATGTATTCTTGGACCACCTTATATGTAGATTAAAAATATTCGATTAGATTTTCCCAAGTTATTACTGACATAGTATTCGTGTTTTTTTTTAGTTTCACGCTGTATCCCGCACACAGCAGGGTAGGCAGAGGGAACCTAGTGTTAAGACACTCCGTTCCCCATTTTCCGCCGAATTCGAAGGCATTGCGTGTTAAGTGGCGGAACTTAACGCCGCACTTTAACTCTGATACCAGAGCGAAGGAAATGGAAATATTAAATATTTCCACTCCTCGAGTGGGAATCGAACCCACAACCCGTCGTTTACAGTCACACGCTTGTGCCACTGTGCCACGACTGGCCACAAGTAAACTATGAGTATTATAAAAACCATATTTAAGAGCTACTATGCCACAGACACGCTTACGTCGCACGCAAACATTCAACGAACACACGCACATGTATATACACAGGCACACACACACATACACACACACATACACACACACACATACACACACACACACACACACACACACATGTCTAACTT
The DNA here is from genome assembly GCA_019049465.1 of Dryas iulia moderata. NCBI lineage: Eukaryota > Metazoa > Arthropoda > Insecta > Lepidoptera > Nymphalidae > Dryas > Dryas iulia. The sequence goes on from CM032434.1 coordinate 11,198,225, forward strand.
ACATCACTAACACATTTTTTTTAGTTGTGGACTAAAAACAAAAATAAATACACATTTGAGGCCGTTGGCAGCCTTATCGCTAAATTAGCTTTTTCTTCTAGACAATATTAAGAGATTTAGGCCACTGAGATAAAATAGGTTGTATAAGGAATTATATGCGTAAATAGAATATAGTATAACGTTATAGTTACGTGGTTGAGCTGGCATGTTCTTTGGTGAGCGTGATTTGATGACTTTAGGTTCAAATTTAGTAGAGAAAAATGATATTATTTAAAAATAAACAAAAATTTGAACGTAGCAGGATTCGAACCCATGTACTTTGGAAATCTTTTGGAAATCCTCTGAGCGTTCTTTTTTAAGTTTCGAAATGAAAGTATTTTATGTTCTTTTATTTCGTGACTTCTTGTGGTTACCTGTTGAGTTCCTTTGCTAAGTTCCTTTCTGAATTTTAATCAAACGTGAGCTCACTTTCACTTCGTCCAAAAATTTTAAAAGTTTTTTTCGTATACTCCAATTCATTACATAAAACGAATAGTAGTTAGATGATCATTATTTATGAATTATGCATGAATGAAATGACTTTGCTATGATAGGAAAAGTGAGAAGTCTAAATAAAATATACTATAGCTTCACTGTTTCCTTTACTACAACAAAAAATACTTTTTTCCCGTAAAACGTGGTTATCTAAGAGGACCTAGTGTCACGACACTCCGTTCTCTCTCTTTAGTTGTGAAATTAAACGAATTAAATAAAAATTAAAGTATAATAATGCTCGAGTGATAATCGAACCTACAACCATCCCTTTATAGTCAGACGCTGTCCTACTGCACACAGCCGACTAAAGCAAAAATAAATAAAATATACTTTACCGTTTTTTTGAGCTTTACTCTGTATCCCGCTCATAGGAAAGTAGGCAGAGGGAACCTAGTGTTAAGACACTCCGTTCCCCACTTTACGCCGAATTCGGAGGCGTTGCGTGTTAAATGGCGGAACTTAACGCCGCGCTTTACCTCTCATACCAGAGCGAAGAAAGAAACATATTAAATATTTCCACAACCATTCGTTTACAGTTACACGTTATAATATATATTTTAACTAATCATTCAAAAAGAAACCAAATCATTTTAGATTCAGTCGACTTTGTTCCAGTATCGACGGTGGACGTGGAGGCGGTGGTGGGGAGGACGGCAGTACTTCCGTGTGACATCGAACCTGACTCCCATGAGGACAGAGTGTATATGGTGCTCTGGTTCCGACATGCTGGTGGGAAGCCTTTGTACAGGTAGGTTGAAATAACTATCAAAGTAGTTTTTCAGTTTCACGCTTTATCACGCACAACAGTATACATAAAGAAAATTAAAAACTTATCAAAAGGTTTTAGTAAACGTGTATAAAATTGAATACAGCAGAATTCGAATCTGCATCTCTTAGAAACTGTTTGAGTGCTTTGAACGCATGGTTTCGTAGTCAAAGGGCTTGGTTACCAAGAGGTGTGGATTCAAAACCTGCTGAGTTTAAAAAATGTCTATTTCTAAAGTTTCTAAAAAATGTCTATTTCGCTTGTGAGTGTCAATATTACTTAAAAATGTTAAAAATATTGAACATAAATAATTGAAAATAAAAGGACGAGATAACTGTAAGAGGATGTAAGCAATTGCTTACTTACTACAATATCTTATTCGAAAGCTAATAATTCTTTTTCTTTAAATTTCTCACTTCAATTCTGAATAGTAATAAAACTATATAGATTAATTTCGGGATACCTAAGTACTCTGTACTCTTGAATAGGGAAACTGTGGATACTGTTTATTATACGGTATTTCTCGGTATCACCATTGACTCAGAATTACTGTAGGGATCTAATATTGATGGATGGATGAATAGCCCCATTTCCTTCCGAATTTTAGTACGTTTTCTAAAAATGTTTTAACATATAATTTATTTTTGTTGTTAATATCTAATATGTAATAAAAAAGTGTATAAGAATTACGTCGCAGCTGGTAGTAGAACGCATGGCTTAGCGGTCGGAGCGTTTGGACGGTTTTCAAGTGGCGCGTGTTCGAATCCGTTCGAATCCGTTCGTGCGTTCAAATTTATACGTTATCTAAAAATGCCTTTTTTATTTTCATAAGTGTATAAATAACTTTTTAACATATATTTTTCGCGTATAACTTAAAATGAAAGATAAATGTAAGATAAGATAAGAGTAATATAATATATCTATCATAAGATATTTCTGCCCAAAAATTACCAATTCTGAATCTAGATAGACCTAATTTCTATAATTTATAAGAATAGCACCTATCAAAGGGGCTGCGATAAAACATAATGATATATGAAACGAAATCATTTATCCATCGGCTCGGAATATAAATTGTTATCACGCGAGAACATTGCCTATAATATATTAGTCTTCGTAACTATGTTAAGACCATCGTGGCGTAGTTTGACAACGTCTGAGTGGTTATGATGATGGTGGGTTCGATTTCCACTCGAAAGAATATTCATATTTAAATTATTTTTATTAAGCTGAGCAAAGCGAAGCTCTTACTAATCAAAAGTGTGTTTCGTTGTGGTTTAACTCTTCCTGAGCTATTTGTAGTAGACCTCTGAAATTTAGCACAGTGAGGGGATATCGAGCACAGTGTCTTGTGTATTGTGAAGTTTTTTGGTTACAATTGTGATTGTAGTTTTTGAATAAATGGTAATTAAATAGTCAAAAAGTGCCCATAGACTTAGGCTGTGGAACGTTAAGTTGGTGTTAAGTGTTTGTTTTTCAAATTTTTTTAACATGTAATTACATCAAAAATAAGTTGTAATAAAGCGTATAAGAATTTCGACGCAGCTGGTAGTAGAAGCATTTTGAGTTCTGGTGGGAAGTGAAGAACGGAGAATCTTGACACAAATCTTGCGTTATGCAGGAAATAAGAAAGAGGCTGCTATAGTAAATTCCTTGTAATGATGAAACTAATATATTAGGCCTTTGCACATGAAATTCGTTCTACGTGCATTTCTGATAGATTTTTTCAGGTTATTAACTTATTTTAGCAAGTTGTATGCGTTTGTATTGCTACAAACGGACATTAAAAGCGCGTTACATAAAGCAATTTATTACAAAATAAAGTTACTACCAGCTGAAAATTTATTAAGTTTTACTAATTTTTAAAATATTATTTGATAACTACCACATAATCTTAACTTAAACGGTTAAAAGATCAACGCTGACTTTGGTTATTTATTCTTCAATGTTGCTCTAAATTAATTTCAAGATTCAAATGCGCTTTCGCTAAAATAAACGCCGTCTGCAAAAACCCTTATTTTATACAACAACTATGTATTTAAACGAGAACGGCTAGAACGGTTAATCCTTATCAAACGGTGTCTGGTTTCCTAATCCTGGTAATCAGATGTAATTACATTACTGACTTATCAGTTATAATGGTTAGCCTGTTGTACATTTATAATAAGCTTTCCACTTTGTGGTGCAGTTGGGTTAACTAATGGATTGGTTGTCGGTTCGAATTCGGGTTAGGGGAATAGTTTTGCGTATAGCGTAGATGTTGTGGCGCAGTGGTACAGCTTCTGTCTGTAAACACGGCAATTGTGAGTTCAATTTGCACTTTAGTAGTCCAGTTCTGGTAAGGCAAAGCACGGTGTTATGCAACATATTATAGGCAGTGTCTCGCTTTTAGGCGATTTCAACTTTGTGTTTTAACAATCAATAAGCATTATCTTAATATAGTTATCTTTCCCGCTAAATGCAAGAGCACCATGGGACTAAATAAAGATCTGAGTATATATATATATATATATATATATATATATATATATATATATATATATATATATATATATATATATATATATATATATATATATAGATATATATATAGTATATATATATATAGATATATATATATATATATATATATATATCTATATATATTATATACTATATATATCTAGTACTCTATATATATATCTATCTATATATATCTATATATTATATATATATAGTTTGTCTAAAGCCTTTTATACATATAAATCCCTCCTATATGAGAAACACGTATCCTAAAAAAGTTCTTAGTGGCAAAAAACAAAACTTGACATAAGAGATATTCTTAACCACGAAAAATATCAAAATGAAAGACATTGAACTAAATTTAGATATCAAACTCTTTACTAATCATAAATATACTATTATTAGAACCTAAAACATGTGCAGCTTCTTTTGTATAATAGGAAACGTAAACGTACAACTTAAGCTGTGACCAGTAGTGGTTTGCGGGCACAAAGTGTGACTGTAAACTGGTTGTGGGTTCAATCCCCACTCGAAGAAATATTAATTCATTATTATTCCATTCCATCCCCTTTTCTCCTTTCCAGTGCGGAGTTAACACGCAATACCTTCATAATTCGGCGGAAAATGGACAACCGAGTGTCTTAACAGAAGGTTCTCTCTACCTACCCTGTTGTGTGAGGGAAGCATAAGCATACAGCGTGAAGCTAAAAAACACATTGCTAAAATATTGGTGGAACAGCATGCCGCGCAATACGAGCATGTTAATCATCAAAGCGGAGCAAAAATAATTTTTCCCCTGAGTGAAAATTGAATCCGTAACCACGATCACAAACACTGTCCCACTGCACCCATAACCCTCTAAAACTAAAACATATAACCGAACAATAATCATAAATCGTGAGATACAGCTCATTACAGTCAATACATAACGAATGGGTAATTATGAACCGGTACAGCGCGTATCGCAAGGCGCAAGTGTGCCCAATGACAGTATGTTATCACTTAATTGCTTCTAATTGATCGATTTTGTTATTATTTGATTATGTAGGTAGAGGAAGTAGTGACTGTAGTCTACGCTTTTTCCTTTGGGTTAATAATTTGAATACAGTGGGATTCGATCTTGCGCCTCTAGGATCTATCCTAGCTAACCACTAAGCCATAACTTTGTTAATGCATGGTAAACTCTTTGACGTTCAAAAAATGAAGCATGTAACTTCTTATTTTGAATAAAATTATTTGACTTTGACTTTGACAAGAAATATAACAAAACATATCATTCTAATCTATGCAGATATGATTAGGATATATGACGCGTAATGACGCTCTGTTTCTGAAAGTGGAGAACAGAGTGTCTTAACGCTATGATATCTCAGGTAAACCTGTTATGCGGAATAAAGCATGAAGCTATGAAGATAATGTCGTACATTATATTTTTCTTAATTTCGAGTTTTAATTTGATTCCCTGTTGTTACAAAATACACGTCTTATTCGTAAAGTGTCTTTTTACAATAAATTATATTGAGAACTTCGTAGCCTCTGACGATGGTATAAACGCGATTGGTTGCAGATTCGATTCCCACTAAAATCAACTATATTTCAATTAATTTCATTTCTCCGTACTGGCCAATAGGACAAAGCGCGGCGTTGAGTTCCGCCACTCAACGCACAATGTTAGCGGAACGTGAAGAACGGAGTGTCTTAACACTAGACTCTCTGACCAACCTATCATATGGAAGAATTGTGTAACTGCAATAAAAAATACATTATAAATAAATAATTTCAAACGTAATAAAACAAAATAAAGTTAAAATGTAAGCAAAAAGAATAAATTGTGCTCAAAACGCGAAGGAAAAGGCAAGGATAATGTGATTTCGTATTAAATTGATCAACAATCGTTCCCATAATATAAGGGTTCTTATTCAAGAGAAACTTCTTTGATGTACGCTCCAGTGAATTTAATGTATAAACGTATATTTTTATTATCTATACATTTGTTATAATATTAAAGGAAGGAATATAACCTAATTATAGGGTGGGTTAAAGTTCGATTCCTGTGTGGGTGATTTATTTTGTATATTATCGTTTCATTAAGTTCCTAGGGGGTCCATGATGGAATGCTTGCCCGTAGCGATCCCCGCCAGCCCTACTTGTTAGGGCTGCAGAGTTCCATCCGCCACGTACACCAGGGCACTGTATGTTAGGGCGTCCCCCGAGGCGACGCGCACCAGCGCGTCCCCGTTGGTGTGAGAAGTGGGGAGGGGGGGAGTAGACAAGTGCGGCGTTGGGGACCGCCACCCGACACGCCATGTCCGAAACGGCGGGAAGTGGAGGACGGAGCTACAAATAGCTACGTGGAATGTAAGAGGAGGGATGGAACAGAAGATGAATGAATTACTAGATGTGATAGATGATAGAGATCTGGATGTGATCTGTGTGACTGAGACCAAGAGGAAGGGCAGTAACACTACCGATCTGCCGGGTAGTCGCGTAGCTCTCTGGGCCGGCGTACCAGAGAGTGATCGCGGGTGTCAGGGGGTAGGTGTGTTGCTGTCCTCTCGATTGGTGTGTGCAATGGTGGAATATAAGGCGATCAACCCGAGGCTCCTTTGGGTTCGCTTTAAGCTGGGGATAACAAGATTATTCTTGTTAGCGGCCTACGCGCCAGTATCCTCAGCTCTATCAGGCGAGCTAGAGGAGTTCTGGGAGAGTGTCAGGGAAGTTCTAGGTAGCGTAAGAGCGAATGAAAAGTTAATAGTGTGCGGTGACTTGAATGGATGTGTCGGAACCGAGCGGATCGGTTACGAGCTTATATTAGGGAAGTACGGTGATAGGAGAGTGAATGAGGCTGGTAAGCTTATTTTGGAACTTTGTAAGGAGAAGAATTTGTTTGTGGCAAACACGATGTTTGACCACAAACAAATTCATCAGTACACATGGGAGCGAATGGAAGAGAAAAGTATGATTGACTTATTCCTGGTGGATCAGCGTATTCGGAACCAAGTTATGGACACACGTGTGTTTAGGGGTGTCGACTTGGGAACGGACCATTATCTAGTTGTTACTAGAATAAGGGGTCTGTTCACAGGCTGGCGCGCCCGCACGAGGTGTCCAAACTTGGAGGCGAATAACCGCATAAGAAGCTGGAAGCTTCAAGATCCACCTATTAAAGAGGAATATAAAGAAAGGGTTTCCAAGAAGCTAGACAGTTGCGAAATAGGAAATGAGAGTGTAGAAGTATGCTGGCAGAATCTTAGGAATAGTATGACTGAAGCAGCAATAGAGGTGTGTGGTACTGTGAAAAGAGGCTTTAGTAAAAAGCGCGATGAATGGTGGATGACGAAGTGAAAGATGCCGTAGAAAGAAAGAAGAAAGCATGGCAGGATTATAAAGCCTCTGGTAAGAATAAAAGTATGAGAGAGATCAAGAAGAAAGAGTACAAGTTGCAAAAGCACCAAACGAAAGCACTGATTAAGGCGAAGCGTGAAAAGTCGGAGAATGAAAGAGATGAAAGGTTGACGAACAACTCCGAGAAAACACGAAGCTTTTCTGGAGAGAAGTTAGTAATTCTCGGGGTTCTTCGTCAACCTGCAGAATGAAAGGGGTGCTTTCGAAGGACGGTGAAATATTAACAGAACCAACACCCGTTTTTGCAACGATGGGCGGAATTCTATAAGGAGATGTATGAATGTGATGACGCCTCTGTCTCAAGTAACAGCGATATGCTGAATCTTGATGTAGCAGACGGCGAAATCGTATAAAAGAAGTAGAGTGTGCGATAAGAAGTCTGAAATGTGGTAAGGCAGCGGGAGCAGATGGAGTTACTACTGAGATGATCAAACATGGTGGGCCGCGCGTCTTGGACCTGTTCTTTCATCTATGCAATTTATGCTGGAAGAAAGGGGAGGTCCCAGATGATTGGCGAGGCGCAGTCATCGTGCCTTTGTATAAAGGCAAAGGTTCACAGATAGACTGTGCAAGCTATAGGGCTATCAGTTTGATTAGCTTAGGTAGTAAAATTTATGCAAAAATTTTAGCGAGAAGAATGCAAGAGAGATCTGAGAGGCTGTTGTGGGAGGCCCAAGGAGGCTTTAGACCTGGAAGAGGGTGTATGGATCAGATCTTCTCCCTCCGCATGATCACAGAAAAATTTTTGGCTGTAAACCAAAAAGTTTTCTGTGCTTTTGTGGATTTGGAGAAGGCATTTGACAGAGTTGTGCGAAAGAAGTTATGGGAGATACTGCCTCGGTACAATGTGAACGGACCCTTGTTGCAGGCTGTAAAGTCTCTTTACCGAGATCACTCAGCCTGTGTACGAGTAGGAGCTGGCATGTCGCCTCGGTTTGATATCCAATCGGGTGTCAAACAGGGTTGTGCCATGTCAGCTTGGCTGTTCAATTTGTACTTGGATAGTTGTCTCGAAGGAGTGAAACAAAGTGATATGGGAGTGAAAAGTGGGTGACTTGAAGGTAAACTACCTGTTGTACGCAGATGATGCAGTGCTTATTGCATCATCAGAATGCGAGTTTGCAGGCATTGGTCACCATCCTGAAAGATGGGTGTGAAATAATGGTCTAAGCCTGAATGCGAGTAAAACTAAGATTCTGGTGTTTGAAAGAGACGAAGAACAGAACGGAATGTAAGATCATGGTTAACAGAAAGAAATTAGAACAAGTGAATGAGGTGGTATATTTGGGAAGTATGTTTAGCAGAGATGGAAGGTATGATATGGATGTTGAAAGGCGTATTGCTGCCGGTAACAGGGTTAACGGTGCCCTCTCTGCGTTGATGCGACGGCGGAACGTGAGCATAGCCGCACGTTTTAGCTGTGCACAATGCAGTGCTGGTACCGACGCTGTTATACGGCAGCGAAACGTGGGTATTGCAGAAGAAGAATGAAAGAAAGATGAATGCTGTGGAGGATGAGATCTCTTCGAAAGATGTGCGGAGTCAGCTTAGCTGACCGAATCCGCAATGAAGAGATACACAGAATGGCAGGTATTAGCGAGAACGTCATAGTAAGAATGAAGAAGGGCGTGCTCAGGTGGTTTGGGCACGTCGAGAGGATGAGTGATGGAAGAATGGTAAGAAAGATTTATGAAGCAAAGGTGAGTGGTAAGCGAGGCAGGGGGAGACCTCGGTTGACCTTCGAAAACACAGTATCGATGATACTGGAGGAAGGTCACGTAAAAAGCATGAGGACCCCCCGGAGGGCGTGTATGAAGAGGTTGATGACTGTGGATGAGGCGAAAGAAGTATGCAGGGACCGTAGCGTTTGGCGCTCCGTTCTCTCTGACTACCCCGCAAGGGATACAGCGTGAAGCTAAAAAAAAAAAAAAAAAAAAAAAAAAAAAAAAAAAAAAAAAAAAAAATTGAGTTCCTACACAAAACAACAGTATCCCTCTTGCATAGCGTGATATCTATGACATCAGACAGTCTGTACCTAGTGTTCAGATATTTTATTCTACACTTTCCGACCGAAATCGAGATATAGCTAAAATGGGAATCGAACCTACAACAATACAATATATACATAGCATGGGCCCCCTTCTTCCTTCTCCTTACCTTTTCCAACCCAACCACAGGGTAGATGTCTGTTTTTTTAGCTTCACGCTGTATCCTACACACAGTAGTGTAGGCAGAGGGATTCTAGTGTTAAGATACTCCGTTCCTCACTTTCCGCCGCGCTTTGCCTCGATACCAGAGCGAAGAAAATTGAAATATTAAATATTTCCACTCCTCGAGTTAGAATCAAAATATCATTAACAATGATTTTAGTTAAAGTGAACTTATCAGATATGAGTTCACTTTAGCTAAAAACATTCTTTATTTCGCATTGATTTTGTCACAAAATGCAATATAGAATTTATATATTGTCGTATAAACTCGTAAATATAATTTTTGTTTTCAATTTCACGCCTATTCGCACATAGCAGGGTATTCACATACATTATTACACATAAGGCATATTACTCCCCACTTTCCGCCAAATTCGGAGGCATTGCGTGTTAAGTGGCGGAACTTAACGCCGCGCTTTGCCTCAACACCAGAGCGAAGAAAATGGAAATATTAAATATTTCCACTCCTCGAGGGAATCGAACCCACAACCAGTCGTTTACAGTCACACGCTTGTGCCACTGAGCCACGACTGGCCCCTGGTATATAGTTAATGAGCTTCGATTTACATAATATATACAATATATTCCACATTATAAATTTTCACCACAAAATAGATTAAATGGCTGAAAGGAAAAAAAAATACGCCTTTGATGCGGTGAATATTCGAGTTTGAGGAAAGCGTTCAGTTGATGCTGCACACCTCGTTAATATTCCTAGGGTTGACTGCTTCCGAAAATATTTTAAATAATTATTATACATTTTTTACCAGCTTCACTATTTTTCAGTGTAGAAGTATAAGTAGAGAGAATGTAGTGTCAAGACATTCCGTTTATTTTTTTTATGTAGTGAAATATTTGAATATAGGATTTGAACTTGCACCACTAATAATTCATTTTCCGAGTGCTTATTTCTTTTATATGTGCATTTTTTTATCTTATTATAAGTGTATCAATGACAATTTTAAAGATTGAGTACCGAAGATCACCTAGCACGCAAAATTATTGAAATATTGCGTGCTAGGCGTCGTATTGGTGTATCTAAAAGAGAAGAAAAATTAAAATAACTTTAATATCAACCCTCAGCGAGAATCGAACCCTCAACCATTACGTTTACAGTCAGACGTCATCCTACTGTGCTATTAAGGTCTAAAATATGTTTTATGATAAATATGTTATATGAACATTTTAAAGAGTGAAGATTTAACGCACTGTAGTACCATATATACATACAGTCTAAAATTTTTCTATTGTACCATGATTAAACTAAAAAGTTAAAACTTTTTTTGTACATGTGAACTTAATACCTATACACGCTTTAACAGAAAATTAAGTTAGTGTACAATTTCTCCGTTTTTTTATAACACATATATATAATATAATTATTTATAAAAAGACCAGTGTGGCCAGTCGTGGCCCAGTGGCACAAGCGTGTGACTGTAAACGACTGGTTGTGGGTTCAATTCCCACTCGAGGAGAGGAAATTATATTTCCATTTTCTTCGCTCTGGTGTCGAGGTAAAGCGCGGCGTTAAGTTCCGCCACTTAACACGCAAGCCTCCGAATTCGGCGGAAAGTGGGGAACGGAGTGTCTTAACACTAGGTTCCCTCTGCCTACCCTGCTGTGTGCGGGATACAGCGTGAACCTATAAAAAAAAAATAATAATTACAAATTCATAACAGATGATATCACAACCGGATGTCAATTGAAAACATCTAATGGTGCGATATCAGTTTTTCTCTACCACATTTCCGTTATAGAGCGTATTTATCTTGATATCGGCATTGCACTCGTTAGCAATAGGGTTGTCAGGTAACATTTACATGGAAAAATTAAATTGATTTTAGTATACTTTAAAGTCAAGTGGATTTGCTAAATCGAGGTAATAGTTTTATGTAGAACTAGTTGTAGCCCACGGTTTTGTTTGTTAGGATAATAAAATAAAAAGTCCTGTTTTTCCTGTTTTCGAATGAATTTTGAGAAAATCTCTTCCAGTAGACCTAAATGCCTCAAGACACTTATATACGAAATATTAGATTTCTACGTTCAATAGTTCCGGATATGTGTTGTGTATCAGTCAATGAATAACAATAGATTTAAATAACATTTTAAAATTTAAAAAATATTATTCTGATAAGCTTTCATTATGTTTGTATTGCGTTCCATTATACAGTATATAATATCTATAGATTTCAGGTTAAAAAAATACACTTTATAATAAAAAGCTATTTATTTGGTTTAGACTAAGCACTAGTGTCACTCAGGTAGTAAATTTAATATATGAAAAAATTATAATGGAGTGGAGGACCTATTTCTAGATACTCTCTACTTCCGCCTCCTTCAATACAAAAAAATAGATTTGTAAGTTAATATTAAATATTCCAAATGTAAGCAAAACCTTGCGCTTGTATTAGTTAAAAATGATTGATACTAAGGCAATATTGCAATGCCATGTTTTTTAAGTCTGCAGAAGGCATCCAAGAGTGTCTACATAGCTCGTTAGTCGAGATAGGGTTGCCAATTTTTTTATATAATATATATATATATATATATATATATTATATATATATAATATATATATATATATATATATATATATATATATATATATCATATATATATATATATATTGTTATTTAATTCCAAATATTTATTTTTTGATTGAATAAAACTGTTAATATTTTTTTGTATTTTTGTACTTAATTTTTGTTTGTTTTAATTTATTTACTGGTTAAAATATATAAAAGAAATTTGAAAGACTAAGTTATAACATTTTCAAATAAGTAAACACATTGCAATACAACCGATATGGCGAGAGCAATTAGGTAAATTAACAATAATTAAATTTTAAGATACATTGTATTAAAATTAAAAAAAATACAAAAAAGTACAAGATCTTCACATTTTGTATGTAATAATAAATTGTAGTGAAGTATCCTCTAAACTTAGCGGACATATATAATAATCATATAAATAATTCTGTATTACACTTTTTAATTATTTACAAGCAAGACAGATGCTTTGCAATAAGTAAATAAGACAAGAATCTGTATATAAATATAATATTTGTTGTTATAAATAACTTAACTCATCAACAAAATGTCACTTATAGCAATAATACACTGAGCATTAGCCATAAGAAAATGAAAGAGTTAGTAGAAAATCTCTAAAACCTCGTAAAATGATTGGTTCAATATACTTTTGCTGACTATTATTTATTTCCTGCAACTTTGCTGACTTTAAGCTTAAAATGCTAGTTTTCTTGTTTTTGTAGGTATTTCAGGAAACCACTTGCTTTTTTGTGTTCTTTTCTATACCCCTTACTTGTTAAATTTCTGATTATATCGTCCAATAATAACGTCTATGCATTGTCTGTCAGTCACTAATAAAAAAGTTTTATATATTATATAAGCATATAGACAAGTTTAACCATAAATTATAAAACATTTAATGATAAAACTCCCTTAAAACTACAGCTTTAAGCTCAGATAAGCAGATAGCTTACACAGATTATAATATAATATGTAAATATACGTCATTATCGTACACGAAACTCGGCAGCGCCAACCCTGCGCTAACGAAGCGTATGACAAAGTGGATTAACACAAATGATAGAGACGAGATGAATACCTATTATTCTAATAAGCCCAATAAGTTTTGGATTCTTAGAATATATTTGGATGTTATATTTTTTGGGTTTCAAAGCCTGTTTTGGGGGTGCAGTGGGTTAGTTGATGGTTATGGGTTTGGTTTTCAGTTGGGGCAAATGGTTATGTTTAAATTATTTACGTTTATTTGCCTTATATTTCTGATACGTATGATTCTGGGGCCCGTCGTGGCGCAGGCACAGGCACAAAGTGTGGTTGTAAAGCGACTGGTTATGGGTGTGAAGGTAAAGCGCGGCGTTAAGTTCCGCCACTTAAAACGTAATACATTCGGCGGAGAGTGGGGAACGGAGTGTTTTAACACTAGGTTCTCTCTGCCTACCCTACTGTGTGTGGGATACAACGTGAATCTATAGATAGATAAATAGAATAGATACCTAAGATAAAGCACGGTGTTGAGCTTAGCCACTCTATATAGGATGTTTCGATATCAGGTGAATGGGGAGCGGAGTGCTTCACTAGGCTGTCTCTGATTACCCATGATGATTCCATGTGGAAAAATTGAAGCTGTAAACCAATATAAATTTTGTACTTGACTAAATTTTACTAGTAACATTGTTGGCGTGGACTTTATTGCTTGTAGTTTGAGGTAAAAAATGTAAAATATCATTTTTACGTTTTTTATCTAATGTTTCTATTACATTTAGTGTTTCCATTTTCTTCGCTCGCAAAGCGTGGCGTTATGTTCCTCTTAACACGCAATGCCTCCGAATTCGGCGGAAAGTGAGGAAAGGAGTGTTTTAACACTAGGTTCCTTTTGCTTACCCTGTTGTGTGCAGGATACAGCTAATTAAATAAATAAATAAAATAGTATAATAAACAATAATAAATAGTGTGTATCAAGTTGAATAATATATTTTTATTTCATATTCATTCTTCATAAAGGAATGAAATAATTGAAAAAATGAAACTGTAGATAAAAAAAACGATTTTATTTTTACGAACTATGAATTTGCTACTTAAAAATAGTTCCGGAGTTTTAGAATAAAATTATGTGAATATCAAAAGACATTTAGAAAACGTATAAAAATTTGAAAGCTGCGGGATTCAAACCCGCGCCTCCTGAATACCGTCCAGGCGCTCTCACCACTGAGCCATGCGTTCTACTATCCGCTGCGTCGAAACTCTTATACGCTTTATAACAACTTATGTTTGTTCGTTTGTTTGTCTTTTTCAATTTTCGTAAGTGTGGAATAACACTTTAAAAATGTTACAAGTGTGTGAATATATTTTATTAGATCAAAAAAGTTTTTAAAGATCCATATTTTGCATAAAACAATTCAAGACCTACAGACTAAGTTCAGGGTTACTTTTGCTACGTATGTCTATAGCTGAATACCAAGTTGAAATTCAAATTTTGCTGAGTCCCTACAAATATTCCCCCGAAGAGAATTGAAACCTATTACCGTTAGATAGTCAAATACCAACTGCTACAGAACTATAATAAAGAGAAGAAACTCCTTACCATTCCATGGATTGACCATTAAGGCTCACGTCCATTGTCTGGGCTTCCACCTCTGTCTACGTAACCAAGATGATGGTTAGTGATCTGATTATATTAGTAGTAGTGGAGAACGGAGTGTCTTGACACTAGGTTCTCTTGGACTACAGTGCTATTTTTAAACAGGCCGAGATCAATTAGTACTTTATAGAAGGATGTTGCTGTTATACCTCTCATGTCTAATTCTGTTATGTATACATATATTAAAAAATAATATAATGAATTAATATTTAATAGACTAGCATCACGTTTCTGCTTTTCATCCCCACTTTTAGTCTCTTAGGGGTTGCTTTTGAAAAAATAGGTAGCTTATCTGCTTATAAAGCAATGCCAAACGTAGGCTGAGTAAATTCTTCGAAATTGTTCAAGTGGTTTAGTTATTTTAGACAAACTTACAACCCTTTTTTCATATTTATAATAAGAGTTGCCCATATTTAATATAAGAGTAGCCTGTATTTGACCCTGGTCTTCAACTATTTTCATTCTAAATTCCATCCAAATCAAACCAGCAGATTGTCCATGAAACCGTCACATACATACAGACAGACTTTCATATTTATAGTATTAGTATAAATGTCATTGCAAATTTTTGGAAAATATCAGAAAATATAAGCTCTTTATATGACAAAAGAGATTTTAAAAATTCAATGGATAGATAATTTATTATGTATAAGCTGTAGCGTGCACGCGTTTTGCCAGATTTTACACAATACACGCTTTAGTGGTTAGCTCAATCAATAATATATTTTATGCATCAGTGATACCGTATATTTACAGGCTGATGGTAAAAAGCCATCGTGGTTCAGTGGGCGAGTGCTTGACTGTAAAGGAGACGGATGTAGGTTCGATTCCCACTTTCGTTCGTTAGATAAAGAAGTGGTATATTGATATTTTATAAACATTTTCAAAGTGTTACTCCACACTTAGGAAAATTGAAAAAGGTATTTAAAGAAAACGTATAAAAATTTGAACGCAGCGAGAATTTTTGCAGTTTCCTTTAAATGTCTTTTTGGCATATTGATTTTAGTATTTCTTTTAACTTATTGTTTTTATTGATTGTAGCGATAGGCCAGATGGACACAACTTAGTGATGAAATACTCTGTTATTCACTTTTTAGAGGAGACTGTGGGTTTAACTCCTGTTAAAGAAAATGTCAGGGGCCAGTCATAGCGCAGTGGCACAAACGTGTGACTGTAAACGACTGGTTGTGGGTTCGATTCCCACTCGAAAAGGAAATGTAATATTTTCATTTACTTCGCTCTAGTATCGAGGCAAAGCGCGGCGTTAGGTTCCGCCACTTAATGCCTTCGAATTCGGCGGAAAACGGGGAACGGAGTATCTTAACACAAGGTTTCCTCTGCCTATCCTGCTGTGTGCGGAATACAGCGTGAAGCGGGAAAAAAAAATAAAGAAAATGACTATTTCCCAGTTTGGTAGAACAGTATGCAGCGTTGAGATCCGTCAAGTGGAAAAACCTTGACTATAGGTCCTTTGACTATCCTGCTATGCGAAAAAAAAAATGTTATTTCTATGTTAATACTCAGTGACAAATTTATTTGATGTACAAAATAAACCTTAGAAGAGACTTATCTAGCCACATGTAGGTTTAGACATCTTTGTGTCTGGTAAGATATTCTAGATATTTGTTCTACATTATTCTAGAACAGTGGTGAGTAACTCGCGGCCTCCCAAGCGTTTATTTATATGCTCGATATTTATGTGTTTTTTTTAGCTTCACGCTGTATCCCGCACACAGCAGTATAGGCAGAGGTAACCTAGTGTAAAGACACTCCGTTTCCCACCTTCCGCCGAATCCTGGAGGCATTGCATGTTATATCGCGGAATTTAACGCGAAGAAAATGGAAATATTAAATATATCCGTACCTCGAGTGAGAATGGAACCCACAACCAGTCACTTTACAGTGACACTTTGTGCGTACTGGCCCCAACTGATTTCTATGTTTATATAACAGATATTCTCCCACTAATTTATTTAGTTCTACCAAATTAATGTGACTTTTCCTACATGCAAAGTGATTGCCTACTACTACTACTACATATTTATTTTTATTCTTTTCTTATCTTTTGTATATAATCTACGTTTTTTTACATTTAATGTTTTTGTAAAGTAGTGTAAACGTAACAAGAATACATTTTTAACTACCTTTCCTTTTTTACCGTCCCGAAATCCGTTATGGACACCCGCCCGGGGACCCGGGACGCGGTTATGTGGGACTTCGGTTCACCAAAACGGTACGCCTCCGTCTACCTACTAAAACCTGATGGTGCTCCTCTCCCGCCACTAGCCCAGGTCTCGGGAACTGCCCCAATCGTCTGTGGACCTGGGCGGATATTTTATTACCTATTATAATGGAATTTTGTCATTTTTTGTATATAAAAAAATCTAAATTTGGATAAACCCACAGAAAAAGGTTGCTCACCCCTGCTCAGAATCAATTATCTATTTTCATAACATATATTTTCAATTTCGCTTACGAATAAAATATAAACTTCAACGTATTAATATTGTAAGCGTACAGTTATTTAAGATTTTAGAAATATACTATACTATTAAAATGTTATCGAACGGCCATTTTCTTTCGATGTTCTCTCCAAGGAGTGTTTTTTATTGAAACATCGTAATCTATATAGACGGTTGTGGGTTCAATTCCCACTTGGGGGAATGATTAAATATTTTTTTATAATTCTTCGCCCGAATGCGTAAGACAGCGCAAAGTTTAGTTCAGCCATTTCAACAGCAATTGTCAACTTCAGGCGGAAAGTTGAGCACGGAGAGTCCTAACACTACGCTCTCTTTGATTATACCGTTATGCGGGAAAAATGTGCGGCTGACATAAAATATTTGTTTAATAATATTTAATAAAATAATATTTTGGATTGTATTTTTATTCGCCCATACGAATATTATCTATTCAACTGTATATATTCCAAAATTCATTACAAACGGTCAAGCAGTTTAGATTTTTCATATAAACTTTCATCCCCTATTTCCAACCCTTTAGAGGTTGATTTTTGTAACTATAAGTAGCCTATGCTAGACCTTGGAATATTTACTACTTACTCGTACATTCTAAATTTCAACTAAATCGGACCGGTACGTCAGTCGTGAAAGTGAGAAAGTGAGACAGACAGACTTTCGCATTTATAATATAAGTATGGATGTTATGTATAAATGGACATAATTCTATACTTATGTACATATATAAAATACTTAGATATTGAGATACAGACAATGCTCAGCCGAAAATACTGGTCATAGAAAGATGAAATTTTGTTGTATCCACAGGGAATATACGAGTGTACTAGGAAATGATTTCTAAAAATTTTAATGGGAATAAAAACTTTTGTAGTAAACGTAACCGAAGTTGCAGGTTACAACTAGTATATTATTTAATAATATAATCCACGTACGGAAGAACGGAGTGTCTAAACCCAAAAATTTTGTAAAAAAAAATTAAAATGTTTTTAACCAGAGGAAACCTAATGGTAACATCACACATGCCAAATTTTGGAAGCATTGTTTGTTAAGTTGCGGAACTTAACGCCGCGCTTTGCCTCGACACCAGAACAAATAAAATTGAAATATAATATTACTTCACTCTTCGAGTAGGAATCAAACCCCTAACACAACCTATATTCATGTAAGGTATAAAAATATACATCCACACATACACACTACACATTGGCTCAATAGCGTAAAATGTTTAACATTTAAAATAAAATTAACTTTAAAGCAATAAACGAAATAATATAATTATGAAAGTATATACGAGTCCATATTTAACACGGGGCGACAACATCATTACTTACATATTATATTAATATTATTTGTAGTATTTCTTTAAAGCAATGCTTTATTTAATAAAATTGTAAAAATACTTTTTATGTATACAAATAAATATGTACATACTTTTAAACATTTTTAAACTGTTATTCCACACTTAGGAATAACGCTTTGAAAAAGACATTTAGAAAACGTATCAAAATTTGAACGCAGCGGGTTTCGAACCCGCGCCTCCTGAATATCGTCCATGCGCTCTCACCACTTAGCGTTGCGTTACATTGAACGCATGGCTCAGTGGTGAGAGCGCCTGGACGTTCAAATTTTTATATGTTTTTTAAATGTCCTTTTGAAATATGTACATTTTATTCTATTCCTTAATAAGAAAAATGTTTCTTAACACATATCACAATATTTTTAGAGTATCATGCTTGTTTTAGCTTCACGCTGTATCCAGCAGGGTAGGCAGAGGGAACCTAGTGTTAAGACAGTTCGTTATAAGGGACGGAACTTAACGCCACAGAGCGAAGACAATTGAAATATATCTTTTCCTTCCTCGAGCCGGAATCGAACCTACAACCAGTCGCATTACAGTCGCAATTTGTGCCCACAGCCACGACTGACCTTGTGCTTGTTTATGTAGTTTAATTCTGTGTTTTAAATGTTTGAATTGGCGTAAAGTGAAGAATATCATAATTTATCCTTACTAAGTAATGTATCACTTAGTCTTTCTCTCTATGTAATTTATTGTTGTTATTTTTAGCTTCACGCTGTATCCCGCATACAGCAGGGTAGGAAGAGGAAACCTAGTGTTAAGACACTCCGTTCCCCAATTTCCGTTGAATTCGGAGGCGTTGCGCGTTAAGTGGCGGAACTTAACGCCGCGCTTTACCTCGACACCAGAGCGAAGAAAATGGAAATATTAAATATTTCCACTCCTCGAGTGGGAATCGAACACACAACCAGTCGTTTACAGTCACACGCTCGTGCCACTGGGCCACGACTGGCCACAATTGCTATGTTCTTTCTATTTTTTCTTTTCTTTCTTATGATTAGCATTAGTTATTTATGTTTAAGTTATATAGTTAAGTCTAATTATTTACCTCAAGTAATTTTTCACTGAGTTTTCTTTCTCACTTAGTTCCTTGCCACTAAATTATTACCATCACTTACCAGTAATCTGAAAGGAACCACTACTGATAAATAATAAATATTGACAGCCTCAAGGCCTCGATACGTAGGCTGGAAAATATATCATATTGTAAGTCTATATTTAGTAATTCAATAATATTATATCGTATTTCATATAAGAGTAGCTCCTACGTCTGACAATCCACAGGTGGCACTGACAGCGTAATAAACAATATTTGATATTCACGTACAAACATACAAAAAAAACAATTTTCTTATAGTTTTTTCGATATATGTATATCAAGAAGTAAATTATTTATAACGTCTTTCTGTTTTTCAAACTTATTTCTTGTATTTAGTATTTTTTTTTGTATTTTTTATGAGATTTATGCTTTTTCTCGAATAGGTAGTGGCAGGGAGAATGTAGTGTCAAGACATTCCGTTCTACACTTTCCGCTTGAATTTGAATTGTGTATTGAGTGGTAGAACTTAACACCTCGCTTTGTTTTATAATATTGTAAAATTGAAAATAATTTAAATGTAGGTATAATCATTCACTTAATTGTAAATTGAACTCATATCATTGTCCCATTTAGTCAGATGCTTTAGTCGCTCCTTAATTAATAAGTCAGTTATTTTTTATTTTAATGCTCACTTAAAATAAGACCAAGTAGACAAATTTTAATTAAATATGCCTCGAATTCGGGCTCAAGTGGAAATTGGAGTGTCTCGACACTAAGTTATCTCTGTCTATCACGTTATTCAGGACAAAATAAAAGATTATTTACAATTTATGTTAATATAAAATTACATTTCATTACCCACCGCACAAAAACAAAAACAGAGAGAGCGGAATAATTCAACACTCAATTATCTATCAAATTAAAAAAAACATTCAATTCATCACATTTTCTTAACTAATTACAAAACTAATTTGAACTTGGACACTGAAATTATTAACATTACGAGGAACAAGCTGATAAGGAAAAGAAATTAGACGCGAACAAACAAAAGTCGCGATAAAGAGGAACCCCTGAGGTGGTATTGTAAAAATGTTATTTTGTTCCCTCTCTGGGGAAGTGATATCTGTGAGGAGATAGTAATACACTACATAAAGTGACTGAAATAAATATATATGTATACTAAAATTAAATTAAATAGCTTCACGCTATATCCGGCACACAGCAGGGTAGGCAGAGGGAACCTAGTGTTAAGACACTCCGTTCCCCACTTTCCGCCGAATTCGGAGGCTTGCGTGTTAAGTGGCGGAACTTAACGCCGCGCTTTACCTCGACACCAGAGCGAAGAAAATGGAAATATAATTTCCACTCCTCGAGTGGGAATCGAACCCACAACCAGTCGTTTACAGTCATACTCTTGTGCCACTGGGCCACGACTAGCCACTATATGTATACGAAAATTGCTAAAGTATAGCTTACTTGTGTTTCAGTGCAAGTGTGCCTGGGAGAATTATATTTCTAAAATATTAAAGACTTATTTATAAGGAAAATGTGTATAAAATTTAAACGTAGCAGGATTCGAACCCGCGCCTCGTGAATAGTGGCCAAGGTTTGACCGTTAAGTTGACCGTTCTACATTCGGCTACGTCAAAATTCTTAATTCGTCGTTATCACGTATCTTTAACTAAGAATAATAATTAATATTATTTATTATTGTTGTTAGTATCTTTGTAGAAAGATTTCTTTTTTTTCACCCAAATCCGTGTCATACCGGAGCAGGGTACTTAAATGTAATATGATTATTTTTATAGCTTTACGCTTGCGAGTTTCGAGTAGATCGACAAACTCTACGGTTCCTGCATACTTCTTTCGCCTCGTCCTCTGTCTTCAACCCCTTCATACACGCCCTGCGGTGGGTCCTCATGCGTTTTACCTGTGGTCATCACCACATCAATCAAAGTCTCCCCCTGCCTCTCTTACTGGTCACAAAATATGATCATTTCCCCGAAAAGGAAACTAACATATAACCATTGCGTTACCAATAGCTGTTAAGCTTGATATATACATTGACATATATTGCTTCACGCTTTTCCCCGCATACCAGTATCATAATATTCTGTTCTTTATTTTTCGCGTGAAATAGAGAATTTGTGTTGAGTTGCGGAACTTAACGCCGCGCTTTGTCTTACGTACCTGAACGGCGAAGTGAAAATAATTTAAATACAATTATTTACCCAGACGTTCCCTATGTCTTTTTTTGTTAGGCTGCGTCTCGCACACACCAGGGTAAATGTTAAGACACTCCGTCCCCCATTTTCATTGCGTGTTGAGTGGCGGAACTCAATGCCGTGCATTGCCTCGCCGTAAGAGTGAAGACAATTAAATATTAAATACTTCACGAGTGGGAATCGAACCCACACCCTGCCCTATGCCCTGCCCCTACTCATATTTACACGCTATCTCACTGTGTCACAACATTCTCATATTTATATTTAAAGTGTAAATAATTCTGTATTCATTTCAAGAAAATAAAAATGTCAATGCATTTTTGTAAAATAATGATCATAGCAGCGTAAACACAGAGAACCTAGTAACCATGACACTCTTCTACGCTTTCAGACCTAAATTATTTTACGCAACTTTTACGCGTTTTAAACATTGCGTGTTAACTGGCGGAACTCAACGCCGTATTATGTCTTACTGAAATGAAACAAGGCAAAAAAAAAATGAATAAGACTATTTCCCCCGAGTAGGAACCAATCCCACAATCACTTCCACTGCGCCACGAAGGCCTTAAACGTTTTAGTAATTAAAAAAAGCGTCCTGGACGGTTTCCACGAAGCACGGGTATGAATACCGCTGCGTTTAATTTTTTATACGTTTTCTAAATGTATTTTCAATTTTCCTAAGTGTGGAATAACACTTTGAAATTGTTAAAAGCGTTTATAAGTAATATTTAAAATTTGTATAGAAACAGTACAAACTCATGTATCCACTACCTTATTACCTTTTCTGACTATCTTACTGGAACCGTTACAAGATTTGTGATAACTTTATACTTTCTTTCCACCGTTTAAAGTAATTCGACTCTGAATTCAGAGATTTGGTCAAACAAAATTAACTTTGTTAGGCAAAGAGATATTTTTTTATCTTATATATTTTTTTGGTATTTAAGGAAAAAAATAATCGTTCTCTTGGATCAAAATTATGGAGTCATTGGCCTGTTTCACGTTCTTAAGAAATTTTTTTTAACTTCACGCTGTATCCCGCACACAGCAGGGGACCTAGTGTTAAGACACTCCGTTCCCCACTTTTCGCCGAATTCAGAGGCTTGCGTGTTAAGTGGCGGAACTTAACCCCGCGCTCTACCTCGACACCAGGGCGAACAACAAAGGCAATTCTTATTTGGTTTTTAACACTAGCTAGACACTAAATTCTTTGACACTTCCGTTCTCCACTTTCCGCCCGAATTAAAATAATTCTTGAGAGTGGAAATCGAACCCACAACCAATCGCTATTACAATTAAACGCTGTCCCACTGCACCAGGATAGACAAAAACATAAATATAATTTAATTTTACATTTAAAGTTAATCAGACATTCGTTAAACGTTATAAAATTACGTTTATAATATGAATGAGTATTTGTATATCTATTATATACATACATATATATCTATAATATAATATAATATAATATAGGGTTCAAAGGTGGTAGCATCAAAGGCAATCACATTTCTTCCCACATGCCGGCTCTACAATGTTGCCTATATTGAATTTTCATTGGAGCAGAAGAGTCGAGTGTCTTACCGCTTCGTTACCTATCTTATACGGTACAAGTTATGGAATGTAGCGGTTAAAAATTAAATTCATTTTTTTTTTAATACTTTAATGATAGTAAGTAGTAGGATAGTAGAGAGAGATAGAAACAGAAAGATTTAATATTTATTTGAAAACTAGCGGCCCGCTCGCGGCTTCGCCACGTGGACTGCCTGATTGTTTCATTATGTTGCAATCCTCGGGGGTGGATTTTTGAAAAATAAGGTAGCCTATCTTTGAGCTTCTATTATCAACTATATTTATTTCAAAATTCATTACAATCGGTCAAGCGGTTAGTGTTTTCATATAAACTTTCATCCCCTATTTCAACCCTTTAGCGGTTAATTTTTGAAAAAAAAGTAGCCTATGTTAGACACGTAGTTATTTACTACTTTCATTCTAAATTTCATCCAAATCGGACCTGTAGATTAGCCGTGAAAGCGTGACAGACAAACACAGACATTCGCATTTATAATATAAGTATGGATATAGTAGTACAAGATTGTTGTTGATTGTGTACATAATGCTTGTCGATTCTGCATGTACTTGATAATTTTTTTGGTTATAAATTTTAAAGAAGATTTGAAATGAGATTAAAAATACTAGATGGTAGGAGAGAAGAGAGAGATAGAGGGAAAGAGGGAGATACATCTAAAATTCTAACACAATACATTTCAAAAATTTAACAAAAACGTAAACGTTAACATAAAAAACAACTTGACATATATATCACTACACCATATAATGCAAAAAATTCTTAACAGAAACAAAATATGTATAATAGTATTAGTTTAACTAACAGCTTTGAACATTATGAAGTAGATAGTGGGTTCATCTAAAATAAATGTTTGTGCAATGGGCATGGGAACTGATGTTCACAGTGTTTAGTCATAGTATTTCTGGCACGCCTGAATCCAAATCACTTGGCTAATATTGAATTGCATGGAGTGATGAGCATTAGTATTCAGTTCTGAAACATGTATGTGTATTTTTATAGCTTCACGCTGTATCCCGCACACATCAGGGTAGGCAGAGGAACCTAGTGTTAAGACACTAGATTCTTAATTCTGTCCGTTTTCCGTTCGTTCCATCTTTCTAATTGCAAGGCAAAGCATGGTGTTGAATTCAGTCACTTACACCTAATATCTAGGATTCGGATAGAAAGTGGAGAACTGAGTCTCTACTTCTATCCTGCTATCACTTATTCTGTTTTCAAATACTAGTTTGGGAAGAAGTGTAACTTAATATATGTAACTGTTTATGATACTATTCGCACTTTCTAGTCCACGTTCGAATTTTCTTGTACTTCTAGTAGTAGTCTCTAATGTATAATCTAGACGCTCTGTATCTCTTTCTCTCTCTGGTTAAACTATTATAAAGGGAAAAGGGTAAAACTGAATCTTAGTTATGAAAACAGTAAATGTTGAATTTTGTGTATATTTAAGGCATATTCATAAATCTTGCTAGCAAATAACTAGAAAATAATAAGCATGCTGTAAGTGTTAAAGGGTTCGCTCGGGTTATGATAAAAAAGCATCCTACATGATGATTTTTTGCTTTTAATTTTTTATTCCTTTTTGTATAAATAACTTTTTTTATTAACTGGCTATTAAATAACTTATAGCTTCACGCTATATCCCGCACACGGCAAGGTAGGCAGAGGGAACCTAGTGTTAAGACACTCCGTTCCCCACTTTCCGCCGAATTTGGACGCTTGCGTGTTAAGTGGCGGAACTTACCGCCGCGCTTTACCTCGACACCAGAGCGAAGAAAATGGAAATATAATTTCCACTCCTCGAGTGGGAATCGAACCCACAACCAGTCGTTTACAGTCACACTCTTGTGCCACTGGGCCACGACTGGCCACGTGACCATTAAATAACTTGCTATATATATAGTAAGCTTATCTGTATGTATATTTTTATCATTTTTTATTATTAATATAAGAAAATCGTAGAACGCTATTTTGACCCACATCTTGTCTTCAAATTTACTTAAAAATTTGCACACGTGTCGCGATTTGAAGACATTGAGATATCGTTATACCATGAATCTGATGTCCTTGCTAAGATAGGAAGAGGATAACGAGGAAATAATTTTTAATGTGTTTTTAGCCTTTTTATGGAGTTGTTATTTATCCTATAAAATACAATTATAAATATTTTCATTAATTCCTTATCAATAATATATATTTTTTTTATGGAATAAAGGAGGCAAACGAGCTGAAGGCCCACCTGGTGTTAAGTGGTTACATTCGCCCATAGACATCCACAACTTTCAAGTTATGGATGCGTTTCCAGGCTTGGGAATGTAGGAAGGAAGGAGGAAGGATGTGAATGGTGGGAATAGGGAGAGCTGGCTTAGATGCCATCGAACTGGAACACATCATAAGATATTTGGCGGTTCGTCTTTGACATGATAGTGGTCGCGAGCCAGTCGGAGAACGAATTACCTACCACCAAACTTTACGTTACCCGCCTTTTACGGGACGCTACCCAGCGGCGGGGGGGAATTGTATTGTTCCCGTCCCCCCACGGCAATAATATGATCTTGTGATTTGGAGTTTTTTATATATTCTGAAATAAAACATCACTTAGGTCAATTAGTTCTGTGAACACGAACTACTGTTGAGTTTTAAAACGGTCAGGTTTTTTCAAAAAATCTATTTTCAAATATCAAAAATATACTCAATTAAGCTTATTTTTTAGCTTCACGCTGTATCCCCCACACAACAGGGTAGGCAGAGAGAAGTGAAGTAAGACACTCCGTTCCCCACTTTAAAATGGTTATATTTCAAAATACATATGAATACTTGAAAATTCATCTATTTTAAATAAGGTTAACAGGAAACTGTGAGACAAAGTCCTCACATTCATAGTATCATTATTCATGACCATCACAAAGATAAGGGATGAAGGGCGATATCGGTTTAGGGTTGTAACAAGCTATAAACATTTTTACTACATTTTTTATGAAAATAGGCCGCTAGGTTCTTTTTCTTTTGAAAGAAAAGTTGTTTTTACATCGAATTCGGAAATTCTGTGGCATAGAGAAATAACATGGTGATATGATACTCTGTTCTATGCTTTTCATCAAATTTAGAGACAGTTGGTAAATTATTATATTTATAGATTTATTCAAAAAAACATCATTTTTAATTCTTCTTGAATTCATATTCTAGACCTGTATTAATTAAACTATCTATACTAATATAATAAAGAGGTAAGATAAGTTTGTTTGTAAGGGCTAACCTTCGGAAATACTGAAACGATCATACTAATTCTTTAACAATTAGAAAGAAACACAATACAGGATACATATAGGCTATATTATTTTATGATTAAATAGAAATTTCAAGAAATCCCATAAGGTTCTTTCTATTTTATAGGAGATAAAATTTGCAGATCATGCGGTAAAGCCTTGAGCCCGTCGCTAGTATATTATATAAAAATTTTCATTTTAGATTTGTACCAACTAAATACTATATTGTCTTACAAAAATATAACAAGCGCACTAAAGTCATTTCAGACATCATTTCCCAAGAAATAGGGCAAGCGATCTACTCAAGTATCACCGCCGAGCTCAGTCTATGCGACGTCAAACTTACACGTGAAATATCGCAGTAACGTTTGGTACGAGTGACTTCACGCTTCGTTGATCGTTTGTTGTGGTGTAAGTTAGAAGTGGATGGCGATTTTTTTGGGATCTTTTTGTCTTTTTATTGCGTTTTTTTTATGAAACTTAAAGAGGGAAAACGAGGAACGGAGAACGGAGAACGGAGACTTAGTGTTAAGACACTGCTAAACATTGCTGCGTGCGGGATACAGCGTGAAGGTATTAAAAAAATGAACATTGTATACACTATCCCCTCTCTCTATTCCCACCATTCCCATCCCTTCTTCTATCCTACATTCCGAAGGCTGGCAACGCATCCATAACTTTAGTGTTATGGATGTCTATGGGCGAAGGTAACCACTTAACACCAGGTGGACCTTCAGCTCGCTTGCCTCTTTTACTCCATAAAAAAAAAAACACTATCATGGTATGGTGGTTATTGCCTTTATTGTGGGAGCATCGGTTCATCTTTTTGCTCAAACTTTTGGAGCTGAAAAAATTCTCAAAAAAACATAGTCAGCATTTTAGCTAATATTTCACAGAGACATGACGTATATAGTAATAGTTAAGTGTACGTAATAAAAACATTTGGAAATACTCAGATTTGGAGTTCAGAATACTCTGATTACCCTGCTAGCTATAAAAAAAGGTTACTATCTAAATTACTGAAACACACTGAAATAAATAATATAAAATTTCAGATTTTCACATTCTTTGGTGAATATAAAATTAAATATATTATTTTAGTTAAAGTAAGGAATGTGTGTATAAGAATTTTAATTAAGTATAGTATATTTTTCATATTTTACAGTATTTTAAAATGGTTTTAATATAATATAATAAAAATATGTAGCCAATCGTGGTCTAGTGGCACAAGCGTGTGACTGTAAACGACTGGTTGTGGGTTCGATTCCCACTCGAGGAGTGGAAATATTTAATATTTCCATTTTCTTCGCTCTGGTGTCGAGGCAAAGCGCGGCGTTAAGTTCCGCCACTTAACACGCAATGCCTCCAAATTCGGCGGAAAGTGGGGAACGGAGTGTCTTAACACTAGGTTCCCTCTGCCTACCCTGCTGTATGCGGGATACAGCGTGAGCTAAAAAAATATAATATAATAAAAATATGTTAGAGGCTGTCATGGCGCAGTAGAATAACGTCTAATTGTTGACGCGATGGTTTTGGGTTCAATAATAATTTGAGGGAATCATAATAATTTATTTTTACCTGCTTTGGTGAGACAAAACGTGGCGTCTCTTCTTACATTTCATTGGGCATTGTCTTCATATAATTTGTGAATAAAATGTCTTGACAGTCAAGTTCTCCCTGATTGCTATAGGTGAAAGAGTGTGAACCAGCTCTCCCTATTCCCACCATTCCTATCCTTCCTGCCTCTCTCCTTCTGCCATACATCCCCAAGGCTGGCAACGCATCCATAACTCTAATATTGTGGATGTCTATGGGCAAAGGTAACCACTTAAAAACTGGTGGGCCTTCTGCTCGTTTGCCTTCTTTATTCCACAAAAAAATCCTGGTTCCATGTTTTTGTTTTAAGGAAAAAAATATTTAACGTAGTCATTAAATATAATACATTTTGAATAAACAGAATAAGAATGTAGGCGAAGTACAATGCTGTGACGAAGTGTCTTTATAAAACGATTCTCAGCGACATACCTTTTTTAATTATTATCTAATAATTGAATATATATTTTATAAAAAAATATAATTATTTAACAGTTTAACAAGATTACAATAAAAATATGTTTTAATTAATTCAAAGCGTTAATGAATTTTTATATTTATTTTTAATGCCGGCTGTAAAAACTTTACTTTAGGCATAGATTTCATCCTATTACGTTCAAAATGGAGAAAGGAGTGTCTTGACACTAATTTCTCTCTGATTATGCCGTAAAAATTGTAAAAAATTTTCGTTCAAATTTACATATAAAACTTACAAGAAAATTACATATAAAACTCGACACCTCAGCACCATTACACGAAATAGGAGACATCAAAAATCTCAAAAATTTGTCACCTTTCCAATATTACAAACTAGAATCCGAAGCCACATAGTTAGGATGTGAAAATATTTTTTAAAAGGTTAAATTTCCATTTTCTTCGCTCTGGTATCGAGGCAAAGCGCGGCGTTAAGTTCCGCCACTCAACACACAATGCCTCCAAATTCGGCGGTGCGTGGGGAACGGAGTGTCTTAACATTAGGTTTTCTCTGCCTACCCTGCTGTGTGCGGGATACAGCGTGAAGCTAAAAAAAGAAATACTGGATTGGGGAATTGCCACTTGGGAACCGTGCAAGAACATCAACTGCTAAACCATGTTATATATGAATATTCTTATATTATATATGAAATTGTCATATAAAACTTGATACCTCAGCACCATTACACGAAAAGGAGACATCAAAAATCTCAAAAATCTCAAGAATTTGTCACCTTTCCAATATTACAAACTAGAATCCGAAGCCTAGAAATCCGTATATGTTATAGAAATTCTGCATACAATGAAACTGAAATATGCTCAGGTATTACACATTTTCCTCTCCACTGCCACTTATTCCCCGATTTTGGTTAAAGTTGAATTTTGTTAACGTGGACTTTATATGTCTTGCCAAGTCACATACTAGAAAGTTTGCTCAACTGACTGGTCTGTAGTACAATAGTTAGTTATTCTGACTGAGCTAGTAGTTTTGAATTCGATAACTTTATTGTTACATTGTCATTGGCTAATTGTTTCTGAGAAACATGGTATTGTAAATATTTTAACACTTTTAAAGTGTTAAAATATTTACAATACTATGTTAAATACATACTTAGGATATGGAAAACGTTTTTTTTAAAAAGGTTAAAAAATTTAATTGGATTGGGATTCGAACTCGCGCCCCTTGAGAACCGGGCAATTGCTTCAGTTACGGTCGAAATTCTTATATGCTTATTATAATTTATTTTCGTTGTTATATTAAGCAAATATCAGATACACTTTTTGCCGCATCTCTATATATGTAAGAATGCTTGTAACAAGGTAAAAAGATAGACTAGTGTAAAGATTCAGTGATTTCATTCAAAGATTCAGTGATTCAGACTATTTCCAACCAAATTCAAGACATTGCATGTTAAGTAGCGTAACTCAACGCCACATTTTGTAGATACTAGAGCGGAAAAAATACATTATTTAAATTTAATGAATTCTCTGCGAGTGGGAATTGAATGCAAAACTATAATGTAGTCCACCAAACCATAGTGTAGTCATCAAAAAACAAATCATGAACAAAATAGTCTAAACTTCACATTTATATAGTTTTTATATATACTTTATCCACTTTCCGCCATCTGAAAGGCGGAAATAATCTATTGATCATTCACTCTTTACTCCAGTTTCTGGCCTAGTACAATTTCCAGCCAATTTTCTACCGTTGCACTTCATCTAAATAAATAAATATTTTATGGATCTATGATTGTTTTAGATTTTGCACTGTAGAAATTTAAAATTACTGTAAAAATCCGAGCCGATGGTAGCTTTATTTTCACAACGATTCAAAAGTGCTTGAAAATGTCTATTTGAATAAAGATAATTTGAATTTGAATCCACAACCGGAAGTAGAAAAATACCCTCAATTAAATCACTAAGCCATACGTAAATATTCATATATATCGGAATAACATTGTAAGTGCTGTCGTCTTGAATTGGGTTATTTTGATAAATGAGGCATACATCGATTTATCTTCATCTTAAGAACTACTGCGCATCAGCATTCAATTGCATTTGAATAAAATATATACATAATACATACATATGTTAAGAGATACATATGTTAAGAGATATAAATATTTTATTATAGAGACCTAAGGACTTTAGGTGCAGTGGGAAGTCTGCTAGTAGTAGTGGCTGTGGGTTCGATAAAGATAGAATGTGGAAAACGGAGTATCTTGGCAGATGGTTTTTTTTGAGACTTAAGTAGAATATAAATATATAAATATAATAACAACTCTGATTGAAATGAGGACGAGTTGAAAGGAAGTGTATCCATTTTTAAATATTTATAAAGTGTTATTCCACACTTAGAAAAATTGAAAAAGGCATTTAGAAAACGTATAAAAAATTGAACGCAGCAGGACTCGATTCGTACAATAACCTTTGGGTAGCAGAAATTTGTAAAAATCTCTCTACAGAGATGCTAACAACAAAGATAAGTTGTAATAAAGTGTATATGAATTTCGACGCAGGGTGTAGTGGAACGCGAGAGCGTGGTGAGAGCGCCTGCCTACCTGGACAGTATTCAGGAGGCGCGGGTTCGAATCCCGCTGCTATCAAATTTTCTAAATGCCTTTTTCAAGTGTATCCATTTTAATATAAAGTTTGCTGAATGTTAAAAATATAGATGTACCCGTACAAGTTATCTCACATAGCAGGATAGAGAAAATTTAGAGTGTAAAGACACTATGTTGTCCATTTCTATCTAAAATCGGAACATTGCACCTTGAAAGAAAAAGTTTTTAAATTTGAAAATTCAACGCAGTCGTCTGTAGCTCCTATTACCATAGTAAAAAAATCAATTTAAATAACTTTTTTTTAGCTTCACGCGATATCCTAAACACAGCAAAGGAGGCAGGGGAAACCTAATGTTAAGATACTCCGTTCTCCACAAATATAATCGTTCTTCTGAGTAGAAATCAAACCCATAGTCATTAATTTCAGAAGCAGTCTTCCCACTATACCGATGTTTTTATATATCCAATACTATAATTTCATCTTGACCAATATCAGCAATCACGCTATCAGCAAAAAATGATCAAAAAACGAACCTACAACTCAAAAATCAATCTCGCATTCAGAATCCCTATAATTATAACTAAGCTTATACAACGCTCCCATACATACATACATACATAAATACATACATTTATATATACATTTATATATACACAAACGTTGAATAGAAGACGCCAAGACCAGTTTCTGGTTATTTGTACTCGGTTCATTAACCGTACTGGAGTCTGGAGCTATTAGACGCGGCGAATAATTACTGCGAAGCATACATACTGTTCTGTTCAAACGTTCTCGTAGCAATATATTAATTAAATTGGTTAAAGATTTTGGCTTGCAACTTGTGTTAATATTATAATATTGTGGAGAGCGTGTTGTGGCACAGTGGGAGAGGGTTTGGGTGAAAATAAGAATGGTTGTAGGTTTGATTCCCACTTGAGGTTGAGAATTTAAATTATTTTTATTTCCCCGTTTTGGTAGCTAAGACAAAGCAAGGTGTAGAGCACCGTTACTCTACTCTTAATTTCTGAGGTAAAGGTAGGAAATGGAGAACGAAGTGACTAGCCTCTGATGGCTAGTCAGAGAGTCAAAAAAAATAATTGTTTGTAGATTTTTGATGACCTTATTTCTTGTGGGTGGAAATGATAGTTTTGAAGATATGAAGATATCATTAGAATCCCGCTGCGTTCAATTGGCCAGTCGTGGCGCAGTGGCACAAGCGTGTAACTGTAAACGACTGGTTGTGGGTTCGATTTCCACTCGAGGAGTGAAAATATTTAATATTTCCATTTTCTTCGCTCTGGTGTCGAGGTAAAGCGCGGCGTTAAGTTGAAAGCAAGAAGCTGTCAATCAACTTCAATCAATTTTTGTCCTATACAGATTTAGATAACAAAAAAAAATATTTTACTTAACTAGGAATCGAATCCACCACCTCAACCTCATCAATCAACCACCAAACCTACAAGACACCCAATCACTACCATTCACGTGTCAGAATCAACCAAATTACAAAGTGTTTGCTCTATAAATGAACGTTTAAATTAAAGTATGAATAATTTTTATATATTTTCTTACGCTTCGGCGATGATTGTTCGCGTATAAATGAGAGCTTTCCAATGATTTTATTCGATTTCATACCATTGAAGTTGGTAAAACGTTACTAATGGGACATTCTTTTATTATTTTTACGTATTCTTTTATGTTTTACAATTATATTACCCTCGTTTATCATAAATTGAAAAATTTGTTGCTAACGTTTTTTTGGAGTCTATGTTATAAAATAAAATAAAAAAGCCTTTATTCTCTGACCAATTATAATTATATCTTTAGACTAAATATACAACATTTTATTATTAACTAGCGGCCCGCTCGCGGCCTCGCTGCGTGAATGTCGTTATATTGCGAACCTAGGGAGCGCATTTTTAAAAAATAAAGTAGCCTATCTTTAAGCTTAGATTGTCACCTATATTTATGCCATAATTCATTACAATTGGTTTAGATTTTTTATATAGACTGTCATACTCTATTTCAAGCCTTCAAAGGTTGATTTTTGAAAAAATAAGTAGCCTATGTTAGACCCATAGTTATTTACTACTTTCATTCTAAATGTCATCCAAATCGGACCGGTAGATTAGCCGTGAAAGCGTGACAGACAAACACACAGACTTTCCCATTTATAATATAAGTTTGGACTAGAGCATTATATATATACTTTCCAGCACATCCTTTAGATTAGTTATATAATATGTCAGGTGTTGGGTGGCCAGTCGTGGCCCAGTGGCACAAGCGTGTGACTGTAAACGACTGGTTGTGGGTTCGATTACCACTCGAGGAGAAGGAAATTATATTTCTATTTTCTTCGCTCTGGTGCCGAGGTAAAGCGCAGCGTTAAGTTCCGCCACTTAACACGCAATGCCTCCGATATCGGCGGAAAGTGGGGAACGGAGTGTCTTAACACTAGGTTCCCTCTGCCTACCCTGCTGTGTGCGGGATACAGCGTGAAGCAAAAAAAAAAAATTAAATATGTGTGTTATACCGCTATATACGTATATAAGTACATATACCGCTTGACTGATTGTAATGAATTTTGGCATAAATATAGTTGATAATCGAAGCTTAAACATAGGCTACTTTATCTTTTAAAAATCTACCCTCGAGGGTTGCAATACAACGAAACAGTGAAATAGTCCACGCGGCGAAGCCACGAACAGGTCGCTAGTTGAATATAAAGCTTATAAATAAAATGTCATCTAGTACACACAAATATATATATTTTTTTTCCATTATTAACTCAGTGACTGACAGACAACACGAAGATAAAACTTCAAACCGTCTTTCATCTTCAAGTAAAAAAAATGACATATAGGTTCCTTAAAAAGTGTATTGGACGTAAAAAATTGACATGTAAGTACTTGAGGAGTATCCTTGAGCATGACATTGACATTGCCTTGAAACTATGAAACTTATCATGTAGAGAACATAGTTTCCTACAGAAACGAGAAATGGTGGAATTTAACGTTTTTCAGTCGAAATTATAGAAGAAATAAATATTAATAGTATGACTAATTATAAAATTTATGTAAATACGATAGCGGGGAAAGACTTGTTTTTTTTTTGTTCACGCTGTATCCCGCACATAGCAGGATAAACAGAGAGAACGTAGAGTTAAGAAACTTCATTCCCTACTTTCCGCCGTATTCAGGAGACTTTTATTTTTATTTAATAGGAAACCAACGTTATATATGATCTTGTTAATTATAATTGCACATGCTTAAAATATCTAAGTTATTAATTGTATACCTCACTTATAGGCAAACACAACATGTATACAATATGTAGTAATCTATAAAAGACAACGGAAAAACACACAGTTAGGAAAACAGCACAGTTAAGACAATTTAACATTTTTTTTTCAGCTTCACGATGTATCCCGCACACAGCAGGGTAGGCAGAGGGAACCTAGTGTTAAGACACTCCGTTTCCCACTTTCCGCCGAATTCGGACGCGTTAAGTGGCGGAACTTAACGCCGCGCTTTACCTCGACACCAGAGCAAAGAAAATGGAAATATAATTTCCACTCCTCGAGTGGGAATCGAACCCACAACCAGTCGTTTACAGTCGCACGCTTGTGCCACTGGGCCACGACTGGCCTCTACAAATTTTAACAATTAAAACAAAATAAAAATACCAGCTAAACAAAAAAAAATACAAGATATAGCGATTAAGTGGCGGAACTTAGTACTGCGCTTTGTCTCGACACCAGAGCGAAGAATATGGAAATATCAAATATTTCCACTTCTCGAGTGGTAATCGAACCCACAACCAGCCGTGCTTACAGTCACACTTTGTGCCTTTGCGCCACGACAGGCCTCAAGCAAGACTCCCTTAATATAATAAAATAATTTAAATATTCACACGCTTCATAAAATTGTGATAGCTTTCACATTTAACATATACTCGTATAAAGCCATCTTATTTTAGTTTATACAAAGATTTCACAGTCGAATTCACAGAAATAATAAGCATCTTTAAAGGTCTTCCAGTATTTTGAACATTAAACTAGGGTTTAGCTCAGCTGTACTTATTTTCTTGACTTTTTAGCAGACTAGATTGTGCTCCATTTTCTGCTTACTTATAAGCACACTGTGAGGTCAAAGTCAAAGTCAAATAATTTTATTCAAAGTAAGAAGTTATATGCTTCATTTTTTGAACGTCAAACAATTTACCACCGGTTCACTAAAGTTAATGCCTCAGACCTGAGAAGAACCGGCGCAAGAAATTCAGCGGGACGATTTTTTTTATTTTTTTTTTAAAGTCAAGCATTTACAGATATTATATAATTATATATTGACAATGATACCATTGGCATAGCCTGGAGCGGAGGTTATTGTAGTACAGTGTGTAAATTTCTGAGTCTAAGCGCGAATGGTTTTGAGTTCGATATATTATAATACTAGCGATCCGCTCGCGGCTTCGCCACGTGAACTACACTGTTTCGTTATATTGCAACCCCTGGGGGTAGATTTTTAAAAAAAATAAGTTGCCTATGTTTGACCCAGGATTATTTACTACTTTCATTCTAAATTTCATCCAAATCGGACCGGTAGATTAGCCGTGAAAGCGTGACAGACAAACAGACAGACTTTCGAATTTATAATATAAGTATGGATTAGAGAAATGATCATGATTTCATTATAATTTATATCTGAGTTTATTATGGGTTTGATATTTCTAAATATAATAATCATGATTTCTTGAGTATTTTTAATTTCAAGGCCGGTGTTAAGTTCCGCCATACTCAAGCAATGTCTGGATTTAGGGCGGAAGGATCAGAATAAAATGAGTTGACACTAGGTCTCTGACTAACCTGCAATGCGGAAGAAAGTGTAAAGATGTTTTAATTTATAAAAATACCAAATATTTTTATATTTTTACTAGCTAATTAAAAAATGTGAGGTAGGCAGAGAAAAAAATTATAAGGTAGACAGAGAAAAAATGTGAGGTAGGCAGCGAAAACATATATAAGTCAGTGTAATGTCACTGAGTTTTATTAAAACTTTCATATATTTAAGGATACAACTTTTAAACGGATATAAAATTAATTGTTATTCAGACTAGATGAAGAAATCGATTTTGTGCTTTTTAATACGTAAATATTATTATTACGTTATCCAAAGCAAAGTGCTTAGCGAATAGAGGTAATATTTACTTATGAGTCCATTTGGCTTTTGTATTATCGGAGATGTTGGATGTAAATGCAATGGTACTGTTAAGTTTCTTATTACGTAATACTATGCCGTGACCCGAAAATTGTATGTGTCTAATATAGTTGGGTATATAGCAAGAGAACATATCTTTTTTTTCCCTCGTAGCAGTTTTCAGAGAGAGAATGTAGTGTCAAAACACTCCTTTCCTCCGCTTATATTCGAGACACAGACATGGTTAATTGACATAAATAACACTGCAACAATATTGAAGTAACGCCATACTTAATCTCAATCTAAGATAAGGCGCGGGCTTGACTAACTGACGACTTTGTTGAACCTGCAATATCTTGATTTCAGACGGAAAGCGGAGGTCAGAGTGTCTGGACACTAGGCCCTCCTTGACGGGATGCGGGAAAAAGCGTGAAGCGTACAAAAATATCGTCAAGATATTATTAAAAATCATCATAATCTTATTGGAGGCATAAAATTTATTATTCCCTTATTAATAAATATTCTTCGTCTATTTATTCGCTCATAATAAATATTTGATAAACAAAATATTCCTGAAGAACATAATCCATGTTACAACCAATTATCAAAATATATGAACCTAAATATCCTCAATAAATATTTTAACAACAATTTAACCTAAAACCTGTTTTTTTACTAATTTCTACGATTTCAGTTTCGACGTCCGAGGGCGCAGTTTCAACAAGGCACTCCACTGGTCGGATCCCCTCGCGTTCGGGAAACGGGCGAAATTCATAACGATGTCGCGGCCGTCCTCGCTGAATGTGGACGCTGTTCAGCTTGATGACGAGGGCGTGTATAGATGCAGGGTGGACTTCAAGAACTCGCCTACAAGGAATTTTCAAATACGACTTAATGTTGTTGGTAAGTAATTACCAACATGCCAAAATTCATTATTAATTTTTTGTCCAGTAGTTTTTGAGTGATAGAGATAGAAAATAACAGACAGACACACAAAAATGTTTCTTATAGGATTATACTTTTTCCGTGTCTAGTTTTTGTAGGCTTAAAATTATAAATATAGGGCATTCTGTATTAAAATATATTTAGGTGAAAAAGTCATTAAAAGAAAACGTATAAAAATTTGAACGCAGCGGGATTCGAACCCGCGCCTCCTGAATACCGTTCAGACACTCTCACCACTGAGCCATACGTTCTACTATCCGCTGCGTCGAAATTGTTATACGCTTTATCACAACTTATTTATGTTGTTAGCATGTGGAATAACACTTTAAAAATGTTTAAAAAGTATCTTTTGGTGCACGCTTGTACCACAGTTTCAGAGGGAACCAAGGCACACCACTTTCCGGTTTACACCCAAAATCAAAACAGTAAATTTTAAACGGAACATAACACCGTGTAACTACAACGAAGCGTGCACATAACTTAAAGCTAAAATTAAAAAAAAAAACTTTTTTATACCAGGGACCCTAGTGTCAAAAGTCTCAGTAATTTACTTTCCAACTGTATATTTGACATTGCTTGTTGAGTGGCGGAACTCAACGCCGCGCTTTTTCTTACTAGTGTGAAGAAATAAAAAGTTTAACATTAACAATTTTTGCGAAGATTGTTAACTATATTTACATATTTCTTTAATTACATATAATTTGCATTCTTCGTTGCCATTACTTAATTAATTATTTTTCATTACTTCATTCCCCTGCAAGTAGCCAACACTTGTTGCTTGGAAGAGATGCCTTCTAGAGATAACTCCACCTTTGTAAACTATTAATTTTATGATATTTTTCTCTGTGTTAGCTGTAAAATGCAAAATGCAGAGAAGAATATATATTTTTTGAAAAAGCATCAATATTTTCGCAATATAGACGTTTTAACATTTTTTGCTGCTGGTTGTTGGTTTGATTCCCATTCGAGGAGTGGAAATATTTAAAATTTTACACCATTTTACTTCGCTCTGGTATCAATGTAAATCGCCGCGTTAAGTTCTGCCACTTAGCACACAATGCGTCCGAAATTCGAAAGAAAGTGAAGAACAGAGTGTCTTAATACTAGGTTCGCTCTGCCTACTCTGCTATGTGCGGGATACAGCGTGAAGCTTAACATATACTTACTTTTTTGAAAACCATCATTATTTTTCGCAATGCAAACATCTTATTTTTTTCTGATTTACAATACTTTTGAACAAAAGGATCAATAAACATAATATAATAAAAAAATTAGTTTTAAAACACATTTCCAAAGATCTACCAAGTATCTCATACAGTACACAGCGTTTGTAACTTTACTCAACCAGTCGAACGAAATGGTTGGATGGGCTTACTATCAAAGCGT
This sequence comes from Dryas iulia moderata, assembly GCA_019049465.1. NCBI lineage: Eukaryota > Metazoa > Arthropoda > Insecta > Lepidoptera > Nymphalidae > Dryas > Dryas iulia. The sequence goes on from CM032434.1 coordinate 11,236,936, forward strand.
TTCCGCCCTTGGCCTAAAAAACTTAATATCGCGTGTTACTGCAATATATGTATGTAGCTATGAATGTAAATTATTAGCCAGTGTAAGTAAAACATATGAGTATGAATATACGCTATATTGTTCGGGATTTGGTCTACGTGATGCTTTCCTTTTAGCTTCACGCTGTATCCCGCACATAGCAGGCAGAGGGAATCTAATGTTAAGACACTCCGTTCCCCACTTTCCGCCGAATTTGGAGGCACTGCCTGTTAAGTGGCGGAGCTTAACGCCACTTTTTGCCTTGGTACTAGAACGAGGAAAATGAAAATTTTAAATATTTCCCCTCCTCGAGTGTGAATCGAAACCAAAACCAGTCGTTTTACACTCACACTTTGTGCCTCTGCGCCACAATTTTCCTCATATTTCACTATTTGTTAAGGTAATATGAATGTTGTGGGTTCAGTGCTCGCTAGGAGAAATAAAATTATTTTTATTTCTCCGCTCTAATTAGACAAAGCGCGGCGTTTGAAGAATTCGTGTGAAGAAATATAATAAAACTTGGTTCTCTCTGAAATAATGAGAACATGAAAACAAAATTGCTAATATATTGGTGTAAAAGAAAATAGAGTAAATTCCATTGTTTCTCTCTATTTTAAATAAGTAATAGTTTTTGTATATATCGTGACACAGTTTATAAATTTTTGAATGTATACGCAATAAATATAGGTTCGAATCCCAGTTGGAATTTGGTAAAACTTATTAAATTAACGGGATAATATCTGTCATATACTCGTAAATAAATGTTTGGCGTCCGCATTAAATTATGAAGTAGACTGTGAGTTGCTCATTCCTGGTATAGCACGATTATGCAGTTTATAAATCATACTAAGAAGCGCGGGTTCGATTCCTGCTACATCCAAGTTATTATTCTTTTCCTAAAAGCGTCTATCTCTCTATATGTTCAAATTTTTATATGTATTCTAAAAAAAAATTCTTTTCACATATACATTACTAGCTGTGCCCGCGACTTCGTCTGCGCGGAATTTATACCAAAGCAGCTATTTATAACTGCAAAATCAAAGGAGCCTACTTACTTGATATTTTGGACAATTCACAAAATATCTTTATAAATTTTTAAGTGCCAGTCGTGGCTCAGAGGCACAGTGTGCCTGCAAAGCGACTGGTTGTGGGTTTAATTCCCACTCGAGAAGCGAAAATATTTAATTTTTCCATTTTCTTCGCTCTGGTGTCGAGGTAAAGCGCGGCGGTAAGTTCCGCCACTTAACACGCAATGCCTCCGAATTAGTAGGTTTCCTCTGCCTACCCTGCTATGTGCGGAATACAGCGTGAAGCTATAGATCTTTATAAATTGCAGCATATGTATATTATTGTAAAGTTTCATTAAAATCCATTCAGTAGTTTTAACGTGAAAGAGTAACAACATCCTTATAACCATTCGCTTTTATAATTATAATATTAATAAGATTTACTAGCATCTTTATACAGTTTCCAAAAAACGCAGGTTCGATTCTTGCCACGTACAAATTTTTAACCCATTCCTAAAAATAAAATTATTTATATATTTTTACAGTAAAAAAAAAAATTCAATCACGCGTGGAATGTTAGAAACTGTAGTCAGGTAGATTGTATGCATTTACCTCGTTAATGGAATGCAAAGGATTCGTGTACATTGTATTGTATTGCCTTGTATGCTGTTAATAGTTTTGACTAGCGTTTCGCTTTTGGTTTTACTCGTTTTTTACAATAATAAAAGTTATTTGATATAAGTTGTGGCCAGTCGTGGCCCAGTGGCACAAGCGTGTGACTGTAAACGATTGGTTGTGGGTCCGATTCCCACTCGAGGAGTGGAAATATTTGTTATTACCTTTTTCTTCGCTCTGGTGCCGAGGTAAAGCGTGGCGTTAAGTTTCGCCACTTAACACGCAATGCCTCCGAATCCGGCGGAAACGGAGTGGGGAACGGAGTGTCTTAACACTAGGTTCCCTCTGCCTACCCTGCTGTGTGCGGGATACAGCGTGAAGCTATAATTTAGTTTAGTTTCTAACCGAAAGTGCCTGACTCCTGGTTCTAGAAAAGTATAACACTAGGTGAAGTTGGCCTAGGCCAAGTCATAATTTTTTTTTTATAGCTTCACGCTCAGTCAGAGCGAAGCTAGTGTAAAGACACTCCGTTCCCTACTTGCCGCCGAATTTGACGCGTTGCGTGTTAAGTGGTGGAACTTAACGCCGCGCTTTATCTCGACAGCACAGACAGAAAATAGAAATATTAAATATTTCTACTCCTCGAGTGGTAATCGAACCCACAACCATTCGTTAACAGTCACACGCTTGTGCCACTGGGCCACGACTGGCGCCAATGAATGAAATGTTAATTATAATATATAACGATTACAAAAGTAGTTGTTAGTAAGTTAGTAAGTTTTCATTATGAATTCTCAAAAATGTTCCAAATGCTAATTTCGGTGTAAATTTAAACTTTATTTGATACAAAGAGGTCTTGTAAGGTTTCCGAAAGCCTACACCGATGGCTAAGTGTTGATTACATATCGACAAGCGCATGGAACGCTTAATATATGTAGGTTATGAGTTAAAAGCTTCTTTATTTTATATCTCTCTGTCTTTTTATAGTAGGCGGAGAGTTTCGTGATTCGTCACTCTGTTGTTAGTTTATTGCCAGTTTAGAAAAAAATGTAAGGTAAGAATAACTAATTAGGCCACAAAGTGTGCAGTCACACTAAAGCGATTGATTGTGGGTTCGATTCCTACTCGACGAGATATTTATTATTACCTTTTTTATTCGCTCTGGTATCGAGACGAAGCGCGGCGCTAAGTTCCGCTACTTTACACGCAATGCGTACGAATTCGGCGGACAATGGGGAACGGAGTGTCTTAACACTAGGTTCCCTCTGCTTACCGTGCTGTGTGTACGGGCGTGCTGCGGGATGCTTTGCCTCGACACAAGAGCGAAAAAAAGGAAATATTAAATATATCCACTCCTCGAGTGGGAATCGAACCCAAAACCAGTCGCTTTACAATCACACTTAGTGCCTCTGCGCCACGACTGGCCCTAAAAAGCAAAAATAAAATAAAATAAAAAAATATTTACTGACATTAAATTCAAAATTCTATCTCGCGTGCAATAGTCCATGGTCAATGGTAGAGTACTGCGAAGTATTTCTAAAAGACAGCTTAAAAAAGAAATGTAAACAACTGAATTATATTTTTAGAAGAAAATTTCTTGGAAAATAGGTTGATTTTTAACAATTTAAACAATTTTATCTTCATTGTAATATTTTGAATTAGAAATTGTACTTAAAAATAGGAAATTTTGACTGCTTTCTTGGAACTTAACGCCGTGCGTGGCCTCGACACCAGTGCGAAGAAAATGAAATATTAAATATTTCAATTCCTCGAATGGGAATCGAATCCACAACCAGTCGCATATGCCGCAAGAGAAGGCTTGTCTAATTTTCTGTCTGTTTATTAATAATTTAAAGTATTTATTCACATACTCAAAAAATTGAAAGATATAATTTTAGGAAACGTATAAAACTTTGAATGCAGCGAGATTTGAAGCAGCACCTATTACCTACCTACCTACCACCTATTAGACTGTCGAACACCTATTAGAAGTGGTCAGTCGTGGCCCAGTGGCACAAGCGTGTGGGTAAACGACTGGTTGTGGGTTCGATTCCCACTCGAGGAGTGGAAATTATATTTCCATTTTCTTCGCTCTGGTATCGAGGTAAAGCGCGGCGTTAAGTTCCGCCACTTAACACGCAATGCCTCCGAATTCGGCGGAAAGTAGGGAACGGAGTGTCTTAACATTAGGTTCCCTTTGCCTACCCTGCTGTGTGCGGGATACAGTGTGAAGTTAAAAAAAAACCTATTATACTTGGACGATATCAAGAAATGCGGGTTCGAATCCCGCAGTATTCAATTTTTTATACGTTCTCTAAATAAGTCTAAATAATAGTAATTTTCTAAATAGTCTAAGTATTTTTCAAATACTAATTTTGTTTGTTTATCTCAACAGTTCCACCCCATCAGCTACTGTTATATGATGAAGCCGGACGAGACGTAGCCGGTGTCGTCGGCCCTTTGGAAGAAGGCGGTAACTTTACACTACTCTGCGAGTTAAGGGGCGGTAAGTAGAAACACTATTATATATTTTTTTTTTATCAAAAATAAGTTAATCATTAGTTAAATATACTATACATATTATTTATAATGGTTAACAAACGTATAAAATATAGCGAAATTATTCTTAAGGCTTTTAAGTTTTTTTGAAGTGAAAACTTCTTTAGGCGCGTTGAGCGTTTTGGTAGAGGGTAAAATCCTCGGTTCGCGTCACCGACATGCTAATAGTATTGAAATTGAAATTCGTGTAAATATAAATACTATGTATAATTAAGATAATTGTATATTAATTATTTTTTTCAACCACTTTGTATTTATATTTTGTTCATGATTTGTTTAACCCATCATATGTAACTAATAAATAAAACATAAAAAATTTCATATATTTTTTGCATATAGTTTTAATTACACTCAACTTAATAGTTCCGTTTTCACTTCTATCGGCAGTCCCACGACTGCTACTGATTTTTCATATCCTTAGTGTGTTAATAACATTTTAAAAATGTTACAATATCTATAATTATGATACTTCTATACTGTCTAACAATAAAAGTGATTAATTTCAAAGAAGGCACGAAATTACGGCATTTCCTCTTATATTAAATGTAATGATAGTAATATTTACATAAAGAACATAGTTTTGTCTTGTCTGTCGTCTTTCCTGCATACCAAAGCAAACAGAGAGAACCCAGTATCAAGTTCTCCACTTTTTGTTCGAAACAGAGATTTTTCGTGTTGAGTGCCCGAGTTCTATGCGGCGTCCTACACTATAGTGCAGAGAAACTAAAATATTTAACATAATTACACCCTCGATTGGGAATCGAACCTTTTTTTTTTTTTTTTTTTTATCGTCAGGAAAATCCGTTACGTATACCCGCCCGGGGTGGGGACCCGGACGCGGTTATGTGGGACTCCGGATCGTTCTTCCGTTTACCCACTAAAAACCTGACGGTGCTCCTTACCCGCCACTAGCCCAGGTCTCGGGCACTGCCCCAATCGTCCGCGGACCTGGGCAAAAACATGTACGATCACGTACACTAATCACGTCAAAAATACTCGTAGGAATTTGAACCCACAACCTTTGTTGCGTTTATAGTCAGATTGGGAATCGAACCTACAACTTTTACAGACACATATTATCCCACTGCGCCACGATGGCCTAAACAAAAGATATTTCTTCTGTAAAACTAAACAGACACTGTGCATTATCGCTGTCCCAACTGATTTTTTAACCTCCCTTGTGTAAATGTGAAACGATGCATTGTAACGTAAGCTATATTTTATGCAGTGTTACGTAACAGGCGAAAATGTATGTATTTTTTTTATTAAAACGAGTAAAAATAAGGTAAATAAAAGATTTAAACGTTAGTGTCTAGTGGGACATTGTTTAAATGTGTACAATAGTAAAAGGTTTTATTCCTACTTAGGGGAATGCTTAGTTACATTTTAACAGTCTGGTTGTTGATTCGATTCCACTCGAGGAGTGGAAATATTTAATATTTCCATTTTCTTCGTTCTGGTGCCGAGGTAAAGCGCGGCGTTAAGTTCCGCCACTTAAAACGCAACGCCTCCGAATTTGGCGGTGCGTGGGGAACGGAGTGTCTTAAAACTAGGTTCCCTCTGCCTACCCTGCTGTGTGCGGGATACAGCGTGAAGCTAAAAAAAAAAAAATATCCTCAATAGGGAATCAAAGCCACTACCAAACACTTAGCTAAAATCAAAGTAAATAATTGAAATTCTTGAACAAAATCATCACAATTTGAAAATTTGGGCACATATTCGTAATCTTAACCAATAAACCAAATAATAATACATTTGAACCAAAAACGAGGCTCCACTTTATATATTATGCTTCCATTACAAGTGGCGGGCTTTGAATTTTTCATATACCTACTCGTAGCACTGTAAGTGACAAGATCTTCAGAAAATTTGATCCTTTGTACACGAGTGTATTTGATTTTCTAATTCAACGTAGCTTTGGGAGCGGGAAATATGGCTGGCTGTCATCTTCATTCACTTTTTATTGGTTCACGCTCTTTCCCGCATATAAGTAAGAGAATATCTTGTGTAAAGATATTCTGTTCTCTGCTTATAGCCTGTTTTCGTGATATAATGTGTTAAGTGACGGAACACTTTGCTTACTAGAATAGGAGTGATTTTATGTTATTTCATCATTATCCCGAGTAGGAATCCAATGCACAACGATCGCCTTTATAATTGTACACCGTTGCAAGAAACTGCGTTGATCCTTACCACGTAGTCTACAATATGCAAATAACGAATATTAACTTACTACTACTTCGCGTCTGTCGTGGTCGGCCTAATACGCCATATAAAAAAAATGTCACGTCATTTCAAATTTTTTTTTATATATATACTTTCCAATATAGCAAGGTAGCCAAAGAAATACTATTGTCAAGAGCTGCATTCTCCACTGTCCATTATGAATCATTCTGGATCTGATCAAGTTACGGAGAAAATTTAATATAAGAGACACAAGGGCAAATAAGTGTGACTGTAACGCGACTGGTTGTGGGTTCGATTCCCAATCGAGGAGTGGAAATATTTAATATTTCCATTTTCTACACTCTTGTTCCGAGGCAAAAGCGCATCGTTAACTTCCATCACTAAACACCCAATGCCTCCAAAATCGGAAAGTGGGGAACGGAGTGTCTTAACACTAGGTTCCCTCTGCCTACCCTGCTGTGTGCGGGATACAGCGTGAAGCTAACAAAATAATAAGCTAAGAAATAATTACCTAGACTACAAATAAGAATGGTATTCGAAATCAACACCAAGGAGTGCAATCACAATCCCAGTCCTAGTCTACTAGAGCCTATAAATAAATATCTTTTATTTAGTTCCTTTCAAATTGGAACATCCATCACAATTTTTCTAGCGCCCATAAACAATGCATTAATCAATATACAACGACTAGAATTGAAATTGCGATCTAAAATATACTCTAATTCAAGGGGAAAAGACTTAGAATAGATGTGAACGATATTAGCTCGAGATTCTTGTTAACTTTTTGGCGTTAATAATACTGTTGTATTATAAACAAGCTTTATGGGTATAAAGCCTTCGCTTTTGTTTATATAAAAGATGATTGTATGATGATTACGTTAATATGACTGACTTATCGAAAACCGAGTCAAAGTCAAAGTCAAATAATTTTATTCAAAGTAAGAAGTTATATGCTTCATTTTTTGAACGTCAAACAATTTACCACCGGTTCACTAAAGTTAATGCCTCAGACCTGAGAAGAACCGGCGCAAGAAACTCAGCGGGACGATTTTTTTTTAGGTCAAGCATTTATAGATATTTTATAATTATATATTGACAACGATACCTTTGAAATAGACTGGGGCGAGCATTTCATTCTCAAGGCGTGTTATCATTCAAAAATTCATTAATTAGGTAATAACTTTTAACTCACAAACGTCTTGACACTAGGTAAAAACTATATAACATGTGCAGGCTAAGCAAGGAGAAGTGTTAATACACTCCAATCTCCTTTGTCCTTCTAAAGTTGAGATATTCTCAATTCCATATTCAACGTCGGGCTTAATTTTTCAATGATGATGATGATGATGATTATGATGTCCTTTTATCCCTCATCAGGGACATAGGGCTCGTAGAAGGGATCCATTTTTTTCAATAAGGAAAAGTAATTAAATTGAATTGAATTGGACTAACAATTATTTCAAAATATAGTACTACTTTCAAAGTATAGTACATTTATTTCTTTTTACAAAGGATTATAAATTTCATTTTTTATTTCTAAAACAATTGAGGCTTAGTGGGTTTGTGTCTGACTGTAATCCGATGATTGTGGGTTCGATCCCCACACGAGTGGATAATTATATTTAAATTTTAATTTCTCCATTCTAGTACACAAAGACAAAGCACGGTGTTGAGTTCCACCACTTAACCTACAAAGTCTACATTTCTAGCGGAACCAGGTCTTAACACTAGGGTCCTCTCTAACTAAAAAAAGCGTTAGGTTTTTTTTTTATCCCGCACACAGCAGGGTAGGCAGAGGGAACCTAGTGTTAAGACACTCCGTTCCCCACTTTCCGCCGAATTCGGAGGCTTGCGTGTTAATCGGCACCAGAGCGAAGAAAATGGAAATATAATTTCCCCTCCTCGAGTGGGAATCGAACCCACAGCCAGTCGCTTACAGTCACACGCTTGTGCCACTGGGCCACGATTGGCCACAAAACACATTTCTAAACGAAATTCGAACTCACTACCTTCCATTCCCATTTCCACCGCACCATACGGTCTCACAAAATTAATTCCACCATCAAAAGATTACAAATAGACGCACTCAGTTCCCTATTGTTGCAAAGGCGCAGAGCCGCCCGCCCAATGGCGCGTCCCAAACGCTGTTCCACACGATATCTTATAAGTTTCCTAGTTTTTTGATGGAAAAGATATATTCGTGAGTGTAGTATCAATCACGTTGACAGCACAATAGGTAACGTAAATAAAATATTTTTCAAATATACTTATTTATGTATGTATGTATGTCTGTATTGAATGGTTGATATGTAATTATGGGGCCAGTCGTGGCGCAGTGGCATGAATGTGTGACTGTAAGCGACTGGTTGTGGGTTCGATTTCCGTCCGAGGAGTGGAAATATTTGATATTTCTAATATTTCCATTATCTTCGTTCTGGTATCAGAGGTAAAGGGCGGTTTTAAGTTCAGCCACTTAACACGCAATGCCTCCGAATTAGGTGGTGCATGGGGAACGGAGTGTCTTAACACTAGGTGCCCTCTGCCTACCCTGCTGTGTGCGGGATACAGCGTGAAGCTAAAAAAAAATGTAATTTCGTATAGTGTTGGAATAGTTGACTGTTTCAGGAATCGATTTTTGTTGTTTAAAGTATTATTGAAGGTTCTTGTTGCGCAGTGGGACAGTGGTGATTGTAAATATTGATGTAACTTCGATTTCCACGAATGGGAGTGATTATTTATTATTTTGTATAGTTCACTTTGGTACTTAGACAAAGCGCGTCGCTGACTTTCGACACTTAATACAATTATTCCTCTACAACCACTCTCAATTTCAAGTGGAAAGTGGAGAACGGAGTGTCTTCACACTTATTCTTTTTGGTTAAATATGAATACGCATTTAGAACGACATTTTCTAAATTAAGATTGTAAGCTCATAAAGAATGTCAAAATGAAGTCTCTGTCAGAGCTGATCCGTATACCCTACGGGAGTGCTTCCTAGAATCGTTAAAGATTTAGACGATTACCACTTGGAATGTCTAGAATGTGTGGATATTTTAAAATCAAATGACCACGTTCTCTGCTTTCCTTATTTGCCAAAATGTATCTGAAGTATTATATTTTTTATACTGTTTGAATGTCTTATATTTATTGATATAGTAAAGATAATTACATCAACACAAGTCTAACAAAAAGGATTTTTTGCTAAAAAGTCATTAATTAAATATAAAATATTTTCTCGATGATCGTTTGTTTTAGAGAGTGATTTAAACGAAATTGGTTGTGGATTCGATTCCAGGGGCAATGATTATACTTAAACTACCTTCATTACTCCATCTCATACAAGAAGAGAACGGAGTGTCTTGACACTAGGTTCACTCTACCTTCCCTGACATGCGGTAAAAACGTAATTCTTTGCTGCTATACTTCTATTAAATAGAAACCGATGTTAAGTCGGGCTTAACCGAAGCCCTAGATTTATAAAGCGTCGCCAACTAAACGTACATATTGAAAAACAATGAACCTTTTTAACATCAATTTTTTTTATAGCTTCACGCTGTATCCCGCACACAGCATAGTAGACAGAGGGAACCTATTGTTAAGACACCCCGTTCTCCACCTTCCGCCGAATTTAGAGACAAGTGGCGGAACTGAACGCCGCGCTTTGCCTCGACACCAGAGCGAAGAAAATGGAAATAATAAATATTTCTATTCCTCGAGTGGGAATCAAACCCACAACCAGTTTACACGTCACAGTTACAGTCATAGGCCCCTAACTTCTAATCTAAAATAAAATTAACTTTATTGTTATCAAGTTAGACGATTATTTGTCTACGTATATATATATAATAATTTTAAGGAAAATTTTCAACCCTTTTTTTCAGAAATTAGGTGAGACAAAGAAGAATAAGTTTAGAAGAAAGATAAGACATTTTGACATATCTAAAGTTCATGAAGAAGCAGATAATATATTTATGTAATAACTAGCGGACCGCTATCGACTTCGCCGCGTGAACTACGTAACTGTTTTGTTATATTGCAACTCTCGGGGGTGGTTTTTTGACAAATAAAGTAGCTTATGTTTAACCTTCGATTATCCACTATATATATTCCAAAATTCATTAGAATCCGTCAAGCGGCTTAGGTTTTTCATATAAACTTTCATTCCCTATTTCAACCAAGAGATTGAGTTTTGAAATCAAAAGGTTGATTTTTGAAAAAATAAGTAGCCTATGTCTGAACCTGGATTATTTACTAGTTTCGTTCTAAATTTCATCCTATTTGGACCGGTAGATTAGCCGTGAAAACGTGACAGACAAACAGACTAACTTTCGCATTTATAATATAAGTATGGACGCATCAAATCACTAGAAATACATAAAAAAATCAGAAACACACACACACTACCATGTTTTTGACATGCATTTTTGTATAAAGTGCGTACGTTGCTAAGGCAACGTGTAGTTTACGCAATCGTAAAAATTAAAAATTATTTAAAAAAAAATCATAATTTTTTTCATATAATTTTCTCACTTTTTCCTACATGGCAGAATCGTAATCAGAGATAACCAAGTGTAATGACATTCCGTTCCCCACATTTCACGAGAACACGAAACAACAACAACAAGTGTTTAAAATGATTTAAATCATTTACCCAAATAGAAATTGAACCCACAACCAATCGGCTTACATCCAGACTTCATCCACTGCGTAACTTAACATTTTATTGAAAATAATTTCTAAAGTGGCCAGTTGTGGTCCAGAGTCACAAGCGTGTGACTGTAAACGACTGGTTGTGGGTTCGATTCCCACTCGAGGAGTGGAAATTATATTCCCATTTTCTTCGCTCTGGTGTCGAGGTAAAGCGCGGCGTTAAGTTCCGCTAATTAACACGCAAGCCTCCGAATTCGGTGGAAAGTGGGGAACGGAGTGTCTTAACACTAGGTTCCCTCTGCCTACACTGCTATGTGCGGGATACACATAAAAAAATATCTAAAAATGAACCTTTTTCTTACGCAAAGTCAGAAACGGTCCACTAGTTATATTATAAGTGAAATTAATCATCTTAACAGCTGGAAAATGCCCAGCAGTTTCAAAGAAGAACTGACGCACTGAATAAATAATTAGGGAGAGAGAAATGAATTTTGAATTGACGTCTGAGGCGATCTTAGTTCTGCACCTTTTAAAATTATTAAAAAACTTTATTTTAAGTTTATAAGATCTGATAGTGTTATAGTTGACATGATTTGTGATCATTGTAGGTTCAAATACAAATAGAATATTTATACTATAGGTTCTTTCAAACATTTTTAAAGTGTTATTCCACACTTAGGAAAATTGAAAAGGCATTTAGAAAACGTATAATAATTTGAACGCAGCGGGATTCGAACCCGCGCCTCCTGAATACCGTCTAGGCGCTCTCACCGCTGAGCCATGCATTCTACTACCAGCTGTGTCGAATCGACAAATTTTTAAACGTTTTTTTAATATCTTTTTATACTATAGGTTTCTATTGAGCGCAGTAGGAGTCATGGCGCAGTAGGAAAGCATCTGACTGTAATACGGAATGGTTCTGAGTTTGATTATCACTGGGGGGAATGATTATATTATTGTTTCCTGATTCTCTTAACCGAAGGTACGGCATCAAGTTCAACCAATCAAGAATAATAACTTTAAATCCTGTGAGTGTATTCAGTTCACATTCAGTTCTCTCTGTCTACCCTCCTTAAGCATGCATGTAAAATGAATGTTAATTTATAATTAAAGTATTAAAAATATAGATAATTCTGCAATATTGTTAAGAGATATGTTTTTTCTTTATATATATTTCTATAAGTATAAAGAAAAACAGGAAAGAAAAAGACTGAAAATGAAATTAAGTACTAAAATAACGTTTATTATTCGGAAAATGGCTAAATTACATGAATCAATGAAGAATGTGGCCAGTCGTGGACCAGTGGCACAAGCGTGTGAGTGTAAACGACTGGTTGTGGGTTCGATTCCCACTCGAGGAGTGGAAATATTTAATAAGCGAAGCGTTAAGTTCCGCTACTTAACACGCAATGCCTCCGAGTTCGGCGGAAAGGGGGGAACGAAGTGTCTTAACACTAGGTTCCCTCTGCCTACCCTGCTGTGTGCGGGATACAGCGTGAAACTGTAAATATTTTATTTATTCATTTTTTTTCTCTGTTTTGCCACCACCCATATGAGGGTAGTCAAAGTGAACCTAGCGTCAAAACACTCCGTTATCCACATTTCGTCCGACTTCTAGACATTACATGTTCAGTGGCAGAACTCAACGCTGCACTTTATCTTGTTTACCAGAACGGAGAAATGAAAATAATAAAATATAATTTTATTAAATAATAAAATATAATTTTAATTTTATTATTTTATCATTTGGTTATCTACCAGAATGAAGAAAATGAAAATAAATATTTCCAACCCTCAAATGGGAATCGAACTCAAAACCAAATGTTATAATCAGACTCTCCCACTGAACGACAATGGTTTCAACTAAGAAAATATGATAAGCATATTATTTTATTTACTTTAAACGAACTTTTCGAGTTAACTTAACTTGGTAGTGCATTTCAAACGGTTTGCCCTCCCGCGGGATCTATTATACAGTCGGACCGAGATAAAAGTAGACTTTAGGGATTTCAAATTATCCCCGTGTTAATTTTAACTGAAACATATTATATTATATTATATAAATACTTGGTCAAATGTAATGTGTTTTAAAGAACTTGTATTATATGTATGTGCTTTTTTTTTAGCTTCACGCTTGTATCTTGCACACATCAGGGTAGGCAGAGAGAACCTAGTGTTAAGACACTCCGTTTCCCACTTTCCGCCGAATTCGAAGGCATTGCGTGTTAAGTGGCGGAACTTAGCGCCACGCTTTACCTCAACACCAGAGCGAAGAAAATGGAAATATTAAATATTTTCTCTCCTCGAGTGGGAATCGAACCCACAACCAGTCGTTTACAGTCACACGCTTGTGCCACTGGGCCATGACTGGCCTCATCATATTATATTCTATTATATAATATAAATACTTGGTCATATGTAATGTGTTTTAAAGAATTTTTGTGTGTTATATATAATTTTTTTAGCTTCACGCTGTATCCCGCACACATCAGGGTAGGCAGAGGGAACCTAGTGTTGAGATACTCCGTTCTCTAATTTCCGCCGAATTCGAAGGCTTGCGTGTTAGGTGACGGAACTTAACGCCGCGCATATGTTATTAAAGAAGAATTTAAGTCAGCTTTACACTTTTTCCAGACAGGATAAACAGAGAGAACATAGTGTCGGAAAGTATTCTGCTGAATAGAACGAAATTACATAGTGATTAGGCTCTTCGTCTTTCATTTTTCTCCACATGGATACGTTTTAATGTAAGATCGCAATAGAACAGTGGCTAAGCAGCGTATCAACGGAAATAATTATATTTAAATTATTTTTATTTCCGGGTTGGCCAGATAAGGCGCGGCGTTAGGTTCCGCCACTCAACATGCAATGTTGAAGAACGGATTTTATTAAACTTATATTTTGTCTTTCTATACTGCTAAACGCAAAATATGTATCGCAGCTGTATACTTACATATATAGAGGTTTTAGGAGCGACAATATTTAATCAGAATGAATAAGTCCAATGCCGGTTAGCTACCATTGTATCAAATAATAAAATTGTAATTTATATATTTGAAAAGAGCAACTGTTGAGTTTCTGGCCGGCTCTTCGCAGCAGAACTGCCTTCCGAGTCGGTGGTAGCTTTATGTACATTTGACGATTCAAAAGTGCTTTCAAAAGTCTATTTGAATAAAGATATTTTGAATTTGAATTTATTCAGAATCAAGTCATCAGAACCACAGACCAGCATACTTAAAAAATCTTAACACAAGAATAGAACCCACAACCATCAGGTAAAATCAGACACATATAAATTGACAATAGAAAAAGCAATGTATTTGAAAAATAAAACAATTCAATCAAATGCCTACTTCACAGGCACTAGCGCGGCCATTTGTCTAGATTATTCTGACAAACGTTGTGCCTGCGTTACACTGGATGGAAGAAGATAAAATATTATATTTCATAATTTATATCTTTCATTTTTTTTTTTTTTTGTAGCTTCAAGTTTTTAATTGAGTAGTAGAGTATTCAGTGTCAAGTGGCAAGACATTACTTATCTACGTGTTATGTCCAAAATCTAGACTTGGCGTGTCTAGTGGCGGAACTCAACGCCGCGCTTTATCTTAATTAAATCTAAATCTTAAATATTTAGCTGAGAAATTCATTTAAATATATTAAATTAATTTCATTTTCGAGCTAAAATTTTCCTTTCGAGTGAAAATCGTACATTCAACAAATCGCGTTTACAGTCATACGTTGTTTCACTGCACAACGATGGATTCATGTTATATTTTCTTTTTACGTATTTTATCAGAATACGTTAAAAATGAGTACATTTTATCTAATATTTTATAGCCATATTCACGGAATAATTAGAAATCTTTATTTGGTACTCTAAATAACTAAATGTTAAGTAAATTGAATATCAAACAATCTTCTTCGCCTTGTGTTACACTTTTACAATTATTTTACCGTTCAGCACACATGCCAACTTGCACAACAAATAATAAAATTTCAGAAATTCACCATTGTATAGCAATTGACCCTTAAGTTTATTGGAGTATTTGAAACTATGACAGTTACGACTACTTTACGTTTTCTCTGTTTGTGAAGTGTTCTTTTAGTTCTCTCTGTTTGCCCTATAGATACAGGAAATTTGAATATAATGTTAATAAATATTTTTTATTAGACTTAGGCGTTAGAGTGCTTGGATGGTTTCCTTGAGGCGCAGCTTCGAATCCCGCTACCTTCAAATTTTTTATATACTTTCCAAAAATTTTCATCCGATCGTGAGTGTATGAATAAAGCATTAAAAATATTAAAATATTATACTAAAATCTATATTTTTAAATCTTTCAAATTTCAGTGGACATTCAGACTTAGCATTTCACCGTAATTGTTTAAAATGATACTCAACGCTTGCGAAATTTATATTCATTTGAGATGTTTTGTCCGTTTATCAAAGATATCTTGGTGAGAGCGGTTAAGCCTAAATAATAACACCGGTTCTTTGTTTACTGAAAAATGTGAAATAAAATATTAGATTCTTCATTTTGGCTTTGCGGTAAAGCTTTTCTAGAATTGTATATTATAGTATATTTAAATGCTTTATTTTTGTATCAGGTGCTAAACGAAAAGCGTCAAAAGTCAAAACTAAATTCAATATTTTGATTTATATTATAGTTGGGGCCAGTCGCAGCGCAGTGGCACTAAGTGTGACTATAAAATTCCGTTATGTTCACCTTTTTTCATGAAGAAAATGGAAATATTAAATATTTCCATTCCACGACTGGGAATCGAACTCACAACCAGTCGCTTTACAGTCACACTTTGTGAAATTTAAAAATTCGCACTGTAAAATCCACACTAATACTCACCTCCAGTATCTAATCTTCTCTGTCTCTCTCTCCAGCTAACCAAATTCAAAAGATTCTTCTAATTTGAATTTGTACTAGAAGTGAACAGATGATGCTTCTGCCAAGATCTTTTAGTAGATTACAGAGAGATTTCGCTATAATACCTCTCGCGCCTACATCTACCGTATTTAAATAAGCTCTCAACCTGGTCAAAAGTTCAAAGTACTGTTTATTTAATCCGGTCTAGATAACTTGATTCTAACATCCTTAGGGATTATGTACTCTCGTGCGTATATAATAATTTCGTTTTGTAAATATAGAATAAAAAATTAAATGTTAATATTTTAATATAAATAACATTGATAATATAATATGACCTACATTTTCGTCGAATAAGAATTATTTATTATTTTTCCGTTTTTGTTTATAATATTTGAAGACGTTGGGCTTAGCCCATGAACACGTAAAGTTGTGATTTCGAGTGACATTCTCTGCCTACCTGGCTTTGTGAAAAAAACGTAAAATATTGATGACTCAAAATAATTTTAAAAAATTTTCTATATATTTAAATTTAAGCTACTTTATATACATTCCAGATTTAAGATGATTTAACTCAAAGCCGCAAATATATAAGTATCATACGTGTACTCGTATATCTAAAATACAATCTTTTTTTTATTTATTTATTTAGCTTCACGCTGTATCCCGCCCACAGCACGGTAAACAGAGGGAATATAATGTTAAGACACTCCGTTACCCACGCACCGCCGAATTTTGGAGGCATTGCGTGTTAACTGGCGGAACTTAACGCCGCGCTTTGTCTCGACAGCAGAGCGAAGAAAATGGAAATATTAAATATTTAAACTCCTCGAGTGGGAATCGAACCCACAACCAGTCGTTTAAAGTCACACGTCTGTGCCACTGCGCCACGACTTGCCCCATGATCATTTCTTTGTTTTAATTAGTCATTACACAATCTAAAATTAAAAAACAGAGAGACGCGTCACTAAGAATCGTTTGACCTGTTTTCCAAACGCAAAAACTAGGCCAATGTACAAAAAATGTCTATATTTTCATAATTCACAAGAATATACGAATATCCTAAGAAAGAAGCATCTATAGCTTTGCAATTTCATGCGTTATTATTTTGAAATACGGCACTTTCCGCCCGTTTACATGTAAATTGCCCGTTTTGTAGAGAAATAATTTATTTGTAAACTTCAAACAGCTTCTGTTTTACTTGTGTTCAGCGGAAAGTTAGTAAGGATGTAGGTTTGATTCTTGTTTGAGGTAAATTTAAGCTTTATTTTTAACAACAAAGTGATATTCAAAAACTTAGGTAAAAGATATTTTTTTTAGAAAGCGTATAACATTTTTAAATGAATAAACTCTCTAAGAGACGCTGATGCAACAAAAATGAGTGGTAATAAAGCGTATAAGAATTTCTATCCAGCTGGTAGTAGAACGCATTGCTTAGTGGTGAGAGCACTTGCACGGTTTTCAAGAGGCGTGGGTTCGAATCCCGCTGCGTCGAATTTATGCAAAAGGTAGAAAACAGAGTGTCTTGACACCAAGTTTTCTCTACCCTACTACACAGGGAAGAACGTGTAGTTATTTTTTATAGCTTCACGCTGTATCCCGCACACAACAGGGTAGTCAGAGGGAACCTAGTGTCCCCATTCCGTTCCCCACGCACCGCCGAATTCGGAGGCATTGCGTGTTAAGTGGCGGAATTTAACGCCACGCTTTGCCTCGACACCAGAGCGAAGAAAATGGAAATATTAAATATTTCCACTCCTCGAGTGGGAATCGAACCCACAACCAGTCACTTACAGTCACACGCTTGTGTCACTGGGCCACGACTGGCCACTATCACTGGGGTCATATAATAACTACTTTATACCCTCTTTTTTAATTTAGTAATTGTGTCATGGCTATATATAAAAAAAGGCAAAGTCAATTATATTAAAACAGCCCACTTCCGCTACTTTGATCGTACAACTTTCATTTTGAATAAATAATATTGACTGAAATAAACTTTGTTTTTCCTATTTTAATAATAATTTGGAGGAAGCCCTTTGTAATAGCTACTAACTAACTCTTTTGATATACGCATGAGTTTAGGGGATTCGATTCCTGTGCAATGCCGTTTTTAGTTTTTAAGTTAAGATATGGGGCCAGTCGTGGCGCAGTGGCACAAGCTAGTTATTGCAAATGACCGGTTAAGGGTTCGATTCCTACTCAAGGAGAGGAGATATTTAATATTTCCATTTTCTTCGCTCTGGTATCGAGGCAAAGCGCGGCGTTAAGTTTTTTATGCAATGTTTAATATGCAATGTCTCTGAATTCGTTGATGCGTGGGGAACGGAGTGTCTTAACACTAGGTCCCCTCTGCTTACCCTGCTGTGTGCGGGATAGAGCGTGAAGCTAAAAAAAAATAAGAAAATATAATAAAATGAACTCGTTGATTTGACGCTGTAATCAACTAAGCAGTTATATACCTTTATCTACAGTACAGTAGGCAGAGATTTGTGTGTTGTAGATGTCAAGACTCCGTTTTCCTTGTGCTATCTGAATTCATGACGTTGTGTGTTAATTGACGTAACACAACGCTGAAGTTTGTCTCACAGTACTAGAGAGTGGGGAATAATTATAATCTAAATATAACAATACTAATAAAAGGGGATGGAACCCACAACCAATGGCTTTTTTTTGTGATTCCATTTCAATTACTCTACGGACATAAGATCCACCTATTATTCACATTATTCTTCCTTTTTCATCTTACGATCCGTTTTTTTTACAATTTCAGTACTTAAAACTAAGTTTTAAAAAATATACCCTAAGAGAGTCCAGTTATTTCAAATTTAAATCGCCTGTTTTTATGTTAAAACAACTTGAATATTAAACGTAATCTAACTTGTGTATAATAATACTATTTATTACATCTATTACATATATTTCTTACTACTAAAAATTGACATATTTTCTTATTTAAGGAAAAAAGAATCACTGGCTTTAAAACGATAAACAAATACAAAAATGAAAGAATAATCACTCCGTTCTCCTTCTTATGATCACTTCAAGCACAAAATAAATGTTTTTTTATATTCCTCTATATAAGGGGATCCCCAAAGTTCATTCCATTCAGTACAATAGCCTGAAAACGCTCTCAAATCAAAAGTCAAACTTCATAGAGACGGATTACTTATTCACGATGTCACCACTTAGCTTTTGGAGTTTCAGTTCTTGAGTTAAAGTTCATTTTACTTATTCTATTATTCATCATTTCGTATGTATTTTCGTCATTGCATATATTGTAGACTGTGGAGAGACCTAGTTGTGGGCAGTCGTGGCCCAGTGGCACAAGCGTGTGAAAACGACTGGTTGTGGGTTCGATTCCCACTCGAGCAGTGGAAATATTTAATATTCACTTAACACACAATACCTCCGAATTCGGCGGAAAGTGGGGAACGGAGTGTCTTAACACTAGGTTCCCTCTGTGTGTGCGGGATAAAGCGTGAAGCTAAAAAAACAAAAAAACAAAAGGCAAAGCGCAGCGTTAAGTTCCGTCACTTAACACGCTATGCCTCCAAATTCGGAGGAAAGTGGGAAACGGAGTGTCTTAAGATTAGGTTCCCTCTGCCTAAAAACTATAATTTCTACTAGTATTACACGTGTTAGGCTTCTAAAGCAAAAGGAATAATGCTATATGCTATATTTAGAAATCTAGGACCTACAGGAATTCGACCCAAACAAGCAAATGAGTGGGCAGTGTACTAATTAATTAAATATAACCTCAAATAGAAGGAGGAGGTCGTAGTGCGTAGTTGTGGGTTCGATTCCCACTCAAAGAAATCATTTTATTTAAGTTTTCGTTTCTTCATTATGATACCTAAATGTTTTTTTTTATATAGAAGCCAGTATAACCAACGTCTGATTGTAAACACGAATGATTGTGGTGGATTATCACTTATTGCTACTTAATATTTGCACCCAACAGGTATTTTTCTTGATGTCAATTTTAAATAAGTTATTTCTACCTACAATATAATAGGTTATAGATATTTATAAAGTAAAATTTAGGAAAAGTAACCTTAGATCTAATATTTTTTTAAAAACATCACACTTTGTCCGCTTTAACAAAGTCGAGTGAACCATATTGAGTGGTGTTACTGAACTTAAAAAATGATAATAAGTTTAACTAATATATTTTTAAGCGTTTTTTAAAGTATTATTCCACACTTAGGAAAATTGAAAAAGACATTTAAAGAAAACGTACAAAAATTTTTCGGATTCGAACCCGCGCCTCCTGAATACCGTCCAGGCGCTCTCACCACTGAGCCATACGTTCTTCTATCCACTGCGTTGAAATTCTTATACGCTTTATTACAACTTATTTTTTTAATATATTTTTTTTTACTTAATTCTTTAATTCAATTCAAATTGGAATCGAATTCACAACCAGCGGGTTCAGATTTTGCTATATAAAAAAGCACTAAATTTATATAAAAAAAAAATTGCTGAATAAAATCACGATGGGATATCGATATCCATTCCCAATATCAAACAAGCGGATGAGCATAAATTTCATATATCCGGTCAATTGACAATGCCCTCTTCAATTAATGTTATATCGATTTTCGGTTATGACAAAAGTTTTGACTAAATACCGACAATTGATGTTGGTAATAATAAAAAGCCTTTTGGAGAGAGATTTTTTGGAATTTTAAGTTTTTTTTAAGCGGGATGGTAAGAGAAACATAGTGTTAAGACACTCCGTTCTTCATTTTTTTGTCGGGAATCCAGACAGTTTGTGTTAAGTGACGGAATTCAACGCCGCGGAAACCGTAACTGATGATGAATATTTGAATATTGCAATGAAATCGAGATATATTTCTTCATATCTATCTGTTGTGTCAATCTATGTAAGAAAAGTTTGGTTTTAGCTTTGTGTTCTTGACCTCTGATTTGCTTAAAAATTTGCACATGTGTCCCGATGAGAATACAATATTTTCATAGCATGAATCTGTCAAGATGGCTAACTTAAGCAAAAATCTTTTTAAATGTGTGTGTACCTTTTAATTTCTTTTTTAAAGTTATTATATATGATACCTCTGTATACTATTAGTTTAGTGGGTGATGACCCACGTGCTTTTTTCCTGGCTAGCGGGGTACCTGAGTAGGTCCTAGTGTCAAAACACTCCGTCGTCTACTTTCCGCCGGAATTCAAGACATTTATTTAGCTCGTTAAGTGAAATAAAAATCTATATTTTATAATGACTATAAAATATAGATTTTTATTGGGAAGGGAATGATCCCTTCAGTGGAAATCGAACCCACAATCATCGCTTTTACAATCAGACGCTGTGCTGTGCGCTACGATAGCTTCTGTTAGTAATTAGACAATAGTTCGTTTCAGTTCTCCGCTCTGGTGATTAGATAAAGCACGGTGTTGAGTTCCACCACTTAACATGCAATTTCTCCAAATCAGTCTGAAAATGAAGGGCAGAGTATTTTGACACTAGCTTCTCTCTGAAATCAATGTGAAAACGCGTGAAACTAAAAGGATACATAGTTTTCTTAGCAGTTTTGTGTAATTAAATCAAACAGAATAATAAAAAATATTTTTTTAACAAATTATGAACCCCTAACCATTGCACAAACAACCAGTCACAACCATTGCACCACGGTACTATCAATATATTTGCAACGACGATAAAATCTAATCGTCGATATATATTAAAGCGAAGTTGCTAACTTTTAGTTATATACAGCTCGTAACTTGTTACATAATATTTTAAATTACGCTGTATCGTAAATAACTGTATAATCCTGATTTCCAGCGTTTAATATTTCAAATAGGGCCAGTAGTGGCGCAGTGGCACGAACGTGTGACTGTGAACGACTGGTTATGGGTTTGATTCCCACTCGAGGAGTGAAAGTGTTTATTATTTCCATTTCAGTTATCAGAGGCAAAGCGCGGTGTTAAGTTCCGCCACTTTACACGCAGTGCCTTCAACACTAGGTTCCCTCTGCCTACCCTGCTGTGTGCGGGATAAAGCGTGAAGTTAAAAAAAATCAAATTGCCCTATTGTTGCGCAGTGAGATAGTTTGATTGTAAACACAATAGTTGTGAGTTCGATTCGCATTTGGGGTAGTGATTATATTTAGATTTTCATTTCTCTGCCTTAGTACCAAAGAGAAGAACGGCGTTGAGTTCCGCCACTTAGCATAAAATGTCTTGACGGAGTGTCTTGATATATCCCCTCTAACTACCCTGCGTTGCGTTAATAGGCGTAAAGCTATAAAAAACCCATTACCATAACCACCATCATCGTGGTGTAATTTAATTGGGTTGACTGAACGAGAAGGATATAGGTTCGATTCTCACACTGGCGATAAAGGGTGAGTTCCGACACTAATCACGCAGAGCCTCAATTTCAGGTTGAATTTGTAGAACGGAGTCTCTTGACACTAGGTTCTCTTTCACTACCCAGCCATGTGAAAATGCGTGTGGTTGTAAAAAATATAACTTAAATCCATCTTCAACCATCCTGAATTAATGCATAAAACAATGAATGTAGATCTCAAACGTATGTTCATATGCCTCCAGCTTACTGCCTTTGTTTAAAGAACAATGCTCGTAATACATATTAACATAATACATCAATCGAATAAATAAGTTAAATCTTGTAGAGTGTCTATTTAGAGATATCAATAACAACGTGAGTACGATTACCACTCGATGAGTTGATATAATATTTTATTCTTTTCTTCGCTCTGGTGTCAAGGCAAGGCGTGGCGTTAAGCTCCTCCACTTAAAACGCAGTATCTTCGGCGTATCGCACAAAATAGGGTGTCGGTGGGTGGGGGAACGGAGTGTCTTAACACTAGGTTCTCTCTGCCTACCCTGCTGCGTGCGGGACACAGCGTGAAGCTAACAAAAAATTAATGACACTCTTAATCTATCGTATGTTTCAAGATGGACACAGCTTGCATTCACACATTTCTGCATTAGTTGTGCCCGCGACTTCGTCGGCCTGGAATTCAACTAAAATTTATAATTCTAAAATAGAAGTAGGCTGGAATTCAACTAAAAATTATTATTCTAAAATAGAAGCCTATTTTAAATATCTGGTAGTAAAAGTTTCATCAGAATCAGTCCATTTCAGGGATTAGGTGGAACAAAACAGACAGACAAAAAGGTACATTTAGTAAAAATGGTTATTTTAACATTACAAACAGATACTTCAATTATTTATTTATTTATGTATATAATTTTCAAATCTTCACACACATGTGGGATACAAAAATTGTTATTTAAAATTACCCTGTAATGTGAATAACGATAATCCCATAATTCAGCTTTCAATATATCAAAATAAATCCGATTTACGCTTACTTAATGACATAATGGTTGATGTAATGAATGTAATGGTAATTTGAGGTCATTATGGTGCAGTGGGACGGCGTCTGACTGTAACGTATTGGTTGCAGGTTCTATTCCCACTCTAGGGACTGATTTTTTTTATTTCTATAAAGGAAGTTACAATGAACAAAATATTTTACAAGAAGACGGTTTGTATATGGTTGGTTTGTATATTTATTTTTAACTATAGGCCCGTTCGCGACTTCGCTACGTTAATTACATAGCTGTTTTGTTATATTGCAATATTCGGGGGTCAATTTTTGAAAAATGTAGTACCCTATGTTTAAGCTTGGATTATCAACTATATTTATGCCGAAAATCTTTACAATCGATCAAGCGGTGTAGATTTTTCGTATAAACTTTCACCGCCAATTTCAACCCTTTAGAGGTTGATTTTTAAAAAAAATAGGTAGCTTTCGTTTGACCCAGTAATTTGTTAAAATTACTAATAAAATAATATAATGTAAGTAATAAAACTTTCATTCTAAATTTCACCCAAATCGGACCAGTAGATTAGCCGTGAGAGCGTGACAGACAAACACACAGACTTTCGCATTTATAATATAAGTATGGTATTAAATTGTTTTTATTTCTCTGTTCTGGTAACTAAGGCACAATGCGACGTAGTGTTTAGTCACTAAACATGCATATCTCGATTACGGAGAATGAAGTGTGTCTTGACACTAAGTGTCTCTACTCACTCTACACTCTGTTCAAGATACCAGAGGGGAAAAATAATACTAATAAATTATATTTATATAATATTATGTACGTATTTATCTAGGTATGTACATATGTATGAATGCTTTTTTTATTTCGTTTGGATTTTTAGACTTTAAAGTTGTTCAAAAAATCTATTTTATTTTTATTGGTTGAAAAATTTATTGCATCGTAAAAATATAATTTATATTTTAACACTGCAACTGAAATAGACGACTTGGCGTGCAAATGACATAAAAAGTAAATGTATTCCATATTGCGTCTAGTAATACATTAATTTGTACTAAGCATCATGGAATTCCAGTTGTGTTCGTTTTTGCTTATAATCCACGTGAGGGACGCTGACGCTGGTCTCCGGATTTTGGGTGGCAGGGATGCTTCGCAAGACGAATTCCCTTTCATCGTAAGCTTAGAAGAACTTACCGATCCAAATTCTGAAAACAAAGATACCTATATATTCTGTACGGGCGCTGCTATATCCTCCACCTGGATCATAACAGCTGCTCACTGTAACATAGGATATCAGGACCCTGATATAAAACAATTTGCAAGATGCAACAGTTACTTTCCGAAAGTCCAAGGAGAACTAGTTGCTCTTCTCGAATTCTACTTCCACCCTACCTATAATCCTATAACAGTAATAGCCGATATAGGATTGTACCATAGTGAAAAATTGACAGTTGCCTCTTATGCGAAAATCAGCGCAGTCGATTATAAATCGTTTGTTGGTCGTGAAGCAGTTATTCTTGGGTTCGGCCTCAATAACGCTTCGGATTTTGCTAAGCCTGTACAAGTGTTAACAGGTATGTTTAAAAAGTGTACTCGTATTGATGAACAATTTAAGCATACATTGTGCGTAGTTCCATCTTGCGGTCTAGATGCCTCGGTGTGTCCGGGTGACTCCGGTGGGCCAGTCCTGCTGTCATCCAACGTTGCAGGCGTGACCTCCTACACTTTTGGTGACTGCAGTGTTGGCAATCCATTTTTAACTGGACCCGGTATCTCTGCGAATATAGTGGCGATGGTCAGCCCATTTATAAATTGGATACAGAAACGGATAAATAGTACAGAAACAAATTGGATAAAGTAGCTCGCTGTATGAAGTATTTTTCATTATTTAACTGTAGTTTTGTGCTTATTTATTAAGTTATTACTGCTTGTGATTCCATTAAAATAAAAATTATACACTCTGATCCAACATATCGTTTTATTGTCATCATAATAAAATCGATATCCTGGGAAATAAAAGGAGTTTTAAACGCTATACGATTTGGATGTGTTGTGCGTTTCCTCTTATAAAATTATTTTTACAAAAAAAGAAAAGCGATTTCAAAAACATGCACTAAAAAGTAAAAATATACTCAGATATTCAGTTCTAAATAAAAATTGACAATTTTGGAGTCGGGGTCAGCCATGTGGGGCCTATATACGTCTTACCACGGTGCCGGCTGACTCTCACCTGATTGCGTTCTTTGCTTCCATTTTCCACAACCGTCACTTAGCGCTACGTCTCTGTATCTGAGCTACAATCTGTACGGGCGCTGCTATCGCTTCCACCTGAATATGTTGCTGTGCTATGATTAATAGATCCCATTTAAGTAGGTACACATACTCGTAGCTGACACCCATTTCAAAATTGTCAATTTTTATTTAGGTGAACTGAATATGTGATTGATTTTTGTTTACTTTTTTTTAGCTTCACGCTGTATCCCGCACACAGCAGGGTAGGCAGAGGGAACCTAGTGTTAAGATACTCCGTTCCCCACTTTCCGCCGAATTCGGAGGCATTGCGTGTTAAGTGGCGGAACTTAATGCCGCGCTTTGCCTCGAGACACCAGAGCTAAGAAAATGGAAATATTAAATATTTCCACTCCTCGAGTGGAAATCGAACCCACAACCAGTCGTTTAGAGTCACAAGCTTGTGCCACTGCGCTATGACTGGCCCTTATTTTTTTTAATTTTTAGTGCATTTTTTTTTGAAGTTGCTTTTCTTTTTTTCTTCGGCGCGGCGTTAAGTTCCGCCACTTAACACGCAAAGCCTCTGAATTCGGCGGTGCGTGGGGAACGGAGTGTCTTGACACTAAGTTCCCTCTGCCTACCCTACTGTGTGCGGGATACAACGTGAAGCATTTCTTTTATTTGTAAAAATAGTTTTACATTATAAGGCATTAGTATTACATTAAAATAATAACACATATTACACACACACTACAATTTGCTTGGCGTACATTTGTACTGGTACACGTTGCTATAGCAACGCCTGTTCTACGCGTTAACGGAGCTACCAGTACCTACACATAATAATGTATTCCTTCTGCCTTCGCAAAGTAAATAGCTCGTAGCGCGATGCGTGACGCGTCTACGCAAACAAAATTAGCAATTTGGAAGTTTTCTTTATATTTTTCACTTTATTGATACTGTGAGACCGTTGTGGTATAGTGGGGCAGCGACTGACTGTAAATGCGATGTCGTGGGTTCGATTCTTGCTCTGAAAAATGGTTATATATTACTTTTCATTTCCATTTTGGTAGCAAAGACAAAACGCGGTGTAGAGTTCTGTAATATTTACTAATATTTCACACACACACACACCCACACACCCACACACGCACACACATATAAAATTACCATTCATGTATATATATATTACAATTGTTTATGAAATTTTTAGTTGTAAAGAAGTGTTTATATTATTATATCTCAAGGGAGAAGGACCTGGTGACCTGAAATACAGGGAATTCTAGTTCAGGCGTCAGTCTCCTTTCCAATTGATTTTTAGATTATTTTGTTAGCTTGTAAGTTATAAATTGTAATTTTAGTATTTAAGTTGTTTCTATGTGTGTATGAGTAAATAAATGAATAAATAAATAAATAAATAAAAATAAAAGAAATAAATATTTCCAGTGTAAAGTAGAGAATAGTGTGTTAACACTAAGTTATTTCTGACTATCATGCTATGTGGGAAGAAACGTCAGACTAATTTTGTTGTTACTCTAGAGAAAGTATAAGTAACCTTTTATAACAAAAGTTGTTTCTATATGTGTGTGAATAAATAAATAAATAAATAAAAATAAAAGAAATATTTCCAGTATAAAGTGGAGAATAGTGTTTTAACACTAAGTTGTTTCTGACTATCATGCTATGTGGGAAGAAACGTCAGAGTATTTTTGTTGTTACTCTAGAGCAAGTGTAAGTAACCTTTTATAACCAAAAGGTCTATACAAAATTTTAAGTTTTTTGCGGGGTGAATAAGAATTCTTAATAGTGCTTTAAAAGTAGCGGAGGAATATTTGTAACATAAAAAAAACACATAGCGGGCCTCAAAAAAATAATAATCGGGCTGCTAGTTAGTCGTCCCTTCTTTATATCATGTAATTGTATGAGATAGTCGTGATTTCAAATTTCCTTAAATCTCGCCACACAATAATAATAAATAGACTAAAGATGAAGAAATTATACTTAAAATCTAGATTTTTTATTTGTTTTTTACAAAAATACGAGGAAACAACACTTCCACGCTTTTTTTTCAGCACAACAGGGTATTCGACTTAGTGTCAAGACACTTCGTTCTCCACCTTCCGTCCGAAATTCAAACATTACGTGTTAAATGGCAAATCTCAACGCCGCACATTATCTTAAGTACCTAAGCGAAGAAAAGAAATAATTTAAATATAATAATTCCCATAACAGGGACCAGTCGTGGCGCAGTGGCGCATACGTGTGACTGTAAAGCGACTGGTTGTGGGTTCGATTCCCACTCGAGGAGTGGAAATATTTAACATTTCCATTTTCTTCGCTCTGGTGTCGAGGCAAAGCGCGGCGTTAGGTTGCGCCACTTAACACACAATGCCTCCGAATTCGGCGGAAAGTGAGGAACGGAGTGTCTTAACACTAGGTTTCAACTTGCTGCAACCCTGCTTTATGCGGGATACAGTGTGAAGCTAAAAAAAAAAAAATTCCCCCAATTCGGAATAGAACCCACACCCAATCGTATACACCCAAACACACCCATTACACCACTACGCTCAACATTCCACCAAGTTAATGATAAAATAACTTTAACTATCCTATTACATTAATCTCGACGCCGAATATAATCTCTAATCCTAATTAATTATCTTCATATGTATGTACGTATATTATATATAATAAGTACATAGTCAGCCCCTCTTGTGAATATATAATGTTAATGTACTAAAGGTATAGTTGGTTGTGCAGAGTTTAGATTAATATTGAAAGAAAACTGGACTCTCTTATGGTATATTTTATAAACTTAGTTAAAGCTTACTTAGTTTTAAGCTCTGATATTGTTAATGAATTTATTTATTTATATATATATATATATATATATATATATATATATATATATATATATATATATATATATATATATATATATAAAAATAACTATATAAACAAACTATTTAATGATTTTACTGTCACTCTTTTTGCCATGTAGCAGGATAGTCAAAACGAACCTAGTATAAAATACTCCGTTTTCCATCTTGTTGGGTGGCGGAACTAAATAATATATATATATATATATATATATATATATATATATATATATATATATATATATATATATATATATATATATATATATATATATATATATATATATATATATATATATATTATTCTCCGTTTGATTCTTGCTTGGGGTACTTCTCATTTTTTTCTGTATATAGCAGGGTAATGGGAGACAATCTGATGTCAAGACATTCGTAATGTCTTGATTATGAAGCCGAGACATTGCGTGTTGAGTGGTGATAAGTAAGTAATATATACATGATTTCTATTCTATTCTTGTTTAAAAAGTATTAAGCATTGCATTGAAAATATTGTTTGTAATTTGGCAGAACATATTTTTTAGCGTGGCGTTAAGTTCCGCCACTTAACACGCAATGCCTCCGAATTCGGCGGTGCGTGGGGAACGGAGTGTCTTAACACTGGGTTCCCTCTGCCTACCTTGCTGTGTGCGGGATACAGCGTGAAGCTTATATTTTTTCTATGCTTTACACAATTTAAAGTATTTTTCACACGCTTAGGAAATTGAAAAAGATATTTTAAGAACATGTATTAAAATTGGCATTTTTGAGGGTTACAATCCCACTGCGTTCAAATATTTACACGTTTTCTAAAAATGTCATATTTGTTCTATTTTCATTCTGATTTACGCATTTTATACATTGCAAAGTAGACAGACTTTCTGCCTTATAATTATCAGTGACAAGCTAATGTTAAGACACTCCGTTTTCCACATTTTTAAATAAAAATAATTTAAATACAATTATTCCCATCCCTAATCCCACACCTAATTACATTTACAGGCCTCATGGCCTCAGAAATCGATAGAGGAAATTTCCATTTTTCTTATTTTTCCTTTCTGACAAGTCACAGCGTTTAGTTCCGCCACTCCAACAAATGGATAATGGAGTGTTTTATACTAGGTTCGTTTTGACTGTCCTGCTACATGGGAAAAAGAGTGACAGTAAAATCATTAAATTCCCTTATTTTCTCCTTTCTTTCCTATTCTTACCTATCATTCTAACTCTCTTCTCTACTGCACTCTTTCTCTCTCTCCATTTATAAGGAGAACAGTCTTACATCAAAACAATATCAAAATATTAACAAGGCTTGATAAATCATTTATTATTCAACCGTTTGCTTTTAGTGTTCATGTTCGGTGTAAATTGAATTTTGTCTTTTAACGTACTACTTGTGTTATAATTATTAGTTAAAGCCGTCGTGGTTGAGTTGGTAGGAAGTTATCTTTGTTACTTTCCTTGTTCCTTTGTAACTAGTTCATATTTTAGATTTTAAGACTAGTTTTAGATTTTTAAGGAGTCATTGTTATGCAGCGGGAAACCATATGACTGTTAATGGAATTGACTGTCGGTTCTTTTCAGACTTGGGTGAATGATTTATTTATTTATTTATACTTTATTGTGTACCACAAAAATATTTACACTAAGTCTACTAGAAAATAATAATAACAAATATGTGAGGCACAAAAGGCGGCCTTATCGCTTAACAGTGATCTCTTCCAGACAACCTTTAGGTTAGGAGATTTGCGAAGTGATATATAGTGGATGGTGGTCAAGATATATCAATCAGCATTTAAATAATAATTTTTAACTAATTTTTGGAAAATATTTAAAGATTTAGCACTATATATTATTGATTATATATTATTTATATATTTTTTACCCGTGGGGTGACGGGTTAGGAACACAATTCTCCCCCGCCGCTGGGTAGCGTTCCGTAAAAGGCGGGTAACCCAGTAGATTGGTGGTTCGCGACCACTATCGTGTCAATGACGAACCGCCAAACATCTGATGATGTGATCCGGTTCGATGGCATGTAAACCAGCTCTCCCTATTCCCACCATTCCCATCCTTCCTCCTTCTGTCCTACACCCCCGAGGTTGGCAACGCATCCATAACTGTAGTGCTGTGACTGTCTATGGGCGAAGGTAACCCTTAACACCAGGGGGGCCTTCTGCTCGTTTGCCTCCTTTATTCCCTAAAAAAAAAATATATTTTTAGAAAACATTTAAAAAAATTGAACACAGTGAAATTTTGTCTACTACTTTCGGTAACGTCGAAATTTTTATACACATATTACAATTTGTTTTTACATCTCTATATAGAGATTATTCTACGTTTTCCAAAAACTAAAATTGTTAATATCTTTAGGTTATTTGCCCGGCAATAGATGTTGTTGAGTTCCACCAATGCAACCCACAATGTTTAGAATGCGAATAGAAAACGGAGAACGGAGTGTATTAAAACTACTTTCTCTCATCGTATCTTGATATGCACAAAAAATGATATCTTATTATACAAACGGCACTTTATTTCTGTAGTAGTTCAGTAAAATTACACTATCTTTTTGCTTCACGCTGTATCCCGCACACAGTAGGGTAGGCAGACGGAACCTAGTGTAAAGACACTCCGTTCCCCACTTTCCGCCGAATTCGGAGGCATTGCGTGTTAAGTGGCAGAACTTAACGCCGCGCTTTACCTCGACACCAGAGCGAAGAAAATGGAAATATTAAATATTTCCACTCCTCGAGTGGAAATCGAACCCACAACCAGTCGCATTACAGTCACACGCTTGTGCCACTGGGCCACGACTGGTCTCAGTATCTTTTTTTGCAATAATGAAATAAAATGCATATATATATGCACTAAAATAACTGCTCGATCCGGCTAAACAGCTAAACTGATTTTAACGGGACTTTTACTAACAGATAGGAGACTAAATCTACTTTTATTAAAAAATCTAGCGCCCCGCTCGCGGCTTTGCTGCGTGAACTATTTCGTTATATTGCAACCCTCGGGGGCACATCTTAAAAAAATAAAGTAGCCTATGTTTAACCTTGGATTATCAACTATATATATGCCAAAATTTATTACAATCGGTCAAGCGGTGTACATTTTTCATATAAACTTTCATCCCCTATTCCAATACTTTAGAGGTTGATTTTTGAAAAACTAAGTAGCCTATGTTAGACCCAGTCATTTTTACTACTTTCGTTCTAAATGTCATCCAAATCGGACCAGTAGGTTAGCCGTGGAAGCGTGACAGACAAACAAACAGACATTCGCATTTATAATATAAGTATGGATGTTTCTCTTTTTATTAAATTCCATACAAAGTTGCGAGCACAGCTAGTATTAACATATAAAAAGAACCGAGCATCTTCTTCAAGTCGAATTAGAAATAAGAAGCTATAGGCAAAAGCTCCTCGTGCAATAAAACTTTCTATGTTCCAGAAACTGTCGTAGTGTCTACGAATGTTCTATACAAAAGTAATTCCGATGTGCTTTTTCCTTTTCTTCTTAAATATGTTTTCTGTTTGAAAGTTTTTGTCGAAAATTTATTTGCTTGATGTAGGAACTTAGTGTTGAGGCACTCCACTCTCCGTTTTCCGTTAAATTTGGGTTACAATGATATCGAAATGGCTGTTAGCGGCACAAGACAATACTGTCAAATTTAGTTATGAAATTTCGAATTTTGATTTTATTCTTTGAATTTGGGCCAGTCGTGGCGCAGAGGCACAAATTGTGACTGTAAAACGATTGGTTGTGGGTTCGATTCCCACTCGAGAAGTGCAAATATTGAATATTTCCATTTTAACCGCTCTGGTGTCTGGTTAACTTACAATGCCTCCAAATATGGCGGAAACTGGGTATCGGAGTGTCTTAACACTAGGTTCCCTCTGCCTACCCTGCTGTGTGCAGGGTACAGCGTGAAGCTCTTACGCCTACGTAAAACATTGTGTGTAAGATAGTAAACTTCAACGCTACAGAAAAAAAATGTAGGTATTAGGTACCAGAAGTATAATCAGAAATAAAATGACTATCATATCCTATTCAGGTAGAAGATGAAGAACGGAAGGTCTTATGACTAGATTCTCTCTGATTACCTTGCTATGCTGCTGCGGGAAAAAGCTGACAGACAGAAAAAAAGCTGACAGACAGCTGTTTTCTTTTTACATTTTGATATGTTATTCACGTACTTAGGAAATTGAGAAAGACATTATTAAAAAATATATAAATATTTTGATTCAAACCCGCGTTGACCGCTAAGCCTAAGGTATGCTAAGGTTCTACATGTATGGTTTCCAAGCGGCGTGGGTTCAAATCCCCCTGCGTTCAAGTTTTTATACATTTTCTAAAAATGTCTTTTTCATCCATACTTATATTATAAATGGAAATGTCTACCGGTCCGATTTAAATGAAATTTAGAATGAAAGTAGTCAAAATTACTGGATCTAATATAGGTTACTAGTAAGGGATGAAAGTTTATATGAAAAATAAACACAGCTTGACCGATTGTAATGCATTTTAGCATCAATATAGTTGAGAATTCATTGTTAAACAAAGGCTACTTCATTTTTCAAAAATGCACCCCCGAGGGTTGCAATATAACGAAACAGCCATGTATTTCATGGCCGCTAGTTTTCTATACATTGTTATTGAATTTTTCTTTTTCTTCAACAGGCCGACCGCAACCAACACTATCCTGGCTGATCAACAACAAGCCATTAGAAGACCATACGATTTTAAAAAACGATGGGAAAATTATCATCAGTAGAATAAGTGTCAGTGGAGCTGAGAGGAGTTGGTTGAACACTTCTGTCAAGTGTCAGGCGACGAACACACCGCTGTTGAGCCCCCATGAAAGAACTGCCAGGGTTGAAATGCATTGTAAGTATAGATTTAAATAGGTTTACGCTTTTACCGTACATCAAGGAGAACTTAGTGTTAAGACACTCCGCTTTTCACGTCTTCTAATTAAATCTAGACATTTAATGTTAAATAGCGGAAGACAACACCGTGTTTGTCGTAAGTACCAGATTAGAGTACCATAAAATATAATATATTATCATTCTTGGAGTGGGAATCGAATCCACAACCATTGGGTTTACAGTCAAATGCTGTCTTATGATACGGTGCCCTCTAGATCTTAACAATAAAAATATAATATTTTGACTATCAAAATGTTTGAATATTAATATTATTTTGTTTTCTTTTTTTTTGCTTCACGCTGTATCCCGGACACAAAAGTGTAGGCAAAGGGAACCTAGTGTTAAGACACTCCGTTCCCCACTTTCCACCGATTTTTGGAGGCATTGCGTGGCGGAACTTAACGCCGCGCTTTGCCTCGGTGCCAAAGCGAGGAAAATGGAAGTAGGTATTATATAATATTTCCACTCCTCGAGTGGGAATCGAACCCACAACCAGTCGTTTGAAGTTACACATCTACACAACTGCGCCACGACTGGCCCCATTAATATTTTTAGTACTGATATATTCATATTGTAATTACCAATCTCATAAAGAGAGAGAGAGGGAGAGATAAGAGAAGAAATGTAAACTAAATACACTGATAAATGCATATCTCTTTAACTTATACTTTGAAAAAAAAAATGGAAAACCCGTTGCCATGGCAACGCGTATACACAACAAAAGACCACTTATTTAGATGTATTATAATGAAATTTTAGTGAAACTATAACTGATTTCCGTACTTCACTACATAAAGTAGTATTTAAAGATCCAATATTCAAAATATAGGGTGAATTTCTAATTTGGACAGAAAAGACAATGAAAAAGACATTAACAAAACGTATAAAAGTTTGAAAGCAGCGGGATTCGAACCCGCGCCTCCTGAATACCGTTCAGGCGCTCTGACCGCTAAGCCATGCGTTATACTACCAGCTGCGTCGAAATTCTTATACGCTTTATTACAATTTATTTTTGTTGTTAGTAACAGAAATTTTAAGCCGTTTCCTTCTGCTTTGTAAAATGCGTAAAGATAAACTGTTTAATTTTGTTTGCATTAACTTATTCTAACTACTAAGGCTGCAGTTGAAGTACTAATTCAAGATTTTTTACTTAGCAATTACATTTAAATAAGCAACTTCACGTTATATTCCGCATAGCCGGGTCATCAGAGGGAACCTAGTGTCAAGACACTCCGTTCTCCGCTTTCCGTCCGAAAACGAGATATTTCGTGTTGAGTGGTGGGGTTCAACGCCTCGTTTTGTCTTATTTATCAGAGCGATTAAATGAAAATAATACATATATGTACTTTTAAACATTTTTAAAGTGCTGTTCCACACTTAAGAAAATTCGAACCCACACCTGAAATTCAAATGTTTACACTTTTTCTTTTTTACACGTTAATTTTCCTAAGTGTGGAATAACACTTTAAAAATATTTAAAAGTTTTTCATAAATAGCATTCTCTCTTGCCAAACGATTGTTCGTAGAATCATCTTTGGGTAGCAGAAAGTTGTGAAAATCTCTCTACGGAGATGCTAACAACAAAAATAAGTTGTAATAAAGCGTATAAGAATTTCGACGCAGCTGGTAGTAGGATGCATGGCTCAGTGGTGAGAGCGCCTAGAGGCGTGCTGAGGCGCGGGTTCAAATCTCGCTGCGTTCAAATTTTTATACGTTTTCTAAATGCCTTTTTCAACACATATTTATGTTTTATCATTCGAGTGGTGGCATCCTATAGTTATCACTTAATTCAAACCCACAAACATAGCGTTAACAGTCAGTATAGACGCTGTCCCACTGTGAAACGACAGAATCTATTCTTACTTAGTAATTAGTTTAATTAGATTCTTAATATAATAATAACAAATTAATATTTACTAATTTATCAAAAGTTTATTCGTTGTTTGATGTTAGAAGTAAAGTAAAAGAAGTCTCAGGGAAAATCTCCATTTCCATCGGCGCTTATTAATGCAATTTAAACACACCACGACTTTTGACAACCGTGTTACTTTCGTCACGCTATATCCCACACACAGCAGGGTAGGCAGAGGGAACCTAGTGTTAAGACACTCCGTTCCCCACTTTCCGCCCAATTCGGAGGCTTGCGTGTTAAGTGGCGGAACTTAACGCCGCGCTTTACCTCGACACCAGAGCGAAGAAAATGGAAATATAATTTCCACTCCTCGAGTGGGAATCGAACCCACAACCAGTCGTTTACAGTCACACTCTTGTGCC
The DNA here is from genome assembly GCA_019049465.1 of Dryas iulia moderata. NCBI lineage: Eukaryota > Metazoa > Arthropoda > Insecta > Lepidoptera > Nymphalidae > Dryas > Dryas iulia. Next base: position 11,272,501 of record CM032434.1, read on the forward strand.
ACTGGGCCACGACTGGCCACTTTCTGTTTCTTTTTTTATTTGTTGTGATTTTTTTTCTTTGTTATACAATACACTTTTAAAAATTGAGTAAATTGGGTCACACGTGTAGATGTTTTTCCATCGCCCGTATAATCTAAAACTTCAACGTAGTCATCGGCTTATCGTGCTCGCCTATCATGCAGACAATGTATATTAATATTATAAATGCAAAAGTCTGTCTGTTTGTTACGTCTCTGTTCTGTCTTTTATGACTAATCTTCCAGCTCGATTGCGATGGCTTTCGATTGACCAATTTCGAGGGCTCAGAGTCAAACATAGACTACTTTTTTAAAAATCAACCTCTAAAGAGTGGAAATACATCATGAAAAAATTTAAACCGCTTGACTAATTTTGATGAATTTTCTTAAGAAGATAGGTGATAACGGATGGTCAAACATAAGTTACCTATTTTTCCAAAAACCAAATCCTGAAAACCTTCTGCTGGCTGAAAAGGGATGAAAATTTGTATAAAAAATATACATACAAATCGTTAATGATACGAAACATCTATTGCCGCGTAGGGTAAACCACTACTGTCACGTAGGCGATGCAGCAAGTGGGTCGATAGTTATTATAAAAAATAATCAGTCTACATACTTGTTATAGTTTATACTTATAATTGTACAAATTACAATACTTGTTGATTTTTAGTTACTGTCATATTTTTTTTGTATCGACCCCCCATTATACATTATTCTTATATGAAGTATCGAAAGGTGTCATTCATTCTGGTCAGTTTGTTCCGATGTTTGCAGAAATTGGAGGAATAAATTAAAAAAACACTAGCGCTCATTACATTGCAATATGCTATGCCTATTTTTAATCTTGGATTATCAACTATATTTATACCAAAATTCATTACAATCGGTCAAGCGGTGTAGATTTTTATAAACTTTCATCCCCTCTTTCAAACTTTTAGAGGTTGATTTATGAAAAAATAAGTGACCTATGTTTGATCTAGTAATTTTTACTACTTTTATTCTAAATTTCATCCAAATCAGACCAATAGATTAGCCGTGAAAGCGTGACAGACAAACATTATATATTCTTTTATTCTAAGCATCTTTTCGTATTATAACTTAGCACTATGTAACAGTCAACTAAAATCATTATTTGTCTTCCAGTGCGTCCCACTTCAGTGTCAATAATAGAGAAGCCTGGCCAGCTATCAGCGGACTCCGAGTTCACACTAGTCTGCGTGACTCACGGCAGCAGACCGCCAGCTCAAGTCACTTGGTACAGAGAGAACAGGAGATATACACGTGGGAAGGTATTTTTGATAATTTTTTTAAGCATTTCCTGGAAATTTTGAGAAATTATGAAGTTTTCATTGGATTTTCAGAAAGTGGGAAAGGGAAATATAGAATAACATTTGACATTTTATAGTGTTATTCAAATATTTAAGTTTTTTTTTTTTTTTTAGCTTCACGCTGTATTCCGCACACAGCAAGGCAGGCAGCGGAACCTAGTGTTAAGACACTCCGTTCCCGCCGAAATAAAAGGTATTGCGTGTTAAGTGGCGAAACTTAACGCCACGCTTTGTGCGACTCCAGAGCGAAGAAAAAGGAAATATTAAATATTTCCACTAATCGAGTGGGAATCGAACCCACAACCAGTCGTTTACAATCACACGCTTGTGCCACTGCGCCACGACTGAAAAATTCACACACTTAAGAAATTGGAGAACGTGTGACGCAGATGAGCGATCAGAAGGCTTGGACGGCTTCCTAGAAGTGCGGGTTCGAATACAGCTATATTCCATTTTTGATATTTATACATTTTTCAAAAAAGTCTTTATCAATAGTGTAGTATTATTTTAAAACGATATTTGATAAAGATTTTAATTTGAAATCGTTATTTTTTACCTGAAGTGGAGAAAACGCTACACGATTTTAAATATCAATGAATCCGTGGGCAAGATATGAACTTAGACCTAAATTCTAAGTAGTTCCATAATAAGTTATTCACGATTAGATATTTAATTTGTTATTTCTCTACAATTTTCTTATAAATTTAAGTAAAAGAAGAAGAAAGAAAAGACCATAGTATTACTCGTATTATATTTAATTCCCTGCCTGTATATGATGCGTTAAATACTTATTTTGTAAATCTAATCCAATTGCAATTCCACGTAGCGTAGTAAGACGGACAGGGCCTAATTGTATATACTATTGGTGTCGTATCCCACTTTCCACCTAAAATTGATCTTTACGGGTTGAGTGGCGTAACTCAACGCCGCGCTTAGTGCTGAGTATCAGAGCACAGAAATGATAATTTATATAGCTTCACATTGTATCCCGCACATAGCAAGGTAGGCAGACGGAACCTAATGTTAAGACACTCCGTTCCCCACTTTCCACCGAATTCGGAGGCATTGCATGTTAAGTGGCCTCAACGCCGCGCTTTGCCTGGACACCAAAGCGAAGAAAATGGAAATATTAAATATTTCCACTCCTCGAGTGGGAATCGAACCCACAACCAGTCGTTTACAGTCACACGCTTGTGCCACAGCGCCACGACTGGCCCCTACTATTATTTTTCTTCCCAATTTCCGCCCAAAATCCATCTTGTTAATCGTGTTGAGTGGATATATTCACGCCGCGCTTTGCTTTTACACCAGAGCGAAGAAAATGGAAATATTAAATATTTCCACTCCTCAAGTGAGAATCAAACCTACAACCAGTCGATTTACAATCACACCCCCCCGTGTGCCCCCGCGCCACGATTGGCCCCGACACGGGAATCGAATTGACAACCATCGCGTTACAATCAGACGCTGTCTCACTGACAATCTAAAGTTAGCCAAACTTTCATATATTTATATTCATTTGAGCCTTTGCAAGTTTTAAACGACACACTCAATATAGCGAGGTGAACAGTTACAAGTTCGGAACGATCGCTTAGTGAATTGGTTTCAAGTGTCTCGGAGCTTTGCTAAAGTTCCCCATCTCGATAGAGACCTTGTTATCGGAGTGGGAAACCCATTATTTTGCGCTAAACTTTGAAAATATGGAAATTTGGTTGTAATTGGATTGAAAAATGTGGAGAGATTAGTGTTAAGACACTCCGTTATTTAGCTTCTGTTTGAAATTGATATATGGAGTGTTGAGCGGAGTTTAACGACGCGTTTTGTCTTAAGTACCAATGCGAAGAAAGGAAAATTTAAATATGGGAATCGAACCCACGACCGTCGCCTTTATTGTGAAACGTTGTCCCACTGAGCCACGACAGCATATATTTATTTTATTCTATTTCATTTCATTCATTCATTCATTGAATCAACTTTTTTTTTCCTTTACGCTGTATTCCACATAGGGTAGGCGGAAGGAACTTAGTGTCAAGACACTCCGTTCCCCACGCACCGCCGAATTCTAGAATCACCACTGGCATGCTTTGCTTAGACACCAGAGCGAAATATTAAATATTTAAATTCTTTGAGTGGGAATCGAACCCACAACCAGTCCCATCTACACACACACACACACTTTGAACCCTTGCATCAAGACTGACCTCAAGTAGTAGTTAATAGTAGTTATTCTATTCTACTCCATAATAAACCAAGTTTTATTGAATAATTTAAAATATTTAATACGAAGATTGTAAAACCGACCGTCTTGAAGAAGTAAAGTTAGCGTTCAAAGAACTACCCACACTAGCGGAGAGCTCAAAGTGAGCTAATTAGGTCACTGATTGGCCTGTAGTGGGTAGTGGGGGAAAGATATTGATTTCCGATTATTATTATAGCATTTCTATTAAAATATAAGTTAAATCATTTAGAAAACTGTATTTGTAGTTTTGGAAAAAATAAAAAAATGGAAAATATTTTTTGAAAATGTGTAAAAATTTAATTGTTGTCGGGATTTGAAGCTGCACTTCATGGTAATCGTCTAAGCAATGCCTTCTATATCCATCTACGTAGTTTATTTTGTACGTTTTTATTTATAATTTACAGTTAATTGTCAAAAAATAAAACATTAATTCAATATCTTAAAGAATAATAATAATAAATAACTAAATCTAACTTGTGCCACGGACTTGCGTCATAAATTTCCTTATTTTATTATGACATTTATTATATACTTTTAACTTTTAGTGTTACACACCCGTTTAAGACATGGAAAAAGACATTTTCATAGGTATAAATATTTGAACGGAGCAGAATTCGAACCCGCGCCTTTTGGTGACGATACTAGTGTCGTGACTACTAAGCCATGCGTTCTACATCCGGTTGTGTTGAAATTTTTACATGACTATTACATTTTATGCTTGTTGTTAGCATCTCTGTAGAAAGATTTTTACAATTTTCTGCGACTAGCAATGTATGGTGAGCGGGCTATTTATTAAATATTTTAACAATTTTCACAGTGTTATGCGCACATTTACAGTTGTATATACGTTTTCTAAAACTATTTTTCATATCCTAAGTGTATAACAACACTTTTAAAAATGTTAAAATAAAAAATAAAGCCATGGGACCAGTCGTGGCGCAATGGCACAGACTTGTGACTTCAAACGACTGGTTGTGGATTCGATTCCCACTCGAGGAGTGGAAATATTTAATATTTCCATTTTCTTCGCTCTGGTACTGAGGCTAAGCGCGGCGCTAAGTACCGCCACTTAACACGTAATGCCTCCAAAATTCAGCGGAAAGTGAGGAACGGAGTGTCTTAACACCAGGTTCCCATTCCATCCCATTCCCAATGCCTACCATTCTATGTGCGGGATACAGCGAGAAGCTAAAAATATGTCCGTTCTTAAGGCGGCAATGAATTCCGTTAAACTAGAGGTAATGTCTCTGTCTATAAAAAAGAGATCATATTCTTAAATTACATGCAACGTGAGGCTATCGCGGCGCAGTGGAAACAGCGTCTAACTTTAAGTGCGATTCGTTGTGAGTTCGATTCCTACTAGAGTAAATCAAATCAAATTATTTTCATTGTTTTTCTCTTTTCTCAAACAAAAAAGTGCTATTCCGGCAGAAAAAGTAGAACGAAGTGTCTTAATAGTAGATTCTCTCTTACTGTGTGCAAGAAAGAGTGAAACTTTAAAAAACAAAAAATACGTAATTTTCCTTAAAATTAAGTTAATTTCCGAATTTCGTATAAAAATTAAACTGAAAACAAGTAAAATAATAATATCTGCATAATCAGAGTATGAAAGCGTAATTAACACAGATTCACAAAAAAATTTGGTAAACTGACACCAATAAGAGCTTATTTTACATAATTATTTCCTACTTCAGTTTTCCACTTTCCACCCGTTATATTACGAGTATATAGCAAAATTTAATGTCGCTATTGACTTACCAGGGCGGAGAGATAAATGTAATTTAAATATAACTATCATTCCCTCAAGTAGAAATCGAACCTGCAACCAATGGCCTTTTTTTCGTGTGGCAACACTGTTATAGAAACGTCTTGTGTCTTCTTCCGTAAAAATAATCAATTTTTTTTGTTGTTTTTTTTTTTAGCTTTACGCTGTATCCCGCACACAGCAGGGTAGGCAGAGGGAACCTAGTATTAAGATACTCCGTTCCCCACTTTATGCCGAATTCGGAGGCATTGCGTGTTAAGTGGCGGAACTTAACACCGCGCTTTACCTCAACACCAGAGCAAAGAAAATGGAAATATTAAATATTTTCACTCCTCTAGTGGAAATCGAACCCACAACCAGTCGTTTACAGTCACACGCATGTGCCACTGGGCCACGACTGGTCACACTGGAATCTGAAATTAAATATTTTATATTGTTAAAGTTTGGTATAGTTTATAAAAAAGGCTTCTGTGGTCGACATTTATACTGATAATATCATATTAAGTATATAAAAGTGATTGTAAGAGTTAAAAGTGTTTCGGTGTATAAGTTCGTCAGCTGTCACTGCGCAGGTAACGAACTATGTACTTTTAAAAATTTAAATATAATCTTTCAATTAATAGGCTTATTGCATGGCAATAGATTTGGTGATGACTCGGTTACTTCCAAGCCAGTTCTTAGCAAAAACAAATTAAAAAAGTACATTAAAATCAACAAATACATTAAAAAACACAGCAATTAATAAAAACAAAGAAAGTTTGTAAAAACTATGAAGCATGTAGATTTTTATTTTGAATAAAATTATTTCAAAGTTCCGCGGTTACTCAAAATAGCTTCTACTCTAAATACATTTTACATTATAAGAGAGATGACTTATATTTTATTATTGGGGCCAGTTGTGGCGCAGTGGTATGAATGTGTGACTGTAAACGACTGGTTTTGAGTGCGATTCTCACTGAAGGAGTGGAAATATCCATTTCCTTCGCTCTGGTATCAGAGGTAAAGCGTGAAGCTAAAAACGGTCGTGGGACTGCCGATAGAAGTGAAAACAGAACTATTAAGTTGAGTGTAATTAAAACTATATGCAAAAATTATATGAATTTTTTTATGTTTTATTTATTAGTTACATATGATGGGTTAAACAAATCATGAACAAAATATAAATACAAATTGGTTGAAAAAAATATTAATATACAATTATCTTAATTATACATAGTATTTATATTTACACGAATTTCAATGAATTCAAGTTTGAACATTAATTATACGTGTACAACGGCTACTGCGCGTGCGCTAGTCTGGCTCTCCATAGCTATAGATATACTATTATCATTAGCATGTCGGTGACGCGAACCGAGGATTTTACCCTCTACCAAAACGCTCAACGCGCCTAAAGAAGTTTTCACTTCAAAAAGAAAAAAAAGGATAACTTATAATTTTCTTTAAAAACTAATTCAATACCCTTTCTTTCAGCATAGCGAGTTTATAAACGAGACGTCGACAGTCAGCAAGCTGACAATGTCTCCACAACCAGAGGACGACGGCGTAGTTATAAGGTGTAGAGCTGATAACCCGGTACTGCGAGTGGCTTTGGAAGACTCCTTTAGAATGATTGTTGTTTGTAAGTATTTACCTTTACCTTTACGTTGAATTTTACCTGTATAGTGCCTGGGGTAAGCAGAGGGAACCTAGTGTTAAGACTTTCCGTCCTTCACTTTCTACCTGAGTTTGGGACGTTGCTTGTAAGACGGCACTTTGTTTTGTTCACTAGATTGGAGAAATGAAAATAATTTTAAATATTGTCGTTTTTCTGAGTAGCAATCGAACCCATAACCGTTACAATCAGACGCTGTTCCACTACACCACGATGGCCTCGATTAGTTAAACTCTAAGTGAAATAATTTTATTCAGAACAAGAATTTACATGCTTCATTTTTTGAACGTCAAACAGTTTTCCACCAGTTCACTGAAGTTCGCTAAAACTTTTTGAAAAATAGATAAGTTTAAAATTTCTTCTTATTTTTTTTCAAACCAGACCAGTGTCAAGATTCCTTTTTCCATTTGCTGCCTGAATTTGAGGCATTTCTTCTTAAATGGTGGAACTCTAGTTGTCTTTTGTCACAAAGGGACGCTTCGTTTTGCCTAACCACAGTTAGACAAAGCGCGGCGTTAAGTTCCGCCAATCAATGCACAGTGTCTCGACTTGGAAGGGCAAACGGAGAATGGGTTGTGAAGTCACTAATTTTTCTCTGTTTACCTTTCTAAGCGGGGAAAAAAGCCACTTTTTCTCTTTTTGCTTACAATATATATGATATTATTGGGGCCAGTCCTGGCTCAGTGGCACAAACATGTGACTGTAGACGATTGGTTGTGGGTTCAAATCCTACTCGAGGTGTTTGAATATTTTATGTTTCCATTTTCTTCGCTCTGTTGTCGAGGTTAAGTTCCTCCAATTAACACGCAATGCCGCCATATTCGGCGGTGCATGGGGAACGGAGTGTCTTAACACTAGGTTCCCTCTGCCTACTCTACTATGTGCGGGATACAGCGTGAAGCTAAACAAATCATTTTGTTGATAGTTTTGTTTATTACATTAAAAATCGAACAGGTAGAGTTTGGGTTTGCATATAAATTTAATGGTCCATCCATTTTTGTGACGAGGGTTTTTATACAAGGATAAGTACTTTTGTTATTTGTTTGATAACGCATTTTTATATTATTAAACGGACCTTTTTTGAATACCTACTAAAATAACTTTTATATCCGGTGGCATATGGCATAGTAGAGAGAGAGAGCCGAGTGTTAGTACTCTGTTCTCCGATTTTCGACCTAAATTTAAGATATTGTATAATGGTTGGCGGAACCCAACGCCGCACACCGTTTCAGTAATGAGGACAATTGGAGTATCACTTCCCCAAGTGGAAATTGAGCTCACTGACTCATTTGTCTCCACTAATCTCCAGCATATAGCAGAGCAAATAGGGACCCTAATATCGACATGTCCCGCTCACCACTTTTTCCCAAAGTTCAGACGTAATCAGTTAGGTGACGAAACTGAACGCTGCCCATTATCTTACTAAAAAAAAAAATATATCTTTTCTCTAAATTTGAATCGAACCCACTTTGAGAAATGTGATGGTTACATTTATAAACACACTGCTCTACAGTGCTACTTCGTCGCGTGGAATTTAACAAATAAAAATATGTAAATAAGTCTAAGTTACTCCTTATTACATCAGCTATCTGCCAGTCAAAGTCTCATTAAAATCAGCCCAGTTATTCCAAAGATTAGCCGAAACAAACAGACAGCCAGACAGACAAGCAAAATTAAATGCATTTAGAAAACAATGATTATCTTAACTACTCCAATTTTATTTTTTATATTTTTTTTTCTTTAGCTTCACGTTATCTAAGAAGGAGCCTAGTGTTAACACATTCTGTTCCCTACATTCCCCCGAATTCTGGAGGTATTGCGTGTTAGATGGCGGAATTTAACGCCGTGCTTTGTTCGGCAACAGAACGAAGAAAATGGAAATATTCAATATTTTCACTCCTCGGGTGGGAATCGAACCCTAAATTGACATGCAATAATGCCATTATTTTAAAATAACAAACAGACACTTCAATTTTATTTATTTGTACAGATTTATTATACAATATTAAAACTAGGACTCTATAATAGAGTTAAAATTAATTACTTAAAAGTCAGATCAGCGTATACATTATACGGGCGGGAAACAAAAGGCGCCCGCGGGATTGCGAATAGAAGTTTGTATGAAAGTTGGAGGTACGAGTAGTATTGCATAGGATACTATTTATTTGGTATTATAATATATGTTTTGTATGTTTGTTATGTATGTATGTATGTCATTTGTACTGTATACTAGATGGTGTGGGTTTGATTTCCACTCGAGGAAGGGAAATTAATGTTTCCATTTTCTTCTCTCTGGTTTCGACGCAAAGCGCGGCGTTAAGTTCCGCCACTTAACACACAATGCCTCCAAATTTGGCGGAAAGTGGGGAACGGAGTGTCTTAACACTAGGTTTCCTCAGCCTACCCTGCTGTGTGCGGGATACAGCGTGAAGCTAAAAAAAAAGTTTAAATTATTTTTATTGCGTTGGTTGAGTTCAGTCGGCGAAAACGAAGAGGGAGGGTTTTGATACTAGGTTTTCTCTGACTACCATGAGGGAAACAGCGTGAAAAAAATATATGTACGAGTATGTTCCTCGTGGTGTAGTGGGATAGCGTCTGTCTATAAACGAAATGGTTGTAGGTTCGATTGCAACTTGAGAGAATGATGATTTTTATTTCTCCACTCACGTGAAAATATATCACGCGGCGTTAAAGAAACACGCAAAGTCGAGAAGTCCAGCTAAAAGTAAAAAAACAGAGAGTGTTAACACAAGATTCTCTTTGACTATCCTGCAATGCGAGGTAAAGTGTGAAGCTTAAAAAAATGTAATAATGTATGTATGCCATCATCGTGACGTAGTTGGACAGCATTTGATCGATAATGATTATATTTTCTTTTCTTTTAAGACACTCCGTTTCCCACTTTCCGCTGAATTCGGAGGCTTGCGTGTTAAGTGGCGGAACTTAACGCCGCGCTTTACCTCGACACCAGAGCGAAGAAAATGGAAATATAATTTCCACTCCTCGAGTGGAAATCGAACCCACAACCAGTCGTTTACAGTCACACGCTTGTGTCACTGGGCCACGACTGGCCACATATTGATTATATATATTGGTTATATCTATTTCATTGTTTTATGTGAAAATTAAATAATATTATTCAATGTGACATGTGACAGTGGGTTTACCAATCAGCTTTTATATTCTCTAACTGTAAAGAACTTACGTTTTAAGTTTGCACATCTTTGCTCTGATGTCAGTTTTCATTTATTCTATTTTGTTAAATATTATATTAGATAGCCGAATGAATTTGGGGATAATAAAAAGACTTCACGCTTTTTGAGGAACGGTAACCATGCCATCGAAAAATAGGATTGGAACCTAATGTCAAGGATAATGGCGAATTTGAACGCCACACATTATCTTACTGAAGCAGGAAAATGACAGTGATTTAAATATGATAACACCCCCAGCCGGAAATAAAACCCACTACTGTCAAGTTTATAGTCAGACGCTATTCAAATGGTCAATGGTGACCTCGTAATTTTAGTTATATGTGAACTACATAACTGTTTTGTTATATTGCAACCATCAGGGGTGGATTTTTGAAAAATAAAGTAGCCTATGTTTGATCCAGCAATTTTTACTACTTTCATTCTAAATTTAATCCCAATCGGACCAATCGATTAGCCGTGAAAGCGTGACAGACAAACAGACAGACAATTGCATTTATCATAAGCATAGATAAGTATATTTATGTTATAAGTATATGTATATATATAAGTAGAATTTATATACAAAACAATCTCTATGATTTGTAATACTGTATACGTACAGTTTAAACTTTTTAAAAAAGCTTGCCTTTAAAACAATAATTAAATGGGAAAAGATAAAATTTAAAAACTTTAAAATTGCCTGCAAGAGGGAATAATTTGCGAAATGCTCACCTCTGCGTAGTCTAGGGGACAATTTTTAAAGTAACTTTACTTTATTTTCACGCTCGTTCCACAAAGGTAGTCAGAGAGACAGCTTAGTGTCAAGACACTACTTTCCCTTTTTCCACTTTCTGCCTAAATTCAAAATACTGTGTGTTCACAAACCTTCATCTAGTGGGCATCTACTCTCCAAGCAACCGAGTTTACAGACTCTCTCTAGACCTAAAGTCGAAAAGTAACTGTATATAAAAAGAAAATAAATTTGTATCTACATGTGTCTTTATCGTTGATGCAATTATGACAGTGTGGGATAGTGTCTGACGATGCTCGTGGCTTGGAATCGCACTCTGAGGAGTGATAATATTTTAATTATTTCTATTTTCATTTCTCCGCTTTAGTGTGTAAGGCAAAGCGCAGAAACACGGTACTTTTGCCACTTGTTGAGTGGCAAAAGTACGCAATATCTCGATTTTGAGAAACGGAGACCAACGGAGATTTTTTTACACTAGGTTCTCTCCTATCAACATAGCAGATGCGAAAAAACATGAAGCTAAAAAAATGATAATTATTTTATTTTTCATAATTACTAAAACTTAAAAACTCGTTCAGATTAATTAGTTAATTAGTACAATGAGTACAATACTCATTCAACCAAAAAAAGTAGATCAAATACCTCCTGCAATTTTACCTTTATTTCAGTACAGCGTTATAAACTTTAAAATATTATTATATTTATGAAATTTTGAAACACGACAAAACTAGCAACTGCCCCTCCTACTTCAATGTTTGGAATATCAAAAATATGCTTTATTTTCTAGTAAATAAGGTTGATTTTCAGATAGGCCGGTGCTGAGCATGTCTCTTGGAAGCACACTCAATCCTAATGATATTAAAGAAGGCGACGACGTTTACTTCGAATGCAATATTCGAGCCAACCCCAAGGAGCACCGCATCACGTGGTACCATAACGTGAGTGAGTTCAAGATTGTTCTTTTTTCTATTTCAGCTGCACATTTTTTCTTATTTGGAAGGATAGTGTTAAGACACTCCGCTCTACGGTTACTGTCTGAATTTGTGATACTGATTGTTGATTGGTGGAACTTAACGACGCGGGCTGTCTAAGTAGAATAGACGATAATAATTTAATTATTATCATTTTCCTTAATTGAAAACGATTTTCAATATAGTTGAAAGAGACGAGAGTGAAGCTAGTAAAAAGTTGATTGATTTTATTTTTCTCTGATTAGATATTTAGCTCAATGAGCGGAGAATGGAGTGTCATGACACTAGGTTCTCTCTGCCTATGTTTAAATGTAGTATTCAAAAATGTTGTATGAAAGTTTATTTTTTCCCGTATAACAGAATAATTATTGGAAATTTAGTGGATCAAAGTATTACGTGTTGAATAGCTGAACTTTTCCATTTGATTCTCATTTTATTTTTTTATTATTGTCACTTTTGTTCTTGCTTAAACCTCTAACACTGGTGATAAGCAGAAGTATATGTACACTTAACAATTATATAAAGTCCAAGACTGAGAAGCTCAAAGTAAGAATAATTGGATTATTTAACAAATTTCGATAATATTTATCCGAAAAAATAAACACATTGTCTCATCACAGGATCAACAAGTAACACAGAACATGTCATCCGGAGTTTTCATCAGCACCAAGTCGTTAGTACTACAAAAGGTGACGAGGAGGGACGGCGGTCTGTACGCGTGCAGAGCTGCCAACCAGATCGGCGAGGCGAGCAGTCAGGCGGTTTACTTGAGGGTGCAATGTAAGTATAATTTGGAAAGATTTTAATGAAAAATGTTCTTAGAACGCTTATAAAAATTTGGGGTCGTCGTGATGCAGTGGGACAGCGTCTGGCGATATCGCGTGTATGGTAATGATTTCGATTCCCACTCGAGTGAATGGTTATTTAAGCTTTTGTTTCTTCACTATGGCACCTATGACAAGTAAGTGTTGAATAATCTTTGGGTAGCAGAAATTTATAAAATCTGTCTACAGAGATGCTAACAACATAAATAAGTTGTAATAAAGCGTATAAGAATTTCGACGCAGCGGATAATAGAACGCATGGCTCAGCGGTGAGAGCGCCTGGACGGTATTCAGGAGGCGCGGGTTCGAATCCCGCTGCGTTCGAATTTTTATACGTTTTCTTTAAATGTCTTTTTTTAAATAAGACATATATACAAATAAAAGCATTATAAAGAATAAAGTTATTCTTAAAAAAGCTAATCAATAACGTTATCCAAAAACAAGCAAACCAGCAGCAAAACATTAGTCAATCTAAAGTGTATTTAACACCAGAGGTCCGACTCGCTCAATTTTACAATGTAAATTTTGCGCGTATCACACCCAGGGTGCCAATTACCTTCCACGTACATATATGTACATAAGTATATATTCATATACTAGCGGCCCGCTCTGCGTGAACTACGTTTCGGTATTTCGCTGCTGTTCGAAAGCTGTTTCGGTATATTGCAACCCTTGGGGGTGGATTTTTGAGAAATAACGTAGCCTATGTTTAACCTTAGATTATCAACTATATTTATGCCAAAATTCATTACAATCGGTCAACCAGTGTAGATTTTTCATATAAACTCTCATCCCCTATTTCAACCCTTTAGAGATTGATTTTTGGAAAAATAAGTAGCCTATGTTAGACTCAGTCATTGTTACTACTTTCATTCTAAATTTCATCCATATAGGACCGGCAGATTAGCCGTGAAAGCGTGACAGACAAACACACAGACATTCGCATTTATAATATAAGTATGGATGTACTTTCGTGTATGCGTGCGATATTCTTCCCACTGGTATTTCAGTAATCGATAAGCTGTTTCGCTCGAATTAGCCTAAATTTTATAATTTTCATGATAATCGGTTGAAATTATTTATTAATGGTTGATTGATTTGATTTTTAGTTGAATGATTGAATACGTTGAAGTTGGTTGTGGGTTCGATTTCCGTTTGAGGAATGTTTGTATTTACAATTGTTTTCGTTTTTCCGCTCTGGTAGGAGAAAGCGCGGCGTTAAGTTCCGCCACTTAATTTATAATATCTCGATTTCAGGTGTAAAGTGGAGAACGTAATACGTTTACAATATTTTTTCTCTTACTATCTTGTTATGCGGGACAAAATGTGAATCGTTGATTAGCAATATTTGATAAAATGAAATGTGGTTAGATTTGAATTCCAATGGCAGAATATTATATATGTAGTTATGAAAGTAAACACGATGGTTACAGTTTCATTTCCTACTTGGCAAAATTATTATAGATTATTTTATATTCTTTCCTTAAAACCTTCTCTTAAGCACCGCCACTTTATAGGTTATGTCCCGAATCTCGAGAACATAGTGTCTTGACAGTAGTTACTCTCTGACTGACTGCTTTGGGGGAAAACGTGTGAGATCAGACGCTGTCCAGAGATATGTGGTTATTGTTTGCGAAAATTGAGATATATATTTTTTTTAAGTATAGACTTTATTTTCCTCTGATTGGGAATCGAACACACAACTAATCGTATTTACACTGAAACAGTGTCCCACCACGTCAAGACGGCCCCATAGTTACGATAAAAAAACCAAACAATCCTTTCAACATTTAAAGTCTTATTCCACGCTTAGGATAATTGAAAAAGATATTTGGAAAACGTATAAAAAATTGAACGCTCTTTGGGATTCAAACCCGCGCCTATTGGATATCGTCCAAGCCAAGCGCTCTGGTCGCTAAGTCATGCCTTAGTTAGCGACTGTATCCGAAATTTTTATACGTTGTTCAAAATGTATTTTTCAAGGCTTAAAATTATATAAATATGTTTTTAAGCCTTATAGTTTAAGAGTAGAAAAAGAGAGCATTATAGCTCAGCTTGACAAAGTCTGGCTGTTAACGCAATAGGTCGTAGGTTCTATTTCTATACGAGAGAAAGATTACATTTGTACAATGCAATAAGCATTATCTGTTCTCTAATAAAAAGATAAAGTGCGACGAAAATACGATTTTTTCCCGGGTTGGGGGGACGGGTTAAGAATACAATCCAAATAACACAATTAGGGAACGGAGTGTCTTAACACTAGCTACCCTCTGCCTACCCTGCAGTGTGCAGCATACAGCGTGAAGCTAAAAAAAGAATAAAAAAACAATAACACTTTAAAATGTCAAAATTAATTTTAAGTATTTCTTCACCAGTTGCACCAATATGTGCTCAGCCAACGCCCCTAGTGATCGGTGCGCGTCTCGACGAACAGTTGCGGGTTCGATGCACGGTCAATGCAGACCCCGCTGAGCTGGCTTTCTACTGGCAGTTCAATAACAGTGGGGAAAGCTTTCAAGTCTCTCCTGCTAGATATGGTAAGTGGAAGTATTCGATTTAATGTGTATCAATGACTTTGTTAACGTAATTGCTGATTAATACTAATTACTAAAGAAATAGGTAAAGAAAGTTTGTTTTTTATTTTAAAGTTTCAATATTTGAAGTTAAAGAGTTTAATAAGTCATTTCCAGTTTCCATGGCGCCAGTCGTGGCGCAGTGGCACAAACTTGTGAGTGTAAACGACTGATTGTGGGTTCGATTCCCACTCGAGGAGTGGAAATATTTATTTCCATTTTTCTTCGGTCTGGTATCGAGGCAAAGCGCGGCGTTAAGTTCCGCCACTTAACACGCAATGCCTCCGAATTCGGCGGAAAGTAGGGAACGGAGTGTCTTAACACTAGGTTCCCTTTGCCTACCCTGCCGTGTGCGGGATATAGCGTGAAGCTAAGAAAAAAGAAAGAAAAAATATCCAATTTTTCCCATATAAGGTAGTCATATAGTACTTAATGTCAATATAATCCTTTCTCCAGTTTACGCTCAAAATCGAAATATTAGATGTTGAATGACGGAACTTTATATTACTAGAATAAAGAAATGAAAATAATTAAATTAATAAAAAAAACACCTCTTTCACTTCAATGAGATTGTACCCACGACCAATCCCGGTTACAGTTATGCGCTGATCCACTGTGCCACAATGGCGCAGGGGCACAAAGTGTGACTGTAAAGAGACTGGTTATGGTTTCGATTCCCATTCAAGTAGTGAAAACATTTAATACTTCCATTTTCTTTGCTCTGGTGCCGAGGCAAAGTGCGGCGTTATGTTCCGCCAATTAACACGCAACGCCTGGAGAATTCGGGTGTCTTCACACTAGGTTCCCTCGGCTTACCTGCTGTGCGCGGAATACAGCGTGAAGCTAAACAAACTATCGTAAGATTCATTAGAGGCACCTTTAAGATAAAAATGTATATATATTTTTACATAAAGTACCATTATGTACCGTTTCTATGCAAACAACAATTAAATTCAATTTCGCTTCAGTTCTTTGTATGTTTTCTTAGAATTATATTATATAGAAAAAATTATGTTAGTTATATAAAATACGATTGTGGCCAGTCGTGGCCCAGTGGCACAAGATTGTGACTGTAAACGACTGGTTGTGGGTTCGATTCCCACTCGAGGAGTGGAAATTATATTTCCATTATCTTCGCTCTGGTGTCGAGATGAAACGCGGCGTTAAGTTCCGCCACTTAACACGCAAGCCTCTGAATTCGGCGGAAAGTGGGGAACGGAGTGTCTTAACACTAGGTTCCCTCTGCCTACCCTGCTGTGTGCGGGATACAGCGTGAAGCTAAACAAAAAAGAAAAGTATAATAAATAAAGGAATCTTCTTATGTTCTTCGCTGGGCAACGAGATCATAGTGTTAAGTCACTCCACAAACAAAATATGAAGTTAATTTTTAAATATATATAATTATTATTTATCTATTTTCAGTTATTATTTAAGATATTTTTTATTTAATTTCACGCTTTATTATAATTGACATAGTCAAAGAGAACTTAGTATCAAGACACTCCGTCTTCCACTTGCCGCAGTCCGTGAAACATTCCGTGTTATAAGTGGCGGAACTCAATGCCGTACAATGCAAATAAAACGAAAATAACTTAACTTCACGCTGCATCCCGCACATCTCAAGGTAGGCAGAGGGAGCCTAGTGTTAAGACACTCCGTTCCCCACTTTCAGTTAAATTCGAAGGCATTGCGTGTTAAGTGGCGGAACTTAACGACACACTTTGCCTCGACACCAGAGCGAAGTAAATGGAAATATTATTTTTTTCCATTCCTCGAGTGGGACTGGAACCCACAACCAGTCGTTTACAGTCACACGATTGTGCCACTGCGCCACGACTGGCCCCAAAATAACTTAATCATAACCATTCACTTCAATGGGAACTGAACCCACAACCCACTACAGTAATACTGCTCCACTATACCACAATGGTCTAAGCTATTGTATAAAATAATTTTAGTTGCAGTATTTTTTAAGTATCTTCCCAAAGGCTATTACAGCGGCGCATAATATTACGGGCCGTTAGTTGTTCTTGTAAAAATAACTAGAGTTAGCGAGACCGTTACATTTTCAGCTTACGCTTGGAGAGTGACTTTGAAATTATTAACAATTAAAATTTTTATCTTACGACGGTTTCTTTTAGCTTCACGCTGTATTTCGTGCACAGCAGGTAGGCAGAGAGAACCTAGTGTTAAGACACCCGAATTCTCCAGGCGTTGCGTGTTAATTGGCGGAACATAACACACCCACTTTGCCTCGGCACCAGAGCAAAGAAAATGGAAGTATTAAATATTTTCAATACTTGAATGGGAATCGAACCCACAACCAGTCGCTTTACAGTCTCACTTTGTGCCTCTGCACCACGACTAGTCCCTATTGAGGATCTCTATTCATTTATACTTATATATTTACACTTTTATACTTTTTTTTGTGTTTGTTTCATTTCAAATCCAGTATCCAGGCTTATCCATACTCATAAATAAAATGTTAATCTTCTCTCCAGGACATTCTTCCTGGTGGTAGCTTGTTGTATGACTGACAATACTGACATACATATATTAACTGACAATTCAAAAAGGCCAGTCGTGGCTGTTGGGCACAAAGTGTGACTGTAAACGACTGGTTGTGGGTTCGATTCTCACTCGAGGTTGTCTGAGCTGAGGAATGTCTATTGTCTTCGCTCTGGTGTCGAGGTATAGCGCGGCGTTAAGTTTCACCACTTAACACACCACGCCTCCTGAATTCGGCGGAAAATGGGGAAAGGAGCGTTTTAATACTAGCTTCCCTCTGCCCAGCTGTGTGCGGGATACAGCGTGAAGTTAAAAAAAAATAACGTAGATCGTGTAAACGCACCCTTAAACAGTTTCGTCATCGTAGTAATAAAGCTGAGTACGATACAATTTTATATTACATTTAAAACTGAAACCTTTTTAGAAATTTATTTTGAAATAAATATAAGAAAACTATATTTTTTAAACTTTTTCTCGTAACGTAATTTATCTCTGTTTTACAAATATTCAATGTTTTGTTTTATGGTTTTGGTGGATGTAACAATAATTTAAATTTAATTTTCATAATTTTAATATATTTTCGTAGAATTTTCCTCTCAAATCCTCTCTTAGTCTTTCGCTACTCTCTCAAGAATAGACTTTCTCTCTCGTAGAAACTCTCCACTTTATGCCCGAAATCGAGACATTGTGTATTGAGTGGCGGAATACAACGCCGCACTTTATCCTTGGTGCTAGAGTAATTTAAAATAATATTTAAGTTGATGGCAATGTAATACTTTTGTTTTGTTATGTTTGCAATACTGAAGTAGGGTGTGTTCATTCGGCCATTTTATTTTCTATGTAAAATACCATTCTGTTTTGTTACGCTAATAATAAAGCCATATATACTTTACAATTGATTTGAGCAATTAAAAATAATTTAATGATAAATAATCCTTCCATAACGTTATAGTCAGACGCTGCCTAAGTTCATCATAATGTACTTTACACTTACTTACATGTACATACATTTTGAAATGAAATGTTGAACTCTCAAACCCACACCAGAGGTCATGATACAGTCAGCTCATTTTGCAAGAATCCAGGGCAGTACGCGTGACAAATAAGAAATCATTGGCGGTAGTTTGATATAATAATGTATCAACTGACAGACGAATGTCGCCTGAGTGTACCCGCGAGTGACCACGGACTACTATAAAGTGTTCGAAACGGAGGGTTTCTAAAAATGTATTTTCGAATACCAAAAATATACGCGATTAATCCGGTTAAAAATAGTTTCATTTGAAAATGTGTAAAAATTGCGAAATATCCTATATATTACGTTTAAGGTAGATATTAACTTTATGCGCCAGTTAGTATTTGCTGTGAATTATTTATCAGTCAGTCAATTTTAACTAATTTTATATAAAAAACATATATAGAATGTAAAGGCCAACGTGGTGCAGTGGGATAGTTGCTGACTGTGTACACGATGGTTGTGGGATTATAAATTTTTCATTTCCTGTTCTGGTACTGGTGAATTTCGCCACCCAACTCGCAACATCTCCATATCAGATTGATCACTTAATAAAAGATTCTATTAAAAATTAAGATTGGCAAAACATATCTCTGCCTACTATGTTATACTTTAAATTTAATTTCAAAATATATATATTTAAATAGATTTTTTCAAGCACTTTCAAATCGTCGTGAACACAAACCTACCACCGACTCGGAAGGCATTTCTGCTAAGAAGAGCCACAGGGAAACTCAACAGTTGTTTTTTTCAAATATAAAAATTACAACTTTATTATGCTTGCATTGAACTGAAATCAATTGAATTCCACGCATTTTATCATTTAAATATTCTTCTACAGAGTATATTCTATAAACCTTTCTTATTAATATGTATTTTATCATTATATGAAATTTCTCCAGTAGCAAATCTAAAATAATCTTTAATATATAATTGCATATATTCAATCTAGTGTCAGCAATAAATGCAATTAGTATATAGTAAATTCATTTTTTGACATTTTTAAAGTATTATTCGCTCCCTCAGGAAATTGAAAAATACATGAAAGACAAGAAAACGTATAAAAATTTGAACGCAGCGGGATTCGAACCCGCGCCTCCTGAATACCGTCCAGGCGCTCTGACCGCTAAGCCATGTGTTCTACTATCCGATGCGCCTAAATTCTTATACGCTTATTACAACTTATTTAAATTTGAAGCATTTCTGTAGAGAGATTTTAATTTAGATATATTGGGTCAGTCGTGGCCCAGTGGCACAAGCGTGTGACTGTAAACGACTGGTTGTGGGTTCGATTCCCACTCGAGGAGTGGAAATTTAATATTTCCATTTCCTTCGCTCTGGTATCAGAGGTAAAAGCGCGGCGTTAAGTTCCGCCATTTAACACGCAATGCCTTCGAATTCCGCGGTGCGTGGAGAACGGAGTGTCTTAACACTAGGTTCCCTTTGCCTACCCTGCTGGTTGCGGGATGAAGGTAAAAAAAAAGAAACTAATATATATATATTTAATCCTTAACCCTCTTTTTTAGCTTTTTTTTTATATTGCATATTTTCAATGCAGTTTCAACGGGCGGAACAGCAAGTGAACTCCGATATCGAGCCGCTAGTGAAAGAGACTACGGCGCGTTGCTTTGCCGCGCGAACAATGCAGTCGGCCGGCAGAAGAAGCCTTGCGTCTTTCAAATTGTTCCCGCCGGTATGTATGGAATTATATTGCACTTTATATGGACTTTTTCTTCTACTTGTTGTATTTTATATTTAGTTTTAAGATTTATTTTTTATATTTGTATGTTTATTTATTTATTTATTTTAGCTTCACGCTGTATTCCGCACACAGCAGGGTAGGCAGAGGGCCTAGTGTTAAGACACTCCGTTCCCCACTTTCCGCCGAATTCGGACTGGTTATGGGTTCGATTCCCACTCGAGGAGTGGAAATATTTAATATTTAAATTTTCTTCGCTCTAGCGCCGAGGTAAAGCGCGGCGTTAAGTTCCGCCACTTGCAATGCCTTCGAATTCGACGGAAAGTGGGGAACGGAGTGTCTTAACACTAGGTTCCCTCTTCCTACCCTGCTGTGTGCGGGATACAGCGTGACGTTAAAAAAAGAGTATTAAGATGACATATCGCCCAAATTAGAATTTTAAGAAAATTGACACTAAAATTTTACGTCAAAATAAAAAAAATATATATTAAACAAGTTAAACTTCTATAAATAGAAGTATATTATAAATACAAAGAGCATGTAGTGTCAAATCACTATATTTTTCGTTCTGAGTGACTTAAAAAATATAACAAACACATCCAACCCAAGTGGTATACCCACAAACCAAAATCACAACCAGATTACCATCCTATATATTTCATAAGATACGATAAAGGCCGGCCCCCGCTTATATTTCTGCTAAGGACGCCTAAGTTTTTGCCCATTTCGCATCGTAAAGAACCGGTAAACGTGGATCCGCTAAAAACCCCGCAGGGACTATCTCACATAAACTACGTTGAATTTTATAGATCGCAATTGAGCCTGCCATTATTTTTCTTTGGGTCCAAAAAATCAGAGTTTCTTTAACGTTTTTTGGACAAAATTGAGAATGGAGAGAGGAAATGGCAAAAAGTTACATTTATTTTAATACTAGTGTCCCGCTTGCGGCTTCGCCTGCGTTAACTAAACAACTATTTCACTATACGCACATAGACATCATATTAGATACCTCTATACATATAAATGTTGCTTTGTACCATTCTATCTAATAAATGAATGTCATCAAAATCGGTTGCGTAGATTTGAAGATCTAAAGCATATATACATACAGACATACAGACGCGGCTAACGACTTTGCTTAAAGAGAGCCTTTTTTTTGTAGCTTCACGCTTTATCCCGTACATAGTGGGACAGGCAGAGGGAACCTGTTAATACACCCCTTTCCCTATTTTCCGCCGAATTTTGGAGGCATTGCATGTCAAGTGGCGGAACTTAACGCCGCAATTCTAAAAATAAAAAAAACTATTTGTGAAACCTATATAAAGACTAAGTTACCAACTGTTGACCATAACAAAATATATCACAAGCAATTTGTAACAAAGTAGATACCTTCTACAATAATTAAAAAAACGAAATTAATCGATTTTTACGATTTACATTAAAACAAGAAGTAGTAAGAAACAGCTTTAACTCGAGAAAACGTGAAATTTCAACTCTTAAACTCTTTAACGGCACGCTTTTATTGATCTAAAGTAACTGTCAAATCCTTTTTATTGAGAAACGTAGGAATTTTGTTTTTTACAAGCATTTTATATATATATATATATATATATATATATATATATATATATATATATATATATATATATATATATATATATATATATATATATATATATATATATATAATCTATCTATATATATATATATATCTATATATATAGATATATATATATATATATTATCTATATATATATATATATATATATATATATATATATATATATATATATATATATAGCTTCACGCTATATCCCGCACACAGCAGGGTAGGCAGAGGGAACCTAGTGTTAAGACACTCCGTTCCCCACTTTCCGCCGAATTCGGAGACATTGCGTGTTAAGTGGCGGAACTTAACGCCGCGAACAAGCAATTTAATATAGAAAACGGATTTCTTTTAGCTTCACGCTGTATCCCGTACATAGCAGGATAGGCAGAAGGAATTTTAAGACACTCCGTTCCCCATTTTCCGCCGAATTGCATTAAGGCATTGTGTGTTAAGTGGCGGAATTTAACGCCGAACGCTTCTTTTTTTCTCCCTTATAATGGATAAGACAAAGCGTTTAAGCAAAGTTTCTTGACACTCCGTTCTCCGCTTTCTGTCTAAATTTGAGACATTGTGTGTTTATCAGTTTAACTTAACACCGAGCTTTGTCTTACCAGAGTAATTTAAACAATAACTTCCCTGAGGTAATCGAACCCACTACCAACCGTGTTTCCAGTTAGTATACTGTAGGCTTTTAGTTTTGTTTTCACAAAATGTAATTGTTATTCTTATCTGCGAATGTTATTCTTACATTACATATAAATTTGGAAAAGCCTCTGTTATGTTTCAAAGTAATTTATTTTTAGGGTTTCTATTGACGTGTTTGTTAAGTGTTTATATGCGGCGGTAGTTGGTTCGATTTAAGCTCATGCATTATATTTAAAGATTTAATAAAACATACTTGTGGCCAGTCGTGGCGCAGTGGCACAAGCGTGTGACTGTAAACGACTGGTTATGAGTTCGATTCCCACTTGAGGAGTGAATATATTTAATATTTCCATTTCCTTCGCTCTAGCGCCGAGGTAAAGCGCGGAGTTAAGTTCCGCCACTTAACACGCAATGCCTCCGAATTCGGCGGAAAGTGGGGAACAGACTGTCTTAACATTAGGTTCCCTCTGCCTGCTGTGTGCGGGAAAGAGCGTGAAGCTATAAAAAAAATACTTGAAGTTTCTGTTCTTTTAGCTTCTGATCTTTTTCTACATTGTCGAGTAGACAGAGAGAAATGTCAAATACTCTCTTTTGTACTTTCCGACTGAAATCGATTCATTGCGTGTTAAATGGCGGAACTTAACGCCGCGCTTTGCTTCTGATACCAGAGGGAAGAAAATGGAAATGTTACATATTTTCACTCCTCGAGTGGGAATTGAATCCAAAAACCAGTTGCTTTAAAGTTTCACTTTGTGCCTCTGCGCCACGACTGGCCACATTGCCTATTGAGTGGCGGAAATCAACGCTGTGCTTTGTTATTTTTTTATAATGAAAATAATTAAAAAATATTCCACTAAGCGGAAATCGAACCTAAACTAATCACGTTTTCAGTCAGATCAGCTGTGATTGCGCCAAGACTGTTAAATTCTTCCACATTATTTAATTAAATCAAAAATCCTATTATAATTTAAAATTTAGTGGCCAGTCGTGGCCCAGTGGCACAAGAGTGTGACTGTAAGCGACTGGTTGTGGGTTCGATTCCCACTCGAGGAGTGGAAATTATATTTCCATTTTCTTCGCTCCGGTGTCGAGGTAAAGCGCGGCGTTAAGTTCCGTCACTTAACACGCAAGCCTCCGAATTCGGCGGAAAGTGGGGAACGGAGTGTCTTAACACTAGGTTCCCTCTGCCTACCCTGCTGTGTGCGGGATATAGCGTGAAGCTATTTTAATTAATTTACTATAGTGGTGCAGTGGGACAGAGTGTGATTTAATTGCGATGGGCTATGAGTTTGATTCCCACACGAGGGAAATTATTTCCATTTCTCTGCTCTGGTTAACAAGACAAAGCACTGTGTTGACGCCAAGGAACACTCAACGACCTGCATATTAAGTAGATTGAAAACGGAGTGTCTTAACACTAGGTTAGGTTATAGGGCCAGTCGTGGCCCAGTGGCACAAGCGTGTGACTGTAAACGACTGGTTGTGGGTTCGATTCCCACTCGAGGAGTGGAAATAATTAATATTTCCATTTCCTTCAAAATAATTCATTCAAAATTCTCCTGTAAAAAAATAGACCCTAAATCTAAATATAGATATTGTAAAAAATATAGTCAAAGAACTTAGTGTCGAGACACTCCGCTCTGTACTTTCCTCCCGATATCGAGACGTTGCATGCTGAGTGACAGAATTCAACACCACGATTTCTTTCATAAGAGCGGAGAAATGAAATTAACTATATATAATCATTCCCATCCATCGAGTGGAAATCAAACCTACAACCATCGCGCTTACACACAAACGCTTTACCACTGAACCACGACGGTCTTATATATATTTAGTATATAAATACTAATATTTTAGAACTATACTACGTCCTTTTGGGAGTAATAAGGAAGAAGTTATCGACAGGAAATTACATTGTGACGGTCCCAAGCACTTTCATCTTAAACGGATATCATCGATATGTTCATATATAACATATATACATGTATGGATCCCTGTGGCGCAATGGGACAGCGTCTGAATGTAAACACGATGATTGTGGGTTCGATTTCCTCTTAGGAATAGGAACGTTTTTTTATTGAAGAAATGGGGGCCAAAGAGCAAAAGGACTACTTAATGGTAAATAGTTACCTTCGTCCATCGACATCCGCAACATAAGAAGGGTTGTGGATGCGTTGCCGACCTTAAGGGCGGATGAGAATAGGAGGGAAGAAGGATGGGGATGGTACGAAAAGGGAGAGAGAGAGCTGGCTTACATTCAGAGAGAGATGGCATTATATCGAGCCGGAAAATCATCATCAGATGTTTGTCGATTCGTTTTTGATATGATAATGGTCGCGAGCCAGTCGGAGAACGAATCTCCTACCACCAAGCCACTGGGTTACCCTCCTTTTACGGGACGCTGCCCAGCGGCGGAGGGGAATTATATCCTAACCCGTCTCCCCACGGGTGAATCGTATCATATTCAAATTATTTTTGACACGTTATGTCTCGATTTCAGTTGAAAAGGAGAGTGTCTTGACACCAGGCTCTCTTAGACTATCCCTATATAAGCCATTAGAATATATTTATTTACGATTACGAGATATATTTATTTATTAATTACATGTATTTATTTACGATAGCAGGTACGTTTTTTACAATATTTATTTTATTCCTTTTTGTATCCAAAAGTGTAAAATAGAATGTATATGAATTAAGTGTATTTTTTATTTAATTATATTTTTTTATTTAAGTTTTGTATGCCCATTTACAAATACGGTAAAATAAATAAAAAAATATATTAATTTAAAGTAACTATATATTAACAGGTGACATATTTAAAAAAATATTTGAACTTATTATTATACCTCCAATAAGAAGACAGAGTGATTTACAAACATATTTTTTTAGAAAGGACAGGCAAACGAGCTTTCGATACACTAACGCCCAATATCAATAAAATCGATTCTAATCCAAAAACTGCATCCTTAGATTGATTTAGCAATATTTTATTGAATAAAGTAAACGTTAAATATTCAATCTTTCGATTGGTTATTGGCAATAAGCAATTATATGCTTTTTTTTAGCTTTACGCTGTATCCCGCACACAGCAGGGTAGGCAGAGGGAACCTAGTGTTAACACTCGGTTCCCCACTTTCCGCCGAATTCGGAGGCGTTGCGTATTGAGTGGCGAAACTTAACGCCGCGCTTTACCTTTGATACTCGAGAGAGCAAAGAAATGGAAATTTAAATATCTCCACCTCTCCAGTGAGAATCGAACCCACAACCAGTCGTTTACAGTCACACGGTCGTGCCACTGCGCTACAACTGGCCCCCAACATTTATATTCAACCTTTAGTTTGCTCAAAAAATTGATTGCAAGATCAATGAAGTTACAGTTTTTGGATAACGATCGATTATTGATATTGGAGGTAAAGAAATAGGTTTCTGTAATATTAAAAAAATCGTATATTTAATAATAATAAAAAAGAGAAAAAAAAATATATAACATTCAATGTTTGTTTAATCGATTGGTTAGAATCTAATGATTAGTATGAAAATTGAATTTAGCCATCTTCAGAACCGGTCTGGTGGGAATGAGACCAATCAATGGGCAAAGTTGTTCCAAACTGTACAATATATTGAAATTTAATTATAACAATAATTTCAAGAGAAAGTTACTAGTGACTTAAGAAGTCGGTTTCCTCTATTTATTCCGCCTAGGAAGAGGTGAGTGAAGTTAAAGATGGTAGACAGAGAGAATCTAATGTTAAGATTAGACACTCCGTTTTCTACTTGTTAGTTTTATAGTAAAGGAAAAAATAGAAATCTCTAGTAAAGGAAATACAATTATAGCATTATAGCCCCGTAGTCTGCAGTTTGTAATAAATGTACAAGATTTTTATTTTATTTTTTTCCTTCTGTAATCATTTTTCAATTTTTTTTTTAGTTTTACGCCTTAGTGTCACGGTAGAGTAGTCAGAGAGAACATAGTGTCAAAATACTGCATTTCGACATTCGACCGAAAATAGACATTATTTTGAATGGTGAAATTCAACGCCAAATACCAAAAATATCACCAAAATTACTAAAATATAATTTCCCCATTATGGATATAACCCACAACCATCGCATTTTCCCTACATAGCAGAGAACCTAGTGTCAATATCCTCTTTTCTCCACTTTCTGCCCCGAAATTAAGACATACGTTTTGAATTTGGGGCCAGTCGTGGCGTAGTGGCATAAGCGTGTGACTGTAAACGACTGGTTGTGAGTTCGATTCCCACTCGAGGAGTGGTAATATCTAATATTTCCATTTTCTTGGCTCTGGTGTAGAGGCAATAAGCGCGGCGTTAAATTCCGCCACTTAACACGCAATGCCTCCGAATTCGGCGGAAAGTGGTGAACGGAGTGTTTTAACACTAGGTTCCCTCTGCCTACCCTGCCGTGTGCGGGATACAGCGTGAAGCTAAAAAGAAAACAAAAAAAACAAAAACGTGTTGAATGACGAAACTAAACGTCACGATTTCTTTATCCAAAATATATCCCGAACGGGAATCGAACCCAAAACTATTGTATACAAATCCAATCCAATCTACATTATATATATAAAATATCCGTAAAGTAAATTTTATACCAACAAATAATCAAAATACGCTGTCGCTTCGGAGTGGCAAGTTTTCTAGTTATCCACTCCTTATTGGAAATGCGAACGAACTTTGGCCATATTTTAAAATATAAGAGTGACGACTGTCGCACATTTTCTTCTACTTTATAAGTAAAATTTTCTTAAATTAATGATTTATTTAAAATTTAAGCTATATATAGTTAAAGCCGTCGGACTAGGGTAGTGTCTGACTGTAAACGGGATGGTTATCGGTTCGATACCTACTCGCAGGAAAGTTTGTATTATTTTTTTAACAATATAGTCTAATCTAACGACCTCGAAATTCTTATACTTGGTTAACAGGCGAATAATAAATTTATCGTAGCTGGATGTACAACGTATAGTTCAGTGGTCACAGTCCTTGGGCGGTTGTCAGGAGGCGCGGGTTTGAGTCCCGCTACGTTCAAATGTTATCTAAAAATGTTCTACATTTAAATTGTTTTTATTTTTTCGCTCTAAGGAGACAAAGCGTGGCGGTAAATTTCACCGCTAAGCTCCTTAAAAATAAAAATGGATTGAGTTGACTCTTAAGATTCCTAAAACATACAATTTAAATACATAAATTTGTACAGCCTCATGCGTTTCCTTGACTTTATGTCAAGCAAAGTAGTCGGACAGAACGTAATGTCAAGACACTCTAATTCCTACTTTCTGCCTGAAATCTAGATATCAGATGCAATGTCTAGACATTGCATGTTTATTAGAGAAAATCAACGCCACTTTTTGTTTGCCCAAGATGCAATGCAATTGCAATGTAAATAATTTAAATATAGATAATCTAATCTAATAAAATCTAATAACTTCAGTGGGTATCGAACCCACAACCAATCACGTTTATAGTCGAAATGCTATCCCACTGAACCACGATGGTCAAAACATGTATACCGACATATATTAATACATAAATTTACAATAATAACCACTAAATTAAACAAACAAACAGTCAAAAAATAACCTCCCGTAACCGAAAAACGTAAGAAAATTAAGAAACACATTAAAAAACGCTGGGGATATATATATTCATTTTGCAGTGCCTTTTCAACAAGTCTCTGTTACGATGTTTTAATAGTTTTAACTTCACGCTGTATCCCGCACACAGCAGGGTATGCAGCGGGAACCTGGTGTTAAGACACTCCGTTCCCCACGCACCGCCGAATTCTGGAGGCATTGCGTGTTAAGTGGCGGAACTTAACGCCGCGCTTTACCTCGACACCAGAGCGAAGAAAATGGAAATATAATTTCCACTCCTCGAGTGGGAATCGAACCCACAACCAGTCGTTTACAGTCACGCTTGTGCCACGACTGGCATATATAAGCTCAAAATAGTTACTAAATTAAACAAACAGTCAGTATTAAGTCGGAAACAGTCAAAATTAAGAAACACATTAAACAACACTGGCAGAAGAGGTAAAAATATTCATTTTACAGTGCGTTTTCAACAAGCCTCTGTTACGATGTTTTAACAGTTTTATTTTTTAACGGCGAGCGAGGTCTGCTTTAGCCATTTCGGTTCTTTTAAATGAAATTTTTCAATCGTTTTCTGCCCAATTGTGTCACGACCTATAAAAGGGTGGTTGTAAATAAAATATTAGCTGTAAAATGTGGTATGATTGGTTTTTGGTTCGATTCTCACTTTATGGAAGGATTATACTTTAATTTAATTAGCTTTACGCTGTATCCCGCGCACAGCAGGGTAGGCAGAGGGAAAGGGTAGTGTTAAGACACTCCGATCTCCACATTACGCCGAATTCGTGTTATGTGGCGGAACTCAACGCCGTGTTTTTCCCGACATCAGAGCGAAAAAAATGGAATTATTAAATATATCAATTTCTCGAGTGGGAATCGAACCCACAAACAGTCGGGTTTACAACCACACTTTGTGCCCACCAGCCACGACTGGCCTCGTTGTATAGTTATATTCTTAAAAGATACAACACGCAGCATCTCGTCAGCGAGACACGTTAATTTTTAAGCTTCACGCTATATCCCTCGAGACACTACGTTCTCCATTTTAAGCCCAATTTGAGTTGAGTGGCGGAACGGAACATTTGCTTTGCCTTGATATCAAAGCGAAGAAAATGAAATATTTTCACTACTCGAGTGGCAATCGAACCCACAACCAGTCGCAATTACACACACTTTGTGCCCACAAGCTACTGGCCTCGTTGTATAGTTATATTCTTAAAAGATACAACACGCAGCATCTCGTCAGCGAGACACGTTAATTTTTAAGCTTCACGCTATATCCCGCACACATCAGGGTAGGCAGAGGATACCTAGTGTTAAGACACTCCGTTCCCCAATTTCCGCCAAATTCTGAAGGCATTGCGTGCTAAGTGGCGGAACTTAACGTCGTGTTTTACTTTGACACAAGCCACTACTGGCCATTGTATAGTTATATTCTAAAAAGATACAACACACAGCATCTCTTCAGCGAGACACGTTCATTTTCTTCAGCATCAGCTTCACGCTATATCCCGCACACATAAAGAAGCTAGTGTCAAGACACTACGTTCTCCATTTTACGCCCAATTCGAGCTGAGTGATGAAACTGAACGCTTTGCTTTCCCTTGATATCAAAGCGAAGAAAATGAAATATTTCCACTCCTCGAGTGGGAATCGAACCCACAAACAGTCGGGTTTACAGTCACTCTTTGTGCCCACCAGATACGACTGGCCTCGTTGTATAGTTATGTTCTAAAAAGATACAAAACACAGCATCTCTTCAGCGAGACACGTCCATCTCGTGGGACCAATACTCAACACGTAGTTGTAATTACATTAGCCTCTAAATACATTACTGTAACTTGGTCTGGAAAGCCTTTAGTTGAACTAACTGGTGGCTTTGTGTCTGAAAGTTGTTTTTTAAGAGAAATTATAATATTTCTCAGCTTATTTGAAGCACAGAGAGTATAGAAATGTATAATAAATTCATGCTTATATTATAAATGCGAAAGTCTCTCTGTTTGTTTATCACGCTTTTACGACTAATTTCCGGGTCCGATTTGGATGAAATTTTGCATGAAAGTAGGAAATAATCCATGGTCCTACATAGGCTAATTATTTTTTCAAAAATCAACCTCTAAATCGTTGAAATAGGGAATGAAAGTTTATATGAAAAATTTAAGCCATTTGACCGATTGTACTGAATTTTAAAATATACATATATAGTTGATAATCCAAGGTTAAACGTAGACTACTTTATTTTTCGAAAATCCATTCCCGAGGATTGCAATATAACGAAACAGTCATATAGTCCACGCGGCGAAGTCACGAGCGGGCCGCGGTAGTGAAATATATGAAGTATATATTTTAAAATTTCGCTATATATAGCTTTAAAATAGGGTTTTTGACAGCAGACTATTAAAGATAAAGACATTTAAAGAAAACGTATAAAAATTTGAACGCAGCGGGATTCGAACCCGCGCCTCCTGAATACCGTCCAGGCGCTCTCACCACTGAGTCATGCGTTCTACTATCCGCTGCGTCGAAGTTCTTATACGCTTTAGTACAACTTATTTATGTTGTAATAAAGTTCCTAAGTGTGGAATAACACTTTAAAAATGTTTAAAAACTATTAAAGATACTTTTTTTATTACGAAATTAAAAGATAATAAAAGAAAGTTGCTCAGTCGTTCGTATGAAATATTAAAGGATTTTCTACAAGATCTAATATTTGACTAAGTTTAAGTTATGTTTTAATACAAAACTTATGATATTGGATCTTTAAGTACATTTAATACTTGTAAAAAGGGTTCTTTAAGAATGAAAGTACATATAAAAACTTTTTTCTTTTTTTTAGCTAACGCTGAATCCCGCACACAGCAGGATGCGCAGAGTGAATCTAGTATTAAGATACTCTGTTCCCCACTTTTCGCCGAATTCGGAGGCATTGCGTGTTAAGTGGCGGAACTAAACGCCGCGCTCGACACCAAAGCGAAGAAAATGGAAATATTAAATATTTCCACTCCTCGAACGGGAATCAAACCCACAACCAGTCGTTTTGCAGTCACGCACTCGTGCCACTGAGCCACGACTGGCCACTGTTTTTAAATCTTCGTTTCAATTCCAGTCTTATCTTATAAATTGAACACAGACTTTCTCATAATTTAGTATTAAAAGTAAATATTAATTCATCAACCAATCAATTCATCAATCTGTTTACTCACTTTTCACTTATATATATACAAAGTTTTTTTTAGTTTCACGTTGTATCCCGCACATAGCAGGAAATATTGGAGGCATTGCGTATTAAATGGCGGAACTTAACGCCACGCTTTGCTGTCATTTACAGACAGACATTTTAATTCCTCGAGTGGGAATCGAATCCACAACCAGTCGCGTGAACAGTTACACTTTGGTCCTCCGCAATACGACTCATTCTATTTCATGTTTTACTATTTATTGACGAAGAAATAATTTAAGAAAATCTTTTTTTTTTTTAACTTCACACTGTGTCCCGCACACAGCAGGGTAGGCAGAGGGAACCTAGTGTTAAGACACTCCGTTCCCCACTTTCCGCCGAAATCGGAGGCGTTGCGTGTTAAATAGCGGAACTTAACGCCGCGCTTTGCCTCAAAACCAGACCGAAGAAAATGGAAATAAATATTTCCACTCCTCAAGTGGGAATCGAACCCACAACCAGTAGTTTACAGTCACACGCTTGTGCCACTGCGCCAAGATTATTTAGATAATTATAAATTAAATTAATAATATATATGTCTATCACCCAGCTCGTCCTTCCCCACCAAGAAACTGCACAGCGAAAAGGATTATTAAGAAAAACGAAGCCTATCTAACAGTGAAATGTATAGCGGGCTACGACGGGGGTTTGACCCAACACTTCCTTTTAGAAGTCGTGGGTGATACCAGCAAAGTGATTGCCAATAGTACTGCTAGTAAAACAGGTGAGAATTTTTGTACTACTTTTATTGCTTGTTGGGTTATGGTCCTTAATTTAATATGTAGAATTGTTTTTTTTTCGTGCTATATCTCGCACACAGCAGGGTAGGGAGCGGGAACCTAGTGTCAAGACACTCCGTTCTCCACTTTCCGCCGAATTCGGAGGCATTGCGTGTTAAGTGGCGGAACTTAACGCCGCGCTTTGCGTAACCAGAGCGAAGAAAATGGAAATGATAAATATTTCCACTCCTGTGGTGGGAATCGAACCCACAACCAGCCACTTAGCAGTCACATGCTTGGACCCCAATTGTTTTGTTTACAATTCTAAAAAAATATGTATTTTCAAAAACTTATATTTAAATAACGTTTTAAAAATGTGTATTTAAAATATTATATTCTAACGGCCTTATTCATAAAAAATGCTTATAGAACGCTTAAAACGTTCATTAGTTAAAATGCTCTATAAGCTTATGAAACGTTCCATAAAAATGCGTATTCATAACAGTACTATAAACCTACTATAACTAATATACTGTTTATAAGCTAAAATGTTGCCACTACGATGAAATTGGCAAGAAAGTTAGTCAAACTTTGCAAATTGACCACAGATAATGTTTATAATTTTACTAAATTCGACTGATCATAGACATTATTAAGGATAAAAACCATATTTTGTTGTTTGTGGTGCGATAAGCTATTGACATTTGTTTACTAGTAGTACGTACGTGTTAATTTTATTTTAAATATTACTCCATTACTTATAATATGGCATCGGAATCAAAAATTGTAGAGAGCAAGAAAAGGCAGAGAAGTGAGGATAAGGTTGGTTTTATTGATACAGTTAATTCGAACACGTAAGTTTTGTTTTGTAAACATTCATACGTATGTTATGTTTCAATGCTTATGCTTCTATTCCATAGATGATCTTGAAAGAATTGCTGAGGAAAAGTATTTGTGTAGTTATTTTATTAACACGGCACTTAATGTTTCAGTTTTAACAATATGGCAAAAACCCCTTGAAGAAGAAGAAGAACAAATTAAGGCTCAATGGGTATTATAAAAATGTCAGCTAAGAAGCTCAGGGTATTATAAAAATGTCAGCTAAGAAGCTGATATTTATAGAAAAAAAAAACAAATACTAAAAACAGTTGGTAGCTCACCACCTACTACAGAACCAGCAACTGGTGATGACATTTCAGTTTGGCTCCCTCATGAGTTCACAGTATACTCAAATTAATTTTAACCAGGTACATATAAAAATACAAACATTTGGCCAATTAGTGTTTCATTTTGAATAAAGAAATATTTATGTAATTATTAACAATTCTTGTTTAAGAATAGAACAGAAAATATTATAAAAGAAGAAAAAAGTATGTGTAATATATTAATATTATGAAATAAACAGCAACACACAAATCTCACTCTGTCACCAATCTTATTTTAAATGATATTCATAAGTAATAAGACATGTTAAGTATAATTAATTGTGGTGAATGAATTATTAAATGAACAATATACCACAATACCCAGAAAGACATTTCAATTTTATTATTTTAGTCATTTTAGTTCAATTTTATTTTCAACAAATAATTTGATGGGAAGCGAGACAAAATTTATTTTACATTATAATACATTAAATAGCTAATACTACCTAAAGAATGCTCAGCAAGGAAATCTGATTATATTCTTTTTAGATGGTGCATCCAAGTACTAGCATTAGCACACAAATCTTTATTTTTATTACTATAATATATTACTAAGTTAGATTCACTAAAATCATTCAGTACTATCTTATATCTACAAGGAATATTAAATTTGGATTAACAAACTTAAATTGAATTGAAATAAATAAAATGTGTTAAACTTTCAACAAAATAAGTTTTATTAATTTATAATACATACTTCTTCGGAAAACATATTAAAAAGAATAAAAGATATATTACACTTTTGGTTACAGCATGACAATAAGCTCAAGAATAGCAGCAAATGTTTACAGAAAGGAGCTTCCTGAGATCCAGATGGCCGTAGAAAGGCAAAAATTAAAAAATTTAGAACAAAAAATTAAATAATTCACTATTAAAGGAAGAATTACTCAAACGTAAATTATTGTATTACACATCTAAAGAATAAAATTTATAGAAATAAACTGTTTTTTATTAACCAAAATCTAACAAATTGAGGTCAGTGCACCAGCACGGGCACAAAGTGAACATGTAACAAGACTACTAGTTGTGGGTTCGATCTCACTCCAGGCAATAAAATATTTACTTCAATTTATATTTTCATTTCTTTGCTCTGGTGTTGAGGGAAAGCTCGGCGTTAAACTTACTATTTTATAAAATTTTCTAACTAAAATTTCTCCTAGTTAAAACTTCACTTTATTAATAATATTGTCTAATTGCATGTCTCCATGGTTAATCTACGCACAAGGTTTATCATAAAAGCAGTATATTTATGAAAGCGGTAACGCTTCCGAAACTCTTCGTCGTATAAGAAAAACGGGTCAACCCCTGCTTCTATACACTTTTCTTCGCTCTGAACTCTTCTCCATTATTGTTATCGTTTCCGAAGCATGTATGCTTTGTAAAGCTTTCATTTTAAATATAAAAGTGGAAAATTGATACAAAGCAATAATTATTAGTGGATTGGATTAATAAGTTATGCAAATTCGATTAGCTAACATTGACGAGTCACTTACGTCAAATGTCATTTTCAATGATCAGCTGTTGAGAATCGGCCATTTTTTATCTTATAGAACCGCTATAGTAGGGTATTGGCCATTATAACTTTATAGTAAGCTTATAGTATAGTACTGTTTAGCGCTAAAATGCTGTTATGAATACCATTTTTTGACGTTTCTCTTATAGTGGGCTTATAGAACACTTTAACTGTTCCATAACTTTTTATGAATAAGACCGTAAGTTTTTTTAATGTTATTCACACAATTAGGACACTAAAAGTATAGACACTAGACAACATGTACATATTTGAAAATTAATATGTTCAAAACGTATGGCTTACCGGTCAGCGAAGCTCTTAGTATCCATAAGGTGCGGGTTCGAATTCCGCTGTGATGATTTTTTTATTACTTTATCTAAAAATGATCTTTTTTATGATTTGTTATATATTTTTTATACGATTTTATATATTAATTACTATAGCAATTTAGTAAGAAGTGTCTGTATTAATATTTTGGGGTACCGCTTGCAGGAATAGTTATATTTATTATTTATAACATATTTTTCACTTCACGCTTTCTCCCGCACAGTTAAAGAGCACCTAGTGTCAAGACACTCCGTTCTCCATATCCAAGACATTGCGGGTTAAGTTTCAGAACTTAACGCCGCGAGTTTGACACCAAAGGATAAAAATAAACTTAATTCTTCTTTCGAGTAGAAATCGAACCCACAACTATGTTTACAATCAGAGACTATCACACTGCGCTACGGTAGCCTCTAGATAGCATCATATTCATATATTCTCATCCCAATTTACCTAAATTACATAAAAGTTGCTGTTTTCATTTGAAAACTAGAAAAGATAGCAATAGCAAGCCAATTTGCATATCTTGGTTAAAAAAAAAGGGATATAAAATTATACTTATATATATTTAAATTGGCTCAGTTTACCTAAACGTATTGAATTTTGCACTTATTTGCTTATATATTTTATTATTAATAGACCATCGTGGCGCAGTGGGGCAGTGTCTGAATGTACTCGATTGGTTGTTAGTTCGATTTCCACTCTAGATAATATTTAAATAATTTTCATTTCTTTGCTCTGACAAGCTTCGCTTCCGCTTTGTAAGGCAGAGAGTTCCGCAACTCTGTAAACTCTGGCAATGTATCTATTTAAGGCGGAGTGGAGAAAGAAAGAACGTGGGAGGAGTGTCTTGACACTAGGTTCTCTCTGACTACTCGCTATGCGGGATAAAGCGTGAAGCGTATATCCTAATATATATAAAATATCAATTCCACTCTAGTACGTAAAACAAAGCGAGGCGTTAAGTTACGCCACTTAACATTCAATGTCTCGATTTGGGAAATTGAGAACAGACTGTCTTCTGAGTTCGTTCTCCGACTAGCTCGCGACCACTATCATGTCAAAGACGAACCGCCAAATATCTTATGATGTGTTTCGGTTCGATGGCATGTAAGTCAGCTGTCCCTATTCCCACCATTCCTATCCTTCCTCCCTCCTTCTGTCCTACATCCCCGAGGCTGGCAACGCATCCATAACTCTAATATTGTGGATGTCTTTGGGCGAAGGTAACCACTTAACACCGAGTGGGTTATGCTCGTTTGCCTCCTTTATTCAATAAAAAAAAGAGTGTCTTAACACTTAATTCCCTCTGACTACCCTACTCTGCGGGATAAAGCTTAGAACTATATTCTAATATATTAGAAATTTCAATTTCAAAGTAGCTATAACAAGTAGCTGTTTAAATCTAAGTGAGCGTTATATTGAGTCGATGGAGTAACCTCGCGAGTTGATTGATTTTATCAAAAGCTTGTAGTAGTTTGAAACAATAAAGACGTTTTATATTACGAGTACGTGCGCTTTGTGGATTATGTTATTATTTCCGCAATGGTTTTAGGTTCGATTCCGGCTTGTGTACCTATTCTTTATAATATTTTATTAACTCTTATTTTGTAGTTTTACGCTTTTACTCAATCAGTAATCAGAGTAAATATAGTGTCAAGGCACTCGATTTTTTCTTTTCGCGCAAAATCGAGACGTGTTAACTGGCAAAAGTCAACACCACGCTTAGACTTCTTATCAGAGTGGAGAAGAGGCAATAATTGAAATATAATAATTCGCCCATGAGAGACAAAATGATTTTAATCAAGATTAATATATTAAAGCAATAATGTTAAATTTTAGGGGCCAGTCGTGGCGTAGTGGCTCAAACATGTGACTGTAAATGACTGGTTGTAGGTTCGATTCCCACTCCAGGAGTGGAAATATTTAATATTTCCATTTTCTTCGCCCTGGTGTCGAGGCAAAGCGCGGCGTTAAGTTCCGCGCAATGCCTCCAAATTCGGCGGAAAGTGGGGAACGGAGAGTGTCTTACCACTAGATTCCCTCTGCCTACCCTGCTGTGTGCGGGATACAGCGTGAAGCTAAAAAGAAATTTGAAGTGTTATTCGTACACTTAGGTAATTGAAAAAGACATTTAGAAAACGTATAAAAAATTGTACGCAGCGGGATTTGAACCCGCGCCTCTTGGAAACCGCCCAAGAGCTCTAACCGCTAAGCCATGCGCTCTTTCTTTATTTTTATACGTTGTCTAAATATTATTTTTCAAAAAAATATGCAATTTAAAATATTTAAATTAATAATAAATTAATTGAAATATTTCCTTCGCAGATCTAGTTGTGTGGCTCAATACAAGCTGGTCGGAACTACAAGACTTGTCGGAGGAAGTTCTAACTGTCAGCGCCAGGAACAGCAAAGGCGTTTCGGATCCGGTGGTAATACGCGATCTCGTTTATAGGGATGCTGCGAAACATATAGGTGAGGTTTTGATAAATTTTTAGTTTTTAAATTGTTAGGCTTTTGGTTAATCATTGCTATAGGAGATATAATTATACAAGTTTATATAATAAAATAATAATAAACACTTTATTGCACATAAAATCTTACAGCACATTAATTTAAAGGACTAACGGAAAGAAATCGCAGAGAGGCGCAACATGTATTAAAAATATTTTTTTTCTAAACAATTATATTATTAAATCCATACTTATATTATAAATGCGAAAGTCTGTGTGTTTGTCTGTCACGCTTTCACGGCTAATCTACCGGTCCGATTTGGATGAAATTTAGAATGAAAGTAGTAAAAATGACTGGGTCTAACATAGTCTACTTATTTTTTCAAAAATTAACCTCTAAAGGGTTGAAATAGGGGATGAAAATTTATATGAAAAATCCAAACCGCTTGACCAATTGTAATGAATTTTAGCATAAATATAGTTGATAATCTAAGTTAAAAAATAGGGCTACTTTATTTTTAAAACATGCGCCCCCGAGGGTTGCAATACAACGAAAAAGTCCACGCGGCGAAGCCGTGAGCGGGCCGCTAGTATAATATTATTAAGTTTATCCTTTTTTTTCGTATACACAAAAACAGAGAAAAGAGAATTTACAGTCAATACTCAGTTCTCTTGATAGTACTCTTAGCAGTAGTTTCTCTCTGTGTACTCTTGACCGTAAGTTCTCTTTCTGTAACCTGCTGCTATATAAAAAAAGAAGATGTAAATGAAAATAATTTAAACTTACCTCCAATGGTGATCGAATCTACAATCATCACGTATACAATTGTCCCTATGTCTATTATGATAAACTACATCAAACAATGAAACTCATTCTCCACTTTTCACCGGAATTCAAGCCATTAGACATTGGGTGGTAGAATGTAACACTTGGCCTTGTCAATAATTATTCCCACAAACGAGGAATCGAATCTGCTTTATCCAAATAAACACTCTTCTTCTTCCTGGCATTATCCCAGCTTTAGTCAGGTTCTGCCTTCCTGCTTAACCTCCTCCACTTTGCACGGTCTTTGGCATCCTCGGTGGTAAATCCATTGCCTCTCATATCGTGCTACGCTACGGTGTCCAGCCATCGCTTTCTTGGGCGTCCTGGGGGTCTTGCTCCAGGGACAGACATATAAAAGCATATTCTTCCGACATAGTTCTCAGGCCGGCGTGCAACGTGGCCGAAGTTTATCCAAATAAAAACTATCAAACAAAAATAAATTAATTTAACAAATCGTAACAAATCGACATCAAAATTACAAACAGACGAAATAACAACTATAAAAAATCGACTCCAAATCATCAATATCTTCCAATTTCATTGAAAACCTCTCGATTTTTAATTAAACAGCACTCCGCAATCAACCGGAGCTAATTTCACTCGAAATTTCAAACTAGTTCTAATCAGAAAGTGGAGTAGTAAATGCAAAGGGAAACTTTTACCAATTTTCATGCAATTTTCTAACCTCGCTAACGACCTATGTGGGCCTTTCTTTGTGCATGCATGTATGTATGTATATATGTATTGGATGGTCTTCGATGAATTGTATGGAGTTTTAAATTTTTGTAGAGCGGTTACGGATTTTCTTTGATATGGTATAGGGTAGGCAAAGGGAACTTAGTGTTAAGACACTCTGTTTTTCATTTTCTGCATAATTCTGGAGACATTGCGTGTTAAGTAGCGCAACTAAATGCCGCGGCACTAGATCTAAGGAAATGGAAATAATAAATATTTCTACTCCTCAAGTGGGAATCGAACCCACAACCAGTCGCTTTACAGTTATACTTTGTGTCTCTGCGTTACGACTGGCCTGTACATTAAATTGATTTCAAAAAAAGTTGAAATCTTTTAATTTCTAATTTCAAAACAAATTCAAGATATAAATTAACAAAAGAAGAACAAATAATATTTAAAAAAATAGTTAATTTCATACAATTATATTAGAACCCTTACAACTACATATTACTACTACTATAGACGCCACTTCAAGTAATATCTAGTAGAACATCATGTATTAATTGTATTCCCAGAACTCCAAAGGCACACTATAACGTATACTCTGAAATGGAATATATGATAAGATCTTAATGCCTTGTAAGATTTCGTAAATAGCTAATAGTTTGAGGGTGCTGGTTCGAATCCCTATTGAAGCTTAACTAAAGTAAAGACGTTATGAAACAGTGATATAGTATGTGTAGGCAAAATGGTCGTGGGTTTGATTTTCACTCGGGGCAATGCATAAATAAATATATATCACGCTGTATCCCGCACATAGCAGGGTAGGCAGAGGGAACCTAGTGTTAAGACACTCCGTTCCCCTCTTTCTGCCAAATTCGGGGGCATTGCGTATTAAGTGGCGGAACTTAACGTCGCGCTTTGCCTCAACACCAGAGCGAAAATAATGAAAATACTAAATATTTCTACCCTTCGAGTGTTAAGTGTGAATTGAACCCACAACCAGTCGCTTTACTGTCACACTTTGTGCCACTGCGCCACGACTGGCCCCTTAAATTATTATATTTTATATATATTTGTTTATATCCCGAATTAGAATAATATAAATTAATTCTTGTCCCTCTAGTAAGACAGAGCTCAGAATTGAGTAATACGACTTAAGTTAAAATGTCTCGAAATTAGAAAGAAAATGAAAGAGTGTCTCGACACTAAGTTGAATCTAGGTACTTTGCTAAAGAAAAAGCGTGCTGCTGAAAATCTAATATGAAAATCTGTGAACTATTCAATATATTTTTTTAAATTCCACACAGACCAAATCGCAGGCATAGCTTGTATTATAATATATTTTTTTTTAGCTTCACGCTGTATCCCGCACACAGCAGGGTAGGCAGAAGGAACCTAGTGTTAAGACACTCCGTTCCCCACGCACCGCCAAATTCGGAGGCATTGCGTGTTAAGTGGCGGAACTTAACGCCACGCTTTGCCTCGGCACCAGAGCGAAGAAAATGGAAATATAATTTCCACCCCTCGAGTGGGAATCGAACCCTACACCAGTCACGTTTACAGTCACACTTTTGTGCCTCTTGCCAAGACTAGCCTCTATAATTTGATAATTAGTACTAAATTGAAGTATTTAGTTCACGTAGACATCAATCGGCGTTTAGTTCCGCCATTCAACACGTAAAGTAATCCAAACATGTTTTCCTAAGTATGTCAAGATTTAAACACAAACAAACAAAATTTTGAAATAAAACTATTTTTAACCAGATTAATCGAGTATATATATGGTATTCAAAAATACATTTTCAGAAAACTCAACATCTCGAACCCTTTACAGTATTCCGTGGTTACTTGCGGGTACACTGAGATGACGTTCGTCTGTCAGTTGATACATTATTATATCAAACTACCGCAGAAAATGGATATTCGAATACCAAAAATATACGCAATTAGTCCGGTTAAAAATAGTTTCATTTTTTAATGTGTAGTAATTGCGAAATCAAAAGATCATATAACAAACAATCAAATTTAAAAAAAATATTAGAATATTTTTCTCATGTTAAAAAAAATCGTTCAAAAAACCAAGCAAAGACGCAGGCATTTCTTCGTATGTAACTAGATATAGGTATACAACCATCTATATTACTAAGTCGGAGCAATAAGCTAGCGTACAATATATAAGATAGAGATACCCTCTCGAGGATTGCAAACAGAATATTATCCTATATTGTTAAATTAGTGCATAGCGATTTAGTGGTTTTGCGAAATTTGCTAATGGGTAGTAGGTTCGTAATTTTAGAAGTAATTAGGGAAATTTATGATCTTTATTTTTTTTAATGTTAAGTTCCACTTGAAATATGAAGAACAGAGTGTTAAATCCAAATATGGAAAACGGAGTGTCTGAACACTAAATTTTCTCTACCTTAGGTTAAATAACACTACTTTTTTCCATAGAGGATACAACACGAGTCATATCAAAATTTCCAGCGGCGGCCGGCATCGCGGGGCTGGCAGCCGTCCTGACCGCTGCTGCGGCGATCATAGTTCTTATTCTGAAAAAGTGAGTATACTTTTTATAATGTATTGTAAAGTATTGAGACAACACGCGGCGTTAAGATCCGCTACTTAATATGCAACTGGTATTTGGATGGACAACGAAGGGCAGTGTGTATGCTTTTTTCCGTGGGGGGACGGGTGAGAATACAATTCCCCCCTGCCGCTGGGTAGCGTATGGTAAAAAGCGGGTAACCCAGTAGCTTGTTGGTAGGAGATTCGTTCTCCGACTGGCTCGCCACCACTATCATGTTAAAGACGAATCGCCAAACATCTGATGATGTGTTCCGGTTCCTACTCCCACCATCCCCATCCTTCTTCCCTCCTTTCCTCCTCCCCCTTGAGGTTGGCAACGCATCTATATAATTCTTTAACGTTGTGGATGTCCATGGGCGAAAGTACTACTTACCATCAGGTGGTCCTTCTGTTCGTTTACCCCCCTTCCATCAATAATCCGTGTTTTGTTACCGCGAAAATTAGAAATAGTTTAAATATAATGATTATTCTAAATAGGGAATCGATTACAACAAATCATGGTTACAATCAGACGCTATTGCACTACAATGATCAGTTATGCACTTTTTGGTCCACTCCTGCGTTTTAAATTTTTAACAAATTGAGTTTATCTGCTAGAACTGACGACATATGTATATGTTTTTTGTTTTTTTTTTATTTTTGTTAGCTTCACGCTATATCCCGCACACAGCAGGGTAGACAAAGGGAACCTAGTGTTAAGACACTCCGTCCCCCACGCACCGCCGAATTCAGAGGCATTGCGTGTTAAGTGACGGAACTTAACGCCGTGCTGTACTTCTGATTTCTGGTACCAGAGCGAATTTAGAAATTAAAATGAAAATTGTACGTGGAATGGAATTTATACAAATATTTATTGCTATTATCGTACTTTACATTTCGTCTATATTTGTTAGATATTTGTAATTTAAGTTTAGGCTCTTCACAAATTGTTTACAATTCTGAGTAATACAAGTTTGTAATTCTAAAAGTTTTTCGTTAAAGAAAAATATCTGATAATCCTTGTATATTGGTTGTGTAAATAAGTCTTAAGATTTTCCAATTCTTAATCAATTATTTACACAATTATTAAGTGGCCAGTCGTGGCCCAGTGGCACAAGCGTGTGACTGTAAACGACTGGTTGTGGGTTCGATTCCCACTCGAGGAGTGGAAATTATTAATATTT
This sequence comes from Dryas iulia moderata, assembly GCA_019049465.1. NCBI lineage: Eukaryota > Metazoa > Arthropoda > Insecta > Lepidoptera > Nymphalidae > Dryas > Dryas iulia. Next base: position 11,315,597 of record CM032434.1, read on the forward strand.
ATTTCTTCGCTCTGGTGTTGAGGTAAAGCGCGGCGTTAAGTTCCGCCACTTACGCGCAAGTCTCCGAATTCGGCGGTGGCTGGGGAACGGAGTGTCTTAACACTAAGTTCCCTTTGCCTACCCTGCTGTGTGCGGGATATAGCGTGAAGCTATATTTTATATGTTCATTTTCATTTATACCTATCTATATTTATTAAATATTTGAGGTCGTCATGGCGCAGTTGTGTAGCGTCTATGTATAAAAAGTATGGTTGTGGGTTCGATGTACGTAAATGTTCATTTCTTCGTTTTGGAACCTAGGTCAAAGCGCGTTTTGAGTTCCACAACTCAAGGCGTAAAAAATCACGATTTTGAGCAGAAAGTGGAGGACGAGTGAAGGAGCGTCTTAACATTAGGTCCTCTAACTACCCTGCTAAGCGGGATAAGGCGTAAAACTGCAATAAACAACTATTTATATACATCTTATTATATATTAATCAATTTCTATCCACTTTTAACATTTTTGAGTGGTATTCACACACTTTCTAAAAATATTTTTTTAAATTTCTATCTTTATCTAGGCGTAACGAGACAACAACCACAAGTAAACGTCCATCGCAAAGCGTAGTGCAAGTAGACGCTAACGGCAGGCGGTACCTCATAGCGTACCCCGCGCCGGACAAGCCGGAGACCAAGCCGGACATACTGAACCCTAAATCTGGTAAGTCTGGTAAAGCTAGTAAATATGGATAGTCTGGTAAAACTGGTTAATCTGGTAAAAATGATAAGTTAGTAATAGAAATAGATAGATAGATAAAATTTTATGTTGCCTACGAAAAAAAGCAAATAAAAGACACAGAAACATATATGTAATCTATAACACCTTAGATATATACATTTAAAAAGAGAGTAGAAAGAATTAGAGAGAGAGTAGAAAATGGGGAACGGAGTGTCTTAACACTAGGTTCCCTCTGCTTACCCTGCTGTGTGCGGGATACAGCGTGAATCTAGAGAAAATAAAAAATAAAAAAATTAGAGAGTTTGAAATATTAAATTTAAATCTATATCCTATAGATTTCGTAAAAGTAAAGATGATAATTCGAATAAATTATATAACTAACGTAAGAGAAAAAAAAATACACCGCCTATATCTAATAGATTGTTTTAGGTGAACTTTACTATTTTAGGATATTGTTAAACTGATAAATGTGGTGAACGAGAAATCTGGTAAATTAAAGATTAAGTGGGGAACGGAGTGTCCTAACACTAGGTTCCCTCTGCTTACTCTGCTGTGTGCGGGATATAGCGTGAAGCTATTTATTTATTTTTTTTTAAAGATGAAGGATAGAGGGAGAACAGAAAAATTGAAATATTAAATATTTCCACTCTCCGAGTGGGAATCGAACCCACAACAGTCACAACAAGTTACGAATACAGCCACACTTTGTGTCCACGAGCCACGACTAGCCTCAACCTATGAGATTTTTTTTGCTTTCTCTATAGAAAGTGAGCCGCCCCGCGTGGTTCTGGAGTCCAGCGACAACAAGACCTACACTATAAAGGAAGCTACTGAAGATGATATGGTATTTATATTGATTTTCTTTATAAATTATTAACTTTTAAGTAATTAAGTGTCTATTTTTGTATTTTTTCATTCTATTAAGTAGATTTACATAAATTTGTTTCGAGGGACAGGAAATTTCCAATTTCAAAATTGTCCTTTAGGTTTACGAGTATTTTTAAAATGTTTTAAGTTTATAATATACTATGTCTTTTATTTTATTGTATTCTATTGTATAACATTTATTAATAAACTAAATAAATCAAACGAAGAACGATATGTCGTATGCCATACCCAGCAAGTTAGATAGAGACAACCTAGCGTTAAGACACTTCGTTGCACACGTTCCGCTGCAATCTAGAGGTATACATGTTAAGTGGCGGAACTTAACGCCGCGCTTTGCCTCGACACTAGAGCGAAGAAGGAAGAGTAACAATAGAATCCACAAGCAGTCGCGTTTAGTCACACTCATTTACCCTTGCGCCACGACTGGCCTCAAAATGGGTTTCCCCATGAAATTGAAAAAAAATAGGCCCAAAGAACCTAGTGTCAGGATTCTCTATTCTTTACACAAACATAACTTCACCAACCGAGAATCAAATCTCCACTTAACTTTAGGTTTCAGTTTCTTGTCACTGGATCACTGTTTGCAATAAATCTGTATATAATAATCTGTATATAAAAAGGAGGCCCGCTGAGATTCTTGCGCCGGTTCTTCTCAGGTCTGAGGCATTAACTTTAGTGAACCGGTGGTAAGCTATTTGACGTTCAAAAAATGTAGCTTGTAACTTCTTATTTTGAATAAAATTATTTGACTTTGACTTTGACTTGAAGCAATCCAGGCAACACTAGAATAAACAATTCCTATACTAACGTTATCTAATATCCAGCACATAGTAGTATGATTGAGTTTAGTCCAATTACCCACTGAGGTACATTTAACAGGCGTACCTAATTAATATAGCTTGTGCGTGTTGCGTGATGGCTGCCAGGAGGGCTGTTTGCTCAATGCTTATTTATTTACGAATTGAGAGTATGGTATAGTGGTACGGAGCTAAGAGTAGAGGTGATGATACTTTTAAACATTTTTAAAGTGTTATTCCACACTTAGGAAAATTGAAAAAGACATTTATAGAAAACGTATAAAAATTTGAACGCAGCGGGATTCGAACCCGCGCCTCCTGAATACCGTTCAGGCGCTCTCACCACTGAGCCATGCGTTCTACTATCCGCTGCGTCGAAATTCTTATACGCTTTTTATTACAACTTATTTATGTTGTTAGCATCTCTGTAGAGAGATTTTTACAAATTTCTGCTACCCAAAGATTATTCTACGAACAATCGTTTGGTAAGAGAGAATGCTATTTATTAAATACTTTTTAACATTTGAGGTGATGATTGTGGGTTCGAGTCCCGTTCGTAGGAATGATATTTGACTTTAATTTGACTGGCTATAAATGCGTAAGGTGGTGAAATTATTCAAAGGAATGATTGATTTCAAATATTTTTACTTCCTCATTACAAGACAAAGCTCTGCTGAGTTTCTTGCGCCGGTTCTTCTCCAGTCTGAGGCATTAACTTTAGTGTACCTGTGTCCGGTGGTAAATTGTTTGACGTTCAAAAAATGAAGCATGTAACTTGTTACTTTGAATAAAATTATTTGACTTGATTACTGAACTTTAGCGACAAGTTTCGCTAATTCAAAGAAACGGAAAGTTGGGAACTGAGTATCTTAATACTATGAACAGAGTGTCCTATCAGCCTTCTTTGGTATAGGTCGTGAGAGGTATGTAAAATTAGAAAAAAATAAAGATCTCTTTTTTTATATTCCGTGGAATAATAAAAGTAATTTAAATAAAAATTCTTCGAATTAACGTCGAACCCACAACCACAGTTGACAGTCAGAGGCTGTTCCGTTGCGCCACGATGATCTCGAATATTATTTTTTTTCTAGCTTCAAGCTGTATCCCGCTCACAGCAGGGTAGGCAGAGGGAACCTAGTGTTAAGACACTCTGTTCCCCACTTTCCGCCGAATTCGGAGGCATTGCGTGTTAAGTGGCGGAACTTAACGCCGCGCTTTTACCTCGGCACCAGAGCGAAGAAAATTGAAATATAAAATATTTCCATTCCTCGAGTGGGAATCGAACCCACAACCAGTCGTTTACAGTCACACGCTTGTGCCACTGGGCCACGACTGGCCACATCTCGAATATTATTTTTTTAAAGTATAATATCTCGAATATTATACTTTAAAATATATAACCGAGAACGTTTCTAATGAATTATTTTATTTCAGATGCCGCAAAGATAACATACGGATGTGAAGCTCTACGCCGTGTAAATACAACATCGACATCCGGTCGCCGACATCTGATCAATGTAGACGAATTCTTCCATATCATTTTAAATTGTAAACTGGGAGGGGGACATCGATGGGTTTTAAGCAAATTGTAAAATATAAAAAACGAATGGAATTATTTTATTTTTTTTGTTTTTCTCTGATGAAAATGGTGGATCTAGCTTAATTTTTTTTTTTGATGTTTTGTATAACTTTTTCTACATTGTAGTGTACAACACTAATATTCAAATCATACAAATTACGTACTTTCAAACATTTTTAAATTGTTATTCCACACTTAGGAAAATTGAAAAAGACGAGAAAATTTAAAAAGATTGAGAAGGCGCTCTCACCACTGAACGCATTGCTCAGTGGTGAGAGCGCCTGAACGATGTTCAGGAGGCGCGGGTTCGAATCCCGCTGCGTTCAAATTTTTATACGTTTTCTTGAAATGTCATATCAATTACTAAATTAAAATTAAATTAAATAGCTTCACGCTATATCCCGCACACAGCAGGGTAGGCAGAGGGAACCTAGTGTTAAGACACTCCGTTCCCCACGCACCGCCGAATTCGGAGGCTTGCGTGTTAAGTGGCGGAACTTAACGCCGCCATATCAATTACGGATATATATAATGTTGAACCTCAATCCGAATAAGTATATAAGAAAAATACTGTATAGCTTTCGGTTTTGGTTACAAATATAGTATTATTCCGGATTATCCGTAAGTGTCGGATAATTTCTCAATTACACTACAACCATATCCAAATTATCCGTAACTTTAATACCGGATCGGGTTACGGATACGGGACTACTTAGACCTTGGTGTATGTATATATATACATATATGGATAGAAAAGTTTGTTTTCAATCATAAGTTCTCAAAACAAAGAGGCCTAAGTATGCTAATATATATTTTAGCTTCACGCTGTATCCCGCACACATTCGGGTAGGCAGAGGGAACCTAGTGTTAAGACACTCCGTTCCCCACGCACCGCCAAATTCGGAGGCATTGCGTGTTAAGTGGCGGAACTTAACGCCGCGCTTATTAAAGTATTAAAGTAATAAGCTTTACTTATTAAAGTATTTTTACAATGGTTTTGAATTCCTCCAGTGGTAAATCTAAAACAAGCTGTGGAATTTTATTATATATGCGTATACTCCGATATAGGTTTAGCTTGCTAGAGATAAGTTAACCTCATTATATTCTATAATTATTCCAATCTATAATTCTGTGGCCAGTCGTGGCCCAGTAGCACAAGCGTGTGACTGTAAACGACTGGTTATGGGTTCGATTCCCACTCGAGGAGTGGAAATTATATTTCCACTTTCTTCGCTCTGGTGTCGAGGTAAAGCACGGCGTTAAGTTCCGCCACTTAACACGCAAGCCTCCAAATTCGGTGGTGCGTGGGGAACGGAGTGTCTTAACACTAGGTTCCCTCTGCCTACCCTGCTGTGTGCGGGATACAGCGTGAAGCTAAAAAAAAAACATACATGCATCCACATATCTCTCGTGCACTGTAGTGATGGCTCAATAGTCATGGGTTCGATGCCCACTCGGGTAATTGACTGATATTAATTTCTTCTCTATGATAATATATAGTTTGAGTTAGCAGCATTCAGTTTCGTTAGACAAAATGAAAAGCAGAAAGCTGAGAACGCAGTCCGTTATCAAAATACAAAAAACCAATTGATTCCTTCCTCCCACATTATTGTAATATTTAATATTAATTAATAATTATTATATTATAATATAACATTAAATTGTAAATTCTATAATATCTTTAAATAAACGTTGATTCTTAAATAATTTATTTGGTAGTTTTATTATTTTCCCAACTTGTCACGTATAGGTATATTAATCAAGAAAAGGAGGTCTAGGTGCAGTGGCAGGATTAGACTGTAAGCGCGGTAGTGATGGGTTCGATCCCCATAATGTTTGTTTTAAACATTTTTAAAGTGTTATTCCACAATTAGGAAAATTGAAAAAGACATTTAGAAAACGTATAAAAATTTGAACGCAGCGGTATTCGAACCCGCGCCTCCTGAATACCGTCCAGGCGCTCTCACCACTAAGCCATGCGTTCTACTATCCGCTGCGTCAAAATTCTTATAAGTCACAAAAATGTAATGTTATAAACCGGTATACGTTTTCTAAATGTCTTTTTCCCATAATGTTTCCCATAAAGAGAATCATTTATATTTCAATTTTCATTTCACCGATCTGGTAATTGATGGAGTGGAGTTTAGCTTTCGAAAAATGTCTTGATTTCGAAAAATGGAGAAATTAATTTTATAGTGCCAAGTTTTCTCTGTGTTACTGTTACGAACATGTTACTTTAAGAAGAATGACAAATAAAGAAATAACTAATTAATGACATATAATATTGTTTAAATAAAGAATATAATTTAAATAAAGAATTACGTTTAAAAGTAATTTCTATTAATCTGGCTATCCCGGCAAGAAAAATCAAGTTCATGTCACGAAGATATTGTATCACCAAAGCATCACGGAGTGTCTAGGTTCTCTTTGCATGCCCTTGAATCTCATATAAATAAATAATAACATTTTAAAGATATCTCGCTTGAACTCTCTCTAGCTTGACATCATACCAATAAGTTGAAAAACAACTCCTTATGATATCGCTTTCAAGGTTCAAATACCCATCACGTTGCAGAATGGAGAAGCTTGGAGCAGTGAGGGTCTTCTGTTATGCAATGTGGGCATAAGAGGCCCCTTTAAATGATTTTTAAAGGCATGGCTTGTTTCAACTGTACGAGCTCCTCTCTCTACCAACAAAACTTGGAAAGATCCACCTTCTATTAACAGTTCTTTTAAGTGTTATTGACACACTCAAGAAATTTAAAAAGATATTTGTAACGTAAACGTATATAATGTAAGGGATTAAGGATTCGAAGACGCGTCTCGTGGAAACTGTCCAAGCGATCTGACCGCCAAGCCATACGATTTTTAGATCCTACTAATGCCAAAGTTACCTATATATTTTTATTTTTTGTGTATTCATCGTTTTTAAAACATAAACAATATATAAACGACTTTTTTAAACATTTTTAAAGTGTTATTCCACATTTTAGGAAAATTGAAAAAGACATTTAGAAAACGTATAAAATTTTTTTGCATGGCTCAGTGGTGAGAGCGCCTGAACGGTATTCGGGAGGCGCGGGTTCGAAACCCGCTGCGTTCAAATTTTTATATGTTTTCTAAATGTCGTTTTCAATATATAAACGATTTTAAAATATTATAAGTTCGTCGTGGCCCAGTGGGATAGGGTTTGAATCTAAAGCGATTGTTGTGGGTTCGATTCCCGCTCCGAGAGTGATAGCGAGATTGTATTGAAATTTGAATTTCTTCGCTCTGGTACTTAAGACATACGTTTAAACATTTTTAAAGTGTTATTCCACACTTAGGAAAATTGAAAAAGACATTTAGTGGCCCAGTGGCACAAGAGTGTGACTGTAAACGACTGGTTGTGGGTTCGATTCCCACTCGAGGAGTGGAAATTATATTTCCATTTTCTTCGCTCTGGTGTCGAGGTAAAGCGCGGCGTTAAGTTCCGCCACTTAACACGCAAGCCTCCGAATTCGGCGGAAAGTGGGGAACGGAGTGTCTTAACACTAGGTTCCCTCTGCCTACCCTGCTGTGTGCGGGATATAGCGTGAAGCTATTTAATTTAATTTAATTAATTTAATTTAGAAAACGTATAAAAAAATTTTTGCATGACTCAGTGGTGAGAGCGCCTGAACGGTATTCAGTAGGCGCGGGTTCTAATCCCGCTGCTTTCAAATTTTTATACGTTTTCTAAAGGTCTTTTTACTTAAGACATAGGACAACCTTGTGCCTCGCGTTGTTTTAAAATCTTACTTACATACATTGAAGACAACGTGGCACAGTGGAACAACATCTGACTGTATAAACGATTGGCTGTGGGTTCGATTCTTACTGGAGAGTATGGGTATATTTATTTGCATTTCTCTGCTCTGGTACTTAAGACACAACGCGGCGTTAAGTTCCGCCATTTAACATGCAATGACGATTACAGGTGACCCGAAGACGGAGTGTCTTGACACTTCATCCCCACTGAAAGGAATTTTAAAATATTTTTTCTAATATATAACCTTTTTTCTTTCATTAGACGTACTTTCGTATGCATAAAATAAATATTTCAAGATAATTAGTTTCGTATTTGAATAACCTTTGAATTTCAAAGCTCTATTAAGTCGCTTAAATGTCAAAATCCACGTTCTATGACGATATATTGCTTTATGACAAAATTCTAATTTACTTTAAATATGAGGCTATCGTGGTGAAGTGGGACAGCGATTGATTATAAGCCCGATGGTAGTAGGTTCGATTTCCACTAGAGGGAGTGATTATTTCTGCTCTCTGGTGAGTAAGACAAAGTGCGGCTTTGAGTACTCAATATACAATGTCACTAAGAAGATTTTAAGTATAGAGAGAAAAGATTTTTAATGAGGCCAGTCGTGGCGCAGCGGCACGAAGGTGTGACTGTAAACGACTGGTTGCGGATTCGATTCCCACTCAAGGAGTAGAAAATATTTAATATAGAAATATTTAATATTTCCATTTCCTTCGCCCCGGTGTCGAGGCAAAGCGCAGCGCTAAGTTCCGCCACTTAACACGCAATACCTTTGAATCCGGCGGAAAGTGGGGAACGGAGTATCTTAATACTAGGTTCCCTCTGCCTACCCTGCTGTGTGCGGGATACAATATGAAGCTAAAAGAAGAACTCGGTCTATCATTCTTCTTCCTATAACACTTTCACACAAAATACCCCCAAAATTTATTTACAACTATTCAATTGAACATCTATAACTGTTAGACCTAGTTCAATAGTTTTTGAAATAGTTTTTACCGATGTTTCGAACACTATACAGAAGTCCTTGAGTTTATCTGTGACTACGGAATACTGTAAAATATTCGACACGTCGCGTCGGGTTTTCTAAAAATCTATGTACGAATATCAAAAAATATACGCGGTTATTCGGTTTATTTCAAAACGTAAAAAAATTTCTTATATTTCAATACTCCCTTTTTTGTATACAAGTTTTAAAAAGTTATCTTTCTAATGATATTATTACAATGTCAAAGTCAAAGTCAAATAATTTTATTCAAAATAAGAAGTTACATGCTTCACGTCATGAACGTCAAATAGTTTACCACCGGTCACAAGTTCACTAAAGTTAATGCCTCAGACCTGAGAAGAACCGGCGCAAGAAACTCAGAGGGACTTATTTTTTTAAAGTAATTGTTATATAGAGTTATTTTAAAATATTTGTTATATATAGATTTATTGCTGACAGTGATACTTTTGAAATAGCCTGGAGCGAGCATTTTATTCCCAGGGCGTGTTATCATTTATAAAATCTCTAATTAGGTAATAACCTTTGACACACAAACGTCTTTTCATAACTTTTTTAAATTGTGATAAAGATTGGCGTGACACAGACAGATTTGTACACTCAATGTCACCGCTTAGAGATTTAAATTAAAATTCATTTTCATAGATTTTACTGCTATCCTCTATCTCGACATTTATCGACAAACTAAAGTGAACAATTAATACCAAACAAAACTAAATGAGCTGACCCAATTATGATTAAACATCTGACGGTATTAGGAGCCACACGTATTATATTTGCCCCGAGTTGACATCGAACCCAAAACCTCATCACTTTAAGAACCAAACACTAACCACTGCGTTACAGCCTCTACTTATTTATCCCCATGTTATTCCAAAAATATATCCCATAGATATTAAAATAATTTATGTACATATTTAAATTTGTCCGAGCCCATATCGAACTTAGAACCATCGCATCAGACCTGAATCCACCAATCACGTAGTGGATAGCGTTTGGTTGTTAAGGTGATTCCCACTCCTCGAGTGGGAATCGAGCCCACAATCAGTCGTTTACAGCCACACGTTCGTGCCACTGCACCACGACTGGGAAATAGGATATGAATATTTTTGGTATAATTAGGGGATAGGTACTACTTACCTATTATATCCTATAATATTTCCATTTCCTCCGCTCTGGTATCAGGGGCAAAAGCGCGGCGTCAAGTTCCGCCACTTAACACGCAATGCCTCCGAATTCGGCGAAAAGTGGAGAACGGGGAGTGCCTTAACACTAGGTTTCCTCTGCCAACTCTGCTGTGTACGGGATGCTGTATCCCGAATGTGTATGAAGCTATAAGAAAAATAAAAAATATATATCCCACTTAAAACTACTAATATGCCAAGATAACTTGTACAGTAAAACGTTTTCAACTGGTTAATAAAGTGACAAAAGTATCCAACTCGACACACGAGCGCGACACAGCCAAGTAGAATGATTGCGTACATTCGATATACTGAATTTATCGCGCGAAATGCATAATTGATTCACATCACCTGTGGGTATAAATAAATTGTGTTGCGTCGAAACTGTGTTGCCATCTCCTTGGATATTTAAAAAGGCTCGTTAAAATTGGGATGAAATGGCAATTTGATTGTTTGATTGTGTGCTATGGTCGCGGGTTCATATGGGTCATGTGTGGGGAAGTAATTATAAAGTGGCCAGTCGTGGCCCAGTGGCACAAGCGTGTGACTGTCAACGACTTGTTGTGGCCTCGATTCCCACTCGAGGAGTGGAAATATTTAATATTTCCATTTTCTTCGCTCTGGTGTCGAGGTAAAGCGTGGCGTTAAGTTCCGCCACTTAACACACAATGCCTCCGAGTTCGGCGGAAAGTGGGGAACGGAGTATCTTAATACTAGGTTCCATCTGCCTACCTTGCTGTGTGCGGGATACAGCGTGAAGCTAAAAAAAAATTGTAAAGCAGAAACTTCTTCCCGCATAGCAGAGTAGTCAGAGAGAAACTAGCGTCACAATATTAAACGTTCCACTTTCCAAAATTGAAACATTGAATGTTAAGTGGTGAAATTTAACGCTGCGCTTTGTCTTAGAGGTTTCTCTGGTTAGAAAGAAGAAATGAAAACAATTTTAATATTAATATAAAAATATATTATACTAGCGGCCCGCTGTCTCGTTATATTGCAACCCTCGGGGGCGGATTTTTGATAAATAAAGTATATAAGCCTATGCTTAACATTGGATTATCAACTATATTTACTCCAAAATTCATTACAATCAGTCAAGTGGTTCAGATTTTACATATAAACTTTCATCCCTATTTCAACCCTTTAGAGAAAAAAAATCGAAAAAATAAGTAACCTATGTTTGACTCTGGATTATCTTATACTTCATTCTAAATTTTATCAAAATCAGACCGATAGATTAGCTGTGAAAGCGTGACATACAAACAGACATACTTTCACATTTATAATATAAGTATGGATTCCAGAAATTATTACATACAAATTATCTTTGTTTCTCCACTTTGGTGAGAAGACAAAGCACGGCGTTGAGCTCCACCACTCTATACATAATGTCTGGATCGGGCGCAAAGCGGAGAACGGAGTGTCTTGACACTAGTTTAACTCTGACTTCTCTGCTGTGCGGAAAAAGATATGAATCTACCAAAAACAATAAAGACGACCTTCCAGTTCAGTAAAAAGCTGCGATCTATCCACACTTGTATATATGTATACATTTGTTAGTAAAATATGGGGACGTGGAGTACGATGTGGCAGTTTTAGAGTTTTCTGTGCGTCGCAAAATGCAGAATGCGTCAAAATGTAAAAAAATATAGTTGAAGGTTTACAGGTAGATAAAAGTATGCTGTATGTTGTAAGCAAGTTTTTAATATAAAGTAATAAATAACAAATAATAAAGTAAATGCTTTGTCTAGCATATTATGTTATATAAAAATTTGTTTAGTGAGTCATAGCCAGAAAAAATCGAATTTAGATAAATATAACTTGACAAAGACAAATTATACGACTTTAGTGCGTGTTCCTGCTTGTATGCGTGCATGTAGAGGGTAACGGAGAGCAGAGTGTCGTGATATTAGGGTCTCTCTGTCTATCCTGAGGGGCTGTTCAAGTATTACGTAAGCAGTTTTTTTATAATTATTTATAAAAAATCTACTTACGTAATATTTGAACAGCCCCTCAGGATTCCCCATCCCCCCTCCCCATTCCCCTTTCAGCAAAAGTAAGCAAAGCTCTTACCCCCCTCCCCCATGCTTACGTAAACATTTTTCTATTAATGACTTTTTTTATTTTAATTATAAAACATTATAAGAATTTAAGATGGCGTAGCCAGAATTTAGACTTCCCTATCCCATGTCATCAAAAATAGTCAAAGCAAGGACCCACGGAGAAATTAAAGTAATTTAGATGTAATCATTGCCCCAAGTGAGAATCGACCCTGCTATCATCGTGTATATAATCAGACACTATTACACTCGCCGCCCTTAAACTATACATATTGATATTAATATGTGAAATTGAATACTGTTGATGCAAAGTAAAGCTGTTAATGTTCGACATAAACATATATGTATGTATATGTCAAACATTAACAGCTTTGCACAGCATACATTTGTGTATATATCACTTTCTTCGCTCTGGTGTCGAGGCAAAGAGCGACGTTAAGTTCCGCCGCTTTATTAAGCGGCCTATTGGCAATGCTTCCATATTCGATGGAAAGTGGGCAACGGAGTGTCTTAACACTAGGTTACCTCTGCCTACCCTGCTGTGTATGGTATACATTGCGTTAGCCTCGTTAGCTCCAAGTTCCCTTTAAGCTTAACTAGCTGTAAGCGTAACACGTCATTTTTACTCCAAAATGCTGTTTTTAAGCTTAAAATAAGCTTTTCCATTTTTCACTTATTTGCATATAAAGTGTTTAGAAAATTTGTTTATTATAAATTACTACTTCTAAACCGTTTAATATGTTTAAATTCTAAATAATTTGGAGCGTTATATGAAAATTTATGAAAATGCGTAAGATAACAAGCATATATCAGAAAAGATAAGCAGGAGAAAACGTACCGATCAAGATACCATCATTTCCCCACATTCCATTGCGGAACTAAACGACGTAGTTTGGCTTATCAGAATTTTGTCTGAGTCTGTATCGAACCTATAACCATTGCATCAGATGTTCTATTGGGGCATGGCCTTTATACAAATTATATATTGACCGTATAAAATGTTATTTAGCCTAATTTGTTAATGTTATTCTTATAATAAGTGGAGTGTAATATTTTCAAAACAATTAACATATTTCATTGTCAAACAACAGAACTTTATAATACCTATATTATATATGTCGAAAGCAGAGAAAAACGTAAAGTGCGTCTTTAAGTTCCATCACTTAACACGCAATGCCTCCGAATTTGGCGGTGCGTGGGGAACGAAGTTTCTTAACAAAAGGTTTCCTAACCTGCTGTGTGCGGGATTCAGCGTGAAGCTAAAGAAATACAGCGTGATAAGCAGATAAAAGAGAGTTACCGAAAGAATAAAGTTCCACCGAATTTTTTGACCATCTTCTACCAAACAACAGTAATATATGACTATATATTATATACATACATATTTCACACAAAACTTGACCATTTCCACCTTAAAATGGCCTACATATAAAATGTATCTCTAATGAAAAATTTGAATGAAAATGGTTAACGGGGCCAGTGGTGGCGCAGTGGCATGAACGTGTGAAACGACTGGTTGTTGGTTCGATTCCCACTCGAAATATTTTCATTTCCTTCTCTCTGGTATCAGAGACAAAGCGTGGCGTTAAGTTTTGCCACTTAACACGGAGAAACAGAGTGTCTTGGCGGAAAAAATAATCTAAGTTATTAAAATTGCGGGGTCAAATATAGGCAACTTTAAAAAAAATAAACTATTAAATGGGTAAAATAGGGGGTCAAATTTGACTGCCTTAACACTAGATTCGTTTCGCCTATCCTACTGTTTTTAGGATACACCGTGAAGCAGCAGCAGAGAAAAGGGAGTTACTAAAAGAATAGAGTTCCATAGATTTTTTTACCATCTTCTACTAAACAACAGTAATGCATGATAATTTATTATATACATATTTCACAAAAGAATTGACCATTTGCACGTAAACGCCGCGCACAGTAGTGTCGCTTATGAACGCAAACGAAAACAAATGGTCTCTGTCTTTGAGATTGAGATAAATTCTCACGATTTCAAACTGAGATGTACTTAGCGCTGATCTTTTACTGAAATAACTTTATGTATTGTTTTAAATTAAGTTAAAAAGCTTCACGCTGTATCCCGCACACAACAGGGTAGGCAGAGGGAACCTAGTGTTAAGACACTACGTTCCACACTTTCCGCCAAATTCGGAGGCTTGCGTGTTAAGTGGCGGAACTTATTGCCGCGCTTTACCTCGACATCACAGCGAAGAAAATGGAAATATAATTTTCACTCTCCGAGTGGGAATCGAAATCAAAACCAGTCGTTTACAGTCACACGCTTATGCCACTAGGCCACGACTGGCCTCAGTTAAATTAAATTAGATATGGATTAGGTGGGTGGAGTGTTTTGTCACTAGACTCTCCTTGCTATGCCCTTGCTATGTGGTAAAAAGTGACACGTTGTATTATTCCGAAATTCGTTGTATTATATGATAAACTATTTATCCATACTAATGTTATGAAAACAGTTGGAGATCCAGTGTCAAACATACGAGTATACTACTTTTTTTAAAAAAAATCATCCCTTAAAGTTGTAAAAAGGAGGGTGAAATTTTGACCGATTTCGATTAATTTTCTCAGAAAGATAGTTGATGACAGATCGTAATCTAGACCTCAACCTTGATGTCGTTCCTTGGTGATTGAACCTTGGTTTGAAAGTAGAGAATAATAAAAAAAAATAGGAAACATTTGTGAAAAATATTAAAAAACAACAACATTATTTTAAAATACTATAGTGAAATATATTAAAACAATAATTACAGTAACTATTTAGACAATAAAATTTAATAAAGCAAGATTACAACCGCGTACATGAGAGTCTACAAACCCAGTGTCTTATGCCTTTAACAGGCGATTTATACTAGCGGCCCGCCCGCGGCTTCGCCGTGTGGACTGCCTAATTGTTGCGTTATATTGCAACCCTCGGGGATCCATTTTTGAAAAATAAAGTAGCCTATGTTTAACCTTGGATTGTCAACTATATATGTATATTCCAAAATTCATTACAATCGGCCAAGCGGTTTAGATTTTTCATATAAACTTTCATCCCCTATTTCAACACTTTAGAGGTTGATTTTTGAAAAAATAAGTAACCTATATTAGACCCAGGGTTATTTACTGTTTTCATTCTAAATTTCATCCAAACCAGAACGGTAGATTAGAAGTGAAAGCGTGCCAGACAAACACAACAACACCAGACTTTCGCATTTATCCATACTTATATTATAAATGCGAATGTCTGTGTGTTTGTCTGTCACGCTTTCACGGCTAATCTACCGGTCCGATTTGGATGAAATTTAGAATGAAAGTAGTAAAAGTGACTGGGTCTAACATAGGCTACTTATTTTTTCAAAAATCAACCTCTAAAGGGTTGAAATAGGGGATGAAAGTTTATATGAAAAATCTAAACCGCTTGACCAGTTGTAATGAATTTTGGCATAAATATAGTTGATAATCTAAGCTTAAACATAGGCTACTTTATTTTTTAAAAATGCGCCCCCAAGGGTTGCAATATAACGTAATAGTTCACGCGGCGAAGCCGCGAGCGGGCCGCTAGTAATATTATAGTATAGTATAGATGAAACCGAAAATAAATTAATGAAGATGGTAGATGCCTAATTATATAATAATATCTCCGAGAGGAAATCGAACCTACGAACATCCCGTCTACAATCCCTTCCCATAACGCCACAATAACCAACATCACAAATAATAACAAAAAAAAAAATAGCTTCACGCTATATCCTGCACACAGCAGGGTAGGCAGAGGGAGCCTAGTGTTAAGACGCTCCGTTCCCCACTTTCCGCCGAATTCGGAGGCTTGCGTGTTATGTGGCGGAACTTAACGCCGCGCTTTACCTCGACACCAGAGCGAAGAAAATGGAAATATAATTTCCACTCCTCGAGTGGGAATCGAACCCACAACCAGTCGTTTACAGTCACACTCTTGTGCCACTGGGCCACGACTGGCCACCCACTGGGCCACGATTGGCCACAAATAATATCATAAATCCTATATAATAATACATATAAATATAACATAATTCGGCTTTCGGTGTATCAAATATCGCGGTATCAAAGGAATTGTAGCGGCAATTATTAAACGATACGTGATAATGCGTTACCGATGCCAGTTAATTTTAACTGCTCCGTCTAAACTAGTTCACGTTAACCTTCTATTTATGTTTCGTGTGAATTTATATTGGAAAATGTATAGAAATGTACTTTTTGAATTATTATTGTTATGTTTTGAAATGAAGGTATTTTTAAGGGGCAAGTTGTGGCCCAGTGGCACAAGCGTGTGACTATAAACGACTGGTTGTGGGTTCGATTCCCACTCGAGGAGTGGAAATGTTTAATATTTCCATTTTCTTCGCTCTGGTGTCAACGTCAAGCGCGGCGTTAAGTTCCGCCACTTAACACGCAATGCCTCCGAATTCGGCGGAATGTGGGGAATGGAGTATCTTAATACTAGGTTCCCTCTGCCTACCCTGCTGTGTGCGGGATACAGCGTGAAGCTAAAAAAAAAAAAGTAAAGGAGGCAAACGATCAGAAGACCACCTGATGGTATGTGGTTACCTTCGTCCACAGACATCCACAATGCCAGAGATAAAAGTTAAATAAGTTAAAAATACGGGAAATTAATTTTAGACAACAACTGTTATTTACGTATACTCGACTAGTTGTGGGTTCGATTCCCACTCAAGAATTGGAAATATTTATAATGTTCATTTTCTTCGCTCTTCGCGCGCCTCAAAGCCCGGCGTTAAGTTCCGCCACTTAATATGATATGACTTTAGAATTCAGCGGAATTTGGGAAACTAGTGAAACTAGAAAAACATTTTTAGAAAATTAACAAAAACGAACCGAGGTTGGTTCAAAACTTTAACAAAATTAATTCTTTAGTTATAGTCACAATAATCACGATATCATTACAGAGTGGGGCCAGTCGTGGCGCAGAGGCACAAAGTGTGACTGTAAAGCGACTGGTTGTGGGTTCGATTCCCACTCGAGGAACGAAAATATTAAATATTTCTATTTTCTTCGCTCTGGTGTCGAGGTAAAGCGCGGCGTTAAGTTCCGCCACTTAACACGCAGTTTGAATTCGGCGGAAAGTGGGGAACGGAGTCTCTGACTACCCTGCTATGTGCGGGATATAGCGAGAAGCTAAACAAAATGTCATGCAGTAGAAATGTTAAATTGAAATTGTAATATACCCATCATTTTGACTGGTCTGGTACATCTAGGGTCAATAATTAAATTAAAAATTTATTAAAATAATCAAAATAAAATTATAATAACAGATTATATTCCTAACTTTTTGTTTCGTCCAAAAATTTTCCAATTTAAAAAATAACTATTTCTACAAAAAGTTTTTACTAAAATCACACAAATTGATAATAATCACGCGCGTGATGTGTCACATAAATTTAAATTAATGGCGTCTACGTCATAAGTTCTGATAAATTGACTAATGCTTAACAGATTGTGTGATGAATGTTATAATTTGAGTTTGTATTAAAATTTCGTATTTACTGCTGATTTATTCCACATCTATACCAAAGAGTAGTTTATGTAACTGATGAGGCAGTTGTAGCGCAGTGGGACAGCGCTTGAATGTAAAGCGATTGTTGTTAGTTCGATTCCCAGTAGGGGGAATGATGGTGTATTGTCTCTCTCTGGTACTTAAGACAAAGGGTGGAGTTGAGTTCCGCCAGTCAACACGCAAAGCCCTGATTTCGGGAGGAAAGTTGAGAACGAAATCAAATACTTCAACATTGGCTTTGATTGACATTGGGTTGTATCTGCCCACCCTGTCATGTTCAAAAATGCTTAAAAAATACACATATTTTATTGTATTTGTAATGTCAAAAATATTTTGTGACTATAAACGGCTGGTTGTGGGTTCGATTCCCACTCGAGGAGAGGAAATATTTAATATTTCCATTTTCTTCGCTCTGGTGTCGAGGCAAACGGCCACGACTGGCCACGATATTAATTTAATTATTAAAATTTCACCTTATATATAATTCTTTTTTGACATTCATTTAAAACTTTGCTCTACAACTTATCAAAGGCGCTGCATTTATTTTACATCTGTTTATATAATAAAAGAGTAGAAAAGTCAATACTGTACATGAAACATTTCAGAAAGAAATTAAGTGGTGCGTTAATATATGAATAGTGGCCAGTCGTGGCTCAGTGGTACAAGAGTGTGACTGTAAACGACGATATAATGTCATCATAGTTTTTGAAGAACTTTAAAGTGTTCGCTTTAGAGGTTCATCAGCTGTCATTACGCGGGTAACCAACTATCTATATTTGATTTAAAGATTATTATTAAAGTTTTGATTTCAAAATCACAACACACCTTAAGTATAAAATGTTCTATTTTGTCTGTTCAAAGGTATCATTGAAAAAATAATTTAAGATGACTAAATTCACTAGAAAAAATGAGTTTCTTTTTAGGTTCGGAAATAAATTTAGTGAACTTGCAGCAGACTAAGAAAACATATGATTTGATAAAATTATAAAGTACAAAAGCGCTTAGAGTACAAAATTTGTTCAAAAGCAAAGTTTATAATTTAAACGTGAACAGGCAGCCGAAGACACGAAATAGCTATAGTAGTTCAGTTTATGCAGGCAAAACCGCGTGCAAGTCGCTAGTTTTTAAATATACTAATTAATTGAGGATACAAGATGTTTTCGTATTTTTACACATTACTTCCTCGTAAGCTAAGCTCTTAATCTAAAACATAAATAAAAATAATTGTGGCCAGTCGTGGCCCAGTGGCACAAGAGTGTGACTGTAAACGACTGGTTGTGGGTTCGATTCCCACTCGAGGAGTGGAAATTATATTTCTATTTTCTTCGCTCTGGTGTCGAGGTAAAGCGCGGCGTTAAGTTCCGCCACTTAACACGCAAGCCTCCGAATTCGGCGGTGCGTGGGGAACGGAGTGTCTTAACACTAGGTTCCCTCTGCCTACCCTGCTGTGTGCGGGATATAGCGTGAAGCTATTTATTTTATTTTATTTAAATATCATTATTACCAATAAATCTAAGACTTGGGCTTATATTATAAAACTCACGTAGTTACTCGCTGCATCGATTAGAGAGGATGTAAGATTTATCTCAATCACGAGATCGGCGGAACGATTTATATTCATTTGGCGATGCTTAAACTAAGATAAGGCAAATGATAGCTGGCTTAATAGAGTGGAAGAGTTTTTCTTATGAATTATATGTTCACGCTTTCACGCTATTTGTCGCATTTCTGGGTAGTTAGAGAGATGCTGGTGTCAAGACACTTCGTTGCTCAGCTTCCGCCTGTAGTAAAGACATTGCGTGTTAAGTGGCGGATCTTAACGCCGTGCCAGAATCCAGAATTATATTATATTTATCGTAGAACAGTGAAACCACGTTTGCAAGCGCAACTGTTTGTGACAAACGACGAATTCTATTCAGATTTCGTTTTTTTTTGGTTTGGTTGGTGGTATTTATATTATGTTGATTTACACGCACCGGTAAGGTAAAGTGAATTTGAGTAAATAGTGGAGAAAGAAGTGTATTGACACATGGCTAGATTTGACTACTCTATTATACGAGGAAAATTAAAGTTAAAAAATATTAAGTGGATGTTTGGACATTGACATAATCATGGCGCAATGAGGTGATATATAATTGTTTTAGCAGTCGCTCGGCCAGAGAAATTAGAATAATTGTATTTACTTTTAACATTTTAAAGTATTAGTTACACATTTAGGTAATTGAAAAAGGACATTTTTTAGAAAAACATAAAAATTTGAACCCAGCGGGACTCGAACCTGCGGTCCAATATCTCTGACCGCTAGACCATACAATTTATTTTTGTTAAAGATGGTAACAAAAAAAATAAACCAGAAGATTCTATGCAGCTGGTAATACAAAAGGCGCGGGTTCGAATCCGGTTGCGTTCAAATTTTTATACGTTTACTAAAAAACATATTTATAATTGTAATTAATTTCTTGTTATTTTCATTTAACTAACATTTTTTTTTATTTTCCACAAATTCGAATCCTTTCTTCCTTCTTCCCACTATTTGTATACTTTAATAGATACAACATACATGTGTTTTTACATCAAAAAGGATTCAAAGTAATATATCAAAAGTCCTTTTCAGTATCCCATTAGTCTATTCCCCATTCAGATACTAAAGTACTTTCTAGCTCAATAAATTCTAAAGGATGCTTCGAAATAAGCATAAAGGCGGAATTTACAAGGAAAAGTCAAATGTTTAACGTTTTGTATCGTGTTTTAGTGTAGAAGAGTGGAATTAGACAGTAATTATAAAGAATAGATTAAATTATTTTAAAAATAGTTAATTTTTACGTCTTGAATAAGTTCAAAGATTATACCTGAATTTATACAAATAAATAATGAGATTTTTCGTTTTTAATTTTTAATTGTGGCCAGTCGTGGCCCAGTGGCACCAGCGTGTGACTGTAAACGACTGGTTGTGGGTTCGATTCCCACTCGAGCCTAGTGTTAAGACACTACGTTCTCCACTTTCCGCCCAATTCAGAGGCTTTGCGTGTTAAGTGGCGGAACTTAACGCCGCGCTTTACCTCGACACCAGAGCGAAGATAAATATTAAATATTTCCACTCCTCAAGTGGGAATCGAACCCACAACCAGTCGTTTACAGTCACACGCTTGTGCCACTGCGCCACGACTGGCCACAAATATTTTGTGTTCAAAATTTAAAAATATTTTATAATATTAAATGGAAAACCTAATTATAGGAATCTCCACTCGCAAGTTATTACTATATATTTTTATACAAGAAATTTAGTAAAACGGGCTACGAATAGAGCAGTATGTTCGAACATTAAAAATCCAACATATTCTTTATGAAAACTAAAAACTCCTAGCACCCAACTAAAATCACCCATGGGGAGACGGGTTAAGAATACAATTCCCCTCCGCAGCTGGGTAGCGTTAGAAGACGGATAACCCAGTAGCACAGTGGTAGGAGATTCATCCCCGACTGGCTCGCGACCACTATCATGCCAAAGATGAACCGCCAAACATGTCTTGATGTGTTTCAGTTGTATGGCATGTCAGCCAGCTCTCCTTATTCCTAATGTTCCCATCCTATCGCCGTCCTGCCCTTCTTCACCCTCAAGGCCGGCAACGCATCCGCAACCCCTCTAATGTTGTGGATGTCCATGGGCGAAGGTAACCACTTACCATCACGTGGTCCTCCTGCTCGTTGACCTCTTCAATTCAATAAAAAAAATCTATCGAATCTGTTTATATATGCATGCTAGTATTGTCAGTCTTATATATTGCTGTTCCTGACTCGGAAGGCAGTTCTGCTAAAAAGCTCTGCTGCTCTCCCTATTCCTACCATTCCCATCTTCCTCTCTCCTTCTGCCCTACATTCCCAAGGCTGGCAACGCATCCATAACTCTAATGTTGTGGATGTCTATGGGCGAAGGTAACCACTTAACACCAGATGGGCCTTCTGCTCGTTTGCCTCCTTTATTCCATAAAAAAATAAAAAGTACCTATTTTTCTTTAAGTTGCTCTTTCAGGCAGGTAATACCTATCTGTTTCTATAGGAAGTCTGTAAATTATCAATTTTATATATAAGTTAACCTTCTAAATATTTATCTCCGTTCGTCCGTTCTCCACTTTCAGCCCGAAATGAAGACATATTGCGTGTTTAGTGGAGGAACTCAATGCCGCTCTTTGTCTTAGGCACCAAAGGGAATTGATAATTTAAGTACATTTAGTCCCCCGAGAGGGAATTGAACCCATAACTGTCGTTTTGACCCTGTTTGAGACCCTGTGTCCCTGCGTCACGACGGTTTTTTTTTCTAGAGCGAGAAAACGAAACTAATTATATTATGATCGGAGGATATCAAGCGGGAACCAACCCAGCACCAATCGCAATTCTGATTTAGACACTGTACCACTGTGCCACGATGGCCTCAAGTAATTTTATATATTTCATATTGTTTAATCTTTTATTTTATTTTTTATAGCTTCACGCTGTATCCCGCACAAAGCAAAGTAGGCAGAGGGAACCTAGTATTAAAATACTCCGTTCCCCACTTTCCGCCGAATTCGGAGGCATTGCGTGTTAAGTGGCGGAACTTAACGCCGCGCTTTACCTCGACACCAGAGCGAAGAAAATGGAAATATTAAATATTTCCACTCCTCGAGTGGGAATCGGACCCACAACTAGTCGTTTACAGTCACACACTTGTGCCACGGGGCCACGACTGGCCACAAAATTGTTTTATCTTATTTTAAGTAATCATTATTAAAGTGACCTCTACATCATATAATTTGTGTAAACACAACGATAGCGCACAGAGATAGCCCAGTTCTAATGAAATTTCAACTTAATTAGAAATCCATATAAAAAATATTTGATAAAAGAATATTGAAAACAAAATTAAGAAAACAATGTTTACTTTGAATAATAATGAATATATTTTTAAACTAAAAAAACACATTGAGGCTCACATGTTCTGTGGTATAGTGAGACGTCTAACTATGTACTCTACTGATCGTGGGTTCGATTCCCATTTTGGAATAATGATTATGTTTAATCATCGTCATGATTTGTGTGGTTAGTCGTGGCCCAGTGGGACAAGCGTGTGACTGTAAACGACAGGTTGTAGGTTCGATTCCCACTCGAGGAGTGGAAATATTTAATATTTCCATTTTCTTCGCTCTGGTGTCGAGGTTAAGCGCGGCGTTAAGCTCAGCCACTTAACACGCAATGCCTCCGAATTCGGCGGAAAGAGGGAAACGGAGTGTCCTAACACTAGGTTCCCTTTGCCTACCCTGCTGTGTGCGGGATACAGCGTGAAGCTAATCAATCTTTTAATATTGTTCAAGGTTTCTTTTAAACAAGCAGTCCTAAACACTCCTTTTTAGGTTATTTACCTCATTTTCGCACAAATTCATGTTTTTTTTTACACAGGCCCAGCCCATTATGCTAATACAGTACCTTTGAAGTCAGATTGATTGTACGAGGACGGTTCTAATTGCAAACGCTAGTATATATTTAACAGCGTTTAATTACGTCGAAATGTTAAAATTTGTTTTAAAAAAGATTTTTCTACAGATTTTCTAGGAAGTTAATTCAAATTGTAAACCGAAGTTTCAGTCAATTTAATAAAACAATTATTTTAAAACAATTTTGTCGAACAAAACTTAATTTTATTGTAACTTTTTAATTTACTAACCGATTAAAATGAAACACTAAATGGTAAATATGTTTTTTTAGCTTCACGCTATACCCTGCACACAGCAGGGTAGACAGAGGGAGGCCACGGTCCACGGACGGTTGGGACCAGTGCCCGAGACCTGGGCTAGTGGCGGGAGAGGAGCACCGTCAGGTTTTAGTGGGTAAGCGGAGGCGTACCATCTTGCCAACCCGGAGTCCCACATAACCGCGCCCGGGATCCCACCCCGGGCGGGTATCCGTAACGGATTTCCTGACGTTAAAAAAAAAAAAAGGGTAGACAGAGGTAACCTAGTGTTAAGACACTCCGGTCCCCACTTTCCGCCGAATTCGGAGGCATTGTGTGTTAAGTGGCGGAACTTGTCGCCGCGCTTTGCCTCAATACCAGACCGAGGAAAATGGAAATAATAAATATTTCCATTCTTCGAGTGAGAATAAAACCCATAACCAGTCGTTTACAGTCACACGTTCGTGCCACAGCGCCACAACTGGTCCCTATTATACATAAGTTTGAAAATGTTACTAACACATATGGACGTATTGTCTGAAATAAATAATTTTATTATTATTAAAAAAACACCTGATGAAAATATTTTTTTGTAAATAATAAGAGGATTTCATATGAAAATCTTGTTTTCCCTTAAGTAATTTAGTAAATGATACACTGTAGGTGTATCATCGCCATAGCATTATCCTTCATGTAAATAATATATTTTGTGTTCTTCAAAAAAACATGGCACAAGAGCAAAATTATGATACGGACTTATATAACAAAGGGTAAGGACCATAAGAGAAATGCATCATATTTTAAATATTATTATACTTCATGTTGTATACTTGATCTTATAAGGAGAGGGATTGTTGACTGGTGTCGTTCGTCCTATAGATCTACATAAGGGGTTGTGAACCAGTTATCCCCTTGAAGTTTATTTGGCAAGAAACTCAATAATATTAGAGATATTCTTCAGCTATATCTAAAATACTATTAAGTCGCATTATTTTAGAAAAAATCGAAGTTAGGATGGCACCGATCCTAAAAATGGTAGCTCACCCCTACCATACCCTACCATTCTTGATAAATTAAACTAATGTTTATGTACTTTTTCTGTATTATTAATCACTTTGAGTCTACCTGTGACCACGGACTACTGTAAAGTGTTCGAAACGTCAGGTTTCTAAAAATGTATTTTCGAAAAGCAAAAATATACGCGATTAATCCGGTAAAAAATAGTTTCATTTCAAAATGTGTAGTAATCGCGAAAACAAAAGATCATATTATTAATCACCTATATGAAAAGTTTTAAAAATTTACGAGTACAATCCATATATCAATTATTTTCATAAGTTTCTTTTAATAAAGTATACCTTTAGGTATATATTTTTTTTTTTTAGCTTCACGCTATATCCCGCACACAGCAGGGTAGGCAGAGGGAACCTAGTGTTAAGACACTCCGTTCCCCACTTCCCGCAGAAGTCGGAGGCTTGCGTGTTAAGTGGCGGAACTTAACGCCGCGCTTTACCTCGACACCAGAGCGAAGAAATCGAACCTGAACTGGTTGTGACCAGTCGTTTACAGTCACACGCTTGTGCCACTGCGCCACGACTGGCCACATTGGCTGGACAAATTGTGTAAATATAAAAATTCTGATCTGTTAATAAAATTCAAAATACTAAAGTTGTTTTAGAAAGTTATAAATTAAATAACATACAATTCTTCTATTATACAATTTTACACGTTTTACTATATGATAGGGTCAGTCAGACAATCCCTTCTGCACTTTCCGCGATTCGAGACATTGCCTATTGATGATGGAACTCAAAGTTGCACTTTGTCTTGTCAAATTAAATTAAATAGCTTCACGCTATATCCCGCACTCAGCCTGCTGTGTGAGTGTCTTAACACTAGGTTCCCTCTGCCTACCCTGGTAGGCAGAGGGAACCTAGTGTTAAGACACTCCGTTCCCCACTTTCCGCCGAATTCGGAGGCTTGCGTGTTAAGTGGCGGAACTTAACGCCGCGCTTTACCTCGACACCAGAGCGAAGATAATGGAAACATAATGTCCACTCCTCGAGTGGCAATCGAACCCACAACCAGTCGTTTACAGTCACATTCTTGTGCCACTGGGCCACGACTGGCCGCAACTTGTCTTGTCACCAGAGTGAAGAAATCAAACACAATTAAATATAAGCATTCCCCTGAGGAAGTGCAGTGGCACAAACGTGTGACTGTAAACGACTGATTGTGGGTTCGATTCCCACTCGATGAGTGGATATATTTAATATTTCCATTTCCTTCGCTCTAGTATCAGGCGGCGCGTCTAAGGTAAATCGCGGCGTTAAGTTCTGCCACTTAACACGCAATGCCTTCGAATTCGGCGGTGCGTGGGGTACGGAGTGTCTTAATACTAGATTCCCTGTGCCTAGACTTAACACAGAATACCTCAAATTCAGGCGGAAAGCAAAAATAGGAGTGTCTTGACACTTTTAAAAAAAATATTTTAATTCATTGTATTATATAAATGAAAATATATAAAACTAGAACAGTCCACTAGTTTAATTATACATTTTCACTCTAAAATACAAAAAGAAAATTAAAAAAAAAAGCCTTAAGCGCCACTCCACTATATTATACTTGAATTTCATACAAGAGTTTTCATCACAAAAAGGCACTCAAAAAGAGAACAGTAGTAGTAGTAGTACCTAGAATAAATGTAGTTGAAACGCGGTTGTTACTAGAAGTAGTATTTTCATGTAAATCCATGTTTTTACGTCGCTCGGACACTTGTTTCACTTAAAAAGTTTTAATCTAAGTTTGGAGTTTCGAAACTAAATAATTAATTTATTCCGCGGTATACTTTTCTCTGGTTTTCTGTATAATTATCCTGGCTCATTTGACTGTGGAGTCTGTAAAGCATTTTTGGACTTTGCTTTTGGACCTTTCTCTGTTTTTTTTTTATTTTCCTTTTTTTTAGCTTCACGCTGTATCCCGCACACATCAGGGTAGCCAGATTGAACCTAGTGTTAAGACACTCCGTTCTCCGCTTTTCACTTGAATTCAATTGTGTATTGAGTGGCGAAGTTCATCAACACGCTTTGTTTTAGGTAACATGAATAAGGCTAAACATAATTACTACTCGCAGTGGGAATCGAACCCATAGGCAATAGTGCTTACAGTTAAATGCTATCCCTCTGCGGCATGACGGCCTCTTTATTATGTGTCTCAAAAATATTTTTTTCTTACTATTAACTATTTAAAGCGAAAATTTAAACAATTTATTATTATATATAAAATAGTATAAAATATAATACAGTATAATCATTCCCCCGTGTGGGAATTGAACCCACAATTGCTGTCACGCTGCCCCACTGCGACAAAAAGAAAAAAGGGGAAACTTGAAGCTTTAATAAATAATCTTAAAAAAATATTGACTGTTTATATTTTGAACAATTCAAAGAAAAAAAAAATTCGTAAGTAGTTCTAGTTAACTTTATATGAAAGATTATCTAAGTTCATGTATGAGGTTAAAGTAATAGTAGGATATCACTGACTATTCGTCTATATAATTATATAGATATAAAAATATTCCGTTACTAAGTAACAGAAGGACAGATAAAGTATAACTAAAATTACTGGACGTAGACACCTGAAATTTGGCATGTAGGTACGTTTATACTCCGTAAAGCACTAGCGGCCTGGGAATTTCAGGGGTTCGAATCCCGCTGCGTTCAAATTTGTATACGTTTTCTAAATGTCTTTTTCAATGTTTCTAAGTGTGAAATAACACTTTAAAAATGTTAAAAGTATGTTAAAGACACTTCTGATAACAAAAAATATATAATATATATCCCCATTCAGGATATGACCCCACACCCCTCACGTGCAGTGACAGACAGACACGTCCCAATTGCACTACGCCTGTATTCATATAAAATTTCAACCAAAACCTAACTTCGATATTAAATATTTCATTTCAGTGTCACATCTTTGACAAGTTGGCGTTTGTTTGCCGCAAAAATATTATAATATGTGGAGCTTTCTTACTTCTGTATAATATTAATGTTGGAGGTATTTGAAGTGATAACTTTAAATATAGTCTTCACGCTGTACCAAGCACACAGCAGAGTAGGCAGAGGGAACCTAGTGTTAAGACTCTCCGTTTTCCACGCACCGCCGAATTTTGCAGACATTGCGTGTTAGCGGAATTTAACGCCGCCCTTTTTCTCGACATCGAGCGAAGAATATACGTGTTAAGTGGCGGATCTCAACGCCGCGCTTTGCTTCGACACCAGAGCGAAGAATATGAAATACAAAGCCGATGCTATACAAAGTCTATTTATACAGGACAAAATAAGTTTAAAAAACAGAAGAACTGTTTTATGTGTTAATTTACAGAATAACTATATTTTTAATATCTCTCAAAAAAAAAATATAAAGACGAAATTATTGCATTAATATCTTTAGTTAATTCATACATGACTAGATGAGCACAAATGTAATGTGACCACAGAACAATTTTATGTTGACTTGATGTTGACCCTGTGGTCTTCACAGCGACACCGGGGGGGTGAGGGAAGAGGGTACTCAGTCCCTGCGAAATGCAAGCACTAATGGCTGCTCGAGAGGGAGCCGACAGGCGCAAGAGCACCCACAGAACTATAATATTATGATGATTATATACTAGTAAAAAAGTATTAATATAAATGCGAAAATTGGTACTGGTGACATAGTAGATATACGTGCATCTTTACTTAACAGAGGCGATTTCGCAGTCCCTGTCTAGTATGAAAAATCCTTAGTAAATAAAATAAATCCAAATATAACAAAAATACATGTTAATTTTTAAAAATATATATTAGAAAACAATTTAGTTGTGATATTTATAATTATTCGGCTCTGGACAATCTTCTGAAAGCACACACTCCTTGCTAACTGTGTCTCTCCCAGTTAGTAGCAGGCTGAATAATCGCAAATAACGTCTCTGTGGGCTGTATTAGATGTGTTTATCGACTTACTATGATTTTAATTTCTTTAGCAATAAAATATGAATATGGATTCATACATGCCTAGGTGGGCCCAAATGTAGAAACATAACTATAATGTCATGATGATTTCATAAATAAAATGTATTCATATAAATGAAGAAATTGACACCCAATGACTGAGTAAGTATGGATGTGCCTGTACTTACAATCACCATCTAGTATAAAAGAATCCTTAATAAAAGCAATAGGGATTTATCGATTTATTATAATTTTTAACTCCTTTATACAACAAAATATGAAGATGAATTCATACACGGCTAGGCGATCCTAAATGTAACTATAATGTTATGATGATTTTATAAATAAAATGTATTAATTTAAATGAAGAAATTGACACCCAATGATTGAGTAAGTATGGATGCGCCTGTACTTACAATCATCTTCTACTCTGAAAAAATCCTTAATAAAAGCAATAGGGAAACAAAATATAAACCAAATTTAACAAAAACATATATTTATTTTTACAAATTTCTAGCAATTTAGTACTGGAACTTGTAATTCGAGTTTGGACAATCTTCCAAACGCATGCATTTCTTGCTAACAGGGTCCCTCACTGTGGGCGGCTCGCAGTAGCAGGCTGAGTAATCGCATATAAAGTCCCTGCGGTCAGTATTGGGGTAGGGGTTGTTGCAGGTGGGCTCAGGGGTTAGGGGCCCGCAGCCGGTGGTATAGGAGTAGGTGCCTTCTTCACATTCTTTTACACCTGAAATAAATATTGGATTTTAGTAAAAGTTGGACTTGGGATTGGGGCTTGGTTAATTTTGTTAGGTGATTGTGGGTTCGAATCTTGTTTAAGGTCTAAATCGATGTCAAAATCTATATCTAATAAGATTTAATTTTTTTTTAAACTAGCGGCCCGCTCGCCGTCTGGCCGCGTCATCTATGTAGCTGTTTCGGTATATTACAACCCTTGGGGGTGGATTTTTTAAAATAAAGTATCCTATGTGTAACCTTGGATTATCAACTAAATATACTTGTATGCCAAAATTCGTTGCAATCGGTCAAGCGGTGAAGATTTTTCATATAAATTTTCATCCCCTATTTCCCTTTATAGGTTAATTTTTGAAAAACTAAGTAGCCTATGTTAGACCCTGTCATTTTTACTACTTTAATTCTACATTTCATTCAAATCGGACCAGTGGATTAGCCGTGAAAGCATGACAGACAAACACACAGACGTTCTCATTTATAATATAAGTATGAATAGTATTCCTTTTTTGCACGTCAAATAATTTACCACTGGTGCACAAACAAAGTTTTCTGAAGCCTCTAAAACTTAAAACGACATTTTCAGAAAACGTACAAAAAATACAAACCCACGCCTCTTGCAAACCATTCAAATGCTCTAACCCCTAAGCCATATGCTCTATAGCCGCGTTGAAATTCTAAATACGCTCAGTACAATTTTGTTGTTACCATTTCCGTAGAGCGGTTCATACAAATTTATGCTATTCAAAAATTATTTCCATTTTCTTCGCTCTGGTGTCGAGGTAAAGCGCGGCGTTAAGTTCCGCCACTTAACACGCAAGCCCCCGAATTCGGCGGAAAGTGGGGAACGGAGTGTCTTAACACTAGGTTCCCTCTGCCTACCCTGCTGTGTGCGGGATACAGCGTGAAGCTAAAAAAAATGATTTCTACGAACAATCGCTTCGCAAAAGCGAATGTTATTTCATAAATATGTAAAAATTTTATAAACTTATATTCACACACTTAACTTAGCCGATAAACGATAAACATTTTTAGAAAATGGATAAAGACTTTGAACGCAGCGGAATACTTTAAAAATGTTTGAAAAATATTTAACAAGCAAATCGTGTCATCTATATGTAGATTGATTATATTGATATTTGAGTCTATCGTGGCACAGTTTATAGAGTCTGGAGGTAAATGCAAAGGTAGTGGGTACAATTCCTACTTAGAGAAATGACATTTATTATTTTAATTTCTCCACTCTGGTACTTAAAACAAAAACGGAGAGTGTTAAGTTCCGCCACTTAACTCGCAATTTCAGGCGGAAAGTGGAGAACGAAGTGTCTTGAAACTAGATTCTTTCTGACTACCCTACTAAGAAAAAGGATGAAGCTGCTTTTATGATATCAATATAATATCTACGAAAAAATACCACACAATCGAATATTTACACATAAGCTAGGGTTATCATTTTCATTTTCCTTTTTTTTTAGCTTCACGCTGTATCTTACACATAGCAGAGTAGGGAGAGGGGAACTTAGTGTTAAGACACTCCGTTCCCCATTTCCAACGGAATTCTGTAGGCATAGCGTGTTAAGTCTCGACACCAGAGCGAAGAAAATAGAGATATTAAATACTTCCTTTCTTCGAGTGGGAATCGAACCCACAATCAGTCGCGTTTGCTTTGTGCCCACAAGCAACGACAGGCGTCACTGTCACAGATTTTTTACATGTACATATATTGGTATCTACAAAAAAAGTATCACACATTCGTATATTTGCACAAAAGCTGGCTTTGAACAATGAAAATTACAGCTTAAATTGAAATCATGCCGCTATTTATTATTCATATTAGTCCTCGTTCATTCTATTATATTGAGTTTCATATTTTAGGAATATTGTTAGAGTTTAGTTGATTAATTATTTCAACATTAAGGCGGTATTTATACTGGTGTGCGAAATCGCTTTGGTTGTTTTATCGTTTGTTTTCGTGTGGTCGGAGAGAGGAGAGTTAGGAATCACATTATGAATAGAATATACTGTACATTCCTTTCAATAATTTTTTTTGTAGTCTAACGCTGTATTCCGCACAGAGCGGGGTAGGCAGAGGGAACCTAGTGTTATGGCACTCCGTTCCCCACTTTACGCCGATTTCAGAGGCATTGCGTGTTAAGTGGCAGAACTTAACGCCGCGCTTTACCTCGACACCAGAGCGAAGAAAATGGAAATATTAAATATTTCCACTCCTCGAGTAGGAATCGAACCCACAATCAGTTTTCAGTCACACGCTTGTGCCACTGGGCCACGACTGGCCATAATGAGTAAAAGAATAATAATTATAATATACATAACGGTAAGTTACTCATCATCTTTTTTTTAGCTTCACGCTGTATCCCTTGCGGGGTAGTCAGAGAGAACGGAGCGCCAAACGCTACGGTCCCTGCATACTTCTTTCGCCTCGTCCACTGTCATCAACCTCTTCATACACGCCCTCCGGGGGGTCCTCATGCTTTTTACGTGACCTTCCTCCAGTATCGTCGATACTTTGTTTTCGAAGGTCAACCGAGGTCTCCCCCTGCCTCTCTACTCATCGACGTACTAATATAAATGGCCTGACGTATACAGATGAAATTTGTCAGGAAGGTAGTTTATTTTTAGGGAACATTCGTGAAGAACGAATTTCGCAACAGGGCCGGAATAAGGACGCATAAGATCTCTCGCAGATGTTAAAAATCTCAGGCAATAAGTAGTAGATAGATAAATGTAAATGGAAAACAGCCAGACAATCTTAACAAACTGGTTATAAATGGTCAAGTGAAGGCAGGACCTAGAGAACGATCACTTAGCTAGATCTAAATAAGAATAACTTTAGTTAAATTAAGTTGGTCACTGTTTTAACATGAATTCAATTAGTATACTCCTAGTCCTCCTCCTAAAGTGGGGAACGGAGTGTCTTAACACCAGGTTCCCTCTGCCTACCCTGCTGTGTGCGGGATACAGTGTGAAGCTAAAAAAAAAATACTCCTAATCAGTACTGAGGGTATCGTGACATAGTATAACATTGTCTGAAGGTGTTGTTGGCTCAATTCCCACTCAGTAAATTAAAACTATTCTTATTTCTTTACTCTGGTGGACAAGACAAGGCACATCTTTGATTTCCTCCATTAGCACACGTAACATTTCATATTAAGACATAAAGTGGAGTAACCGTCATACTTTTCTCTGCGTACCAAGTTCTACGGGTAAAGGTGGAAGATTAAAGAGAAAAACTTAACTAACGTAACGTAAGGGGCCAGTCGTGTGGCCAGGCGCGGCGTTATGTTCCGCCACTTAACACGGAATGCCTCCGAATTAGGCGGAAAGTGGGGAACGGAGTGTCTTAACACTAGGTTCCCTTTGCCTTCCCTGCTGTGTGCGGGATACAGCGTGAAACTAAAAAAAAAAAACTAACTAACTAACTGCTCCCATAATGTATAATTGCAATTGCAATGTTTCAATGCAATCTTATTTCATATATCACGAACAATCTGCACGTTCAGTATAGACAAGGCTTTAGTTTAACATAACATAGGTCATTAAATATACTCTGCAAATAGATGTTGTTTGAAGAAACCAATCCAGCAGTGTTCTGTTGACGGACTCTATTAGCACTTGATATTTGAACGTTGTATCGCTGTTGGGGAAAAATCTTATAGTTTTATATTGAATATTATAAGATTTTTCCCCATTCTTCATTTTTCTCCATTTTTCCTATAGGAAACTGTTTGCTTTATACTTCTCAGTAATTATTATTATAAATTTTAAATCGGCACAATGTGGCTAGTTGTGACCCAGTGGCAGAAGCGTGTGACTGTAAACGACTGGTTGTGGGTTCGATTCCCACTCGAGGACTGGAATTTATATTTTCATTTTGTTCCGCCACTTAACACGCAAGCCGCAAGCCTCCGAATTCGGAAAGTGGGAAACGGAGTGTCTTAACACTAGGTTCCCTCTGCCTACCCTGCTGTGTGTGGGATACAGCGTGAAGCTAAAAAAAAAGAAAATTTTATCGAATATTAAAAAAAGTGTACGCTCTTTCCTGCATATCATGAAGGTCATAGAGAAACCTAGTAATAAAACACTCCGTTCTGCACCAGTATACGGGAGAGAAAGGCAAAACTCAACAACTTTCATTATTTCCGGTACCAGAACGGAGAAATGATAATTTGATTAAGTCAGTATTCTAAATGGAAATCGAACCCACAACCATCGCGATTACAGTAAGAAAATCCTCCTCTGCTCCACGATAGCCTCGCAGTTTTACGTCTAGTTTCAATCCGAATTTCGGGTGAAATTGGAAAGTAAAGGACACAGTGTCTTGACACTAAGTTCTCTCTAACTATCATGTTAAAATTAAAATTAAATAGCTTCACGCTATATCCCGCACACAGCAGGGTAGGCAGAGGGAACCTAGTGTTAAGACACTCCGTTCCCCACTTTCCGCCGAATTCGGAGGCTTGCGTGTTAAGTGGCGGAACTTAACGCCGCAACTATCATGTTATATGGTATAAAAGCTAAAGCGGAAGCTACAAATGTTATTATTTACCTTTGTATGCACCCAACAAAATTCAACACAAATGATTTAAAATACCATATTTTAATACCGTTCACGTCTTATGTACTAGAAGACATAAAAGCCTCCCAAACATTCTTAAAAAATCGAGTAACTAAGTTATAACAAACAACACTTACTTAGATGCCGTCGTGGCACAGTGTAACAGCATTTGACTATAATAGCGACGGTTGTAAGTTCAATTCTCACTCAGGGTAATGATTATATTTAATTTTCATTTCGTCAGCCTATTATCTAAGTTCGCCGTTGAGTTTCGCCACTCAACAGACACTGTTTCAATTTCTTAAAGTGATGAACGTTAGACTAAGTTTTTCCTAATTACCTACTATTCGTCGTTCGTGTCACAAGCGTGTGACTGTAAACGACTGGTTGTGGGTTCGATTCCCACTCGAGGAGTGGAAATTCCATTTTCTTCGTTCTGATGTCGAATTAAAGCGTGGCGTTAAGTTTCGCCACTTAACACGCAAGCCTCCGAATTCAGCGGTGCGTGGGGAACGGAGTGTCTTAACACTAGGTTCCCTCTGCCTACCCTGCTGTGTGCGGGATAAAGCGTGAAGCTAAAAAAAAAACCTACTATTCGACAAAAAAGTATTACTTATTTATTAAAAAAAACTACTTACATCTTCCCAAAGCATAAATACAGCCTCGTGGATGCAAATCGGCAACAGCCCATCCCACCAACGAGAAGAGGCACAAAAGTATTAAAGATTTCATTTTATTTTAAAACTAAAATTATTCTTTACAGTATAAAAACTACTTGTTGTGTGTCCCCAAACATATGTTGACCCGCCTTAAATAGTTGGACGGTTATCAGTCATATTTTATCATAATGTGTAAGAAAAAAAAAACAAAAATGTCTGTTTATTTAAAAATTTTGTTATAATAAATAAATACTGTAATAACGATTTATCATCTGATTTTTTTTATCAATTTCACCTAATTCTTATTAGAATTCCCCCATAGCATGGTAGTCAGAGATGACAGCCCAAATCTGATGAACCTAGTGTAAAGTGAGTTTACAGCGTTTAGAGTCCAATGCTGTTCTACTTGGCCACAACGTCTTTTAAATTAAATTAATTAAAAAATGAGTTTAAGATATTTCAGTGGAATGGCTTACCAGCGGCAGTGTTTCCAGGTCGATACAATATGGGCACCTCCAAAAGGCGCGCTTACCTCCACCTCAAAGGCCGGCAACGTCCCTGTAGCTCCTCTGGTGTTCCACGGGGCCGTGGGCGACGGTGTTCACCTAACACCAGGTGACCCGAACGCTCGTTTGCCTTGTCCTTTTTACATAAACAAAAAGATATTATGTTACCTACATATGTTTTTTCTTTATAGTCAAAGTTAAATAATTTTATTCAAAATAAGAAGTTGCAAGCTACATTTTTTGAACGTCATACAGTTTATCACCGTTTTACTAAATTTAATGCGTCAGACCTGAGAAGAACCGATGCAAGCAACTCAGCGAGCATTTCATTCTCAAGGCGTGTTATCATTTATAAAATCTTTAATTAGGTAATAAACACACAAACGTTGTTTCACAACTTTTTTTAAATTGTGATATAGAAAAATCTTGGACGTTTTCTGGGATCCTATTGTAAAAGCGTATACACTGTCCCATGAATGAATTATTGACTCGATGCAATCGAGTCACAGGAGTAATCAGTTTATGTTAATTATTTTTTTTAATATTATGTGTGTCGCCGATTTTTGTGAAATCATTAATATATTTCTTAACATACATGACATTAGCAAATATGTATTGAGAAGCAACAGTCAATATATTAATTTCTTTAAATTTTGTTCTTAATGAATCTTTCGGGCCTAAGTTATACTTAGATTGCAAATATATGTTTAGATTTCCACCTTTATGCTGTTTTAATCACACATTTTTCATAGTTAAATTTTCTACTATATGATAGATTGCGTAACTTAACGCCGCCCTTCGTCTAAGAAGACCTTTGAAACTAGTCACAAAATGTGTTTTTTTTGGTTAAATATAGAATATTAATCGATTGTTATTATTATTATCTTAAAATATTAATTCTTACTTGTAGTTTCCTTACGGATTTAATTAAGCAAAAAACTTATTAAAACAAATAGTAGGTGCCCAATACAAAAAATAACAAGAACATGAGTTATTTAGTAATAATTTATTAATATATTAATTAAATACTTTTTACTTAGTGGTCAGTCGTGGCCCAGTGGCACACGCGTGTGACTGTAAACGACTGGTTGTGGGCTCGATCCCACTCGAGGATTGAAAATATTTATCATTTCCATTTTCTTCGGTCTGGTATGGAGGTAAAGCGCGGCGTTAAGTTCCGCCACTTAACACGCAAAGCCTGCCACTTGGGCGTAAAGTCGGGAAAGGAGTGTCTTAACACTAGGTTCCCTCTGCCACAGCAGGGTTGCTGTGTGCGGTATACAGCGTGAAGCTAATAAAATAAAAATAAATAAATAATTGTAATAGTAATCGGTTGTGGGTTAGATTCCCATTATATCAATACCATATATAAAAATACAAAACTTTGAGACTCAACACGCAATGTCTCGAATTCGGGCGGAAAGTGGAAAACGGAGTGTCTTGACACTTGGTTATCTCAGCTATGTCACAAAAAGCGTAACGGAATAAAAATATAATAATATTCGGATCGTCATACAACTAGCGTTTATTATGAACTGTGGGTGACTTCAAGTTGATTACAATATATGTAGGTTAAGGTCCATTTCGCTTTATTATACAGGGATGCTAACAAAAATAAGTTGTAATAAAGTAATAGAACGCATGGCTTAGCCGTTAGAGCGCCTGGACGGTATTCAGGAGGCGCGGGTTCGAATCTCGTTGCGTTAAATTTTTATACGTTTTCTAAATGTCTAATGTATTAAATAATTTTATCTAAATGATCCATAGGACTTATGGACAGACCTCATCTTACTTTTTGTGTGTGTTTACGACCGTGTCAGTAAAATTATGTATGTTTTATTATTATTTCTTTCTTTTTTTATGTTCACACTGTATTCCGCACATATCAGGGTGAAAGCTTGGCATTTTAAGTGGCGAAACTTAACGCTGCGCCTTATATCTTGACACCAGGGCAACGAAATGAAAATATTAAATATTTTCACTCCTCGAGTGGGAATCGAATCCACAACCAGTCGTGACTACATTCAAACTTTACGCCCCTGCGCCATGACTGACCTGAAATTTTCAATTAATCAAAAAATCTGATTTTAATTATGTATATAAATTTGTCTGTCTGTATGTACATATGTATATTTTTAAGTATGTATGTATCTATGTATTTATCTGTGTATGTGTGTATGTATATGGTTTTGTTTACTGCTATCATATTTTTATATATATATATATATATATATATATATATATATATATATATATATATATATATATATATATATATATATATATATATATATATATATATATATATATATATATATATATATATATATTTCTGTTTTACTTTGTAATTGCACGATCGTCTATCTCGCTGCTTGCAACTCATTCACTTCCACGGGTTGACTGGCAGAGATCTCTTCAAGAAATAACCACCTTTATGTACTAAATGTTTGTTAATATCTCTCATGTATTTTTTAAGTGTTAAGACACTCCGTTCCCCACTTTCCGCCGAATTCGGAGGCTTGCGTGTTAAGTGGCGGAACTTAACGCCGCGCTTTACCTCGACACCAGAGCGAAGAAAATGGAAATATAATATCCACTTCTCGAGTGGGATTCGAACCCACAGCCAGTCGTTTACAGTCACACGCTTGTGCCACTGGGCCACGACTGGCCACAAAGAATATATAATATGTCTATAATTATACGTGTAGAAATCTTATTTTGATACTTTTGCACCTTGTTGCCATAACAAATCTCTTACCCATTGTTGGCTGCCTGTAAAAGATTGCTTATAGCGATAAGGTCTCCATTGTACATGTTTTTAAAATTGCATGGTCTAAGGTGAATTGTAAATATAATTACTATAAAGAATTATTATTACTATGATGCTTCACGCTGTATCCCGCACACAGCAGGATAGGCAGAGGGAACCTAGTGTTAAGACACTCCGTTCCTCACATTCCGCCAAGTTTGGAGGCATTGCGTGTTAAGTGGCGGAGCTTAGCGCCGCGCTTTACCTCGACATCAGCGAGAACGGTGTAAATATTTTCACTCCTCAAGTGGGAATCGAATCCATACCCAGTCGCTTTACAGGCACACTTTGTGCATCTGCGCCACGACTGGCAGTGGCCAGTCGTGGCGCAGATATATATAGTGATATATATTTGAGGCAATTTTTACTTCCTTTTTCTTAGTGATTTTGATAATGTCTTTTACGATAGCATATGTTTAGAAAGTACATAAAAAATATATACGTAGTGGAACACCAACTTACGCCTCTTATCTACCATCCACACTTTCGTACCACTAAGCCCTCAGTTACGTTTAACTACGTCGTTGTTAAGAGAGATGTTTACAAATTTCTGCAACTCAAAAATTATTTCTAATAGCAATCGTTCGGTAAGAGAGATTGCTATTTAGTAAATATTTTTAAAGCGTTATTCACAAACTAGATATGGGAAAAATTATTTCAAAATATGTGTTTTTATATATTTATACGTTTTCTAAAAACATATTGGTATTTTCTTTTAAACATTTTTAAAATGTTATTCCATACTTAGGAAAATTGAAAAAGACATTTAAAGAAAACCTATAAAAATTTGAACGCAGTGGGATTCGAACCTGCGTCTAAGCGCCTAAGCGCCGCGCGAACGTATAACAAATTCGACGCAGCGGATAGTAGTGTATGGCTCAGTGGTGGGAGCGCCTGAACGGTATTCAGGAGGCGCGGGTTGGAATCCCGCTGCGTTTAAATTTTTATACGTTTTCTTTAAATGTCATATGGGTACTTTGTTTACCCAAATCTATTCCTTTCCTGGTATCTGTTATTTACAATATCTATCGATTGTACTTTCGGATACGGCGTTAAGTTCCGCCACTTAACACGCAATGCCTCCGAATTCAGCGGAAAGAGGGGAACGGAGTGTCTTAACACTAGGTTCCCTCTGCCCCTGCTGTTTGCGGGATACAGCGTGAAGCTAAAAAAAAAGATACTTCTTTAATCTTTATAATATGTTTACTGTCGACACAACACTAGAATAACTATTGGGTTCTAAAAATTCGACAGAAAATGGATTGGAGACAAAATAAAAGGGACATATTTCTGGACAAAAAGATTTGTAAACAGATCATTAAACGAATTAATAACATAACAACATAGGCCAGTCGTGGGCCAGTGGCACAAGCGTGTGACTGTAAACGACTGGTTGTGGGTTCGATTCCCACTCAAAGGGTGGAAATAATTAATATTTCCATTTTCTTCGGTCTGGTATTGAGGCAAAGCGCGGCGTTAAATTCCGCCACTTAACACGCAATGCCTCCGAATGCGGCGGATAGTGGGGTACGGAGTGTCTTAACACTAGGTTCCCTCTGCCTACTCTGCTGTGTGCGGGATACAGCGTGAAGCTATATAAAATTCCTACGAATGAAAATCGAATCCACGACCAATCTTAATCACAGTCAAATGCTAATCCACTGCGCCACACAAACAATTACTCCTCACAAAATCTAAGTCAAAGTCAAAGTCAAATATTTTTTAATATTTTTAAAGTGTTATTCCACACTTGGGAAAATTGAAAAAGACATTAAGAGAAAACGTATAAAAATTTGAACGCAGCGGGACTCGAACCCTCCTGAATACCGTTCAGGGTAGCTTCCTTTGGGTAGCAGAAATTTGTAAAAATCTCTCTACAGGGATATGTTAACAACAAAAATGAGTTGTAATAAAGCGTATAAGAATTTCGACGCAGTTTGTAGTAGAACGCATGGCTTAGTTGTGAGAGCGCCTGAACGATATTCAGGAGGAGCGGGTTCGAGCCCCGCTGCGTTCAAATTTTTATACGTTTTCTCTAAATGTCTTATTTCAAATATTTTATTCAAGGTAAGAAGTTACATGCTTCATTTTTTAACGTCAAACAGCTTACCACCGGTTCACTAGAGTTAATGCCTCAGACCTGAGAAGAACCGGCGCAATAAACTCAGCGGGACGATTTTTTTAATTTTTTTTTTAAGTTAAGCATTTACAGGTATTATATAATTATATATTGACAATGATACCATTGGAATAGCCTGGAACGAGCATTTCATTCCCAAGGCGTGTTATCGTTCAAAAATTCATTAATTAGTTAATAAAATCTGTTTGAAATACAATAAAACCACACATAAGAAAACATTTTTTTAATACAAAATCTAATAACAAAGACCGTATCCATATCACTTATTCCAATATCTGATGATTCACTTCGGGCAGTCTTCCACACGCACGCACTTCTTGCTAGCCGGGTCTCTGACTGTGGGAGGGTCGCAGTAACAGGCCGAGTAGTCGCATATCAACCCTCTGTTATCAGGTTTCGGTTTGGGTTCAGCGCAGGTAGCCTCGGGGGTGAGGACTCCGCAGCCGGTGGTGTAGGCGTGGGTTCCTTCCTCGCATTCCCTGATGCCTGTGCGATGAGAAATATGTTTTATGTGTATATAATTTTGGTTAAAAAATATTAGAGATATAGTAAGACTGGACGCGGTCGCTAGATTATGTCTCGCTTAGTCATTCTCCGACAAAAAGTAAAAAAGGCTTTATACAAAATTACAACTCAATTCAAAAAATTTCAACATTAAGGATAGAATATTCACAATTGCTAAAATAGGTTTTAATCACTTTTTAATTAAAAAACTTTTTTAAACATTTTTAAAGTGTTATTCCACACTTAGGAAAATTGAAAAAGACATTTAAAGAAAACGTATAAAAATTTGAACGCAGCGGGATTCGAACCCGCGCCTCCTGAATACCGTTCAGGCGCTCTCACCACTGAGCAGGTGAAACCAAATTCAAATTCAAATTTTTATACGTTTTCTTTAAATGTCTTTTTTAAAAAACTTTTTTTTATAAGTAAATTAACTTAGCGGCGTTGAATTACGTCACTTAACAAGGAGTGTTTCGAATTCATACTGAAATTGGACACACTGTCTATTATGCTTTAAATGAAAATCTGTGAAGCTGCTATCGTCGCAGTAAACTTCCTGTTGTTAATATATTTAGGTCCATAAATACATTTTTACATTTTCACGCCTTTTCCCCGCATAGCAGGATAGTCAGAGAGGACTTAGTGTCTTGACACTCCGTCGTCCACTTTCCACCTGAACTCGAGGCAATGCGTGTTGCGTCTAAACTCAACCCCCCCTTTTTCCTTAATACCAAAACGAAGAAATGAAAATTGAAATGTTCATTCCTCCCACTAGAAATTGAACCCGTAACCATCGTTTGGGGCCAGTCGTGGCCCAGTGGCACGAACGTGTGACTGTAAAGGAGTGGTTGAGGGTTCGATTCCCACTCGAGAAGTGGAAATATTTGATATTTCCATTTCCTTCGCTCTGGTTTCAGAGGCAAAGCGCGGTGATAAGTTCCGTACGAAAGTGGGGAACGGAGTGTCTTACCACTAGATTCCCTCTGCCTACCCTGCTGTGTGCGGGATACAGCGTGAAGCTAAAAAAATCCATAGAGTTTACAGTCAACGGTTTTCCTTAAATATACTATATAAATAAATCTTGCTTGAAGTAATCGATTTAACATACTTCTATTTACATTATTCTATTAGCACTTGATATATGAGCTTTCCGATACTAAGGACAACGCTACTTGAAACCGGAAGTCTACTTAACCTTTACAATACAAATAATTCAGAGCATACTCGTACATAGCCTTAAGAAATTAAGTATACAAAAAAAATAAAATATAAACTCTTAGCTAAGAAAATGACAAGTTTCGCAAAGTTACTTATAATTTGTATGAAGCTTTATACGTTTATTTTTATTATATGTAAATCTATACAAATCAATAAAATTGATGTGTCTGTATGTAAAATTAAAATAACTGTTTTTAGTCTAAGTAGAAGTGTAAATGTATATGAGCGAAATACTAAAATATCATTTTTTACATTTTTGTCTGTTTGTCGGTCTGTCTCTCTGTTTTTTCCGGCTAATCTCTGGAATGGCTCAACCGATTTTGATGGAACTTGCACTGAACGATAGCTAATGCAATAAGGAGTAACTTAGGTTACTTCTATTTTAGATTATTAATAGCATATGCGCACTTAACAATAATTTTATTGTTCAATACCTCATAGACAAATCCGCGAGCACTACTAAATATTTTTATAATTACTTCCTTATTAAGTATTAATTGACAGTGTTAATCAGGATACACTTACAAACAAACATAATTATTAGAATTATTAGGGTATATTATTTAAGTCTTAATTTTAAGTACTGAAATTGTAAACAAAAAAAATGTATTGCACATGATAAAACAAGAGTCATGTTAAAAAAGGTACAGACCTTATGTCCGTAGAGTGATAAAACATAATTATTAACAAAAATTACTAAACAGTAAAAAGTAGCTTCACGTTATATCCCGCATAGCAAATTTGTCAGAGATCACCTAATAAAAAGACACCCCGTTCTCTATTCTTTTTTGAATATCACAAACATACATACTGAAATGTTATTTATTTGTATACGTATATGATTGATGAGGCCAATCGTAGCGCAGAGGCATAAAGTAAGACGGTAAACGCGACTGGATGTGTGTTCGATTCCCACTTGAGGAGTGGTAATATTTAATATTTCCAGTTTCTACGCTCTGGTAGAAAGTGGGGAACGGAGTGTCTTAACACTAGGTTCCCTCTGCCTGCCTTGCTTTGCGCGGGATACAGCGTGAAG
The DNA here is from genome assembly GCA_019049465.1 of Dryas iulia moderata. Lineage (NCBI taxonomy): Eukaryota > Metazoa > Arthropoda > Insecta > Lepidoptera > Nymphalidae > Dryas > Dryas iulia. The sequence goes on from CM032434.1 coordinate 11,358,075, forward strand.
CTGAAAAAATATACGATTGTTTTTTATTTTTAATTTCGTGGGGACACGAAGAGGTACTTTAAAAGTTGATTTTCCCTTTTTATAATGTTAAGTTCCTTTGTAAAATTATATAATTGTAAATAATTCACAATGATTTAATTAAAGAGGGCTTAAGCTGCTCTAGAACATAAGACTAATGCATTTATTGAAGTATAATACGTATAAATGGATAATAACGTAAAAGCGTGCATATTGTTTAATATGCCTGGGTCTGACTAAACTGAGTTCTGACTGAGTTGTATATAAAAAATATATTTAGAAAACGTATAAAAATTTGAACGCAGCGGGATTCGAATCTGCGCCAAGGGCCAGTCCTAGCGCTCTGACCAGGTCAGAACGCTGGGACGGTTTCCACGAGGTTCCACGTATTGTTCAGTTTGCATTACTTGTGGAAGCGTAACAGACAGACAAACACTTATTTAGAAAACTTATAAAAATAATATTTGGGTAGCAGAAATTTGTAAAAATCTCTCTACAGAGATGCTAACAACATAAATAAGTTGTAATAAAGCGTATAAGAATTTCGACGCAGCTGATAGTAGAACGCATGGCTCAGTGGTGAGAGCGCCTCACCGGTATTCAGGAGGCACAGGTTCGAATCCCGCTGCGTTCAAATTTTTATACGTTTTCTAAATGTCTTTTTCAATTCTCCTAAGTGTGAATAACACTTAACAAATGTTTAACGGATTTTTATATTTTGACGTTTCTTTCCGCATAGCGTGATAATCAGAGAGAAAATAGTGTCATAACACTCCAATTTCCACTGTTCCTCGTGTTAAGTCTAAACTTAATTCAGGGCTTCCTCTTAGATACTCGAGCGGAGAAATAAAAATAATGTTATTATTTTTATTTCTCCGCTCCTCTCCGCGTATGTTGAGTGGAGTTTATAGTCAGACGCTATCCCACGATGGCCTCAGGAAGTATCAAAAAGGTTTATTTGTAACTAGTTTTGTAAACAAAATTATTTATAAGCTTAAGTGTGTAAGTAAGTTAAGCTTATTAAAACGCCTGTCTGCCACTGAAAGTCCCGTTAAAATTGGCCCAGCTATTCCAGAGATTAACCAGAACAACACAGATAAACAAAAAATGCAAAACAAAAAATATATATTTTAGTATACATGTTCCGTGTATACAATCATATGCATTTAGTAAGAACCGGTTACTCTAATGTTATAAACAGACATTCCGATTTTATTTGTTGTATATAGATAGATATAAGTAACTTACATTTGCCCAAAGCGTAAATACAGCCTCTGGGATGTAATTCTGTACCAGCAATACTCCATCCAACAACCGAGAGGAGACACAGAATCGTTAAAGATTTCATTTTATTATAGTAAATATTAAATATTAATGTATTAAATACAAAAAACACTGTTCAGTACAAAAACTACTTGTCGTGTGTCTCCTTACAAACGTGGTCTCGCTTTAAATAGACTGACCGGTTACGTCATTATCATATTTTTTATTACTATATCGTATGTAAAGAAAATTTAATATTAGTTTACAAGGAGCACTAGTGTTCTTAATGGAAGAGAGTAAGAAATAATAAATTAATTATCAATAATTGTTATCATTCCCCCAAATGGGGAATGAACCCACAATTTTACCCGTGGGAGGGACGAGTTAGAATATAATTCCCCCTGCCGCTGGGTAGCGTATGGTAAAAAGCGGGTAACCCAGTAGCTTGTTGGTAGGAGATTCGTTCTCCGACTGGCTCGCCACCACTATCATGTTAAAGACGAATCGCCAAACATCTGATGATGTGTTCCGGTTCGATGGCATGTAAGCCAGCTCTTCCTATTCCCACCATGCCCATCATTCCCCTCCCCCCCTCCCTTTCCTTCTCCCCCCTTAAGGTCGGGAACGCATCCACAATTTTTCTGATGTTGTGGATGTCCATGGGCGAAGGTACTACTTACCATCAGGTGGTCTCGGTCTAAAAAAATGTTTCATTTGTAAAAGAAAATGTTTGTAGGAATTTCAAATCTTTTGTTGAAAGAAGTCCAATGAAAGTTATATCTTAAGTATTATAAAATAATTTTATACTAACTCACAGAACTCAACGCCGCACTTCTACCAACTGGTAAATATAATTATACTATTAATAACTTATCTAGAAGCTAGTAAAACTTGAAGCTGTATTCACCTATTCAGCCCAACACATAATAACTGAGCAATGACGGCGCAAATCAAAATCTTACAATTTCAAAGTCCCAAAGTCTATATACATAAAAGATTATTTAAATTATATATTTCCTTAATATATCATCAAATGAACAATTAACTTAATGTTGTTTTAATTGTTTTTTAATTGCAAACTAGTTTACAAATTACGTTGAAGGTATTTATTGTAGTTTTAGAAGGTAAGCCTAGAAACAAAGGTAGGATAGAGTAGACAGAGAGAATCTAATGGTACTACTCTCTGCTCTCCACTTTCCGCGTATTTTGGTGGCATAATGCAATAATGAAAGTTAATGTCTTGTTAGAGGGTGAAAATTAAAGTAACATTAAATATGTAATGGTATAAACATTTTAAGGAAATGTAATAAAAGTTGGGGCCAATCGTGGCGAAACGGCATAAAGTGTAACTCGTAAGCGACTGGTTGTGGGTTCGATTCCCACTCGAGAAGTAGAAATATTTAATATTATCTTCGATCTAGTGTCGAGGCAAAGCGCGGCGCTAAGTTCCGCCACTTAACACGCAATGCCTCAGTATTCGGCGAAAGTGGGAAACGGAGTGTCTTAACACTAAGTTCCCTCTGCCTACCCTGCTGTGTGCGGGATACAGCGTGAAGCTAAAAAAAAGACTTCAAAATCAGCAGAATTCAAACCTGCGCTTTTTCAAAACCGTCTAAAAGCTTTCGACGCTAAGCCTGTATGGTTTAGCTTATCTATATCTGGCAACGTCGTTAACACATAATTGTTTAATTACACCAATAAACAATAAATTACTCATGTAAGTGGAGAACGGAGTATCTTGACACTGGTTCCCCTCTTACTGCTCTCTGGTCGTTAATAAATAATTTGCAAAGCTGAAAAAGACATTTAAAGAAAACGTATAAAAATTTGAACGCAGCGGGATTCGAACCCGCGCCTCCTGAATACCGTTCAGGCGCTCTCACCACTGAGCCATGCGTTCTGAATACCGTTCAGGCGCTCTCTCTCACCGCGGGTTCGAATCCCGCTGCGTTCAAATTTTTATACGTTTTCTTTAAATGTCTTTTTCAATTTTCCTAAGAGTGGAATAACACTTTAAAAATGTTTAAAAGTATTTGCAAAGCTCTTTTAAAATAATAGATTAAAAATCTTTTATATCTTTGTCTTTCTGACGCCCGTATATATAGCCTTTAAATGATAAGTGAAGCGAAAAAGTTATTCCCTCGAGTGGACATTGAACCCGCTATAGAGGCCATCGTGGCACAGTACCACAGCGTCTGAATGCAACCGCGCCTGTGGGTTCGATTCCTACTCCAGAGAACAATTATATTTAAAATATTTTCATTTTTCTTGTTCCTGAAACAACGCGCGGCGTTGATTTCCGCGATTAACAAAAAACTTTTTTTTTTTAAATGGAGAAGGTAGTGTCTTGACATTAGGTTCTCTTTGACGGTAGGTAACAAGGTATTGTTATGCGAGAAAAATGGGAAGCTGTTTATTTTTGTATATATTTCCAATTCCATCCTATGTTAGGATCCCATAGATTGAAGTTATTTAGTTACAAACATCATATTACATATGTAAATTAGGTACTAACTAATTATTATTTATAGATTCTCTATGAATTATAAGATTTACCATAATTATATACTCGTACTTTAGACGTTACCGTATACGTTCGAAGCGTTAAATCATACGAAAACGTTTCTAAGTCAAAATTCATATGGATGGTTAGTTTTTTTTTTCAGTTAGACGCTTTTTCCCACATTTAAAATGTGGCCTCAGTCAGTAAGCTTTTTTAAACCAAAAAAGTAAGAAATTTCGAAATCATAATTAAATGATCAAAGAAACCTTTAAAACACAATAACTAATCTATCTCCTGAATTTTAGCTTTCTACAGGAATAAAGTGTGAAATTGTAAAAAAATCGGGGCCAGTCGTGGTGCAGTGGCACAAAGTGTGACTGTAAAACGACTGGTTGTGGGTTCAATTCCCACTCGAAGATTGAAAATATTTTTAATATTTACATTTCCTTCGCTCTGGTATCAGAGGCAATGCGCGACGTTTACCTCCGCCACTTAACACGCAATGATTGTGAATTCGGCGGTGCGGCGAGGAACGGAGTGTGTTAACACTAGGTTCCCTCTGCCTACCCTGCTCTGTGAGATACAGCGTGAAGCTAAGAAAAACATACATTAATAAATCAATAATCTAATAAAATATAAAACATAATAATAATTGCTTATAGCTAAATCGTGCAGAAGAGTCGATCTTAAATATATGTTTACAATACATTGGTATTATAAACAGATGTTTAAACATTGCTGGAACCAGTTTTAAGATGTTGATGTCATGTTTGTTTATCCTTAAGATTTATCTCGTGATTTTTGTGTCACCTTCACGCTGTATCCCGCAAGGCAGAGTAGTCAGAGAGAGCGTAGTGTTAAGACACTCTGTTCCACGTTCTGCATAACATTGAGACATTGCGTGTTGAGTGGCAGACTTCATCACCAGCTTTTTTCTTCTTCCCTACATATGAAACAGATTAAATGAAAGTTATTAAATTACAATTGTTTCCTAAAGTGGTAATCGAACCCGCAACCAATCACAATTAGAGTCACTACGATTTTATATTAACACATAAATAATATTTATTTAAGACTAGTCGTGGCTAGTGGGTACAAAGTATGACTGTTGAAGCGACTGGTTGTGGGTTCGATTCCCACTCGACGAATTGAAATATTAAATATTTCAATTTCTTCACTCTGTTAGCGAGGCAAAACGCGGCGGTGAGTTCCGCCACTCAACACGTAGTGCCAGAATTCGGCGGAAAGTGGGAAACGGAGTGTCTTAACATTAGATTCCCTCTGCCTACCCTGTTGTGTGCGGGATACAGTGTGAAGCTATAAAAAATCCAATATATTAAGGGGGCTTTTAAGTCTTCCCTCGCAAAGCTTAAACACTGCTCCGAGCTCTTCTCTCTGAAACACCATGGGCTCTGTGAGTATATGGAATGCAAAAGAACTCCTCACTGTGGTAAATATATCATAAACTTGTACTTCCAAAATATTTTATATATCTTATAAACAAAATATTTTTTTAACAGTTTCAATATTGAATCTTTAACGCAGAGTGGTCAGCTCTCTGACGAGAAACTAGTGTTCAGACTCTCTGCCGTTTACTTGCTGCATAACATTGCGTGGTTCCTGGTAGAACTCAACGCCGTGCACTGTGTTATTAGTCGTTATTTTTTTATTTATTTAAATAACATTATAAAAAAATATATATTCAGCATTTATTAATAAATATTACTACTTAAAGATCTTAGCCTGTCTAGAAGTAACATCATTTCTTTATATATTATGTAGGTTGTGGCCAGTCGTGGCCCAGGGGCACAAGCGTATGACTGTAAACGACTGGTTGTGGGTTCGATTCCCAATCGAGGAGTGGAAATTATATTTCCATTTTCTTCGCTCTGGTGTCGAGGTAAAGCGCGGCGTTAAGTTCCGCCACTTAACACACAAGCCTCCGAATTCGGCGGAAAGGGGGGAACGGAGTGTCTTAACACTAGGTTCCCTCTGCCTACCCTGCTGTGTGCGGGATACAGCGTGAAGCTAAAAAAATATAGTAGTTTTAGTTATGAGAATCAAACAAATATAAGATTAGAACAAGTACCTTTTTATAGCAATATCAACGACAACTACAAGAACAGGTTGAAATTACAAGTTTTTCAAGTTCAACCTAATGGATGGTTGATCATTTCTACTATTTTTTTTTACTATAAAAAGTTAAATGAAGCCACTGAGGCTTCGTGGCAGTGTTATAGATAGCGTTTCATAGTATATGCGCAGGTTCGATTCTCAATTAGGGTATATTTAAAATATTTTCATTTTTCTGCTCTAATTCTGGCTCTGGAGAGCCGAGTGTCTTCGTTCTAGGATAGGATATAAGAGGAGAAACGTGACATGACCTTAAAATACACACTACGTATAATTATGCTACAATAACACACTAAAAAAGGTTGAAAAAGACATTTAAAGAATGTAAAAGAAATTTTTATACGTTTTCTTTAAATCTCTTTTTCAATTTTCCTAAGTGTGGAATAACACTTTAAAAATGTTTAAAAACTAAAAAAGGTTATTCGTTTATTAAACATATTTAATTTTTTTTTTAAATATTTATTACATTAACTTACTCTTTCGTTAAATGTCATCGTGAAGCAGTTATATCAAATGTGGTGGCTTCGAATCTTATTTAGAGTACCTATCTTTATATGTAAAATTTTCGTAGTTCTAGTTTAAAAATAGCAATATTACTTAGTCACTGCTATTGGCTCACGCCTAATATCATACCCGTGGGGGGACGGGCTAAGAATACAATTCCCCTCCGTCGCTGGGCAGCGTCCCGTAAAAGGCGGGTGACCCAGTAGCTTGATGGTAGGAAATTCGTTCTCCGACTGGCTCGCGACCACTATCGTATCAAAGATGACCCGCCAAACATCTGATGATGTTTTTTAAACATTTTTTTAAAGTGTTATTACACACTTAGGAAAATTGAAACAGGCATTTAAAGAAAACGTATAGAAATTTGAACGCAGCGGGATTCGAACCCGCGCCTCCTGAATACCGTTCAGGCGCTATCACCACTAAGTGCTCGGAGAGCTCAGTCAGTCAGGTCTCACCACTGAGCTCTCCGAGCACTTAGTGGTGATAGCGCCTGAACGGTATTCAGGAGGCGCGGGTTCGAATCCCTCTGCGTTCAAATTTCTATACGTTTTCTTTAAATGTCTTCATCTGATTATGTGTTCCGGTTCGATGGCATGTAAGCCAGCTCTCCTTATTCCCACCACTCCCATCCATCCTTCCTCCTTCTGTCCTACATCCCCAAGGCTGACAATGCATCCATAACTCTAATGTTGTGGATGTCTATGGGCGAAGGTAACTTAACACCAGATGGGCCTTCTGCTCGTTTGCCTCCTTTACTTTATAAAAAAAAAAATAATCGATCCTAATCCAAAAACTGCAACGGTAGATTCAGAAGTCAATTTTGGAGTAAAGTAAATATTAAATATGCAATCTTTCGATTGGTTATTGGTACTATCGAAGCTACTACCAACTATTGAAAAAATCGCATATTCAACTTTTTTTTTTATTCTTTATTTGAGAGCTTTTTCGGTAAAACGACTATGCCGCTCTGTTAGTTATACATTCAAAATAATTAGTGTATATATAGATAAACTAGCGACCCGCTCGCGGCTTCGCCACGTGAACTACCATTTTCATCCTCTATTGCCTCTTTGGGATTGGTTTTTTTTTGTAAAAGGAGGGTAGTCTATATTTAACTTTCGTCGCTAATTATGTTCATGAGAAAATCATCGATACATTTAGTGCAATGTCTATATTATTTGATAACATATAGCGATAACTGTTCTAGTAAGAAAACGTACGAAATCTGCTATCATATGATAGTAGATTTCGTACATATATGTCATCTGGTATATAGTATTATAAACCGATCATAATATCTTAAATAAACTTTACACTTTTTATTTTACAATTGTGTTACTTATTGATATTAAAAAATAGCTTTACTTGCAAATAATCAATGCAATTTGACTTTGCCAGTTTATTACTTTTCTGCGGGAACTGTTTTGAATACCAGGGTTATTTAAAAAAAAAGACAGATAGCCTATGTTTGACCTTGCCTCATTAACTATTTTCCTGAGAAAATTTATTCATTTCAGTCAAGGAGTTTAGATCTTTCATTCTCACTATATACTAAACATACATAAGTTTCATCCACTGTTTCAACCTCCAAGGGTTTGATTTTTTATAAAGTAGCCTATATGACCCTGCATCTTCAACAATCTTCTTTACGAATTCCCGTCAAAACATAACAAATAGAAGAGATACAGATTTTTGCATTTTTATACTAATAATTTTAATGAGTGCGGATATGTCTAATACAATGTCAACTATATAATAACAAATGGCGCTACCCGTTGCAGAAAACGTAGTGACATCTGTTGTCATATAGATTATATAAATATATAGATTATATAAAGTTTTATAGACCGGTTAAATGTATATTTAATAAATGTTATGCTTATTTTATTTTATAATTAATTAGTTATATTGAAACAAATTTAGCTTCACTCGTGAACTATCGACATAATTTGAATGTTTTTTTTTTTTAATTTTATTTTTCCGCGGGAGTTGTATGGAATACCGGGATGAAAACTATCCCATATGTTGCTCTAACCTCTTAGCTAACTCCATACAAAAAATCATTAAATTCTACCTGGTAGATATCAGTATACAAATAATTTACTTATATCGGTTTTTTATTTTTTCCAAAAAAACTACATGGAAATCCGGGATAAAAACTATCCTATATGTACCTTTGGACTATAAGCTATCACTATACCAAAATTCATTCATTTCTATCCAGCAGTTTTTGCGTGATTGACGAACAAATTAACAGACAGACAGACAGACAGACAGACAGACAGACAGACAGACAGACAGACAGACAGACAAAAATTCTACTGAGTGGATTTTTGGCCTCTGTTATCGATATATTAACGCACCCAATTAAAATTTTTCTAAAATTTTTCATGTACAGAATTGACTTTTCTACTCTTTTATTATATATAGAGATATATATATATATATATATATATAAATATATATATATATATATATATATATATATATATATATATATATATATATATATATCGTCGACGGAAAACGTATTTGCTGTAAGTAGAAAATATCAAAATTTGGTTTTATATATCATTTGAATCAGAAAAAAAAACTGCGTCGAATGATCTAGGTAGTTTTTTGCTGGGATTAAAAAAAAATTACTTACGCGTTCTCAATTTTGAAAAAATATTCATCCAATTTGTTGTAACTACCCAAAAATCCGATGTTTTGCTATTTTTTTTAACTTACAGCAATTGTGACGACGTTAAGAATCCATTATGACTTACGCAGTCTGGCCTTATTACCTACCCACTACTTAGAGCTTATTTATGTCAACTTCATTTCAAAAACTTACATAAGTCTTTAAGATAATACTTATTTAGTGTTATTTATCGTTTACAGTATTTAAATTCCTTTCAAAAGAATCAGAATCCTCTTTCACCATAAAAATTCAGTTCTTACTTGCGACATTTTTAAATTCCATCAATTAAAAACGAATTGCTGTAAGTAATGAAAAATCTACTTCCACTTATTTTAGAAACATGTAGATATTTTCAGTACATTAGTAATGTTAAAGTTTGTTCACGTACCAAAAATCATGTCTTTATTGCTTGTATTAACAGAGTTACGATTTTTTTTTTCAAATTTAAAAAAGTTTTTCGGCTTTATTTCGAATTGTACTTTTTCTACTTACAGCAAATACGTTTTCTGTCGACGATATATATATATATATATATATATATATATATATATATATATATATATATATATATATATATATATATATATATATATATATATATATATATATATATATATATATATATATATATATATATATATATATATCAATTGCTTAAATTCTTTTAGATTTCTAATTTCTTAGATTGATCTAGCAAAGATTTCTTTTATACAAATACATACATTAAAATATATTTTATACATATACATATATTAAAATATATGTGGCCAGTCGTGGCCCAGTGGCACAAGCGTGTTACTGTAAACGATTGGTTGTGGGTTCGATTCCCACTCGAGGAGTGTAAATATTTAATATATCCATTTTCTTCGCTCTGGTGTCGTGTAATTCCGCCAACGGAGTGTCTCTTAACACTAGGTTCCCTCTGCCTGCCCACTGCAGGGTGCAGTGTGCGGGACACAGCGTGAAGCTAAAAAAAAAATATTTAACTAGGAACCGAGGAATCGAACCCACAACCAATAGTGCTTAAAAACATACAGTGTCACAATGGTTCCTAATATTCTAGCAATATCTTGGATGAATTATTTTATTTGAGCAGATAGTTGCAGCATAAGAAGAGAAACAGATAATAATAAATAAAGTGCACTGCAGTGGGGAACGGAGTGTCTTAACACTAGGTTCCCTCTGCCTACCCGAATGTGTGCGGGATACAGCGTGAAGCCAAAAAAAAAATGTGCACTATAAATAATTAATAAAAAAATCACATTTAATTGATTGTCAATATTACCGTGACCTCTGCACGACCTTGGCATCTGAGGTCATCTGTGTGTAATGATAAGGATAAACTTACTTGTTTGTTTACTTTGTTCACATGTAAATAGTAACATCATTTGTGATGAGTCCTTTGTCTTTGACATCTCCGTTATTTTTTGATTGTTTTGTTGTTTTTTTTAGCTTCACGCTAGCCACCACTTTTTACCCGTGGGGGGACGGGTTAGAATACAATTTCCCTCCGTCGCTGGGCAGCGTCCCGTAAAACGCGGGTAACCCAGAAGCTTGGTGGTAGGAGATTCGTTCTCCTACTGGCTCGCGACCACTATCATGTTAAAAACGAACCGCCAAACATCTGGTGATGTGTTCCGGTTCGATGACATGTAAGCCAGCTCTCTTTCCCTACTCCCACCATCCCTATCCTTTTCCCCTCCTATACTCCACTCCCCTAAGGGTGGCCACGCACCCACAACCTTTCTAATGTTGTGGATGTCCATGGGCGAAGATAACTATGTACCATCAGGTAGTCCTACTGTTCGTTTGCCCCCCTTTCTTCAATAAAATAAAACAAACCATGTTCGATTCCCACTCGAGAAGTGGAAATATTTAATATTTCCATTTTCTTCGCTCTGGTATCGAGGCAAAACGTGGCGGAAAGTGGGGAATGGAGTGTCTTAACACTAGGTTCCCTCTGCCTACCCTGCTGTGTGCGTGATTACAGCGTAAAGCAAAAAAAAAAAAATATTCTTTACACCCACATCAATATTATGAATTCGAAAATCTGTTTGTCTGTTGTGTATGTTACGCTTCTACGAGTAATACAGCCCGATTGCGATGAAATTCCGAATGAAAATAGTAAAAGATCCAGGTGTCAAACATAGCTTTACTTAACGCTTACGTTTAAACTTTTTTCAATATGACGGCTAGTATTATTATAATGAAATGATTTACAGTAAGGTTTTTTATTTACTTTTTTACTTTGTTATTACTAATAGTTTTTAGTACATAGGTCGTAGAATTCTTGGTTGTCATTTAATACTAAGAAATTTATATTAAAAATACAACAATGTTTATAATATCCATTTTAGATGTATGTATATAAAAGTGCATTGTAATGCATGCCAAGTAGCGTAACTTAACGCTGTACTTGACCTAACCAAGTTAGGAGTATTACTATAAGTAAAAATCGAACCTACGACCATCACGTGCTTTTTTCAGATATTCAGTTTTATACAAACACTAGCGGCCCGCTCGCGGGTTCGCTGCGTGAACTATTTCGTTATATTGCAACCCTCGGGGGCGTATTTTAAAAAATAAAGTAGCCTATGTTTAAGCTTAGATTATCTAACTCTAACTATACTTATGCCATAATTCATTACAATTGGTCAAGCTGCTTAGATTTTTCATATAAACTTTCATCCCCTATTTCAACCCTTTAGAGTTTGATTTTTGAAAAAATAAATAGCCTATGTTAAACCCAGTCACTTTTACTACTTTCATTCTAAATTTCATCCAAATCGGACCGGTAGATCGGCCGTGAGAGTGTGACAGACAAACACACAGGCTTTCGCATTTATAATATAAGTATGGATGTCATTTTGTTTGACACCTGCTAAAAGTATTTAGCAAATGCAGATATGTTTTATTGCTTTATTTATATGAGCAGGTACTTTGTTACATCGATAATTTATACACGATAATTTATCCACTGAGAGCAGAGAGAACTTAGTGTTTAGACACTCCGTTCTGCACTTACTACCCCAATTCAAGCCATTGTGAGTGCAGTAAGGGAATATAACGCCGTGCTGTCTTAGAAGAGCAGAGAAATTGAGTCTCAATATTTTTTAAATTAAAGTAAAAAATAATAAAACAAAAATATGAATTAAACTGTTAACTGACGTAAAAAAATACTTATTAATGAAATTCTTGTGCGCATATCAACATGTTATTTGAAGTCGCTTTTCTTTTTTTTTGTAAAAATTAATTATTTAACATCTATGTACTTCGCTCAGCTCGCTCAGCTAGCATGGCGGGGAGAGCTGAGCGAAACGAGCGAAGAGCGAAGAGCGTAATTTATATTTAAGTTTACATAGTACAAGTTTTGAAGCTTTCTTCGCGCAGTATGACTGCAGACGCGATTACTTGTCGGTTCCTTCCCCACTCGAGGGAATGATTATCTAAAAAAATAAAAAAAATAATAATTTCTTCACTCTGCTCTGCTACCTTGATTAAATACCTTGACGCTAGGTTCTCTCTGACTACCCTGGTTTATGGAAAAAAAAAATAAAAAGAATACACTTTTTATTAAGCCTAGTCAAAATTGTATGCGCTAAACAATTTTTGTAAAACAGACTCGTAAAACGTTCCTTCACAAATTAAAGATTAATTATCTACAATTACAATACAATTTACAATAGGATAAGGAAATAGAAGCTTTTACAATATTTTAGCCATTTCACATTTTTCCATACATTTTTTAAAAGCTCAATATGAAGATTGATAACAGCACTCTCTACTAACGGATGTCCTGTCACATATCGGTATAGAACTTGTTGCTGTGTGGTTATTTAGGACTATAGTGTATAAATATTATTTCCCGGAGTTTCACGATTTCTCCCACATAGCAGGATTCTCAGAGAAAACTTAGTGTCAATTTACTCCGTTCTTTACTTTTCACTTATGTGTTTAGTGGGAACCTAGTATTAGGACACTCTGTTCCCTGCTTTTCGCCGAATTTTGGAAGCATTGCGTATTAAGTGACGGAACTTAACGCCGATACCAGAGCGAAGGAAATGGAAATATTAAATATTTCCACTCGTTGAGTGGAAATCGAACCCACAACCAGTTGTTTATAGTCACACGTTTGTGCCACTGCGCCATGACTGGCCCTTTATGTTGAATACTTACATAGTTTTATTTTTTTCTTGCAGGAGGACTGGTTGAGGATATAATTTGCTGAGTAGTGTCCCGTAAAAGGCGGATAACCTAGTAACGTAGTGGTAGCAGATTCGTTCTCCGACTGACCTCTTCCTGGCGTTCTCTACTATATTAAAAGCGAACGCTCTCCTTATTGCCACCCATCCTCGATACCATGGCCGACAACGCATTTACAACTCCTCTAATGTTGTGGATGGCTGTAGTCGAATTACTGACCATCAAGTGTACGCTTTGTCCTTTTGCCCCTTTTTATAAACAATAATAATATATCGGTCGTCAAAACAGACCAAAAATCGTGAATAAAATGATATACTAGTTTATTGCTTGGGGTCATTACCGCGCAATGACTCCAGCTTCCGGGACATAATGACTACAGCTTATAACTCTAAGCGACACCACATGCAATGTGAACTTGGGAGAAAGGTGGGGAACAGAGTGTCTTGACACTACGTTCCCTTTGACAAATCTATGCGGGATATGAAGATGGCTAATGAGAACGTCAAGTCAATGGACACATCGATATCTCGATTACTGTAAAGTGTAAACAATGCTTAACAATTACATATGAATAATTTGTTTAACTGTACGTATGTTACTTACATATTGAGGTCATCGTGGCGCAATGAGCTAGCGCCTGACTGTAAATGCCATAGTTATAAGTTCGATTCCCATTCGGGGGATTATGCCTATTTTTCAAAACACAATGTCTTGATTTCAGGGGAAACAACAGTGTAACAGTGTCATGACAATAGGTTTTCTCTTACTGCCCCGTTATGTGAGAAAATCGTGATGTTAAAAAAGGAAAAAAATGCAGCCAAAAACAGTCTTGTTACCAAGCCCTCCAGTCACTTCGCTCCATTAAAAGTGGATCATTTTTTTATTTAAATCAAATTAAAAACTCTTCTTTATTTTTACATAACTAATAATTAACTATATTTTAATCATATTATTGGGACCAGTGGTAGCAGTCGAGCTGGGTGGTACAAACGTGACCCGTCGTGGGTTTAATTTCCACTCCGGGAGTGAAAATATTTATTATTTTCATTTTTTTTGCCCTGGTATCGAGGCAAAACGCGGCGTTTATTTCCACCACTTTACACGCAAACGGAAAATGGGAATCGAACCCACAACCAGTCGTTTACAGTCCCACGTTTTATATATTATTATATATACATATAGACATACTAGCGACCCGCTCGCGGCTTCGTCACCTGTTTCGTTATATTGCAACCCTCAGGGGAGGATTTTTGAATAATAAAATCCCATAAGCCTATGTTTAAACTTGAATTATAAACTATATTTATGCCAAAATTCATACAATTAGTTAAGTGGTGTAGATTTTTCATATAAACGTTCATCCCCTATTTCAACTCTTTAGAGGTGAATTTTTGTAAAAAATAATTAGCCTATGTTTGACTTTGGACTTTTTACTATTTTCATTCTAAATTTCATCCAAATCGGACCGGTAGATTAGCGAAAGCGTGACAGACGGACTTTCGCATTTATAATATAAGTATGGAAACATGTGGCCAGTCGTGGCGCAGTGGCACAAAGTGTGACTGTTAAGCGACTGGTTGTGGGTTCGATTTCCGCTCCAGGAGTGGAAATATTTAATATTTCCATTCTCTTCGCTCTGGTGTGGAGGTAAAGCGCGGCGTTAAGTTCCGCCACTTAACACGCAATGCCTCCGAATTCGGCGGAAAGTAGGGAACGGAGTGTCTTAACACTAGGTTCCTTCTGCCTACCCTTCTGTGTGCGGGATACAGCGTGAAGCTGTATGTATACATACGTAGTATATACATAGGTCCACGTAATTATTACCTACATGCATTTCATTACCGAGGACATTATATTTAATCGCATAACGGTCGGACCGGTCCCGCCTCGCAATAATCTTGTTTGTAAACAGCCATCGACCCTGTTTTAGTGTGGACTTTGTTTTATAACTGCCTATTCATTAGCTTTTACTTGTATTTAGGTTGTTTAGGGTTCGAATTTGTATGTGTTATTTATTGAAATTTTTATTTTAAAAAAATATGCAATTGATGGTGACTGATTGTGGCGTGTAGGCTTGATGCCCAGTCGAAGAAACGAATATATTTATGTTTATGACATTTAAAGAAAAAGTATAAAAATGAAATTTGAAAATTGAACGCAGCGGGATTCGAACCCGCATCTCCTGAACCGTCTAGGTGCTTTTACCACTGAGCATTGACGAATGGTTCGAATCCCGCTGCGTTCAAATTTTTATACGTTTTCTTTAAATGTCTTTTTCAGTTTTCCTAAGTGTGGAATAAAACTTTAAAATGTTTAAAAGTATTTATGTTTATGTTTCTTTACTCTGATTTCAAAGACAAAGCGTGACGTTGAGTTCCGTCACTCAATACGTAATGTTTCGATGTCTGGTGAAAGGTATAGAACAGAGTGTCTTGACACTAGCTCCTCCCTCCCTGACTACCTCGCTGTGCGAGAATAGCGTTCTGCTGTACTAAATTGGCATGTTAGTTACTACTTCAAAGTTATTTTTGTTGTGAACATCTCTGTAGAGAGATTTTTACAAATTTCTGCTACCCAAAGATTATTCTATGAACAATCGTTTGGCAAGAGAGAATGCTATTTATTAAATACTTTTAAACATTTTTAAAGTGTTATTCCACACTTAGGAAAATTGAAAAAGACATTTTCAAAATCTCTTTCACTTCAAAGTTGTTTATGTTTATTCTTTTTTATATTTATAATGATTATTTTCTATATCAATTTTAGATTTTGTAACCATTTATTTAAAATATAATATCTTTAAAATAGGTTATTAATTTTAAATGAATATTTTAAATAATTATTTCTGTTTCAGATAAGCAAAGCCTTATATTTTTTTATTAAATAATTTACTTTATATCAGATATTTATTTAATAACTTTAATGCATTCATTAAATTTATTTATCTGTATTATTTAAAATATAATTGGTTATTTCTGAATTAATTATCATAATATTATTAATTATTAAATGACTTCATAACTAACTAGAGCAAAAAATAAAAACAAAAATTAAATTTACCAGTCTTTATTATAAATATTGTATCCTTACATTAACCTAGTTGAGACCTGACTTATAATGAACTTATAATATCACATTTACAATTTTACTTCAAGCCGGACTGTTGCCGAGACCCATGTTCATCGCATTCAATAGATCACCGTTATCTGCGTCTATTTCCCAAGCAAATAGACCACCTAGCTTGTTGTTCCTCACATATTTACCTTTCTCGATAGTTGATCTAGCGTTGTCGTAGGTTATTAGGTCTCCAGTTGCAGGTCTAAAGACGTAAGGTGCTTGGGCAACGTTGTCATAGTGGAACTCCCATTTTCCTTGAGCAATTTCATTAGCAATTTCCCTGTAGTCGACTACGCCGTCTTGCCAAGTACCCTTTACAGGTCCAGTGGCGTTACCTGTGAAGGGATTGTTGTCTTTGTAACCATGGACACCGGTCCATCCACGGCCGTACATGGCAACACCCACTACAATTTTCTTAGGATTTACTCCCTGAGCTAACAAGTATTTTACACCAAAGTCAGATGTGTAAGTTTCCTTTTCATTCCAGGCAGGCGCGTATAGTGGAGTCTGGTGTCCAAGAGTGTCATTGGACCAGGCTCCCTTAAAGTCGTAGCTCATCAAGAAAATATGATCCATGTAGTTTTGGGCCTTGCTGTAGTCAACTACTTGAATTTTGTCCCAACCAGCACTAATAGCTGAAGTTAATTCATATTTCTTACCAGTAGAGGCTGAGAGCTCATCAAGCATTTCACGCAATTCTTTCATTAAGTTTACATAAACATCACCATCTTCTGGACCACCGAGGTCAGGATTAGCGCCCTTACCACCGGGGAATTCCCAGTCAATGTCAACACCATCGAAGAATTTCCATGTTAGAAGGAACTCCTTAACTGATTGCACAAAGCGAGTTCTCTTAGATTTGTCAGTGAAGTAGAAGAAGGGATCAGCGAGGGTCCATCCACCAATAGAAGGAAGAATCTTTAAATCAGGTCGGGCTTGTTTAAGAGACATTAATTGACCAAAGTTACCCTTGTAGGGTTCATTCCATGAGGACAATCCTTTTTGTGGCTTTTGTAAAGCTGCCCATGGATCATGAATGGAGACTTTGAAGTCCTCGCGTCCACTACAAGAACGCTGCAAAGCTTGGAAACTGCCTTCAATTTCTTTCAAACTGTCATTGATACCATCGCCGCCGCAAATTGGAATGAAACCGTAGAGAAGGTGAGTCAGATTAGGTATAGGGATACGGTCCACGGGGAACTTCCTAGGATACACACCCCACTCTACGAAATATGCACCTACAACTTTTCCAGATGTTTGCTTGAATGGCTTATTTTTTTCTCCCATCGTATATTCCAGTGGAGGTAAATGGCTTCCATCAGTATCAGCCACAACGATTTCGGTGGGGTCGCTCGAACTGCATCCGTCAGCATTGCAAAGTTCCACTGTCATTTGGTATCTTCCACCTTTCTTGACGGGGAAAGTAGCAGACCCAGACGCTGCAGACGCGCCGGACCAGAATTCTTCACCATCTAGCAACACTTTAGCACTATCCGCCGCATCTCCAGACCAAACGTTCCAGGAAACGGAAACATCAGCTGCCTCTTTTCTGGAGACAAGCTGGTTGTACGCCGTGGCTGCTTGGTTGACCTCCACAATCGCGAAAGTCCTCTCGCCCCATCCCAACGTAGGTTTCCCCGGAGGTCCGCACTGCGCCAGCCCGAGGAGGGCCGCGACCGCAAACGCCAACGCCTGATGCCTCATACCGGTTCTAAAAAAATAAATACAAAAATATTTGTCGCGTTCTTCACATTTAAGCGTCGGCTACGTACTGAAGCTGCATCTCGGTGGTATCTTTTATATATGGGAGGTATAGTAGGCCAACCGCTAGCACGAGGGAGTCTGAACGGAATGTCGATACCGATTTGAGATGCGTAATAAAAATCATTAACACAGTTTCCTATCCCGGTCACGTTAGTGGCGCGGTCAAGGTGACAAATTATGTTTAATTGTTCCTCCTAATGGTTTGTTTTTTGGAAGAGTTTTAAACTGAAGCGAAACCCGTTATGACAAAGGCTGGTGAATAAATCTTTATTGAAAAGACGAGTGAATGTCTTTGACGAAATTTTTATTGTTTTATTTTTTTTTTGAGCTTTCATTTTTACTGTAAATTTTTGTTTTTATTTTATTGTATTTATTAAAATTTTATAGTGTGTTTTTTAATAATTTACTTTTTAAATTCTTTATATTTATTTATAAGAAAATTAATAGATATGTTAATATTAAAAAATATATTCCCTTTTTAAACATTATCATTTCAAAAGTTTTCTCTAAATGAACATAATTTTTATCTTTACAATAAATTATAATAAAAAAACGCAATATGAGTCTGTCGCTATACAGAGTTGACCTCTATTGCATCTACACGATTATAAATCCTTTTTTTATATAATTTTTCCCCACTCTCCGCCGAATTTTTGAGAGGATCTTTTACTAAGCTCCACTCTGCCTGCTATAAAAGGAGGTATTTAAAAATACATAAGGTTATTACTATTGGTTGTGAGCAAGTTGGTTTGGGTCCTCTCGGGAGATTCGCGATTCCGAGCGTAAAATGAAAGCCAAAGTGCCTTGCCACTAGGTTCTCTCTGCCTACCAAAGTAACTACTACCTACTTCCGGACAACCAGTTATATGTAATGTAATACAAAAATATGCACCATAACTCTTTATAACATTAATAATCCACCAATTAACACTTATTAAAAATGTTGAGAAAATATATACATAGATGTCGAACACAAAATCCTACCTGTCAACTTTAAGCTCAATTATAAAGCTTTCTTTCTTTCTTTTATAATGAATTCCTTATTTCTATATATTTACACGTTTTTATGTATATTTAAAAGTAATATATTTATTTATAACACATTAATTAAATACTTTAGTTTAGTTAGAAGACACTTTAAACGGCAATTTAAAACAAGTGCATAATAAACACTGATTTATAAATAAAATTGATAAGAACAATTGATTGATAAAGATATGAATGATATGGTTGAAGTGTTGACTCAGAGTGGAAATTTTATTAGTACACCACCTCCATATATATAGTAGTATACCTCTTAAAGTTTGTATCTAGTTCTATTTATGTAGCTTTTACATTTCTTTATTAAAGAATACTAGATTTAACAGTCAAAATGGCTGGCCTTACAATTTCATTTTTTTTAGCTTCACGCTGTATCCCCCACACAACAACCCTGTTGACTACCCAGTCAGAGGGAACCCAGTGTTAAGTCCTCCGTCACTCCGTTCCCCACTTTTCGCCGAATTTTTGCCACCACTTAACAAGCATAGTATAAATAGTAAATTATCTGTATAAATAGTAAATTATCTGTATAACAAAATAAAACTGGAATATCTGTTTGTCATCTTGAAATTCTGGAAGAAATCTGTTTCTTCCGACTAATCTCTGAAACAACTGGACCGATTTTGATGGTTTTCATTGGCGGATGGATCACCCTTTTGCAGTGAAAAGGAGTAACTCAGGCTACTTTTGTTTTAGAATTATAACTTATTTACTTTTAAACATTTTTTAAAGTGTTATTCCACACTTAGGAAAATTGAAAAAGACATTTAAAGAAAACGTATAAAAATTTGAACGCAGCGGGATTCGAACCCGCGCCTCCTGAATACCGTTGAGGCGCTCTCACCACTGAGCCATGCGTTCAAACGCATAGCTCAGTGGTGAGAAGAACGCTTTTTTGCTTTTTTATAACTTATTTGTCAAATTCGACACGGACGAATTCGCGAGTACAGCTATTTATATTAACTTTAGTGAAAGTTTTGCCCTCTACTACATTCAAGGGTGAAAATAAATATTAATACTCATTTTCAGGTAGTAATATTGGTCACATAGATTGGTCTTAAACCTTAAATTCATTTTTTATTACACTTAAATGAATTTATCTATGATAAAACAAAATGAAATTCAAATTGTGAAATATGAATTAATAGTTCAAAATACGAAAAAAAAAACAAGTCACTACAATTCTATATTACCAGCTTCACGCGTTCACGCATTCACGCAAGCAGGTAGAAAGAACGCAGTGCCCAGACTCTCCACTCTCCGTTTCCATACTAATTATAAAAATGGCCAACAGACAGACAGACAAATTTTCTTTGTTTTCTTTTTATTATATATATACATATATATATATATACATATACAATTTATTTCCTGGTACTTCTTGACAATAAATACTATTGTGTAACTGTTGAAGTAGTTTAATGTTTTAGTCCTCTTAAGGGCTTTCCTTGGTAACTTCTCGAACTATGTTATGTTTTTCTACTATATAGAATAGTGGTTGTGAGTTTTAGCTAATACAAGCTGGAGGTAGCGCCTTCAAATACGATTCTTTTAAAATTAATATGTACAAATCGGTTTTTTTTTTCAGTCAGTGTGTGGATTTTGCTAACGATTTTGTTTTGAAATGGTTATTATTAAAATAACTAGATCATACAGTCTACACACTATGTTTTCCAATTTCTTAAGTAAAAAATTAAGTATTTTCCATAAAATTGAAATTTATTATTATATAATTAAATGACAGAACCATTGAGGCGCAGTGAGAGGTTCTGGATTGTAAATACGTTGTGTTATTATGGGTTGTATGTATTGTTTCGTTATGGGTTGCAAACCCTCGGGGGTGGATTATTGAAAATAAAGAAGCCTACCTTTGACCTTCGATTATATTTATTCCAAAATTCATTACAATAGGTCAAGCGGTTTAGTTTTTTCGTATAAACTTTCATCCCCTATTTCAACCCTTTAGCGCTTATTTTTTGAAAAAATAAGTGGCCTATGTTAGACCCATAGCTATTTACTACTTTCATTCTAAATTTCATCCAAAGCGTGACAGACAAACACACAGGCATTCACATTTATAATATAAGTATGGATTTACATCGTCCTGCTTTGATCCTAAAAGATTGAAGCTGTTCATATGCTTTACGGCACTTGTAAACTAAAGATAACCGATCTTCCTTTTTCCTCAAATAATTATAAACATTGCGTGTTCAATAGCAGAGCTTAGTACCGTACTTTATCTTATCACATCAAGGAAATGCTATATGAATGTAAACTAAACGCAAAGTGGATATCGATACCACAATAATAGTGTTTAGTCAAGTCAGACACGTGTCTACTGCGTTCATGATTAATGTGGGAAGATTTTTTTTTTGGTTTTTTAGCTTCACGCTGTATCCCGCACACAGCAGGGTAGGCAGAGGGAACCTAGTGTTAAGACACTCCGTTCCCTACTTTCCGCCGAATTCGGAGGCTTGCGTGTTAAGTGGCGGAACTTAACGAGCGCAAGCGCTTAAAAAGCGCGGCGCTTTGCCTCGACACCAGAGCGAAGAAAATGGAAATATAATTTCCACTCCTCGAGTGGGAATCGAACCCACAACCAGTCGTTTACAGCCAGACGCCCGTGCCACTGGGCCACGACTGGCTACAACGTTAATCACACATCTACGTTTTTAATAAATTTTATTATTATTAGCTAATTTAGACACATTAGTGCAAAAATTCTTTCCGTATTTCTTACTTTGAATAAAATTGTGCAATTTTGAGTCATATTTTTAGTGTTATACTAACACGTGTTTTCGGCCAGATTAGAAGATGAGTCGGTAAAGTCATAGAAGATAGCACTAATCGATGTTTAATTGTTCAAGGAAATTTTCGTTTCGGATTCATTCTTCCGCTAAATCGTTATCTACAACATGACAAAACATATTAGGTTATATATCAAAATTTGATACTCATAAGTAGGCATGTTATTTTCCTTTAATTTTAGCTTCACTTTTTTCCTACATATTAGGAGCTAGCGACCCGCTCGCGGCTTTGCCACGTTATCTTTTTCGTTATATTGCAACCCTCGGGGGCGCATATTTAAAAAATTAAGTAGCCTATGTTTATGCTTCTATTATTAACTATATTTATTCCAAAATTCATTACAATCGGTCAAGCGATTTAGATTTTTCATGTAAACTTTCATCCCCCTTTCATTCCAACCGTTTAGAGGTTAATTTTTGAAAAAATAAGTAGCCTATGTTACACCCAGTCAATTTTACTAGTTTCATTCTAAATTTCATCCAAATTTGATTTTAATTGAAATGGTACTGCTATGAGACAATTACAATGCAGATAGCTCGAGTAAAATTTTAAAAACTGCACTACAAATTATGCTTTCAATACATAATGTTACCTGTATCCTTCATCTTTAAAAAGAAATTAATGTGTCCCGCATTTAGTGTGACAGAGAACATAGTGTTAAGACACTCCGATCTTTATTTTACATCTGAATTTACGACACTGCGTTTGGTGGTGGATTTTAACACCGCGCTTTGCCTTAGGTACCATAGCAGAAGAACGCATGAATTTCATACATCTTGGTTGCCGGTTGAATATCACTAAAAGATCATTTGGTATATACCATGTAACATTTAGCAATACGGACAGAATAAAAATTTTATGGCTACAAATTCTAAGCACTAATTCGTTTATTTTACTTTTGACACTATTTGAATTAGTCAATAATAATATTAGGGCATCATGAACACTACTTGTTACCACCAAATTATTAAATTTTTCCATTTTCTTGTAAAATATTAGAAGCTAATTTTAAAGCTTCACGCCTTTTCCCGCATTACGTGATAGTCTCTCTTTGTAGGAGTGTCAAGACACTCCGTCCGCCAATTTCCCTTAGAAATCGAAACATTGCGTTTTGAATGACGGAACTCAACGCCGCGCTTTATCTCAGGTACTAGAGCGAAGAAATGAAAATTTTAAATATAATCATTCTATCAAGTGGGAATCAAACCCACAACCATCGTAACAGTCAGACACTTCGCACTGTGCGCGATAATTACAAATTTCTCTTCCCCACGATACAATGACATATATATAAATAGGACCCATGGGATACAATGGCAGTCAGTCCCATAAAATGTCTAATTTTTAAGTAAATTAATACAATTTGTAAACAATATTTACATGTCAACTGATACATACGGAGTTTCCCTTCGATCCCACGGGACGCTCACCTTTTTCGGGATTCAACATGATACATAAAAAATAAATATGAAAGGACATATTTTAGGTGACCGTGGCTCAGTGGGACAGCGTTTTATTAAACAAAATTGTTCGTGGATTCTATTCCCGCTCGCGTTAATATTTAAGTTTAAGTCCAAAATTCAGTAGGCCAGTCGTGGCCCAGTGTAAACGACTGGTTGTGGGTTCGATTCCCACTCGAGGAGTGGAAATTATATTTCTATTTTCTTCGCTCTGGTGTCGAGGTAAAGCGCGGCGCTATGTTCTGCCACTTAACACGCAAGCTTCCAAATTCGGCGGAAAGTGGGGAACGGAGTGTCTTAACACTAGGTTCCCTCTGCTTACCGTGCTGTGTGCGAGATACAGCGTGAAGCTAAAAAAAAAATCAACATGTTTTTATACCACGAGTGTAAATAACTTTGGAAACGTAAAAATCTACAGCTACAAGCCGCACAGCTTGATAGTCAGAAAGGACCTTAGTTTCAAGACATGCCGACCTCCACTTTCTGCCCAAAATCGAGATATTGCTTCAAGTTATAAAGCGAAAAATTGGAAATTTTATATATAATTATAATTCCCCCGAATAGGAATTGAACTGACAACCATCATTTTACAGTCAGACGCTGACCCATTACACCACGACGGGCCCCTGGGATAAAATTTTAAATTCAATAAAAATCAAAATTATAGGGGCCACTCGTGACGCAGTGGCACAGAGTGTGACTGTAAAGCGACTGGTTGTGGGTTCGATTCCCACTTGAGGAGTGGAAATATTTAATATTTCCATTTTCTTCGCTGTAGTACGGAATTCGGCGGTGCGTGTAGCGAACTGAGTGTCTTAACACTAGGTTCCCTCTGCCTACCCAGCTGTGTGCGGGGTACAGCGTGAAGCTAAAAAAAATCGTATAACGCGTTAAAGAATTAAGAGTTTAAAACCTAAATATATATTGTGATAGTAACTAAATATATAGTGTGTTCTACAGTTGCAGATTCGAATTCGAGTCACGTTTCGCTATATTTAAAGAAACTAGTTTACCCAATCTATTAAAAGGAAGGCTTTGGATTCCGTTATTTAAAACGCAGTACCTCTAAATAAAATTTAGAGGATAGTAGAGAGGTAGTGTCTTAACACTCTGCTCTGCTTGCCTTTAGTGATTATTGAAATGAAGCTATTTCTTTATTAAACAATGGCTATGGGTTTTCTTTTTTATTGATGAATTTTTGGCAAACGAGTTGAAGGAACACCTGATGGTAAGTGGTTACCTTCGCCCATAGACCATGGACATCCACAACATTAGAAAAGTTGTGTATGCGTTGCCCACCTTAAGGGGGGAGGAGAAAATGAGAGAGGAAGGATGAGGATAGTGGAAATAGGGAGAGAAGGATTTTCTTTGACGGAGAAATTTTATATATCTCAACTTCACAAATTTCCCCGCATATCAAGGTGGTCGAAGAGAACCTAGTGTCAAGTCACACCATTCTTGACTTTCGACAATTAGGTACGTATGGAGAGACGAAACTCATCAAAATTCACGCTTTATCTTGTTTGCCAGAGCGGAGAAATGAAAATAATCAAATTATGGTAATTTCAACGAGTCGGAATCAAACATATAACCAATTGCGATTACAGTCAGATACTGGTTCACTGTACTACGATGGCTTTAATATATGATATGGTCTAAAAGGTATAGGACTGACTTAATTTTTTGCCTATAAGACAAAGAGAATGTATTTAAAATTTTAGTCGCCAATTTCTCCTAAAATTAGCTTTATAATACGCTTTAAGTGGCGGAGATTAACATCGCGTTTTGTCTTCACAGAGCTCAAATAGTGCAATAATTTAAATAAATACAATAAAACAAAAAAATCGAGATTACTAAAACGAGGTCAAAATATAAAAAAGATTTTTTTATATTTTGACCTCGTTTTAGTAATCTCCACTTTTAACCCAAAATTCAACATATTACATATTCATTGGCGGAACTTAACACCGCATTCTATCTTAACAGAGCAGAAAAAATGCAATTTCAAATTCAAAATAAACCTAAATTAAAAAAAAACAAGCACACACACACAAAACAAAATGACTCTATACATTTCGACCTCGTTTTAGAGTCAACGAACTTAAACGGACCATTGTATGGTAATCGAGCCCAGATACCAATGCAGTGTCACTTTTGTTTGATGACATGTCATTTTGTTTCTTTGTAATCAATCTATATATAGTTATAGGTAATTGAACAAAGATTTGGAATCGGTTAAGTTTGCGTGGTGGTAGGAGACTTGTTCTCCGACTGACTCGCGACCACTAACATGTCAAAGACGAACCGCCAAATATCTGGCATGTAAGCCAGCTCTCTCCCTATTCCCACCATTCCCGTCCTATCTCCCTCCTTCCCTCCTTCACCCCCAAGGTCGGCAACGCATTCTCAACCCCTATAGTATTGTGGATGTCTATGGGCGAAGGTAACCACTTGCCTTGGTCCTTCTACTCGTTTGCCTCCTTTATTCAATAAAAAAAAAATTAAAAAAGTGAATAAGCTTGAGGAAATTGTGGCTCAGTGGGTTGTTCCACTGACTATGAACGCGAGGGTTTGAATTTGATTTCCAGTTAAATTACTTTCATTTCTTCACTTAAAATAAAGCTTGGGGCCAATCGTGGCGCAGTGGCACAAGTGTGTGATTGTAAACGACTGGTTGTGGGTTCGATTCAGACTCGAGGAGTGGAAATATTTAATATTGCTATTTTCTTCGCTCTGGTGTCGAGGCAAAGCGCGGCGTTAAGTTCCGTCACTTAACACGCAATGCCTCCAAATTCGGCGGAAAGTGGGGAACAGCGTGTTTTAACACTAGGTTTCCCCTGCTTACCCTGTTATATGCGGGATACAGCGTGAAGCTAAAAAAATGTACCTATAGATATTTGAACAAAGATTTTGAATCGGTTAAATGAATAAGCTTGAGGCAATTGTGGTTCAGTGGGTTTTTCCAATGACTGTGAACGCGAGGGTTTGGATACGATTTCCAGTAGGAAAAATGATTGTGTTATTACTTAAGATACAGCTCGGCGTTGAGGTCCGCCTTTTCATTTAACACGCAATGTCTCGAATTTGGATGGAAAGTGAAGGACGGAGTATCTTGACACTAAGTTACCTTTATCCTTACGCGTGAAATAGCGTGAAGGTGTATTGGATATACGAGTATATATATAGGAATTTGGACAAAACTTTTTAATCGGTTAAACCAGGGCTTCTTAAACTATTGTCATTCACGACCCCATTTATGATTGCGAGTTTCTTGACGACCCCATACAAATATAAGAAAAAATAACTTTTTTTTGATGATTTATTTATTAGGTAACAATATACATACCTATATACATATGAAATAATATAGTTTTAGAATTCGTTTTGAAACGCCAAATCTAGTGATGTTATAAAATGGTATATGTATATATATATTTGACATTAAAATCTCTCGACCCCACATTTTTGCTACGCGACCCCATTTGGGATTGCGACCCATAGTTTATGAAGCCCTGGGTTAAACAAATAAGTTGGAAAAATTGTGACAGAGGCTGTCTCCCTGAATGTAAACGCAAGGGTTTTGGATTTAAATTCAGTCTAGTAATGATAGACCGGTGAAAAGATTTGACCTGAGATATAAATACTCATTTTTAGAAATCGTATAAAAATTTGAACGCAGCGGGATTCCAATCGCCACTTGGAAGCCGTTCCAGCACTCTGACCGGTAAGCCATTCCCCCTAAGTAATCCCATTGCATTAAATTTTTTAAACATTTTCTCAAAATATCTCTTGGGCCTTCGGAAATGGTTGGGCCGATTTTGACGGGACTTTCACTGACATGTGGCTAATAGAGTAAGGATTCACTTAGGCTATAATTATTTAAAAATTATATCATTTTTGGCCAATTCTACGCAAACAAAGTCACGGACACAGTTAGTATCACATAATAATGAAAACTGGCTAATCGTGATTAAAACGATATTGACAAATAATTTATGAATGTCACATAATGCCGAGGATAATCCGACCTTTGCTTACACATTGTTGTTCTAACTATTAATTAGGGTTATTATTATAATAAATAATTTGAGTTGTACGGCTATCCTATAACAAGGTGGGAAGGCTTTAGCTTTCAGATAATTGATAAAGTTATTTTCTTTCTTTTTTAGCTTCACGTTGTATCCCGCACACAGCAGGGTAGGCAGAGGGAACATAATGTTATGGCACTGCGTTCCCCGTTCGACACCGGAGCGAAAAAAATGGATATATTAAATATTTCCACTTCCTGAGTGGGAATCGAACCCAAAATAAATAAAAAATATAAATAAAGTTATATAAATTATATAAAAAAGCTTCACGCATCTTCCCGCGTAGTAGAGTCTAGTGTCAAAACACTCCGTTTTCCACTTTCCATCCGAAATCGAGACATTGCGTGTTGAGTTGTGAAACTGAACTTTGCGTGTTGAGTTGTGAAATGGAACTAATAAATATTTTCACTCCTCGATTGGGATCGAACCCACAACCAGTCGTTTACATTCACTCGTTTGTGCCACTGCGCCATGACTGGCCCAAAAAAAACTAATTTTAACCGGATTAATTGCGTATATTTGTGATATTCGAAAATACATTTTTACAGAACAAAAGATGTTATTAAAATTAATATATTCAATAAATATTAAAAAATATATATATATATATTTTTTTTTAGGCCGATCATTATGAAGGAACCTTTATTTTAGATCTAGTTTATATTTACCGTTGGAGGAACTGTTAACAGATTTTATCTCAATGAGATTGATATATGCGTCTTTTTCGATACAGAGTCAATTGTTTAAAAAAAAATGTTTTTCATCGATAGTAGGAGGTTCGATGCTCGGTTATGGTAACGATTCGTAATGTTTTTTTTGGCTTTTCCAATTTTATGCATATTCAAGACTGGTTGATGTAATTCAACGCAACGTTTTGTGTTACCACTAAAGTAAAATGAAATTAATTTAAGAATAAGTTTAATAACTGTCCTGAGAGGGAATCGAACCTACAAACGCATTTAGAGTCAGAAAATATTTTTTCTGATATTTAATATATGCATAGTGGCCAGTCGTGGCGCAGTGCACAAGCGTGTGACTGTAAACGACTGGTTGTGGGTTCGA
The DNA here is from genome assembly GCA_019049465.1 of Dryas iulia moderata. Taxonomy (NCBI): domain Eukaryota; kingdom Metazoa; phylum Arthropoda; class Insecta; order Lepidoptera; family Nymphalidae; genus Dryas; species Dryas iulia. Next base: position 11,386,725 of record CM032434.1, read on the forward strand.
TTCCCACTCGAGGAGTGGAAATATTTAATATTTCCATTTTCTTCGCTCTCGTGTCGAGGTAAAGCGCGGCGCTAAGTTCCACCACTTGAAACGCAATGCCCCCGAATTCGGTGGGAAACGGAGTTTCTTAATACTAGGTTCCCCCTGCCTACCCTGCTGTGTGCGGGATACAGCGTGAAGCTGAGAAAAAAAAAGAAAAAGAAAAAATATGCATAGGCTTTATATATTACGCTTTGAGCCGATATAATGTGTACCCGCAACCTTACAATAACAAATTAATACGACGATTCGTAAATAAATACGATCTATATACGAGTCTATAGTGTGTCCGTCGACTAACGCCCAATGTCAATAATCGATCCTAATCCAAAAACTGCCACTTTAGATACATTTTTTTTTAGCTTCACGCTGTATCCCTTGCGGGGTAGTCAGAGAGAACGGAGCGCTAAACGCTACGGTCCCTGCATACTTCTTTTACCTCGTCCACAGTCATCAACCTCTTCATACACGCCCTCCGGGGGGTCCTCGTGCTTTTTACGTTACCTTCCTCCAGTATCGTCGATACTGTGTTTTCGAAGGTCAACCGAGGTCTCCCCCTGCATCTCTTACCACTCACCTTTGCTTCATAAATCTTTCCTTAGATTGATCTAGGAATCATTTTCTTGAGTAAATATTTTTTTTGATTAAAGTAAAGGTGCTGTTTTCGCATTTGTTGTGGGTAGCCTGCTGGGTAGGCCAAAACCTATTGTCAAGTCACTCCGCTCTTTCTACCCGAGTCCAAAACTGAATGTTGAGTGAGGGAACTTAACGCTTTTGTCATATCACCAAAAGAAAAGATGAAAGTAATTTAAATACAACCATTTCCCGAGTGGGAATTCAACCCACAACAAGCTGGTAAACAGCCAGACACTGTCAGACTGCACCACGATAGCCTAAATATATCGCGGATATATAGAGCTTATAATATTAGAAGAGTATTTAAAGGATAAAAATGCGTGGAATTAATCTGAATGAATCCAATGTTATCGTATCAAATAATAAAATCGTAATTTATTTATTTTAAAAGAGCAACTGTTGAATTTCTGGCCGGCTCTTCTCAGCAGAACTGCCTTCCGAGTCGGTGGTAGCGCCATGTACATTCGACGACTCAAAGTGCTTACAATAGTCTATTTGAATAAAGATATTTGAATTTATTACTAATTACTATATTCCAATAAAAGTATTACAATTTTTATATAAAAAATAAACAATTTTAAAAGAAACTCTTGAACCTGACAGTGAATTAAAAACCGAACGCTAATCAAAAATGCATATCACAATATGCAAATCGTAACTGGATATAAACAACCTAAGGCGTTTCAGATGCAATATAATTTCACTCGAGGTCAATGTACATTACAAGTTTATCTAAAACAGACGATGTCAAACTAGGGCCCGATACGAAAGCAACTAAGTTACAATAACTCTCTGTTTTTCTCTGTCTCTCTGTTAAGTATCTTTTAGAGTATATATAGAGAGAGATTAAGTATATATAGAGACATTAAGTTCTCCATGGGTTGTATATTTTTTTTGCTTTTCTTTTTAGCTTCACGCTGTGTCCCGCAGACAGGAGGGTAGGCAGGTAACCTAGTGTTAAGACTCTCCGTTCCCCACGCACCGTCGAATTCGGAAGCATTGCGTGTTAAGTGGCGGAACTTAATGCCACGCTTTGTCTCTGATACCAGAGCGAAGGCAATGGAAGTATATTTCTACTCCTCAAGTGCGAATCGAACCCATAACCAGTTGTTTACAGTCACACGCTTGTGCCACATGGCCACGACTGGCCACTTAAATAGAATATATAATGGCAAAACAATCCAATTTCATTCTAGTCTCAATAAAGACATAAGGGGAATGAGGATAGTGTTTAATTATACAAATAATAGTTGTGAGTTCGATTTCCAGTCAAACGATTTGAATAAAAAAAAATAACAAAAGACGCGAAAATGGCGTCGTGGACCAGCATTTGGTTAAAAACCCATTTGTTTGGGGTTCAACCGTCACTCGGGGGAATGTAAACATTTAAAACAATATAATTTAATTTTTCGATGTCGTGTGGATAGTACGGAGGAGAACGGAACGTCTTAACACTTGCCTCTATCCCTCTATCCCCATTCTGTCATGCGAAATACAGCGTTAAAGCTGGAACTTACTGGAGTATACGAGTTTAATAACTATTACTTAAGTATAGGCATATTTTTTTAATTAAATAGTTTAAGGCTTGACAACCCCTGATTTAGAACCAAAACATGGTCTTGAAAGCTGCATATATAAAAATCTAATTTCAACCTCACTAAGTTAAAAATAAGGTTGTATTTGCAATATTTCAGTTAGGTCCTCAGAAAGGACGTTGCCTCTTGCACTCAAACGAAGGGACAAATAACGGTGACTTTACAGTTAGAATTAAGTATATTAAATCCTTATTTTATCACTTAAAAATAATCAACTCAATTATGTATGTATGTGGTATTTATCGAACCGCAAACCACTGTTTATTGCTCTTACTTAACTATTTGATTTTTCTTTTAATATTTTAAGCTGTTTTTCACACGCTTAAGAAATTGAAAAAGATATTTTTAAGAAAACTTCAACATTGTCTCTTGCCAAACGATTGTTCGTAGAATAATCTTTGGGCAGCAGAAATTTGTAAAAATCTCTCTACAGAGTTGCTAACAACATATATAAGTTGTAATAAAACGTATAAGAATTTCAACGCAGCGGATAGTAGAACGCATAGCTTAGTGGTCAGAGCGCTCGGACGGTTTTTAAGAGGCGCGGATTTGATTCCTTTATGCAATCAATTTTTTATATGCTTTCTAAAAATGTCTTTATTATATTATGCATAATTTAGAAGGATTTTCTTTTTTAACAAAGACATACAAATACATAGACAAAAAAAAAACTAAAAAAAAAATTAAAAAAAACATAAGCTATATTACAGTATACATATTTATATAGAAGCTTAGATTAGCTTCAAATTCTTTTATAACGCAGAATAGTAAAAGAAAACGTAGTGTCAACTTGCTCCGTTCTTCGCATTCCCCAGAAAAGATACTAAGAAAATATAAACTAACTGAAATATACAAGTAGGTATAGTATTACTCAACTATCCATACTTTATATTATAAATGCGAATGTCTGTGTGTTTGTCTGTCACCCTTTCACGAGTAATCTACTGGTCCGATTTGGATGAAAATTAGAATGAAAGTAGTAAAAATGACTGGGTCTAACATAGGCTACTTAGTTTTTAAAAATCAACCTCCAAAGGATTGAAATAGAGGATGAAAGTTTATATGAAAAATGTACACCGTTCGATCGATTGTAACGAATTTTGGCATACATATAGTAACAAGACATACATATAGACATTTGGCATACATATAGACAATCCAAGGTTAAACATAGGCTACTTTATTTTTCAAAAGTCCACTACCGAGAATTGCTATATACCGAAACAGATATGTAGATCACCAGGCCGCTAGTATGATTATATTCGAAACAGTATTTCACATTTTTACTAAAAAACGAATAAGAAAATTTATTAAAATTAAAATGACAAAAATTATAAAACCCGTGAGAACATTTTGAACGCGTGATATGTTTTTCCAGCATTTCTCTTTATACAACATAGTTCTTACTATATAGGCATTGCTCGCTAGCAGTTACAATTCAGCTTAGCTTATACAAGTAGTTCTGTTCATGCGTAAGACACGCGTTGCATAGCAACGTCTATGTCACTATACAAATGTGTGTGTTAAGCATAATATTTATTAACCTTAATACCTTACCTCAAAGAATTTTTATGACACTCGTGGCCAGTCGTGGCCCAGTGGCACAAGCGTGTGACTGTAAACGACTGGTTGTGGGTTCCTTTCCCACTCGAGGACTGGAAATATTTAATATTTCCATTTTCTTAGCTGTGGTGCCGAGGTAAAGCGCGGCGTTAAGTTCCGCCACTTAACACGCAATGCCTCCGGATTCGGCGCTGCGTGGGGAACGGAGTGTCTTAACACTAGGTTCCCTTTGCCTACCCTGCTGTGTGCGGGATACAGCGTGAAGCTAAAAAAAAAAATAACACTCAGCTCTTCGCTTCTCAGCCAAATTCAAGATATTGTGTGTTCGATATAGTTCAAGTGAGTGTACATAAAGAAGACGTACCAAAAGGTAATATTTTGAAAAATATGTGTAAAAAATTATTTAAGGTAACAAAATAAATATTACGCACACAACCATGTGCTTAACACACGTTTGTATAGTGACATAGACGTTGCTAGGCAACGCGTGTCTTACGCATCAACGCGGCTACTAGTATAAGCTAAGCTGAATTGTAATTCAACACTATATACAATAATAATAAAAAAGTCCTTCTTTTTCTAAAATTGTTTTTCATAAATTAAATGTGTCATTAATACTTTAAAAAATACGCTTTTTCCGGTATAGCGAAGTAGTCAGAGAGGACTAAGGCAGTGTCAAGACACTCTGTTCTCCACTTTCCGCACAATATCTAGACATTGCGTGTTGAATTACGGTACTCAACGCCGCGCTTATGTCTTAAAGACTATGCTGTTTTTACTTGAACGGAAAAATGTAAATATCATTCCCTCCAAAGGGAATCGAACTCACAACTTATCACATATCGTTTACAGTCAGACACTGTCCCACTGTGCCACAATGGCTTACAGGTACGTATTGTTAAAAAATATGTATTTATTATTATATTACAACGTTTATTAAACTGACTATCCGCGAAAGTATGGGTTCAAATTCATATTGGGGAAACATTCCTTGAATTACTCATACCTATAACAAAAATAACTAATTCTTATCACTAACTAAAATCTCTTCACTACCATAACTAATTACGAAACTAAATGCACTACTTACAAAACACTTCTTCACACACACAGACACACACAATTCAATTAATTTTGAACTTTTAGTTAAATTTAATTTTTAAGTTAACTTTTCAGTTAAAACTTACTTAGTTTAAGTTAACGACGCAACACGTCTAGCGCCACAGTAACAATGTATCCAGGAAAACTGCAGCCGCCTTATACTTCTAAGGGCCATTTGTATGGTTCGAACGACTAGAGTTCGCGGATTCGAACACGCTACCTGATTTGTGGCGACAGGTTATGTTTTTTTTTTTTTTTTATTTTTTTTTTGATATTGAAAAATGCTTGTATGGATTAAAAAAAAGTAGTTTTTGTAAGCGAAATGAAAGAAGATGTTATGCGATGTTTAAAAGTATCACGTATTTTTGAAATAAACTAAAATAAAGTAGTTATATGTCACGTTTTGAAACTTTTATCTTAGTAAGTATATTTGTGGATGTGTAAATAGTAGACCATTTGCTAGTTTTTCTCAAGAAGTTACTACATTTTAGAAGTACCGTAGGGCTACTTTACTAATGTAATGAAAATGTTTTTGGTTACATTTTATTATGTTCTGTTTTTATGTAATATTCTTTAGGCATGCCAGTTGAGAACAATTTACATTGCGAATGTCACGTAGAATGAAGAAAACATGATGATTGATTAGTTAAATATTAAGAAAATAAGATTTAAACGATTAGATTGACGGTTTAAGAATAAAATGATTTGCATATGTAGATTGTCTCTCATTTGTTCGTCAATGTCTCCAGAGAATAATCGGTACAAGAAACTCAGTAGAACATTATATGTGTTAGTTTCCGAGCAATGTCCAAATTTCCTTTAAATCATTATAAAATTTCACTAATATTTCTGTGCATATTGGGCCCAACTTCTACTATATTATAAGCTGAAAATAGAATTCAAATTAAAAATTAACCAAAATATATAAAAAATATATATATTTTCAATAAAAAAAAAATATATAAACCACACACCAAAATGCGTACCGCGCTATGAATTCCTTTGTCCACTGACTTAATAGTCGGCGCACGTAAACATTTGGACGACTCATCTGCGCCTCTCGTTGTGTGTAATGTGGACACGCCTTATCTTTTATAATGATATAATTGCTTTTTAATTTACTTTTAAATTAATTTTGTAATGGTATATTTGGGTATGGGTAGATTGTCTTAAAAGAGTAGATATGAGTAGAAATTATTAAGACCGTTGTGGCGCAGTGATTGTGATTGTTAGCACAGTAGTTGTTGGTTCATATTTGGAGTAATGATAATATATCAATAACTTTTCTTTTTTGTTACGTTGGTAAGAGAAAGCATGGTATTAAATTTATACAAAAAACAGTCTTGTTATTGGATAATCGAGTTTTTAGGTTTCTTGCATTCTAGTAGAAAGTTATTAGTTAGTAAATATTGACTTAAGTGTAGCTATAAGTTTTTTTTAACGTCAGGAAATCCGTTACGGATACCCGACCGGAGTGGGGACGGCCCGGGACGTGGTTATGTGGGACTCAAGTTTGGCAAGGTGGTACGCCTCCGTTTACCTACTAAAACATGACGGTGCTCCTCTCCCGCCACTAGCTCAGGTCTCGAAAACTGCCCCAATCGTATGTGGACCTGGGCGGAAGTGTAGCTATACCTAAGCTTAGCAGAGTAGTCTAAGAGTGAGAGTATCGAACTTATTGTCAAAACACTACGTTCTCCACTTTCTGCTCGAACTGAAATTTATGCTTCCTGAGACATTGGTAGCAAAAATTCCAGCTTTCTTTTGCCTGTATAGAATAATGAAAATAATTTGAACACAATCGTTCTTCGAATGGGAAATATTGAGGTTAAAAAAATATTAATATTAGATTATCTTTGTTACCATAGATTTTTTTTGTGTAGATTTTATAAACATACCCTTTTTTAATTCACCTCTTTGTTATACTAACTTTAACAAAAAAAATAAAAATAAAATATATTCTACTAAACGAAAAGCTAACTATTTATAGTTTTCTAGTAGCTTTAATTTCGATTCGAAAAATATATTTTATGAATGATATTTATTTTGTATATGTAAATATTTTCTGGCAATTTGGTTAATTAGTCAAAGTCAACTTGTTTTAGTCATGTAAATAAATAAAAAAATATTTATTTTATCTTTTTCAAATGAGCAGGCATTTAACACATAACTTTACTAATATATATTTAATATACATTACACGTATTGCAATATGTTAAAATGTTTCAAAAATGCAGTTTTTTTACTATTTCAATTTTTTTATTATCATACAAATTTCTAGCTGGTTTAAGCACCTTATATATATGTAGGTTGACGCCAGTCGTGACGAAGTGGCATAATGTATGACTGTAAACACACTGGTTGTGCGTTCGATCCCACTCGAGGAGTGGAAGTGTTTATTATTTCCATTTTCTTCGCTCTGATGGCGAGGCGAGACAGACGTTGAGTTTTGCCACTCATGTTGAGTGGTAATGCCTCCTTTCCGGCGGAAAGTGGGGAGTAGAGTGTCTTAGCATAAGATTTCCTTTGACCTCTTGAGTAACATACAATTACAGTCAGAGTACATGACAGACAGTTACTTTCACATTTATAATATTAAAGATTTAACTAGTATTTTATTTTTTTTCTTTAATACAATCGTATCCACATTATATCAGCAGTTCAATGTCTAAAACCAAACGTCTGACATGACGTAGTGAAAGCATTACATAGAAAGTGTTTACGTCCCGGAAGAGAGAGCCTAGTGGAAGGACTCTCTGCTCTCCTTTTACCATTTACTTATTTATAAATCTATAATATTTTTTACTATAGATTTATTATTTAAATAATAAATTTATAATAAATATATAATAAATTTATCGGGCCTGTAATAAGGACAGTTGTGGCTTGTGGGTACAATGGCGACTGTAATGCGACCGGTTCTCGGTTCGATTCCCACTCAAAGAGATATTTCCAATATTTAATATATACATTTTCTTCGCTCTGGTGTCGAGGTAAATTGCGGCATTGCGTTAAGTTCTGCCACTTAATACGCAATGCCTAAAGTTCAGCGGAAAATGGGGAACGGAGTGTCTTAACACCAGTATCCCTTTGTCCATAATGCGGGAATGCGCCAATGTCCGGGATACAGTGTGAAGCTAAAATAAACAATAAATATATCAATAGTTTAAATATTATATTAATAGTAAATTTTAATGTTATTTTAGTACAATAGAAAAAAAATATATTTGATTTTTTATTTTACATGTCAAGTAGAAGGAAGTACTTCTGATTTACATGAAAATTTGCACACTTCCGATGCGGACAGCATCGGAAGAATATAATATATGCTTAACATGAACGTGTTGTTTTTGTCAACGACAATCAAAATAACAAAAAAATAATTTTCAGCTATTTTAATACGCATTATTTTAACTATATCATATTTTTTTGTAATCTATTTTCACTAGCTATGCTTTTTCCCATTATTAGGGTAATCAGAGAGAACTAAGTGTCACGACACTCCGTTTTTGTATATATGTAGGTGAATAACAAATTTCAAATTCAAAAGGTAGATCAGAACCGATATGGTTTAAATACATGACAGGCACACAAATTGGCCAAAGACATTTTTTTTTTAATAAAATTATGTTATTTTTAAAATTATATTATTATATTTTTGGTTTCGATCGCCACTTGGTGGAATGATCTTAATTTAATTATTTCCATTACTCCGCTATGGTGAAGAAAACCAAACGCAGCGTTTAGGCCCGCCACTGAACACGCAAGGTCTAGAATGCGGGCAAAAATGGACAATGGAGTGTCTTTACACATGCTTCTCTCCTAACCCGCTGCAGGAAAAAGCGTGAAGCGTGAAGCGTGTTACACTAAATTATCTTAATCCCGATATGCCAAGAGGCCAACCCAAAACAAACAAGCATAATAAAAACAATAAGTAATCAATTGTACTTAGCAAGTACTATAAGACGTTAATAGTTATTTATTATTCGCGATGCGTATCGATACGGAAAACACTTGGTTCCGTATACACAGTGGGACGGAATAATAAAATTTATATAGCAACAAATACGCCCTTGGACTATCTTGTTATGTTTAACTGCTAATTTTAATATTATAATTATTGTGACCAGTCGTGGCCCAGTGGCACAAGCGTGTGACTTTAAACGACTGGTTGTGGGTTCGATTCCCACTCGAGGATTGGAAATATTTAATATTTCCATTCCGAGTGGCGTTAAGTTCCGCCACTTAACACGCAATCCCTCCTAATTCGACGGAGAATGGAGAAGGGAGTGTCTTAACACTAGGTTCCCTGTCCTGTTCCCTACCCTGCTGTGTGCGGGATACAGCGTGAGGCTAAAAAAAAAATATTTTAAAAGTAAAACCTTAAAGGTTTTTCATTATTGTTGGTTAAAAGTGTGTTTCGTTGTGGTTTAACTCTTCCCGGGCTATTTGTAGTAGATCTCTGAAATTTGGCACAGTGAGGGATATCGAGCACAGTGTCTTGTGTGCTGTGAAGTTTTTTGGTGACAATTGTAATTGTAGTTTTTGAATAAATAGCCAAGAAGTGACTTAGGCTGTGGCACGTTTAGTGTTATGTTAGTGTTAAGTGTTTGCTTTTCAATTTTTTTTAACATGTAATAACATTACATCGCTCAGCCCTTCCCACCATGCACAGCAGCGGCGGCTCGTAGTAATTATGTGGGCAAAGAAGTATGAAATATGGCATAGTTAAAATATATATACAGAAGACGTGCTGAAAACCTATATAAAAAAGCACTTTATCTCGCTTAGCGGGGGTAGTCAGATTGAATCTAGTGTCAAGACACTCCTTCCTCCAATTATCGCCCGAAATCAAGACATTGAGTGGCGGAATTGAACGCCTCACTTTGTCTTTGGTACCAGAGTGAAGATATGAAAAGTTGAGTGTAATCGTCCCCCGAGTGGGAATCGAACCCACAATCTCGACTTTGCGCGACGACGGCCTCATTATATATATTTTTATTTTTTTTAACTTCACGTTGTATTCCGCACACAGCAGGGTAGTCAGAGGGAACCCAGTAGTAAGACACTCCGTTCCCCACTATCCGAATTCGGAGACATTGCGTGTTAAGTGGCGAAACTTAACGCCGCGCTTTGCCTCGACACCGGAGCGAAGAAAAGGGAAATATTAAATATTTCCATTCTTCGAGTGGGAATCGAACCCACAACCAGCCGTTTCCAGGCACACGCTTTTGCTACTGCGCCACGAATGGCCTCATTATATTAATATTTTTATTATTTTTTTACAAAAAAAATAGGATGAAGGAGTATGAAATATGTCATAGTTAAAGTTTCTTTACAGAATAAGTGCTGAAAGCGATTTTACATTATAATCTATTGGAAATAAATTAAATTATTCAAATAAATATATTTGACTTGTGGCCAGTCGTGGCCCAGTGGCACAAGCGTATGCTCATATAATACGCGTTGTACTAGCGAGATATTTGTCACTTTATACAAAAGTGTAAGTCAAATATTTGTTTTTTTATAGCTTCACGCTGTATCCCCCACATAGCATAGTAGGCAGAGGGAACCTAGTGTTAAGACACTCCGTTCCCCACTTTCCGCCGAATTCGGAGGCTTTGCGTGTTAAGTGGCGGAACTTAACGCCGCGCGTTGCCTCTGATACCGAGCGAAGAAAATAAGAAATATTAAATATTAAATATTCCACTCCTCGAGTGGGAATCGAACCCACAACCAGTCGTTTACAGTCACACGTTCGTGCCACTGGGCCACGACTGGCCACTGTATAATTTGTTATTTTTTATTTTTACAACTGGCTTTTAAAAATCGTTATACAATTTTTTATATAATTTTTCAACCAATGGCTATTACTTTACATAATTGTTAAACGGATCTCTAGAATTTAAAAAAATGAACGCCATCCCATAGATCCCACGGGAACATACTATATATGGTACACACTACCATTTAACGTAATCTTAGTTGCTTTATACGGCAAGTAACAAGAACAAGTTAAGACATGTTTTAATTAAAGATTTTGTCATCCGACGAGTTTCTGCAAACGTACACGACTGTGTTTCCTTTTCTATGTGGAATATAAAAAATATAATTAATTTATAGTGTTTTTTTAAAATAGGATACCAGAAAGGACTGAGAATGTTCTATGTCTCTTTATTTGTATCTTCACGCTTTTCTTCGTATAGCAAAGTAGAGAGAATCTAGTGTCAATAAACTCCGTTCTCCTGAAATCGAAATATTGTGTGTGTTTTTTTTTACTTTTAATCGTTTTTAAAGTGTTATTCCACACTTAGGAAAATTGAAAATGACATTTAAAGAAAACGTAGGCGCTCTGTGCTCGCTCTGCACTGTAAAGAAAACGTAGGCGCTCTGAGCGTGCGCTCAGTGGTGAGAGCGCCTGAACGGTATTTAGGGGGCGTGGGTTCGAATCCCGCTGCGTTCAAAATTTTTGTACGTTTTCTTTAAATGTCTTTTTTATTGCGTGTTGAGTGACATAACTCAATGCTATGCTTTTTCTTACAAGACATGGTATAGGACTTTGGTACACCAAAAATATATTATCGTTATTCCGAGTGAGAATCGAACCCAAAATCGCATTTACGAGCAACCCCTGCCACTATATGTTCACAATTTGATAATTTAGAAAAAGACACTTGAGTGTTAAAATTTATTAATGATTTTATAAAATTGGAGCCAAAGACACTCCGTTCCCCACTTTCCGTCGAATTCGGTAGCATTGCGTTTTAAGTGGCGGAACTTAGCGCCGCGCTTTGCCTCGGCACCAGAGCAAAGACAACGCCGATTTCCGTCAAGTCCTTGAGTGGGAATCGAACCCACAACCAGTCGTTTACAGTCAGACGCTGTTCCAACATGCCACGATGGCCACAGTACGAGTAAATAACAAAAACCAAACATGTCACTAAAATAAACTAGAATAACCGCAGCAATAAGACTAATTGTATCACTAACTCAATCATATCTGAAACTGGAACTTATGATTATGTGATGATCAAAAAACTTTTCTCATTACAGCTTTCTCCGCTCATTTGTCGGATTATCCGCCAAGTTTGTTCGTTTGCGGTGTTTCGGAATTTTCAAACATATTTGCTGTGTTGAAGTAGGCTTCCTTTGCAGTGTTTATTGGGAGCGTATTGGAATTTAACATGGTTGTTAATAAATATAAAATTCTGAGATATTTTTCTAGTACCCACCTCATAAGTCACCAGAGTAGTGTCAAAGACACTCTTTTCTCCACTTTCCTGACAAAGTATTCTGGACTTTTTATAGCATTTGCTTAATGAGGTAGTTTGAGAGTAGTGTTAAGACACTCCGTTCTTCATTTTCCTTAAAAATATTATATTCTGGGCCTTTTTTGTAACATTATGCGTTAATTAGTCAGAGAGTTAACTTTAAACAATTGATAACATGTTGGAGCCAGTCGTGGCGCAGTGGCACATACGTGTGACTGTAAACGACTGATTGTAGGTCCGATTCCCACTCGAGGAGTGGAATTGTTTAATATTTCCATTTTCTTCGCTCTGATGTCAAGGCAAAGCGCGGCGTTGAGTTCTGCCACTTAACACGCAATGCCTCCAGATCTAGCTTCCCTCTGCCCTACTGTGGTTACCCTACTGTGTGCAGGAAAAAGAAATTATTTAGTTTTAAAAATTAATTTTTCACTATAAAACTTGATAATATGTTCAACGTAAACTTTCATTTAATTAAATTATATTCATTTTACGTCATCTAACAGTTTTTTTTAAAATATTACGCAAAAATTTCAACTCAATTTTATCATACTTCAAAATGGCGTTCAGGATTTTTACTTTGTTATTTAAATATTAAATTGTTCAAAACATTGGGTTTTCTAAAACGTAGTTTCTAATACCAAAGTAAACGTGAATTATCCGTTCAAAAATAGTCTACTAATAAATGAGTGAACTTTACTTATAAATGAAAGATATATGTCAAAGGCCAAGGAGCTAGTTGTGGCGCAGTGGCACAAGCGTGTGACTGTAAACGACTGGTTGTGGGTTCGATTCCCATTCGAGGAGTGGAAATATTTAATATTTCCATTTTCTTCGCTCTGGCGTCGATACAAAACTGCGGCGTTAAGCTCCGCCATTTAACACACAATGAGTTCGAATTCGGCGGGAAGTGGGTGACGGAATGTCTTAACACTAGGTTCCCTCTGTCTACCCTGCTGTGTGCGGGATATAGCGTGAAATAAAAAAAGACAGATATATGTCGTTATTAATTTCTTCATTTAAATATGCGTTATAAAAATAATCTTAAGTGCATAAGTATTACATTATTTTGGTTAAATAACACGGTATTGAACTATTTTTTTTTAAACATTTTTTAAAGTGTTATTCCACACTTAGGAAAATTGAAAAAGACATTTAAAGAAAACGTATAAGAATTTGAACGCAGCGGGATTCGAACCTGTAGGGAAATCTCTCTACAGAGATGCTAACAACAAAAATAAGTTGTAATAAAGCGTATAAGAATTTCGACGCAGCGGCTAGTAGAACGCATGGCTCAGTGGTGAGAGCGCCTGAACGGTATTCAGGAGGCGCGGGTTCGAATCCAGCTGCGTTCAAATTTTTATACGTTTTCTTTAAATGTCTTTTTCGGTAATTAACTTGTTAAGTTATATTGGTTACATTTAATATTTAACAGATTAAATAAATATTGATAAACTAATACAAACTGTACTCTCTTAGGGTATATTTTAAAAGCTTAGTTAGTTAAGGCTTACTTAGTTTTAAGCACTGATATTGTGAAAGGAAAAAGGAATTTATATAAAAAAAAGATTAAGTAAAAAAAATCCAAACCTTATGTCCGTAGTGATATAAATGAAATTATATATAAAAAAATAAAACTAATTTAGTTGATAAAATTCTCTTATAAATGTTGCCAAGATGTTAAGCTTAATTTCATCTTTGCATATAATATGTTATGCGGCTATAAGTTCCGCCACTTAACATGCAAGCCTCCGAATTCAGCGGAAAGTGGGGAACGGAGTGTTTCCCTTTACTAGTTTCCCTCTACCTACCCTGCTGTGTGCGGGATACAGCGTGAAGCAAAAAATATATATATATATAATATTCCCTCAAGTTAATTTTGAACGTGTAACCATCAATTCAGTGAATTAAATCCCAAATGCACTACGATATTACAAAATATAAGAGAGTAATTAAGTTTTGTAACATTAAGAATATTATTTGGTTGCCAAAATAGTCGGTAGTGACTCTGATAATTATGAAAACACACGTGTATATATTGCATTTATAAACGCAACGGTTTTTAATAATTTATTGGTTTTCCTTATTGAAAATGTATTTTTTTAATATGAAAACGTTAACTTAAGTAACAGAAACTTTCAATTATTTAACAAGGCTTTAATTCTTGCAATTGAGTACAAATATTTTTTAACTTCTTGACAATTATTGTAAAGTACGTGGACCCGTGGAATAAAGTGATGTCACCTACATTTTTTGTACTTTTTTTTTTTTAACTTCACGCTGTATCCCGCATACAGCAGGGTAGGCAGAGGGAACTCAGTGTTAAGACACTCCGTTCCCCACCTTCCGATGAATTCGGAGGCATTGCGTGTTAAGTGGCGGAACATAATGCCGCGCTTTGGCTCGATACAAGAGCGAAGAAAATGGAAATATTAAATATTTTCATTCCTCGAGTGGGAATCTAACCCAAACCAGATCAACCGTCAACGACTGACCCCAATCTTTTTTTTAATTTGACAATAAAAAGCCTGTGCTAAGATATTATAGTGATTTCCTGAGAATTATAATTTTCTGAGTCCTTAGTCGCTTTTATTCTGAAGGTAGAATATAATGCCTAATTAAGAGTCTATTTCAAATGAAACTAAAGAATAATTGTGTATAGGGTATCTTGTACCATTATTATATCAAACTTTTGTAATATATTAACATTATTGAAGTATTATTTATATACTTAATATACATAAAAAAAACATGCAAAAAACAAAAATAAGTTGTAATAAGCGTTAAAGCATCAAGTCCCCACAAAAAATGTGTTTTTCAATACTAATTACTATCATCGTTTTCTTATGTAATATTATTAAGTATTTTGCGAAAACTAGTATTATTATTTAAACAGTAAGTACTGAACGCCTACGTGCTTTAAAGTAACGGTTCTTAATGAGTATGTTGTCTTAACTGCGATACAGATTGTTGGGTGACCAGCATAAATGTTATGTTCATACACGCAAATTTTCTAAATAATTATTTTTTATTTCTTCTATAGGAAAGTATTTTTTGTCCTTCGTAGCGCAGTGGTCGTCGGACTGTAATAGCAATCGATTGTAGCTTCAATTCGTACCAAGTGGAATAATTTGTAATAATAAATAAATAATAGCTTCACGCTGTGTCCCGCACACAGTAAGGTAGGCAGAGGGAACCTAGTGTTAAGACATTCCATTCCCCACGCACCGCTGAATTTGAAGGCATTGCGTGTTAAATGGTGGAACTCCTTTGTGGTGAACTTCCACTCCTCGAGTGGGAATCGAACCCACAACCAGTCGCTTTACAGTCACAATTTGTGCCTCTGCGCCACGACTGGCCCTGGACTGGAATAATTTATTTTTTTATTTCTCTATTCTGTTAAACAATACAATGATGAATGAACGTTGATGAGTGTTAAATGTGTTCCACCACTCAAGATGTAAATTAATCTCAATTTTGAACGCTACAGAGAATCTAGACACTAGCTCCTAAGGTTCTCTCTGACCCTGTTTTGCGAGTACAAGCGTGACGCTTATATTTTTTTATTGTGAATAAATACCACAATCAGTTATGAATACATTTTTATTAGCTTTACCTGTAGCTATTTATCTATGAACAGACTATTGGGTGACCATAATGTAACAGTGTTCATACATTTTGCAGGTTTCGCAGAGAAATAAATCACTCTGTTTTCTGTTTTCCTTTTAACAAAGGTATTTTTTTTACTACTAATCATACAAATAATTCCCATATACACAGACAAATACTCCTCAACAAACAGCCACTTCTTCAGAAAAAATAATGAAAAAGCAAGTTTCAAGAGCGTACTTAGTGGATAATGAATGTACTCCAGATATAATGTGAATACTTGTCGTTTTCTCTCAAATCCAAGTTCGTAATTAAAAAAAATACATTTAATTCCATATAAATGTAATGACGATTACTCAAAAAATCTTATATCATTTTTGGGATTGTTTTTATTCCTAATGATAAATTGCTCAAAATTGTGTTGTCAAATTTACAGTCTGATATTCCAGTTGTTGATTTTGTTATATTTATTTTTTTTGAATAAATTTCTAGATTACCATATTTCCAGTCTGGTATTCCAGGTTGGTGGTTTTTTATATTTATTTTTTATAGAATAAATTCCTTAATAATTACTATATAATAATTACTATTATATATTGTCGAATAAAATGTAAATCTGAGAATGTAGTCCACAACCATCCCGTCTACATAGCTTCTCTAAGTCTAAGTATCTCTAAATTCCTATGAGATATATAAGAATCCATATAATGAGAAATTTTTTTTATTATAAGATTTTTTTTCCTTTTTTTTATAGCTCTTGCTGTATCCCGCGCACAGTATAGTAAGTAGGCAGACGGACTCTAGTGTTAAGACACTCCGCTCCCCACTTTCCTCCAAATTCAGAGGCATTGCGTGTTATACCAGAGCGAAGGAAATGGAAATATAAAATATTTCCACTCCTCGAGTGGGAATCAAACCCACAACCAGTCGTTTACAGTCACACTTTCATGCCACTGCGCCACGACTGGCTGCTATAAGATAAAAAAATAATAGAATAAATATACTTAAAAACCATAGTCACCCTACAATAAACTGAGCTGAGTGGCGTTTAAAACGCTGTGTTGCTGCGTTTATATAATTAGCCACTTGGTTTAAGTCTGAATGCCAATTGTACATCTTCTAAGAACGTAGTATGTATTTTTTTATCTTTTTCTTCATAGACGATATACGAGTGGTAAAGAGAAAATCTATAAAGAGCATTTTTCAATTGCATATTTTAACATGGCGCCAGTCGTGGTGCAGTGGCACAGACGTGTGACTTCAAACGACTGGTTGTGGATTCGATTCGAGTAGAAATATTTATTACTAGCGACCCGCTCGCGGCTTCGCCACGTGGACTACCGCTTTCATCCACTATTGCCTCTTTGGAATTGGTTTTTTTTTTATAAAAGGGGGATGGTCTAAATTTAACCTTGCGTCACTAATTATATTCTTGCGAAAATCATCGATGCATCTAGTACAATGTCTATACTATTTGATAACGTATAGTGATAACTGATCTAGTAAGAAAACGTACGAAATCTGCTATCATATATCTATATGATAGCAGATTTCGTACATATATACCATCAGGTATATAGTATTATAAACTGGTCATAATATCTTAAATTTTATTTTACAATTGTGTTACTTACTGGTATTAAAAAAAAACCTTTACTTGCAAATAATTAATATAACTTGACTTTCTTTTTTTTTTTTTTTTTATTCTATTTTACTCTACGGACATAAGGTCTGTACCTTTTTTAACATGATTCTTGTTTTATCATATGCTTTTTTTTTTTTTTGTTTACAATTTCAGTACTTAAAACTAAGAATATACCCTAAGAGAGTCCAGTTATTATAAAACGTTGCCTTTTTCATTATATACAATTTTTCATTATATAACTTGACTTTGGTACTTTTTATTTTTCTGCGGGAACTATATTGAATACCAGGGGTAAACTAACGACCCGCTCGCGGCGTCGCTGGGTGAACTACTACTTTCATACCCTATTTTAGCATCACTGGAATTATTTTTAAAAAAAAGAGGTAGCCTATATTTGACTTTGCCTTATCAACTATTTCCTGAGAAAATTAATCGAAATCAGTCAAGGAGTTTAGATCTTTCATTCTCACTATATTCTTAACATACATAAGTTTCATCCACTGTCTCAACCTCCTAGGGTTTGATTTTTTTTAAAAAGTAGCCTATATTGACCCTACGACTTCTTCTTTTCGAATTTCATCTAAAGCGGGCTAGTAGATTACTCGTGAAAACATAACCTATAGAAGAGATACAGATTTTTGCATTTTTATAATAATATTAATGAGTACGAATATATCTAGTACAATGTCAACTATATAATAACAGATGGTGACAGAAAACGTAGTGACATTTGTTGTCATATAGATAATATAAAGTTTTGTAGACCGGTCAAATGTATTTTTAATAGCAAATTATCTTCAATAAATGTTGTGCTCAATTTATTTTATAATTATTTTAAGTAATATTAGTAATATTAAAACAAATTTAGTTTCACTCGTGAACTATCAACACAATTTAAATGTTTTTTTTTATTTTATTTTTCTGCCGCAGTTGTATAGAATACCAGGATGAAAACTATCCCATATGTTGCTCTAACCTTTAAGCTAACTTCATACAAAAATTCATTAATTTCTACCCGGTAGATATCAGTATATAAATGATTTACTTATATCGGTTTTTTATTTTTTCCAAAAAAACTACATGGAAAACCGGGATAAAAACTATCCTATATGTACCTTTGGACTATAAGCTATCACTATACCAAAATTCATTCATTTCTGTCCAGTAGTTTTTGCGTGATTGGCGAACAAATTAACAGACAGACAGACAGACAGACAGACAGACAGACAGACAGACAGACAGACAGACAGACAGACAAAATTCTACTGAGTGGTTTTTTCGCCTCTGTTATCGATATATTAACATACCCAATTAAAATTTTTCTGAAATTTTTCATGTACAGAATTGACTTTTCTACTCTTTTATTATATATATAGAATATATACTATATAGATTTACATTTTCTTCACTTTAGTGTCCAGGCAAAGCGCGGCGTTAAGTTCCGCCATCTAACAGGTAATGCCTCCGAATTCAGCGGAAAGTAGGAAACGGAGTGTCTTAACACTAATTTCCCTCCGCCTACCTTGCTGTGTGTGGGATACAGCGTGAAGGTTGTAATAAAAATTTAGAATAATTTAAGTTAGGTATATCAAGGGCTAATGAGAACACGAAATCGTTATATTCGTATAGTTTACCCAGGCAAAGCCGCGAGCAGGTCGCTAGCTATATATAAAAACAGAACAAAATGCTTAAACCAATTATTGTAAAATTTATTGTATTACACAATTAATTTATTAGCGGAATTACCATTCGCAATATAATTCCTTTCAATCTATTGGTAAAGTCAACATACTAACTTAATTCTAAGTCAGGAATAAATTAATATCTAGGCTAAGTAAACTGAATTAGGCTAAAATCTTGATCTACTTTATTAAACTAAATCTAGGTTCTTAAACAATAGCCATTAGACGCGTCAAAGGTATTATAATGAGCGGCATTTCTATTCTTACGGTTACGGAGCACTAAAATGCTGCTTTTCGTTTTGTTTCACGCATTTCCCGCATTGCGGAGTATGAACGGAGAGAAATAATTGTTGTGGCAGAGAGAATTGACTCTGGGCTCGATTTTCAGCGTAAATATAGGGACACTGTATAATGTGTCGCGGAGTTTAACCTTTTAGAATTAGGGAAGAAAAAGTCGATAAAAAAATAAATAGTAGATGTATTTACTGATTTTGTGTAAAATTTAAAGTAACATATATCATGTTAAATAATGTATTATATATAGTAAATATTCATACAATAATACATAAAACGAAGGTCACTTTAAATATATAACTCACTTATACATACGAGTATGTGCGAGAATACACAGTACAGTACATATACCAAAAGAACATTTATTTTCAATTTTGTGTGTTTGTTTGTTCCGGCTAATGTTTGGAACGGCTGGGCCGATTTCGACGAAATTTTCACTGGCAGACAGATAGATTATGTAATAAAGAGTCACTTAGGCTAACTTTATTTTAGCTTCACGCTGTATCCCGCACACAGCAGGGTAGACAGACAGAGGGAACCTAGTGTTAAGACACTCCGTTCCCCACTCTCCGCCGAATTCGGAGGCTTTGCGTGTTAAGTGGCGGAGCGTAACGCCGCGCTTTACCTCGATACCAGAGCGAAGAAAATGGAAATATTAAATATTTCCACCCCTCGAGTGGGAATCGAACCCACAACCAGTCGCTTACAGTCACACGCTTGTGCCACTGGGCCACGACTGGCCACAACTTTATTTTAGAATTATAATATTTTAATTATATCCCATGCGGACGTACACACAGACCAGTTTTCTATACAATCTTAATTGTATGTATAAGTATAAGCTAAGTGAATACTGGCAACCCATTATCAACACGGAGCCATGCACAGCATAAAGCTAACGTCATTATGCGGTCGGGGCGAGTAAGATCTTATTAGAGATAGACTCACCGACTATCGATCTGCTTGATAAGACTTAGTTATGATCCGAATTATTGTGATCCAGTGGTTTGGAACCTATATGGGCTGTTAAATGGCATTTTAGTTTGTTAAGTCGTGCGTAACTGCTACGTTTATGTGCTACGTTATAATTGTTATGTGTAGACGATCATGGGATGAGGTGGTTATTGGTGGCCAGTCGTGGCCCAGTGGCACAAGCGTGTGACTGTAAACGACTGGTTGTGGGTTCGATTTCCACTCGAGGAGTGGAAATTATATTTCCATTTTCTTCGCTCTGGTGTCGAGGTAAATCGCGGCGTTAAGTGCCGCCACTTTACACGCAAGCCTCCGAATTCGGCGGAAAGTGGGAAACGGAGTATCTTAGCACTAGGTTCCCTCTGCCTATCCTGCTGTGTGCGGGATACAGCGTGAAGCTAAAAAAAAAAGACGGTTATTCATATGTCAGTACACAAATAGTAAAAAGAAAACGGTGATAGTGGTGCAGGGGGATATAAATGTCAATCTGTTACAATACTCATGATATGAATGTTATTAAAACGTCAGATATACATTACAATATTTATGTCAAAATTATAAAAAAAATATTTTTACATCCAGTTATTTTTTAAATTTAACCCAAAAATAAAATTAAATGAAGCTACGTCTATAGCTTAGGGAAGCCAAAATATAATTAGAAACTGGTAGTACCACCTGTTTAAAAGTACTGTTAAGAGTTCAAAACGTCGGTTTTTTTTTTAAAAATGTTTTCGAATATCAAAAATATACGAATTAATTCTATTAAAATAGTAACATATTAAAAAAGTTTTCTTTTTTTTTTTTAGTTCACTCTGTATCCCGCACACAGCAACGTAGGCAAAGGGAACCTAGTGTTAAGACAGTCCGTTCCCCACGTACCGCCAAATTTGGAGGCATTGCCGTGTTGTGTCATTTACAGTCACACGCTTGTGCCACTGGGCCACGACTGGCCACATTCTGGCTTTAATATATATAATAATTCTAATCGTGTAGCAAATATAAGTAGCTATATAGCGCTATACTTTCAGTGGATCCTCATTAAAATTCAATGGCTTAAAGCATCTTGCCCATTTGTTTTGCTCCTTTTGTAGATCCGATTTATCCCCTTTTGAAGTTTTTGTGAAATTGAAATCGGAATAGTTAAGAAATAAGTAAGTAAAACTTTTTCGAATAAAGTTTTAAGTATTTAGTGGGACCATTGTAGCGCAGTGTGAGAATGCCTGATAGTAGATGCAATGGTTTATGGGTTCGATTCCCTCATATATGTAATTTATTTTCGTTCTTCCGTTTCTCGTGACAAGACAGAACACGGTGTTGAGTTCCACCACACAACATGCAATGTCTAGAATTCAGTAGGGAAGTGGAGGACGGAGTGTTGTGACTCTAGGTTGTCTCTGTCTAAGCGGGAAAAAGTATAAAATTGGAAAAAAAAGTATTTATTGCTACTATACAATATAAGAACGGATTCTTTTAAATTGGCTTGGCTTACTATGTTTGTTAAAAAAAAGAAAGTAGAGTATACCTTTTCTCATTTCCTGTCTTCATTTATAAAAAAAAAGTCCGTGGCATACAGTACCTAAAGTGTTGCAGAGTGCGTACTGTTACTGTAGAGGTTACTACTGTAGAGGTTACTTAAGGACCCCCTTTACCGACACTGAAAATGCTTTAATTGTCGCCTCTACTGTCCAAGGGTCTACTTAATCAAATTTTAATTTTATTAATCCCGCCTTCAAAATGCGTGTTACAAATGAACTGACGATAGTTCTAAAGAAGCCAAGATATTTTAGTATATTACCTATAGAGAGTTTTGTTCTTATATCTACTTCTATAACTAGAAATAGTAGAAATACCTACTTCTATAAATAGAAGAGAAGAAGAGAGAAAGAAAGGGGATTATGAAAATGAAATCCTTACAGCAATGAGCAAAAAGTATAGCCTTCACAAACAAAGTTGTGATCGACAACTAGTATTTATTAAATTCCCAAGTAATCCCCAATTCTTGTTACAATAACCGACAGCACTTCATTCCTAAAACTTTTTCAATTTCGCAAAAGCGCTATAAACTCAAACAGAACGAACACACGTACATAATTAAACAAAATATGTGTGTGCTCTGTGTTATTTCAAGATTAAATTTGGCAAACACTTTCGTTTCGTAGCTCTTCGTAGGGTACGTAAGTGGTTAATATTTATTTATATTTTATTTTTAGCTTCACGCCTTATATGTTACAGGAGAGTCAGAGAATACGGAGCGCCAAAAGCACTGTCCTAAACTTTATTTATACACGTTCTACCAGCTGCTTTTCTCCAGTATCATCGATACTGTCCACCGAGGTTTCCCCCTGCTCCACTCCCTCGTCTTTGCTTCATTTAACTTTCTCGCCATTCTTTCGTTATTCATTCTGTCGACATGCCCGGACCACTTCAGCACGTTTTTTTATTATAACAGCCTCACTGACTCCTCCCATTGTGTACATTGCGGATTCGATCATCTCTACAATACTCATCTTTCTTTCATTATTCTTCTAACCTACCCAAGTTTCAATGGGTAATGTTCTTAGAATCAGGTTATATGTAAGAAGTTATGACTATATGGAAGCAAAACTATTGTAATATTGTTTCTAATCTTAACTCGTATTTTACATTATACGGAGTTTATAATTAGAAAATCATAGAATGTCGTACAGGAATATCAAATTTAATAAAGGATCTATACGAGTACTCTGAGGTACGACTCAGGCCATTATGGTACAAAGGGACAGTGTTCGATTTCGTTCAGTTCGATTCGCATTCAAAAGAAAGATTATAACTTTATTATTTTCATTTCTCCGTTCTATTAAAGAAAACGTAGTGTCAAGGTCCTTCTAATATATAAAATAGTCTCTCTAATCACGTAATGTCTCATATTCGGCCAGGGCGTGGGAAACGGAATTAATTGACACTAGGTTCTTTTTGACTACGTTATTATGCGGGTAAAAACGTGAAACTTATACACCAAATGTTATTTCTAATCTTTACCCTTACTACTGCCTGTTTTGTCCTCTATTCGAGCTTCTTTAGGATTCTTGAACTGAGTCTGAACTTTCTGTTCAAATATAATAAAATATAGTCTATAGCACTCCCCAATAGTGTAGTTTTCTGACTAAAGGAACTTTCATAATCGATACAGTATTTCCGAAAATTATCCCTTACAAATAAACAAAGTTGCAAACTTCCTGAAAGTAGGCATACTTTTAAACAGAAGAACACAGAATTTCATCTGGAAATGTTAATTTTAATATATTTTTTCAAATACTATTTATCTTTGGTAAACACATCTACCCCGAAACCTTACTCTATACACTGACAAAACCCCTAACAAGTTTTCTAATAAACATTTTTTTTACCAAATCTCTTACAAAATACATAAAAAAAAGAAAATCCTCAAATCGAATGAGAATGAATCAAATAAATATAAGAATATGTGAAGAACAGATCGTAAAGTTGCCTCTTCGGTCATAAAACGCCCATACGGTATATCCCCTTGTAATATATGGAACGGTTACAACGGACGGACAGACTTTTTTTTTAGTTTTTATACAATTTTCCGGGTATTCCCCGGATTTATGGAATCTAATATTTGCTATGAGATTGCTGTAGTATTTTAATATATTTTGTCACTGATGTGTAATTGTAGATCAGCAGAATTGCTTGCGCCAGTTCTTTACTGGTCTGAGGTATTAACAGAACACAAGTTAGTACACTAAGTACTTGTGTTCTGGGATAAATGAATGATTTTTTTTAGGTTCACGCTGTATCCCGCACACAACCGGGTAGACAGAAGGAATCTAGTGTTAAGACTCTCCGCTCCCCACTTTCCGCCGAATTCGGAAGCATTGCCTGTTAAGTGGTAGGACTTAACGCCGCGCTTTGCTTCGGCACCAGAGCGACGAAAATAGAAATTTTAAATATTTGCGCTGCGCCACAACTGGCTCCAAAAATAAATTATGTGTTTGAAAATAATTCAAATATAAGCATTATCCCTAACGGGAATTCAACCGACACCCAGTGAAAAAATTCTTTTTACAAAGTAACTTAGAAAAGTATTACGCTTGATATAGTCAGTAAGAACGTACTGCTTAATTGTCTACAGAACTTTATACTTTTCAAAAGATTATATTTTAAATTTTTAATCATTCTAAAATATCTTTCTCATCCAAAGAGTGTGAGTAGCACTTAAATTTATTTAATGCGTGTAAGAAGTTACATCATTCATTTTTAAAGCCAGTTGTAGCAGTGGCACAAAGTGTGACTGTAAAGCGACTGGTTGTGGGTTCGATTTCCAATCGAGGAGTGGTAATATTTAATAATTCCATTTCTTTGCTCTGGTATCAGAGGTAAAAGCGCGGCGTTAAGTTCCGCCACTTAACAGCTTGCCTCCAGAATTAGGCGGTGCGTGGGGAACGGAGTGTCTTAATACTAGGTTTCCCTCTGCCTACCCTGCTATGTGCGGGATATAGCGTGAAGATAAATAAATATGATATTTTTCCTATATCTTTTTTTCTTGTAACTTAACTCATTGTTGCATACAATATTGTATTGCGTAACAGCAGTTATGCCTTTTGTAATGTTAAATATATCCAAATATGGATTTTCTAATTTTCTCTAGTTTTTTTACTTCTGCACTTTGGTAATGAAAAATGGACTTTTAAATGAAATCGAATTATTCGTCTACATTTTGGTAATCTTAAACACGCAATTTTAGGAAATTCGACGTTTCAAGCACTTTACACAGCCGGGTAGACAGAGGGAACCTAGTGTTGAGACACTCCGTTCCCCACTTCCGAATTCGGAGGCATTAATAACAAAAAACTGCCTATAAGGTCTCAATTTTGAACTTACGACCTCTCACACAATAACTTGAACAAGACAAGATAACCCTTCCCACACAATACTCACTATCAATTAATTTAATTTCGCTTTTTGTTCAATCCATTGTCCAATTTGATATCTTAGAGAAGTTATAGCTAAGTTAAATTAAAATGTATATCTAACTGGAAAGTTCTGTCTTGTTTCTAGTCTAACAGGATTAATTACTGCATTGTGGTACCATGCGGGTTTTATCCTGATGGCCTTATTTTGGTCTCCGCTTGCCATTTTACTAGGGTTTGCTTGTCATTTTTAATAATATTATAAATATAAATAAGTGTGATGTTCCAATTATGTTTGTGAGTATTTTATACAAAAAACTACTGAACGGATTTTGATAAAACTTAGCAGTAGTATAAGCTACATTTCAAAATAAGACATTAGTTAGAATTTATATTCATTTTATGTAATTTGTCCGTAATATTACGATAAATAGCAAGTAAGTTGGAAAAATGTGGTAGATTAGTTAGACTAAAATGTAAATCTAACTGGAAAGTTCTGTCTTGTTTGTAGTCTAACAGGATTAATTACTGCATTGTGGTACCATGCGGGTTTTGTCCTGATGGGCCTATTTTGGTCTCCGCTTGCCATTTTACTTGGGTTTGCTTGTCATTTTTAATAATATTATAAACATGAATTGTTCTGATGTTGCAGTTATGTTTGTTAGTCTTTAATACAAAAAACTACTGAACGGATTTGGATAAAACTTAGCAGTAATATAAGCTGCATTTCAAAATACGACATTCGCCTATACGATATACGCGCCTCCTGAATACCGTTTAGGCGCTCTCACCACTGAGCAATGCGTTCTATGCGCATGCTATGTCTTTTTCAATTTTTCTTAATGTGGACTAACACTTTACAAATGTATAAAAAGTAATATAAATTAGTTATGCCCCCGTCTTCATCTGTGTATAATTTAACAAAAGGTTACAATTCTAATAATAATAAGCCTAAGATTCTCTTTATTACATCAGCTATATCATAGTGAAAGTTTAATTAAAATCGGTCTAGCCGTTCCAAAGATAATTCAGAACAAACAGATATTTTTTTTCATTTTTGTAAATTTTTGTAATTGTATGTTAGTTACTCTTTCACACAGCAATTACTAAACGGAATTGGGTGAAACTTTGCAGAAATATAGACTATATGTCAGACACAGTTTTCAAATTATAATGGATTTATGTCATTTGACCGAAAAAGCTTAGTTAAACTAAGGTGTAACTGGATTTTTTTACCGTCTTGTTTCTTGTCTAACAGGATTATACTGTATAATTATTGTTTTAGCTTCACGCTGAACCCCACAGCAAGATAGGCAGAGAGAACCTAGTGTTAAGACACTCAGTTCACCACTTTCCGGATTCGGAATTCGCATTGCGTGTTCAATGGCGGAACTTAACGCCGCTTTACCTCCCGACATCATAACGAAGAAAATGGAAATATTATATATTTTTAAAAATATTATATATTTCCACTTCTCCAGTGGGTATTGAACCCACAACCAGTCGCTTTACAGTCACAATTTGTGCCTCTGCGTCACGACTGGCCCCAAATTAATTGTTATTGTTATTTAATATATTGACTTACAACATTTAATACTTTTAACATATTTATTTAAAAAATACATACAGAAACGCGTGGCGTTAAGTTCCGCTACTTAATAAGCAATGTCTGGATTTCAGGTGGAAAGCGGAAAACGGAGTGATTTAATAATAAGCTCTCTTTAATTATTAATTACCCTTCTATGTGAACCACTAAAAAAGTCTAAATATAACGAAAATTCAATCCTCCTACAGCATTTAGATTTGAAAGAGGGAAAAATATACATATTTTTAAATATCTATTTGCGTTAATTTACAAAGTTTGAAAAAGTCGAGAAACGTTATGTGCTTAAAATGTTAAAAGATACACTTTGCAAATGCAAGAGTTAGTTTTTACTCGAATATTTTAAATTATATAAAATATTTTCTGATTTAAGTTAGTTTTTTAAAAGAGGGAAAGGAATATCCCAAATGCCGTACAAAACAAAATAAAAATCATCTAGTGTCAAGATTCATCCACTTTCCTCCCGAAATCGTTACGTTGCTAAGTACCCAGATGTAGGTTCGATATCCATTTAGAGCAGGGCTTCTTAAACTATGGGTCGCGACCACAAACGCGGTCGCATAGCAAAGTTCTGGGGTCGAGAGGTTTTAATATCAAATATTTATACATACCATTTTATTTTTTTTGTGGAATTTTTAATTTTACATTTTGTATGTTTCAAAACGAATTCTAACCATTGAAAAATATTAATTTATTTTTCTTTTATATTTGTACTAGCGGCTCGCTCGCAGCTTCGCCGCGTGAACTATTTTGTTTTATTACAACCCTCGGGGGCGTATTTTTAAAAAATAAAGTAGCCTATGTTTAAGTTTAGATTATCAACTACATTTATGCCAAAATTCATTACAATTGGTCAAGCGGTTTAGATTTTTCATATAAACTTTCATCCCCTATTTCAACCCTTTAGAGGTTGATTTTTGAAAAAATAAGTAGCCTATGTTAGACCCAGTCACTTTTACTACTTTCATTCTGAATTTCATCCAAATCGGTTTGGTAGATTAGCCGTGAAAGCATGACAGACAAACACACAGACATTCGCATTTATAATATAAGTATGGATTGTATGGGGTCGTCATGAAACTCGCAATCATAAATGGGTTCGTGAATGACAAAAGTTTAAGAAGCCCTGATTTAGAGGAATGTTTATATTTAAATAATGTTAAATTTTCACGCTCCAATACAATAAATCACGGCGTTCGGTACCGGACAGTGTCTCGAATTCAGAGTGTGTTAACACTAGATCTGCCAATATTGTTGAGCAGAAACAGCAAGAGCTAAAAAATTATGTGTATTTAATAAGAAGGTGGCCAGTCGTGGCCCAGTGGCACAAGCGTGTGACTGTAAACGACTGGTTGTGGGTTCGATTCCCACTCGGGGGGGTGGAAATTATATTTCCATTTTCTTCGCTCTGGTGTCGAGGTAAAGCGCGGCGTTAAGTTCCGCCACTTAACACGCAAGCCTCCGAATTCGGCGGAAAGTGGGGAACGGAGTGTCTTAACACTAGGTTCCCTCTGCCTACCCTGCTATGTGCGGGATACAGCGTGAAGCTATAAAAAAAAAATAATAATAATAAGATGCTGTGTAAAATGTTTGCCTCAATTTTAATAGTTTTTTCTATTTTATACATTTTTTAGATAAAAAATAGGCTACATTTTCTTAAAAAATACCCTCAAATAAAAAGCATTATTCCATTATTGCCGAGCGATTTGCAAAGGAAAGCGCAGAAATAAAACTTTCCGATCTCCTTTGCTTTTCAAACTAAAACAATAACTGTAAATCGCAGTATCCAGAATAAGGCCGCGGGCGCTTATCAACTTCTTATCAGTTCACCTTTGAGCCAAGTTCCGTTTATCACGGGCCTCGGTCTCGGACAGCGCTCCTATAATGGCCGGATTTCTTCTAAAATTCCTTCCTATTCAATTGTTATGAATCGTTAGAGTTGAATGTTTGTTTTAGTGTGTTAGATAATATTTTTATATTTTAAAAAAATTAAAATTAAGCTTCACGCTATATCCCGCACACAGCAGGGTAGGCAGAGGGCTTAACCTAGAGTTAAGACACTCCGTTCCCCACGCACCGCCGAATTCGGAGGCTTGCGTGTTAAGTGGCGTAACTTAACGCCGCGCTTTACCTCGACACCAGAGCGAAGAAAATGGAAATATAATTTCCACTCCTCGAGTGGGAATCGAACCCACAACCAGTCGTTTACAGTCACACTCTTGTGCCACTGGGCCACGACTGGCCACATTTATTTATATTTTGAAAGTGTTATATACGAGTATATGTACATATATATGTCCTTTTGGGAAATGTATAAAGTTTGAACTCAGCAGGATTCGAACCTGCCTCTCTTGGAAGCGGTCCGAGTGCTGAGACTGCTAAACTATGCGTTCATTGCGTTTTGTAATAAATTTGCATTCAATGTTTGTTTTTATATAATCTAAAAATGTTTTTCAATATAATTTTGAAGTACAATGTTCATTATATTGTACAATGCTTCTTGTGAAATGGATAGGGAGAATTAAGTGAAACAATAATCTTTACGCCACTCTAACCTGTGTCTATGTAGAAATAGACATTGGTAGAACTTAACGCCGCAGTTATCTAAACATAAGCTACTTATAAACGAAAATTAAAAACATAAACCTAAAATTTCCTCCTAACGGGATTCAAACCCACTTCCACCAACATACAAACAATTCAACACTACAATTTTTCAACTACAATTTTTCTTATTAACATGTAGAAGTTCGTTGAAGTCCAATTAAGTAGATAACAAAATTAAATTAAGACTTTCAAGAGAGCAGTCTAGACCGGACGGGGCAGAAAGCGTCTTGAGCTAAGTCATGCTCTGTTGATACCCTTTAATTAGTGCTTGAGTTTCAAAAGCTTTTAGTTAATACTTTCTTTAGTTTTTTATTACTTTAAAACATGGAATCTCGATGCATCGATTGTTTGGTGCACGATTGTTCGTAGAATGATGGCTTGGGTAACGGGATTATGTGAATTTCTGCAGTATTGTCTTTTTTTTTGTAGCTTCACGCTATATCCCGCACATAGCTGGGTAGGCAGAGGGAACCTAGTGTTAAGACACTCCGTTCCCCACGCACTGCCGAATTCGGAGGCATTGCGTGCTAACTGGCGGAACTTAACGCCGCGGATACCAGAGCGAAGGAAATTGAAATATTAAATATTTTCACTCCTCGAGTGGGAATTGAATCCACAAGCAGTCGTTTACAGTCACGCGCTTGTGCCACTGGGCCACGACTGGCCACAGTCTCAGACTGGGCAGACTGGAATATACATATTATATTATATAAAAACCTATTGAATCTTATTTTCCAAAGAAAGAGCTTGTCATTATAAAGACGTGCAAATAGCTTCTATGTTCACGCTCTCGGAATGAAGAATACATACGGTTTAGAATTTCTGTTCTAAAATCGATATTGTAAATTCGATTATTCGAATTTCTTTTTATGTACATTGATATGTATATAAGACACTCAGTACTCCACGGAAATTAAAAGTATGGGGACGGAGTGTCTTAACACTACGGCTTCTCTGACTACCCCGCTTTGCAGGTGTGTATGAGTGCGTGAAGTTATTTTTTTATATACGATACGACAAACGATTAGAAGGCCCACCTGGTGTTAAGTGGTTACCTTTGCCCATAGATATCCACAACATTAAGGTTATGGATGCGATGCCAGCCTTGGGAATGTAAGACAGAAGGAGGGAGGAAGGATGGGAATGGTGGGAATAGGGAGTGCTGGCTTACATGCCATCGAACCGGAACACATCATTATATATTTGGCGGTTCGTCTTTGACATGATAGTGGTCGCGAGCCAGTCGGAGAACGAATCTCCTACCACCAAACTACCGCCTTTTACGGGACGCTACTCAGCTGCGGAGGGGAAATGTATTCTTAACTCGTTCCCCCACGGGTACATAAGGTATGTACGTATACAAAGGTTCCATCTTATAAAAACTAAACAAACTATCTAAAGTAAACTATCTAAAGATATGTTAAATTCTTATCTTTTTGACGTCTTATGTCCCTTAAAATACTTAAGGAAAAAAACAAACGAAGCTCCAAAAAATTAGCCTCTACTTTGCCTGCCTGTAGACATCTTAAAGAATAAATTTTATTATATTTTACAACTAGCGCCCCGCTCACGGCTTCGTTGCCGCGTGAACTACATAACTGTCTCGTTGTATTGCAACCCTCAGGGGTGGATTTTTGAAAAATACATAGAATCTAAAAACTCTACCACATTGTATGTATATTTTTTTTCTTTGCTTTATATATTCCACTTGGTAGTATTGTACATTTTTTAAGGAATAATTGTAACTTCATTTTTTTCTTTTTATAAATTTCTCTGACAAAAATACTATGCATGTGGTGTCTATCATATTTACGCACTTTAGAATGGTTGCTGTATGTTACTACAAATGTATCTTTTGTGTTTTAATCCTACTTGTAATACTGTAAATATAATATTGTGACAAACCAATATACAAATAAAGTAGCCTATATTTAACCCTGCATTATCAACTATATTTATTATTAATCGGTTAAGTGCTTTAGATTTTTCATATAAACTTTCATCCCCTATTTTTAACGTTTTAGAGGATGATTTTTGATTAAATAAGTAGCCTATGTTTGACCCTGAATTATTTAGTACTTTCATCCTAAGTTTCATCCAAATCTTTGCATTTATAATATAATAATGGATATTTTATTATACTAGGCATTATTTGATTATAGAATTATATGATTATTTATATTAGGGATTGATTTTTAAAATAAAATTAGCCTTTGCTTGACCCTGGGTCCTTCAACTATTCTCGTTCCAAACTTTATTCAAATATAACCCATGCAATCTTAGGTACATTAGCCGTGAAAGCATAACAGACAAACAAACAGACTTTCGTATTTATAATATTAGCATAGATAAATTTTACATAATTTTATAAATATATAAAATATGTGGCTAGTCGTGGCGCAGTGGCACAAGCGTGTGACTGTAAACGGCTGGTCGTGGGTTCGATTCCCACTCGAGGAGTGGAAATATTTAATATTTCCATTTTCTTCGCTCTGGTGTCGAGGTAAAGCGCGGCGTTAAGTTCCGCCACTTAACACGCAAAGCCTCCAAATTCGGCGGAAAGTGGGGAACGGAGTATCTTAATACTAGGTTCCTTCTGCCTACCCTGCTGTGTGCGGGATACAGCGTGAAGATAAAAAAAAAATATAAAATATATCCAAAGAAATTAAATTGTCATTATAGTTCAATTTAACGAGAGTCGACTTTCAGAGTGATGCCCGTCGCGCGCAGTTGACTCGCTGAGTAATTACTACAAAGTTTCGAACCAATTCCGCTTTAATATTATTACAGTTAACATTTAGTTATAACTCTAGAACGTATATATTATATGGTTCATTGGTTTCTATGATACTACAATGTTAGTTGAATGGCTGTTGTCAGTTCGATTTCCTCTTGGGGGAATCCTCCAGTGTGCAAAAAAGATAAAACTAAAAAAAAGACATTTAGAAAACGTTTAAAAATTAGAACTCAGCGGGATACGAACCAGCGCCTCCTGAATACCGCCCAGGCGCTCTCACTACTGAGCCATGCGTTCTACTACCAGCTGCGTCGAAATTCTTATAAGTTGTAATAAAGCGTATAAGAATGTTTAAAAAATAAAACTACTAGATTCCAAGTAAATATTTAATATTCTTTATTAAAAAAAAAACTATTTAAGTATATTTTCTATTACTATTTACAAATTATGGGATTTATCTAAAAAATAAAAAGTTAATAGTAGAACGTAGAAATGTTGCGGTATTAATAACAAACGCACGATCAATCAATTCTCTCTCCTTTGCATTGAAGTTATAATTATGTTATATTTCTTTTTAAGTTTCACGTTTTATTCCTAGAGGAATGAGCCAGAAG
This sequence comes from Dryas iulia moderata, assembly GCA_019049465.1. Classification (NCBI taxonomy): domain Eukaryota; kingdom Metazoa; phylum Arthropoda; class Insecta; order Lepidoptera; family Nymphalidae; genus Dryas; species Dryas iulia. The sequence continues at coordinate 11,419,600 of CM032434.1, forward strand.
GGACGGAGCTCCAAACGGCTCGATCCCTGTATACTTCTATCACCACGCTTACTATCATCAACCTCTTCATACATACCATAACATAATTATAATGGTAAAAAACTCCGCCATCGCAAGTGTAAGTTCGATTTTACCTAGAAACTTGTGTATAGATGTCCGTCGCGGGCAGTTAGCCCGTTGAGTAATTGCAACTAAGTTTCAAGTAGGTACAGTAGAAGTTTTAGTGGCTGTTATATATGTATGTATTTTTTTTTAACTTCCCGCATACGGCAGGGTGGGCAGAGGGAACCTAGTGTTAAAACACTCCGTTCCCCACTTTCCGCCGAATTCGGAGGCATTGCGTGTTAAGTGGCGGAACTTAACGCCGCGCTTTAACTCGACACCAGAGCGAAGAAAATGGAAATATTAAATATTTCCACTCCTCGAGTGGGAATCGAACCCACAACCAGTCGTTTACAGTCACACGTACGTGCCACTGCGCCATGACTGGCCCCAATATTTTATAAAAAAAGACTAGGACTTGTGTTTTCTATTTAATATAAGGTAGGAATTTATTTTTTATTTTTTTTTTTGGTTATTTTGCCTAGTTTTGGATATTCTTATTTTGTTTCGCCTAGCTTGCCTCGCCTTGCCTGTTATAATTTTTTTTGCCTAGTTCTGCCTATTATTTGATTTTTATTTTAACTTGCCTTACCTATTATTATTGTTTTTACCCATATGCCAATACTGTTTATTTATTGTCTAGATTTGTTTCTGATTTTTAAAATTTCTGTATTTTGTATTATTTGACTTTGACTTTATTTGACTTTGACATAGCCACGCTTTGTCTAATACCAGACCGAAGAAATACTATGCAGAAAAACCGTGAAACTGCAAAAATAAAGTTAAAAGAGCACTAATTAACTATCGCAAAAGTAAGATATATAATAAGAATGAAGTGAGGTGATTGAATCAATTGTTTTTGTCCAGCCATTATTGAAATAACAATAGAAATTTAGCTTCGAGAATCAGATAACTCCACAGGCTTCGTTACCACGATGATTTGTGCCATTGTTGTATGGGTTCGATTTACTTAAGATATAATGATTATATATGTATATGATGGTATATGGTATATGGGGCCAGTCGTGGCGCAGTTGCACAAGCGTGTGACTGGAAACGACTGGCTGTGGGTTCGATCCCCACTCGAGGAGTGAAAATATTTAATATTTCCATTCTCTTCGCTCTGGTGTCGAGGCAAAACGCGGCGTTGAGTTCCGCCACTTAACACGCAATGCCTCCGAATTCGGCGGAAAGTGGGGAACGGAGTGTCTTAATACTAGGCTCACTCTGCCTGCCCTGCTGTGTGCGGGATACAGCGTGAAGCTAAAAAAAAATGTATATGTATATGATTGCGTAGTGGTCCACAACAACGTCTGACTGCAAAGACTATGGTTATGAATTGGATCCCTCTTGAGAAAATGATTATATTATATTTTTTTTTCATTTATCCGCTTTGGTATATAAGACAAGGCGCGGCGTTTAGTTACGCCACTCAACATACAAAATCGCATTTTGGGGCGGAAAATGGAGGACGGAGCGTTTTGACACTAGGTTGTCTTTGACTCAAAGTCAAACAATTTTATTCAAAATAAGAAGTTACAAGCTTAATTTTTTTAACGTCTAACTATTTACCACCGGTTCACTAAAGTTAATGCCTCAGACCTGAGAAAAAACTCAAAACGTTTACAGATATTATATATGTAATTATATATTGACAATGATACTTTTGAAATGGACTGGAGCGAGCATTTCGTTCCCAAGACGTGTTATCATTCAAAAACTCAACAATTAGGTAATAATCCTTAACACACAAACGTCTTACCCTTCTGTACGAGAAAAACATAAAGCTGTATTTTCTTTTATCCCCTTTGGTACCTAAGACAAAGACTGACGTTGAGTTCCGCCACTCCATATGAAATGTCTATATGTTTTTTTTTAGTGTCCCTGTCCCTGTATCCCGCACACAGCAGGGTAGGCAGAGGCAGAGAGGCATTGCGGATTAAGTGGCGGAAAAATATTAAATATTTCCACTATTCAAGTGGGAATCGAACCCACAACCAGTCGTTTCAAGTCACACGCTTGTACCACTGGGCCACGACTGGCCACCTAGATGCAATGATCTAGGTGTCGTAGCAAATGTCTAGATTCCGCGTGAAAAGTGGAGAACGGAGTGTCTTGACACTGCCCCGCGACTTGACACAGCCCCGCGGGTTACTTGACATAGCTCTGCGGGTATTTGTGCGTGAAAATGTAAAATATTACAAAACTTAATATCTCACTTAATAGTTGCTACAAAAGTGTAATTAGTTTTTAAAGATCGTGACTCTAACTGAACTCTTCCCGCTATTTCAAGCTGAATCTCTTAAAACTTTATTAACTAGTTGAATAGATTGAGAGATTGAGGCGGAAGTGGCGCAGTGGGACAGCGTCTGACTGTAACGCTATGTTTGCGGGTTCGATTTCCACGGAGTGTATTTAAATTTTCAATTCGATTTTAGGCGATTATATCTAGCCTTAGATTTTATTTTATATTAATTTGGGGCCATTCGTGGCGCAGTGGCACGAACGTGTGACTGTAAACGACTGGTTGTGGGTTCAATTCCCATTCTAGGAGTGGAAATATTTAATATTTCCATTTCTTTCGCTCTGGTGTCGAGGTAAAGCGCGGCGTTAAGTTCCGCCACTTAACACGCAAAGCCTCCGAATTCGGCGGAAAGTGGAGAACGGAGTGCCTTAACACTATGTTCCCTCTGCCTACCATGCTGTGTGCGTGAAGCTGAAAAAAAAAAATACTACATTATACATACATATATTGTGTGTGAATCTTTATATAGTATAAAGCCAACTTAACGCCGCGCTTTACTTCTGATACGAGAGCGAAGGAAATGGAAATATGAAATACCGGCGGCCCGCTCGCGGCTTCGCCGCGTGACTGCCCGATTGTTTCGTTATGTTGCAAGCCTCGGGGGTAGATTTTTGAGAAATAAAGTAGCGTATGTTTGACCTTCGATTATCAACTATATTTATTCCAAAATTCATCACAATCGGTCAAGCGGTTTAGTTTTTTCATATAAACTTTCATCCTCTATTTCAACCCTTTAGCGGTTAATTTTTGAGAAAAATAGGTAGCCTATGTTAGACCCTTATTTATTACTTTCATTCTTAATTTCCAAATTGGACCGGTAGATTAGCCGTGAAAGCGTTACAGACAAACACACAGACTTTCGCATATATAATATAAGTAAATATTTTCACTCCTCGAGTGGGAATCGAACCCGCAGTTAGTCGTTTACAGTCACACGTTCGTGCCACTGCGCCACGACTAACCCCATTAAGCTAATTAAATTAAAACTTTTAACTTTTGTAACGTAATATATTAGCATCCACACTTATATTATAAATACGAAAGCCTGTGTGTTTGTCTGTCACGCTTTCATGGCTAATCTACCGGTCCGATTTGGATGAAATTTAGAATGAAAGTAGTAAAAGTGACTAAGTCTAACATAGGCTATTTACTTTTTCAAAAATCAGCCACTAAAGTTTTGAAATAGGGGGTGAAAGTTTATATGAAAAATCTAAACCGCTTGACCAATTGTAATGAATTTTGGCATAAATATAGTTGATAATCTAAACTTAAACATAGGCTACTTTATTTTTCAAAACCCACCCCCAAGGGTTGCAATATAACGAAGCAGTTATGTAGTTCACGGGGCGAAGCCGCGAGCCGCGAGCTAGTTACAATATATACTTCACTACACATACTCGTATATTGTATGTAAATCCTAACATAATCCGCTTAGCAGTCCATCTCATTAGACGGCCGGTTTAAATGAATTATCATTGAGAAGGGTCTGTTGACTTTTTGATCTGAAAACTTTTAATAATACATATTTTCATTTGCTAAATTATATGTGATATGATTGTTTCATTTTAACACTAGCTGTGCTCGTGAATTTGTTCGTGTTGAATTTAACGAAAAATGTTTTAATTTTAAAATACAACTAGCCTATGTTACTCCATACTATATCAGCTATCTACCAGTGAAAGTCCCTTCAAAATCGGTTTACTTGTTTCAGAGATTAGCCGAAACAAACAAACAAAATTAGCAAAAAATGTTGTTTTTGTATATGTACGTATCGTTCGGGTATTAGATGTAGGTATATATGCGAACGGTGAAATACTTAATTTGGCAATTAAAATTTAATATAGAGAAGAAACCCAAAAAGCCAAAATTTCTCCACTTTACATCTGAATTCAAGACATCAAGGTTATTTCCTCCTTCCGCCTTATACGGGATAAAGCGTGAAGCTAAATATTTTTTACAGCTTCACGCACGCAGATATCGAGATGCAATATCTCGAACAATTGTTGAAGAACAGAACTCAACGCTACACTTTGTTTTAGATACCAATGAAAATAATTTACAAGTAACCTTTCCCTCGAGTAGAAATTGAACCTACAACCAACACATTAGCAATCAAATGCTGTCTTACTAAACCATGATGACTTTTACTCTTAAAACAAAATTGAATTAAAAATACATTATAATAGTAAAACAAATACTACATATTCAACTATTTTGAATCTGAATCTGTTATCAGTAAATGCTCGTTCCAGGCTATTTCAAAAGTATCACTGTCAGCAATAAATCTGTATATAACAATCACTTAAAAAAAAAAGAAGTCCCGCTGAGTTTCTTGCGCCGGTTCTTCTCAGGTCTGAGGTATTTAATTTAGTGTACCTGTGGTAAACTATTTGACGTTCAAAAAATGAAGCTAGTAACTTCTTATTTTGAATAAAATTATTTGACTTTGACTTTGTCTGTAACCCAATACAGTATAGCTCATACTGCAGCTAGGTTCAATACGCGTTGCTATGACAACACAATTTTACGCGTCACCACAGCAACCATATCATTACCACGCATACATTACCCGAATACAGCGGCTGTCACTCAACACGATATCAAGTGCAAATCTGCGCCGGCCGCGAGTAATTAGCCTATATTATTGTAATAAATCATTAACTAACCCTGTAATTAGATGTATGCGATGATAGCGTGAGGCGTGGACGTCATCTGTTATAATGTAGCTTTGTGGAGTGATTGCGGATTGAAATACCGCTTGAGGATAAAATACTTCATGACTTTTTTATATTCTTTTTAAGAACTTATAAAGAATAAAGTTTATTTTAATAGAACAGTACAGTAGTAGTACGTACTCGTACAGCTTAGTGGTTAAAGCGCTTGCTCTTTTTCAAGGAGGCATGGGTTCGCGTTTAAACGTATTCTAATTTTGATGCGTTCATAGAAATTAGGTGTTAATTTTATTTTGCTATTTAATGTGTGAATTTTAATCTATATTCATTAAACTTGGGTACTTCATATTAAAAAAAAATATCTGCATTTTTTATATAACGCCAACTATCTGCAAGCGCGATTGTCTGCGAATTCAATCCTCACTCGAAAAAATCTTTATATTTAAGTTATTTTTATTTCTCAAATCTGCTGGACAAGAGAGAGCGTGACGTTGAGTTCCTCCACTCAAAACATGAAGTCTCGCATTTGGGCGGTGGGCGGAGAGCGGAAACATATGTCACTAAATTCCCTCTGACGACTCTGTTTGGAAAAAGTATGAAACTTTTTTTATTATATATACTTATTAATAGACCTTTAAATGAATATCTTTTTTTACTGGGAATCGAACTTATTCCCAAAGGCTTACCTATAGTAAGGTATCTATAGCGCAAAAAATATCAAGCTTTTAAAGACTTTTCCTAAGTCTGGAATAACACTTTAAAAATGTTTAAAAGTATTTAATAAATAGCATTCTCTCTTGCCAAATGATTGTTCGTAGAATAATCTTTAGGCAGCAGAAATTTGTAAAAATCTCTCTACACAGATGCTAAGAACAAAAATAAATTGTAATAAAGCGTATAAGAATTTCGACGCAGCGTGTAGTAGAACGCATGGCTCAGTAGTGAGGGCGCCTGGACGGTATTCAGGAGGCGCGGGTTCGAATCCTGCTGCGTTCAATTTTTTATACGTTTTTTAAATGTCTTTTTCAATATCAAGCTTATTACGTCTCATTATAGGTACTCATCTATAGACGGTTATACGAAGAAAGATTATTTTTAACTGGGCATCGAACCTATGACCAAAGGCTAGCTTGTAGTAATATACCTATAGAACTTAAACCTCATATCACTGAATAAGTAATTTGTCTTCAAAGATAAGATCTGTAAAAGCTCATTCCGTCGCCGGACTCCGAACTTTGCAACTTTCAAACTAATTAAGTTCAGTCAAAACGTAAGTCGAAGTTAACATCTGATTTTAATATAAAATTTTCAATATGAATTTTAGTGGTTATTGGAATTTGGAAGTTGTCTTTGGATGTAAAAAAAAATGTATTAATTGAGTAGCGTGAAGCTACTTCACACTGTATCCCGCACACAGCAGGTTATAGACACAGGGAACCTAGTGTTAAAACACTCCGTTTCCTACTTTCCGCCGAATTCGGAGGCGTTGCTTGTTAAGTGGCGCAACTTAACACCGCGCTTTACCTCTGATACCAGAGCGAAGAAATGAAAATATTAAATATTTCCACTCCTTGAGTGGGAATCGAACCCACAACCAGTCATTTACAGTCACGTCACACGTTCGTGCCACTGCGCCACGACTGGCCCTATTAATTATAGCATTGCGGTATTTTCCGTTAGGCAGAGAGACTTTAGTGTCCAGTGTCCACACTCTGTTTTGTGCAAATCAAGATATTGGATATTGAGAGGCGTAATTCAACGCTGCGTTTTGTCTTAGATACTGTGAAAAGAGGCTTTAGTAAAAAGCGCGATGAATGGTGGGATGACGAAGTGAAAGATGCCGTAGAAAGAAAGAAGAAAGCATGGCAGGATTATAAAGCCTCTGGTAAGAATAAAAGTATGAGAGAGATCAAGAAGAAAGAGTACAAGTTGCAAAAGAACCAAACGAAAGCACTGATTAAGGCGAAGCGTGAAAAGTCGGAGAATGAAAGAGATGAAAGGTTGACGAACAACTTCCGAGAAAACACGAAGCTTTTCTGGAGAGAAGTTAGTGGTTCTCGGGGTTCTTCGTCAACCTGCAGAATGAAAGGGGTGCTTTCGAAGGACGGTGAAATATTGACAGAACCAACACCTGTTTTGCAACGATGGGCGGAATTCTATAAGGAGATGTATGAATGTGATGACGCCTCTGTCTCAAGTAACAGCGATATGCTGAATCTTGATGTAGCAGACGGCGAAATCAGTATAAAAGAAGTAGAGAGTGCCATAAGAAGTCTGAAATGTGGTAAGGCAGCGGGAGCAGATGGAGTTACTACTGAGATGATCAAATATGGTGGGCCGCGCGTCTTGGACCTGTTCTTTCATCTGTGCAATTTATGCTGGAAGAAAGGGGAGGTCCCAGATGATTGGCGAGGCGCAGTCATCGTGCCTTTGTATAAAGGCAAAGGTTCACAGATAGACTGTGCAAGCTATAGGGCTATCAGTTTGATTAGCTTAGATAGTAAAATTTATGCTAAAATTTTAGCGAGAAGAATGCAAGAGAGATCTGAGAGGCTGTTGTGGGAGGCCCAAGGAGGCTTTAGACCTGGAAGAGGGTGTATGGATCAGATCTTCTCCCTCCGCATGATCACGGAAAAATTTTTGGCTGTAAACCAAAAAGTTTTCTGTGTTTTTGTGGATTTGGAGAAGGCTTTTGACAGAGTTGTGCGAAAGAAGTTATGGGAGATACTACCTCGGTACAATGTGAACGGACCCTTGTTGCAGGCTGTAAAGTCTCTTTACCGAGATCACTCAGCCTGTGTACGAGTAGGAGCTGGCATGTCGCCTCGGTTTGATATCCAATCGGGTGTCAAACAGGGTTGTGCCATGTCAGCTTGGCTGTTCAATTTGTACTTGGATAGTTGTCTCCAAGGAGTGAAACAAAGTGATATGGGAGTGAAAGTGGGTGACTTGAAGGTAAATTGCCTGTTGTACGCAGATGATGCAGTGCTTATTGCATCATCAGAATGCGAGTTGCAGGCATTGGTCACCATCCTGAAAGATGGGTGTGAAAATAATGGTCTAAGCCTGAATGCGAGTAAAACTAAGATTCTGGTGTTTGAAAGAGACGAAGAAAGAACGGAATGTAAGATCATGGTTAACAGAAAGAAATTAGAACAAGTGAATGAGGTGGTATATTTGGGAAGTATGTTTAGCAGAAATGGAAGGTATGATATGGATGTTGAAAGGCGTATTGCTGCCGGTAACAGGGTTAACGGTGCTCTCGCTGCGTTGATGCGACGGCGGAACGTGAGCATAGCCGCACGTTTAGCTGTGCACAATGCAGTGCTGGTACCGACGCTGCTATACGGCAGCGAAACGTGGGTATTGCAGAAGAAGAATGAAAGAAAGATGAATGCTGTGGAGATGAGATCTCTTCGAAAGATGTGCGGAGTCAGCTTAGCTGACCGAATCCGCAATGAAGAGATACACAGAATGGCAGGTATTAGCGAGAACGTCATAGTAAGAATGAAGAAGGGCGTGCTCAGGTGGTTTGGGCACGTCGAGAGGATGAGTGATGGAAGAATGGTAAGAAAGATTTATGAAGCAAAGGTGAGTGGTAAGCGAGGCAGGGGGAGACCTCGGTTGACCTTCGAAAACACAGTATCGATGATACTGGAGGAAGGTCACGTAAAAAGCATGAGGACCCCCCGGAGGGCGTGTATGAAGAGGTTAATGACTATGGACGAGGCGAAAGAAGTATGCAGGGACCGTAGCGTTTGGCGCTCCGTTCTCTCTGACTACCCCGCAAGGGATACAGCGTGAAGCTAAAAAAAAAAAAAAAAAAAAAAAAAAAAAAAAAAAAAAAAAAAAAAAGAAAAAGTAGGAGAGCAGAGAAATGAAAATTATTTTAACTATTTCTCATTTCTCCCCTGAGTGGGATTCGAACTCACAATCAATCGCGCTTACAATCAGTTACTTCTTCACTTTGTTATGATAACAACTGGCTAACAATTATAACGTTATTTTAAAAAACTCCTATTGCTAAACTAGTTTGTTTCAGTAGTACTTTTTTTTAATATGAAGAACTGTTTTTTGTGACCTTTTCAATTTTATGTTATAAACTAACAAAGACTATCATGCTATGCGAAAAAGCGTAAATTGAAAAAAATCTACCGCCATAGGTATATGGAGTAGGCAGAGAGATATAGATATGATTACTTAATCATCTCTCTCTTAGACACTTTCCGTCTGATAAGCTTAGAGAAGGAAAGTAAATGCGATGAAAATTCGAAATTAATTTTTATGTAGAAGAAATTTCTGAAAAATCTCTCTACAGAGATGCCAGCAATAGAAAATAACAACCGTATGAGCGAATATCAACACAACTGAGCATAGAACATATGACTTAGCGTTCAGAGTGCTCAGACTCTTTCTAAAATCACAGGTTCGAATACCGCTAAATTCAATTTTTTTTATGTTTCCTAAAAAACTTTTTAAAATTGAATTTCCTCAAAAAATTACGAATGGTAACTCGAAATAATAAAACAATCGCATAACCCCACTAGATCTAAACACTCGTGGCCCAGTGGCACAAGCGTGTGAATGTAAACGACTGATTGTGGGTTCGATTCCCACTCGAGGAGTGGATATTTTTTTTTTATTTTCTTCGCTCTGGTGTCGAGGTAAAGCGCGGCGTTAAGTCCCGCCACTTAACACGCAATGCCTCCGAATTCGGCGGAAAGTGGGGAACGGAGTGTCTTAACACTAACTTCCCTCTGCCTACCCTGCTATGTGCGGGATACAGCGTGAAGATAAAAAAAATCTAAACATAAAAAGCATATTTCTTTAACAAAACAAATTCTCAGTACAAGATTACGGTCCATCATGAAGATTGCGCCGTGTTTGCCGCAAACAACTAACTGGCTATATTACTTCAATTTCTTCAAGTTCTTATCGTGGAATATTTGTACGGACACACGGACGGTGCGTTTATTGTTATATTATATATATTTAGAAAGACTTACAATTACTTTAAACATTTTTAAGGTGTTATTCCAAACTTAGGAAAATTGAAAAAGATGTTAAGAAAACGTATAAAAATTTTGAACGTAGCGCGATTGGAACCCACGTCTCCTGAATACCGTCCAGGACTTACGACTAGTTGCGAAAACTGGCGTCTCTAAGAGTATAGATAGAGACGCTAACAGTATATAGAACCAGGCTTATAAAATGATAAGCCTGATTATATATACTTACGTAAATATACAGAAATATAAAAAAATGATATTTAAAATAATAATATTTAAAAAATATATTATTGTATGATAAATGTTATTATATTCGTAGTGAATGTAAAAGAGGAGGCAAACAATGACAGCTTAGAACAAAAAATGCTTTTTTTTCTCCGAAATCTCCTTCAGTCAAGCCATGGAAGTGAATAGGGGTCCCATATACAAGGGTCTACGTACTTAGATACAACTATAGTTAGATACGAAATGAGAATCCAGTTCGGACACTCCATTCTCCACTTTCTGCCCAAAATGAAGACACTGCGTCCAGAAAAGAGAAACTCTACGTCGATTTTTTTTTGGTACTTAGTGTTAAGTCACTCCGTTCCTCAATTTCCGCCGAATTCTGGAGGCATTGCCTGATTAATTATTTGGTACCACCACGCACTTTGCCTTGACACCAGACCGAATAAAATGGAAATGTCAAATATATATATAATTTTCGAGTGGCAAGCGAACCTACAACCAGTCGCTTTACAGTCACACTTTGTGCCTCTGCGCTACGACTGGCCCGATTTGAATATTCTTTTTATAAAATATAAATCCCCATTAGCAAATTTAATATAGACATAAGTATATTTTTTTTAACTTCACGCTGAGGGAACCTAGTGTTAAAACACTCCGTTCCCCACTTTCCGCCGAATTCGGAGGCATTGCGTGTTAAGTGGCGGAACTTAACGCCGCGCTTTACCTCGGCACCAGAGCGAAGAAAATGGAAATATTAAATATTCCCACTCCTCGAGTGGGAATCGAACACACAACCAGTCGTACAGTCACACGCTTGTGCCACTGGGCCACTACTGGCCACATAGATATATTTATTATATAAATATTAAACATATGTTAATTTCCTTCGTTTAAGCTGTCATGCGTGATGGTAGCAAATAATTAATTAATGTGTAACATAAACTAGACCGATCATTTGTAATAATTGTATCATATTAGCGTTTATTTGCGGAGTTAAATTTTAAATTCTATTTGAAATCAATGGTTCATTTGAAATGTCATTTATTCTAGCTTCAGGGTATTCTCTCTATGGGGGAGATATTTCATGAATACTATTATAGGTGTTATTGAGGTGCAGTGGAACAGTAAATGGCTGTTAAATAGATTGATTGTGGGTTCGATTCTCATTTTGTTTAATTATATTTTTTTGTTTCTTTGTATAAGTAAAACAGCGGTGTTAAGTTCTGCCACTTTACACATATTGGCTTGAAATCGGCCAGTAAATATACAGGGAGCATGTAAAATATTTGTACTCTGGTGTACAAGGTAAAGCGCGGCGTTAAGTTCCGCCACTTAACACGCAATACCTCCAGAATTTGGCGGAAAGTGGGAAACGGAGTATTTTAACACTAGGTTATCTCTGCCTGCTATGTGCGGGTTACAGCGTGAAGATAGAAAAATATACATATTATAGTAAAAAATCTGTCCGTCCGTGTGTCACACACAAGGCAATCTGGGTAAAGGGATTGATCCACTACACACTGCCCAGGGGACGCGATCAGCCCCGCCAGTAGATTAGCTGTATGCCCCATTGCTGTAAATGACGGTCATGTATGCATACTATGTGTATATATATATGTATTTATATATGTTTTTATAACGGGAAAAATAGATAAAGAAAAATATTTGCTTTACTGTTTTTTATAGCTTCCATACTTTGCGTTGGAATTATGGACAATATCCAACGATTATGTCCATAGCAATATTATAAAACCGAAAATATGTCTGTCTTTTACGCTTTTACGCCTAATCTTTTTTTATATATGAAGGACAAGGCAAACGAGCGTTCGGGTCACTTGATGGTAGGTGAACACCGTCGCCCACGACCCCGTGTGAACACCAGAGGAGCTACAAGGACGTTGCCGGCCTTTGAGGTGGGAATAAACGCGCTTTTTGAAGGTACCCATGTCCTATCGACCTGGAAACACTGCCACTGGTAGGTCATTCCACAGTTGCGTAGAAGCCTAATCTACGAACCCAATTTGGATGATATTTAGGGCAAAGGAGTTGAAGGCCCAAAATAAGATATATGGTAATTATTTGTCAACCCTAAAAGTTGTTGAAATAGGTTTTATAAAAATCTAAACGATTTGACCGACTTCGATGAATTCTCCCAAGAAGATAGCTTATGATGCAAGCCCAAACATAGGATACATATTTATCTCTTTAATTATTTTCTGTAACAATACAAAGGAACTTTCTTAAAATAATCATTGTTGCAATCCTGAAACATAAGAAAAGAAACTTCTCAGCAATTTATGGATTTCCAAGGAGGAGTTCGGAGCAATGCTTTAGTCCTGCGACAGGTATAAGGGCCTTATCGATCTTCGAAATATATGCTAGAAAATGAATTTCGAGATGACAGTCCTTTTAGTAGATCATAGATTTCGCTGCTATACTGACTTAATTTTTACATAGTACAAAGCAAAGTCGCTCCACGCGTCTGTCTATGTATACCTATATCTTCAAAATTATACAACAAATTTTGATGAGGTTTCTTTTTATAGTTTTTTTTTGTTTTCAGCTTCACGCTGTATCCCGCACACAGCAGGATAGGCAGAGGGAACCTAGTGTTAAGACACTCCGTTCCCCACGCACCGCCGAATTCGGAGGCTTGCATGTTAAGTGGCGCAACTAAACGCCGCGCTTTACCTCGACACCAAAGTGAAGAAAATGGAAATACAATTTCCACTCCTCGAGTTGGAATCGAACCTACAACCAGTCGTTTACAGTCACACGCTTAAGCCACTGGGCCACGACTGGCCACAAATTTTAATAGATAGAATGATATAATACATACACAATATAGTAGAGGAACACTGATAATTTCAGAGGTTTCTAATGTGTTGGCGGCGCGGCGGCGCGTGCCCATAGTGAAATAGTTATATAGTTCACGCAGGCGAACCCACGAGCGGGCCACTATCATTTTTTATATATTTAAACGTAAATTCCAGCATTTCTTGTTACTATATGATTATTGAAAAAAGCAACCTTAATATATTTTAGAAAACTTACAAAAAATTTGAACGCAGCGGGATTCGAACCCGCGCCTCCTCCGCGAATACCTTTCAGGCGCTCTCACCACTGAGCCATGAGTTCTACTACACGCTGAAATTCTTGAAATTCTCGCGTGTACATCCCCAATTTTTTATACGTTTTCTAAAATGTATTTTTCAATATATGTGTTTATACGTATAAGTATATGTATGTTTGCAAGTTAAATTCAAACCGATAACCCTTAACTTTATTCATCACTGTCTCTTACAGCTTTTCAATAATCATATAAAAGAAAAAGTCCCGCATTCGTAGACTTACACTGAAAGTACGAAATTGTTACAATTCCATTCCACTCCCGCCGCTAAGTAATTGATTATTTTATTACTCAATAAGTCGTATTCTCGAAGCGAAACAAAATGTTGTACAAGACTTGAATATTGTGGTAACAGCTTTACTTAAGGCCCTTTCAGCGGTAGTGAGTTACGCAATGCCGGTATTTTGTTATAGGCAGAGAGAAATAGTGTTAAGACACTCTGTTTTTCGATTTTGTTCTATTTTGACTAAGTAACACTAGTTTAATTGAAAATAATTGTAGAGAAATAAAAATTTCTTACAAATTATATATTTTTTAAGTTTTTTGAACATTTTTTTAATTTTTTTATTGATGAAAGGGGGTCAAACGACATGGTAAGTAGTTACTTAGCCCATGAACATCCACAACGTTAGAAAAGTTGGGGATGCATTGCCGACCTTAAGAGGGGAGGAAGGATGGGAATGGTGGGAATAGGGAGAGCTGGCTTACATGCCATCGAACCGGAACACATCAACAGATGTTTGACGTTTATTTTTTGATTTGATAGTGGTCGCGAGCTAGTCGGAAAACGAATCTCCTACCACCAAACTACTGGGTTACCCACCTTTTACGGGACGCTGCCCAGCAACGGTGGGGAATTTGTATTGTAACCCGTCCTCCCAAGGGTAAATATTTATTTGTTTTTTTGTTTTCTTTTTTTTTAGCTTCACGCTGTATCCCGCACACAGCAGGGTAGGCAGAGGGAACCTAGTGTTAAGACACTCCGTTCCCCACTTTCCGCCGAATTCGGAGGCTTGCGTGTTAAGTGGCGGAACTTAACGCCGCGCTTTACCTCCTCGACACTAGAGCGAAGAAAATGGAAATATAATTCCCACTCCGCGAGTGGGAATCGAACCCACAACCAGTCGTTTACAGTCACACGCTTGTGCCACTGGGCCACAATTGGCCACTATTTATTTGATTTTTGATTTTATTATCAGGGTTAGTGGAGAAGCATTGTCATAACACTCAGTTCCCCATTTTCTGCCTCAATACGTATGAGAGACATTGCGTGTTGATCGGCGGAGCTCAACGCCGTGTTTTTTTACCAGAGCAGAGAAAAGTCTAGATTAATTTCACCAGCAACGTTCATACTAATATCCCACTGGACATGATGGCTTTTATCTCATTCATATCTCGGAGATACATATAAGGTATTTTAAAATCGAACAATATGATTTTTTCGAAAATGTACCGAAATTGAACTCACTACTATGAAACATTTTCTAATATTATAACTTACACCTAACTTACTTTAACTTTTTTATTCTATGTAAATTTTTATATAAAATATAGCTTCAGTTATTCGCAGTCACGAGTGGTCTTCGCGTTACAATGATAATAAAAATGTTTGTAATACATACATACGTACATACGTACGTACATACATACATACATATGCTAAATATGTAAGTGTTTAAACAAAAAACTTCTGTACTTCGCGATTTTAACGTTAAAATAATAAGAGCTGAGGGTTAGATATAAAAAATGTAGCGCTTTTACTATACACTATCTGTTTTAAAAATTAAGTTGAAAATACTTGCAATTTGCTTAATGAGTGTATAAAGATATAAAAATAGTAAATAGCAATAAAAAAAAATAGCTTCACACTGTATCCCGCACACGGCAGGGTAGACAAAGGGTATTTAGTGTTAAGACGCGCCGTTCCCCTCTTTCCGTCGAATTCGGAGGCATTGTGAGTTAAGTGGCGGAACTTAACGCCGCGCTTTGCTTCGACACCAGAACGAAGAAAATGGAAATATTAAATAAATATTTCCGATCCTCCAGTCGCTTTACAGTAACACTTTGTGCCTTTGCGCCACGACTGGTCCCAATATAATTTTATATTAATTAAAAATATAATTTAAATAATTAATGCAGGGGGTCTTCGTGGTGCAGATACATGTGTAAGAAATTGTATAATTTATTTGTGTACATCCGCCTTCATTTAAGAACTTCCGGCTTATATTATTAATGTGTTACTTGTTATATTACTTATTATATTAGTATTACTTATTATATTAAGAGATATTGTTATTTTTATTAATCAAGTAATATTATAATTATTTTAAAAGTATTTACTATTGATTAGTACGTTGAAGAGTTAAAGCGGATGTCGCATTCTTGTCGCCACCTTCCAGCATAGATTGTCGATAAAACAGAAAAGTACACAGTATAAATACGCGGGTATCGACACGAATATAAGTGTGTTTAAAATAAAGATAAAATATAAATACAAAAGGGTCTTCGTGGTGCAGATACATGATAGATTGTGAGTTCGATTCCCATTATGAGAAATTACTATAATAAATTTATTTTCACTTTAACTTCTCGAGTGGAAATCGAACCCACATCCAGTCGCTTTACACTCCCTTTGTGCCACTGCGCCACGACTGGCCACTTTTCATACACTCCATACATACCTTATACATACATAGGTACTCTCTATACCGCATTAGGCTAACACTACTTCCGCATGGGCAACGGCGCAAGTTATTAACATAAACAAACGAGGCGGTGATACAATCATCCGATTTGTTTGAGGGTATTTTGGCAAAACAATTTGCTGACGTCATATCACGACCAAATAACTGTAGATTGGATGCCGTACTATGGAATCTGTTATTGTTAAAAGTAAAACTTATTTTTGCAGCTTTATGATTTTTCCCCGCATAGAAACTAGTAGTGTGCGTCTTCTACTTTCTGCACGAAATCGAAACACTTTGCGTGTTAAGTGGCGGAACTAAGAAAAAATAAGTAGGAATAACCGTATAAGAATTTCAACGCAGCAGATAGTAGAACACATGGTATAGTGGTCAGAGAGCGTAGACGGTCTTCACGAGGCGCAGGTTCGTATCAATGTTTTTATACGTTTTCTAAAAATGTTTCTATTAATAATGTGATTTGTTAGTCGTAGAAAAAAACATAAAATTCAAAGGTAAATTTGATTTTTTGAAGTATATTTTATTTTTAGAAGCATACTGATTTGAAACTCGTCACGAAAAAGAGACAGATATATTAATTCTGTAGAACTTAGCGTGCGAAAACGTGAAATAGCATACATAAAGTGGTGTAGCTTAAGGGACAAGAGCTCCGGTTCATAAGGAAAATAAAGTCTGTAATTTAATAATATTTAAAAAAATATTGTTGTTTCTTGTCTTCCAGTTTTTCTGCTCTTCATTTATCCATTTTATAGAAATTTTACTTCTACTGTAGTGTAGTTATATAATCTAACGACACATACATTGAATTCTCTTCACTAGGTAACCTTCCTCCAGCATAATTATGTCCTGGAACGTCAACTTAAGTCTCCCCCTGTCTCTCTTACCTAATTTTCCTCTCCTAACGTTTAAAATATCATGTTTCCTATAACCTTTTACCATTAAAATTGTAGTACTACCTTCTGTCATAAAATCTATAAACTAGTCAAGAACTTAAAGAGAATATGACTTTTTCATCTTCTTTCATTCTGATATATGACTACATTATCTATTCAAGTTTTATAATGCAAGAGATTCTTAAAGAAAGAGCCTGTAACGGTCCAGTCCCATTCAATATCAATAAAACAAAATACTCAGAACACCTAAAGAAAACTTTATCACTCGAAAAAGGTAAAGTATTCATTAGGTAGTAAACGGCCAGTCGTGGCGCAGTGGCACGAACGTGTGACTGTAAACGACTGGTTGTGGGTTCGATTTCCGCTCGAGTAGTGGAAATATTTAATATTTCCATTTCCTTCGCTCTGGTATCAGAGCGCGGCGTTGAGTTACGCGCACTTAACACGCAACGCCTCCGAATTCGGCGGAAAGTGGGGAACGGAGTGTCTTAACACTAGGTTTTCTTCGCCTGCCCTGCTGTGTGCGGGATACAGCGTGATGCTAAAAAAAAAAGAAAGTAAACGCTAGCAAACCGTAGTAGGGGCTCAAGATCCTTTCATCAGTAGTTCAAACTATACGTCTCGAGGAACTTACACGATCGCACGGTTAGCTTCATTTGTAATTTGTAGTTTAATATCATTTTAGGGAGGGGTTTTGTTTTATATTTTTATTTATAATTCTTAATAATAGGTTAAATAAATGTCAGATGTTATTAATTAATCTCCAGATTTTGGTGCAAAGTGGGGAACGGAGTACCCAAAATGTGATGGAATATGTAATAATAAGTTAAGTAAAATGAAATATCACTAATAAGCCTATGTTTAAATAACAAAAAACACACTGTTTTGAATTCGAGCTGAAACTGGAGAATTCAATATCTTAACTTGTTCATACTTGTAAAAGACGTTTAGAAAACATATAAGCATTTGAACGCAGCGAGATTCGAACCCGCGCCTCTTGAAATCTTTCCAAGCTCTCTGACCGCACGCGACATGCGTTCTACTACCAACTGCATGTAGTAGTGGAAATTCTTATACGCTTATTACAACTTATATTGTTAACATCTTTGTAGAAAGATTGTTACAAATTTTAGCTACTCAAAGATTATTTTGTGGCCAGTCGTGGCCCAGTGGCACAAGAGTGTAACTGTAAACGACTGGTTGTGGGTTCGATTCCCACTCGAGGAGTAGAAATTATATTTCCATTTTCTTCGCTCTGGTGTCGAGGTAAAGCGCGGCGTTAAGTTCCGCCACTTAACACGCAATGCCTCCGAATTCGGCGGAAAGTGGGGAACGGAGTGTCTTAACACTAGGTTCCCTCTGCCTACCCTGCTGTGTGCGGGATATAGCGTGAAGCTATTTTTTTTAAAGATTATTCTACGAATAATCAATCGTTATGTAAGATTTTAGCTTGAAGTTTTTTTTATTTCGACCGCAATCAAATTTTACATGACAAGTCGTCGCATTTAAATAGACAAATCAATCAAATGTGATACAACGTGTATTTTTGCTATTTAGAGTGAAATAACTCATAAAGTCAAAGTCAAAGTCAAATAATTTTATTCAAAGTAAAAAGTTACAAGCCAGTCGTGGCCCAGTGGCACAAGCGTGTGACTGTAAACGACTGGTTGTGGGTTCGATTCCCACTCGAGGAGTGGAAGTTATATTTCTATTTTCTTCGCTCTGGTGTCAAGGTAAAGCGCGGCGTTAGGTTCCGCCACTTAACACGCAAGCCTCCGAATTCGGCGGAAAGTGGGGAACGGAGTGTCTTAACACTAGGTTCCCTCTGCCTACCCTGCTGTGTGCGGGATACAGCGTGAAGCTAAAAAAAAAAAGTTACATGCTTCATTCTTCATAGGTGAATACTTAACACCTTTACCCGCAGAGTAGTCAGAGAGAACCTAGGAGCGGAGAGTAAAGAAGAGATTATCCCTTCCCTACTCTCCGCTCGAATTCGAGACATCGCATGTGGAATGGTAGAACTCAAAGCCGTAGTCTATTCTATCCCAATGCAAAATAAAAATAGTAGCAGTCGTGGGACTGCCGATAGAAGTGAAAACGGAACTATTAAGTTGAGTGTAATTAAAACTATATGCAAAAAATATGATTTTTTTTATGTTTTATTTATTAGTTACATATGATGGGTAAACAAATCATGAACAAAATATAAATACGAAGTGGTTGAAAAAATCATTAATATACAATTATCTTAATTATACATAGTATTTATATTTACACGAATTTCAATTTCAATACTATTATCATTAGCATGTCGGTGACGCGAACCGAGGATTTTACCCTCTACCAAAACGCTCAACGCGCCTAAAGAAGTTTTCACTTCAATAAAATCAAACAAATGTAACCATTCCCAAAATTGTAAATCGAATCTGCAACCATCTAGTGTACAAACAGACGGTGTCCCACTGCACCATGATGACCTTAAATAAAATAAGAAGTTCTATATATCTTATACAGTACTTCAATACAATATACTATACTATACTATACTATAGAATAGTATTCTTCATTTAGCTTTGATCAAATAAGCGCAGCCAATTCTGTTTCTCGCAATCACTAATTGACAACGTTGCGATGCATTTGCTGTAAACTCATTACATTGCTTACTGTCGACAGAGGAATGTTTGAATTTCAAATGTTTTCTTTGTTTTGACATGACTGATGTAATAAAATGCGGCGTTGAGTTACGCGATTGAACATCTTGATTTATAGTTTTTTTTTTCAGGACAAGCAATACATTATTTATGTATGGCATGATATGTTTATATTTTATACTATACTAGCGGCCCGCTTGTGGCTTTGCCGCGTGAACTACAACCCTCGGGGATTTTTGAAAAGAAAAGTAGCCTATGTTTAAACCTTAGATTGTTAACTATATTTATGCCAAAATTTTTCATACAAACTTTCAGCCCCTATTTCAACCCTTTAGAGGTGGATTTTTAATAAACAAATAGCCTATATTTGACTCTGTGTTTTTTACTACTTTCATTCTAAATTTCATCCAAATCGAACTGGTAGATTTGCCGTGAATGCGTGACAGACAAACAGACAGACTTTCGCATTTATAAAATAAGTATGGACAAGTATACTTCCATATGTACAGAGAACAAATGCGTCTATAATAATCGAAGAAATATATATAATCTCTATTCGTTATAGGAACTATCCTCACTCAGGGGAATGATTATATTTTAATTTTCTCTAATTCAAGGACCAGTCGTGGCCCAGTGGCACAAGAGTGTGACTGTAAACGACTGGTTGTGGGTTCGATTCCCACTCGAGGAGTGGAAATTATATTTCCATTTTCTTCGCTCTGGTGTCGAGGTAAAGCGCGGCGTTAAGTTCCGCCACTTAACACGCAAGCCTCCGAATTCGGCGGAAAGTGGGGAACGGAGTGTCTTAACACTAGGTTCCCTCTGCCTACCCTGCTGTGTGCGGGATATAGTGTGAAGCTATATTTATATTTATTTAATTCAAGGACAAAATAGGTAACGAATTGTCTTGTTTGCTATCGTGGGAAAAGGTGTGGGTCTAAAAAGGAAAACAACTTCACACCATGCAAGGTAGTCAGAGAGGACCTAATGTCAAGTCATCCTTCACTTTCCATTCGATATCTAGGCGTTGCGTGTGGAGAAGAACAAAGACTCGCTTAAAAAGGCGACAAAATAAACTTACTCGTAATTTAAATATTCCCCGACCGGGATTCGAAGTCGCAACCCGTCAACCACTGAACTACTGAACCACGACGGCCTCTATATGTATAGAAATATGTATATAGGAATAAAATATTATATTCTCATTACAAATCCACTCGAGATTATTTAGTAACTCTTAAATTTCAGTAAACAACCAAAATAAGTTTTATCTTTTCTTTCTATTGCTTTTTGTTCGTGGCCAGTAGTAGCTCAGTGGCACAAGCGTGTGACTTCAAACGACTGATTGTGGGTTCGATTCCCACTCGAGGAGTGGAAATATTTAATATTTTCATTTCCTTTGCTCTGGTGTCGAGATAAAGCGCGGCGTTAAGTTCCGCCACTAAACACGCAATGCCTCTGAATTCAGCGGAAAGTGGGGAGCTGAGTGTCTTAACACTAGGTGCCATCTGCCTACCCTGCTGTGTGCGGGATATTGCGTGAAGCTAAAAAAAAAAGAAATGATTCTATGAGAAATTATTCAATAACTCTTAAATTTCATTAAACAACCAAAAAAGCTTTATCTTTTCTATCCATTACTTTTTTGATCAAATTAAAGCAACCGTATTCCGTTTCCGTTAGTCACTAACTAATTTTAATACATCCGTTGACTCTAGCACCAAGTAATTTGAACAGAACGCCGTTTTCTGTTCGCACGCTAGTTTTACTAATGGACTTTATTTACTTGGTGAAAAAAATAAAAGCTCAGGACAGCTTTTATTTACTGGTACAAGAAGTGTTGCTAGAAACGTTTTTTTTTTATGTTCTTTTAATAATTAGTTTAGATTTGTATGTTTTTTGTATAAATTTGTTTTTAAATGATGAATTATTGTGAATGTAGATTTTTTTTTTAATTTACGATTCTTGCCACTTTCCACACTCTATGCTTTCGGCTCTAAGTCGAGACGTCACGTGTTTGATAACGAAACTGAATTCCACGATTTGTGTCAGATACTAGAGAAGAGAAATGAAAAATATTTTTTTATTTTAGCTTCACGCTGTATCCCGCACACAGCAGGGTAGGCAGAGGGAACCAAGTGTTAAGACACTCCGTTTCCCACGGAGGCGTTGCGTATAAAGTGGCGGAACTTAACACATCGTGTTTTTTAGTAACATGCTGCCACGCGCACGACGGCCTCCATATGTAGTCAATATAATGATTAAATGCTTTATTATTACAAGAATACAATATGTTAACTGTCAAAATTAACAACATTGAAAGTCAGTGATTATCATAATCTGAGCAGTTAGAGAGAGCTATGATCCCATACTCGCGTTCTTCCTCTAAATATGGTCAGTGGTCTTCATTAATTACAATTAAAATGTTCTTTTCCCTTGGTTTTGTTAAAAAATATATAACAAACATTTTACTTGAGTATTCATAATTTATCTTCACTTTTCCCATAAAATACACAAAATGCAGGAAAATATTAGAAAACTATATTAGAAAAATATATATGTGGCACAAATTTGTGACTGGTTGTGGGTTCGATTCCCACTTGAGGAGTGGAAATATTTAATATTGACATTTTCTTCGCTCTGGTGTCGAGGTAAAGCGCGGCGTTAAGTTCCGCCCCTTAACACGCACTGCCTCCGAATTCGGCGGAAAGTGGGGAACGGAGTATCTTAATACTAGGTTCCCTCTGCCTACCCTGCTGTGTGCGGGTTACAGCGTGAAGCTAAAAAGAATATATATGTATATATAATTATTACGCTGAGTGTGAATCGATCCCACAACCATTTCTTTAACAGTAAAACGTTGCCCAACTGCGCCACATCAACCTTTCGGAAAATACTAGAAAATAGTAGAAAACCGACAGCTACATTACTAACCGAAACAAAATAACAGGCATATAAATACAGATGAATACACATGGGAAAGTTAGTTCGTGCGGACCTCAAGTTGGGTAGTCTAAAACATCAATTACCTACATAGTTTTAAAAATAAACTTTAAAACTCGGTCTCGGGGGGTGTGATTGGGACCATGGATACGGCTACGGCTACGGCTACGGATACGGATACGGATAGGGTGGAATTGGCCGAAACTAGACTGAATTCGGAGTTCTGCTGGATGCTGACTGCGCGATATATCATGTGTGGTGTAGAATGGGAGATGTAGCGATTTTGTATTTGCTATATTATTACTTAACAAGCAATGTCTAGATTTCGGCAAGAAAGCAGTGAACAGAGTGTCTTGACACTAAGTTCTCTCTGTATGCCCTATGATATGCGGGAAAGACATAGTATCTGTATTTGGGCGAAGAAGAATAAGATGACTTATCACTGCATCTTCTTTTATTTGCTTTTCCCAAAGATACGGATAGGATGAAATAGACCGAAACTAGACTTAATTCGGAGTTCTGCAGGATGCTGACTGCGCGATATATCATGTGTGGTGTAAAATGTAAGATGTAATTTTTTTACCTTCTCATGGTCTTATGTGACGCAAAATGTGATAAGGTGACGCGAACGAAAGTTGAGAGGGAATTAAAAGTTTGCGAAGATATAGAAAGACTTACGTTTCACATATTACTGCTTACTGCAAATAGTTGTGTTAAATAATTATAATTGGAATGATGTTTTTCTCTGTTTGTTAAAAAATTGAAAAAGTTGATTGTACATATTTAAATATTGAAAAATTTGATAAAATTTTATGTACATATTTAAGCTTCAGAACATCCAACCGATCAATATATGTATAACAAATACAATTTCAAATGCAGTTACGTCAAATTTACTGTCAACTTAATGAAAATATATAAAAAATCGCTTTATAATTTAAAATTATATTTTCGCTCTATCCCACATAGAAGACCAAACGCCAAAGAATTAGCGAACAATAGAGCGTGTTCGACGGAAAGTTGCCGTCTATAATAACGTATTTATAACGTCACAGCGAGCGCTCCCACACAATTGATTCCGTTTAAAAGTACACCTTATATCGATTACACTCACAATATGTTTCACGTTTCACGCTTCACGCTTTATCACGTAGCAAGGAAGGCGGAGAGAACCTAGTGTCAGAACACTCTGTTTTCAATGTCCATGTCTCGGAGACATTGTGCGTTCAGTGGCAGAACACAACACCGTTATTTGTCTTTTTTTTACTTTCACGCTGTATCCCGCACACAGCAGGGTAGGGAACCTAGTGTTAAGACACTCCGTTCCGCACTTTCTGCCGAATTCTGGAGCCATTGCGTGTTAAGAGGCGGAACTTAACGCCGCGCTTCATCTCGGCATCAGGCGAAGAAAATAGAAATATTAAATATTTCCACTCCTCGAGTGGGAATCGAACCCACAACCAGTGGCTTTACAGTCGCACCTAGTGCCTCGACGCCACGACTGGCCCTGGCTATTTGTTCCAAAGAGATGAAAATAATTTAAATATATTAATTTCTTGACCTCACAACCGTCGTGTTTACAGAAAGCAGGCAGACCACGATGACCTCTTTATTTGTATAATTTAAAAAAATGACAACATCGTGGCTCAGTCAAAATATACTACTATACCTACTTGATTTCATCTACGAATTGGAAATTCGATTCTTTTCAATAAATATATGAGAATGAGAGAATGAGGTGCTGAGAACAAAATAAGGCGTTAGTTTCGGTCACTCAAGATTATGTCTCTAAATATTTGAACAGCAGAGAATTTGTGCACTCCTTTCTTTCGTCGAGTCATGTACATATTAAGATAAAAAAAATTGATACAATGTTTTGGATACTTTACAAAAAAATGTTTAAAAAAATATAAATATATCCTACATGTAAAAATATATACACACTCCGTTCTTCACTTTCTGCCCGAATCAGAGACGTTGCGTGTTGAATTGCGGAACTCAACGCCGCGTTTTGTCATGTTCACCAGAGCGGAGAAACGAATACAACTTACAACCTTTTTGAAGGCAAGTCATACATTCCATACTATTTCATTACACTAATACTAATAATAGCTTTAAATATGTTAAAACATATAAAACGTAACATTCTCTCAGAAAATCATAAAAATCTATCTAAAGGGAAACTAACAGAACATAAATTGTAATAAACATGTAAGAATTTAGACGCAGCTGGTAGTGGAACCACACGGAAAGTTCCCAATATGGTGAACAAACCAGGTAAAGTCGTTAGTGGGCGAACCTGTACACGAGGGCTTCGAGCAAGGAGAGTTAGCAGGACATCGTACGACGAGCCATACCAAAGTGAAACGATGTGTTGACCACGACCACGCCAAGAGTGAGATGAATAAGAAGAAGAAGGTAGTGGAACGCATGGCTTAGCGGTCAAAGCGCTTGGGAGCTTACCAAGATTATATTGTGTCCTAGTCTTTTTTTTTATGGTCATGTTTGGTTTTTTTTTGTAATTTTTGTATTTCATCTCTTTTTAATTATACTGTTGTAAAAGTTTTGGTTATGTCTTTTTTACTTTTTGTTGTTGCACTTTCTTTTTTATTTTTTGTTGTAAAACATTTTTATTCATATTTTTTTATCTATGTATAATATGTGAAAAGTATGTATTGTTGGTGCATGTTGTGTCTGCCTGTAAGTGGGATAACACTGCGATGTTTGTATTTGTATAATATGTTCAAATGATGTTTTTTTTTTATGGAAAAAGGAAGCAAACGAGCTGAAGGCCCACCTGGTGTTAAGTGGTTACCTTCGCCCATAGACATCCACAACATTAAGGTTATGGATGCGATGCCAGCCTTGGGAATGTAAGACAGAAGGAGGGAGGAAGGATGGGAATGGTGGGAATAGGGAGTGCTGGCTTACATGCCATCGAACCGGAACACATCATTATATATTTTACGGGACACTACCCAACGGCGGGGGGGAATTGTATTCTTAGCCCGTCCCCCCACGGGAAAAACGTATTTATTGTATTGTACGTGTTTATTCTGTTGTACAGACCTTATAAGTAATTATATAAATGAATAAAGATACTCAAGTTCGAATCCGCTGCGTTCAAATTTTTAAGTATTTTCTAAACATATATTTTATGTCTAAATCATCTAAAATAACACGTTAGGATTCCCACAATGATATCGCCCAAGTCGAGTCGACTCGAGTTTCAACAAACATTGCATATTTTATGATGATTCATTAGAAGCTGTATTTTAAATGAGCTCGTCTCATTAAGATAATTGCCGTTGACTTTGTTTCATACTCGACCCGCCCGCTCCGTTCAGACCATGGTAGACTCGTTCGTCATTTTATACAATAAAAAAAATATATCTTCACGTCTTTTCACGCATGTCAAGGTAAACAGAGAGAAGTTGGTGTTAATACACTCTGTTTTTCAGTTTCTGCACTTTCTGCCCAAATTGGAGGGATTGTGTGTTAAGTGGTGGAGTTAAACGCCGCATTTCGTCTTTCCAAACTATGTGGGAACGAAAATTAATGTAAAATTTAAATATTCTCGTAATATTATGTAAAGTTAGAGGACGAAACCTGTAAACGCGATGGTTGAGGATTCGAATCCCACTCGGGGTATGGTTGTATATTATTTACATTTCTTCTTTATGGTGCTTTAGACAAAGCGCGGTATTCTGCACTCAATGTCTGGATTTGTGGCGAAATATATAAAATGAAGCCTAAATAAGCTTAATCTTCTACAAAACTAGCTAAATTACTGTTTTTTTTTTTAAATATAGAAGAAAGATTTTAGTACATATACCTAGTAGGATCTTATAACATAGGTGCATTTTTAAATGACTGACAGACGCCGCGCAGGACCTAATAAATACACAATCAATTATAGATTTTTTTTTTCGAATGTGCAGTATGCTGTTGGCCAGAGCGGCGTTGACAGCGTCACCGGGGTTTGGTGGAGGCCGAGCTGCATGAGCTCTTGGATCCCTCGCTTGTGAGGGAAGCCATTAGATAACGACGACGACGAGGCAAGGGCGCCTCAGTTGAGACTCGGATACACTTGCGACACCGTTTTAGAGGGGGAGTTATATTGTCGATTATAGTATTAGTAGAGAACGGAATATTTAGTCACTAGGTTCTATCTGACTACCCTCCTATGCGGGAAAAGGGTAAATTTTTTTTAAAAAAATAAGGAGCCTGTCGTGGCGCAGTGGACAAGCGTGTGACTAAAAACGACTGGTTGTGGGTTCCATTCCCACTCGAGGAGTGGAAATATTTAATATTTCCATTTTCTTCGCTCTGTTATCGAGGCAAAGCGCGGCATTAAGTTCCGCCACTTAACACACAATGCCTTCGAATTCGGCGGTGCGTGGGGAACGGAGTGCTTTAACACTAGGTTCCCTCTGCCTACCCTACTGTGTGCGGGATACAGCGTGATGCTAAAAAAAAAATAAATAACCGTTAAGTCAAATGAGTACTAAAGTTAATATTTGCAATATAAAAATGATTATGAAACAGGTCACTAGATGTATCACAATCAGAATTCACCGATCTGTGAAGAATCCATCACATTTGTTGAAGTTATAAAAAAAATATATGTGCTCGTATGTATGTATGTATGTGTTTTCATACATATTTATTTCTATAATCCTCTAGAGGTCCAATAAAATATTAAAATGTTATGATTTTAATGTTATTGTTGTTATTTTAATATTGGATATGATAAATGTCTTTGCTTTTATGAAAATCACGAATGTAGTATTGGTGAAATATTTGGATTATATTTTTTTTTAGCTTCACGCTATATCCCGCACACAGCAGGGTAGGCAGAGGAAACCTAGTGTTAAGACACTCCGTTCCCCACTTTCCGCCGAATTCGAAGGCATTGTGTGTTAAGTGGCGGAACTTAACGCCGCGCTTTACCTCGACACCAGAGCGAAGAAAGTGGAAATATTAAATATTTCCACTCCTCCAGTGGGAATCGAACCCACAACCAGTCGCTTTACAGTCACACTTTGTGGCACTGCGCCACGACTGACCACTAAATTAATTATTATTAAATAATTTTCTTTTCTTCAGTACAGTGAACGAGACAAAACGCGGCGCTGTGTTCCGCCACTCACGCAATATCTCGGTTTTGAGTGGAAAGTGGAGAACGGGAGTATATTACCACTAGATTCTTTCTAACTATCCGATAATGTGCAAAAAAGCTCGAAATTCTATTAATTTAAGTAAAAACTTTGGCTTTCAACAATATTAGTGTTAATAGGAATAGAGAATCCAGTTACCGCTAGAACACGTAACGATACCCGCGCGACCGCGACTCGCGACGTCAACTATTAATGAAATAATTAATGAAATAATTATTTTTTACATTATTTTTTTTTTCTCTATTTGTGGCCAGTCGTGGCCCAGTGGCTCAAGCGTGTGACTGTAAACGACTCGTTGTGGGTTCGATTCCCACTCGAAGAGTGGAAATATTGAATACTTCCATTTTCTTCGCTCTGTCGAGGTAAAGCGCGGCGTTAAGTTCCGCCG
The DNA here is from genome assembly GCA_019049465.1 of Dryas iulia moderata. Taxonomy (NCBI): domain Eukaryota; kingdom Metazoa; phylum Arthropoda; class Insecta; order Lepidoptera; family Nymphalidae; genus Dryas; species Dryas iulia. Next base: position 11,447,800 of record CM032434.1, read on the forward strand.
CTTAACACGCAATGCCTCCGAATTCGGCGGAAAGTGGGGAACGGAGTATCTTTAAGACTAGGTTCCCTCTGCCTACCCTGCTGTGTGCGGGATACAGCGTGAAGCTGGAAAAAAAAAAAGAAAAAATATTCTCTATTATGGTGAACAAGACAATGCGTAGTGTCAAATTCTACTCAGCACGTGATTTCTCAACTTCGAGCAAAAAGTGGAGAACGGAGTGTCTTAACACAATGGTCACTTTGACTAACCTTCTTTGTACAAAACTGATGAAATTAGAATTCGATACTATAACTTCCTGTAATTTAAGTAAAAAAACTTTGGCTTTCAACATTATTAGTGTTACAATAGAAACAGAGAATCCAGTTTACGCTAGAACATGTAACGACACCTGCGCGACTATCGTTTTTTTTTTTTGTTTTTTTCACGCTGCATCCCGCACACAGCAGGGTAGGCAGAGGGAACCTAGTATTAAGACACTCCGTTCCCGACTTTCCACAGAATTTGGAGGCATTGCGTGTTAAATGGTGGAACTTAACGTCTCGCTTTGCTTCGACACTGGAGCGAAGAAAGTAGAAACAATAAATATCTCCACTCCTCGAGTGGGAACCGAACCCACAACCAGCCGCTTTACAGCCACACTTTGTGCTTCTGCGCCACGACTAGCCCCAACTTATTTTATTTTTGAATAAATTATTTTTTATTAAATAATTTTCTTTTCTCCAGTATGGTGAATAATACATAGCGTAGTAGCTTTAAGTTTTACTCAACACGTAATATCTCGATTTCTTCTCTCTCGATTCTCGTCGGAAAATGGGGATGTCGGAGTGTCTTAACACAACACTCTCTCTGGCTACCCCGCTATCCACGAAAAAGGCGTAAAAAATGTAAACTAAAATCTCAAGTTAAAACTTTGCCTTTCAACAATATTAGTGTTAATAGGAATAGAGAATCCAGTTTCCGCTAGAACATGTATGCCCGCGCGACTCGCGACTCGCGACGTCAACTTATTTTCTTTATAAAATAATAATTTTTAAATTTTTAATAATTATTTTATTATATATATAATTATAAAAAAATATTATTTTTTTTTACTCCAGTTTGGTGAATAAGATAAAGCGCGGCACCGTGTTCCGCCACTCACACAATATCTCGATATTGATATCTTTATACTAAGCTCTCTCTGTATACTCTGTTTCGCGAAAAGGCATAAAATCGTAAATTTATATAATAACTAGCGGCCCGCTCGTGGCTTCGCTGCGTGGTGTACGTGACTGTCTCGGTATCTTGCAACCCTCAGTGGTGGATTTTAAAAAAATAAAGTAGCCTATGTTTAACCCTGGACTATCCACTATATGTATGTATGCCAAAATTCATTACAATCGGTCAAGCGGTGTAGATTTTTCATCTAAACTTTCATTCCCTATTTCAACCCTTTAGAGATCGATTTTTGAAAAACTAAGTGGTCTATGTTAGACCAAGTCGTTTTGACTACTTTCATTCTAAATTTCATCCAAATCGGACCAGTAGATTAGCCATGAAAGCGTGACAGACAAACACACAGACATTCGCATTTATAATATAAGTATGGATGTCTGAATAATATAAGTAAAAAAACTTTGGTTTTCAACAATATTAGTGTTAATAGGAATAGAGAATCCAGTTTCTGCTAGAACATGTAACGATACCCGCGCGACCGCTACCCGCGACTCGCGACGCGCGACGTCGACTTGTTGTTAATATTTAAAGCTAAACTCTTTATGCTAACTAGGTCTGCTCCAGAGACACTTGTGTGAAATAATGAACCTTTTTATGTAATGGAAGATTTAAAATTTTTAGTATTATCGTATATTTTTAAGCAGAATTTCTTTTAATGCCAGTTTTTATATATGTAAATGAAGTTCTTTTCCTTCATTTAATTTAAATAGCCAACGAATTGCTTTTGGTGTCTTACGTCATAGTATTGTCTATGTCACTACGCACTCTGTGCATTCTGGAAATTCAACTTTGAACAATTGTCTTTGGTTTTGTGACAATATTTAAAATATCAAGTTGTAAGAAATAATATTGAAGCAATAGCTTTTAATGTTGTTTCTCTTTACAAGTTGGTAATTATTATAAAATGTAGATGATGTGTGTAAAAATGTTAATGTAAAATAATGTAAAAATAATTTGTATTAATAAATATTCTCTTTCCGAGCAACAATTTAGTATTTTGTTTCAAGAAACATCATATTATATATTTTGAAATAATGCCTTTTGGATGGTGGTATTTAATGTTTTGGTACCTTTGACTAGCACGGGAATAAAAAAATTATTTAAGTAAATATTTCGTAATATAATTAAATGGAGGATTTAATATTTCGATTTACTTCGCTCTGGTGTCGAGGCAAAGCGCGGCGTTAAGTTCGACCACTTAACACGCAATGCCTCCAGAATTCGGTGGAAAGTGGGAAACGGAGTGTCTTTACACTAGTTTCCCTCTGCCTACCCTGCTGTGTGCGGGATACACTGTGAAGCTAAAAAAAATATTCCACCGAATGGGAATCGAACCTACAACCATTGCATCAAACGATGTACCATTGCGCTACTCTGTCCATTTCATATTTTTTATATAAGAAATTTACGCCTGCAAGGATAAGCAGAGAGAACACAATATCAAGACACTCCGTTCTATATAGTACTATAGTGGAATATCCACAAGAATTTAACACTTTACTTGTTAAGTAGCGGAAATTACCGCCACGTTTTGAATCGAGTGAATGGAACTCAATACCATAATCTCAAACGCTGTACCACTGAGCTACTCTGTCCATTCCACATTTATTCTATTTTATATCAAATTTACTCATAACAAGATAAACAAAGAGAACATAATGACAAGACACTCCGTTCTCCACTTTCCGCCGAATTCGGAGGTTTGCGTGTTAAGTGGCGGAACTTAACGCCGCGCTTTATCTCGATACCAGAGCGAAGAAAATGGAAATATAATTTCCACTCCTCGAGTGGGAATCGAACCCACAACCAGTCGTTTACAGTCACACGTTTGTGCCACTGGGCCACGACTGGCCCCGGCATTATAACATATCTTGACATAAAACAGTATTACGTACTAAGTAACAGCTTACATAAATATTACATTGTTTTTATAACGGTAGTTGAATTCTTTACATACATACGAGTATGTATGTATAATTAAGTTAAATTATAACATAATGAAGTAAGAAAGATAATATTTAAAATTGTGTAACACACTTTGTTCTACTGTTCCTCTTTCTAGGTAGTTAACGTTACGTAAAAAGGAATATATGTATATGTTTCGTGAACTTTATATGTATGAATGTATATTTTTTTAGCTTCACGCTGTATCCCGCACACAGCAGGCAGAGGGAACCTAGTATTAAGACACTCCGTTACATTTTCCGCCGAATGCTGGAGGCGTTGTATGTTAAGTGGCGGAACTTAACGCCGCGCTTTGTCTGGACACTAGAGCGAAGATAATGGATGAATGGATTTAAATAATGGAATTAAACATTTCCACTCCTCGAGTGGCAATGAAACCCACAACTAGTCGCATTGACTGTCACACATGTATGTATATACTTGAAAAGATTTTTTTAAAAATATTATACGTTTTCTAAAAATACTATCCAATTTCCTTAGTTGGTGAATAACACTTCAAAATGCTAAAAAAATATATAGGTACCTACTTACTTTTTAAATTAGTAGTTACTTCGACGCGTACAATATGCGTTGCCATGACGACGTGTATGTCACTTTGTACAAAAACACATTTTAGTGTGTGTAATGTAAATTTAATTATTTTATTATATCTAATGGGTTATTATAATTGGCTTTTTTCGTATAAAATGCGTCAGCCATTAAGAAACCATAGTAAATCAGTGAGACGAAATGGTAAATGCAGTGGTTGTAGATTTGATCCCCACTAGGGTACATGATTATACAAGTTGTTTTTTTTTTAGCTTCACACTGTATCCTTCGCACAGCAGGGTAGGCAGAGGGAACCTAGTGTTAAGACACTCCGTTCCCCACTTTCCGCCAAATTCAGAGGCGTTGTGTGTTAAGTGGCGGAACTTAACGCCGCGCTTTGCCTCGACACCAGAGCGAAGAAAAGGGAAATATTGAATATCCACTCCTCGAGTGGGAATCGAACCCACAACCAGTCGTTTACAGTTAGAGGCCTGTGCCACCGCGCCGCGACTGGCCCACATTTATTTTAACAATAAACAGCATAAGAAAATATAAAAAGTTTGAACCCAGCAGGATTACAGCCTGCACCTTTTGAACGGTTTCCAACGGACTAGGTTCGTAACTCGGTATCGAGAGACGCGGGTTCAAATCCTGCTGCGTTCAATTTTCTTATATACATTCCAAAAACTATTATTAATATTTGTTTTTTTTTATTTCTCCACTCTGGTAAATAAGAATTACGAGTATAAGTATTTGTATTATTTCCATTTCTCCACTGTGATCGGACAAAGCACGGCATTGACATCTACCATTGAACACTCAATATCTCTAATCCTAACGGAAGACATATAACGGAGTGTCTTAACACTACGCTCTCTTCATCTACACTTTTAATCATATTAAAAATAAAACCACAAAAAGTAAATTAGGAAACACACCCATTATATTCTAATTAGAAAATGACGAAACCGTTTGCGGCGTCACAAGTACAGATAAAACAGTGAAGAGTAGTAAATATCAAAGTTGTTAATATGTAAACTTTAATTACATCGAACCGAACTCCACTAACTTGGTGTAATGAGACCATTACTTCAGAAGATCGATTACTTGGGGGCTGGTAGACCGTTGTAAGTGCGATTATCGACTTTAAAGCTTAAATTATCATTTTTTTTATTTTATTTTTATTATATATTGTTTATTAGCAGCCCGCTTGCGGTTTTGTCGCGTGAAATGTATAACTTGTTTTTTTTTAGCTTCCCGCTGTATCCCGCACAGCAGGGTAGGCAGAGGGAGCCTAGTATTAAGTGGGGAACCCATTTTCCGCCGAATTCGGGAGGAAATTTGAAAAAGACAATCAAAGAAAACGTATATATTTTATATATTTTTTTTTGAACGCAGCGGGATTTGACCCCGCGCCTCCTGAAGACCGTCTAGGCGCTCTCACCACTGAGCCGTGCTTTCTACTATCAATTAAGTATTTAATAAATAGCATTTTCTCTTACCAAAAGGTTGTTCGTAGAATAATCTTTGGATAGCAGAAATTTGTAAAAATCTCTCTACAGAGATGCTAACAGCAAAAATAAGTTGTAATAAAGCGTATAAGAATTTCGACGCAGCGGCTAGTAGAACGCATGGCTCAGCGGTGAGAGCGCCTGAACGGTATTCAAGAGGCGCGGGTTCGAATCCCGCTGCGTTCAAATTTTTATACGTTTTCTTTAAACGACTTTTTCAAAAATATACTTTTATTAACCTTATGAATAATATATAATATACCAAAAATATATTATTAATAAAGATAAAAATAGTTTCACTTCAAAATGTGTAATAATCGCGAGAACAAAAGATCTTATTATGTCAAATATATGTTATAATTTCTCTACCACTTGCTTCCAGCCACGTGTATCCGTTGCTAAAGTTAGTTTAATTATTATATCTAGATATATAAATTAACTAGTTGAGAATAAACGACGAAGTACTTTAATTTTGTACTTCACTGGTCTCAGAACTAATTACAGATCTTCATACGAACTTTGCTTATTTTATGGCTGTCTCTCTCCTTATATGTTGTTGTATTTATTGCGCTTTTCACGCATAGAAAGGTTGCCAGGGAAGAGAGAGCCTAGTGTCTAAACTCTCCGTCCTCCGCCCGAAATAGAGACATTGCATGTTAAGTGGCAGAACTCAACGCCGCGATTTATCTCTTAACAGGGCGGAAAAATCAAAATAATTGTACAATAATTATAATCATTTCTCAAGAACGAGTGGATATCGAACACATTACCACCGCTTTACAGTCAGACGCTGTCCCTATATGTAAATGAACCAGAAGATTTAGAATATACGACTAAGTATTTTAATTTTCTACTTGAATGGAGCTAATTAAACATGTTCATACTAAAAAAAGACATTTAGAAAACGTATAAAAATTTAAACGCAGCGGGATTCCAACCCGCGCCTCCGAAATACCGTCCAGGCGCTCTCACCACTGAGCCATGCGTTCTACTACCATCTGCGTCGAAATTATTATACGCTTTATTATAATTTTATACGTTTTCTTTAAATGTCTTTTTCAATTTTCCTAAGTGTGGAATAACACTTTAAAAATATTTAAAAGTATGTTCATACTAAATTTGTTTTTTTTATATGTTGTATTATAATACGTATAATACATGTATAACGTACAGTACATGCGTTCTAACTTGAAAGATCGGAAGTTAGCTACAATAGGCGTCGCAGAACGACTTTTAGGAAGTAATTGGTGGTAGAGGCGGAGATCGGAGAGACGCACGAGAGACAAACACTAGTGACTCCATTACGCGGTGTGTAGTGTCTCAGTCATTCCGAACTCCTCAATTTTGATTTGCTAGTTAACTGTACCGGAGCGAAATGAAGGAAAACTTAGATATGAACGTTCAAGGTAAAATGCACGTACTATAATAAAAATGTTTACTTAGAAATCAAGCGATAGTCGATTCAACATTTTGTTTACGTTCCATAAAATAGGCCATTGTCAGCTTAAACAGATTCTGCGATTATAAAAGCGATGGTTAGGAGTTTGATTCTCACTCGAGGAAATTATAATTAAAATTTTCATTTCACTATTACCAAAGACAAAGCGCAAGTGTCGATTCCGAGCAGAAAGTGAAGGAGTGTCTTAACACTAACCTGTCCCTAACCAACCAGTTGTGCGGGAAAAAACGTGAAACGTGAAGTTATAGAAGTAGACGAGCATTAAATTAAGGTATTTCCGGAAATTCCTTCGTAAACAGAAAAAGATAATTTTTCGTCCTATAATTGAAACTACGTTAGGTAAATATAATAGTAAATAGTAAAGCTCAAAAAATGCAACTTTAAATTGCAGGAGAAACCTCGTTTATTATAAACCGTGTCATTAACACCTAACATTTATTATAAGCGTGAAGTATACTTTACTACAAAATTAATGTTATATGCGCCCGTCACTTCATATAAACAAACGATGTGTATAAAAAGCAGGTTAAAGTATTTACCAGTATATCAAGGTCGTCGTGGTCCAGTGGCACAAGCGTGTGACTGTAAACGACTGGTTGTGGGTTCGATTCCCACTCGAAGAGTGGAAATATTTAATATTTCCATTTTCTTCGCTCTGGTGTGGAGGCTTTACACGCAATGCCTCCGAATCCTCCGAATCCTCCGAAAGAGGTTCCCTCTGCCTATCAAGCTGTGTGCGGGATACAGCATGAAGCAAAAAAAATCTTGAAAGCAAAAAGTTCTTCTAAAACATCGATTAGTATCAAAATACTAACCTAAATATCACTGACTCACCATTTAAGGGTAGAAATCAAATTTTTTACCCTTAAATTCCATAATCAATTTCCCCAAATTTCCTCAAAGTATATATAAGATAGTGGCTTTCTTATTAACTTTACCTGTTGTAGCCGTCTATCATAAATCCCGGGGCCAAATTACGAGACAAACAAACAGATGGGCGCGTGACCTATCAGCGTTAGATCGACCTTCGTCACCCGCAGGATAAGATACAATACAAATAAAGTGAGCAACTAACGAAATTGGTAATGGAACTTGGATTAATTGAAGTGCATTTTTTGTTTGATGGTATGGAAGGAAGGGATAGAATTGTGGTTTCATTTATTTGAGGTTATGGGCGCGAGGGAATAACACGGATTAGCATAACTACCTTTTGACATGCTAAAGTTCAAAATTAAAACAAAAAGTCGAATTTTAAATTGAGTTCTTTTTATGTTCGCAATATTTGTTAAATTATATGAAATTAAGCATTGTTAAAGTATATACTAGTAACAACGGAGTACAATATTTTTTTCATACTAATATATTAATAATATGTTAAAGAAATAAAAAATATATTAAACTTTTGTATAAATAGATATGGTACAGGTTGTTAACAGCACGTATTATAATGTTATAAACATACCCTGGATATGAAGTACTTTAGGTAATGTCTTTTTTTCTACACACTCATTGTGTTCGCTGAACGTCGCCATTTATTTGACTATATCAAAGGAATTATATTTTAAATGTACATTCTTCCAAAACTGAATACAGAACCATCACGGTCGTAAACTTCCCAACTATTTCACAATGACATAAATTTAACAACTTCCCTGTCCCATGAATTATATATGACTCATTTCTCCATACAATTTCAAGTGCATTTGCAATTTTGGACTTCAGGCGGTATACAAATACATTGTAACCGGGACAAGGAAGTTGTTAGGTATAATCAAACATCAATAGACATTCTACACTTCCCATAAATCTAAATATTACGTATTGAATACGTAACTTAACGCCGCGCTTTGTCTTAATCGAATAGAAAAACGATACTATTATTTATTTATTTTTTTTAGCTTCACGCTGTATCCCGCACACAGCAGGGTAGGCAGAGGGAACCTAGTGTTAAGACACTCCGTTCCCCTCTTTCCGCCGAATTCGGAGGCTTTTGGCCATTGGCCACAACATTATTTTAGTTATAATAATCCAGGAACTGGGATTCGAAGCCACAATCAGACGCTACCACTGTACCAATAACCTCAAAAATACAATTAAATACAATTAATTAAAACAAAACAATTGACACACTCACCCCCGATATTCCGAACACACTCGTACACTCCCTTTGACGAAACGTAAAACTTTTTTTCACTTTCAAACAGATGTTAGCCTGAATTTAGTACTGAAAACACGAACTTGGGCCTATTCTTGAAAAAACATTCGTACAAGAAACACGTTCTGTGAGTGGAATAGAGCCTTTGTGATGTTTATTATCACGCCGCTTTCCCTACTGAGTAATCACATAGCCTGTGCTCGGCTATGTCATTGTTTTTATTTTTATTAATACGAGATATATCGTATAGAGATCACCATAAGATGATTGGTTTGGAGTGAAATGTTTTCGGAACATTGGTTATATTTAAATTATCAAGCAATATCTCCATTTCTTGTGCCATTGGGCCAGTCGTGGCCCAGTGGCACAAGCGTGTGACTGTAAACGACTGGTTGTGGGTTCGATTCCCACTCGAGGAGTGGAAATATTTAGTATTTCCATTTTCTTCGCTCTGGTGTCGAGGTAAAGCGCGGAGTTAAGTTCCGCCACTTAACACGCAATGCCTCCGAATTCGGCGGAAAGTGGGGAACGGAGTGTCTTAACACTAGGTTCCCTCTGCCTACCCCGCTGTGTGCGGGATACAGTGTGAAGCTAAAAAAAAAAGTCTCCATTTCTGTCGTGAAGTGTAAAACGAAGTGTCTTAAGTTAAAGATCTGTCTGATTATCCTACTGCTGCGAGAATAAGCTTGAAGCTATATACTATAAGCTCTTAACTAAGGGCATTTTCTATAACTTTTCTCTGTTTATAAATTAATAAAAATATTGTGTGAAATGGCCAGTTCAAATTAAGTGAGATTAAATTATAAACGTGCTTATATACACAGACACTGTCTTTTCTAATATTCTTTAGGATATCTAAATGTTTTAGTACCACTATGTGAAAAAGGAAGATATTTAGAAAAATTTAAATATTTGTCATTGTAGATTTTAAAAATGCAATATAATTTCTTAAGTGTTGCTTACACCAAGATCTAAAGGTTAAAATTACATTTAAATAACTTAACAGGAAAATAATACGCATTTTTGAATAAATTTTCTATTGTTTGATATCAAAATATTTTCTATAACCTTTAATAAAATAAATTAGGTTATAGAGAATCAGATACAATATATAAAATGGGCAGGAGAGAAAAAGCACAGAGAGAACCTATTGCCAAGACACTCCGTTATCTATTTTGTGACCGAAATCAAGAGATTATGCGATAAGTATCTTTAGGTCACTTAACTAAAGTGAAGAAATGAAAATAATGGAGCTATATAGAGGAAATAGTGTGTTTCGTTGTGGTTCAACTCTTCCTGGACTATTTGTAGCAGACCTTTGACATTTGGCACAGTGAGGGATATCGAGCACAGTGTCTTGTGTGCAGTGAAGTTTTTGGTGACAATTGTAATTGTAGTTTTTGATTAAATGGTAATTAAATAGTCAAAAAGAGCCCGTAGACTTAGGCTGTGAAACGTTAACTTAAGCGTTATGTTAGTGTTAAGTGTTGGCATTTAAATTTTTTTTTAACATGTAATAACATTAAATATCTATTTCGCTCAACTCTTCCCGCCATGCAGAGCAAAGAGGCGATTCCTACTATATATTCTTTTCCCCAAGCGGGAACGAAACCCACAACCATCGCGTTTACAGTCAGAATACCCAACTGCGCGTATGGTCCAAAAAAAATACTAACCTAATTAAAATAACATAGCTGCTCACAACATTAGGATATGGCGTTAGTAATAAGTACGAAGAGGGTGTAGTAAGCAGCTTTAGATAGCGCAAATGACGCGTCACTCTCCCGACGTAATATATTTTTATTTTTGCAACAAAACTAACGGAAATTTTTACTTTTGCGAATACGAGTATGGGAGAATGTTTTAGTTAACTTCTTGTTATGTTTGTGTTTAGTTCTTATTGTTGTATGTATGTAAATGTATGTAATGTATTTCTGTGTGGTGGTAATATATACATTTTTTTTCCTTCACGCTGTATCCCGCACACAGCAGGGTAGGCTGAGGGAACCTAGTGTTAAGATACTCCGTACCCCACGCACCGCCGAATTCGGAGGCATTGCGTGTTAAGTGGCGAAACCTAACGCCGCGCTTTATCTGGACACCAGAGTGAAGAAAATGGAAATATTAAATATTTCCACTCGTCGAGTGGGGATCGAAACCATAACCAGTCTTTTATAGTCCCACGCGGGTGCCACTGCGCCACGACTGGCCACACATATACATATGTCAATTTAATATAGATTAAAAGACGGAGTGTTTTGACACTAAGTTCTCTGACTACCCCGCTGCGTAACCTAACCTAACTTTTTATATTTACAAAAGATAGTCACTTTTATTATTCAATGGTTCTTTATCATATTAAAGTAACAATCGTACAAATTTAAAACTTCAAAAGAAATTAATAAATAAATTGAATATATTAAATACATTTGTGTTTAGTTTAATTCTAAGCAAATGTACTTTTTAATTTAGATTATACGGACAATTAAATATTAAAGATATTTTGTATTGATGACAAATGTGTAGATTTAACTTTAAAAAAAATATAAGTAAGGAACGGAGTGTCTTAACACTAGGTTCCCTCTGCCTTCCCGGCTGCTGTGCGGGTTACAGCGTGAAGCCGGAAAAAAGGATTAAATAAAATTTCCTTTTTTCCATTAGTAATTTTACAAAAGAAAATATCTTGTTTACTAAGCAAAAGAATGCTTACTTTGTTTATCACATTAAAGAAAGAATGTTATGACTTTAAAACATTAGAAATGTATTTCAAGGACAGTAATAAATCAATTTAAAATATTCAATACTCTTTTGGTATTTTGTATATTGTTTACATATGTGTGTTAATTATTATTATTTTTTAGCTTCACGCTGTATGTCGCTTATAGCAGGGTAGGCAGAGGGAACCTAGTGTTAAGACACTCCGTTCCTTACTTATATTTTTTTTTAAGTTAAATCTACACATTTGGCTTCAATACAAAATATCTTTAATGTTTAAATGTCCATACAATCTAAATTAAAAAATGCGTGTTAAGTGGCGGAACTTAACGCCGCGCTTTACCTCGACACTAGAGCGAAGAAATGGAATATTTCCACTCCTCGAGTGGGAATCGAACCCACAACCAGTCGTTTACAGTCACACGCTTGTGCCACTGGGCCACGAATGGCCACTAATTATGCGTATTTTTTTAGTTTAAATTGTATAGAAATTTCGCTTCACTCTTTTTCACACAAAGCACGGTAGTTAGGGAGATCCTAATATTTGGTGTAGTGTTTCTCCGTTCTCCACTTTCCGCCCAAAAGGCGAAACTTAACACAGCGGCAGCAGCCAATCCTTCTAATCATTTTATTAGCATATAATTCAATACCTACACGAAATTTCAAAATAAGTCGCTAAATTTGTCCTTTGCTGTTAATTAAGTTTCTTTGCTTACGTAAAATTGTTAGAAAGCTATATTCAAATTAATAAACTAATAATCACAATTATCTCTATATATAATAAAAGAGTAGAAAAGTCAATTCTGTACATGAAAAGTTTCAGAAAAATTTTAATTGGGTATGTTAATATATCGATAACAGAGGCCAAAAAACCACTCAGTAGAATTTTTGTCTGTCTGTCTGTCTGTCTGTCTGTCTGTCTGTCTGTCTGTCTGTCTGTCTGTCTGTCTGTTAATTTGTTCGTCAATCACGCAAAAACTACTGGATAGAAATGAATGAATTTTAGTATGGTGATAGCTTATAGTCCAAAGGTACATATAGGATAGTTTTTATCCCGGTATCCTATGTAGTTTTTTTGGAAAAAATAAAAAACCGATATAAGTAAATCATTTGTATATCGGTATCTACCGGGTAGAAATTAATGAATTTTTGTATGGAGTTAGCTTAGAGGTTAGAGCAACATATGAGATAGTTTTCATCCCCGTATTCAACATAACTCCCGCAGAAAAATAAAATTTAAAAAAAACCATTCAAATTATGTCGATAGTTCACGAGTGAAGCTAAATTTTTTTCAATATCACTAATTAAAATAATTATAAAATAAAATAAGCATAACATTTATTAAATACATTTGGTCTATAAAACTTTATATAATCTATATATTTATATCATCTATATGACAACAGATGTCACTACGTTTTCTGCAACGGGTAGCGCTATTTGTTATTATACAGTTGACATTGTATTAGACATATCCGCTCTCATTAAAATTATTATTATAAAAATGCAAAAATCTGTATCTCTTCTATTTGTTATGTTTTGACGGGAATTCGTAAAGAAGATTGTTGAAGATGCAGGGTCATATAGGCTACTTTATAAAAAATCAAACCCTAGGAGGTTGAAACAGTAGATGAAACTTATGTATGTTTAGTATGTAGTGAGAATGAAAAATCTAAACTCCTTGCCTGAAATGAATGAATTTTCTCAGGAAAATAGTTAATGAGGCAAGGTCAAACATAGGCTATCTCTCTTTTTTTTTAAAATTACCCTGGTATTCAAAACAGTTCCCGCAGAAAAGTAAAAAACTGGCAAAGTCAAATTGCATTGATTATTTGCAAGTAAAGCTATTTTTTAATATCAATAAGTAACAAGATTGTAAAATAAAAAGCGTGAAGTTTATTTAAGATATTATGACCGGTTTATAATACTATATACCAGATGGTATATATGTACGAAATGTACTATCATATGATTCATCAATTATATCAATGATTTTCTCATGAACATAATTAGTGACGAAAGTCAAATATAGACTACCCTCCTTTTAAAAAAAAAGCAATAGAGGATGAAAGTGGTAGTTCACGTGGCGAAGCCGCGAGCGGGTCGCTAGTATATAATAAATCCGTAATAAACAGTTTTCCATTAGCAGATACAGCTTTTTTCAAAGTCAGAGAGAACTCCGTTTTCTATTATCTATTAGAAATCGAGACAATGCGTGTTGAATGGTGGAACTCAATCCATAACTTTCACGAATACAGGGTCTCGAACCCATAACTATCATGCTTACAAGCAGACGCTATCCCATTGTGACACGACGGCTTAACTTAGTTTTTTTTAGCTTCACGCTGTATCCCGCACACATTCGGGTAGGCAGAGGGAATCTAGTGTTAAGACACTCTGTTCCCCACTTTCCGCCGAATTCGAAGGCATTGCGTGTTAAGTGACGGAACTAACGCCGCGCTTTGCCTCGACACCAGAGCGAATTATATGAAAATATTTAATATTTCCACTCCTCTATTGGGAATCGAACCGACAACCAGTCGTTTACAATCACATGCTTGTGCCACTGCGCCACGGCTGGCTCCCTGGACCTGGACTTAGTTTTCAGTAACACTTTTAATAGTCAAAAGCAAAGACTTATCCCTCGTTACCATCCCAGCACACCCCACAAATAGCAAAACGCTGAAAAAGCTAAAAACTAAACGGATGAACCGTACTCATAAAACTATTTATAAAAATAACTTAATAAACTTTTCTAGTGGGGGTGAGCCCGATTCTTTCTAAAAGGATTTTCAATGTGGCCGTTGATATTTGCAAACTTTCAAATCTGGGGTTGGTTGCAAAACAACCCCTAAAACTATGGGGTTAGAGTGTAATGGGAGTGTGGGGTTAATTTTGTTGAGAAGCTTCGTAAATTATTCGGTCCAAAGCGCTTTGTAGTATTGGAAGCGGTCGGCAGGCGGCGTGTACGTCTTTTGTAGGGTCCATACAACATGTTTACTATGTAGGATATTATTTAAAATTTATTACCAACTGAGCTCAGATTTTTGGGCGGATTTCTATTAAAAGTTTGGGTTAAAATTCTCTATTGTAAGTCTAGAGTTTTAGTGAAGCTTCGGTTAACCTTTATTTGGAGTAAGGAACAGGTAGTTTCAATATAAATGAACTTTCTTAGGTTTTTGGGCATTTTTCGTAAGTTATTTGGCTAGATAAAAGGTGATGAATATATTTAAAGTAGTTAAAAATGATTACTTGCTAATTTATAACTGATGTGTGGGAGATACGTTACTCAATAACATGTTAATACATTGCCCTACTTTTCACTTCTTTTTTTTATTGTGTGTTATTTTATGTTGTGTATCTTATTTTATGGTTTTTTTTAAGTATGCTCGTTAAGTATAATATATGTACTGCACCAATATCATATCATAGAATGAAAAAAACACCATAGAAATTGGTTAGTTAATTAACAAGATTTTTTTTTAGCTTCACGCTGTATCCCGCACACATCATAGTGGGCAGAGGGAACCTAGAATTAGGTCACTCCGTTCCCCACTTTTTTTTATCAAAATTTTCATCTTCTAAAATAGTAGTCTTGAACTCTAATATCTGTTATGTTTAGATATAAATAAAAAACATTTCAATATTTCGTTTAAAGTAATAAAAAAATAGATATTAAAAAATATTTAAATATTTTGCGTGAATTATATAAAAAGAATTTATAAAATTCATTAGGTTATGCTCAAAAAAGTAAATAAAAACCTATATATATTAATTTGCTAGTTAAATGAATTTCATTTCAATTGTTGTGAGAATTGTATGCTGTTAAAATGCATGAAATAGTTAACTACTTTATTAGAGCCCATCGCGGCGCAGTGGAAAAGCGTCTGGCTGTAAGTGTGATCGGTAGTGGGTTCGTTTCCTATTCGTGGAAACAATAATTTCATTTATTGGATCTGATACCTACGCGGTGTTGAGTTCCACTGCTCAACATGTAATATCTTATGTCTATATTTGGGGCCCCGTCCCATAGAGACCGTCATAATCGACACTAGGTTTTATTTTGTAAACGAATAAGATCACAATAAAATCTTAACATCTTCTTAACAATTTTTTTGTTAAAAAAGTTACTATATTTTTTTTTTTATGGAATAAAGGAGGCAAACGAGCAGAAGGCCCACCTGGTGTTAAGTGATTTCCATACATAGACCTTCGCCCATAGACATCCACAACATTAGAGTCATGGATGCGTTGCCAGCCTTGGGAATGTAGGACAGAAGGAGGGAGGAAGGATGGGAATGGTGGGAATAGGGAGAGCTGGCTTACATGCCATCGAACCGGAACACATCATAAGATATTTGGCGGTTCGTCTTTGACATGATAGTGGTCGCGAGCCAGTCGGAGAACGAATCTCCTACCACCAAACTACTGGGTTACCCGCCTTTTACGGGACGCTACCCAGCGGCGGGGGGGAATTGTATTCTTAACCCGTCCCCCCACGGGAACAAAACAACTATATGAAATAGTTATAAAAAAATGTTCATATAAAATCTTAAATTCTACGTAAACGTTATAAATTAAGTAACAAAAAGACGGACCGACGATCTTGTCAAAACGATGGGCCGTCAGTGGATGAGGAGAGCTGACAATCGAATTGATTGGAAGTCCAAAGAGGAGATATAGCCTATACCCAGCAGTGGGTGAATAGGGGTTGAAAAACAAGATGAACAACAAAATTCTGTCTTTTTTATCCTACATTATAATATCAACATATGGAACCTAACCTCTAGGTATTTTATGAAGCCAGGCATTGGAATTTTCTTGGATTTCAAAGGACTAAAATCGAATCGTATCCAATCGATAGACGCCACTTCTTTA
The DNA here is from genome assembly GCA_019049465.1 of Dryas iulia moderata. Taxonomy (NCBI): domain Eukaryota; kingdom Metazoa; phylum Arthropoda; class Insecta; order Lepidoptera; family Nymphalidae; genus Dryas; species Dryas iulia. Next base: position 11,464,226 of record CM032434.1, read on the forward strand.
GTTTTCACATTTTATAATTTTATAATGTTTTTTAATGTGGCTGTTTATGTCCATATTTGTATATTAGATCACTTGACGAAGATATGGAAGGATGTGTATTCAAATTCGAGATAGGTTTTATATTTAGTTTATAAAAACTAATTATAAATAAGCATCGTCTTTTTTTTTTTTTTTTGTAGCTTCACGCTGTAGCCCTTGCGGGGTAGTCAGAGAGAACGGAGCGCCAAACGCTACGGTCCCTGCATACTTCTTTCACCTCGTCCACTGTCATCAACCTCTTCATACACGCCCTCCGGGGGGCCCTCATGCTTTTTACGTGACCTTCCTCCAGTATCATCGATACTGTGTTTTCGAAGGTCAACCGAGATCTCCCCCTGCCTCTCTTACCACTCACCATTTTTTTCTGTGAACGTAAAATCACAAATTTTGCTGCTCCTTTCTTTGCTGAATCTTCAACAAATATTCTCTTAAAGACCATCGTGGTGCAGTGGGACAGTGTTTGAGTGAAAACGCGTTTAGTTCTGAGTTTGATTATAGATCGGGGAAGTATTATATACCTATAAATTATTTTCTTACTTACTAGAGAGGCGCAGTGCCTCTCTAGTAAGTAAAGAAAACTTTGAATCCACTACTGAACAATCAATGTTTCGATTTCGGTCGGAAAATGGAGAACGGAGTGTTCTGACACTAAATTCTCTCTAATTACCATTTTAGATTGATAAGCACTTGTAGATGTATGGTCATTTAACGATTGTTACTATTTTTTATGTGTATTTCTTTTTATTTGTAAATGTGGGTGTTCCCGAATAAAGGTTTTATTATTATATTATTTACTAGCGACCCAGCCGCGGCTTCGCCTGCATAAACTACACTACTATATCTATTACGTATCTACAGTTACCCGTGTTCACGTTTAAATAACAAACTTTACTTTTGAGCCTAAGAAGAATCTCATCTTTTCTAATGAATTTACATATCAAAAAATTATTTCAATGGCACATTTGAAGAGACTCAATAGAAAATTTCATGCTTGAGGTGTATTGTAATTTTGCAATCATTAAAGGTAAATAACCTTTAATTAATAAATAATTTTTCATGACTTATTCAAAGCAAGATAGACCACGACCTAACGACGGCTGATAATCCTATAAAGCGACACTTTAAAGTTCTTCAGGAAGTATGATGTACTGAGCATAATATTAAAAGTAAAATGTCTATTATAAGGAAACTTTTTTTCACAAATATTACCATTTTTAACGATATAAAAGTATTAATTTCAATTTAGCGTTACGGGAGAAGTTAAAGTGACGTATGCATATTTATTTTGATATAGAATTTTTGAAATTTGAGATGGTAGATGTGAAATATATGCATATTTATTTTGTACTTCTTAGTTTTATAATTATTATATTAGTAAATGAAATTAGAAGTATTTTAGCTTCACTTGTAAAATAATTAACACAATTTGACTATGTCAGCTTTTTTTATTTTTTGCCGAAACTATATTGAATACCAGGATAAAAACTATCCCATATAATGTCCTAGCCTCTAAGCTAATTCCATGCAAAAAATCATTTATTTCTATTCAGTAAGTATCAGTGTATGAAGAAAATACTTATATCGGTTTTTTATTTTTTCCAAAAAAACTACATCGAATACCGGGATAAAAACTATCCTATATGTACCTTTGGACTATAAGCTACCACCATGCTAAATTTCATTCATTTCCATCCAGTACTTTTTGCGTGATTGGCGAACAAATTAACAGACAGACAGACAGACAGACAGACAGACAGACAGACAGACAGACAGACAGACAAAAATTCTACTGAGTGGATTTTTGGGCTCTGTTATCGATATATTAACGCACCCAATTAAAATTTTTCTGAAAAATTTCATGTACAGAATTGACTTTTCTACTCTTTTATTATATATAGAGAAGAGATTACCAGGCTATGCAGGAAAAAAGTATAAAGCTACGAAAAACGAAATTTAAAAGCGCTCCTCAACATCTCCCAGGAATCCAACATATCAAACATCTACTTTCTACTCCCATTAGCTTGGACTGAGCGTAGTCTATCGGTCACTCCAAAAGAAAAGACTTTACATTATGTATATAAAAGAAAATGAATCACATAGAAATAAAACTTTTTATATACGTACTTGAAATGCTAAAATTTATTATACTTTTAGTTAACTAATCAAAAGTTATTTTCTCGTCGGGCAGTAAGTTTGTTCGTGTCAAGCCAATCAGCGCCGATATGTCCGTCCAGGTGTTCGCATCCACTTTGGTCATCACCTCCAGCTCTAAGTGTGATGCTTGAACTGAAATCATATAAAAATGTATAAAGCCCTTATACTAAAGGTCAAAAGTCAAAAGTCAAATAATTTTATTCAAAATAAGAAGTTACAAGCTTCATTTTTTTAACGTCAAATAGCTTACCACCGGTTCACTAAATTTAATGCCTTAGACCTGAGAAGAACCGGCGCAAGAAACTCAGCGGGACTTCTTTTTTTAAAGTAATTGTTATATACACATTTATTACTGACAGTTATAATTTTAAAGCAATATTTATAAAGTTTTATAATACTTAAATGAATATTTTTTACAGGTTCGTGATTTTTTCCTCATAGTGGACTAGTCCAAGAGAATCTAGTGTTAAGACACTCCGTTCTCCACTTTAAGCCTGATATCGAGATATTACGTGTAAAGTGGCGGAACTTAACGCCGCATTAACGCTTTTTCTTAGACACCAGAGGAAAGAAATGAAAATTTATCCTCAAAATTTACCCTTCAGACGCAAAATAGGCGCTCTAAATCGTCGAGTTGCGAAAAGTAAGTCAGTCATTACGGATCATGACTAAAATGACTCAAATAAAAATTAATATATAATATTTCCGAATGGAAATCAAACCAACAACCGGTGCGTTTACAGTCAGGCGCTTCTTTTTATCTTTTTTTTTTGTCGCTGGGAAATGCGTTTACGCAGACCATCCGTACGCAAAGCAGGCAGACCTACCTTACGTACAAATGATACTGCGGGACTCACCGGAGAGTCCGATACTACCCACTAAAACCCAGCGGAAACCCTCTCCCACCGTCTTGAGACGTCGCAGGTTCGAAACGACAGTCAGACGCTGCCACTAGTATAGTATAGTCAGAGCCACGTCCTCTGTCTCAATAGATGTCTACAATACGAGTATATCGTAGAGCTTAGAGATGCAGAGATATAATTTATTTTTAATTTTTTTTTTAAAATGAAATAAGTTAATTTTATTTCATGTTAAAATAATTCAACAAAATAAAATTTGTTAATTTTTATTCGTATATTTATTTATTCAAAATATACGCGATTAATCCCATTGCAATACTTTTGTTTCAAAATGTGTAAATACGTAAAAACAAAAGACCTTATTATATTTAAATTAATTTCATTTATATGTTTATTTATAAAATTATATATATTTATATAATTTTAAATATATATATATTTGGCCAGTCAGACCAGTCTGAGGCCAGTCGTGGTGCAGTGGCACAAAGTGTGACTGCAAAGCGACTGGTTGTGGGCTTGATTCCCACTCGAGGAGTGGAAATATTTAATATTTTCATTTTCTTTGCTCTGGTGCCGACGCAAAGCGCGGCGTTAAATTCCGCCACTTAACACGCAATGCCTCCGAATTCGGCGGTGCGTGGAGAACGGAGTGTCTTAACACTAGGTTTCCTCTGCCTACCCCGTGTGCGGTATACAGCGTGAAGCTAAAATAAAATAAATAAATAAATATAAAATTATATATATTTATGTTGAATTCACATATCTCGAATTCGGAAAGGAGACAGAAAACAGAGTTCTTGACTCTCTCGATTTTCTCTACTACCCTGTTATATGGAAAAAGCGCGAAGTTCTTTTTTAAAATGTATTTAAAAATAAAAATCTTAAGCATTGTTAATCTTAAATTTAACAACTTCTTTATTTAAAACACTTTTAGTTATAACATTTGAGTAGTTCATTCTTTTCTTTTAAAAAACATATTTAAGATCAAGTTCACAATTTCAAATAAAGTTCGTTTTAATATATATTTAATTCTAATATTTTAATTCTTATTGGAATAAAAAATGGCGTGTTTTGCGTAACAAAGCTATGAATGTTATAATATTAATGGGGGATACCCATCGTGACGCAGTGAAATAATGTATACGAAACGCGAAGTTGTGGGTTCGATTCGCGATCGATAAATATGTAAAAAATATGTTTAGTTATAATTAGTATATAATAATATATATAAAATATTGTTATTATATACTCATATATATAAAATATTATAAAATATTGTTAATTAAAATAACTATATATTGAACATTCACTCATTTTTACCACTTAATATGGTGTCTCATTTTCACGCGGAAACTAGAGAGCGGAGTGTCTTGACACTAAGATTGCCCCCTTCACGCTTCACGCTACCCGCAAACACGCAAAAAAGCAAGCTATTCATGTTGAATCTAAATACAAAACAGCTTAATATAATCTATTACTAACAGTAACATCCATACTTATATTACAAATGCGAATGTCTGTGTGTTTGTCTGTCACGCTTTCACGGCTAATCTACTGGTCCGATTTGGATGAAATTTAGAATGGAAGTAGTAAAAATGACTGGGTCTAACATAGGCTACTTATTTTTTCAAAAATCAACCTCTAAAGGGTTGAAATAGGGGATGAAAGTTTATATGAAAAATCTACACCGCTTGACCAATTGTAATGAATTTTGGCATAAATATAGTTGATAATCTAAGCTTAAACATAGGCTACTTTATTTTTTTAAAATTCGCCCCCGACGTTTGCAATATAACGAAATAGTTCACGCGGCAAATCGCGAGCGGGCCGCTAGTGTAATATTAATTCTATACCGCTTCAGATTCAATTTGCTACCGCCACGCTTACATATAAGTCCATACATACGAGTACAAGTATTATGTGGGTACTTGTGAATAACAGAATTCATTACGCGACTACAATAGGCTAAAGTAACAAGTTATTCTGCCACGTAATGATTATTCAAAGATTAAATTTCAATCTAAAATCTATTTCTTGGATAACATTATGTATGTATGTATTCAGATTTTATGATGAATTAATTATGATTGGGTTTCGGTTTTGTGATTGGTTTGGGTTGGTAGTGTTTTTTTTTTTGTGTTTTTGACATACATTCTTGCTTTTATATGTATGTATGCTTTGTATTATATGTAGAATTTTTTTCTAATTTATTATCATCAGTTGTGGCCAGTCGTGGCCCAGTGGCACAAGCGTGTGACTGTAAACGACTGGTTGTGGGTTCGATTCCCACTCGAGGGGTTGAAATTATATTTCCATTTTCTTCGCTCTGGTATCAAGGCAAAGCGCGGTGTTAAGTTCCGCAACTTAACACGTAATGCCTCCGAATTCGGCAGAAAGTTGGGAACGGAGTGTCTTAACACTAGGTTCCCTCTGCCTACCCTGCTGTCTGCAGGATACAGCGTGAAGCTAAAAAAAAACCATTCCTTCAAGTGGAAATTAAACCTACAACCAGTCGTGGTTACTATTAGACGCTGTCACATTGCACCATAATGCCTTCAACATACGTAAAACTGCCCCATTGCACCATAATGCCTTCAACATTCGAACTGAAAGTGGAGAAAGTGGAGTGTCTTGACACTAAGTTCTCTTTGATGAAACAATGTACAGCTAAAAGAAGCTTTAAAAATGTGTATAACTATACAAATATTATCTAAATAAATATTTAATAGCATTTACTTGATCAGTTTTCATTCATATTCGTAATAGTAATCTTTATTATGAATGTTTTAATATATATATGTATCCTATTTATTTGTGTAATTCATATGTACTTATAATAATTTTAGAAAATTATATTATATAATGATAATAATAATATAATACTTTATTGCACACAAAAAAATAATACAGCTTACATTAAATAATAACAAGAGCATATGTGCAATCAAAAAATGTGGCGGCCTTATCGCTAAAAGCAATCTCTTCCAGGCAACCAATAGTCACGGATTTATTTCAAAAGAACGCAGAAAGTTGTATAAAATAACGTATATACAAATAATACATATATACATACATAAAAATATTAATATTTACTTATATTATAAATTATACAGGTGTGAAAAAAGTTTATAGACAACACAAAAGTTACCTCGCATTTCGTTCATATGATCAATGATTTTCTTTAAATCAGAAATTGCTAATTCTATTGCATATTTCGTCATTTCAAAACACTCCATATTTTCTGACAAATTATTCATTTTATTTATTACCTTTCACTTTATCTTTAAACTTTAAAAATCTTTCAACAATATAGATATGATAATTCCCTCTTATGTCAAAATTTCCCGCGGTTTTATTGTGAACAAAAACAAATGTCACAAGACAATAGGCTATTCAGCCCAAACTTGTTGAAAATAATTAATCGTAAAAATTAGGTCAAATCTTAAAAACAGTGCACTTAACAAAGTGAACGTATTTATTAATTCTGTTTCATGCATCAATTGTTTTTTTTTATTGCAAACGTTTTATTAAAAGAAGAAATATGTATAACAGAAGCTAAGTCAACGACCTTTAGAGTGCAATCGCATGAATCTCATCAAAATACTTGGATAATACGTAAAACAGTATAATAGAAGCGAATCAATCGTCCGAATGCCAATCATTATGTCGACTAAATCTGTTTTTGGATGGGTTTTGGTATGTCGCGTCACCGAATGTCATTGGATTTATAAATAAGATCAGCTCCAGAAATAGGTGGCTTTCCAGGCGTACCGACTAAAATAAAGTAGCCTGGATTCGGTTAACAATATTATTGTTCGCGCGTCCACCGTCCAGTCATTGTAAGTCTATCAAACGGTATAAACGATGGATGAGGATGATACCCAGCAATTCTCTCTGCGCTGGCACAACCACCAGGTAGGTGAGTAATTTTTTATTTAGACACATACACGAAAAACACTTGTTAATTTTTAACCAGTGACTAAACTGTGTTTTATTTTTTTGGTATTTTTTTTTTGTTTTGTTATTTAAAATTATTTCTTAATAATTGCAGATACACTGAGGACCGTGTTATCTGAAGCTACACTTTCTTATATTGGACACGACACAAATGGTACTAGCGACTGCAGCGCCATCTTTTTTTTTATTTTTTCACAGCTTACGTAGATACTTAGTATTTTGCTTTTGGCTGAACGCTTTACGATTTATTTGTTTATTTTTTTTTACTCACATAACTTATTCAAGACAATATATTAATAATATTTACATAGCTTAAATTTGAAAAAAAAATATTTTGTGTATATTTTTAGAGCTTGATAGAGATTCTTTACAATAAATAAAGGAAATTCAATCCGTCTTTAATAAAGAAACTCCTTAAAACCGAGTCCAAATAAATTGTACGAACATAAATATAATACAAACAGTATGGATATATGAGCATATCACATACTTATATAAATTATTAATAATTTATAACTATTAAATGAGATTTTTATATAAAAAAATAAAAAGGATTAATTGAAAATAAATATTTAATACTGAAATAAACTACACCCAAAACAATTGAGTAATTACAATTTTATTGTATAACAAAAATAGGAATATTTTTAAAGTATATGTTAATATTTAGAGTACAAATCCTTCAGCGTTCAATTTTTGTACTATCATACATAATATATAGGTATATTCAAAATGTTACGGAGGAAATTGACTGCATTAACTCAGTATAATATAAAGATATACCTAGCCACAAAATGAAGATCTAGATCCAGATCTAATCGTATATCTATCTAAATTTATCTAAATCTTAATCCACGTCCATTTAATTGTCGTTTAATTGACGCGCCATCTGTTTTTTTTTTTTTTTTTTTTTTTTTTTTTTATGGAATAAAGGAGGCAAACGAGCTGAAGGCCCACCTGGTGTTAAGTGGTTACCTTCGCCCATAGACATCCATAACATTAAAGTTATGGATGCGTTGCCAGCCTTGGGAATGTAGGACAGAAGGAAGGAAGGTTGGGAATGGTGGGAATAGGGAGAGCTGGCTTACATGCCATCGAACCGGAACACATCATAAGATATTTGGCGGTTCGTCTTTGACATGATAGTGGTCGCGAGCCAGTCGGAGAACGAATCTCCTACCACCAAACTACAGGGTTACCCGCCTTTTACGGGACGCTACCCAGCGGCGGGGGGGAATTGTATTCTTAACCCGTCCCCCCACGGTTGAAACAATGCAGCCAAAATTATTTATATGATAAATATACTTACATGTTTTAAAATAGTTAAAGTCTGTCTGTGTGTCTGTGTACAAGAGATAGCTATAGATTCGAATCACTAATTCTTTGTTGAAATGAATAAAAGTACCACGTTTAGCTGCAATTGTCACCATGTTCCTTAAGCAGCGCCATATTTATTTCTGAATTTAATGTAAAAATTAATTGCAATTAACAATTTATTATTTGTTTGGTTGCAGATATCACATAATAAGTTCTTAATGATCACACTACAGTTAACAATGTTAATTGTTAATTATGATTTTCGAACAAACAAATTATCAATTGTTAACATTCAATTGTTAATTATAATTAAAATTTGCCTAACACTGGATAGTAGTGATGAAGGGTGGAAGTAACGTGTATCTGATTTAGTTTATAATAATTAAATAGATATTTAATAATGATGGAATTACCTGCAATAATTACCTACAAATAAGTATGTTAGTATTTTGAAATTCACTCTCCAATATGCCTATGGCCCTAACCTGAAATTAAAATAATATATGGGTAGCAATGTCGCTAAGTATATAGAGAGTCTGATCATATAACGTGATATTGAGGAAGTGATAAGCACCAATTTGCATTGAATTAAACTGAAAGAACCTGATGAGAAAGAAAACTTTGATATTTTTTTTAATATACATAATTTATTGAAATAAATTTTATATTTCTCGTGTGGATATTTGTGACGGAATAAGTGATATAAATATAATTTAATAAAGGTTATAAGAACATTTGGTTAAATCAAAGAATACTTACGTACTGTGCTTTATTTGCTAACAATCGTCTAACTTTATAAGTAGTATATCAATTTCTTTTTTTTTTATTAAATGGAGAATTTATTTAATAAATTATTAATTACTTAATTCTCTCTAAATTTGTCTTCAAATTTAGAGTACTCGAAGACTTGCAATGGACAATACGTTTTCCACCACCATATGCTACTAGACATAGCCGCATTCTTTTTTAAATAAATTAAATTTTATAAAGAACAATCAAACAACGCAAAGAAAATAGTATTTTATTTGGAATAATTTAATAACTATATTACTTATTTCATTATTAAAATAACACATGGACTAGATTGTTAATTATAATAAATTGTTTTACATAACAGCAATGCATTTATAAATTGTTCAAATTACTATATTAACTTGTTTGCATTAATTGTTTGTATTATTAAAATATATTTTTTATAATTGTTAAATTTATTTTAAGCTTCTAATGACTAATACATTTTTTTTTAATTTACAAAATAATAAATATAATTACACTGCACAAAGCCACCGCACAGGATTGCCGCCAATTTTGCTGTCAACATTAAACTTTTGACATATAGATAATAAATATATTTTTAATCTGTATTCCGCTTTGTTTTTATAGACAAGTGTGATCGGCGCGTTAGGAAGGATGTTGAATACGGGCGCTTTAAGCGATGTAACTTTAAGCGCGAGCGGTGCGATGCTCAAAGCCCATCGTATTGTATTGGCTGCGTGTAGTCAGTACTTTGCTCAGATATTTAAGGTAAGATTTTTTAACTTCACTCTTCAGCAGGACAGTCAGAAAACCTTGTGTCAAGGCACTCCGTATTCCGCTTTTTAACCGAAATCGAGACATTGCGTGGCCCATCACTTTGCCTTGTACTAGAGAGGAAAAATGAAAATAAGCTACGATAAATGTGCTACGATATCCTCTATATTTTTTATAATTAAATATGTTATAGAATTTCTATAAGAAGTATATAAGTATAGGAAGTTAGGATATTGGAAACACGAAATATAGGTTCAAATTTATATATGTGTAAAAAAGGAATCTTCAAGCAATTTCATGTAAAACTTTTATCGTTATTAAAGATTTACATAAATTTGCTAAGACCGTTTACCGTTTAAGACCGTTGTCTTAAATAAACAACGCCCGATATCATTTTAACGAACGTAATATTCTTTAAAATATAAATTCAAATTAAATGAAACCAAGCCAAGCCAAGGGTTGTACAAAGAAGACACAGATAAAAAATAATTCTACGTTTTAAAATAGGAAATAGAGACAGAAAACAACACGCTCGTCATAGTACTGGGATGCGAGGCGGCGGAGCTGCGTCTGCTCCTCACGTTCATGTACACGGGGGAAGTGACCGCGTCTCGACGGTGTCTGCCCGCGCTGCTGCGTCTGGCGCACACGCTGCAGGTGTCGGGGCTTACTGATGCTGATAGTGTGAGTCGTTGTATTGTCTATGGATGTTAAAAAATTCTTATACTTTAGTTATGTATAGTATATCTTCGTCTTTATATAAGTAATCCCGTACCTTTGCGTAGCTCCAATTATTTATGTAGCACACACCAAAGCAGCTTTCAGAAGGCACAGTTTGGTTCTGGTACGATTCCTTGATATTTAGTCTAAGTCTTGAGTTAAATTAGTCATATTATGGTCAAATTACACAAAATCATTATAAATTGCAACCTATATTTTTTTATAAAATCTATTTATACCACTTTTCAGAACCAAAATTTACCACAACCCGCACCTGAACCAATCACAGAAACTTCGCCCATAGACTTGGAACCGTTACCAGAGTTCCCACCAACTTTGGAACCGGAACAGAGGATAGACAAAATGGAACCGAAACATGGAGAATTGGGAACAAATGAAAAGGATAAATTGAGTAAATTGGACCAAATCGTTCAGAATTTGTACAGCACTCATCGGATCGGAAGTTTCTTGCCAAATGTGGTGCCACCTCTACCTAGTTTAGGAGGTAAGTGTTAGTTTTATTTGTAAATCAAGAAAGTGAATTTAAATGATTAAATGCAATAGGGTATGACTTTTAATATCTTTTAAAGCAGTAGTGAGCAATCTACGGCTACACACAACCGGGGTAATAATTTTTTGCTCCCTCCCATTTAAGACCCCCCTAACCGCTTATTTTTTTGCTATTTTCCTGCTACTTTTGTAATAATACTAGGAAGTGTTAATCAGTTCAAAAATTAATGAATAAATATGAAAAATTTCAAAATCTTGATAAGTCCTTTGCTTCAAAAGGTTGCTTACTCCTGTAGTAAAGGATTATTTGCATCCAGGATTTAAGTTTTTCGACGGTTTAGTTAGACAGACTATAAATGATAAGAAGATAAACGACAGAAAAAGGACATATTATACTAAACCTATCATATTATACTATAGCTACAGGTTCGACTTCCGCTTTTGTGGCGACAAAAGCTTTGAAATTATCATTTTTTTAATGGAGCTCGTCTCTCTTATATAAAATAAAGTGCGTAAATGAAGTGCATTTTTGTATACGAGTATGATACTTGTGATTCTTTTTTGATAGGAAATATGATGCAATATTATTTTAGCAATATGTGCCATAATCAAGCAATTGTTAAAAAAATTAGCAGGATTTTAAAACTAAATTAAACTGCCTTTCGAGCTGATAACTTCAAAAATTAACAATACTACAATATAATTATGTATTCTTTGTTAGTTAAAAACTAACACCATTCTGACATTTATAAAACGTATAAAAATTTGAACGCAGCGGGATTCGAACCCGCGCCTCCTGAATACCGTTCAGGCGCTCTCACCACTGAGCCATGCCTGAACTGTATTCAGGAGGCGGGGGTTCGAATCCCGCTGCGATCAAATTTTTTATATGTTTTCTGAATGTCTTTTTCAATTTTCCTAAGTGTGGAATAACACTTTAAAAATGTTTAAAACTAACACCATTCTTTCCAGATCCAGACTTAGACCGGAAATACACACAAACACGCAACACGTCAACATGCACCATATGCAACAAGCGGCTCAGCAACCAGTACAACCTGCGCGTGCACATGGAGACGCATGCTGGGAGACGACACGCATGTCGCGCATGCTCACATGTGTCACGGTCGCGGGACGCCTTGAGGAAACATGTGGCTTATAGACACGGGATAAATAAGGACAGGGATAGAGATAGACGGGACTCGTCTTAGAGTGCTTATTTGTTTCTTATCTATTTATTTATGTCTATTGTTAACTAATGTGGAACGGGATGGGGATAAGGGGATAGGCGGCCTTGAGGAAACATGTGGCTTATAGACACGGGATAAATAAGGACAGGAATAGGGATAGACGGGACTCGTCTTAGAGTGCTTATTTGTTTCTTATCTATTTATTTATGTCTATTGTTAACTAATGTGGAACGGGATGGGGATAAGGGGATAGGCGGCCTTGAGGAAACATGTGGCTTATAGACACGGGATAAATAAGGACAGGAATAGGGATAGCCGGGACTCGTCTTAGGTTTGAATGTGTTTGTTATTTTTTTTTGTTTATTAAAATTTGTTGGTATATGTTTATTGTTGTTAGTATTGTTCTTATGTGAAAGGGGATAGGGATAACGTGATATGATATAGATATATAGGCGACACGCATGTCCCGCGTGCTCACATGAGTTGAGATCACGGGATTCCTTGAGAACATATATGACTTATAAACACGGGATAAATAAGGACAGGGCTAAGGATAGACGGGACTCGTCTTGAGTGCTTATTTGTTTCTTGTCTATTTATTTATGTCTATTGTTAATGTAAAACAGGATAGGGATAACGGGATAGGATAAAAATATATAGGTGACCTTGAGGAAACATATCACTTATAGACATGAGATAAATAAGGACAGGGATAGGGATAGACGTGACTCGTCCTAGGTTTGAACATGTTTGTTATTCATTTTTTGTTTATTAAACTTTGTTGTTATATGTTTATTGTTGACTAATGTGAATCGGAATAGGGATAAGCGGCTAGGATATAGATATATAGGCGACACGCATGTCGCACGTGTTCACTAAGCGCGTGTTTTCTAAAAAAAATTATACGTTTTCTAAACGTCTTTTTCAATTTTCCTAAGTGTGGAATAACACTTTTGTGGAACACTGGAAACACTGGAAGTTGCTTTATATATCTTCGAAATCCCGAAATACACATTGTATTTTGGACAGGACTGTATTTAATACAGTAAAATAGTATATTGTAGCCAGTCGTGGCCCAGTGGCACAAGCGTGTGACTGTAAACGACTGGTTGTGGATTCGATTCCCACTCGAGGAGTGGAAATATTTAATATGTCCATTTTCTTCGCTCTGGTGTCGAGGTAAAACGCGGCGTTAAGTTCCGCCACTTAACACGCAATGCCTCCGAATTCGGCGGAATGTGGCGAACGGAGTGTCTTAACTAGGTTCCCTCTGCCTGCCCTGCTGTATGCAGAATACGGCGTGAAGCTAAAAAAAAACTTAAAACAAAACTAGACTTCCATATCAAAAAATAAAACCACTACACAGTATAAATTTATAAACGTTGTAACTTTTATATAAAACATGTTTTCGTATATGCATATTTTGATATTAAAGTGATGTTCTCGTAGCGTGAACCACTCTATATATCGACTGTGAACATTTCAAAAAGTAACTAAAAAGTGCTTTGTCTGTAGTATTTTGAAAAGATACAAATGGCAAAACTTCATGTGCAAACTAGTTAGTTCACGGTAAACATTTTTACACAGTATTAAAATATATTTGGGATAATATAGTATGACTTTTTGGATAAATTCAAATTCAAATTCAAAATATCTTTATTCAAATAGACTTTTGAAAGCACTTTTGAATCGTCAAATGTACATAAAGCTAGCACCGACTCGAAAGGCAGTTCTGCTGAGAAGAGCCGGCCAGGCACTCAACAGTTGCTCTTTTCAAATATATAAATTACAATTTTATTATTTGATACAATGGTAGCTAACCGGCATTGGACTCATTCAGATTAATTCCACGCATTTTTATCCTTTAAATAGTATTCTACAGAGTAATAAGCTTTACTTATTAAAGTATTTTAACAATGATTTTGAATTTCTCTAGTGGTAAATCTAAAACAAGCTGTGGAATTTATTATATACGCGTATACTCTGACCCATAAAAGATTTATTTACCTTTTGGAGACGATAACGTGGCGTTACAAGTTTATCTTTATTTCTTGTTCCTATAGTATGTATGTCACTGTTTTTAGCAAAGCACAGAACATGTTGTCGGATAAATAAAATATTATAGTATATAGATATAGATAACTTGTGTTAATTAACTACTTTGTGTAAGTACGGATAAAATAAACAATAAATTAGTTTAAAAAAGAAAATATAAGGAACACTAAAAGGAAGTTGGAGAACGGAGTGTTTTAACACTAGATTTTATACAATTCCGAAAGGCGGATAGCCAGAGATATGGTGGTAGGAGGTTCGTTCTCCGACTGGGTCGCAACTGCTATGATATCGAAAACGAAATCCAAAAATCTGATGATGTGTTCCGCGTCGATGTCATGTAAGCCATCTCGACCTATTCCCACCAATCCTTCTCACTCTTTCAACTTCAGGGCCGACAATACATTCGCAACTCCTCTATTATTTTGGATGTCCATGTGCGAAGGTAACCACTTACCATCAGATGATCCTTGCCTTGCCCTTGCTCTCTTCCTTTTTACATAAAATGAATAGGTTCCAGGGCCAATCGTGGCGCAGTGGCACAGACGTGTGACTTCAAATGGCTAGTTGTGGGTTCGATTCCCACTCCAGGAGTGGAAATATTTAATATTTCTATTTTCTACGCCTGGTACTGAGGCAAAGCGCGGCGTTAAGTTCCCCGCCACTTAACACGCAATGCCTCCGAAAATTCGGCGGTGCGTGGGGAACGGAGTGTCTTAACAGTAGGTTCTCTCTGCCTACCCTGCTGTGTGCGGGATACAGCGTGAAGCTATAGTTATAGTAGATAATTATATTATATAGGAATAATATATATAAGAAAAAAATTATAGTTAATGTATACAAATTTGATTGTCCGTTACATTCGTCTCAATTTGAACCCGCGCCTCTTGGATACCGTCTAAGCGCTCTTACCATTAAGCCATACCTTCTATATCCGGCTATGTCTTAATTCTTATTACTAGTTACAAATTAATTTAAATTATAGCAATCTGCATAAGATTTCTTAAGTTATCTTTAAAATTGTGGAATTCAGTGAAAATTATATTTATTCTTTTTTAAAAATGTAATTGTCTAGTTATATTTTCATCTATAAATTTGAATATTTACAATGGTGTAAATTAATATAATATAAGAATGTAAAAAATAATAATATTATGTAAGTATATAAAAGAGTTCTTTAAGTGTTTATTACAAATGTTAAACTATCTCTATCTGTACTAAAAACAATATATATTTGCAGTTCTACTACAAAGTTTTGAGTTTGAGCAAAAGCAAAGTCAAAGTCAAATAATTTTATTCAAAATAAGAAGTTACATGCTTCATTTTTTGAACGTCAAACGCAATACCAAGCGTTGAGGGGAAAATGCAATACCAAGCGTTGATATAAGGCCCTTTCGCTACTTACTTACTGGTAAAATGTTTATTTTAATAATTTATAAGAAAAGATTTTTATAATAATAGTAAATTTGGAAAACATATAAGCATACAGAGAGGCTATATGGATTCGAATCCTATTTTTACAGTCACTAGCTTATTTAGATAAACTGTGAAAATGACATTGTTATTTGCGTGGTTAAGTTCCGCAATTTAGCAATATATAAAAAAGTCACAATCCTTGTCAATTTGTTAAATTTTAAATTAAAGAAAAATGATTAATTTCGTTAAAATACCCATTTCCTTTACCCAAAATAAATTACTAAGTATATTTACTCGTATATTTTACTAAGTAACTAATCTAGTCACTTGTTTAAGTGTTTAAAAAGACATTATTTATGTATGTATTAATATAATTTTAATAAAGGTTTTTTTTGTAAAAAGAACACTTTTTTTAAACTGTTTACTGTTTTATACTAATAAGTACTGTGGGTGTAAAGTATGCGTTGCCTTGGCAACGTATGTGTTATTTTTTAGCTTCACGCTGTATCCCGCACACAACAGGGTAGGCAGATGGAAGCTAGTGTTAAGACACTCCGTTCCCCATATTCCGCCGAATTCGGAGGCATTGCGTGTTAAGTGGCGGAACTTAACGCCGCGCTTTACGTCGACACCAAAGCGAAGAAAATGGAAATATTAAATATTTCCACTCCTCGAGTGGGAATCGAACCCACAACCAGTTGTTTACAGTCACACACATTTGCCACTGGGCCACGATTGGCCACTATATACTGGCAACGTATATGTAGTTTATAAACAAGTCTATTGTGTGACATTTATGATTGACATAGTATTTTTTTTAGCTTCACGCTGTATCCCGCACACAGCAGGGTAGGCAGAGGGAACCTAGTGTTAAGATACTCCGTTCCACACGCAACACCAAATTCTAGGGGCAGTACGTGTTGTGGCGATACCAGAGCGTAATAAAATATTTCCACTCCTCGAGTGGGAATCGAACCCACAACCTGTCGCTTTACAGTCAAACTTTGTGCCCCACAGCCACGACTAGCCTCATCAATCTATCAACCTTTATAATCCTCATTCAGGTTGAATGATAAAACACATGACATCTTGAAAGATATACCTGTACCCCGGAGCTGATTTTCCATATTTTTGAACTATTAGAGCTTGTTTCTTCGTCGCTTGTAGAACCAGCTTAATGAAAGTTTCTCACATTGCTATTGACATTAGTAAGTAATTGAAATCATTGATCCTAGACTTATTCTTGAGGTAAATAAAACCAAGTCCACTTAGTGTCCTTTACCTCTGATGAAAACGGACATGGTTATATTTTTCACTGCCTTATCTTCGTTATTTACGGGACTAGGACATAGTCCCCTATACCATTGAATAGATCGAAAAATCTACATCCAGGACATGGTGTTAAGTCAACTTACTGAAAAAATGGACATGGTGTCCTTTACCTCCTAATATTTTAAAATAAATCGATTTCCATAAATAAAACACCCTGTACAAGTGTACACAATTTATTATCACTTACATTAAATTACTTAGTTTTAGTAATAATAATAATAATAGTAGAAAAAAAAACAAAAATCTCAAATAAAAAAAAATAGATAAAAATAATGTAATAGTATAAAAATACTGTAGACTTTTACAAATTCTTACAAAGTTATATAATATAGGACAAGCTTGAAAACCTTAGACACAATGACTGTGAGTTCGATTCCCACTTTAGTTTAAACACTTTTATCCATTTATATAGCAAAAAATGGAGAACGGAGAGAACAAACACTAAGTTTTCTCCTTATACTAGAAAATACTTTGAAAATCCGACTATATTTCCTTAATTCAATTCAAATAGGATATATCTTAAACATGACACTTATAAAATAATCAATTCATACATATATAAATATATTAGGCATAATAAAATTATACCTTTGCTTGTTTAATTGAAAAAAAAAGAAAAAAGTACATACTACTGACTTTTGAAAGAAAAAAAAATGTCTTCATAAAGATATTATAAAATGAAATAATATATTGTTTCTTCATTTAATTTCATGATATTTGTTTTACTCTTAAATATTTTTAAAGTGTTATTCCACAATTAGGAAAATTGAAAAAGACATTTAGAAAACGTATAAAAATTTGAACGCAGCGGGATTCGAACCCGCGCCTCACGAATACCGTCCAGGTGCTCTCACCACAAATTTTTATAAGTTTTCTAAATGTCTTTTACAATTTTCCTAAGGGTGGAATAACACTTTAAATAAATGTTTAAATGTACATATAAGTCCTATTTGGTAATAAAGCGGAGAACAGAGTGTCTTAACACTAAGTTCTCTCTGACTGAAATATTAAATAATAATATAAATAAAAGTTACATACATTTCTCTTAGGCCGATATTCAGTTCATATTATATAACATTAAAAATAATAAATACATTGATCTGATATCGAACCTGTTACCTTCAATAAGAAACAACATACCATTTCATTTATTGATAAATAAAATAAACATATAATAAAAAAAATTGAATCTCCCAAATGTCAAAAATTAAACACTTCTGTATACATTTTTAAATTTTTGTTTATAATTTAAAAATGCTTAAAGGAATATTATTAATCATTTATTTATTTATTATTTAACTTCACGCTGTATCCCGCACACATTCGGGTAGGCAGAGGGAACCTAGTGTTAAGACACTCCGTTCCCCACGCACCGCCGAATTCGGAGGCTTGCGTGTTAAGTGGCGGAACTTAACGCCGCGCTTTACCTCGACACCAGAGCGAAGAATATGGAAATATTAAACATTTCCACTCCTCGAGTGGGAATCGAACAAACAACCAGTCGTTTACAATCACACGCTTGTACCACTGGGCCACGACTGGCCATATTAATCATAACAATGAATAAAACCGGAGTGCTTTTAAACATTTTTAAAGTGTTATTCCACACTTAGGAAAATTGAAAAAGACATTTAAAGATTTTTTTTTTTATACGTTTTCTTTAAATGTCTTTTTCAAAACCGGAGTGTCTGTTAGTAATATTATTACCAAAATAACATATATTACAATTTTTGTCTGTCTGTTTGTTCCAGCTGTGCAATGGCTGGACCGATTACGGAGGGATTTTCACTGGCAGGTAGCTGATATAATAAGAAGTAACTTACGCTACTTTTGTTTTAGAATTATAACTTTTTGTTATATTCCACGCGGGTGAATTTGTGAAATTAAATAAAATGAAGAAATACCAAAAGATATTAACATTACAACTTCAACATAATGTTACAATTTAAAATCATATTTTTTTTTTAAAAATAGATAAATTAAAATAATTCCCACATTTGTATTTGAACCTACAATAATTGCAATAAATATTTTATTACTAATACTTCTTTAAGCATTTTTAAATAATTTCAAAACGTATAATAAATAAAAATTGAGCTTTATATATATTTAAGTATTATTCACTATTATATTGTTTCCAGTAAGAAAAGGATGTTTTTTGTTACTATTATTTTTAAGGGGCAAGTTAATAAAACAAAAAAAAAACTTATTCTGCATAAAAATTAACGACTTCTGAGATCTATTTATATTAAAAAAAAATGAGTACGTTTTTAAAAATAAAGAAAAAGAAAAAAAAATAGTAAAATATTGTAAAAAAAAATGCATTTCACGCCAGTTAGTGAATTAATTACTTAAAAGTTAAATAAATACATTAGTACAAATAGGCTGTTTGTTAATGTTCACTTGTTTATATTATATATGTATATATCTATGATATACGACGGATAGAACAGGTTCAAATACACTAAAAAAAATATTTAGAAAAACTAATGGTATATTATAAAAATTGAAAAATGTAAAAGTATGTAACTATAATTTTTATTTTTTTTTAAAATGTCATTCACACACTTATATTGATAAATAAATAAAAATATATGTATAGATAGATGACAATTAAATGGAAATTTGTATACAGCGAGATTCGAACCCGCTCCTTTTGATAATTATCCAAACGTTTTGACCACTATGCCATGCGTTCTACAACCGGCTACATAAAAATTCTTATACAACTTAATATATTTCTGTTGAAAGCATCTTTGTATATTTTATTTTAAAAATGGTCTAAAAATGAACATGAAACTTGACAGGGACGTACTTAGAGACCACGTCTAAGAAGCTATTATTGCAACGGGCCGGATTAAGAACATTCACGGACTCCCAAAGTTATATAAGTATAAACATATATGTATTTAATTTTTTTAGCTTCAAACTGTATCCCCCTGATATTTGGATAGGCAATGGGAAACTAGTGTTAAGACACTCCGTTCCCCACGCACCGCCGAATTCAGAGGCGTTGCGTGTTAAGTGGCGGAACTTAACGCCGCGCTTTGCCTCATCTCTCCCATCTATATAAATATATTATAAATGGGAAAGTCTGCGTGTTTGTCTGTCACGCTTTCACGGCTAATCTACCGGTCCGATTTGGATGAAATTTAGTATGAAAGTAGTAAAAGTGACTGGGTCTAACATAGGCTACTTATTTTTTCAAAAATCAACATTTAAAGGATTAAAACAGGGGATGAAAGTTTATATGAAAAATCTAAACCGCTTGACCAATTGTAATGAATTTTGGCATAAATATAGTTGATAATCTAAGCTTAAACATAGGCTACTTTATTTTTTAAAAATGCGCCCCCGAGGGTTGCAATATAACTAAACAGTTCACGAAGCCGCGAGCGGGCCGCTAGTATAAATATATAAGTATATAATATAAACAAGTGAAAAAGCACATAAACAATATATATTTAAGCGTTAGGCAGATTCCATATGCGCGTGTTGGCGTCCTGCCCCACTGAGGCGAGTGTGACGTCATCGATCCACGCCAGCCCCGTTATCTGACTTTGAGGATGGGCGTCTGAAAAAAGAAAATAGGAAATTATTCATATATATTATAAAATAACACTTCCTTTTTTTAGCTTCACGCTGTATCCCGCACACAGCAGGGCAGGCAGAGGGAACCTAGTGTTAAGACACTCCGTTCCCCACGCACCGCCTAATCCGGAGGCATTGCGTGTTAAGTGGCGGAACATAACGCCGCGCTTTGCCTCGATACCAGAGCGAAGAAAATAAAAATATTAAATATTTCCACTCCTCGAGTGGGAATCGAACCCACAACCAGTCGTTTACAGTCACACGCTTGTGCCACTGGGCCAAGACTGGCCACTACAATAATACTTATATTTATTTATCAATAGTAATGTTATAAATATGAACGTGTGTTTGTTTGTCTGTCTGTTACGATTTCATGGCTAATTTACTGGGTCGATTTGGATGAAATTTGAAATGAATGACTCAAGGTCAAGACATCATCTTGTAAAAGTTCTTGTATGATCTGTTAATGTACTTTTTTAAGTTAGGCTTCTTTCCGTATAGTTAAGTAAGCAAAGAGCTTCAGATCATAATTAGTTACAGATTCGATTTTCACTAATTAATGAATAATTGTAATTTAATAATAATCAATTTTTTTTTCGGGTAAACAAAAAAACCTCGCGACATCAAACAAAACGTGATGAAACTAAAAAATAAAAAACCTACAAAAGAGGCACTAACGTTTTAGCACAAGGTATTAAGTTAGTACACGCTCTACACTATCACGCGTTCTCTCTACTATGCGAAATTGCGTGAACGTGCGTGAGAATGCGTGAAACTAATGAACCGGCACTAACTCTTGAGCACTGTGTGCTTGTTGGGCTGCAGCACGCTCCACACGATGACGCTGGTGTCGAGCGAGCCCGACGCGACGCGCAGCGTGTCGCGTGAACGTGCGTGAGAATGCGTGAAACTAATGAACCGGCACTAACTCTTGAGCACTGTGTGCTTGTTGGGCTGCAGCACGCTCCACACGATGACGCTGGTGTCGAGCGAGCCCGACGCGACGCGCAGCGTGTCGCGTGAACGTGCGTGAGAATGCGTGAAACTAATGAACCGGCACTAACTCTTGAGCACTGTGTGCTTGTTGGGCTGCAGCACGCTCCACACGATGACGCTGGTGTCGAGCGAGCCCGACGCGACGCGCAGCGTGTCGCGTGAACGTGCGTGAGAATGCGTGAAACTAATGAACCGGCACTAACTCTTGAGCACTGTGTGCTTGTTGGGCTGCAGCACGCTCCACACGATGACGCTGGTGTCGAGCGAGCCCGACGCGACGCGCAGCGTGTCGCGTGAACGTGCGTGAGAATGCGTGAAACTAATGAACCGGCACTAACTCTTGAGCACTGTGTGCTTGTTGGGCTGCAGCACGCTCCACACGATGACGCTGGTGTCGAGCGAGCCCGACGCGACGCGCAGCGTGTCGCGTGAACGTGCGTGAGAATGCGTGAAACTAATGAACCGGCACTAACTCTTGAGCACTGTGTGCTTGTTGGGCTGCAGCACGCTCCACACGATGACGCTGGTGTCGAGCGAGCCCGACGCGACGCGCAGCGTGTCGCGTGAACGTGCGTGAGAATGCGTGAAACTAATGAACCGGCACTAACTCTTGAGCACTGTGTGCTTGTTGGGCTGCAGCACGCTCCACACGATGACGCTGGTGTCGAGCGAGCCCGACGCGACGCGCAGCGTGTCGCGTGAACGTGCGTGAGAATGCGTGAAACTAATGAACCGGCACTAACTCTTGAGCACTGTGTGCTTGTTGGGCTGCAGCACGCTCCACACGATGACGCTGGTGTCGAGCGAGCCCGACGCGACGCGCAGCGTGTCGCGTGAACGTGCGTGAGAATGCGTGAAACTAATGAACCGGCACTAACTCTTGAGCACTGTGTGCTTGTTGGGCTGCAGCACGCTCCACACGATGACGCTGGTGTCGAGCGAGCCCGACGCGACGCGCAGCGTGTCGCGTGAACGTGCGTGAGAATGCGTGAAACTAATGAACCGGCACTAACTCTTGAGCACTGTGTGCTTGTTGGGCTGCAGCACGCTCCACACGATGACGCTGGTGTCGAGCGAGCCCGACGCGACGCGCAGCGTGTCGCGTGAACGTGCGTGAGAATGCGTGAAACTAATGAACCGGCACTAACTCTTGAGCACTGTGTGCTTGTTGGGCTGCAGCACGCTCCACACGATGACGCTGGTGTCGAGCGAGCCCGACGCGACGCGCAGCGTGTCGCGTGAACGTGCGTGAGAATGCGTGAAACTAATGAACCGGCACTAACTCTTGAGCACTGTGTGCTTGTTGGGCTGCAGCACGCTCCACACGATGACGCTGGTGTCGAGCGAGCCCGACGCGACGCGCAGCGTGTCGCGTGAACGTGCGTGAGAATGCGTGAAACTAATGAACCGGCACTAACTCTTGAGCACTGTGTGCTTGTTGGGCTGCAGCACGCTCCACACGATGACGCTGGTGTCGAGCGAGCCCGACGCGACGCGCAGCGTGTCGCGTGAACGTGCGTGAGAATGCGTGAAACTAATGAACCGGCACTAACTCTTGAGCACTGTGTGCTTGTTGGGCTGCAGCACGCTCCACACGATGACGCTGGTGTCGAGCGAGCCCGACGCGACGCGCAGCGTGTCGCGTGAACGTGCGTGAGAATGCGTGAAACTAATGAACCGGCACTAACTCTTGAGCACTGTGTGCTTGTTGGGCTGCAGCACGCTCCACACGATGACGCTGGTGTCGAGCGAGCCCGACGCGACGCGCAGGGTGTCGGGGCTCCACGCGCAGCAGTTCACGCGCGCCGTGTGGAAGCCCCACTCCTTGTTGTGAGACAGCTGGAATTGAGAAACATATTATTAGAATCCAATACAGATTAGCTAATATCGTATCAAATAATAAAATTGTAAAAACACATTTATTAACATATAATAAAATAAACGCAGCGGGATTCGAACCCGCGCCTCTTGGAAACCGTCCAAGCGCTCAGACCGCTTTCAAATAGAGTCTCGAGTTTGAATTTGAATTTATACTAACGAATACATTTTAAAATATCCTAGTGCAAGTTCTTCTTCTTCTTCTTCCTGGCATTATCCCGGCTTTAGCCAGGGTCTGCCTTCCTGCTTAACCTCCTCCACTTTGCACGGTCTTTGGCATACTCGGTGGTAAGTCCATTGGCTCTCATATCGTCCTTCACGGTGTCCAGCCATCGCTTTCTTGGACAAACATATCAAGCCAAATTCTTCCGACATAGCTCTCAGGCCGGCGTGCAACGTGGCCATACCACACCTGTGACCTCACGCAAATTCGCCCAAGCAGTGCTGATACGGGCTTGGACATCGTGATCGATGCCTCCGTACTCGTGCAGAATTGATCCAAGGTACCTGAACTTTTCCGACTTAACGGCTGGTTCAGGACCTATATGGATAGTGCCCGAGTCTGGGCTCCCGCAAGCCATGTACTCGGTCTTCGTCACATTTAGCTTAAGACTGCCGTTCTAAGCCTACCCTTCCAGAGGTTCACTCTCCGCTCCAGAGTCAACCGGCTCTCGTCAATGAGCGCTATGTCATCGGCATACATCATCAGCCATGGGGGCTGGTCCTGGATGTAAGCAGAGACAGTGTCCAGTACTACATTGAACAAGAACGGGCTAAGAGCCGAGCCTTGGTGAACCCCAGCGGTCCTAACCATTGAAACGGAATCGCGGTACATGTCTTTGATGATGTCAATATAGGCCTCAGGGATCCCTTTGGATCGCAATGCCCACCAGATACATTGACGAGGCACACAGTCAAAGGCCTTCTGCATATCTAGGAATGCCACATGCAGAGCTCTCCCTTTTTCCCTGTATGCCTCCATCAGAGTTCTGAGGGCAAAAATGGCGTCCAAAGTGCCCGATCCTGGCTGAAACCCATATTGACACTCACGAGACAGTACACTCTCGGCGGAGCCTGAGGTCGATCATGCGCTCACAGCTTCTTGGTGTGAATCATGATCTTAACGCCCCTATAACTACCACAATCCTGAGCACTGCCCCTGCCTTTGTAAATAGGGGTAATGAAGCTGTAACGCCACTGACGTGTCATAATCCGTGTTCAAGATGCGGTTGAAAAGGTCCGTAAGTATGAGCACACCAAGAGAGCGCAATGATTTCCACGCTTCGATCGGAATGTTGTCAGGTCCCACCGCTTTCCGATTCTTCATGGGTCGAAGACAATTCCGAGACTCGTCAGGTGTTATCGGAGCAATAAGTCCAAGATTAGGAGGTGGTTCGCTTAGAAGACTGCACGGGTGCTAAGTATTCAGCAACTCCTTGAATTAGCATCTCCATCTCTCCTTCACAGAGGCATGATTACACAGCAGCGCGCCCTGGGAATCTTTGACGCAAAGACATTTGGCGATATCTTGCGTCGCTTTATCCCGAGCTCGTGCCAATTTGTAAATGAGCTTCTGCCCCTCCGCAGTTTCAAGTGTATCGTACAGAGGTGATAACCTGTCACTGCGGGCTCTGGCAACAGCCCTTTTACATGCACGCTTCGCTGCTGTGTACTCTAGTCTGTCTTCAGGACAGTTGGATAGCTGCCACTCCTTAAAAGCAGGCTTCTTTCCACGAATTACCTCCTGCACTTCGTCCATGTCTCCTTGTCGATTTAGCAACCTCCACTTGAAAGGCCAAGAACTCGTTTACACCGAGCAGTTTCGGTATTAGTCAAAAGATTTTGACTCTCAACCTCTGCCCGAAGGTCGGTCTGCATCGGTCGATTTAGCAACCTCCACTTGATCCGAGGCTTACGTTTCTCGGCTACTTTCATTTTTGGGGTGACGACATAGTCTATTTGAGCTTAGGGGGATCCGCTCTTATAAGTGATAAGGTGCTGCGGAGTCTTTTAGAAGAACGTGTTCACGACGGCTAAGTCAGACACAATACAGGTTCTGAGAAATTTTTCTCCCTCTGTATTACCATAACCATAACCAAAACCACCGTGTACACGTTCAAACGTATCCGCAGCCTTACCTATCTGGCTGTTCAGATCCACCCCAACGATGATTACTTCAGCAGCTGGTATAGCACGTAGCAGCTCTTCAAATTGCTCCCAGAATGCCTGTTTTTCGGACCCGCTACATGCCGCCTGAGGAGCATAGGCACTGATTACGTTAATAATGACTTCCTCAATCAGTACCCGCCCCCGCATCAGGCGGTCGCAGGGACGGTCGACTTCAAAAAGACTATTCCGAAGCTCTACCGCTAGCTCTACCGCTACACCAGCTTTACCTGAAGGTAACCCAGTGTATATCAGCCGGTAACCCTGTCCGATGTTCCGAGACTTATTGCCCTTCCAGCGAGTTTCCTGGAGGAACGCACACTGGACCCGACGTCTCATGAGTACATCTGCGAGTTCTCTGCATCGCCCGGTAAGAGAGCCAATATTCCACGTTGCAAAGCGGAGTTTCGGTTTGGGTACTAGCGTCTTCAGCCGTGCCCGTACTTGACACGGTAGCCCTTGCCCACTTATCGCAGGTGTAGAGCGACGTGCCTGCGCGCCCTAACCGTACCCAGCGTGTCCTTGTTGTCACTCATAATAATGGCGAACGGTAGTTTTAACGAGGCGACTGCCCTCTGACCTCCAAAACCCCTGTGATGGGTAAAGCCAGGTAAGGAAAAAGGTGAAAGAGGGAAGGAAATCAGGAGAAGTAGGATAGGACACCACTTTCATGGATGAGGATAGAGGTATAAAAGTGGTGGCTCGAGGATCTGGGGTCGCGTACCCGTACCCGACACCCTCTGGATAAAGATCCTAGTGCAAGTTATTATAATAAAAAAAAAGTATCATCAATTTTTTCTTCTCTAGTGTATATTTTATTTCTAGCGTGGTTTTCTATAACAAATAATAGAATTTGATAAACAATTTTAAATTATATTTACTGATACTTATGTGAAAGTAATTTTGAATACTGTAATTAACTTTTTTTTTTAGCTTCACGCTGTATCCCGCACACATTCAGGTAGGCAGAGGGAACCTAGTGTTAAGACACTCCGATCCCCACGCACCGCCGAATTCGGAGGCTTGCGTGTTAAGTGGCGGAACTTAACGCCGCAATTAACATATAGAACTAACAAACGACATTTACAATTAAAATTTAAATATTTTTAACCAGAAGTACAGAAATTTTACAATTTATATCCTAATCAACTGCAAAATTATATTTAACACCAACATTAACTACACCTAATAAGCCCCAACCTGTTCACAATTCAAAAAATTGAAGTCTAAAAAGACATATAGAAAACGTATAAAGATTTGAACGCAACGGGACTCGAACCCGCGTCTCCTGGAAACCGTCCAGGCGCTCTAAATCATGCATTCTCCTCGGGTTCGAATAAGCACGGGTTCGAATCCCGCTGCGTTTAAATTTTTATACGTTTCTAAATATCTTATTCAATTTCCTATATAAATCTTTTCACAACATATACCATGTTTTATAACTTATAACCCCAAAAGCCTCAATCAGCCCCACACACTAACCTCATAACCATCAGCATTATACAGTATAAGTTTCCTATGAGCGTCTCCAGCCAGTAGTTTCTCCCCATCGGGGCTGTATCTTGCACAAGTTACTGCCCCCAGATGGGGCAGCTCACGTAGTGGAGTGAGGGCAGTACCGGATAGCACGTAGATGTGGAGTTTGCTGTCTGAACCTGGTTAGAATTTTAGAATATTTTTTTTATGTATTTTTTTTTTACTTCAGGTTTTTTCGGTAGATGGTTAGGAAGAATTTAACTAGTGTTAGAGAATTTAACTAGTGTTAAAGAATTTAACTCTTCATTATGAAGTATTGGACACTGAGATATTACGTATTGAGTGGTAGAACTTAACGTCTCGTTTTGCCTTATGTACTAAAACGGAAAAATAAAAAGTTACATATAGTCATTCTTCGGAGTGGAAATCGAATCTACAATCATTACATTTAGAGTCAGGAGCTGTCACACTACACCATGACTATCCAAATGATTTTAACCAGAATCGAATACTTTAATATTTATAAAACATTAACAAAAAATGGCAATAATCACTTAAAAATACATACATAAACAGATACATAAATCAGTAATTAATAAATAAAGCTTATAACAAAAATATAATACCTCCGACTGCCACATGTTTAGATTTCGGGTTTATAGTGACACAATTGGGTTCATAGTTCAGCGGCAAAGTGGACTGTTTAGTACCACCTGTAAGCACTGCTAGCTGGAAACATAGAAAAAGGGGAAAAATAATATATTAATGCCTAAATTTAAATGTAGAAAAATAAATAAATGAAAAAAATTAAGTGTTATTTTCACTATCAAAAAGAAAAAAATAGGTATGCATATAAAATGCAGCCTTGAATCTGGCAGACTTTATGACAGATTTAATGAAAATTTAAAATATTATTCACACTTTTAAAATAAAAAAAAAAATATTTAGATAGCCTATGATAATTTGAACGTTATTTGAACGGATTCGAACCCGTGCCCTTTTGAACACGTCCAAATATTTAACAAATAACATAACCTCTTACTAAATCATAGATTTTAAATAATAATATTTGTATAGCTAAAATTGGTAAAACCTCTATACAGAGACAAAGTCAAAGTCAAATAATTTTATTTAAAACAAGCAGTTACAAGCTTCATTTTTTGAACGTTTTACCACCGTTCAAACAGTTTACCACCGGTTCACTAATGTTAATGCCTCAGACCTGAGAAGAGCCGGCGCAAGAAACTCAGCGGGACTTAGGTTTAGGTTTAAAGAAGTTTATTTCCAAAAAGAACACAGTTCGCTTACAAAGGAAATTTTAAAATTATAACTACAATTTAGATATTACAAATAATAAACAGTAGTGATATTAAACAATATTAGTGAAATCATCTAATATATCGATTCTTAATCGTTTTTTAAATATATTAAGAGATTTTGAATTGACAACATTTAGAGGCAAAGAGTTATACAGCTGTGCTCCTTCAAATGAAATAGTTTTTATGCCGTACTTGGTTCGAGTTTTAGGTGTTTCTAGTTTATATCTGTTCCTTGTGTGGTAAGAATGGGTTTTGGTTTTAAAGGTAATTTGTGAATGAGTAAGGTTTGTTAATATTTTACGAATCAGTATACATAATTTAATTTATACATTTGTTTAATAGATAAAATTTTAGTTATAATCCATACGAAATAACACCTTGATAAGTTTATTTTGAGACACTTGCAGATTTTTTATGTGTGTTTTAGCCGCGTTGCCCCAGATTTCTATAAGATATTCTAATATTGACGTAACTAAAGTATTGTGCAGATCTACGTAAAGCTCCAGTAAGCGGAGTTATTTTGGAATGTATAGAATCTTTAAAATACTTTTAAACATTTTTAAAGTGTTATTCCACACTTAGGAAAATTGAAAAAGACATTTAAAGAAAACGTATAAAAATTTGAACGCAGCGGGATTCGAACCCGCGCCTCCTGAATACCGTTCAGGCGCTCTCACCACTGAGCCATGCGTTCTACTAGCCACTGCGTCGAAATTCTTATACGCTTTATTACAACTTATTTATGTTGTTAGCATCTCTGTAGAGAGATTTTTACAATTTACAAATTTGTAACGCTAGTAGAACGAATGGCTCAGTGGTGAGAGCGCCTGGACGGTATTCAGGAGGCGTGGGTTCGAATCCCGCTGCGTTCAAATTTTTATACGTTTTCTTTAAATGTCTTTTTCAATTTTGGAATGTATAGAATCTATATGAGGTTTCCAAGTTAAATTTTTATCTAAAATTAATCCCAAGTATTTTTCATTATTTGACTGTTTGATAATTTGACTATTAAGTATCATTTCGTTATGGGAAGGAATAGATTTATTTTTGGCCGAAAAAATCATATATGACGTTTTTGAGACGTTTAAAAGTTTTTGAAAACTTTAGGATATTTAAATCGTTTTGAGCTGTTTCAATAATACTGTGAATTGACTTTCCAAAATAAAATAAACAAGTATCGTCTGCGTACAATGTTATTTCTCCACTTAGTGGCAACTGATCAATATCATTAATAAATATCAAAAAGAGTAAAGGCCCGAGTATGGAACCTTGTGGTATTCCACATGTGATTGGAGCTGGTTTACTTTTGAAATTATCTATTTTTACAATTTGTTGACGATTGCTAAGTAAAGATGAAATAATTTCGTACGCGGTCCCAGCTATTCCAACTCTTCTAATTTTTTGTAATAATATAGAATGTGAAACCGTGTCAAACGCTTTTTATAGATCAATAAATACTCCTACTACAATGTTTTTGCTATCAATGTTATTTTTTATTTTAGTGATGAGATCGAATTGTAGCAGAAAGCGTTCCTGCTTTCGGACGAAAACCGTATTGCTTGTGATAGAAAAAAACTTTCTACTAGATTTTTTTTTCTTTAAATAATAAATAACTTAACAGTCAAGGCTTTTGAACAGTAACCTGGCGGAATCGATTATCGAAACCAATCAGAAGTTAAAAATAATTTAAAAAAAACAGCTTTAAGACGAACAGAGACCCTAATATCAGAAAAGGCTGTCCCGTAATTAAGAATCGAACACGCTACACTCACAGACGTATTCGAACCCGTACCTCTTTAACGGTGGCCACTATAGTGAGATCCTCATCAGGAAGGTGGTCTAGAGCTCGTGGCTGAGAGCCGAGTGCGGTGGCTCCCTCTACGTAGGCTGGGATTTCCCCTGGAAATAATATTAGTTAGGTATTTTAATAATTTTAAGTATTTAGTACAAAGTAATAATTTTCCAGGAGCCAGTCGTGGCCCAGTGGCACGAACGTGTAACTGTAAACGACTGGTTGTGGATTCTATTCCCACTCGAGGAATGAAAATATTTAATATTTCCATTTTCTTCGCTCTGGGTCGAGAGGCAAAGCGCGGCGTTAAGTTCCGCCACTTAACACACAATGCTTTCAAATTCGTCGGTGCGTGGGGAACTGAGTGTCTTAACACTAGGTTCCCTCTGCCTACCCGAATGTGTGCGGGATACAGCGTGAAGCTAAAAAAACATACTACAAAAATCGAACCCCCTACCTTCAGCAGCGGGCAGGGCGCGACGGAGAGTGTCATCAATACCGCAGGAGAGGAGAGAGCCGCTGGCGCCTACGGACATACCGTTGACTTGGTTGCCGTGCCCGCGACCACGGACTTGACGGCCCTCACCTGGTAAATGTAGAGGAAAAATAATCAAAAAATATATTTTACTAGCGACATGATCGGCAACTTTTATTATCTATTCGAGCTTCTTTAGAATTCTCTGAACTTTCAGTTCAATCATAATAACATACAGCCTATAGCACTCCTGAATATGTTTTATCTTCTTAATTGTGAAAGAATTTTCACGACCAACTGGTCGAAATACTAAACTTAGTATTTCCGAAGATTACCGCTTACAAACAAAGTTACAACTACTTTTAAAACATTTTAAAAGTGTTATTCCACAGTTAGTACTACCAGCTGCAGTAGAACGCATGGCTCAGTAGTGAGAGCGCCTGGACGGTATTCAGGAGGCGCGGGTTCGAATCCCGCTGCGTTCAAATTTTTATACGTTTTCTTTAAATGTCTTTTTCAATTTTCCTAAGTGTGGAATAACACTTTAAAAAAATGTTCAAAATGATTACATTAGTTGAAATACTTAAAAATTAAACAGCAATTTGTGCCGTGAAAAGTTCAAACAACGTAAAGAATTGGTTGATATACAAATTATATAGAAATGAGACCAGTAGTCGATTGTGGTAACAAAGTGTAACTGTAAATGAGACTGGTTATGGGTTCGAATAGCACTTGAGTAATTAAAATCCATCAAAATCCCTCAAAATCCGTCAAAATCCATCAAAATCTCATCAAAATCCATCAAAATCTCACCACTATCGACATCCCAGGCGGTCACAGCACCATCATGACTCGCTGTGTACAGCCTCTTTCCGTCCAGAGCGAGGCAGGTGATGGGCTTGTTGTGACCGGTCACTACGCGGAGGGGAGTGTCCGGGTTGGCGACGTCCAGGTAGGTGATGTCACCGGATAGTGACACGGAGAGTAAGTGTTTACCTTGCCAGAGACATGATACCTGGATTTTAAAGGAAAAATGGTAATTATTTAATTTTTTTTTTTTTAATTCACCCTGTATCTCACACAGCATGGTAGGCAGTGGGCACGTAGTGTTAAGACACTCCGTATCCCGTATTTGCAACAGTTTAAAGTTTATATTGAGAAGTAAAAAAATAATAAAAAATAATAAAATTAACATAACACACACTAACCATATGTTTGACATACATACATGTCATGTATAAAAATAGGGTTGCCAACATTTCTTTGTCTGAATATATAATTTGAACAAAAATATATATATAAAATAGGCTAAGTCCTTCCAAAGTGTTATTCCACACTTAGGAAAATTGAAAAAGATATTTAGAAAACGTATAAAAATTTGAAAGCAGCGGGATTCGAACCCGCGCCTCCTGAATACCGTTCAGGCGCTCTCACCACTGAGCCATGCGTTCTACTATCCGCTGCGTCGAAATTCTTATACGCTTTATTACAACTTATTTTTGTTGTTACCATCTCAAGGAGAGAATGCTGAGAGGCAATGAGAGAAAGCTATCTATTAAATACTTTTAAACATTTTTAAGTAAATTTTCAGGAGGCGCGGGTTCGAATCCTGCATTCAAATTTTTTACGTTTTCTAAATGTCTTTTTCATATTCCGCTAAAGTATTTTAAAATTACGTTATTATTTTTTAATATCTTTTACAACGGTTACCTAAAAGTATAATATAAACTTTTGAACATCTACATGACGATACTGGCGGGTAGAAAATGTTTCTTAGCGTTAAACCGATATTTTTAAGATATTATTAAATTGTAAACAATAAAGGATATAAACATATATTTTTTTTATCTTCACACTGTATCCCGCACACATTCGGGTAGGCAGACGGAACCTAGTGTTAAGACACTCCGTTCCCCACGCACCGCTGAATTCGGAGACTTGCGTGTTAAGTGGCGGAACTTAACGCCGCGCTTTACCTCGACACCAGAGCGAAGAAAATGGAAATATTAAATATTTCCACTCCTCGAGTGGGAATCGAACCCACAACCAGTCGTTTACAGTCACACGCTTGTGCCACTGGGCCACGACTGGCCACATTATTAATACTTTATAATATACACAAACCTGTTGATTCTCAACCGCAGTGCCCATATTAAAACTGACACTCTTCTCCATTGTATCCACGTCCCATATCGCACAGGTTTTGTCCCCGGAACAGGATAACAACTGCTTACCATCTGGCGACCACGATATACCGTACACACCGCCCTTGTGGGCTGGGGAACCGAACTGGAAGGGGAAATGGGTGAAAAATTTAAAGTTCCTAAAATCTGATATAAAGGAAAGCAGAGATTTTTTTAAGATTATTTCAATTAAAAAAAATAGAAACAAGTAATGCTTTGTCTGGCTTTTAAGTGCAAATAAACAAATATATTTTCAGCACGCTCTTTTGTGCACCCTTATTAACTTTATATATTTAAAACTAGATTTCAAACAAATATATCACAAAATTTTGCAATATAAAAACCCCATTTTTTTTTCCTTCACCCTTTGTCTCACATAGTATGGTAGTCAAGTCACAGAAAACTTTGTATTAAAACGCCTCGCCCTAAGTCAAGGTAGCGTTTTGAATGGCAACAATGTATCCCCTCACCTCTCCCTTCAGCTCGGACGTGGCTCCGTCGAACAGGAATATCTTCCCGTCGAAGCCGGCCGACGCGAACAGGCTGCCGTCCGGGCTGTACCTCACTGCTTGAGCGAAACGCGTGTGCTCCTGGGGAATTATCAATCAATCAATCAATCAATCAATAAATCAATCAATCAACCCGTTAATCAATCATTCAATTCATAAGTCAGTCAACCAAACAATCATTAAATTTACGAATCATTCTATCCATAAATATTATGGATAGAATGATTCGTAAATTTAATGATTGTTTATAAGAAAAAATATTATTTTATAAGAAAAAATGTTTACTAACCAAATGAGTCATGGTCACTTAAATAAAGAATATATTATTATTATTTATTATAAATAAGTCAACCAAACAATCATTCAATCTACCAATCATGTAATTATCAGTTAATCAATTTATGAACCCGTTAATCAATCAGTCAATCAAAAATAGTATATTAATAAAATAGGTATTTAATCAATCAATGGTGGCCAGTCGTGGCGCAGTGGCACAAGCGTGTGACTGTAAACGACTGGTTGTGGGTTTGACTTTTTTTACTTAAATTTACAGACCTGTCGTGTGAGAATCACACTCAAAATTTTCCTCTTTTTCCAGTAAGATCAACAGTTTTATGATGAAATATTTGTATTTATGTTCTCTTTACTATAAGATTTTTTTTTATCTTCACGCTGTATCCCGCACACAGGATACGCAGAGGGAACCTAGTGTT
This sequence comes from Dryas iulia moderata, assembly GCA_019049465.1. Classification (NCBI taxonomy): domain Eukaryota; kingdom Metazoa; phylum Arthropoda; class Insecta; order Lepidoptera; family Nymphalidae; genus Dryas; species Dryas iulia. Next base: position 11,498,401 of record CM032434.1, read on the forward strand.
AAGACACTCCGTTCCCCACACACCACCAAATTAGGAGGTATTGCGTATTAACTGACGGAACTTAACGCCGCGCTTTACCTCGACACCAGAGCGAAGACAATGGAAATATAATTTCCACTCCTCGAGTGGGAATCGAACTCACAACCAGTCGTTTACAGTCACACGCTTGTGCCACTGGGCCACGACTAGCCCCAAAGCAGGTTAAACCTAATTAACACTACAGCCATCTCAACCAAATCACCTATATCCCCCCACTCACCTGTTTGGTACACTTGAATTTGAAGGGGGGACCCTCGAACACGGCCAGCGTGTTGTCTTCCGACGCAGTCACTATGCGGAACGGTCGCGCCGGACGGAAGTCCACCGAGTTGATCGGTTTGGACTGGCCGCTGATCTCGCCCACTGAGGTGCCTGTTTCCGCCATGAAAACGTGGCCGAATCTGTTGTGGAATTGGTAAATACATACAAGTTTTTTAAAAAAAATTAAGTGCTTTTTACAGATTCACGCTTTTTCCCGCATAGCGGGGTAGTCAGAGAGGACCTAGAGTTCACGCTGTTCTCCACTCTTTCATTAAGTAACGGAACTCAACGCCGCAATTTGTCTTAGGTACCAATGTGAAGAATTGAACATTGAAATATTATCATTCTCTGAGTAAGAATCGAACCTATAACCATCATCTTGCAGGGAGACGCTGACCCACTGCACTATGACGGCCTAGTATTAGCACACTTAAATATCTAAAGAAAACATACAAAAATGAACGCAGCGGGATTTGAACCCGCGCCGCTTGAAAACCATCCAAATGCTCTGACAGTTCCTATTAATTCTACGAATTATAATTGTCTAATCATATAAGTATATGAGGATTGACAAGAATTAGCTATCCTACAATAACCTAAAAATACTATTCTATCCTTGTAAAGCAAAATAACAACGTTTCTTTATGTTTTTTATTACATTTATTAAGGATTATGGTCCGTAGATTCTGCTATGTAGTACATTGGTTTATTTATCATATGAAAATCTTTTAAACTAAGACACGACTTTTTTATTAGTAGGAGGAGGAGTTATGGACGCCGGCCTCGAGTGTGAATGAGGGAGAATGATGGGTGGGAATAGGGAGAACGACATATATCTACATAAATAGTCAATATAATACCAGTATTATATAACCTTAAAGTTACCAACTTAACTAACATAACGACTTCTAAATGCGCGGGGCATTTAGAAGTCGCTATTCTTAAGTAAGTAAGAAGTATTTTCTACTCTATTAATAAACAAGGCGACAAATAAACTAAATAGACCCACCTTTCCCTTCCCTCGCCCACCACCACCATCCTCTGGCTGTCCGCGCTCCATGCTATATCCTTGATAGGTCCACCGATAGGCTGGAACTCGTTCTTTAAAATATGCTCCTTGTTCACAGTATCCCAAATACGGACTTTACCTGATACATCTGTTGTCAAAGAAATATTTAAATCTTTGTTGATTTATACTTACGAAATTGAAAAACAGATTTAGAAACGTAAAAAAAATTGAACACAGCGGGATTCGAACCCACGCCTTTTGGAAGCCGTCTAAGGGCTGTGAACGTGTGCGCCATGCGTTCCTGCGCTGCGTTGAAATTCTCATACTCATACTACAATTTATTTATGTTGTTAGCATCTATGTAGTAAAAATCACTTTTTTACAAATTTCTGCTACCTTAAATTTAGTTAAATTACTAAAAGTCAAAGATAAAAAAAAATATTCAAATTAAGAAATTACATGCACCATTTGGACGTCAAATAATTTACCACCGGTTCACAAAAGTTAGTTTAGTAAACATTTACACACTCAAATGTAAAAATGACGTAATTTATTTCGTTTAAAAGCTTTTAAAAACACTTTTTAATAAAGTCACTAAAATGCCATAAGTGGAGAACAGAGAGTCTGAACACTACGTTACTAAAGAAAAAGAGAACAATTAAAAATGTCAATATAAAATCAACAAGAATTAAATTTTTACTTTCCTATTTTATTTATTCTAATTACATATATTATATAAAACGAGGGTACTTATAAATATTCGTGTCACTCTAATCCAGAGCGTAACATTACACGTAGCCACTAAATTAATGTGAAATATGATTCAAATGTTGCCAACTTATATATTACAATACTAGCGGCCCGCTGAACTGCATAACTGTTCCGTTATATTGCAACACTCGGCGGTTGATGGTCGTATAATAAAGTAGCCAATGCTTAAGCTTAGATTATCAACTATATTTATGCCAAAATTTATTACAATTGGTCAAGCAGTTTAGATTTTTCATATAAACTTTCATCCCCTATTTCAACCCTTTAGAGGTTGACTTTTGAAAAAATAAGTAGCCTATGTTAGACCCAGTAACTTTTACTACTTTCATTCTAAATTTCATCTAAATCGGACCGGAGATTAGACAAACACACAGACTTTCGCATTTATAATATAAGTATGGATAATAGCAAGTGTATATAGCTTTAATACAAGTATTGTCATCAAATCCAGACACGTGCACAAATTTTCAAATTGAATCAAAATGACGTTGCAACATTTAACTACATTGAGATAAAAACAGGACAAACGTGTTAAATTCAAACAAGGATATACGATTAATTAAAGTCATTAAATAATACGTACGTTCATATTCAATACGTAATTATAATTATATATTTAAGAAGGAAAACGTTCATAACAATAACATTAGTGACCTAATAGATTAAAGAAGCCATCGTGGCTCAGTAGGACAACGACTGACTGTAAACACGATTGGTTATGGGTTCGATTCCTTCTCGGGGGAATTATAATATATTTTTTTATTGTTCGGCACCTAACACAAAGCGCTGTTGAATTTCAAGCGGCGCGTGTAGAACGGAGTGTCTTGCCACTAAGTTCTCTATGACTGCTCTGCTATGCGGAAAGAAGCTTGAAGTTATTAGAACAAGTAACGAGTGATTTCATTTGAAAGAGACAGCATGTAGCATCTTTATATTTTTACCTTTTAATAGGTTATAATATTTTTTAAAAAAAAATAGCTTCACGCTATATCCCGCACACAGCAGGGTAGGCAGAGGGAACCTAGTGTTAAGACACTCCGTTCCCCACTTTCCGCCGAATTCGGAGGCTTGCGTGTTAAGTGGCACAAGGCACAACCAGCCGTTTACAGTCACACTCTTGTGCCACTGGGCCACGACTGGCTTTTTTTTTTTTTTTTTTACCATTGGTTTTCGCCTTACACCCCAAGAAGGGAGCGCCTTATACCAACGACATTCTAACGCCCAATATCAATAATACAATAACCAATCGAAGGTTTGCATAATCAACCATTACTTTACTCAAAATTGTGGAAATATTTAATATTTCCACTTTCTTCGCTCTGGTGTAGAGACAAAGCGCGGCGTTAAGTTCCGCTACTTAACATGCAATGCCTCCGAATTCGGCGATGCGTGGGGAACGGGGTGTCTTAACACTAGGTACCCTCTGCCTACCCTGCTGTAAGCGGGTAAAGCTAAAAAAATTGAAAAAGAAACTTTATTCAAAAAAAATATTTCTCAAAAAAAATATTTCTATATTAATCTAAGGCTTAAAAATGGCTACATTTTTGGATTAGGATCGATTAATGATATTTGGCTTAAGAAACTAGCAAAACCAAAAAGAAAAATAAATACACTGTTTGCGTAACCGAAGTGAGAAATCGCCTAAACCATTAAAAATATATTTTCCCTAGAGTAGTAATAAACACGTCCTACGCCAAAGCGTCACTGCTTGTTGTAGTATTTATGTCATATGTTTATTTTACTTATATTTACACAGTGTTTAACATTTACAATTTCAGATATATATTTTTACCCCACGCTGTAACCCGCACACAGCAGGGTAGGCAGAGGGAACCTAGTGTTATGCACTTCCGTTCCCCACTTTCCGCCGAATTCGAAGGCATTGCGTGTTAAGTGGCGGAACTTAACGCCGCGCTTTACCTCGGCACCAGAGCGAAGAAAATGGAAATATTAATTTCCACTCCTAGAGTGGGAATCGAACCCACAACCAGTCTTTTACAGTCACACTCTTGTGCCACTGCGTCACGACTGGCCCCAATTTGACTGAATTTAACGCGGCGCTTTCCTCAACTCAACAATTTCTCAAATATCAAATGAAGCATAAAATATATTGAAAAACTGTCTTGCTATGCGGAAATAAGCTTATAGCTCATTTTTTATCATATCCTGCCAACTTAAACGAATTTAACATATAAAAAATCAATTCAAAATACGAGCAAACCAGCGTGACAAACACTAGTCATACACAAAAATACATGTTAATACGCGAACAATCTTCGGCCACGATCTAAACATAGTTTGATCTAAGATTGGTTCCAGTTGGCGAGGATCCAAAGCCGCTGTTTGATTATACCGAATGACACTCATGTTTCCATAGTTTCGCCTGCTGCTAAATAGTTAAAATTTTAATAGCCAGAGCACACTCAGATATGTTAATTAAAGTTTAATTGACACTAAAGAGTATAAATCAGTACAACTGATTTTCGTTTTTCTCTCCGAGTGCTAGGAGGTTGAGTGGTATAAACTCTCTTAAAAGGGTTGGTAACAACAAAATTAAATTGATTTTACAAAATTATATTGTAAATGTATAACATTTTCGAAGTAGCGTTAAAAATGTATAGCTTAGAGGTCAGAAAGCGCCGACTGTAAACAAGAGGAGTAGGTTCGAATGTAGCTGCGTTCAAATTTTTTAAAGATATTTTTAAGCCTCTCTTAACTGCGTCAAAATATCATCAATATGTACTATATATGTTCATGTTAGTGTTAAAATGGTTTAAAATAGCGAAAATTAAATTTATCAGTATCTCACTGTCATGATGGTCTTCAATGCTATTTTATGAATAATTTACATTTCCCGAAAACATCACAATATTCTAGGTTCGAGTCCTAGATGGGAATCATCACATATAAATATTTTTTTTTATTTTTATACTAGCGGCCCGCTCGCGGCTTCGCCGCGTGATGTACGCATTTGTTTCGGTATTTTGCAACCCTCGGTGGTGGATTTTTGAAAAATAAAGTAGCCTATGTTTAACCTTGGATTATCAACTACATATATGCCAAAAATCGTTAGAATCGGTAAAGCGGCGTAGATTTTTCATATAAACTTTCATCCCCTATTTCAACCCTTTAGAAGTTGATTTTTGAAAAAATAAGTAGCCTATGTTAGACCCAGTCATTTTTACTACTTTCATTCTAAATTTCATCCAAATCCGTCCAGTAGATTAACCGTGAAAGCATGACAGACAAACACACAGACTTTCGCATTTATAATATAAGTATGGATAATATTTAATTCCTTCGCTCTGGTAAAAAGACAACGCGCTACATTAACTTCCGGTACTAAGCTCACAATGTCTCGATTTGAGGCAGAAAATGGAAAACGATTTTTCAAATAAAACGATATTAAATTATCCTTCGAAGAATCCGGAGAAAAAAGAGAAACTCATTAGTATACAAAAAGTAACCAGTATTTTCTGCGCAAACATTAGCCTTGCGCTAGATTCGAACGCTCTTCCACGGCGTCAAACAAATCATAACTGCGTTGTAAAAATAAATTAAACCGTTATAACTGTTACTCGACTTTGCAACGACAAAGGAAACGGAATTTTATATCAAAAAAATACTTTTAAAAAGCCATTGCAATAGTGAAATATTGTTTAAATTTACACGCGTTAGTAGTGGGTTCGATATCTCGCTTTATTAAGACAAATCACGGCGTTAAACTCCGCCACCTACGTATGTGTCTCACAATTTAAAGGAAACGAATAACTGGAGTGTCTTAACACTGTGTTTTCCCTGACTATCCTGTTCTATATATTTTTTTTTATTGAATAAAGGAGGCAAACGAGCACTTGATGGTAAGTGGTTACTTTCGCCCATAGACATCCACAACACTATAGGGGTTGAGGATGCGTTGCCGACCTTGGGGGTGAAGGGAATAGGGAGAGAGCTGTCTTACATGCCATCAAACCGGAACACATCAATAGATATTTGGCGGTTTGTCTTTGACATGCTAGTGGTCGCGAGCTCGTCGGAGACGAATCTCCTACCACCAAGCTACTTGGTTACCCGCCTTTGTTCCCGTTCCTACAATTGTATTATTAACCCGTCCCCCCACGGGTAGAAATATGTGGAAGTGTACAAAATATACATTAATATAGTTCAAGTAAAGTTCGCGAAAGTAATAGCAAACGCAAAGGTCACAAGTTCGATGCCCTGATAAAAGCAAAATTTTATAAATTTTATGTGTAGGCTGTGCAAATGTTAGTCACGGTCTGTAAAAAACATAGATCGTGAAGCGTGAAACTTCAAATATAAAGAGATTTGTTTGCAAATTCTAAACTCCCACGGTTTGTGATGTGCTATGTACAAGTATATTCGAAAAAAAAAGCATAAAACACAGTACAACCTGACATAGTAACAGTAATATGAAACGGTAATGAATACAAATAAAAAATGTATAAAGAAAATGGAAAATTATGTGGGTTGTGGGTTCGATTCCCACTCGAGGAGTGGAAATTATATTTCCATTTTCTTCGCTCTGGTGTCGAGGTAAAGTGCGGCGTTAAGTTCCGCCACTTAACACGCATGCCTCCGAATTCGGCGGAAAGTGGGGAACGGAGTGTCTTAGCACTAGGTTCCCTCTGCCTACCCTGCTGTGTGCGGGATACAGCGTGAAGCTATATAAAAAAAATTTTAAAAAAACTTGTATCTAGTCAAAGTTTCAATTTAATAAAATACTGAGTGACTTCGAATCCTTTAAAACACAATGTCTCGATTTTGAGTTAAAAATGGAGAACGGAATTTCTTGACACTAAGTTCTCTCTGACTACCCTAATGCTGGGAGCAAGCATGAAGCTGATATTCTTTCTAATTATATAAGGGATATCCCTTACAATATTATAGTTTTGTATAAATTAATTTGTTTATTATAGACCAAAATTTTATTTAAAAAATTTACAGAATTATAAAGGGCAAAGCTGGTTTTAAGTAGGACAGACGTATAGTACCCGGCAATAAATAATGCACATCGTGCTTAGAATGAAACAGTCGGTCAGTTTGGGTTTCGTAGAGCGCTGTCTTTGTCACTCAGTTGATATGTGACGTTTCTCATTGTTATTATTTTAAGCGACGGAGACAACGCTCTACGAAGTCGAAGCTAACCGACTGTTTCATTCTAAGCATCGATGTGCATTATTTATTGCCGGGTACTATACGTACATGTACTGTAATAAAATCACACAAGGAAGATCAATACTTTTTCTGTTACACTGTCAATTGTGTTGGTATCTAACCGATAAAACAAATTTTATATAAAAGTTAATATATATGCTTACATAAATACATTAACAATACAATATAATATAAATGTATAAATAAGCTAATATAGGCCACCATGTGTATGTGTAAACGTGTTGGCTGTGGATTCGATTCCCACCCGGAGGAATGATTATATATTTCAATTATTTTAATAACACAATATGTCAAATTCAGACACAAAGTGGGTAACGGAGTGTCATAACACTAAGGTCTCTCTGACTACGAAAAAAGCTTGACGCAAATACATGCTCGTAAGTGTCTTTATAAATATAAAAAAGGAATCGTCACGTACAGAAATTTTCTTATAAGACATAAAAATCTACAAAGAAATCCCTTTTTACTAATTTCTTTTTAATTTAATTTAAAATATGTTTAAACTTTTTACATCTCAAGTATCTCTTAGACTGTATAATAATAAACATTAGCCAATACATACAAGAAAAAAAATTGTACAAAGCGTTGATATTCTGCCAATTGTTAAGTGAAAACAAGACAAAATACATATAATTAAAAAAAAACTTCCACATGTCATTGACCTGAAGCGTCTAATAAAATTTGTGCATCAAATTCTTATTACTTTGTTCAGTTACAGTTAAAATTCACATTATGTTACTGAAATTATATATAGTTTAAATATTTAGAACTCTTGGACGGATTCCAAGTGGTGCCGGTTCATTTCCTGTTATAATTGTCATACTAAAATTCAGTATATTATGTTAATTTTATATTATTATAGCTTCACGCTGTATCCCGCACACAGCAGGGTAGGCCTACCCTGGTGTGTGCCTAGTAACCTAGTGTTAAGACACTTCGTTCCCCACTTTCCGCGGCAGAACTTAACGCCGCGCTTTACCTCGACACCAGAGCGAAGAAAATGGAAATATTAAATATTTCCTCTCCCCGAGTGGGAATCGAACCCACAACCAGTCGTTTACAGTCACAAGCTTGCGCCACTGGGCCACGACTGGCCACATTCTATAGGATAAATCATATTTAGAAATCGCATAACCAGTCAAGCTTCATTGGGGACTAACTAAATCAACATTAGAAGAAACCGAAGAAGTGTCAATGTCTTCTCAATATATTTTAAAGATCGAAAAAACATTTACTTACAACAATTTCTTACTGTAACATAAAAATTGAACGCATCAGGATTCGAACCCGCGCCTCTTGATAGTTGTTTAAACGTGACCGCTAAGCCAAGCGATCCATATCTAGCTACGTCGAAATTCTTATACGTTTATTACAACTTATTTTTGTTGTTAGGATAGGGGTTATCCTGTAGGATATCTACCTGTCACCACGGACTATTGAAAAGTGTTCGAAACGTCGAATATTCTCAAATGTATTTTCGGATACCAAAAATATACGCGTTTAATCCGTTTAAAATAGCTTTATTTAAAAATGTGAAGAATCGTAAAAACGAAATACGTAATCCTGTAAGAACTTTTATGATTTTTATTTAGTTTTAAATCTGTAGAGTCAGCTGGGCAGAGAGAAAACCATTTAAATACTTTCAAATTGTGCCGTTAGTCACCGAGTGACTGACAGCGCACAGCCGAAATCGAAACGCTTTGAAAACTATTTTTTTTTAATTTAAAACACGTAAAAAGTCTACATAAGTAAAAATCTAAAAAGCCACAATTCAGCATTTCATAAATCGATTGTTAGTCCAATTTTTTTTTGCAAAAATACAAATAATATGACATCCAAATATATGGATATAGGAGTGCCTTGGACGGAGGTTCTTTCTGACTATACTGTTATGCGAAAAAAATATTAAGCTGCTTTTTTGCAATCCACTCCACTCAATTGTATGTATGTGGCCAGTCGTGGCCCAGTGGCACAAGCGTGTGACTGTAAACGACTGTTTATGAGTTCGGTTCCCACTCGAGGAGTGGAAATATTTAAATTTTCCATTTTCTTCGCTCTGGTGTCGAGGTAAAGCGTGGCGTTATGTTCCACCCCTTAAACGCAATGCCTCCGAATTCGTGTCTTAACACTATGTTTCCTCTGCCTACACTGCTGTGTGCGGAATACAGCGTGAAGCTATAAAAAAAATGGTATCCAATATCATACATTATCTTTCGAAGGTCTTGACCAAGATACATATTAAAATATGTATGTAGATCCCATCAATCAATGGTATTTACATAACTATATGTAGAAGCTGGTCGCTACCTTTTTCGGAATACACTTAATTTTATTAAGCAAAAATTGTAAAATCAACTTCTTTTACGGCACGCTTGGGCCACATTTGTGGTCTGGAGCAGGGGTGACCAACACGCGGCCCGCTTAATGAAATGAATTTAAAATTAATTTTATGCGGGCCGCCAAGCATTCCCGGCCCATTCGTCCCGTTTGCAGCTTTGCCGCATGAACTACGTTCCTATAGCTTCACACTGTAACCCGCACACAGCAGGGTAGGCAGAGGGAACCTAGTGTTAAGATACTCCGTCCCCACTTTCCGCCGAATTCGGAGGCTTGCGTGTTAAGTGGCGGAACTTAACGCCGCGCTTTACCTCGACATCAGAGCGAAGAAAATGGAAATATTAAATATTTCCACTCTTCGAGTAGGAATCGAACCTACAACCAGTCGTTTACAGTCACACGCTTGTGCCACTGGGCTACGACTGGCCACAATTCCTATAGCTATTTCGTTATATTACAATCTATTGTGAGGATTTTTTGAAAAATAAAAAACCTATGATTAACTCTAGGTTATCAGCTATACTTATGCTGAGATTCGTTACAATTTGTCAAGAAAATCGATTTTTTTTTAAATAACTTTAAACTATTTTCATTCCGAATTTCATCCAAATCGTATAGATTAGTCGTGAAAGCGTAACAGACAGACATACTTTCGCATTTATAATATTAAGATGGATATTCTCCTGCTACTTTTTATATGACAAAGTATTTTAATGTTAGTGTGTAATAAGTTTGACTTTCAAAAAATCTTACAATTTGCAAAAAAAGTTGCTCACTCCTGATATAGAGGGACACAATGTGAACATAAATTAATATAAAACAATTTAAACATATATATTTTTAGATTACGTAGAAATAATTGAAGTTGAAGGAATCGAACCTACGGCTTTTGGATAACGTCCAAATGGTCTAGTCGCTAGTTGTCGTCCAAATACGTAGACATGCTCATATGCTTATTAAAACTTATTTTTGTTTTTAGCATCTCTGTAGAAAGATATTTACAAATCTCCGCTACCCAAAAGTTATTTTTGAGAATAATATTAATTACTATATAAGATAGTCAACGAATCTAGAAAAACCATCCATTAACCTACAATATGAAAAACAATATTTAAAAACAAAATAACTACTATGCCAGTGTTGGACAAAATTTAATTGCAATTAACAATTTAATATTAACAGTTTATCATTTGCTTTCCAAAAACACAATTAACAATTAATTCATTGTTAATTGTAGTGTAAACATTAAGAACTAAATATGTTTTAGGTAATTGTGATGTTTATGTGACTTCTCCTCAAACAAATAATGAATTAAAAAGACATTTAAAGAAACCGTATAAAAATTTGAACGCAGCGGGATTCGAACTCGCGCCTCACGAATACCGTGTGCGAGTGGTTGTGGGTTCGATTCCCACTCGAGGAGTGGAAATATTTAATTGTTAACACTGCTACTATCATAATAAAATTCAAAATCACTGCCATTATGTGCAGCCGGTTACGGTTAGGCAAGGAACTCAATATCAAGTCACCGTTGTTCATTTTACGTAATTCTATCTACCGTGTACGCCATACAACGGCGAAATCTATCGATGTATTATATAAAGAAATATTTATTGTTTAGTTTCACGCTGTATCCCGCACACAGCAGGTAGGCTGAGGGAAACTAGTGTGAAGACACTCCGTTCCCCACGCACCGCCGAATTTGGAGGCATTGCGTGTTAAGTGGCGGAACTTAACGCCGCGCTTTGGCTCGATACCAGAGCGAAGAAAATGGAAATATTAAATATATCCACTCCTCGGAGTGGGAATCGAACCCACAAACAGTCATTTACAGTCACACGTTTGTGCCATATCTTCAAGACATCAGGTTCATAGGAAAATATGTATATTATATTGTCATTTCCGAACACGTGTGCAAAGTTTTAATATAGCAAAAAATGATTCGAAACGTGGCCAGTCGTGGCCCAGTGGCACAAGCGTGTTACTGTAAACGACTGGTTGTAGGTTCGATTCCCACTCGAGGAGTGGAAATTATATTTACATTTTCTTCGCTCTGGTGTCGAGGTAAAGCGCGGCGTTAAGTTCCGCCACTTAACACGCAAGCCTCCGAATTCGGCGGAAAGTGGGGAACGGAGTGTCTTAACACTAGGTTCCCTCTGCCTACCCTGCTGTGTGCGGGATATAGCGTGAAGCTATTTAATTTAATTTAATTTTGATTCGAAATAGCTTGTCATTTAGCTAGATTTTCTTTTTCTACATTAACAGATAGATTGAAATATATAAGTGAAGCTAATAAACGCATTTTTAATCCTCAAATTTCCTCAACTTAAAACAGTAAATTCAAAAACAGTTAGAAATATAGCGTGAAATATTAGTAATTATTTTTAAAATATTGATGTACATTTACTCGAGTGAATCGATACGGCACTTACAGATTACTTTACAATTTGCGGTCAAAACGAATGCGGTAACTGTGGAACGAGACCTATCATGTATTTTGTTTTATTTTTAAAACATTTTTGTTTTTTTTTTCATATTATAATATTAAAATAACCTTCTTTAACATAAAACTTTCTTTTTTCAGTGAGTTCGATTCTCACTCGAGGAATGGAAATATTAAATATTACCACTTCTTTCGCTCTGATATCAGAGGCAAAGCGCGGCGTTAATATCCGCCACTTAACACGCAATGCCTCCGAATTCGGCGGAAAGTGGGAAACGGAGTGTCTTAACACTATGTTCCTTCTGCCTACCCTGCTGTGTGCGGGATACAGCGTGAAGCTAAAAAAAAAAACTTTTTTAGCCCTAAGACTTATTATGCACACAATACCTCAATTTCGACTAACTACTGAAAAAGCGTGAAGCTGCTAAAGATTTATATTTTCGTCATTTAATCTTTTTTTTCTTTGATTTTTTCAAAGTCAAAGTCAAATAATTTTATTCAAAATAAGAAGTTACAAGCTTCATTTTTTGAACGTCAAATAGTTTACCACCGGTTCACTAAATTTAATGCCTCAGACCTGAGAAGAACCGGCGCAAGAAACTCAGCGGGACTTATTTTTTTTTTTTTTTAAAAGTGATATACAGATTTATTGCAGACAATGATACTTTTGAAGTAGCCTGGAGCGAGCATTTCATTCCCAAGGCGTGTTATCATTTATAAAATCTTGAATTTGGTAATAACCTTTAACACACAAACGTCTCTTCACAACTTTTTTAAATTGTGATATAGAAAAATCTTGGACGTTTTCTGGGATCCTATTGTAAAAGCGTATACACTGTCCCATGAATGAATTATTGACTCGATGCAATCGAGTCACAGGTGTAATCAGTTTATGCTTATTTCTAGTATTGATATTATGTGTGTCGCCAATTTTTATAAAATCCTTAATATTTTTCTTAACATACATAACATTAGCAAATATGTATTGAGAAGCAACAGTCAATATATTAATTTCTTTAAATTTTGTTCTCAATGAATCTTTCGGGCCTAAGTTTGAATATTGATCTAGCATAAACAGTAATTTTGCAGCTAGCAAGGGGCCATTTTAGCCATTTCGTGTTAAATGGAGGAACTCAACACTGCGCTTTGTCCTACCAGAGTAGAGAGAGAGAGAGATATAAATAATTGAAATATAGTTCAAATTCAAAATGTCCTTTATTCGAGACTTTAGACTTTATCAAGCACTTTTTTGAATGAACATAAAACTCGCAAGGCACTTCTGCCAATAATTTCTCGAATTGGGAATGGAAACCACTACTAATGATGTTTACTTAGACACTGTGCCACTGTGCCACAGTGGCTAGTTTATAAAAATATTATTCAATTACACTCATGTAACAACAGTTAAAGATAAATTACCAGATAACGGCTATAATGATAAGATTATTAATTTATCATCAAATTTTTGTGTAAACAAACATATAGTTAGTTACAAAGATTATGAATTTCATAAATATAATAAACAAGTGGCCAGTCGTGGCACAGTGGCACAGGCATGTGACTGTAAACGATAGGTTGTGGGTTCGATTCCCACTCAAGGAGTGGAAATTATATTTCCATTTACTTCACTCTGGTGTCGAGATAAAGCGCGGCGTTAAGTTCCGCCACTTAACACGCAAGCCTCCGAATTCGGCGGAAAGTGGGGAATGAAGTGTCTTAACACTAGGTTCCCTCTGCCTACCCTGCTGTGTGGGGGATACAGCATGAAGCTAAAAAAAAAAAAAGGAAAAGAAACAAGTACTTTGTACTAACAACTTAATCAGTATCAGGTTCAGATTTAATTTATAACTGGTAGAAGTAGTTTCGAGAGGTGTAGCCAATTCTCTACAAAATCAACTGGAAAATATCTCAGCCTGTCCAAAACTATAAACATTTAAACATTCAAATTTAGCAAGATGCTGGGTCTATTGAATCTTTGATTATTACACTTTATTATATTATTTTTAAAGGGGTTAAGCCTGCTTTGGTTTCGAGTCCCAGGCACCTGAATAGTGGACTCGTAGAATTATAAAGAGTTCCTTCACTGTACATGAGCATTGTTTGTACATAAGTAAGAAAATTATCACTGTAAAGCTAAAAAGAAAAATAAGCAAAAAGAAAATCGAGATTAACCTTCAAAACCAATGCAATTTTACTTCTCAGTTTTAATGATATGAGATAATAATATTGCCTACACTGTGTTAGCCTCAAATATATATATTTAGTTGAAAATAATACTTTAAATAACTCATTAGATTTCCACTTACTATACAAGTTTCCACTTACTTGTCTTTCAAATAATACAAAAAAAATGGCAAAATCAGTACTTGGTCACAAATTGTTGAAACAATCAAAATTTGGCTGCATTTCAGTTTAAAGCTGTGTTTTAAACTCACAGTGAATTGACTTAAAGTCCTTGAAGATCCTTAAAGGTTTTATAAAATGACAATAAACAATTAAAATGGCAACACAAACAAATATGGCAATGTCTTGCCAAGACTGAATCTTATTACTCAGTACCTTATAAGGTAATATTGATAACGTGATAAAAAGATGACTCATATACACACCTAAATAGTCTTATATGATTAATAATATATAACGAAATAATATTCAACTTTTTTTTAACAAAAGTTATGCAGACAGGATATAAAATTTGGCATGGTTAAAGTTAACATGGTGAAGAATACAACATTTAGAAAACATAAAAGTTTGAACACAGCGGGATTCTAACCCGCCCCTTGAATGCCATTCAGGCTCTCTCACTACTGAGCCATGCATTCTACTATCAGCTGCATCGAAATTCTTATACTCTTCATTACAACTTATTTTTGTTGTTAGCATCTCTGTAGAGAGAGTTTCCTGAGTGTGGAGTAGCATTTTGAAAATGTTTAAAAGTATGGTGAAGTATTTCAGTATGCTAATTAAATTGCTTTTAAATGTAAATGCAAATAAATTATTATATTTAAAAAGTAAATTTTACTTGTACTAAGATATTTTAAAGAAACCGTATAAAAATTTGAACGCAGCGGGATTCGAACCCGCGCCTCCTGAATACCGTTCAGGCGCTCTCACCACTGAGCCATGCGTTCTACTATCCGCTGCGTCGAAATTCTTATACGCTTTTATTACAACTTATTTATGTTGTTAGCATAAATAAGTTGTAATAAAAATCCTAAGTGTGGAATAACACTTTAAAAAAAATGTTTAAAAGTATTGTACTAAGATGTCAAATAACATACATGTATTTGTTATGTATTAATGGGGCTACTAGTTATGACAAACAAAACAAGTTTGTAAATATATTGCAAAGGTATTATTATCTACCTGATACAAGGTGAACTGCAATTTTCAATTGTATAGATAAAAACAATCAATTTACATGAAAGTAGCAAACTATTTGCATAATATAATAAAACTTTAGACTTTCTATAATTTTTTTTTGGGATAGTATGTTAAAAATCTTTGTAGATGCCTATATTTACATTATTAATACAAAAACTATAATAGTAATACAGTTAATTCTGATTTGATATTGAAAAATATTTAAGGCTTCTTTTAATTTCTATTTTCATGGTAAATATAAATATAGATGTATGCAGAATTTTCGCGTAAGATACATATCTTTCCATTTCAAAAATCATTTAATTTATAAATTTTCTACCAGTTTAAAACATTTTTAAAAAAGAAACTCGCCACTTACCTCCAGAAGCAATATAAAATCCGCTCGGCGAATATTTTGCAACGTTCACTTGACAAGAGTGTTCCGTGTACACATCAGAAATCGCTGGGTTTTCTATATCTCTTATAATAACTGAATTTCCATTGGTGTATAAAAAATTCTTGCCCTTAGGGTCACCTCCCAAAACTAACGGGGTACCCCTCTGGGTCCTAGGTAACGCAGCGAACGTATACTCTGCGGAAATAAATATTAATTCACTTATGATTCACCAAACCGACGAAAATTATCAATTGAAAAACAGTTTCGGTTCACCGCACCATGCATCGGATTAAATACAATAAAATTCACTTACTGTTAGAATAAGACATTATATTAATATATCTACAACTATTAGATACAAAGATAATTCTATAAATAAGTTTTAATCAGTACTTTTTAGAATAAATAGAAAAACAAAATCAGCCGCTACTTTCCATAGCCTCCCAAAAAATGACGTGACGTTAGAACCAGTGATGTGCTACATGGGAATCGAAATGAGAATCGAATGAATGCCTTATATAAGCATCGACTAACACTTTAATAAATAATAGTTAATTTCTTTAATGTTAATACTATTTTTCATAAATAAAGTTTTGCTATTGAAGAAGTAAATTGTACGACTATAACCGCAATTACGGAACTGAATAACACACTATTTTTAAATTAATCCCATGCTAATATGATAAATACGAAAGTCTCTGTCTGTCTCTCCGTTACGCTTTTGCTGCTAATTTATTCGCCCAACTTAGATGGAATTCAGATTGAAAATAGTTAAAGACCCTAGGCCAAACATAAACTACTTTTTAAAAAGACTGGCTAAATAGGAGATGAAAGATGTAATAAACGCGGCGAATCAGCGAGCGGGACGCTAGTATAAAATATTGAAAAGCAAGTTAGCCATAGTGGCCAGTCGTGATTCGGCGGAAAGTGGGGAACGGAGTATCTTAATACTAGGTTCCCTCTGCCTACCCTGCTGTGTGCGGGATACAGCGTGAAGCTAAAAAAAAAAAAGGAAAAAAAAATTTAGCCATACTTTCCATTTGAAGTAAAAGTGCTAGAAAAGGACGAAGTTGGCTTGTTTTGACATATAAAGTAGCAAAATGCATTTCAAACTACGTTAGAATAGAAATTGTTATTTATCAACATTTCTAAAACTCTAACATATATGTTTAAAATTATCAATTATAATGTTGTACTTGCTATAATAGCAAATTTTTAAATACAGTTAGTAGATTTTTACGTATGAAAATTTTAAGATAGCTAGGCTATCTTAAAATTTCCTCTATGAGTAACTAACTTCTCTAAGACTAACTAACTTTTAAAAACTGACCTCTCTCTCTAAGACTAAGTAACTTTTAAAAACCGACCGAATGCTCTGATCACTAAACCATATACTCTATCCTAAAAAAATATACATATCTTTTCTAAAAAATATATTTAAGATAATGGTTATGTTATATGATGATGTATGATATATTTTTAATGCTAAACGTACATATATACATTTAAATATTAAAAATATAATTAATAACCAAATGTAACTCACGAATGATGTATTTGTCACCGACCTGTTTACTTTATTTTCAGTAATACTTCTTAGAATACTATAAATGTCAATAATATATTGACAACATGTTAATTTAATAAAAAAATGTATAATATTTTGATTATATTCATTTAATCGAAATAATCAAATATCGATTTTTTCTCTTATCAGCGTTATTACTGTACAACCCTATTGACAATAAAATCATATGTCCATATATGGACATACATAATCATATTGAGTATTACCATTTTATGATTTCATTGATAAAATTTAATTTAAAAAGTTTATCAAATACCTTCTTTAGTTTTTATTAGTTTACCCATAAATATAAATTGGCGAAAAATATTTTAACATCATATAAATTACATGTTGAATATTAAGTTCAATTGTTGCAACAAATTAAAAATAAAAAAATGTTGTGTATTATTTAAATGAAATAAATGATATTTTATTAATAATTTGATATTCTTTTTAATCCTTAAAAATGATTTGCAAAAAATAACACATACGAGTATCCAAACGAACTACGCCATAATTCTTTTAATATAACTGACGTAACGTCATTGTCAAATTCATTAGGAATTCTTGCGCTTAGAGGAATGCGTCACGCTCCTTGCAGTGTCTAGAATGTCTCGATAATCGCAACATGACTGTTTTAGAAGCTCGCCCATATGTTACATGTGCTTTAGAGTACTGTAGCATTATGCTGCATAAAGAATATTAAAGAAATAATCCTCTCTCTTCGGCCAAGCTGTGATATTTTATATTTAATTTGACGTTTGTTTCCACGTGGTGAATGTCATATACGGTATACGTGTTAAGAATCTTTTTGAGTAATTGTATTTTTATCAGTTGCATTTAGAAGATGGAATCCTTGAACATGTCTAAACTTAATCTATCCAGCGTACGGAACACCGTGCCTGGTGAAAATGCGCCCAAACAAGATGTTACTGAACCGAAGTATGAATCGAATGTAAGTTTGACAATGCCTTTTATGATATTCATGCTTATTTATTTTAGTTTCAATTTTTATATGAATTTCTTGAATTAAAATAGATATGTTTAGATTTTGTTATCATTTAATTACCACGCGGAAGAGGGAACAAAGTGTTTGAGCGTAGATAATTGTTACATTGTCCAGATTGTGCATTTTTAACCTTGAATACTGATCGAGTTTTTATGCACGATAAAAAAAATATTAATTAAATAAAAAAATACATTTTTTTCGAAATTAAAATAGTTTTTTGACAGCAAATTGTCACTAGCTGTGTAAAATAAAAAAAATTGACATTGAATTTTTTTATCTTGAAATTTATCTCTAACAAGCGATTATAAGACTACTTATGTTTGCTTCCATTTGTGAGTGTAATATTTATACATAATTAGCATTTACATATAAAAAAGTATTTTCTATTTTATGTTATTCATCTATTTTAAGACAAAAAGAAATAAATTTTAACAAGTATTTACAAATGTATATAAATATCTTCAACTAATTATTTTATTACTTTCTTTTAGCCCTTCACTGACCCTGATAATGAGTACCATTGTGAATATCGTGAGGACATATGGAAGAGTTTGCTGGAACAAGATGCAGAAAAACCAATCATCCATCTCCAATCACCTCAGGTAATTAATTATTTTAATAAAAAGACGTATTATTGATTATCTGTACTAAAAATAAATTGTGATATTATTCAACATGTGCTAGATAGATATATTGGATAAATAAAAAAATTAGACCGAGTGAAATGAAAGAGTCATTATTCATTATCATCAAAAATCAGTTAAAAGAAATTGTGGCATATATATTTGAGCCCAGTCCCCTAATGACCTCAAATATACCCACTCAGGAGTATAATATATTTTGACTATCCTCATTTCTGCGCTCGAGTGTTAGTTAAAAGTAAACCCTGTTAAAAGTTGTGTATATTTCTTCTTTTTGATTTTAAACAAAATTATAAACTTTTATTAATAGTGCCCATTTAGTATAACAGTAGATATATCCAATTGCAATATTACTCAACATGGTGTAATATAAAGTATTTTAAGCATAAATAAAAGATGAGTAATCAAATTATATTTAAAAAAGAATATTGGTTTTTCAATACAAAAACACTATGTTGTTATCATGAGTCATTCCTTTGTTTTGTAAACTTGCCGAAAATATGATAATACAAAGTGGCAGTTACACAAGTTTTACTTGTATTGATTAATATAATGTATACATACATATATCCTTAGAATGAAGGTGACAAATATTTTTTTTAATTCTTACTAAAGACTCTCGCACTTGGCTCCGTGATCTGCACCTTTTATCCTCTATTTGAGTCTGTTGAACTTTCTGTTGAATCATAATAAAATATAGCCTATAGGGCTCCGGAAGACTGTTAACAGTTTTCTACTTATGAAAGACTTTTCATGATCAGTTCAGTATTTCCAAAGATTATCATTTACAAACAAAGCTACAACTTTACCTCTTTATTATGTTAGTATAGACTTTCATATAAATTCGTAACAAAAAGCATATACAAAGCATTTTTTACCACAAATTAGTTATTTTTAAGTTGTGCTTTTGTTTCTTGGTTATAATACATCATATGTATTATAAATTACAAATACTACTATAAATGTATATACAATTCAAACCTACATCTAAAGCGTACAATGTGATATATTATTACTGCACCTCAATGGTGTTATTTTAAGTAAATTTTTGCAATTTCCCCAAATCATTATGAAATTCTGATGCAACCTGTTTGAAACATTAAGTGAAGTTGTAATATTGCATCATTACTGTTTGACATTGCTGAATGCCTTATTTTTTTGGGAATTATTTATCTTGATAGCTGCTTGAAATCCTTTAGTTTAGGGGATATTTTATGTTGTTTTCCTATTTTTTTAAACTTTTTTTTAATATTATGTGGCATAAGTAATAAAATTTCACAAATATTATTAGTTTTATGCTGAAAATGATGATTTGGCTAATCTTACACTCAGTTTTACTCGTTTCCTGCATATGAGGGTAGTTGGAGAGGACTTAGTGTCAAGGCACTCCATTCTCGTCTTCCTTCGTGTTTTCTACATTTTTACCTTTTCAGTGGTGACTCTTGTTCACCAGAGCATAAATATGAAAATATTTTAAACATAGTCATTCCCCAAAATGGGAATTGAACTCACTCACTGTGCCACAATAGCCCTGGTCCGTCCAGGTGTCACTATATATGTAAATAAAATAAAAGATTTTTGTTTTACTGTAATTCGATTTATTCTGATGTTAACATTTATGTATTGAAATTTAGTGTAAATTTAGGATACTTCAGTTTTTTTAAATGTTACCCAAGAGTGAAGCTTGTTTGGGAACTGTTCTAACCATTTTGTATATGTTACGAAAAATTTAAATGAAATAATATTCTAGCTATGATATATAATTTTTTCTAAACGCGATCGGTTGTGAGTTCGATTTACAATATCGATTATTATTTCTTCGCCTTGGTGAAAGCCAAAACGTAGCGTTGAAATCCGCCTTTCAACACGCATTGTCTCAAATTCTGGTGGAAAGCAGAGTGGCTTGATAAAATAGGTTCCCTCTGACCCTGTTATGCTGCTATGCGGGAAGATGCGTGAAGTATTGAATATGAAGTATTATTAGACAAGATCGGTCTGTGCTCAAAATGTATGAACATTTTCACAATGAATCGATCTTTTCTAGCCTGTGGCCAGTCGTGGCCCAGTGGCACAAGCGTGTGACTGCAAACGACTGGTTGTGGGTTCGATTCCCACTCGAGGAGTGGAAATATTTAATATTTCCATTTTCTTCGCTCTGGTGTCGAGGTAAAGCGCGGCGTTAAGTTCCGCCACTTAACACGCAAGCCTCCGAATTCGGCGGAAAGTGGGAAACGGAGTGTCTTAACGCTAGGTTCCCCTGCTGTGTGCGGGATACAGCGGAAAGCTAAAAAAAAAAACGATCTTTTAAGCTTGAAACTCTAGTGATGCGGGAAGCAATGTCTGACAGTAAATCACAGCGAATTTATGTCTAAAATATGTTCTCCTTTACTTAGTCTGGGTAAATGATTAGCGATTAGCAACTAATTGCGAAACTTAAGGCCGCTGATCGTTAGCAATCCATACTTATATTATAAATGGGAAAGTCTGTGTGTTTGTCTGTCACGCTTTCACGGCTAATCTACCGGTCCGATTTGGATAAAATTTAGAATGAAAGTAGTAAAAGTGACTGGGTCTAACATAATAATAATAGGCTAATTATCTTTTCAAAAATCAACCACTAAAGGGTTGAAATAGGGGATGAAAATGTATATGAAAAATCTACACCGCTTGACCAATTGTAATGAATGTTGGCATAAATATAGTTGATAGTCTAAGCTTAAACATGGGCTACTTAATTTTTTTAAATGCGCCCCCCCATTGTTGCAATATAACGTTCACGCGGCGAAGCCGCGAGCGGGCCGCTAGTAATAAATAATCCGCTAGTAGTTGCTATATTTTATTAAATAAGACTTGTAGAATAAATAAAAACTGAATAATCACTTATTATAACAATTATAACTTAACGGTCCAAGAAATTATACTACCCACTCGAATTTAATATTCCAATACACTCCGCTACATTCTTGCTCTGCTTCTAATAGCTCTCATAAATAAAACTTATGATTTATGTAAATAATAAGTACCCACCATGAGCAAGCTTTTTCAACTATATGTATAGTACCCGGCAATAAATAATGCACATCGATGCTTAGAATGAAACAGTCGCTTAGCTTCGACTTCGTAGAGCGTTGTCTCGGTCGCTTAAAATAATAACAATGAGACACGTCACATACCAACTGAGTGACAAAGACAGCGCTCTACGAAACCGAAACTGACCGACTGTTTCATTCTAAGCATCGATGTGCATTATTTATTGCCGGGTGTATTGTGTAGTAATCGCGAAAACAAAAATACGTACATATAGTAATATGTACGTATTTTTGTTTGTTTATTTGTATATATTCATTATAGTAGTTATAATGTTGCTGTATAATAAAGCAATATATTAGTATATGCAATATAGTGAAAGAGAAAATGTGCAAAAAACATTTTTTCAGCAATAAAATCTATTCTAAAGATTTTTTACTTTAGAAATATCTTTAAACATATAAATTGTCTTAACTAGACCTCCTTTCACCAACAGTTGGAATTCCGTGGCTCCCTCGTCCAGCAGCTCAGAGATGTGACCAAGAAGCTGGGGCTGACCATAGCAACTCTTCACACGGCGGTGGCTCAGTTGGACCTCTTCATGGACGCGCATCGGCTGAGGGCGGATAGACTGACGCACGTTGCCTTGGCTTGCCTTAGTTTGGCCGGTGAGTGGGGGTGTTTTGAATTAGGTTGGGGTTTTTGGGAGGTTTTTTCGTGGGCTTTTGGGGTAGTGGTAGAATGCGGGCTTTTAGTGGGATTGGTTGTGGGTTCGTTTTGGGAAACGAGGGAATTTTGAAATGAAACTATTTTTAACCGGATTAATCGTGTCTTTTACTTGCCTGATTGAGTATGTTTTTGCATTATTTGATTGTCTATCTTCGGCGCGATTTCTACACAAAAATAATCCGATTAAAAATAGTTTAATTTCAAAATGTGTATTAATCGCGAAAACAAAAGATCATAAAACGAGGGTATGATTATACTTAAATTTTATGGGTAACCGTTAAGGTAAGGCGTTGAGTTCCGCCACTCAACATTTCAAAATCTCGAATTTGGGAGGAGAGTAAAGAGACACTAAGCTCTCCTGCTGTGCGGGGAAAAGTGTAAAGCTATAGAAATATAATATAACTTTTGGTTAAAATATAAATTAAAAATTTTAAATTATTTATTTTGTTTTTCCACCAAGTTAACTAAGCTATAATGTTAGCATTTAGTGTCAAAATGGCTGGAAGTAGCTTCATTTCTTTCTCAGTAAAATGATCATATTGTAATGACTTCCATTCGTTTCCACTTTACTATGGTAAGACTAAAGCACAGTGTTAAGTTCCGCCACTATCTTCTCTTAGACCCTGCTATTCAAAATAAATAAAAAAAATATCTATTCTATATAAAAGAAATATATATTCTCTCTGTGTGGCCAGTCGTGGCCCAGTGGCACAAGCGTGTGACTGTAAACGACTGGTTGTGGGTTCGATTCCCACTCGAGGCGTGGAAATATTTATTGTTTCCATTTTCTTCGCTCTGGTGTCGAGGTAAAGCGCGGCGTTAAGTTTCGCCACTTAACACACAATGCCTCCGAATTCGGCGGTGCGTGGGGAACGGAGTGTCTTAACACTAGGTTCCCTCTGCCTACACTGCTGTGTGCGGTATACAGCGTGAAGCTAAAAAAAAAACTATTCTCTCTTGTGTATATATACACAAAATTTGTCTATTCTATATATTAATACAAAATTTTTAACATTTTACAGCCAAAAGTGAAGAAAAATTAAGCCGAGCTCCAACATTGAAAACTTTATCAAAGATATCCGGTGTTCAACTCTGCGGCAAGACGTTCAGACAGCTAGAGTGGATGGTCGGCCAGCATGTGAAGTGGAGACTTTTGACACCAACCCCGGTGACGTTTGCAGCTCTCCTTGCCCAGTACGTGGTGATGGATAGCGACTTGACCACAAGACACCCAAAGTTTGTGAGACGCTTTAGGAGGGATGGGGCTAAGCTGTTGGAGGCTTATCTAGATTTGACTTTGTCTGGTTAGTATTTATTTATTTATTTATTATTTTAAGCATTGCGTGTTAAGTGACGGAACTTAACGCCGCTTTTTGCATTGACATCTGTGCGAAGAAAATTGAAATATAAAATATTTCCACTCCTCGAGTGGGAATCGAATCCACAACCAGTCGATTTACAGTAACACTCTGTGCCTTTGCGCTACAACCCCGTGGCAATTATTATTTTTATTAGTGTAGACATCCAAAAGATATATGTAATAATAATACTAAAAGCACTGACTTATATGACTGACATAACAAAAATTGGGGAACGGAGTGCCTTAACACTAGGTACCCTCTGACTCTTCACACACTTGTGATTTGTATGGCAGGGTCTGGCCTTATTGCAGACGTGAATCTCAAAGTGTAAAAAAAATACCTTCTTATCAAGATAGTTTGAGTATTGACATGAGTTTGTCACCCCTTTTGCCTCTATATATTATTTAGTTTGTGATATGTTGCACCTCCTTAACTGTAAAGAAATTTTATGTATATGCAGAAGACTCACTCTCTCATTGCAGACGTTTTCCTCTATTTTTTGTCTTTGTAGCTCCATGCTGTATCCTGCACAAAGCAGGGTAGGGTAGGTAGAGGGAACCTAGTGTTAAGACACTCCGTTCTCCACTTTCCGCTGAATTCGGGGGCATTGCGTGTTAAGTGACGGAACTTAACGCCGCACTTTGCCTCTGATACCAAAGCGAAGGAAATAGAAAAATTAAATATTTCCTCTCCTCGAGTGGAAATCGAACCTACAACCAGTTGTTTACAGTCAACACGTTCGTGTCACTGCGCCACGATTGGCCCCTCTTTGCAAAATGTAGTTGTTTTATATGAGTGACTTTTATTTTTAGTTTTAGAAAACTTAACTCGTGATTCTTTCATACCGGAAATAAAGTTATAATACTCTTTTTTTAGCGTAGTACCCCTGACGTTATCAGTCCTTTTATATCCATTTTATAATTTTGTTGTATTGTATGTAGTTATGTTATTTATTTAATGACTTTTTTTTTCCTGGTTAAAATCAGACATTAAGACTCAGCAACAGTCATTAAGACTATAAGCAGATGTGCTGTGTGTGGTTGTGGTTTAAGACGTAGTTCCCATTGGAGCCATGCCCTTTTTTTAGCTACGTCTGCGAATCAGACTACTTGTCGAAGATGTCTCGTCGCTTTTTAAGTCGACGAACAGTTTCCGGGATAGTGAGCTGCCCCGCCAGATGATTCGGGTGCTTTGACAGTCTCAATTTACACCTGTCTGAGTGAGATTCTATTTCCTCCCTCACCATATGCATGTTTAAAATTTCGTGTAATTCCGTTGCTTTGACAAACCACGAGGCATTTGTTATTTGTTTTATAATAAAATTTTGTGCTCTCTGAATTTTCATTATGTTGGAGATGCTGGCAGTCCCCCATAATTGTATCCCGTATAACCATATGCTTTAAAACGGTTGTACATAGGAGCAGCTTGTTGTCCATCGAGAGTTTTGAATTTCTTTCCAACAGCCAATGGAGACCTTTGTATTTTAAATTGATTTCATCTCGTTTTACTTGAGCCTGCGGTCCAAATGGATGCCCAAGTATTTTACTGTATGATGATGTGGTAGCCGGATGCTATTAAAAGTGACTGGTGGACAATCCTCCTTTCTGAGTGTGAAAGTGACGTGAAGTCACTTGGACGCTCTAGCAGCGACTCTCCGTCTGGCTACCAGTGGCGAGGGGTGGATTCTTAGAGAAGGGAAGCCGTAACAAAAAAAAAACATGTTCGTGGGAAATCAAGTTGGCCTTTTCCCGCCGCCTTGAGATGTAACGTTTACACAAAGGTCGCGGGTTCGATTCGATCGCCGTAATTTTTACATGCTTTTCTTTAGTTTCATGTGTATGTAAGTTTGTATGTATGTTTGTAACCGACTTCTTCCAACTACAACACAAAAAATATAATTTGATAATTAAAAAAATAACTCACCAAATAGCCGCGACAAAACTTTTATTTATATTCTAAAGCTAGTCGTCTGTTCTTTTTAACAAAATGAGCTAAAACGTTGTTGTAAAAATTGTTTTCGCATTTGATTTTACCTAGCAAGTGTTTTTCTATTGCGATAATAGCTAAATCTGATAGCCGTTCCTCTGTTTGAGTATTTCGCAAATACGTATGGATTCGTTTTAAAGCTGAAAACGATCGCTCGGCGGATGCGACGCTTATTTTGAGGCTCAAAAATAATTTACATAAAATGAAAACTTGTGGAAATGCTTCAGACAATGATGTGCTATTGAGTTGTACAAAAAGTTCATAAATATCGGAATTATTCAATGACGACGATGTGTACAAAACTTTAAGTTCGTTTTTTAACGCAGAGAAATTGAAGATTCCCGGGAACTGTGACAATAGGGATGATAATTTCTCATCAGGGAACGATTGGCGATATTCTGCGTATATATTTTGTTTTATTGAGTAAATCAAGAAAAGAAAGTTCAGCAAATGAGCGATAACTGTGATTTATTTGTGAATTAACATTATCGACAATCTCAATAAAAAGACGCTTGTATTGAGTTTTAAGGTCCATATCCGAGTTCAATCTACGTTTTCGTCGCGGCGGTTCGCAAATCTGTTGCATGTTTTCGTAAATGGAATCAAAATTATTTTTAAACGTTTGTGTAATCCAATTTTGAAAAGACTACCCCGCGTTTTGCAACTTCTATATCAACTTGCTTACTCTGCAGTAAAGCAAACAAAATATCAGTTTTTTCAAATATTTCGGCGAAAACATGCAATAGAAAACAAAACTGCATGTCTTCTAGTTTGTGTACCAAACAGTCGGCCATCGAGAGCGTTTCATTGTCCCACGATTCTGGCGCATCTATAATGGAGTTGAATGTATCAATTACGTCAGGCCTGCAATTAAGAATGACATTCACGATTCTAGAATGATAGTGCCACCTGGTAAGCGACGGTTTGCTTTTTTAAGAGGTTAGACCGTTTAGAAGATTTGTTAAAAAAGCGAACAATGAAGTTAATATGGCCAAAGAAAACTTTCAATTCAGAGACTAGTTCTAGTGATTTTGTTAAAACTAAATTTAGTACATGAGCTTATGCGCAAGGAACAAAAACTGCCATGGGACACGCTTCACGTACCTTTGCTTGTACACCGCTTTGCTCTCCAGACATGACTGCCACGCCATCGTACGTCTGACCCACTAATTTATTCTTACAGCGATATTCTTCAAGGATATTTAATATCATTCCCGATAAAATCTCAGCATTCCGGCTAGCGCAGACATCAAAAAACCCCAAGAACCTCTCTTCTACCCCACTGTTTGTTAAATATCGTAGAATAGCCGTCAATTAAATCATTTTGAATATCACTTGAAAGGCCTGAAAATACAGAATTTTGGGAGGCAGAACACTGGTCTAAATGAGAGTCCGTGACGCTATCATACTTGGACCAGTACTGCAAAGTTTCGACGTAGTTGCCGCGATTATCTTTCGTCATGACCGCAAAATGGTAATTCCTGTTTTCCTAACAAAACAACGGTGTCAATAAACCTTTTCATTGATTCGCGATTGCGGTCGACTTTCCGGTTGTGAACTTCAAACGAAATTGAAAAGAAGTTTTCGATGCGACTATTACCGAAATCATGAAGTAACAAGCAACTACGAATATGTTTTTCGGTCTAAACGTGCTTTTTAGCAGACCTAGCTAAGTTATTAATATCTGTGAAACCCGTTTGACTCCAATGAGAACTCGAATTTGAGAATAGCAGACAAGGAAAGCAAAACATTTTGTTTAATTTACAACTGCCAGTCATCCACGTATATTTGTCATAAAGCGATTTGTGGAAATGTTTGAAAAAACCATCACGTCTCTTGTAATCGATAGTCATATCTGGAAGAGCCCGACCTAGGCTTACGACATGCTTTTTGTTTTCGAAACTCAATTTGCAAAATGAAGTTTCTTCGGTTAGTAAATAATCAGTTAAACAGCATTCTATGTGTAAGAGTGCCATCATACCTCTGAGCAATCCGATTCACAAATAATCACAAGCTGAAAATTAACTTGGAATACACTAA
Source organism: Dryas iulia moderata (assembly GCA_019049465.1). Lineage (NCBI taxonomy): Eukaryota > Metazoa > Arthropoda > Insecta > Lepidoptera > Nymphalidae > Dryas > Dryas iulia. The sequence goes on from CM032434.1 coordinate 11,526,577, forward strand.
ACACTTAAATAAACTATTTAAAAACTCTTTTTTTCATTCACACACGCACGGATTAAACAAACACGTCAGCCATTATGCTTTTTTGTTTTGAGTTACCAAAACCATTCAAACATTAGCCAATAGCCGTTCAATAAACACATTTTTTTCGTATTATTTGACATGAGTTTAGAGAATCACGCGCCAGTCGCTACGCGCACAGATTTGATCATTCTCACTCTCACCTACACAGTAGCTCCGAAACGCACCAACTGCAAAAAGCCGCTAAAAGAGCCGGCATATTTGAAGTAAAATTCGGTAACTTAGAACGAAATAGATATAGGTCTATTTTGCAAGGAAATGAAAGGGACAACTGCGCACTATGGAGATTTTAGTATGGAGATATAATGACGAAGTATGCCGGTCTCGCGTCGGCTTGTTTGCCTACAAAAGTATTTAGGCGTTTCGATAAATTAAAGTTGGCTAAATACATTTTCAAGTTTGGTTCGTTATACGGTCTAAAAGTGGTAATTGAAAGAAATTAGCCCTAGTATAGTGATGTAATTATAAAAGGGAAGCCGGTCAGAATCGGCTTGTATGGGCCCTTCGCCATTGCTGTCTAGCCAATTCCCGATTTTATTTAGACAGGTTTGTAAGACTTCTGAGGCCTTTTTTGGACATTTGTTCGAGCTAAGTAAAGCTGTGTCATCGGCAAACGTTGCTATAGTGACTTCTGGGCTTTCCGGTAAGTCATGCGTATATAGTGTGTACAACACAGGCCCAAGTACTGATCCCTGTGGTACTCCAGCTGTAATTTGATAAAAGTTAGAGGAGCAGTCATTCTCGTTAACCCGAAAAATTCTATCAGACAGATATGATTTTAGAAGTTCAAAGAAAGTGTCTGGTAATATTAACTTGATTTTGTACAAGAGACCTTTGTGCCAGACTTTATCAAAGGCTTGTTGTATATCTAGAAAAGCTGATGAGCAATATTCTTTTTTTTTTATCGATGTCCTGATTTTTCTACATATTCTATGGACTTGCTCAGTTGTAGCGTGTTTTCTCCTAAAACCAAATTGATGTTCCGGAATTATTGATTTTTCTTTGATAACTACCATCATTCTATGTAGCAATGATTTCTCGAGAAGTTTAGACATTACGGGCAGAAGACTGATTGGCCTGTATGATGTGAGTTCGTGAATAGGTTTCCCAGGTTTTTGGATCATTATGATGTCTTCTACCTTCCATAAGTCTGGGAAGTATCCAATTCTTAGTATTGCATTGAATACCATTGAGAGGTAAACAGCTACTTTATGAGGTGATTCATGATGCACTTTCTTGTCAATTAGATCGTATCCTAGCGCTTTGTTATTCTTAAGTGACCTTAGGTTTTTATAGACTTCTCGGGGAGTTACAAGTTTTAAGGGAACTTCCAAGTGAAGATCTCGATTTAAAGTCAGTCGATGTCAGCCTCGTTTGCATCCAATGGTGTCTCATTTAAGGTGAACACTTGGCTAAGGTGTTTTGCAAAGGCTTCTGCTCTACCAATGCTTGTTCTAACCCACTGGCCATCATGAGTACGAATTGGTGGTTTTTGGGGTATAGGTCTGTCTTGATTTTTGGATGCTTTCCAAAGCGAATAATTGGTAGCTTCTGTCGCTGTTAAGCCTTGCAAATAAGTTTCCATGGCAGCATAATTTACTTCACTGATAGATATTTTCAGATCACGAGTTCCTTTGTTAAGATCCCTTTTGTCATCAATGTGTCTACTAATATGCCATACTCGACGTAGTCTCCTATTTTCAAGTATCATCTGTCGTATGGAATCAGAGTAGGTTTTACTTTGCGGATGACGATTACTTATTTCAGGCGTGGACAACCAACAACTTTCTTGAATGATTGAAGTTAATTTGCGTACAGCTATGTCAATATCTGATGCGGATTTTAGACTTATTTTCATTTCCAAATTCTCATGTACTAGCTCCCGAAAACAGTTCCAATCAGTACGCTTGTTATAAAGTCTATTGTGAAAGTCAGTGATTACAACAGAAGAGCCCAGAGTTAAGATTACTGGCACGTGGTTGGTGTTAGAGTCCAAGAAAGTTTTATATATGATAAGGGAGACTTGATAGTGTTTAATATTAGATTTTACGATGACTGCTGCTCCTGCATGTGCAGTACCATCTGGGTGGTTTGTATTATAAATATTGTAATTGCGTATACGAATGCAACTGTTGTCAGTCAAGTGTGTTTCAGACACCAATAAGATGTCTATGTTGTGAGAATGTAGAAGGATTTCTACCTCTTCTACATTAGAAGATAGTCCGTCTGGGTTCCACGTTGCTATCTTTAAAGAAGCCACTACGTTATTTTAGTCACTAGGGCAGTTATGAGATTAATTAAAGTGCTCATTTGTTGTAATATTGTATCAAATTTTTCTGCTTGTTTAAGAAGCATTTCCTCTATTTTGTTAGATGTACTTGTTTCAAGGGTTTTATTGTTGTCATTAGCTCTCAGTACTTCGGCGTAACTTGCTCTCGTTTTCGTATTTGGTTTCATTTCTTCTCCTATATTACTTACTTGTTGAAGTTGTGTTGTTGACTGGATATTCGGTTGATTATCAATATAAGGTGTAGGTTGTGTGGCTTTTCCTCTGTTCTGTAGATGTGCCTGTTTGTTTGATTTTCTCGACAGTATCTCCTTATATACCTCACATCCCTTATAATTAGCTGGATGTGCACCTAAGCAAAGTGCACATTTTGCCGGAGTATTACGGTCTGTCTTAGGACAGTCTGCAGTTCTATGTCCTTGAGCACATTTTACGCAGCGGTACGGTCGCATGCAATAATTTTTAGAATGGCCATACTGCTGACATTTTTGGCACTGAACAATTGTGTTTCGCTTACGTGGTTCTTCAATGATAATTGATTGGTGGTTAATATATTTAAGATTCTTCACTGCTTTGTTATTAGAGCTTTGTTGTAGAGTGGCGAAAAACGTGGAAGTAGGTTTTTTTTCCGGTCCGTATTTTGCATTGATTATCTCACCAATAACTATGTTTCCTGTTTCTTCTAGTGTTTCTTTAATTATGGTGGTAGGTGTAGAGTGGTGAAGGTTTTTAATTACAACTCTAAAATGTCTTTTGTCTTTCCGAATCGGTTTGTGGTTATAATTCTTTCTGGAGACGGCGAGGAATCCTTCTTTCTTTTTTTAGCGTTGCGCAACAATGGCACTCTCTGCCAGGTAGGAGGATTAGGATGTTCGGATTCAGTCAAGTTGTACTGAGAGGTGTGGCTTTGAAAGTTAGCATCTGTCATCGAGCTAAGGGATGCGCTTCTGGATCTGGTTAGGAATAACCCTGGATGGAAGGCTTGCTGTATTAGCTTCTTATTACTTTCTTTAGGGCCAGTAGCAATCACTGGTAAGGGGGCCTGGGTACCCACCCTCTTACAGTCTTCGGTAACTAATTTCTCACTTGCAGGCCCGGGTACCTGCAAGCGCCGGGTGCTAGCCGGATCGCAAGGCAAAATATCATCACTAGTAGAACTCATTTCATTTCGATTGTTGGGAGAGTAGTGTAGCGCTTTCCCAAGGCACCACACGTCACAATTTCGGGATGACGCCCTAGCCTTTGATGAGCCAACATCAATCCACAAGGCAGTGGCGTCGCAGGTTGCGGATAGCGTAGCGGAAGCCGTTACGCTATCCGCAACCTGCGACGCGGTGGGTGGCATAGGGCAATGCCCCTGGGAATGTTCTCCAGAACCCACATTTCCCCTCAGAACCCATATTCAATGACCTGTTACAAATCTTTTTATTAAAATCCAGAAATATGTTCCTTATATTTTTGTCTTCAATCAATTTATCAAAATTTTTTCATTCCGTCCAATTTCTGTCTGTTTTTAGCCGATTTGAGGCTTTGATGTCGATAAATTGAAATATTCTTCGTTACTTAATACACAATGCCTCCAGTATTCGGCGGTGCGTGGGTAACGAAGTGTTTTAACACTCGGTTCCTTATGCCTACCTTGCTGTGTGCGGGATACGCTTATGGATGTACGTAGATGTAGTGAATCTATTGATTATATTCGCTTACTGTTTTCAAGCACTTAGATTCTAATAACATTGCGTTCAACCTATTTGATGTAATTTTTTGACTTACGGCTTAGCTTTTCTAGCGTCGATTCAGACCGTTTCGGAGCACGGGGGGTTCGAATCTTCAAATTTCACGTGACTTTCAGAGTTCTGAAAGTAATTTCCATCGGTATGATTACAGACGTCCGCCTCAAGGTGATAGACAGCGTGGAGGTGGGGTGCGCGTGCGTGGCGTGCGCGCGCGCCGACCTCGGCCTGCCCGCCTGGCCGCCGCGCCTCGCCGCCGCCGCCGCCACGCCGCCGCACGCCGTCGCGCCCGTCGCCCGTCTGCTCGTGAGGTGAGGGGGGAGTGGGGGGAGTGGTGGCCAGCGGGGAGGCAGTACGTGGGAGTGAGGAGAGGGGGGGTGAGTGGTGCGTGTGTGTAGGCTTACGCGTGTAGTGGAGGGGATGGGGGGATGTTTGGGGAGTTGGAGAAAGGCGAGGGTGGCAAATAAGGAGGGGGAATAGGAGTGCAGACGCCTCGCGCCTGTAACTAGACTGCTTGTTAGGTGAGGGTAGGGGAGAGAGGGGTGAGTGGTGCGTGTGTTTGTGGTCTGTGCGCGTGTAGCTGAGGGGAGTTAGAGAAAGGAGAGGGAGGGGAGGCGGAATAGAAGTGCAGACGCCTAGCGCCTGTGACTAGGCTGCTTGCTAGATGAGTGTGGGAGTGTGTAAGGTCGGAATGGGGGAGAGAAGAGGGGCGGAGTGTAGAAGAAGTGATGAGGGGCGGGAAGAGAGAAAGGAGGGATAGGAGTGGGAGGGGGTGTGTAGTGAGGCTGGAAGAGAAAGAGGGGTATGAGAGGGAAGGAGAAGGGTCAATGAGGGATATGAGAGGGAAGGAGGAGGGTCAATGAGGGAGTGGAGAGAGTGAGTAAAGTGGGTACATGGACTTTGAGATATTTAGACTGATAATTATCACACCATTTTTTTTTCATTCTGGTATCAAGACAAAAAATAGCGTTAAATTCCACCACTTAACACGCGATGCCTCCAAAATTCAGCGAAGAATGGGGACGAAGCGTTTGGACACTAGGTTTAATTAATTAAAATAATATTTTTTCTATTATCAGTATAAAATTAGAAAGATTCTAAAAACCAAATAAAATTATCATAGTTGCTTTACAATTCGCACTCCCAGAATGACTGTCATTACTTACAATTTTTCTTTTCTAAAAAAGGCCTATTCCAAAATTCTATTGTAATTTACAACATAATTCAATACTTAAGTTTGGCAACTTTCATTTTGATTTTGGGGTTACTAAATATGCTTGTATATTTATCAAAAATATTGTATTATAAATGATGAAAAAAAGGCCGAAAAGTCGGAAAGTTGATTTCCCGCAAGGTCTGAGATCCTTTCTCTATGGTTACCATAAGAAGCGCATACTGAACCACCACAAACACAAAAACTAACTAAAAAAATCACAAACATGTCTAAAAACACCATATTTTTCTCAATTTTTCCACAGAATGATGCAAATTTTGAAGTCACGTGATTCAGAACCGGAAGTCGATCAAGGTTACAGCAGCGCCAGGACTTCCCCCACAACCACGCCTGGGAATTCCCCGGCTTATGACACATGTCGTCACGACATGTCGTGTCGTAGCCGTCCCGCAACCGAATCGTACCCGTCAAGGTCAGAATTCACCATCAATTTCGACGAAAACATTCTAAATCAATATATTCCTGGTCAAAAACAATATTGCAAGTCGGCGAGGCTGATCGAAGCCATGAACTCTGTACCATCGGGCGCTATGACTGTGAAACGGTCGTTGGATCCTAATGTGGATATAGATAGGAAAAGATATCGTCTAGCCAACCAAATGTCTCAAGTTGTTCTTTGATTTTTTGTAAAAAAAATCGATTTTTTGTAATTTAATCGGTTGCGTCGTATCGTAATCGTGTCGTGTGTCGTTTTGCAGTAATTCGGTTTTTTAGTCGATTTTTTCGCTGTCGGTTGGCTGAATGCACTGTGTTCGTTTGCAAATTATTGGAATTAAAATCGGATTTACTTAATAAATGCAGATTGTATCATATGTTTAAATGTTTCAATACATTATTATTGACCGGTCCTACGTATAAGGCTACAAGTGTATAAATACTACTTTACAAGAGAAATATTTAAAGGTTCTAACTTTGTCATTATTCAACTTTACACTTTTTCCCCACTTAGTGAGGTACTTAGAGAACGTAGTGACAAGACACTCCCTTCTCCATTTTCCATGGTCATTGAAGCCTTTTATTACGTATATATGTAGTGTATGTATTATTTTCATTCCTTCGCTCTGATACTTAAGGCAAAAAGCGGCGTTAAGTTCCGCCATTGAAATTAAATGATTAACCTATGTTCATTTTAGTTATTTCTTTTAAGTAATGATAAAATTACAAACGTTGCGAACTATAAAGTTGTCATTTTGCACTTGTACAAGTATACTTAAGACCTAAGATAATACAGAAAATAAATCTTAACATTCCATTCTTGTACATAATAGCTTCACGCTGTATCCCGCACACAGCAGGGTAGGCAGAGGGAACCTAGTGTTAAGACACTCCGTTGCCCACGTACCGCCGAAATTGGAGGCATTGCGTGTTAAATGGCGGAACTTAGCGCCGCGCTTTGCATCGATATCAGAGCGAAGAAAATCAAAATATCAAATATCTCCTCTCTTGTAGTGGGAATCGAACCCACAACCAGTCGTTTGCAGTCACACGCTTCTGCCACTGGGCCACGACTGGCTACATAATAAATAGTAAAAAAAAACAAATTTTAACATACAGTGTGTTCAACTAAACGACAATTCCAAATATTTAATAAAAATAATTTAAATACAGGTCGTTACAAAAGAAATAGTACAAAAAATGAAATAAAATATATATATTTTGATACCAAAATACAAAAAAAGAAATCTGAATTATTGCAAATGTCACCACACACCGCTTAGATTCATTTAATAATAAATAATTATAATAATAATAAAAAAAAGACTTATATAAAGGTCCCTTTCATATAACATTTTATACGTATTTAAAGTTAGCCTTAGATAGTAACAAATTTGATGGGTTGACAACCTTTTTTTGTTTTGTAAAATGTTTGAAATGTCATTAAAAATTTATAATTTCTTGTTTTGTTTTGAATGTTGAATGCTGTTTATAGCTTTTATTAAATACGAGAATATATTTGGAAAATATATATAATTTTGAACGCAGCGAGACTCGAACCTGTGTCTCTTGAAAACCATTCAAACATTTTAACTGCTAAGTTATACGTGATATATAGGTACGTCAAAATTATTACATGTTTATTACAACTTATTTCTATTATTAGCATCTCTGTAGAGAAATTTTCACATATGAAAAGAAAAACAAGCAACAAGCGTATAAGAATTTCAAAATAGCTGGATAAATGAACGTATGGCTTAGCGGTCGAAGTGCTTAGGCGATGCGTTCGGGTTCGAATCCCGCTGTGTACATTTCTATATATATTCTCTATAAATATATTTCTTATAACAAGTGTTAGAATAACAGTTTAATGTCGTTTGTTTATTTAAAAGTATTTTTTTTTTACAAAAAAGGTTGTCAATCCGATATAAATACAACATGGAGGAATGAACAGTAATTGCGAGAGCTTTAAAACGCCCAGTCAAGGTGATGTTATATGTGTAAATATATGAATGTTATATTAATTAGTGTTTGTTCGTCCTTGTTTGGTATACCCCGTTTATATTATGGCGTATTGAAATGTTACTGTTAAGAATTCAAAGGGAGGTATTTTTAATAAATACCATTTATACAGGCCAGAGTATGTTTTTTTTAAAAGGTTAGTATTGTAAAATTAGCATTGTTTTTACTTTGACTTTCATTCATATTTCCTAGTCATGAATGTAAAGAGAAATCGAACCGACAACCGTCGTATATGACGTATGGTTGTGAATTCGATTACACCAAATGTGAAATACTATAATATATTATATTATAACTAAAATTAAAATAAATAGGTGAACAAAAAAATAATATCAATATAGATAATTTTCATTTCAAATTCAAATTTAAAATATCTTTATTCAAATAGATTTCTGTAAGCACTATTGTATCGCCAAATGTACATGGCGCTACCACCAACTCGGAAGGCAGTTCTGCTGAGAAGAGCCGGCAAGACACTCAACAGTTAAACATTAATTTAATATAATATACTAAATTGTTAAAATCGTTACGTCGTAATGTAAACGGGGTGTTTCTTTAACCTCTATATAGAATGTATGTACGTATGTATGTATGCATTATTACGGTTTACGAATTTAAACAATAATCCCGATACTGCCCTAAATAATATGTGAATGTTGTAAATTTTTAATCTGTTTCTTTATTTAATATTCCTTTTTTTTATTGAGTCTATTTCTTTAAAAAAAGAAGAGAGTTTTGTCACTATTTTTTGACACTGATCTTTTAGCTATTGTCATAATTGATTATGCAAAGGTATACATGTAAAGGCTAATTCTTTCCAACTTGATTTAACTCAAATGAAATATTTTTTCTTTATGTATTCATATATAAGTGGTATACATTATCATATTCTTGACTTTCGTTAATTTAATGATTTTTTATTTTATTATTTGAAATTTCTGTAACAAAATCCCAAATATTAACATTGAATTCGAGGAATACTTTAGTATTCCAAGTATTTTCATGTGTGAATAACACTTACAAGTGGTATTGCAAGTGTTAAGTACAAGCTCTGAGCTCTTCTATCAGTAAAACTGCACTATAAATATATGGAATACTAAAGAGTTTCTTCTTTTTTAATATATTTTTAATAAAATTTCTTTACCAGTTGCTTAGCTTATGCTTAACAATGTTACAATAAATCGAACAAAAAGAACTGATTAAAAATTTACAACATAAAATAATTCTAATTAACATGTAGTAAAGCGATTAGTTGTTCAAAGTGTACTTATATAGGTATTACTTAAGATGCGTACAGATAATATATATTGTAATGCTTACACATAGCTGTAATAGATTAAAAATATTATACTTAATAATATCGATTTTAATTGACACTCATAATGGTTTCGATTAATCGGTTTTCTGTTGTCGATTTTTATGTTTTGAGACAATAAGCCGTTTCGATTGTAACCGCGATGGTTTTCGTTTCGCTTAAAAAAATACTTATCAATACTTTTAAAAAAAAACTTATTTTTTTTATTTTACCTGTCATTTCAATGTAAACGTCACATTTTTTGACAATTATGAGTGTCAAATGTCAGACGATTCATTAATTCAGAGGTCGAGTTTTACTATATTGTTATATTAGGTTATTCGGTGGATATACGAACGCGAGTGCGAAGTAAAGAGGATTGCCAAAGCAATATCTTTTACCCCATTTTTATTACTTTCTTATGTCATAATTAAAAAAATGTATATTTTAGAATACTCTATGCTAAGGTGATTTTTTTTTGTTCCATACAATGTTTTTATTGGAATATTTTTTAATTTGGTTTCTCTTTGGATGTATATCAATTGAGTCGTAGCCATTTTTTTTAGTAATCTGTATTAAAAATCACCTTGGTTGCGTCTAGTTTAATTTCTTTTTAATGTAAGTATCACGCTAAAAGGACGCATTGTTTGCCATTATATATTAAGAAAAGACTTATTGATGCTTTTTAATATTGTGATTTAAAAAACAAAAATGTTTTTGATGATGGCAACATTTGATCCTATTAGTGTGGCACAAGATTTAGCTAATTGTATTGAAAAATACACACATTTTATTTATTTTTCTAAGGTTTTTGATTGCGAAGAGGTTGTGAAGAGTTTTTTTAATTTATTTTTTTTCCCATAAAGCAGCAGATGACGGTTGAAAATATTTTTGTTATCACGCATTTATCTTTGTAATTTTTTAGTCTGTGGTAATGACATTGCATGATATCGCCACAAAATGGACGAAAATTGTTTAAATCTATTGTACGGTGTTTTATCTTTATTTAACGTTAAAGTTACCATTGTTAAAATTGTTAAACGATTGAAAGATTGATCTGCGTTTTTTATATGTACTCAATTTGTAAACCTCGTTCTTTTGTAGAGTCAGCAAATAAAATTTCAGCTATATAATTTTCGAATACTGTTTATACGTAAATAAATATTTAATTAAAGGTTATTTTTTTGTTGACTATATGCAGTTTGTGAACAGTGCTTCCGAGGGTTATAGTAATGTTTGTACTGACTTTAGCAGATGAATGTATATATATGTATGTACTTCTTTAAACATTTGTCTACATGCAAGTAAAGATGAGACGTTTCTTTTTTATTTTATTTAGTTTTATTTTATTTTTCTTTGCCCCTTTTTTCAAATTGGGATTTTAAAAAAGCTTGAGAAATATTAATATTTTTTCTTATTTGGCTTTTTATTTTGCGTCTATTGCCATTTTGTTAATTTAAACAAAACTGTTGAGTTTGACAGTTAATAATAATTTAATATTCGCTTTTTTTTTAAATATTACATTACATAAAATTTGAACTTAAAATGGCTAACATAAAATGTTATTAAGCCATTCTTTTAAAAAATATAATAAATACACATTTTTTTCAGTTTTTTCCTTTTTAATTTCTCATTTCTGATGGCTTAACGTAGCACGAAGACTGATGCTTAGCAAATAGCGAGGTGCGTTAAACATAGATGGTTAATAGAGCATACTTTTATACTTAGAATTAATAAAATTATAATTAATAAATTATGGCTTTTATTTATTTAGAACTACCCGCTCGTGGTTATGCTGCGTGATCTTTCAACAATTAATTTTATCTCATAAAATTATCTTGATAAAATTTTAACATTTATTTTGATACTAGCGGCCTGCTCGCGGCCTCGCTGCGTGAACTACGTAGCTGTTTCGGTATATTGCAACCATCGGTGGTGGATTTAAGAAAAATAAAGTAGCCTATGTTTAAACTTGGATTATCAACTATATTTTTGCCGAAATTCATTACAATCGGTCAAGCGGTGTAGATTTTTCATACAAAGTTTCATGCCATATTTCAACCCTTTAAAGGTTAATTTTTGAAAAAATGAGGAGCCTATGTTAGACTCAGTAATTTTTACTACTTTTATTCTAAATTTCATCTAAATTGGACCAGTAGATTAGCCGTGAAAGCGTGACAGACAAGCACACAGACATTAATTAATAGATATCTGACGTAAAATTGAGTGTGCTTAAAATTGAGTGAGTTCGATTCCCACTCGGGGGATTGAGGATATTTAAATTTTGATTTCTTCGCTTTGGTACCTAAGATAAAGCGCGGCGTTGAGTTTCGCCACTCAACACGCAATGTCTCGATTTCGGGCGGACAGTTAAGGATGCAGTGTCTTGACATTAGGTCCTTTCTGCCTGCCCTGGAATGCGGGAAAAAGTGTGCAGCTGCAAAATATCTTATAATATGGTCCTCTATGGTTCTAGATTACGTGTTTGACTCTTTAAAATCTATTATAGCCTAAGTGCTGATCAAATTTAAAGGAATATACTATACAAGAAATAAGGTTTTATTAAAATAAGGAGGGGCCAGTCGTGGCGCAGTGGCACGAATGTGTGACTGTAAACGACTGGTTGTGGGTTCGATTCCCACTCGAGAACTGGAATAATTTAGTATTTTCATTTTCCTTCGCTCTGGTATCAGAGGCAAAGCGCGGCGTTAAGTTCCGCCACTTAATACGCAATGCCTCCGAATTCGGCGGAAAGTGGGGAACGGAGTGTCTTGGCACTAGGTTCCCTCTGCCTACCCGAATGTGTGCGGGATACAGCGTGAAGCTAATATATACTAGTGAGAATCGAACCCAGCCGAAGCATATATATATTAGTGAGAACCCAACCCACAATCAGACGCTGCGCTCCTAACTAAGCCTTTATTAAATTAGGTAAATATTTTTTATACAAAAAAACAATCCAGACGAACCCTGGACATAATACTAGTATGTTTAAGTAATGCTTTAACAATATGCAATCAAGACTCAAGGCTGTAGACTGTATGAATGCAGAAGAATGGAAAATTTGCAAATATCTCCATTGAACATTGTAGTTCATATTTTTATGTATTTATGCTGAAGTGAACCAAGAAAAATATATTACACAAAATGACTATCTTATCTTAGGGTGCCAGTCGTGGCGCAGGGGCATGGACGTGTGACTGTAAACGGCTGGATGTGTGTTTGATTCCCATTTGAGGAGTGGAAATATTAAATATTTTCATTTTTCTGGTATCAGAGGCAAAGCGCGGCGTTAAGGTCCGCCACTTAAGACACAATGTCTCCTAATTCGGCGGAAAGTGGGGAACGGAGTGTCTTAACACTAGGTTCCCTCTGCCTACCCTGCTTTTTTTTTATCTTCACGCTGTATCCCGCACACAGCAGGGTATGTACGGGATACAGTGTGAAGATAAAAAAAAAAGAAAAAAACTATCTTAGAAGCTGTCGTGGTGCAATGAGACGGCATCTAACTATACAATTAGATGCGATGGTTCGATTACAACATGATGGACTGGTTATATAGAAATTATTTCGCATTTCTCCGCTCTAGTGATAAGGCAAAGCGCGGCGTTGAGTTACGCCACAGAAAGCACATCTTGAATTTGAGCGGAAAGTGGAGAACGGAGTGTCTTCACACTAGATTCTCTCTACGCCTATCTATCCTGTTATGCGGTAAGCATCAAGTTAAATTGCTTAATAGCTTTTTAACACTGTTTTGTCCTCTCTATACTATGCCAGATTTCAAAAATTGTTGTAATGTAGAGAATTTTTTAACTTCTATAATACAGTTAGACACATATACTGTTTTATGTGTACAACTGTATTATAGAAGTTAGAAATAAATATTTTGAATAATAATAAGAAATTAATAATTGCATTGGTCTGCGTAAACACATTTCTCAACGACAAAAAATATATACACTGCGTCGTTTCGTTTTGCGTTTTTCTTGAGTTTAATAAGTGTTCCAGGCGGTAACTACGATTATCAATTGCTACAAGTAAATTTATATTACGTTGAAAAAAAAATGTTCAACAAACATTGGCCCAACTTTTTGTGAAAGGAAGCCGACCTACGCACAACAGCCACTACGGACTCATCAGACAATGGTTAATTTTTTTAAAACTTTCATAAATTAAATGAATATGTAGTTTATATTATTTAATTGAACACGTTTTAGCTTATTTTTGTTTGAAAAAAAATACTTTATTCAATTTCATTTTTAATAGGTAGTATTTTCGTAGGCCTTGGAACCTATTTTCACTTTGCGTCGTTTTAATTTGCGTCGTGTTTTTTTGGAACGTAACCCCGACGCAAAGCGAGATATGGGTGTATCTTTTTTGCAGCATTGAGTTACACCACTCATCACTAATGTCTCGAATTCAGACAGCATGGCGAGAACGTAGTGTCTTGACACTCTGTTATTCCTAACCATTCTACGATGTAGGAAAAACGGACCGCCTAAAAAAACATAGATGCTTATGTAAAATTACAAATAACTTTATACATGTTTCTTGGTTCCATTCTGCATACTGTCGTGCTTTTCTGAAAGCGATTTCATTACAAAAGAAATTGTGTGAAGGTCAGCTGCTACATTCTCTCGTTTTTATTATCTCGAGAGCCTACTTTCAATATCCGAGATGAACTTGATGACAATGGAAATTTTAATTTAGCTTCAAAGAAAGTTTATTTTACTGTACATTTTTCGAATACAATAAGTAGCAGTTTCAGGCTTTTTTCCTCATAGCGGAGTTGTTATAGTTGACGTAGTGTCAAGACACTCCATCCTGCATTTTCCGCTTAAAATCAAGACATTGTGTGTTGAATGGCGGAACTCAACGCCGCGCTTTGTCTTAGGTACTTTTGAACATTTTTAAAGTGTTTATACGTTTTCTAAGTGTCTTTTTCAATTGTCCTAAGTGTGGAATTACACTTTAAAAATGTTTAAAAGTATTTATTAAATAAATAGCATTTTCTCTTGCCAAACGATTGTTCGTAGAATAATCTTCGGGCAATAGAAATTTGTAAAAATCTCACTACAGAGTATAAGCTAAGAAAATAAGCTTAAAGAAAAGCGTATAAGAATTTCGACGCAGCTGGTAGTAGAACGCAGTGATGAGAGCGCCTGGACGGTATGCAGCATTGCGTTCAAATTTTTATACGTTTTCTAAATGTTTCTTTTAGGTACCAGAGCAAAGAAATGAACATTTTAAATATAATCATCCCCGAGTAGGATTAAACACATAACAATTACATTACTTCACTAAAGTCTTATAGATATGTTATATTGTGAATTGCCTAAAAATATATCTTAAGTGGATTGTAAGTATTTCTAATTATCTAGGCAAATTTTGAAAAAAACGCAAAAGTCGATCCTAATCCAAAAACTGTAACCTTAGATCTGACAATTTTTGAGCAAAGAAACCCCTTTTTTATTTATTTTTTTAGCTTCACACTGTATCCCGCACACAGCAGGCAGAGGGAACTTAGTGTTAAGACACTCCGTTCCCCACTTTCACTTTTCCGCCAAATTGGCATTGCGTGTTAAGTGGCGGAGCTTAACGCAGCGCTTTGCCTCAACACCAGAGCGAAGAAAATGGAAATATTAATTTCCACTCCTCGAGTGGGAATCGAAACCACAACCAGTCGTTTACAGTCACACTCTTGTGCCACTGCGCCACTACTGGCCCTTTTTATATAATAATAAATATATAATCCTTAAATGGGTTATTGGCAATAAACAGTCATATTCATTGCATATTCAACGTTAACTTTACACAAAAAAATGATTTACTCAAAAAATTGACAGCTAAATCAATCTAAGATTACGGTTTTTGGATTAGGACGAATATTAAGTTATGTAATATTGGCTGTAAGTATTCTGACCGCAAAGCAATGCTCCGGCTACGTAGAAATCATTATAAGTTTATTAATTGTTATTTTTGTTGTTAGCTTCTCTGTAGAGAGATTTTTTGAAAATTTTTTGCTAAACTCAAATGTTATTTCTGTGAGCAATCATTTGGCAAGATTGACTGTTAGTCCATACTTATATTATAAATGCGAAAGTCTGTCTGTTTGTCTGTCACGCTTCCGCAGCTAATCTACCGGTTTAGATTTGAATGAATTTTAGAATGAAAGAAGTAAATAATCCAGGGTAAAATATAGGCTACTAATTTTCTTAAAAATCAACGTCTTAAGAGTGGTGAAAGAGGATGAAAGTTTATATAAAAAATCTAAACCACTCGATCGATTGTATTTTGAATTTTTAGATAAATATAGTTAATAATCCATTGTTAAGCATAGGCCGATTTATTTTTCAAAAGTCCACCATTGATGACTGTAATATAACGAAACCTTTTCGTAGTCCACGCAGTGAAGCCGCAAGCGGGCCGCTAGTTATTAAGAAATTAACATTTTTCCTTTTACTTCTTCATTTAACGGGATAGATAGACATAGCATAGAAAGGCATCTAGTGATAAAACATTACTTTTTCAACAGTCTGTCTATTTTAAAGATAACTGACTGCGAAAATAACCATTCGTCGAAGAATCAAACTGAACAACAACTTGTAAAAATTGTGTTTGTATAATTTTAGCTTTGTTAGACTAATAAAAATAAGTAAGTGTATCTAATGAAACTCTTCAAAGTGGTTGTCTTAATATTAAGAAATATGCAATCAAAAAAAATCCTATTTTAACAATTTAATCTAATAGAACAATTTAAGCTCTTAACACTTTTATATTTGTAGCTTAAAAGAATTGATACACACAAGTATTTATACAATAAATATAATTGAGTTTTAACAGAAACAGATGTACAAATACAGTATTAATAGTATAGTATTTATCGTAACAAAAAATATTTTCTATAAAGGAGCATAAATGAAACGCCCTCATATATGTATAATAATTTATTCCATCTTGCATATAGACAATCTTTATATAGTATAATTATATTGAAATATATCTGTACGAGAACTCCAACTCGATAGTATTTGTAATTAAAATCTAAAATTAATAAGAGATCTGATATTTTTGGAACTTCGGTAGATTGGTGCACTACGTAAAATTATATATCTTGGATATGTTAGCTCTAGGCGAGTCGGTACACCGCTGTGTCGTCGAGGGTCAGGGTTGGAAGGCGTGGTGGCCTGCGTGGGGGGCGCCGACGTCGACGAGGTCGGCACTCGCAGTGTAAGGCACACAGGCCTATCCCGGCACAGCCAGACAGAAAGAGAGGGATGGCCAGCGTCCTGGTAACAGTAGCCACTTGTTCCCCACGAGACCATCGTGGAACAACTACAGCAGTATCAGCTCTCGACCAGTAACAAGGATATCTGGCGCCAACATACCCGTAACTTAGCGTAAAGTTCTCACAATTCACCGCCGGTGGATATCCACATCCTTTTATATTCACATACAGGACAGCAGGACGCCAATCCTCCGTCTGCGCTTTATACTTCACGTGCAACTGAATACATTTGTACGCATCACTGGTGCAGCCTTCACGACATGAAGCCCATGTACAGTTGTCCAAGCCGAGTCTATCGTCACGTCTCTCTGTCACACATTCAGCAGGCACAGGGTCGAAGTCAGCGGCTAGGGCACTTAAAGCAGGATCTGCGTAAAGAGGAACAAGGAAGAGAAGAGCTGAACCACCTCCCCCAAGGAGGGCAGCCAGCATCACAGTTATATATCTTGTTAGTTTAGCGCGCGTTTCGCCCCTTCGGCGCGAAGACCGCACGACCAAGCGTTCCGAGCTTCCGCCTCTCATTTTCCTCACACTGCGTCAACCCATGCTGATTTAAAATCCTTGTCCCAAATACTATTAATGTATTTCATTTTGGAGCATGCGCCAGAATTGAACATGCGCAAAGGAGCTTTTGATTACTTTATTTACTACTTACACTATTTAATTGGTTTCGTTTTCAAATTTACTTGATGGATTAATTGATTAGGACAGTTACAGTCTGATATTAAATAATAAACTCTGAAAATGATATATATTCACTTGTAGTAACAAATGAACTTAGAAATAATATTGTAAATTATATTCATTAAATGTAAATTTTAAATTTGTTATAACTGTACATAAAAAAGTAAAATAAATATATTATTTATTATTACATAAAAAATTACACAGTAAACGTACATAAAATTTGTACCATGTAAAAACCAATTCCTTTGATTCTACACTTTCAAAGAAACCCAGCACCCGTGCTGTCAATTTATGAAAAGCTAAGAAGTTTCTTTCTCCCTAAATAAATTTTATTGTCTTCTAGAAGACAAAAATCTATAACTAGTAATAGAAACATTATTCTTTATTGCTAATTTATAGTATTTTCGGTGTCAAAATATGTAACAAATTATAAGTAGCGTTTGAGACGCAGTCGATTTACCAAACGCTTCCTAAACGCTTTGTTTCATGAATTTTAAAACGAACTATTTTTATTATTATTTTTACATTTCATAAATCTGAATAATTATTTAGCTATCTGTATTTTATTGTTTGACAATTGCAAATTGACAGTATACATAAGAATAAAAGATGGCGTATACGCGATAGGTATACTAAAAATCTTAAGAGTTAAATACAGTGTTCCATTTTAATTAACTTAAACAATATTATTTGGGTATGTCTATTAGATTATTTCAAAAAGTAGTTAGTTCGTTGAGGCAGAATCTACCGCGACCGTCGAATTTCAAATCAGGTATCTAAATTACTAATGCACATGTTTTGTTATTTTTTTTTGGTTATATTTACTTAAATATTGCTTAGTTTAATAGTTTAAATACTTCTGTCTCGGTAGATATTAGAATTAAAAAGTAATAATAATAGTCTAATCTAATAATCATATAGTCGAATAATGACATAATAAAAATTTTAGCCATCCAAATCAGATTAATAACAGCAATGGAAGTAAATGAATCTGTTCAGAGCAAAACAGATATATTAGCTTGTAAAAATTACACTCGCTATAAAAAACGTTTGAAAAGGCAATGGGAGCCTGATGTTAAAAAAGAAAATGGTGAAAGTGATGAAAAAAAAGTTTGTGACAAACCTTTTGAAAGGATCAAGAGGAAGAAGATGGCAATGTTGCTTGGTTATTGTGGTGTCGATTATTATGGTATGCAAAGGTAAGCAATTGAGAGGTCTATATTTCCTATTGTATTACTAACTTTTAAACATTTTTAAAGTGTTATTCCACACTTTTTTTTAAATGTCTTTTTCAAATTAGTGGTAATTTAAAAAATGATGGTATCCATCAAAATAATTGTAATTTTACTAAAATACAACATGTATATTTTAAAAAGTATGTCCTTATGTAATAATAATATAGCATAAAATTTTGCACATTCCACCTGAATAATATTTTTTGCCTAAATTTGAGGTGTTAAGGAATGGAACCTAACTCTATCCTTATTTTTCTAAAATAAGAAAATTAAAATTATTTAAATATAATCCTTCCCCTGATTAGGATTGAATACATAGCCAATCTTATTTATAGGCAGTTGTTGATTTACAGTGCCACAATGGCCTCTGACCATTTAAAAAATTGATTAAAAAAATAGTCATATTATATATTTCAGAAATCCAGGAGTAAGGACTATAGAAGAAGACCTCTTAAAAGCTTTATACGAGGCTAAATATATTACTGAAGAGGATTTTCATAATCAACAAAATGCCCAGTTTCAGAGGAGTTCAAGGACTGATAAGGGAGTGTCTGCGGCAAGACAGGTTGTCTCACTCAAGCTGCGTAAGTATTTATTGTTTTTTATTTTTAATCTTTGTTTTGAGCCCATCATCTGAGCATAGGTGACAATACCTGACAGAAACACATGAAATGGAAACACAAGGGTATGGGTTCAATTCACACTTTGGGGAATAAGTATATTTATATTTTCATTTCTTCATTCTGGTACTTAAGACAAAGCGCATCGTGCTCCACCACTCAGCACACAATGTCTTTCAGGCGGAAAGTGGAGGACGTAGGTCTTGACACTAGATTCTCCGTGACCACCCAACAAATTAAATTAAAAATTAAATAGCTTCACGCTATATCCCGCACACAGCAGGGTAGACAGAAGGAACCCAGTGTTAAGACACTCCGTTCCCCACTTTCCGCCGAATTCGGAGGCTTGCGTGTTAAGTGGCGGAACTTAACGCCGCGCTTTTACCTCGACACCAGAGCGAAGAAAATGGAAATATAATTTCCACTCCTCGAGTGGGAATCGAACCCACAACCAGTCGTTTACAGTCACACTCTTGTGCCACTGGGCCACGACTGGCCACAACCTACTACCACCCTACAAGTTTACAACAAAACCTTTTTTTTACAATTTGTGGTATATTGCAAGCAGGTATATGCAGCGAACTAATATAATGGTGATTGTCTCTTGTAATTTAGATACTGTTTAAGCTGCCAAAGTGTCGTATATTTGATTATTGCCTTCTCATAAGCGCAAGGCATTCTGCTTGATATGTACCTACAAGGTGAAATTTCCTCTTTAATGCATGCGGGTTATTCAAATAATGTTTACATAATTTCTTTAAATTGTTGACTTAGACCACTTTCATAATTAAGACTAAATGAGTTCCGTATAACTTTGTAATTACAACTACTTTCTAAAGGTTCATTTTTGGCAATATCGTAAAAAATACGTTAAATAAATTTAGTTTAAAATCCTGTCATGCGATATAAGTGATAAATTATTTTTTTTTCAATTCTGACTTAGACTACTTTTATAATTATGGGCACACACTTTAAAAAAAAACCTTCTTTCATTGTAACGTCTCCCTGTGTTTTTCTTTTGGTATTCTTATTGATATAATTTGCCAGAAAGAATTGATAATGGCGTTTCGTGCAAGTCTCTTATGTTCTGTATCTAGTTTTTATGTCTTGATATCTCTGATGTTCTCAATAGAGTAGCCAACTACATACATTGTTTATTGCTCATCTGTTTGAATATTAAACTAAAAACAATTTTCACACGAAGCGCCGCATTGTCAATATGATTTCTTTTACTTTATGTTTATAGTAGCAGGTATAAATGTAAATTTTGGGCTCAATCAAAGCAATGTCCTCTTCATCATCTTCAGTCACTCTTAAGGATATTGGCGAGGAACTCGAGAGTTCTTTGAAACCTGCATTTCCTGAATTTTGCGACATCCTTTTTTTCTACTATATCAACCAACACTTGTACCTTCACCACTCATTTTACTGCCGACGATACCGTGTCTGGCCCAGAAACGTTGAATTTAACGATGAGCAAACAAAATATTCACTAAAACGCTGAGAGAAGATTTGCTTTTTGTTTATTTGCTAATGTCATGTATGTCAAGAAAAATATTAATGATTTTACAAAAATCGGTGACACAATATTAATACTAGAAATAAACACAAACTAATTACTCCTGTAACTCGATTACAATAATTCATTCATGGGACAGTGTATGCGCTTTTACGATAGGATCCCAGAAAACGTCCAAGATTTTTCTATATCACAATTTAACCTAATTAAAGATTTTATAAATGATAACACGCCTTGGGAATGAAATGCTCGCTCTAGGCTATTTCAAAAGTATCACTGTCAGCAACAAATCTATATATCAAAAAAATACTTTAAAAAAAATAAGTCCCGCTGAGTTTCTTGCGCCGGTTCTTCTCAGGTCTGAGGCATTAACTTTAGTGATCCGGTACTAAACTATTTGACGTTCAAATAAGAAATGAAGATTGAATAAAATTATTTGACTTTGACTTTGTCCCTTAAATGGCATATTATTTGACCTTTGATATTTGAACTACTTTAGCAAAGTTTTCACAATCCTTGTATGCTTCATTGTTCTAGCTGGTTTCATTTAAAAAGAATATCTAAAAAATATTGGAACTTTTTGTCTCTATGTTGAAATTGTTGAAATCGTCGAGCGAGGTACACCATATTTCACGTCCAAGTGGAAATTATTAAATACTTTTAAACATTTTTAAAGTGTTATTCCACACTTAGGAAAATTGAAAAAGACATTTAAAGAAAACGTATAAAAATTTGAACGCAGCGGGATTCGAACCCGCGCCTCCTGAATACCGTTCAGGCGCTCTCACCACTGAGCCATGCGTTCAGGCGCTCTCACCACTGAGCCATGCGTTCAGGCGCTCTCACCACTGAGCCATGCGAACGCATGCACGCATAATAAACAGCATTCTCTCTTGCCAAATGATTGTTCGTAGAATAATCTTTGGGTAGCAGAAATTTGTAAAAATCTCTCTACAGAGATGCTAACAACATAAATAAGTTGTAATAAAGCGTATAAGAATTTCGACGCAGCGGCTAGTAGAACGCATGGCTCAGTGGTGAGAGCGCCTGAACGGTATTCAGGAGGCGCGGGTTCGAATCCCGCTGCGTTCAAATTTTTATACGTTTTCTTTAAATGTCTTTTTCAATTTTCCTAAGTGTGGAATAACACTTTAAAAATGTTTAAAAGTAGTTTTGAATAATTTTAAATCTCCTTAGTGTAAAATAATTGTAATTAATGTTTTTTTTATATGTTTTTCAGCTTTAGAAGTGAATATAGAAGAAATAAACAGTAGATTGCCAGATTGTATCAAAGTTTTTGGCATTAAAAGAGCAACTAATAAGTTTAATTCAAAATCAAAATGTAACGCGCGGACGTACAGCTATACATTACCCACTTATGTATTTGAACCCAGTGTCACCGAGGACAAGAGGAAGGACTACAGATTGACCGCTGAGAAAATGACTAAAGTCAACGAAGTTTTAGCTGTGTATAAGGGAACTAAAAGTTATCACAATTTCACGGAAAAGAAGTTAGTATTGTTTTATATTCTTATTTATATATATTTATTTATATCCAAATCAAGTCAAATAATTTTATTCAAAATAAGAAGTTACAAGCTTCATTTTTTGAACGTCAAATAGTTTACCACCGGTTCACTAAATTTAATGCCTCAGACCTGAGAAGAACCGGCGCAAGAAACTCAGCGGGATGATTTTTTTAAAGTCAACCATTTACAGATATTATATAATTATATATTGACGATGATACCTTTAAAATAGACTGAACCGAGCATTTCTTTCCCAAGTTATCATTCAAAAACTCATTAATTAGATAATAACCCTTAACACACAAACGTCTTTTCACAATTTTTATTAATTGTGATATGGAACACCATCTTGGACGTTTTCTGAGATACTATTGTAAAAGCGTATACATTGTCGCATGAAAGAATTACGGATTCGATGCAATCGAGTTAAAGATGAGCAACGTTTGTTAAAAAGGGGCCTATACTATTTTATTTTTTTATTTATTTATTTTTTTATTTTATTTTATTTTTTATTTTAAATTTTAAAAGGTTTTCGCGGGTTAAAGTCCCATTAATTAATCCATACTATACATAAAAAAGTAGCTCAATGTACTTTACCAAAGCGGAGAAATGAAAATAATGTATATTAGCGTTCGCAGGAATCGAACCCAGACCAAATAATAAAAATAAATAAATATGGCTTTTGGCCAGTCGTCGGCGCAGTGGCACAAGCGTGTGACTGTAAAACGACTGGTTGTGGGTTCAATTACCACTCGAGGAGTGGAAATATTTAATATTTCCATTTTCTTTGCTCTGGTAACGAGGCAAAGCGCGGCGTTAAGTTCTGCCACTTAACACGCAATGCCTCCGAATTCGGCGGTGCGTGGGGAACGGAGTGTCTTAACACTAGGTTCCCTCTGCCTACCCTGCCGTGTGCGGGATACAGCGTGAAGCTAACCAAATATATACCTTTTAGGCGGGTCGCATTAAATCATTGTATATGGATGCGTGAACTCGTGTGTGAACGGTTGCGTGAACGGATGACTATGCGTGCTATTTCAGAACTAATCTTTTTTTTTTTCAATATATTATTATAATTTTAGGCATTATCAAGACCCGTCGTCTTTGAGGTATATGATGAGCTTCACACTGGAACGGGTGTTTCTGGAATCCGAAATGGAGTTTGCCGAACTGTTAGTTAAGGTAATAATATATAGTGATCGTGACTGTGAATGAAAACGACTGCTTGTGGGTTCGATTCCCACTCGAGGAGTGGAAATTATATTTTTATTTTCTTCGCTCTGGTGTCGAGGTAAAGCGCGGCATTGAGTTCCGCCATTTAACACGCAAAGCCTCCGAATTCGGCGGTGCGTGGGGAACGGAGTATCTTAACACTAGGTTCCCTCTGCCTACACGAATATGTGCGGGATACAGCGTGAAGCTAAAAAAAATATGTTAGTAATGTTAAAATAACCACTTTATACTAAATGCATGGGTACATATACCAAAATAGCATTTATTTACAATTTTTGTCTGTCTGTCTGTTTGTTCCGGCCTATCTCTGGAACGGCTGGACAGATTTTGATGGGACTTTTACTGGTATATAACTGATGTAACAGCTTGTGACTTGGGCTACTTTTATTTTCTTTTTTAATTCCACACAGACTAAGTCGCGAACACAGCTAGTATAAAAAATAGTAAAAAAAGTATTTTATTTAAATTATATTATCTTAAATTTGTTCAGGGACAAAGTTTCATGTTACATCAAATAAGAAAAATGATTGGTCTGATGATAGCCGTCGTCCGCGGTCACACCGACATGGCCACCATGGAGAAGGCGTTCGGTAAGGAGAAAGTCATGATACCCACTGCCCCTGGACTGGGATTGGTATTGGATAAGGTACTTACATACTTTTAACATTTTATTATGATCCGGTCTCCACTTTATCGTATAGTAATCTTGATGGAGGAAAATGATTTTATGTATATTATTTACCTTCCTTCGCTCTGGAATGTAAACAAAGCGCTGAGTTCAGCCACTCAACACGCAAATTTTCCTATTCTGAGGGATGAGAATAGTGTCCTGGTACTAGGTTAACGATACAATATTTAATAGCAAAAATATTATATTTTTTTTTTTGTGTATATTCAAAGACTATCAACTTACTTAAGAATCTAAGTAATAAATCTATATTTTGGGACAAGATATTTATACATGTATTGTTTGTTATGCTATAAACTTACATAGGCGACAATTTATACTCGACTCGCTCGCGGCTCCGCCTTTTTTTCGATTTTTCGAATTTCCTTAGTGTGTGAGTAACACTTTAAAATGTTAAAATTTCATAAATATATTTACAGGTTCACTACGAAAGGTACGATGCAAAATTCAAAGACAGCCATGACAGTCTCACTTGGGATTCTGCAGAAGAATCTGTGGAGCAGTTTAAGAGAGAACACATTTTCCCAAGTATTATAAAAGGTGAAATAGAAGGCAACTCCATGGGTTTGTGGTTGGAGAAGATCAAAGGTCATTCATATGAACCCAATGAAGAAGTGGAGAATAAAGCTGATGTTGAATTTGGTGGCGACGATGATGATGACGATGAAGTTGTGAAGGCTAGTGATAGTGAAGTTAAAAGTGTTGGTGAAAGTAGCGGACTTCATAATAGTGTTAGTGGTGAAAGTAGTAAAGTTCGAAATACTGGTGAAGAAAGTAGTGAAGTTCAAAAAGCTAGTGAGGAAAGTAGTGAAGTTCAGAATGCTAGTGAAAAAATCAATGAAGTTGAAAATGCTAATGTAGAAACTGTTGAGGTTAAAAGTGTTGGGGAGAGTGAAGTGACAAGTGATAACGTAAGTGAAAGTGTAAAAAATGAAAGTGACAAAGAGAGAAGTTAATGTATGCAACTCTTAGGTAATTAAACATATGGCAGAGCCTATCTTTTTTTTTTATAATTTGACATATAATCCTTTTTTTTTTTACAGATTCATGCTTTTTCCCGCATAGTGGAGTATTCAGAGAGTTAGTGTCAAGACACTCTGTGTTCCTTTTTCTGTCCGAAATTGAGACATTGCCTGTTGAGTGGCGGAACTTAACGCCGCGTTTTGACTAGATATCAGAGTCATAATCATTCCCCCGAGCGAGAATTGAACCTACAACCGTCGCTTTACTGTCAGAGGTTGTCCCACTGCGTAAGATAAAAATAAGCTTTCATTCTTGTTAAAAATAAGTGTTTAATAATAACAGTAATCATTAAAGGAGCCAGTCGTTGCGCAGTGGCACAAGCGTGTGACTGAAAACGACTGGTTGTGGGTTCGATTCCACTCGAGGAGTGGAAATTATATTTCCATTTTATTCGCTCTGGTGTCGAGGTAAAGCGCGGCGTTAAGGTCCGCCACTTAACACATTGTTTACCGGCAATTTTACGCTGAAGCTATCTCATGTCACCGGCCATTATTTCGTAATTCAATGTCAAACTGAAACAATATAAATAACCTTCAATAAACTTTATTTATACATATTGGATTGAAATGAAATTTTGTACAGATCTTTTAAATAACATTTAATATTTTTTTTAGTATGATATGCTGTATAGCAATCACCTACGTGTAATGGTACACAGCAGGTTTTGCAAATATATCTTGTTTCGCTGCGCTTTCCTTTTGAAGAGCATACTCTACACGTTCTAGTTGGATTTATTTTTACACCAGTGACTATTTTTTCTAAAACGTGGTCTTTTAGTTGTCCTGACAGCCTTAAAGGTGGATCTTTGTACGGAGCCCTTTTAGAAGTACGCGAAGAAGTGCCAGGTACAAAGCTGCATTCATTTGAATCTAAAGTTATCCATGCCCTAGCTACTTCTAATAGAATTTTTTTGAATCTACATTTATTTTGTAAGTTAGAGTTACTGTAAATTTTAAATGCATTGAACAAAGTACAATTAATGAGAAAGAATGCAACTTTTTTCGACCATTTTATACTTTTTCTAAAGATGGAACTGTTTGCCAAATACTGGTCTGCACGATCGACTCCTTTCATGTGTTTGTTGTATTGTATTATGCACATAGGTTTAACTATATCATCCGCAGAATTTCTCTTTCGTTTTCCATTTGATTTCATAGAGGCGTCGTGAATAGTTGATATCATACGCACTAACCTTTTATCTTTCCATGTGATAAGAAGAATTGGTCCTTTCCGTACAAAAGTCATTTCCCCTCGCTGAAGATTCTTTGACTTTTCTATTAGTACCTTTGGTAAACCACGGTTTTCCCGTATGGTACCACAGACAAGTGTTTTATTTTGTAATAATATTTCAGCTGTAGAAACGCTGGTGTAATAATTATCTTGATATACATGGTGCCAATAACCAAGATATGGCTTTAACACAGATAATATAGTTTCTTGTAGCTTTTTTCCTTCGCCTGTATAAACCTCGAAGTTACAAATATAGCCAGACTCACTTTCACAAAGCATTCTCACTAAAATCCCATATTTCGTTATCTTTGCCGGATTATATGTTCTGAAGCTGATACGTCCTCTCCATGGTATCATTGCTTCATCAAGTGATAACTGCTGTTTAGGAGTATACAGAGATTGGAATTTTGGAATAATATAATCCAATAGAGGTCTAATCTTATAAAGCCTATCTCCACTATTTTTTTTCTGTGTATTATCATTGAGATGAAAAAACGTAAGAATTTGTTTGAACCTCTTTCTGCTCATAGTTTTAGGAAATATTGGTGCTTCAACCAAAGGGTCCCTTGACCAATAATCTCTCCAATGGGATTTTTTGGTTTGCCTCATCAATATCACTAACTTGGTTGACTTGGTTGACTTGGTTTGGTGGCGGGTGCAGATACTGGTGCTACCTCGGAGCGAAGCCGCTCATGTGTGGCGTCATCCAGTACTCGGTTGCCCTGGATGAACCGCACCTGATCCGAGAATCGTTGAGCGGTAACGGTCAAGTCTGGCTCAAGGGTCTGAAACAAAGGCAGTAATCGGGCACGATACGCAGTGAGGTTAGTTCCTCCCTCTATCACCCCATAGTACGCTCGCATGACGTTTAGCACCACCGCCGGCGGAGGACGTTCGCTGGGCGGGTTGCCCTGCTGACCCCAAGCGGCGCTGGAGGCGGCAGTGAGTCGTCACTGCGAGCACGCGACGTACTCTGGAGGAGTTGCGTACTCCTCCTCTGACGACGCGGAGCCATTCGGTGCGACAAGTTGCGATGGTGGTCGTGCTTTACTTTTTGTTTTGCTCCTTGTAAGCATTGTCCGTTGACTTCACGTCATTGTTCGGGCATGGTATTTTCTATTAATATGTACATCCAGTAACGTGCATGTGTATTTTGTATATCAATTTTCTTCATAAACATATTTTGATTTTATTAAAACATTGTAATTTGTTGTTATTTTATAATTTCGCACAATAAATTATTATTATTATTATTTTATTTATTTATTTATTATTGTTATTGATATGACATGATATAAAAGCAAGGGGCTTAGATAGTAATTAAAAACATTAAAGGGTAGTGGAGATGTTTAAAATCAAAAGCTATTTTCGAGTCCCGTAGAGAGGAGAAAATGAATAGTGGCAATTGATTCAGCGTGGTCGAAAACTTTATTTAGACCTATGTACCGTTATTGACTCGAGCCTTCTGGGCTTACCTTTGAAGGTGAACCCTTGAATACCTACTACCTTTATTTGGATCTCTTCGTACACCGTTTGCCAGCATTGAAGCTATAGTGCTGTTTTGTAGTTTGCCAGATCTCTTATACGAGTCTTTCCCTAAGTTGGTTGGCATTGCCTGCTTCCGTTGTGATTGTCTTCCTTCGATTTGATATTTAGAGGCATGGCTAATAGTTTCTGGTAAAATTAAATTATAAGGTGGCCTTAATAACTCTTAAGTTTTTTTGGTGTTGGGTTGGGTGGCAGGGAGGGGAGGGCTCCTTGAGACAGTCAAGATTATGTGTCGCAAGAGGTGGGGGCTATGAGGGGTATGTTCCCTCGAACCTCACCTTACGGGTCTGCACTGGTGACCAACAGCACTGCGGCGATGAAGTGGCGGAGTCTTCGTGGCCGGATCTTGTGTTGCGGAGACCGAGTTCGCCGTGCCTTATAACCGCGTGCTCACCGCGTGGTTCTGAGGTTATTGGCGCTAGATTTGTGTGTCAATGTCAATATCTCCGTCGATTCTAATCCCATTTTTGTATTTCGACTTCACGCCGGCAACCGTTTGTGTTACCTTCCTGGACGATATGTTTTTTCTGTGTTTTCCGTTGGTTTGTCCCGTTTGGAGGTTGGCAAAGTCTGAGCGTTGTATCTTGGAAACCCTGGTGGATATGGACTTGCGCACATTAATCCCTGCTAGTCACAGGTCTCTGCGCCTGTACGACCCCTCAAATTTGCAGTTTTTGAGCAATTTTGAGCCGATGTTAACTATTTGAAGTTTTGACGTGTACTGACATAAATTTAACTGACCGAAAATTCTTTCACCATTACCTTTATAACTTGTCTACGTTACTATAGATACCACAAAGGAACATTTTTTTATATTATCAAAGGAATTATCGTCAGCAGCGTTACGATATCTCAGTACCTCTCTTCAAAACGTTAATAATATTAATATTTTATTTATTTATTGTAAGTTGAGTTGTGTACATGATGTATATTGTGTATAGATTTTTAATACAGTGTAGAAAAATATAGTGTAACAAAAATAATATTCTAAATTAATAGTACGATATAAAATTACTAGTCACTTGGAAGCTAAAGCCAAAAGATCTTCTTTTTCAATTAAAATTTTTGGCATGCCATCCTTTTGCTTTAGAAACACTCTTCCGTTTGAGGTCCAGCAGTTCTCATAGTATTTCTTTTTGGCAAACTGGCGAGCCAAATAATGTAGATGTCTCGATTTTGGAGTTAGTGCTTCTGTAATATATATAGGTCTAGATGGGCATGGTAGGGAGATTTGATTTGTTGAGAGCTTATTGTTCTTATTTTCTTTATTGTAAGTTCTGCTTGATTTAAGGAAATTTTCTTTAATTATCTGTGCTGAGAATTTCACCACGATTATATTATTTGGAACTTGTTTAGTTTTAACGCGGTGAACCTGAAAAACATCGGAGTCTCGTACCGAATGTTTAATTGTTTCTCTAATAGATTTCACTAGTTCGACTAATGTCGAAGTGTTCTCCGATTGAGAAGTAGGGATGTTTTTGATTTCGATTGAAGATAACTTAGAGGTAGTTCTCCTCAACGTCATCTTCACGCAAGTCTGGCATTTCTAACTCCAAGTCCGACGTGCTCTCATCCCGCTTGTTTTTGTCTTGAAGCACTCTCTTTTTCACTTCAAGCAATTTTCCCTTTCTTTTAACTGTCTTTTATTTAGGTTTTATTTTTAGAGTAGTTTTCTTTTCTTTTGTCATTTTTCCGTTTTCTTTTTCGATCAAAGCTTGTTTGTAGAGAGTTCCTGTTAGGGCTTTAGCGTGCTGTTTGTGAGATACTATATTTTTTTTCTTGCCTCTTGACTTACTTGGTAGTGGTAGAAGATCCTTAACAGTGACAGTGTTACCCCCACCTGAAGTGGAAGGAAGTGTCGGTACTTTAGAAGAATGTGTCTGATAATCTGTTGGCGGGTATTGTATTATTGATTCATCTAATATGATTTGGGCTTCTGGCGTCTTATTATCTCGATCCCGCATTTCTTCTGTCGAAACTACTACTTCGTTGCTTAAAATGTCAGCAGCCACAAAATCATCGTCTGGTCGGGTCATCGTGACTGGCATTGCCCGACTAGAAACATTTTCGTAAATAAAATTGTAGGTTAGAAACTTGTCGAGATAATTTCAAAAACTATTATCTCTTTGAATGCTTAGTAATTATTCTAAAACAATCCCAAGTAACAATGTAAGAAATGTGAATTAGTAAACACTCACCTCTTATTGTTTTACTCCGAAAATTTACTTCAACTAGGCGCGAAAACAATTGGCGTGCATTCACTCTAATATCGGCTGCAGAATGAAGCGGAGAGCGACACATTGCCGCGCGGCAGCGTCACGCTACTCGCTATGTATGTGTGCGTGCGCCGGACCGCAATATTATGAAAGATTTTGTAATACCTCCAGACCGGCATTACCCGGTTCTACCCTAATAGGTTTTTGAACTTGTAGTGGTTAACTTTTTTCGCAGCGAAGTCCTTAATTCGTTTTAAAAGAATCAGCTGAGTGGATGAGCTCTCGTTTTGTTTCCCTAGCTACGACATCAGTGTCTTCGCTGGTACAAACGCTTCAGAATGAGGGTCCTGTTTGTTCTGTCTCATGTACTAGGTCGTCACTGTCAGATTCCATTGTTATTGTTTCCTCTGAACGAAATTGCTTAAATAAACAAACAAAACTAAATACTTTCTTAAAATTAATAAACTCTGCATTGACTTAATGATTCTTAAAATATTTATTCTTATTCTTAAAATAAATAATTATATATATTTTTGTTTCATTCCCTTCTTTGTACTGCAAGGTCGTCACGACAATCCATTTTTAGTTACAATATCTTATAATAAGCGATATAGTAATGGTAGTAGTAGACTTTAAAATTATATAAAATAAAATACCATCCAAATAATTTTTTTATTTAATATTGGACACATAATATATACATTGGACATACAAGGCAGGTTTTTTTTAAAAAAAAAGTCAAGAAATTATTATTAATTAAGAAGCTGACGTGCTTTTTCCGGCTAAGGTCGGCTGCGATGTTCAGTTATGGTATTGCTGGCTTTGGAAAATATCCGTACACATGGGACTGATGTGGCCGTATTACACAGCCTCCTTTCCATTAAAGTAAAGTGACAGGTATGTGCTTTTTCTTTCCTACCGCCATTTCAATTGGTTTTTCCTTTCTCGTTCGTCTATAATATATTTGTCCGTCTCTATGATTGCGACACCTGATAAGCTTCCAAATGTCACGTCGCTTTCTCGTCAAAGGGATTCTAAATCAGAGACGAACTGCAGTGTTCGGTGTGTAACTTCTGAAGACACTGATTCTGGTTGAGCAACTGCATATAAAGTTTTTTTTGACGGACGGTTTTAAAGTTATTTTCAAATGTAGCTTCATTAGGGATTTTTTTTAAATCTGGAGTCTAAGAACGTCGCTTGGGGGGTAAGTCAGATATGAAATCTTGCAGTTTAATCAGTAGTCCGTGTACCTCTGGTACTTTATCAACTGCGGCTGTCTCGTGTGTATTGACATGATCAGTTTTCAGTCTTTTACGAATAGCATTATTTTCGGAAATTTTACAAACTGTTCACAAAAATATTTAATATACCTATCTAGGGGATATGTAATAACAGCCCAATCATCAGCGTTTATTAACACCCACTTCACTCCAAGACCAGCGTCTTGTGTGAATTGACATGATCAGTCATGACCTTTACGAATAGCATTATTTTCGGAAAAGTTACATACACACTGTTCACTAATATTTTCAGAGTATCTAGTGGATTTTTAATAACAACCCAAACATCAGCGTTCATTTTATTAATATCTGGGGGTTTACTATCGCCAGCGTACTAAACACAGCGTCCTTCACACCGTCAATCCTTTACAGAATGTCATACTCGTATGTCGAGCTCCATCTAGTGGGGCAATCCTATTTCAGCTTTAACTCTGAAAGATTTAGCTGAGTTTGCATTTCACGTAATTGAGCCATCTCAGAAGTACTCCTTTCAAAAACTCAACGATAGCTTTTACTTTCACCACTTGCTTTCGCAAACTGCTTCGCATTATTAAATTGGTCGTATGTTCAAAGCAGTGAAAATGCACCAGCACCAGTTGGTGCACCTCACCGCTGCTACAATGCTTGCTGCATTGCCCGTGAGGATGGCGGACACTTTATGATTAAGATTCCATTTTGTAATTTCTTCCATCATGAAATTAGCAATGTTTTGAGCCGTGTGTCTTTCATCATATGGAAAACATCCAAGTAAGACCGTAGTTCTTCCGGCCGTACCAATAAAAAGAGCAATTATTGCGATGTAACTTTGGTTAGTAATCAAGCTCTGTCTGTTGTTAAGCATACTGCTACCTCCTGCAAGGTTTTGTGCACTTTTGTGTCAGTATAAAGCTGTGGTATGTAACTTGCTGATATGGTTTTTTGTGAGGTCTGTGCATAATTAGTTTTCATTGAAATACTTTTTTAATTCTGGATGTTCTACTATATTGAATAGCATATAGGTTTTTACAAGAAGCTTCACTAATTGTTTGTTTAATGAACTTATTAATAGAAATTGGTCTTATTATTGGTCTTATTAATCGAAATTGGTTTCTTGATTATTATGAAACTTCTTATACGCAGTTTATAAGGGTGTAGATTTTATATCCATTCACATGGGACAAAGGTGGCCGTATTACGCAGCCTCCTTTCCATTAGAGTAAAATGACGGGAGTGGGTGCTTTTTGTTTCCTGCCACCATTTCAATGGGTTTTCCTTTCTCGTTCGTCTATAATATATTTGTTCGTCTCTATGATTGCGGCAGCTGATGAGCTTCCAAATGTCACTTTGCTTTCTCGTCCAAGGGATTCTAAATCAGAGACGAACTGCAGTGTTGGGTGTGTAACTTCTGAAGACACTGATTCCGGTTGAGAAACTGGATATAAGATTTTTTTTTGACGGACGGTTTTCAAGTTATTTTCAAATGTAGCAACATTAGAGAATCAATATTTTTTAAATCTGGAGTCTAAGAACGTCGCTTGGGGGGTAAGTCAGATATGAAATCTTGCAGTTTAATCAGTAGTCCGTGTACCTCTGGTACTTTATCAACTGCGGCTGTCTCGTGTGTATTGACATGATCAGTTTTCAGTCTTTTACGAATAGCATTATTTTCGGAAATTTTACAAACTGTTCACAAAAATATTTAATATATCTAGGGGATATTTAATAACAACCCAATCATCAGCGTTTATTAACACCCACTTCACTCCAAGACCAGCGTCTTGTGTGAATTGACATGATCAGTCATGACCTTTACGAATAGCATTATTTTCGGAAAAGTTACATACACACTGTTCACTAATATTTTCAGAGTATCTAGTGGATTTTTAATAACAACCCAAACATCAGCGTTCATTTTATTAATATCTGGGGTTTACTATCGCCAGCGTACTAAACACAGCGTCCTTCACACCGTCAATCCTTTACAGAATGTCATACTCGTATGTCGAGCTCCATCTAGTGGGGCAATCCTATTTCAGCTTTAACTCTGAAAGATTTAGCTGAGTTTGCATTTCACGTAATTGAGCCATCTCAGAAGTACTCCTTTCAAAAACTCAACGATAGCTTTTACTTTTTCCACTTGCTTTCTCAAACTGTTTCGTATTATTAACTTGGTCGTATGTTCAAAGCAGTGAAAATGCACCAGCACCAGTTGGTGCACCTCACCGCTGCTACAATGCTTGCTGCATTGCCCGTGAGGATGGCGGACACTTTATGATTAAGATTCCATTTTGTAATTTCTTCCATCATGAAAGTAGCAACGTTTTGAGCCGTGTGTCTTTCATCATATGGAAAACATCCAAGAAAGAGCGTAGCTCTTCCGGCCGAATCAATAAAAAGAGCAGTTATTGCGATGTAACTTTGGTTTGTAATCAAACTCTAACTGTCTGTTGTTAAGCATACTGCTACCTCCTGCAACTTTTTGTGCACTTTTGTGTCAGTATAAAGCTGTGGTATATAACTTGCTGATATGGTTTTTTGTGAGGTCTGTGCATAATTAGTTTTCATTGAAATACTTTTTTAATTCTGGATGTTCTACTATACTATATTGCATAGCATATAGGTTTTTACAAGAAGCTTCACTATTTGTTTGTTTAATGAACTTATTAATAGAAATTGGTTTTATTATTGGTCTTATTAATAGTAATTGGTTTCTTGATTGTTATGAAACTTCTTATACGCAGTTTACAAGGGTGTAGATTAGTAATAGTAGGAGTGGTGGAGGGTGTAAATTAGTTAAGTAATAAGCTGACGTGCTTTATCCGGCTTGAGCCGGTTGCGATGTTCAGTTAGTGAATTCTTTAGAAAATATCCATTCACATGGGGCAGAGGTGGCCGTATTACGCAGCCTCCTTTCCATTAGAGTAAAATGACGGAGTGGGTGCTTTTTCTTTCCTGCCACCATTTCAATGGGGTTTCGTTTCCCTTTACCCATTTCAATGGGTCGTCGTTCGTTAATATATTTGTCAGTCTTTATGATTGCGGCAGCTGATGACCTCACTTGTTGCGTAACTTTCTCGTCAAAGGAATTTCAAATCAGGGACGAGCTGCAGTGTTGGGTATTGTGTGTATTGTGTTGGGTACTTCTGAAGATACTGGTTTGAGCAACTGGATCTGACGATTTTTTTTTGTCGAATGGTTTTCAAGGATTTTTCAAATCTGCCTTTATTAGGGAATCAATATTTTTTTAAATCTGGGGACTAAAAACGTCGCTTGGGTGGTAAATTCCATGAAATTCATATAATTAATTGTATCAAATATGCCGACTTGCAGTTTAATCAGTAGTCCGTGTACCTCTGGTACTTCATCAGCTGCGCCTGTCTCGTGTGAATTGACATGATCAGTTTTCAGTCCTTTACGAATAGCATTTTTTTGCGGAAACTTTACAAACTGATCACAAAAAATATCTAGGAGATATTTAATAACAACCCAATCATCAGCGTTTATTTTATTAATATCCACTTCAATATCGCCAGCGTACTAACCACAGCGTACTTCACATCGTCAATCCTTTACAGCATGTCATACTCATATGTCGAGTTCCATCTAGTGGGGCAGTCCCTGTTTCAGCTCTAACTCTGGAAGAGTGATACTGCATTTCACGTAATTAAGCTAACCTTTACGTTGATGTACTTGGCACAGGCACAAAATTTTGTTGGTTAGTAAGAATTCTTTCACTTCTTTGCGCTAAATAAATTGTGGCATGTGATCTTTTTAAATGTGAAGTTAAGTTACCAGTTGTCGATTTATAGGAAAATATTTGATTGCAATATTTACACACAGCAAGAGAAGTCGAATTCTCATTTTTCTCGAAATGTAACCATAACTCACTAGGCTTACGAGACACTTTTAACATTAATCAACAAATGAATAAAACACTTTAACTAAATTCTAAACAACTATTTACACTATAATAATTTCACTATAATATGTACAGGTGGTTTAATTAACTCTATAATATTACTTATTACGCACAATATCAGTAATTAATATATACATTAATAATTCTTATTTATACCAAAACAATAACTCATAGATAATATTACACGGTAGGGCGTCGTCAAAGTCAAGGGCACAACTGTGTAAATTAAAAAAAAACAAAATAGAAATTGAAAATTACTTAAACGAAAGTAAAGTAATGCTAATAATACCCATCACGCATATGCAAATGAATACCTTAGGTCTATTGAAATACAATCTATTATTGTTGTATTTAGTGACTTTCAAAAAACGATAGTTTGTATACTATTTATAAAACTTAATTATGTTTAAAATATTTCAACTTCAAAATTATACAACAATTAAAATATAATTTTACTAATAATTAAAAATATATTGATATTATTGTTAATTGTCTAATATTAATGCAAAATTTTTATAGAAACATATTCATAACTAATAAAATTGATATTCGCTTCATCTCACCTCGCACAATACAAAGTGTAGTAGTTAGAAAAAGAAGCAGCGAATATCAACGAGTATCCTTTAGCGGTATCGACAGTTTTCGTTATGATATCGTTTTCATATCTGAAACACGTTTTGTTTGGTTTAGTTATTTCATAACCGGTAGGGATACAAAACTGATATTCGCTTCATCTCATTTCGTTTTCAATAGTTTTCATATCTAAATCACGTTACGTTTTGTATAGTTATTTCATATCCGATTTGGATATTTAGTTATCGATACGATATGATATCAGTATCAAAACCGTTTTCATTTACGTTTTGTTATATCGGTCTCATGCTTAGTTTATTATCGAAGTTAATTTACGAGAGGATACACTAACGTCTTGCTTATTGCTTGATACGTTTTAAGATTAATTTTGCGTAAAAGTTTTAAATATAATTTTCAAACATATCTGAAATGCGAATGCGAACTTACAATAAGTAAAACTAGGAATCAACAATTATTGATTTTTTTTTCTTGTGGCAACACTGAGGTGTAAACGTCTTTAAAACTTCTCCCATAAAAATTTATTGAATTTAATTATTTTTTATTGTTAAACTTGGTGTAATTTGTGTAAAAGTTATAGTGAGATAGACATTTGTGCAGTATTTATCATATTCTGCATATAATAGTGTTATAAAACTTTATAAAGTGTTGTTTGCTGTGTTTGTTCGCCAACTGTCACTGCGCAGGTAACGAACTAAATTTCAAAATAACAATTGTTTTAAACCTTTATTGCATTTCCTTTCCTCTTAAAAACTATTATCATATTAACAAAATCAGCTCGTACTGCTCTAATCCGATATTAATAAGTATACTATTGTATAAATAATAATACAATATGATGACCCGCGGTACCAAGGCGCGCCAGGCGGAGGATAAGCTCCAGCTGACGCTCCAGGAGCTAAAGTCATCTAAGATGCAGTGCGAGCAATTGCTGAGAGAAAGGGATGACAATGAAAGAGAAATTCTGCAAATTATCAACAAAAATAAAGATCTCAAAAATGAGCTGTCAAAACTACACTTAGACTACACAAATTTATTAGAACAAAATGATAATTTGCAGAAAGTGGTAAATGGGTTTGACCAGTGCAGGGATGAATATGAGGGAGCTCTCCAGCTCACCATTGATTTAAAATCACAACTGCATGAGGCCCATCAATATATATTAGAATTAGAAAATAGTAACTTGAAACAGAAAGCCTCTCAAACCCAGAGCCTCTTTGAAGAACTGGTTGGGAATGCACCTTCTCTGGTTTCACCTGTCATCACCTACAAAAATGACTTATCAACAATAGACTTGACTGGTGATGACACTGTGACTTCCGGGCCAGTTCTTTCTAAGAATAAGCTGAAGAAATATATTAAAATAAATAAATTTATTAAAAAGACACAGCGCTTACTTAAAACTAAAAATATTTGTAAAAATTACACCAAGATAGCTACAGAGAGAACTGACATAAAAAATAAGCTATATGAATGTACTAAAAAGATAAAAAATATTACATTGTCATACGAAGCTGAGGTGAGTTCTCTACAGTTGGAGATTTCTGTATTAAGTGAAAAGTTAAAATGTATTTCTGATAAATATGAATGTGCACAGAGTGAAATTTCAGAGCACATATCTGCAATGGATGAGCTTCTTAAACTTTCTAAAAATAATTCAGAGCGTTTTGAATCACTCACTAATAACTATGTCTGTGAGTGTCAAGCGCTTGCACCGAGCACTCCAGGGCAGATGTCAGAAATATCTTCTCCATCTCCAGCCGTTATAACTCAGGACAGCTTTGTTAGGGTAAAGTCACAACCCATACCCACACCAATACAATATAAAGTCAAAATATATAGTGACAACTTGGGGAAAAATATGGGTGTGATTTTAAATAACATGTGTAAGGGACACTCAGTATTCAATCATTGTATGCCTGGAGCTACTTACTCCCAAATAATGAATAAAGTTATTAGTAATACTCATTGTCCTAATACTATTTTAATTATTTTGACTGGGGGAAGGGGAAATGTGAATAAAAAATCTTTACAAGAATATCATTCTAACTTAATGAAATTAAATATTAAAAAAATTATTATGTTCACATTTCCTTACTTAAAGAAGTTGCCACAAGAAAATGACCTTAGATTCAATTTAAATAATATGTTGCATATATTAATAAATAGTAACTATGTGACATTAAATGATGATTGTAAGAAATTCAATTTAATTGACATTAATAACATAATAAATTATAAAATGAATAACTTGACATGTGATAGGCTACACCTATCTTATTTTTATAAAAGACAGATAGCAAGTATGCTATCATATTTTTTACATTTTAACTTAGCCAATACTTTGGCTACAAAGACGGCTGTTTCTATTGAATAGCATAATTTTAATTGTACTTTGGAATCCGTTCCAATAAATTTAAATTAAATAATAAGACAATAGAGGCAGTCTCTAGCAGTTTATTATGTAATGATAATATGAGAAAAAATAATGTAATAAAAAATGCAATTTGTTATGATAGTGATACAAACTTGGTGCATCAAAATATACAAGGCATGATGAACAAAGAGTTAGAAATTGAATTATTCCTTAATTGCAATAATATTCATGCTCTTTGTATTACAGAGCACTGGCTTCGAAACTGCGAGGCCATTTTTAATTTTAACAATCACCAAGTAGTTAGTATGTTCAGCAGAGAAAAAGTCATTCGCGGTGGCTCTTTAATAATTTTAGAAAAATCTCATAAGTTTAAAGAACGAAAAGATATTGTGAGCCTCTCTGTTGAGCAAACTATTGAAATGGCCTGTGCCGAGCTTGAGCATTTCATTGTTGTAAGTGTGTACCGGCCTCCCACTGGGTTATATGAACTTTTTGAAGTTATTTTAGAACAAGTACTTGTAAAATTATCTGGATCTAAGAAATTTATAGTTGTATGTGGTGATTTTAATATAAATTTACTAGATAACTCAGTCACCAGTATTAGATTCAGGTCTTTACTGAAGTCATATAACCTAGCTAATTTATTTCTAGAACCAACAAGAATTACTAACTGTACTGCTACATGCATTGATAATATGACCTAATGAAATTCAGTAAAGTCATACCAATATTTAAATCGGGTAGTACATCTGATCCCAACAATTTTCGACCTGTATCTGTACTACCCTCACTTAGTAAAATTTTTGAAAAACTAATTTTAAATCAATTATTACTGCATTTTGATTTACACAATCTTATGCATGATAAACAGTATGGCTTCACTAAAGGCCGCTCTACCACCGATGCCGGTGTCGGTCTTCTTAAGAGTATTTATGAGGCCTGGGAGGAATCGCAGGATGCTCTGGGCATGTTCTGTGACTTGTCCAAGGCATTTGATTGCGTTCAGCACTCCACATTGGTCAGGAAGCTACACCATTACGGCATAAGAGGACGTGCACTCGATCTTCTGACCTCTTATTTAACTAACAGGATTCAGAAGGTCGATGTAAATGGCAAGAAATCTCCTGGGTCGTTAGTCAGTGTGGGGGTCCCACAGGGGTCTATTCTTGGTCCTTTCCTCTTTTTAATATACATAAACGACTTACCGTATCTAGTTGGAAAGAGCCATGAGATAGTATTGTTTGCAGACGATACTTCATTAATCTTTAAAATGAGAAGACGACAAAACGTATTTGACGATGTAAACAATGCTCTCTCGAAAATAGTACATTGGTTCAGTGCTAATAATTTATTATTGAACAATAAAAAAAAGAAATGTGTGATTTTTAGAACACCAAACACAAAAATTGTTCAAACCAATGTACTCTTGAATGGTGAAACGGTGGATCCTGTCGATTCTACGGTATTTCTCGGTATCACCATTGACTCCAAACTACAGTGGGGACCTCATATTGATGGATTGGCGAATAAACTTAGCTCAGCAGCATACGCGGTTAAGAAAATTAGATTATTAACAGACGTAGACACGGCTCGCCTTGTTTATTTTAGTTACTTTCATAGTATTATGTCATATGGCATCTTACTTTGGGGTAATGCAGCCGCAATTAACTCGATCTTTATTCTGCAAAAGCGAGCTATTCGTGCAATCTATAACTTAGGCCCGAAAGATTCATTAAGAACAAAATTTAAAGAAATTAATATATTGACTGTTGCTTCTCAATACATATTTGCTAATGTTATGTATGTTAAGAAAAATATTAAGGATTTTATAAAAATTGGCGACACACATAATATCAATACTAGAAATAAGCATAAACTGATTACACCTGTGACTCGATTGCATCGAGTCAATAATTCATTCATGGGACAGTGTATACGCTTTTACAATAGGATCCCAGAAAACGTCCAAGATTTTTCTATATCACAATTTAAAAAAGTTGTGAAGAGACGTTTGTGTGTTAAAGGTTATTACCAAATTCAAGATTTTATAAATGATAACACGCCTTGGGAATGAAATGCTCGCTCCAGGCTACTTCAAAAGTATCATTGTCTGCAATAAATCTGTATATAATATTCACTTTAAAAAAAAAAAAAAAAAAGAAGTCCCGCTGAGTTTCTTGCGCCGGTTCTTCTCAGGTCTGAGGCATTAAATTTAGTGAACCGGTGGTAAACTATTTGACGTTCAAAAAATGAAGCTTGTAACTTCTTATTTTGAATAAAATTATTTGACTTTGACTTTGACTTTGACTTTGATGTACAAAGTACAGCTATTCTTTATTCGTAAGTGATGAGAATAGAAATTGTAATTAAAGAAAGAACCTTAATGAAAAATTATAAAAGATAAATGAACTTAAAAAGATGTCCGCTTGCGGACAGAGGAAATATAAACTCAAAATGAAATTAAAAAGCAAGAAAATAAACTGTTAAATATTTTTAAGTCTTACACAGAGGACATATAAACTTTTTGGCATTCTTTCTGACGCCATGCATTACAAATCGTGCGTTGCGTTATTATGCGATATCCTAGATATTTGGAAAGTTGTGACAACTCGGCCTGGATACTGACGCAGCTATCTTTCTGTTTCTTCAATGTAGTAAAGGCTTAGAGGCTTAAAAAACGATACATCAAGCGGTTGCAATTTGTGTGTCGTGTGTGCAGGTAATGAAAACAATATGACGTTATATGTTCTTGCATAAATTATTGCTTCAATATTTTTTGTGTGACTTGTGTGTCTATCTAGCACAAGTAAAACGTTTCTTTTCTGGAGATGGTTTCACAGTTTCCACGAAATGTTGCAACCACAACGTAAAGATTTCTTTGTATTTTTCTGTTGCCGGGATTTTTGGAAAGATAAAAACATGTTTTATCAGTTGATATATAATTCTTGTATTTTTCTTTACGTAATTGGCCAAATTCATTGGCCAAGAACATTTTTCGCGTTTTTTGACGATATGGTCTAACAATACATTTAATGTATCACAATGATACATTATTTGTTGTTAGACCATACGACGCGACGGTTACAACGTCTTACTTAAGTTTTATCACTGCATGAGTTGTTAGCTATTATCGCGTAATAATGTGCATGACGAATGTACTTTACATATAATCGGATGTGTCGACGCCAGTGGTGTCGGCGGCGGTGAAGGAGCACTAATCCACTCAGGTTCGATGTAGCTATCTCACTCCGAAACCAATTCTTTGTGCGACGATGGCAATGAACTCTGATGCCATATATAATTGTACTCAGGACCAAGATGTCCATAACAACTGCAACTATGCCCAGGAAACTTATTTTCTGATTTAATTCACCAACATTTATTTGAGCCTGGGCCACTGTCACGTCCTTCCGGGATGAACCGTAATTACCCATTGTACAAATTTTGAAAATTTTACATATTAGGGTAAAACAGGGTAATGGGGGTCACTTAAGCGAGAAATCAAATAAAAATTAATTATAAAACAAAATATTTATTGCAACCGCCTTTAAATATAATATAACTAATATACTATAAATAGAGATCAGTTTCAATCACTTTGGCAATCAACTTTGAAAATTATTCAAGTTTAAAAAAAAAAAACAGATTTGACTCCCATTGCACCGATAATGGTGGTCACTCTGGGGGCAATCAGAGTCAATGAAAATCTAGCACATATCACAGACATAACCTTGAGCTGAGTCCCACCCAGTGCATTCCAAGTGAGCCCATAGACCACATGAGGTACATCTGAACCACATCTCATTATTTCTGCCGAAATCGTTGCATACTAGGCACTTGTTTCCCACATCTTTTAGGTCATCATCCTCATCATGCTGGCACAAATCGTTAGTACCAACATCAGATACAGAGGTTTCATTCGATTCTTAAAGTATTTGACGCTTTACCTTTTCCGGAGTCTTCTTCACTACTTTACTTTTTTTTCCCTGACCTTTACCATTCCATTTCTTATTTTTTTACTGTGTTTCTCCTTTTTTCTTTTCTTTCTTATTTTCTTTTTCTATAAGGTTTTCTTTCAATGACGTTGAAGTTAAAATTGTTGCATGTTGTTTTTTTCGGCATTGTCTTGTATTAATAATACGTGTCTTCTCTGGTAACTTGATTAAATCATGCAATGTAATTTGACTTGAAGTGCTAGAATCTGATGAGTCAATCGAAGACACTGACTGTTTTGTTGTGCTCGATACTATGGGATAAACTTCTTTTGATGTGCTCGGAACTGGTAATTGTGCTTCTTTCGATACACTGCGAGTGGTACTAGTAATTGGAAGAGATTCATTGCAATCATGGATTGTAATAGTCTCAGATTGGAGAATTTCTGCTGCTAGAAAATCTTCTTCTGTGAATACTTCTGGATTGAAAGGAAATATTCCAGTTGATCCAAACCTTGATTCTCCTTTACTAATAGACGCAACATTTATTAAATGCTTTCTTCACCAAGGATGCTACGTCATAATAAACATAAAATAATCTATATTTTTTCTACACAACGGCTTTTCATAAATAAATCACATTCTTTTTTGTAAGCTGTTTTGAGCGGCCCATAAAAAACATCCAGGGGCTGCATCCTATGAGACGTGTGTGGCGGAAGAGACAATATATGCACCGTAAAGTCGTATGACTGACCCAATATTCGGCAATATTTTTATTTTCGTATCATATTTCCGACGATTTCAACTATATGTCAATGTAAATAATTTTGGCATATTATTGGGGATAAAAGGAAGCTGCATATATAAAAAAAAATATAAGTTTTCATATATGTTTTCATATATACGTAATAGTTTTCATATACATATTTTTCTTTTCAAACTTTGGGCCAAAGTTTTACTTGAGACCGGGTGACATAAGCCCGCCTCTTTTTTTGTGTAGTAATCGTAAGTTAATTTAACGTTGAGGCAAAGTAATCATGCATAAATGTTTCAAAAGGCAAGAAAAACAAATTTACACTTAATAAATCAACTTTTCTTTATTTTGCTAGTACACTTATCATAGAAATAAGTAAGGAACATACGCCATTGCACAGAATGACTAGCAAGAATCAATATATTTCGTAAATAAGTAACAAAACAATGAAACTCTAGTAACTAAACCTACTCTTTATCAATATCAGACTCGAGATCAAACATTAGCACAAATTATCAGTTAAACTGTCTTTTAAACCCTAACCAGTTAATTCTTCATCTAATTCTGGGATTGAAAAGCAGCCTTTTTTTTGGAACATCGGTGCGTTGATTTTTTGGACCACATCTACCCAGCTGTATAATTGTTCGTCTTTGAAACATGGCCATCTTCAAAATTTGACGCCCCTTTTCATGACACCCACCATAAGCCCCTCTTCACAAGTCGAAAGCACTTTGCCAGGATATATTCGTGTTCCCCATCTGACAAGCACGTGATCATCTATGTTAACGTCGTCTTTGATCAGTTCTATTTTTGTTTTTTTTTGGAAATTGAAGCCAAAGGAACGTCTTCATCTGATTTTTGATTAATGTCAACAGTATCGCTCGTTTGTTGGAGATTTACTCCACTACGACGATCAGCTAGTAAGTCTTGTGGATCCTGTCGACATTCGGATGTGACCGTTCTCTCTAGTGGTTCATCTTCAAGTTGGTTGTAGTCATCGGGCAAATCCTGGGTAGATGAGACATCACTCATTTGAGAGCTGCAACTTGTTGTCGTTGAATCGTGACTACGACGTCGTCGTCGGGCTTTGGCTACTTTGCGTTTGGTTGTAGTTTTCTTCAGTTCTGCAGTGAGGGGCAAACCAGAGCTACTTGCTTCCACAATATCTGCTGCAGAAATTGATACGCCGCACACTGGTGATATTAGCTTAAAACTTGGCCAAAATTACGCCAAGTGTGTTTATTAGGGTGGAGTGAATTTTTTTTTACTTAGTTTAAAGTTTCCTGCCTTTTCAAACAATGATCCATAGTAATAGAAATGTTCATGCCAAATTACAGCTTTCTTAGTCAATATCTTGAGGTGGCGCATTAGGTATGAAGTTAGAAAAATAGAGTTACAAGCAAACATTTATTTCTGACAATATTACTATATATTTAACTGAATTTATACTTAAAACTACTAGCATAATGAAATACTATATGAAATAACCATAAAAATAAAAAATTAATGATTAGTATCAGAGGTCCCGGTGCCTTCTTTTTGGCGGAAATACTGAGATTTAGTATCAAAAATAGGTATTTCTTGCCTGGATTTTATTCTAGCCCGAATAAAATCATCTCTAGCATCGGGTCCACAAACAGGTGCCGAAGCCTCCGTTACAAGTTTGACACA
The DNA here is from genome assembly GCA_019049465.1 of Dryas iulia moderata. NCBI lineage: Eukaryota > Metazoa > Arthropoda > Insecta > Lepidoptera > Nymphalidae > Dryas > Dryas iulia. Next base: position 11,570,979 of record CM032434.1, read on the forward strand.
CCTTTTAACTGCTTGAGTGTGGCAAGGGTACTTCTCAATTTCAAACAATTTACCTCCAGATGCAATTTTTGTAGTAATTTCCGAGATGCTATATTTCATTATTACAGCAGGTTCTGTTATCTTCTCTTTCGCCCATTCTATCAAATCATAATAATTTGTCTTATCTGTTTTTAGCTCTTTTTTTTTTTTTTTTTTTTATGGAATAAGGAGGCAAACGAGCAGAAGGCCCACCTGGTGTTAAGTGGTTACCTTCGCCCATAGACATCCACAACATTAGAGTTGTGGATGCGTTGCCAGCCTCGGGGATGTAGGACAAAAGGAGGGAGGAAGGATGGGAATGATGGGAATAGGGAGAGCTGGCTTACGTGCCATCGAACAGGAAAACATCATCAGATATTTGGCGGTTCGTCTTTGACACGATAGTGGTCGCGAGCCAGTCGGAGAACGAATCTCCTACCACCAAGCTAACTGGGTTACCCGCCTTTTACGGGACGCTACCCAGCGGCAGCTCTGGTAACTGGAATTCACGAACTTTCTTGCCTTTGCACTCTTTCTTGCCTTTAAAACTCTTCGAAGAGCCAGCTCTCGTACTTGTTGAATATCATCTTGTAACATGGCCAGCAAAAGATTTTCTGGGTGTATGAAGAAAGCATTTCTTTGAATAGTAGTTATGACAATACTTTTTAAGTCATCTCGTAAATACATACTTCTTTTGACCATATTAAAGATGTTAATTGGAACAAATTTACAAGCGAATTTTGTTTTGATATCAAACCAGGTTGGTGCGTAAACTTTCATGATAAAAGTGGCTAGTTCTTTCAAATTGTTTGTCGGTTTAGATGTACCAATATACAAGCGAAGAATCCTGTTTGCGCGAGTTAACCATCGAGAATGGGCTAGTTTTCCTGGATCTTTGTTAGCTAAGTTTGGTGGAACTGTACCAGTAAAAATAGTAGAACACATCTGGTGAAGGTATTTTGGATCGGTGCTCAACAAATCAATATTCAGATCAGGCAATTCGGTGGGGATGGGTTCGAATGCTTTTATTTTTAAGTCAAGACACTTATCAAGCTGTTTTCCTAATCTGCCAGAAAAAGTATTGGGGCCTGTAGTAGTACCGTCGAGACTGGAAAACAAATGGTGAAGTGGTAATTCATTTGCATGTAACAAACACATAAACCATTGCAAAGGGCGCTTCAGATGTTTTTCTAATAAAACAATGACTCCATTTTTCCGACCAGTGTTAACAGCAGTACCATCGCATCCAATTGAACGAAAGAAGAACGGAATTTATTTTAGATGTTAAATTTTGAATGTTAAATTTTAAATGTGAAATTTTAAATGTTAAATTATTATGAATATGTCGTCCCCACACCATTATTCAACTCTAACATATCGTTTCTTATCCATAAGTCGTGTTTAATCACATCACAATATGTAGGTAACATATTATCACTTAATTTCACTGAATCGCCAAATAAAGGACACCGCAAATCTTTACGCGTTTTAGGCATTTTTAAGTATAATTTACTTAACTTTGACATTATTCCACAACGATATATTAAAGTTTTATAAGAAAATATTATATTTGTATACGAGACAACACTTAGTAGAAGTTAAAAACAGTATATTTTAAAGCAAAGCACATAAGCTCAACTCTTTTTTGTGGATAGTCTTATAGTTAAACATATGAATTTTTTAGAAACTATTTTCTCGATGCGCTACCTGAAAATAATGTCGTAGACCTTTGAATTTTTGCATAAGCTAAGCTTTTACGTATGGTCAATAATTAATAATACAGGACACATGAAAAGAGAAAAAAAAATTTTTTTGTTATGTTTCACTCCACCCTACTGTTTATATCTATATATTGCTGTATTCTGTCTAAAATAATAGATTGAAGGTGCTTTAAAAAGTAAAACTTTTAAATTTATGTTTCATTGTATTTAATCTTAATAATACTAGTTTAAATTGAGATGAATAAAAAAAAACAATTACGATATAGAACTTATTTCTGGTTCTTTTAAAAGATTAATTACATCTTGAGGATATGGTTTAACTTGTCTTTGTGGTAGTTTTCTGAGACTTGTGATGTAAGGATCTGATGAAATTAAAAATTGGTGAAACAAATCTTCCATAGTCTGTTTCCTAGAAAATTTCCTATAAATATAGAAGACCTATTGGGACCACTGCATTCTGTATTATAATATACCCATGGATTAATATTCTGTGAATTGTAGTCGGCATATTATACCATGGATACCATTTCAAAAAGACAACAGCGGTTTTCAGACAGTATATGTTAAACTTATCCTCATTTATTGCTAGCCCACTAGACATTGTCATCAAAATAATCCATAGCCTATAAATCAATTGTTTGCTTATGCCAGTTATTTCTGCAGATATTTCGTAATTGGAGAAAAATCGTCGAGCTGAATTTCCATTATTGGTACTCCCATATCCATGTTTAGGCTGATCTACCAACATACCTAGTTTTGTTTTAAATTCTTGTTGCACTCTTTTTTTCTCCAATTATACTAGTTTTATTTGCTGTTCCTCTGGCTTGCCACTTACACAGTTTCAGTTTGTACGACAAGTTTAACATCCATTCATAAAATCTGATCCAGCAATGCAGTGATGAAAGCCCTAGAAGCAAGCGCTGTTCATCTATAATGGGTTTATTTAAACAGTAGGTCAAATTGTTAAAATCCTTCGCTGTAACACCGCATAAGTTTATGTAATTGCGTTTATTGCTTTTCCATCTATCATCGTCAAAATTAAGTGGTGCTTAATAAATACATTTTTCCCGTTTATAACTAAGTTTGTACTTGTTAATGTCTTAATTTGTTCTTCAATATACTTTGTCTCGTTTTGTAGTACTTCAGTCGTTTCATGTACAAAATCTCACTTTATAGGTCTGCAATAGCGTGGTGAAGAAGGACATTGATTTTGCCAGATAAGTTAATGCGTATTACTGGGGTTTCCACAAACTATTTGTACTGGTAGGGTACGGGCACCAGTAGTCAGCCTTTTAGTGGAAAGCGCAAGTTTAAATATATATAGAATATTGTAAGAAAAGAAATAAAAAATATTTTGTACTCATTTACTTAATCATTTATTAAACTTTGTACTGAAATTAACAGATATCATATATAATTTTAATAAGTATTCAAAATAAAGTATTTATCAAAATAAGGCACATTTCCCTAGTACTCAGCCGTCACAATCCAGTATTCAGCCATATTGCTACCAGTAGTCAGCCTCTCCTGAGATCAATAGTTTTAAGCTTAATTAACCTACACAGGAACGATATAATTAAATAATAAAACCTTATTAGGTACTCTAATATCACAAGAAACTAAATTGACTTATTCATCATCAAATTCACTATTTAAAAAATTCTCAAGTTCTTCATTTCTAAAGGTTCCTCTGCGGTTATTTTTCTTCCTTCAGATCTATATTTTCTTTATTAGTTTTTTTCGCAGGAGTTTCCGGTCTTATGACTATATTATTTAGGATATTAATCTTATTTGGCTTAGCTTCCACTAAATCAGAGTTAGTCTGCTCTGCTTCTTTTTCTCTATCGTCATTTAGTTTTCTTTTTTTAGTGCTTCTTGCAATGAATTCTGGATCAGAATCATCATCTTTCTTCTTTGTAGTAAGTCCTTTCACTCTATACTTGGTAGAATTCACAGTTTTATTCTTCTTGTTTTCATTTTTTTGTTTCTGCTTTTCTTCTTTATTTTTCTGTCTCTGTAACTTTCTTTCTTCAACGGCATCTTTTTTTTTTGTTTACTCTTCCACTTTAGAAATTTCAAATTGCCTCCATTCTTCAGAAGATATTGCTCCAATTCTGTTCATGACTCTAGGAGTTGTAGTTTTCTTTATTGGTGACGGTATAATGAGATGTTTTCGAACAAAAGGTGAGACTTTCGGTGATTGAATTTGAATCACAGAATCAGTAATAGATTTTTGATGAAATGTTGGCTCACATCTGGAGATCGGTAAGTTGTCTCCGATAGGTACTAGTATGGAATTGTCATTTTCATCGATGACGTCAATAATTGCGGCATGCAATCTTGTTTCATGGGACAGACGTTGCTTCTGTGGCATGCACAGCTTTTTTCCCAGACGTCTTAACAAAGTGCTGCTACAGGAGTCCCCCTCAAGTGAAACGTACCGGCAGTTTGATGTTGCGGCCTGATCTTGATGTTTTGATGTTGACAGGCTGTGACGTCAAGGTGTTCGATGCGTTAGGTTACTCTGGTTTTCTATGGTAACGGTTTTCTTGTGGTAAGGTAAGGTAATGGTTTTCTTGAGGTAAGGTAAGTTGAGGTTTGTATCGGGTTAGTTGAGGTTATTTGGTTCTTCCTGTTTTTGTAGTACATATGAAGGTTTCAATCGGTCGATCGATATATTGGTTTGACGATCGGGTAATTGAATCGTAAACAACTTATCCGATCGTTGTACGACTCGATAGGGACCTTCATATGGTGTTTGAAGTGGCGTTCGTAATGCGTCGATTCTAATAAACACATGACTGCATGTACGTAGGTCTTGATGCACGAAGATGTGTTTATTGTTTCGATGAGTTTGAAACGGCTGAGGCTTATATTGAGCGATGTTCGTGCGTAGTTTTTCGACGTACGTACTATCCATCGTAGATGTAGGTATGGATGTGCTTGCGTCGAAGAAGTCGCCGGGCAATCGTAGGTTATAGCCGTAGGTAAGCTCAGCTGTGCTAACGCCGGTATCAGTGCGTAGTGCGGCTCGCAGTCCTAATAATACTGTAGCGAGTTCATTGCTCCACGAACTCGTGTCCGATAGCTTCGCTCGTAGTGCAGTCTTCAATGTACGATGCCAGCGTTCGACGATTCCATTGCTTTGCGGGTGATATGGCGTAGTACGAATTTTGTTTATTCCGAGAATTTTCATTAGGTTATTGAACAGGTGACTTTCGAACTGTCGGCCTTGATCGCTTGTTAGTGTGGCGGGACATCAAAATCTTGCTATCCAGTGATTATAAACGATTTCTGCGACTGTCTCAGCTGATATGTCGGAGATAGGTGTAGCTTCGGGCCAGCGGGCCTCTGCTTTCTTTTATAATTATTAGAATTTAGTATGACATATCAGTTATGTAAGAATTATATATCGTACATAACTGATATGTCATACTAAATTCTAATAATTATAAAAGAAAGCATTTATTCTAAAAATAATACAATTAATTAGTTTATAGTAATTGTACACCTAAGAATGTCGCCACGTAACATGATCTGTGCGGAATGTTACATCTTTCCTTTTTGGGCGGCGAGTATCATATTCGTGAGTGTCTGAGCACTGCTTTAATTAAATTAATTGATATAATAACTAGGGATTATATTATTATACTCCATTAACATATTAAAATAATAATTAAGATTCTAAAAATTGTTCATTTTGTCTGGTATACCACTTCGATGACACGCGTAGCATCTTTAATTATGCAATGAAACTTACGCACTTTTTTTATTCTTCACCTTCATTGGTAGATTTTTGACTGCGCCCGCGCCGGTACAGACTCGCAGCTCGTTGTAGCGCAAACGAATTTACTTCTTCTCGGATCCATCTTTTATGGCATCGCTTGTAAATCTTGTAAACTCCGATGATGGTGGCCAGCAATATTATGAAGACTACTATTCCCATGAGAATATTTGTTGTTCCGATGCTCGTTTTTAGTTGTTCAATATAAGCTTGGTTTCCACTGGAGCCCGCAGCATTTTGTGCAATAATTATATCTTCTTTCGATTGCGATGTTTGGCACATACTTGAATTATTTTAATTCCAAAATAATATTGTTATTTTATAATGAAAACTGAGCAGAAAACGGAAACTACTGGCAGGGTCGCCATCTAATGTGGTTAATTACTGGGTTTGAAAAGAAACGTCTTTCTAGCTTCAAGTCATATTTAATAATAATGGAAGATTTTAACACAACACAAAGAAACCTTAGGCCAATGGGTGGTCCACCATATTTGGATGGATACATGAGATGTTTTTATAAAGGTGACTTTACACTAGACTTATTCTATAATATAGCTTACACATTAACACACTATATTTATTACACTTCAACACTGCAGCGGCGTTGTGTAGCACTCATTGCTTTTGAGAAGTATGCGAGCGGTTTCCATTCGTTGTTTACTTTCTGTTGTAGTAATCTTCAAAATCTACAATCTATACAAACAGGTATTATTAATAATTAAAAAAAAATAAATAATTGAGTAACATTTTCTTTTCTAGTTATAAGTATGACCTTTATATATAAAATGCAATTATGATATACATATTTAGAATTAATAATGTATCTATAGATAAGTGTAATTACCTTGACTTTGCTGCTTCGTTGCATGGCGTGGTAAAACCATACCTGTGGTGGCGATGTCCGGACAAATCATATTGGACACATCAACCCTTCTAATCATATGGTTAGCGTTGCTTTAATTATTATTTCCTTTTTACATTTTTCTTATTTAATTACATTTATATTTATATAAAAAACAAAATTGTACAAATATAAATATAAAAAAATAGTTCCCCCGCGACTTTACAGCCAAGCCACCGGTGGTCAGGGTGACAGACTGAGGAACTTCCGCACAATACGCGCCGTTCCCAAAATAGCTGCCTTTTGAATCCGGCCCTTGATCCAGGCATGTAGCGAAAGATGTTGATTGAGGCTCTTCGCTCGATGTGTCGAGATGACTCAGTATTTACTGATAGAACCACGCGTATCTGAGTAGGTAAATGATTAAGCCACTCGATACGGAGTCCTTCGTTCGTAATCATACCGGCGCTTAGTTCTCGCATCTTGCGAAGCAATTGAGAGGGTTTCTGGTCTCCCAGCTGTAGACCGCTGACGAGCTTCTGGAAATTCTTTACGTCGGATTTTTCATATACGGCGAGTAGGTGGTTCTTCAATGTGACGTATTTATCAGTAGCCGGCGTGTCGTATAGGATGTCAGTGACGTGTTGCAGGTCCGTGGCTTGCAGTTGTTGTAGGACGTAACGGAACTAGTGATGCGACTCGAATGGGATGTTGTGACTCGAGTCACTCGAGTAATTTTACAGCCTCACTCGAGTCATACTCGAGTTTCCGAGTCACTCGAGTAAAAAATCTCACTCGAGTAAAAATCTCACTCGAGTTGCAAATTTGCAACTCGAGTGAGATTTTTATTTAACTAGTATCATTGTCATGGATGGACTAATATGAAATAAAATACACATTATAAGAATTTTAACATATTATTTATTTAAGTAATCAACAATGTACAATGATGAGATCTTCCTAAGAAGTAAGAATAATTAAATTTCCATGAATGGTTGACTATTCATGACAATCACATTTTATGCAATTTCAGTTACAAGTAACTTAGTTTTTTTTTATTATTAATATCAATAACTATATTAAATCAGACTGTCTCAGACTTTTGTTTATTATATTGCATACAATCAATTTTTTTTTAATGATAATTAAAAAAATATCCAATCATAGCTTATTTATTTTGAAGACAATTAAACTAAATAAAATGACATAAACCTATATTTCAAACAAAATATGCTCTAATTAACATCAACTATTCATACAAAACAAATAAAAATATATTCTTCAAGACAAATCAACAATCATAATTGTGCTTAACTTAACATTTTTACTTCATTGTGAACAATCATATTTTATGCAATTTTAGTTACAAGTAACTTAGTTTTCTTTTTATTAGTTTTTTTTATTATTCATATCAATAACTATATTAAATCAGACTGTCTCAGACTTTTGTTTAGTATAGCTTACAATCAAGTTTTCTTTAATGATAATGAAAAAAATCATAACTTATTTTAAAGACAATTAAACTAAATAAAGTTATATAAAAACAAAATATGCTCTAACAAACATTAAATATTCATACAAAACAAATAAAAATAGACTCTTAAAGACAAATCAATAATAATAATTGTGCTTAACTTAACATTTTTCTTCTTTGTGAAAAAAATAAAATAATAAAAAATATTATGAGAAGTAACTATGTATTTAGAAAAATGATTTCGTCTACTTTTTTAGAATCTAATCTATTTCTTCTTTGGTTACAAATTAAGGCTGCTTTAGAGAACACTCGTTCTGCAGGAACGGATGATGCAGGTATACATAAATATTTAATAGCTAACTCATATAACTCCGGCATCGCTTTTTTTCGCTGTTCCCAAAATAGTATTAGTTCGAGATGACGATCTAAATATTGCATTTCTCTATATTGTTTCACAATCACTATAGCAGAAGAAGTAGGTGTTTGTATTAATTCTCTCTCTGATATTTTTTTGTCAAAATCCTCCCATAAATCATTAGCCTTATTATTTGTGCCAATGCTAGCATTAGCATTACTTGACGTGTTCACTGTCTGACTAGATTCATCAGGAGCTAAATTCCTATTTTTTTTTATAATCTCTGATTCTAACTCTTCTAAAACCCATTGGGCAGCCTTTTCTGCATTGGCTTCGAGGCCAAAACCAGCTTTCTTGTAGCGGGGGTCTAAAAAAGTGGATTTGGCAGCAGTTTTGTTGGTCTCTAAGATACCGAGGCGTTTAGTGATAGCAGAATGCTAAGAGATTTTTATATTTTCACCTATTTCTGTAACCTGAACCTTCTTTATAAGACAAGTTTGGACATTTCTGATTAACGGTATCATAGAGGACAAAGTTGGATATTTTTCGCCAGATAGTATTGTAGTCAATTGCTCAATAGGTTTTAAAACACTGACGCAATCTTCTATTGCCTCCCATTGGTTAGCAGTGAAATTTTCCGGAGCAGAAGACATGGTAGACAATGCGGCTGATAAGGATAATTTAGTCTGTAGTAGTCTCTCCATCATTTCAAAACTTGAGTTCCATCTTGTAATAACCTCTTGTTTTAATTTTATGACAGGGTGGTTCATCTGCTCTTGCAGTTCTTTTAATTTGTAAGCTGCTTTAGTACTTTGTTTGAAATAAGTTACTATAGTATGACATTTTTCTAACAATGACGTCTATAGTATGACATTTTTCTAACAATGACGTCAATGGCAAGTTTGATTTTTTACAGTCAGATACTGCTAAATTTAGAGTATGGGCCACACAAAAGTGATTTCTTTTATTTAAATATTCCGATACAGCCTTTTTAATATTGGAGGCGTTGTCAGTTACAACAGTAACAACTTTGTTACTGATTCTCCATTCCTCCAAAACAGTATCTAAAACGTTGGCTATAACAGTCGCAGAATGTACATCTTTTACTTCTACTGTGCTTAACGTACGCGCGAATAGTTTTGATTCGCTAATGAAATGAACTGTGACCGTCAAATACGACTTATTGCTATCCGAGGTCCACATATCTGTAGTTAGAGCCAAATTCTTTACATCTTCTAGCTTATCAGCTAGAGAAGAGCGTGCCAGTTGGTACTGTTGAGGTAAATACCTTTCCGACAAAGTTTTTCTGTCTGGGAGAATGTAATCGGCATGTAATGTCCGGACAAAGTTGATAAATCCTTTATTTTCTACTATTTGCAAAGGCTGAATATCAGTGCAAATCATTTTAACGAGGGCAATATCAATATCTTTTTGGGTTTGTTTTTTGGATGATGAAAAACATAGCTGTTTATAACGCCTCTTTTTGGTAGCACACTCTTCAGGTCTAGTCGTATCAGAGCCAACAGTTTCCACTTGATTATTAGCGGTAGATGTTGATAGTCCACATGAATTATTAATTTTGCTGTCTCTATCTATGGATTTATCTTTATTTTCAAAAAAACCACTGAATTGGAGCGAATGTTTCCCTCGCATATGTGTTATTAAGTTGGTGGTATTCCCGAAATCTTTATATTGTTTTTTACAAATTTTACATATGACAGTTTTATTGGTACTGTTTTTTTTCGAAATATAACCACACTGATGATTTCTGTTTAGCTCCATTTTCTTTTTCACTCATATTTTTTAACAATATAATTAAGTAGGTTACTTACAATCAAATACCTAAGGTATAATCACTTTTACACTTTAATTTATATTCACCAATACTAAGAATATCAACTCTTTTACGTATTTTTCACTTTTAAACACTAATATTCAATCAATTTTGGTAAAAAAAACTTAAAGTACGGCTACGAGATGCAAGTTTAAACCTGTCAGTTTTGATTTGTTTGTACCGGCCCGACACAGATAAGTAAAATAGAGTAGTGAAGTGACATCTAGTGGCAACAGAATTAACTCGATGCGCCGAGTTGACTCGGTAACTCGAGTGCATAGAGACTCGAATAATATTTTTTTTCAATCTAGTACGAGTTTGACAAATTCACTCGAGTGACTCGAGTAAAAACAGGGCTCGAGTCGCATCACCAAACGGAACTTCTGGTCATCGGACATCTTCAAGGGGTCTACGACGGCTTCAAATTGTATAAACCAGGCTCGTGGAAGGTCCCTCCAAAATGGTAGTATCCGTGACTGTACGTAGATGGCTGCCAGGTCTACCTCGGCCAGAGGTTTGGGGTCTTGAGTAGCAGTATCTTGATTCATTTTCTCAGCGTCGGTAGGTCACCACTGTGGGGGATTATTTATTACTTCCCTAACTATTTCGGAGGTTTCTTGAGTATAGTAAAAGACTTGTTGATGCTTCAGGTGGAATGATTTTATTCGAAAATTACACTGGTATATATACAAAAATGACAATTATAAATAACCAATAAACAATTTACAGAAATTCGTCTCCAATAAAAACTTTCACATTATAACCAATGAAATTGGATTATAATGTGAGTTATAATTTAATTACTGATTTACCAATCAGAAGGGCTATGTTAAAAATAAAAATCTTTAGTAAAATTATGTACAAATCAAAACATTGGCTTTTCTACCAATAGCGAGTGAGTATGTAAGAATAATAATTATTTCTTACGAATTGTACAAGGGGCGCACCGTCACCGCGGGGGGTGCCATATAAATATGCGCCTGTCTGCGTCCATACAAAACTCGGCGTATGTGCTCCTACGCTTTAGTAACCGCGCGCCTTCGGCTCGCGACGGTCATATGCTTCATGTTATGTATGAACGCTGCGTGTGGTAGGTAATGTAGGTCCCACACTGTCTTCCAAGTATATTGCCAAACACGTGACTCAAAAGCCGGTTCTTGTGGTATCACATTCCGGTTTGACAACACTATTATCGGTGTGCGTCTTATGCTTGCGTCACCTTCGTATTTAATTCTTGCTGGACACGTATCTCCGCCAAATAATAATTTTAATAATACTTCAGATCCGGGTTCAAAGTTTGGCTCGTTCCACAGAAGTATGCGACGTTGTACACAATCTTATAATGGAAATCTGTCAAACTTATTAAAATTACCTATTTGACCATAATTAATACAAGAATGTATAACACAATCAAAAAAGTAATTTTTTCCACTATTTGGTGGCCCAACTACTGACATACAATTGCGTTTAGGAATTTTTTTATCAATTAACCAGTTATAATTCCTTTAGAAAAATAAATACTTTGCCTTTGTCATTATTAAATTGCCAGTTCAATAATAATTATCACTGATTTCAATTACCTACATAGATATTATGATAAAGATTGGTAAGTTATAATTTTTAATGTAAATTTATTTTAGATTGAGAATCTTGTAGATTTACCAGGGATGCTACTATATCTTCCGAGCGAATATAATAGATTTTACTTGTTGGGTTTTTTAACACAAACTTTACCGTCTTTTAACCGAATGAATTGATAGTTTTTACTTAACTTTAGTTTAGCATTATGCAGAAGTGACTTGATGTGCTTAGTGAGCGCTTCTCTAACGAAGACCCGCTTGTCTGAAACTTCTCACGAAGCGCTGGGAAGCACGAGCAGCAATTTTATGCAGACTCAATTCACTGGGCTCGTGCATCCTTTGATGTCATCTCAATGAGGATAGGTCCAGGGCGCTCCTTTGCTCCAGTAAGGCGGTGCGATGATAAAACTGTGTTGGCATTCATATTTATTTTCGAAGCTATAGTTTTAATAGCTTGACTAACGGTTTTTTGAGGCATGTCGAGTAGGACACTTCCAGTGTACGCGAAAGTGACTTCTGTTCGAATGATCGTATATCTTGTTGCAGTACTGCCAGTCGTAATTGTAAGTTCTTGTTTTTTTACAGTTTGTTCGATAGAACTTACAGTCCCTGGCCAAATTATTAGACGCACTGTAAAATTTCATGTAAAATAATGTTTATCTAGTGATATTGTACAGTTTTATTGTTTACACTTAATTGAATTTTTATTTTTGTATTATATACTTATTTTTGATTATTTTAACACAAATTAAACAGCAGTAATATAGAAAAAACATCTATTTATTATGTTTTCAAGACAATCAAACCACAATAATTAAAAGTTAATATTTTGTAGAGCCACCTTTAGCCGCTATTAAAGCTTTAATTCTGCGCGGCGGCGTGCTATCAATACAAGACTGTACTGTCTCCTGCATTTAAGGATGATGATTCCATACATGAATGATTTTTTCTAAAAGTTGTGTTTTGTCGGTGATTACTTCTTTAGCAACTTTTTATTTCATCAGCTCCTACACATTTTCAATCGGGTTCATGTCGGGGCTATTACCAGGCAAATCCAACACAGGGATATTGTGAGCTGTATGGTAGGGAGCTCCATCTTGCATGAAAATAAAGGATTCCCCATTTGGAAACAATTCTCCAAGTGGCGGAATCAATCGATTTTGTAAAATTTCTTTGTATTGGTCTTGCCTCATTAGACCTTTTACCACGTATAGACGACGAGTGCCCTTGCCGCTGATGACTAACCAAATCATCCCTTTTGTAGGGTGTTTTATAATTGGAACAACACAGTCAGGATGAAATTTTTCTCCATGACGACGACGCACATATTGAGCTTTATTTTGCCAAATTTCGAATGTGCTATCACTAAAACAGACCTTTTAAAACAGAGAAATAAATTATAGTTTCTGAGTTTTATAATTAGTTTTGATAATAAACATGTCAACTGTGTCTAAAAATATCTTACCGATCTCCAGAAGTCCACACCTTTGTCCCATTGTTTTGCCCACTTCAGACGTTTTACTTTCATTGCAGCTGTTAACTTAGGCTTTCTGGCAGGGCGGCAGGCCTTAACCCAGATAAGCCTGAAACTAAAATTTTCTGAAAATTTTGAAAAAAGTTACATTATTTAGTTTATTAGATCTTATGCAACATAAAAAAAATTATGAAAAAAAAATTAAGTGTAAGGCTTTCAGGGAAACAGCCGTCCTATATGTAGGACAGTAGGATAATAAGAGGAAATAAAAGACCATTTATTACAAAACAGAATGTAATCAAAAAGTGTAGTTTATTAGATAACTATTGATTATATTACCCATTGTTATATGTAATTTACTAGATTAACACTATTTATGAATGATATGTTTCAAAACACATGACACACACTCCAACATCACATTTCTTGCAACGTGTCAAACATTTTTTGTGACATTGACGACAGTATGTTTGCTTCGATTGCGGAATAACCAGATGATGCATTTGGTCTTTACGACTATCGGCATTTTCATGATGGGAGGGTCGGCTAGGCCCTCTTTTGGCATTTTTTCTGTTTGATTCAATCAAAGCAATTGCTACCCTTCTGCGAAAGCCAAGATGATCCAGTTTTCCATGATTTATTTTATATAACTGCCATGCATTATGTTCGGCAAGATCAATCATGTGTGTGAGCAACGGCATGTACCATTTCTTACCTCGTATACCAATTCGGTAATGTGAAATATTTTCTTCCATCCATCTTGCTATGCTTGAAATCACGTCGGGGTCACCAATGAAGTGGTATGGTGGTATAATTCCGTACCACTTACTTATTCAGAAACTATGTCTAAATAGTTAATTAAATTTGGTAGCTGCGATGATAATAATAAAGGCTGAGCGAAAGTAAACTTAATTTATTGCGGATAAGGTTCAAGCGTATACAACGAAATGCATATGTAATGAGTTTACGACACAGTATTTATACACAAAAATAATAAATAACACACGTCAACACGATTTTTGAGTCTGAGTTCTGTACCTCTGATTCTGATTACTTATGCCAAAATAAAGAAAGAAAAAATATTTTTATCTAATAAAGTTTGCTTTTGTTAGATACTAGAACGAAATTTCAACATTTATGGAAAAGGTCGATTTTTCAATCTCAATCATATTTAAAATTAAAATAAGTTATGAATTATATATTTTAATTAATTTTTATTATAAAAGACAGCACAAATAAACATGAAAATACAAAAAAATTATGCAAAAAAAGCTTTAAAAATGAATACTTTTAGTCTTTCTAGTATAATCGTCAGAACTTTCTTGTATGAGCACCCAAATGTAGTCACCCATCATGTTCTCATTATATTGTCCTTGATATCTTTGTTCAAAGCTCATTATATCCTGGTGGAAGCGTTCCCCTTGCTCTTCTGAATATTCACCCAAGTTATCTTTGAATTTATCTAAGTGCGCATGTAGCATGTGCACTTTGAGTGACATTCTGCAACCCATGACTTTGAAGCTGTCAAGCATATTAGAAATAAGCTCTTCATAATTCTCGGCCTTCTTGTTACCAAGGAAGCCATGAATGACTGCTTTAAGGCTGAGCCACGCTTGTTTTTCATGCGTACTCAGGAGCTGAAGAAAATGTTCACTCGCCATTATTTTCTTTATTTGTGGACCGACGAAAATACCAGCTTTAATTTTAGCCTGACAGTTTTGGTAAAAATGATTTTAAATATTGAAAGGCTTCTGAGTCTTGACGAAGAGCCTTTACGAATTGCTTCATGAGTTCTAATTTTATGTGCAGTGGAGGCATTAAAATACGATCAGGCTCTACAATTGGTTTATTTTTTACATTATGTTGTCCGATTTGAAACTCGCTCCGTTGAGGCCATGAATGCTGCTGGTAGTGAAGTGTATCGGCTCTACTGTCCCATAAGCAAAGGTAACGCGGATATTTAGTGTATCCCCCTTGCATTCCCACACGAAATCAACCATTTTGAAATCCCCTATGACGGGCCAGGCATACTGTTCATATTTTAAAACTTGAAGAACCATTTTAACGCTTTCGTAATTTTCTTTGAGCAGTTTGACTCTGTTACCTCCCACTTCACACCCACAGTCCCCCTCACCCCTCTCTTGGATCATAAATGCAACGGCTTTTAAAAAAATATGTAAAACCACCGTATATTTAGTTTTCATTATATTAAGTACAAAAGCAAACTTTATTTATTATAATGGGAGTTCCTGTTTACTTTTCGATTTATATAATCAGAAAATAATCACTAAATAACAGACTCGAAAAAAAATTTTTTTTTTGTTGACTTGTGTAATAATTAACTAAAACTATGTTGATGCACCACGCATACATGCGCAGGAGTGGCCCCGCCCGCTGATGACGCAGTCGGTCGTCGTAGACAAAAGACTCGCCAGCGTCCATTTTGGCGCGCGGTGCATAAACAAAAGACCATGTCCGTGGGCGTGGTCTAATGCGTCCTGTGTGTGTGTGCAAAGGAGTGGTGCGTTTCTTATCTCTAGGTGACGTAGAAGGTGGCGTGATTCTAGAGGAGCGTTTGAACTTGTTTACGTACTTGCTCCTTAGGATGCTACTTGGCTAGTTGCTACAACTGTATTGAACATTAACATACAATATGACATAATATACAATAAAAAAATATACTGAAATGATAAAATGACCATAAATCACTTGAAATATATTGTTATTTTGGTTTGTTTAGAATATCTATTCTCCCTGAAGTTGTATATCCTGGGTCAGCCAACTCAAAATTTCAATATCTGACCACTCAGGTGTATGTAGCTTAGTGGTAGGTAGCAGTGTTGTTAATGTATTCAATACATATGCATTTACCCAAATTCTGGACTCAGGATTGTGGCGTGATTTCACACATAATGAAACCATGTATTTAATTCTAGTTTGCCCTTCTCCTACACCTGACACCCAACCACTCACCGGCTTACGTGAAAGTTTAAGTAACTGAACTGTCGCTTCTGTCACAAATGACGCTTGCGACCCTTGGTCTAACAAAGCTCTAATAACATGATTGAAACCATTTTTCTCTCTACTAAAACTTGAACTGTAGCTAATAAAGTACTATTTGAATCTATATGTTCACAAAAATTTGTTATAATATTATTATTATTTGACAAAATGTTAGGCTTACCTCTAGACTCATTATCTATACCTGAAGATGTTGAAGCCGTCTCAATTGGATTATTCAGCTTAGTTTCGCGATCAACATGAATCAATGAATGATGACGGCGTCCGCATCTTTTACAACATGAAGCTTGACGACAATTCAGCACTGAGTGTGATGGAGCAAGACAGTTAAAACACAATCTAAACTTTTTAATTGAATTTTGTCTGTCCTGCACTGACATATTCGAAAATATTTTGCAATTGTAAATATAATGATCACTACTACATAAAACACATTTAATTTTATTATTATTAACTTCATTATTTAAATTTTGGTTATTCACATTTGTATGAAATGATTTTGTCTTCTGAATGGATTTAGCTAGAATCGATTTATTTTTATTATTGTTACACTCAATCATTTCCAAAGATCTAAATCTTGATTCTAAATAAAGTTGTAATTCAGACCATGTAGGTAAATCAGATTTGACACTTATATGTTCTTCCCAATGCCGCATCGACTCAGAGTCCAGTTTTAAATTACTAAATAGTTGATAATAATATCCCACGATTTTGTATCTATACCCAGATTTGTTAATGTTTTTAAACAGGTAATAGTTGTATCTAGAAGTTGCTTTACAGAATTCGCAGACTCCGTAGCAATTGACTTTTGTGTAAATAAATTTCTCAAAATGGCGTTGCATATAAACCTCTTGTTATTATATCTCTTTACAAGATGGCACCACGCTTCTTGGTAATTGGCGTCAGTTATGGAAAAATTACGTAACATCGCCTCAGGATCACCCGATAAATTACTTTTTAAATAATGGAGTTTTTGCACTGGTGATAAAGCTTCATTGTTATGAATCAGAGAATTGAATAAATCGTAAAAAGTTTGCCATTCCTCGTATTTACCTGTAAAATTTGGAATTTTAATAATCGGCAACTTTATTTCATTATTTCTGTTCGACTCGGAAATATCAGGAACGCCGGTAACTTTAGTATTCGAAGATTTTAAAAAAGGCAATATCATTTCTTTTAACATTGATTTATTGTTAATAAACATCTCCTCGAAAGTTTCAAATACCTCATTTTTAAAGTATGGAATTTTTCTATCCTCTTCTTTCGAAATTTTCAAAATAATATTCTTATGTCCTTCTTTAAATTCGTTCCATAATGCTTCTAATTGTTCCAATCTAATTTCTAAGTATGGTTTTTTAATTCTGTCCTTCGGAGTCTTTTTTAGATTTTTCTCACTATTTTTTAGGTTATCAAATAACTCCATTTGATACGTTATATACTTTTCCATTGTAATTATTTCAAAATTATTCAACACTACTAACACCAAAAACTGTATTACTTCGTAATAACTTTTCTTTATTTTAAAAAATGAACACCGCTTTGCACACGTGTATGACTGTAGAATGTTCTCGACGCGCTCGACGCACGCCGTCCGCTCGATAGGACCAATACTTTATGTGCATACAAATAAGGTTCAAATTTTATTGTTTGATATTCTTGTGGGCGCGTGATGCGTGTGTCTCGCTCAGAGGTGTTTTGTTAACTGGTTTGACATTTTGACGTATAGAGAAATATAGCAATGACACAGACAGAGGCAATCAACTCAACGTTCTGGTTTTTTCCCAGTCTTGCCTTTTTTCGAGTAAGCCCGGTTTCTTGGCCCAGTTTATCAACAAATGAGTTCAGTTTAGTTTCTTCTGCCATCCGGCCCCGTACTGTTCCTTCGGGTATTCTATATTTCCTTCTTATGTTTGCTTTTGAGACCCCACTCTTTACTTTATTAATAATATCAAGCTTTTCTTTTACACTATATGCTTTTCTTTTATTCATAATGAATACAAAAAATTAGAAACAAAATAAATACAACACGAGATTCACACACTTTAAAGTATACAATGATAGTGAAAGTTAAAATGAGCTCGCAGGGCTTAAATACTATCTCCAGGCAAACATGTATGAACATGTTTCCCCGCATTATAACCGAATGCGCGGTATAAGGAGCAGCGGTATAACGAGGGTCCACTGTACTACAATAATATAATTATTAAAATGGCTATGATAGAATAATGTGTCCCATATCTTATTATATTTTTTTCTAGGGATTTTCTTTTGTAACTGTGTATTTAAAAGTTTTTTACTTAATATTCTTTTCCGATCTTTTAAGCTATCTAAATTTATATTTTCAAAGTGGATAGGGGAGATGTTTTCTCTAATTTTATCCAATTACATCCTATTGCAACATTGATCATTTATCAAAATCTTACTCACTAAAACTATGTATACCATAACCAACACAAAACTCTGGTAAGCTTAAAATACCTGTACCCAGTAATGTCAATTTAGAGCATTCTATAATTGTTTTGGAAGGTTTTAATTAAATGAAAATCCATTTAATATTAGATATTTTCTTCCAAATATTAATTTTATGATGAAGAATTTAACTTTCACACTGATTGGGCATTTTGGTAATTACTTTCGATAATAATTCAATTTCACATGTTGGTTTGGATTCTGTGGTATAAACATTTGCAATATCACAAATTAAATTATTGTAATTTATAAATATAGGTACATTTACCAAGACTGACTAGATAAAACTAATAGATTTTATGAATAGTTATTCCAATAAATTTTGCAGTCGGTATAACTAAACTAAAAGAATCACGTTTATTAGAAATATGTGGAATAGCCAATTGAAGATTATGACAAATATTATATTGTGTGGAAGATTCCAATGGTAGGGGGTAAGGTAGCCATTTTTTGACAGTGTAACGTATAAATGACAAAAAATTGTACCTGTCAAAGTTACCAGCACAATCATTCATCTTTGGTAGGGTTGATTGGTTTACAACATGTGTTACTAGCATACTTAAATAACGGTCAAACATTATGATGTACACCATTAACCAGCTTTTTTTTATGGAATAAAGGAGGCAAACGAGCAGAAGGTTCACCTGGTGTTAAGTGGTTACCTTCGCCCATAGACATCCACAACATTAGAGTTGTGGATGCGTTGCCAGCCTTGGGATTGTAGGACAGAAGGAGGGAGGAAGAATGGGAATGGTGGGAATAGGGAAAGCTGGCTTACATGTCATTGAACCGGAATACATCATCAAAAAAAACAACTGTAAAAAAATTGTACACCATACCCAGTTATGATATAGTTTTTCCTATTATCGCCATACTAAGGTCCCAATTTATCTACACCTCAGATTTACTATAAATTAATATTGGTTGCAAGGTTTTGTTTTTAATCCTCTATATATCTATTTTGATATACAGATTGATCGGATAAACCCGACAGGGATTTTGTTACACCGTCAAAGAAATTGTATTGTATTATATAAATAATGAAATAAATAAAATAAATAAATAAATAAAATATACAGATTGGCCATAAATTTTTGGACATTTGAAACATGAATAAAAATAAAACTAAAAATATATATTTTTTGATGATTTATTTAACGTAATAAACATTTATTGCAATTTATTTCTTGACCCGGCGAGCATGAGGTGAAAAAAGTTTAATTTAGCATGAGGCAGGGTGTGACATACCCTAAATCAAATCAACCATATTTTAGTTATTTTTAAGATTTTATTTGTTAAGATTTTTGACTTTAAATAAACAAGTTAAATATAATTTAATGGAATTCAATAAAAAAACAAATTATAAGCATAGAAACATTATATTTATTTATATTTGACTTAAACTCTATAATTTAAGGAACAAAAACCTTAGCACTTAGTTAAATCAAAAAATTAACAAATATATTACTTTTTTAAATTAAATTAACTCAAAACTCAAAGAAAATGAGATCAGCCATGTAATGAAAGTCACTCATCATTTCTTAAATTGAAATGTTATTCAGAGCCATACAAATGGGCTTAGCACATGCAGTACAGAAATGGTGTGTGTCTTTCTGTCTTTCTTATTTGGACAATCTTGGCATCTGACGTGACGTCCAGGTACATTAGCTTCATAAGCTGAAGGTTCACCCAGCTGTTTTTCAATTCTCTGGCGAATGTATCTTGGAATATATATTTTTTTTATTTTCTCTACTGCAGGTGTTCGTAAATCATCGATAAACCCAAATTACGAATGAATTCAGTTCTCTTCATTGTTGAATTATTATTGCTCGATAAATAATAAGAGCATTGACTGCTGCCATGTTCAAAACTCCATAGAATAAGGTCATAGGCCAGCGTTTACTGTTGCGAGGAACATTGTAACTGGCGCTCAATTCATCTACCACATCAATGCCGGCTTTAGTCGAGCTGTAACGAAGAACTCAATTTAGTTTATTAATATTTTAAGCATGAAACACTATACACAAAAACAAAGGTTCTTTTATGATAAGTTATTATTAAATTTACTGAAAAAAATAACATAATATTATACTTTTGTTAGAATCATAGAAAAAAAATAACAATAATTAAATTATGGCACTTTTCTCCAGTGGTCAGCCTCATTTCTCCACAAGTCAGCCACACGGCTTACCCTAAAGTCAGCCCCTCACTAACTTTGCATTTTTGGCATAGAAATTTCTTATTATTTATAATTTCATACATATCCCCAGCGAATTCAGTGCATTTTAAATGGTACCATGCAGGGCAGTTATCACCACTGTGCTTACGTATATGGTACCTTATTTGGTAAGCGTGAAATAACTAGACACAGCAGGAATCAAGTCTGTTTAATTGAGTATATATTACAACACTGAATAATAAAATTATGTGACCTAGTATTTATAGTAGGCACAGTACATCCCCCTTAAATTTAAATAATTGTGTACACAATACAATTTAAAATTATTTTATGACAAAAGAAATTAATAATATTTATCACACTAAAAAATTAGTCAGATATAGGTTTACATTAATTGTTTTTTGCAATTTAATACTTGACTGTAATTAAAATATTGTTTTACAATGCAATAATACAAATATAATACGAGTATAATATATGTATAAAGTAACGTAAAATCTAAACAAAAAATTAAAAAAATCACAAAAGTTTTTAAAATACACTCAATACTTTTACTTATCACTTCACATTTTACTTATCCTATCACTTCACTTCACACAATCACTTGTCGAGGAGGTGAACTGCTGTTTAAGCTTTGTTCCCCTTGACGAACTGCTATAGTCGCCAGTCTTACATCCTGCAGCTCTCTTCTCATATAGTGCGTATAATTTTCTTTGCACTTCCTCCACATCATGTACGCTATTCCTGCCAGGATACATGTGATGATAAATAGTAAATATATTTCATATCTAATCAGTGAAACTTGATTTGATTCTTCTATTGCTACTGCGGAAGAGGCGGCACTATTTCCTGCCCCATTTTGAGCTATGATGATGTGCTCTTCTGTATTTTTACTTTGTGTTTTCCCCATTATTATATATATTGTAGAGATGCTTTATTTTTTAAGAAGATGTAGTCACAAGGCGAAGCGAACTGTCGGTTTAATAACGCGACCGAATCTCGATACTTTAAGATTGTTGTTTACAGTTTCGCTTGCCTTATTTGGATGGTTCTCGTGTTTATTCGCTAAAAGTGCGAACGCAGGTTTTAAGCGATCTATACTAACTACTTTCTCTGTATCTCCCTGCATGATTTTAAAATATTTTTCTTCTTTACTTATTACTTTAAAAGGACCGTAATATGGATGTGTTAAGGGTTTTGAAACTTTATCACAGCGCATGAATACGTGTGTACAATCTTTAAGTTCTGGATGAACGAATATTTTGCCTTGATGGATTTCTTTTTTCGGAAGAGAAGCAATATTCGCTATTTTTCTTCTGAGTGATTGAAGAAAACTTTCGTTGTTTGAGGTTTCTTGCTGTATTGGCAGAAAGAAATCTCCAGGTAATCTTACGGCTTCTCCATAAACCATTTCGGCTGCACTTATTTGCGTATCGTCTCTCAAACTCACTCGTAGGCCTAGTAATACAGATGGTAATTCGGAAACCCACTGATCTGTATTGCCTCTACACATTAGAGACGTTTTTAACGAGCGATGCCAACGTTCTATGAGTCCATTGGATTGTGGATGATAAGAAGTGGTTCTAAGCTTATTAATACCCATTCTTTTAGCTAATTGTCTAAATAAATTAGACTCAAATTGGCGTCCTTGATCTGTTGTTAACTTTAACGGACATCCAAATCTCGCAATCCATCCGGAATAAATAACATCAGCTATGGTGTCGGCGGAAATGTCCTTTACAGGGTAACATTCTGGCCAACCCGTCTTTCTATCCATCATTGTGACAATATATCGATAACCGTTGCAGTATGTTAAGGGTCCTACTATATCCATATGTAAATGTTCAAATCTATCGCTATTGACAAAATGTCCAAACGGTGATATAGTATGTCTATGTATTTTTGATTTTTGACATTTTAGACATGACCTTGTCCAATTATTAATATCTTTATTCATTCCCTTCCAGAAGTATCGATCTTGCATCATCTTTCGCGATGCGCGCGTGCCGGGGTGACTGACTTCATGTAACGCGTTGAAAGCTGATACTCGAAATCGTTCGGGCAAATATACACGTACTCTATTCCTAGATACTTCGCAATATATGGACTTGTTGCAATTAGGCAACATAATTTGTTTGAAATTCAGGTTTTTAAAATTCATAAGATTTTTTAATTCGTCATCCTTGCGTTGCAGGTTAGCTAAATCCTCGTAATCGATGACGGCAACTCTATTGCTGATATTCGCGAGAGGGTGTCGGCAACAATGTTTTGCGTTCCACTAATATGTTTTATGTTAGCACAAAACTGCATTATAAAATCCAAGTGTCGAATTCGCCTTGGCGTGTCATTGCTACTAATTTTATTACTTGCTAATGAATAAACTATAGGCTTATGATCTGTATATACAGTTAGTGGCCTGCCCTCGATTAGAGGTCGAAAGTGTTTAATGGCCATATATATAGCTAACAATTCTCTGTCGTAAGTGCTGTAACGTTGTTGAGCTTCACTTAATTTATTTGAAAAAAATCCTAAAGGTCTCCATGAATTATTTTCTTTTTGTTGTAATACCGCGCCTGCGCAAGTATTCGAGCAATCTGTCATTAGGGCTATCGGACAGTCCGGTTCTGGAAAGGACAATGTAACAGCATTTTTAATGCCTTGTTTACACAGTTCAAACGCTTCGATAGATTCTTCTGTCCACGGAATTAAACTTTTATCTTTTTTCTTAGCGTTATGTAGAAATAAATTTAATTTTGCGTGAATTTCGGCGGCTTTAGGAAGATGACGTCTATAAAAGTTTATCATTCCGAGAAAACGACGTAATTCTTCGACTGTTTTTGGTCTCGGAAATTCCGATATAACCTTAACTTGCTCCTCTAACGGTTTCAGTCCTTCTTTTGATACCTGAAATCCCAGAAAACTTAACTCAGGTTTTCCGAACTCGCATTTAGCCAAATTAATGGTTATACCATACTTATTAAGACGATCTAGTACTTGTCTAATGTGCTGTCTATGTTCCGATATTGAGGATGACGCAATAATGACGTCGTCAATATAGATAAATATAAAGTTTAGGTCCCGTAATACTTCATTGTTTAAAAATCTTTGAAAAGTCTGGGCAGCATTTTTTAACCCAAAGGTCATTCTCGTGAACTCGTATAGTCCAAAGGGTGTTGTTATGGCAGTTTTTGGTATATCCTGTTCATTAATTCCTATATTGTGGTAAGCTCTTTGCATGTCTATCCTCGAAAATATAACCTTGCCATGTAAAAGATACGTACAGTCCTGGATACGGGGTATTGGGTATCGATCTGGTTTTGTTATAGCATTTAATTGTCTATAATCACCACAGGGTCTTATTTCTCCGTTCTTTTTTGTGACTACATGCAATGGACTTGCCCAATTACTTTTTGATGGTCTACAAATGCCCATTTCTTGCATTTTCTGAAACTCGGCTTTAACCTTATTGTACTTGTCCGGTGGTAGTGGTCTCGGGCGCGCGTAAACAGCTGAACCCGTAGTTTCTATGTAGTGTACAACAGAATGCGATGGAGTCTCCTTGAAGCACATAGGTTTGGTAACATTGGGAAATTCACATAAAATGTTACTGTATTCGTTTTTACAATTTATTGTTCTAACAGAAAGAAAATTTTGTAAAGTTAAGGATCCAATAGCTTGTAAACTAGTCACTGAATCAATGAGTTTTCTTTTACTTACATCTACTAACAGCTTATAATGGCTTAAAAAATCAGCCCCTAAGATAGGTTGCTTAACGTCCGCAAATACAAAAGTCCAACGATATGAACGACGTAGACTAAAGTCTAAATTTAAAGTTTTTTCACCATACGTTTTAATTTCGGTGCCATTTGCGGCGTTAAGTTTGTACTCCTCACACCCACTATTATAAAATTTTCGGCTATTTACTGGTAAAACCGATATATTTGTTCCTGTGTCGACTAAAAATTTTAAGCCACTATTGTTATCTCTAATACAAAGGCGGTGGACTGGGGTTATGGCGCATATCTCCACCTGCGATTGCACCACATTTAGTTTTCCTTATTTTGTAAAGTTTTCCAAGCACACGGCTCTATACATTTTCTTGCTCTGTGACGAAATCTAAAATGATAAAAACATAACCATTCTGGGTTGTTTTGAATCGTATTACGAATACGAGACGCCGATCGAGATCGCGAACGATGACCTCTGTATTTCTCACGTCTATTCCTTTGTTTCTCGATGTTACGAATTTTTAGACTTAATTTCGCTAATTCCGCAATAATGAAAGCGGTGTCGCTGCTGGTGCTGGCGTTGGTGCTGGAGCTGGACATGGCTTGAACTTCGGCAACTTGCAAGGGTCGTGTAGTTTCCATAACCTTGTCGGCAATGGCAGCTAAATTTTCAAGATCCCTCACTTCACTGACTGCTAGAACACCTCGAACTGATGGAGGTAGATGACCTTGCCACATTATACGCAATGTCTCGTCCGAAATTTTTTCACGTGCTAGGTCTCTCATTCGCCGTAGAAGCTGAGAAGGTTTTTGGTCTCCAAGTTCCATTTCACTCAGTAGCTTTTGGAACTGCCTAATTTCCGATTCTTCATAAACCTTTAATAATCGCTCTTTAAGGGTATCGTATTTCTTGACGTCAGGCGGCTTAAGCAATATGTCACTGACCTGCTGTATGACCTCTTTACCCAACTTGGTGACAACTAAGTTAAATCGCGCTTCATCCGATAACTTTTGAGGTACAAGGATGGCTTCGCATTGAACAAACCAAAGTCGCGGTTGGTCGCACCAAAATTCTGGTATTCTTGATGACACGGTAACAACTGCTAATTCTGGTGGATCACCTATGCTGGCTCCTGCTATTTGTTGAGAAGTCATTTTTCTTTTACTTTAAAAGTAAGTATTCACGCTGATGTCGGGTCACCACTGTGCTTACGTATATGGTACCTTATTTGGTAAGCGTGAAATAACTAGACACAGCAGGAATCAAGTCTGTTTAATTGAGTATATATTACAACACTGAATAATAAAATTATGTGACCTAGTATTTATAGTAGGCACACATCCAATATTTTTCAAGTCATTGAAAATTCACAATCATTCCATCTTATTCTACTTATAGTGCATGTACTATTGTTCTTTTTCTTTTTTCTTTTGTTAGAATTCAACAGCAGCTTTTCTTTTTTGTATTTCTTCCTTCTTTTTTTGTTTCTCTTCTTCTTTCTTTGCCTTAATTTCAAGTCTCTTCAGTTTCTTACTTATTATTTCATTCTTTTTCTGATCCTTCAACTCTTCTTTTTGTCTTTCTAACTGTCTCCACTCTTTGGAAGAAATAGCTCCGATTCTATTTATTGAATTGATTTATTTTTTTGGTTTAGTTACAGTAGGCAAAGTCAAAAACTTATTGAAAGCGGGCGAGACGTTTCCTGCTTTCACAATCACATCGGACAATATTTTTATCTTACTTTTTACAGGTTTCATATTCTTTTGTTCATCTTCTTCAGTGTTATTTTTGATTGGATCAAGGTTACAATATGTCCTAATTTCTTTCACATTATCCATTATATAATTATTATTTACTGGAAGCAATGCCTCTCTTGTATTTTCTATGTCGCAGTAAGTATGTATTTCTAGTCCAACGTTTTTATTTTCTATATCAATTATGTCATGATTATTATTTATTCTTAGTTTAATGTCTTTCTGTTCAATATATTTTTCAGAGATAGATATCGGTGTCAGATTAGTGGGCCATTCTTTCAAGTAGTTACCGTTTTGATCATTTGCAACAAATATTGGTGCTTGTTCTCGAATTTCACCATTTTGGTGAATTACTGCAACGTCGGTTATGATTTCGAAGTCATTCTAGAATATTTCTTCTTCTGTAAAGGTATTCATATTATTTTCCAATGTATAATCACCTATAATTGGCAAACTTATGTCCATAGTTTCATTTGCTCCTAATGCTATTTTTGGTTGGTTTTTAACAATACT
The DNA here is from genome assembly GCA_019049465.1 of Dryas iulia moderata. Lineage (NCBI taxonomy): Eukaryota > Metazoa > Arthropoda > Insecta > Lepidoptera > Nymphalidae > Dryas > Dryas iulia. The sequence goes on from CM032434.1 coordinate 11,597,725, forward strand.
AAATCTATAGTCGAATTTTTGTTGAATTTAAACTTTCTGATCCAGTCTTATTAATTGCCGCACTCAGTACACTTATAACAGTTGTTGTGTCTACTCCAGCATTTTCTATCTCTTCACTTAAATGGCTAATACACTTGATGGCGGTATTCAAATGCCTGTTCTTAATTTTGGTACCTGGAGATTTCGTGTTACTGGATGAATCCAGTAAAGTCTCTTGTTTTTGTTTCCTTTTTTATTTTGTTATAATAATAATATGCAATTATCATTCTTTTTTGCTTTGTAGTTAACATTTATATAAATAAACGAAACTCACACTGATTATCACACTTGTTATTACTTGCGCGCCGAACGCCCGACTTATGACTGCACGAAAAAACGTGTCGTGTACACGTTTCGATTGGCCTTGTCTGCGGAAGACACGAAAGGTTTTCGTGTGTGGAACAGACAAAATTCTTGTCGTCTACACAAAGAATTCGTCTTGTCTGCCGGCGAATTGTCTTAGCGTGTACAAGCGCCCTAAGGGGTATAATTTGTAGTGCAATGGATAAGGTATTGTACGCTAGCATTGCCGTATAGACATAACGAGGCCAATCAGTTTGATCTTCATTGACGTAAGATTATAAATATTTCTTAAGCGTTAAACGACTTCTTTTCTAATGCACCCTGTGTATGTGGATGATAGGGAGATGACCACAGTGGTTTGGTCTTTAAAAATTGACACGTTTTGTTAAATAAATCTGACGTAAAATTAGTTCCCTGATCTGTGACTATTATTTTAGGAATTCCAAACATGGAAATAAAATGGAGAAGACACTCACTGGTCTTTTCTGCTGTTGGACTTCTTATAGAATAAGCTACTGAACATTTTGTCACGTCGTCCTGAAGAGTGATAATATATTTTAATTAAGCTGTTCAGGATTCTGGCAGAGGTCCAACTATATCTAAACTAGGACGATGCCAAGATGCTGTTGAAGTACTAGTTAATTACGTAAAAAGCATAGGAGCTCGATTAATTTTTTTCAAAGCTTTGTTTTCCTGACATTTCTTACAGGTTTTTACATAATTTTCTTTATGTTTACGCATACCTATCCAGAAATATATATCTTTAACCCTACTGAACATTCGAATTGAACCTAAATGTCCTGCTATCGGTAAATCATGGTTGTCTATTAATATTTTCCTTACTTCTGAAGGAGAAGGAAATCTTATATTATTACGATATATGTGAATTTTAGTATGAGTAATATGAAAAAGATATAATAACATAATATAGATTCTTCTAAAATTATTTTTCAAAAGGGTTTTTGAAATCTGTTATACCTATTAATCGTACATTTTCGAAAATTTCCATTTTGTTTGTAATATTTTTTAAAGTTTCAAATATTTCTCGATAACGTACTTCATCAAAATGATGAACTCGTTTTAAAAGTAAAAGATATGTTTTGTTATTAGATTCAATGCTCATATGAGAATAAAGTTGTTTTTCTGCTTCTAAAGTATTATATGGCTTTTCTACATTGCCTAATAATTCTTCGACATAAGGATTAGATTCGTCGAGGTGTACTGTTGTGATTATATTAATAAAGTCTTTAAAGAAGATTTCATTAAACTTTTGTTATGTTTTACAATTTTAGTGCTAAAACTGTTAGTTTTGTTGGACATGATTTTACAAAATGTAGAATAATCATCAGTCACACTGTGACTTGGTGACAAAATATCAATACAAACTAAAACAAATCAATCCTATTAATAATCTGTACAAGACAACATAAATAAACCTGCTAAGACGTAAACAGGAAATTGGTCTGTTAGTTACTGGAACAAAACTGTTGGACAAGCAATAATTTACGACACGATGGCATGCAATACATTTAAAACAACAAAAAGAATTTACAATTCACTGACAACAATAATTTTATTCCCCACAATATGGGGTGACCACATTGTGGGGATTACCCCACAAATGTTCACCATGACCTGAAGCAATACAACCCTGCAAAACCCCATAAATGGGGATATAAGAATCAAGTTCTTAGTGGAGTTCCTGGATTTTGATATTTCCGCTAGTGACCAAAGTAATACACGTATACTGAAGGCGCACCAGACTTAGGTGTCAGCGGCAATGACTCGTCTCACCGAAACAGTACCAAGACATGCAAATCATAAGACTTTTTTTGAATTGGTACACTAGTCTTAACTTCAAGTTCATGTTACAGTGATAGGACTTTGACCCTTAGGTAAAGTGCACCGAAATAGAGTTGCTAATACAAATATGCCACCTGAAAAGGAATTAAATTGATTCCTTTAACTACTGACGTGTAGCCTCACAGGCGTCGCACACATTTTCAATTCTTAGAATAGTGCACTTCCCCCCGCTTGCCGAGCCCCGCGTCTCAGTAGCTTTTGTTTTATTGCTAATACAACTGTGAAAGGCGACAGATGTGTTATAGGTTACAAAACACGCAAGAAATATCAATCGAAAAATCGCGCGTAGCCTGTCAGGCTACATGTCACTAGTTGCCATACAAAATATATTTTCTACTATTTTAATTATTTAGTGCAAAATGGCAGAAAATTCGAAGAAACGTAAAGAACAGGCTACGAGTTCATCAGAAAACAAATATTACGGGTAAATAGTTCTTTATTTGAAGAGGAATTCAAATCCCTCATGCTAGCATCTGACCAATCTGATAGCGAATGCGATTGTGAAGAATTCTTGATTCCTGAGGGCAAACTTTTGCAGAACCATGATAGTGATCAAGATGATGATAATCAGGAGAGCAGTTCTATCATTCTGGATGAATACGGCAGTGATTTGGAGTGCCAGCAAGAAATTAGAAGCGATGGTTCCGAAAACGAAGACGATACACCTCTTTCTGATCGAATTTTTACTATGGTAAAAATCGGTATAAATGGTCCAAGATGCCTCCTAATACGAGGGTACGTACACCTCAACATAACATTATTACGCGTGCTTGTACCTCGAAATTGACAGCCCAAGATAATAAAGATCCTCTTAGCATTTGAAATAAATTATTATAAATTAGGTATAAATTATTTGACGAAGAAGTGTTACAGCAAATTTTGACTTGGACAAATAAAAAAAAATCTCTAGTCACAGGATGAAGTTTACACGGTAGAATATACCAGAAGTGAAAGACATAGATTTGATTGAACTAAAGACTTTAATTGGTCGATGTACTATATACAGCTGTCTTGAAATCTAACCACGAACGTTCTAGTTATTTATTTGCCAGGGATGGTACAGGTTGTGAGATATTCAGATGTTCTATGTCGGAAAATAGATTCGTCATTTTATTGCTATGTTTGTGATTCGATAACCCAGATGACCGTAACGAAAAGCAAAAAAGTGACAGTTTGGCAGCTATATCATTCATTTTCAACAAGTTTGTCAACAATTCTCAACAATTGTATGAACTGAGCGAGCGAATGAATGTTACTATAGATGAGATGTTAGTGAAGTTTCAGGCTAGAAGTCATATGATATCATATATCATATATGCCTAAGAAACCTGGAAAATACGGGTTGGTTATACGAGCCTTATGCGATGCAAAAAAATATTATTTTTTTAATGCTTGTTTATGCTGGAAAAGGCTCTGATGGTGAAGGAATGACCACCTACGAAAAGTAGTTGTCAGAATTTTTGTATTTTATTTTCAGAAGTTACTTTTTTGTTTTATTTTTACTTTCTACCATAGACTTTAAGTTTAAAGTAGTGAGTTTGTTATATTATTATTTAGGGTATATAAAATACTAAAATAAAAGTCTCATGTCGAAAAAGTCTGAAATGCCTTCACTATTATTTGTTCCATGTTTAAAGATAAATATATAATAAAAACTTATAAAATAAAATAATATGTCTTTTATTACATACCACTGGTATACCTTAATATATGTATATAAATCTCGTGTCACTATGTTTGTCCTCAATGGACTCCTAAACCACTTAACCGATTATAATAAAATTCGCACACCATGTGCAGTTCGATCCAACTTGAGAGATAGGATAGTTTAAATCTCAAATTATAGTCACAATTTTAATTTATTGCTAATTATTTGTCTGATATTATTTGACAGTCACAATTATCTGTTAACTCCATTGAGTAAGTAATCAATAGATGGCGCTGCTATGGTAAATCTACGAACGTGTCATATAAGCTACATTTTAACAGCATAATTACCACGTGTTGTTGACGTTATAAAATTAATTAAATTTATTTTGTAGTGAACGAAATACCGTATAATTCAATTATTTCCACTTTTTAAATTTTTGGTGTTAGCATAGCCGGCCACGTGTTACTTAGACTGAAGTGTAAATTGAATTCATATTATAATGAAGATAATACAGTGAAATTAATCCTGTTTTTTACTTATTTGTGCTTCATTGATCAAAACTTTATAATTTAATTTGAACATATGTATGTAAGTATTATCACATAATTATAAAATTTAATTAAAATGTCAATGCAAAAATGATACACAATTTCCTACACTTTTTCAATAGTTATACAATTTTTTTTTATTATTTTTATTTAACCTATATTAAAAAATATTTAGCACTTATTATTTCAATGTGCTATGATAACAAGTTTTTCAGATTTTTTTTTCTTATATTTAAACGATTAAATTAGTATTTCAATTCTTATTGAAATTATTATTTAAACTCTATAATTTAAATATGTACATGTCAGTATTATCACATAATTATAAAAGTTAATTAGAATGATTTTCATTTTTTTTTCTCATATTTAAACGATTAATTTATTATTTTCAGTCAAATGCCACGGAAAAAATCTAACCTCAACAACGCGAGCAGCAAAGGGTCACGACGCAAACGTGTTGAAAGAGCTCAGCAATTACCAGAACAAATCGAAACAAGAAATGCAGCTCAAAGAATCAGGACTGCAGAAAGTCGTGCACAAGAATCTCAAGAACAACGTGACGAACGTCTGCAACAGAATATTACGAGAACAAGAGCGGCACGAGAACGAAACATAGCTACAGTACGAGTACTAGATCGACAAAGGCAACGGATCAGCCGCTCATTAACACGTGCATCATTCGTTCGGCTTGCCTTTGAATATGCACCAGATATTAACTACTCAGCGCATTCAAAAATTGCTATCGGTGGAATGGATATTGTATGTCAATATTGCCAGGCATTGAAATTTCGGAATGAAGCAGCCGACATGTGCTGCGCATCAGGAAAAGTTGTGCTGTCACCTCTATCCGCTCCGCCGGAGCCTTTATTATCCCTTCTTACTGGCAATTCAGATGATTCCAAATTATTTTTGCGTAAGATACGCAAATTAACTAAAATTTGCGATCGTGCATCCGATGGACGTAATTTTGAAATTAAATTCAAAATTCAAGGCCAGGTGTACCATAAAATCGGATCACTGATGCCAATGCCTGATAACAATCCGAAATTTCTTCAAATTTATTTTATGAGCGATTGTGAAGAGCGCGTGACGACTCGGTGCCTGTATAATTTTATTGGACAAGCAGAGGAAAGAGCAATTGTGATATTATTGGAATTTTTTTTAGAAGATCACAATCAACTAATTCTATTGATCAAAAGAGTTTCGCCACGACTGCAAAATGACAATTATCAAATCGTCATAAAAGACGACAAAGTACCATTAGGTGAGCATGCTGGTAGATTCAACGCTCCAACTGTTGATGAGGTTGCTGTTGTCATGGTTGGTGATCCAGTTGACAAAAGATCTATAAAAATCACACGGCGAGACAACACTGTCAGTACGATTTCGGATCTACACCGTTCATATGACGCACTACAATATCCATTGATACGAGTATTTTGGCAAGGACAAGATGAATATCACCTTAATATCAAACAGTATGATCCAAATACCGGTAAATTTGACAATTATCTATTTACTTTCTTACTGTATGTATAGATTTTAATTTCGTATTGCATTTTAAATTTTATTTTCTTAGGTGATTACTGAAATAATAAAGTTAGCTCAATGAACTACTACGCACACCGAATAATGGTTAGACAACATCAAGACAATTATTTCCTTCGATATCGTCAGCTGTTCCATCAATACATTGTTGATATGTATGCTAAGGTCGAAAGCGAACGCTTGCGATTCCTTCGATTCAACCAGGCAAAACTACGATCGGAAGAATATATTCATTTACGAGATGCTGTTGCTGGAAACATCGATGGAAATTTAAATCCCAATGACATCGGTAATGCTTTCATTTTACCTCCAAGCTACATCGGCAGTCCACGGAACATACAGGAATACATACAAGATGCGATGACTTACGTAAGTCATTACGGCCGACCGGATTTATTTATTACATTCACATGTAATCCGAATTGGGCAGAGATACAAACTTTACGATTGCCAGGACAACAAGCCATTCATCGTCATGATTTAACTGCACGTGTGTTTAAACGTGAAATTGAAAGTGTAAATTTTATGTTTGAATTTTTAAATTCATGAGATACCTCTGGAATGCCACCACATAATCTTCGATTAAAGATTGGTTCCCCTATTATTCTCCTCCGTAATTTGAATCCACCTCAATTATGTAACGATACGCGTTTGGTCATCAAAAAGATCACCGGAAACATTCTTGAAGCAACCATTTTGGCTGGGAAGTTTAAAGGACAAGTGGTCCTGCTGCCACGTATTCCGATGATGCCATCAGATTCTACCATACCCTTCAAAAGGCTACAGTTTCCAATTCGTTTAGCTTTCGCCATGTCTATAAATAAATCTCAAGGTCAAACAATGTCCATTTGTGGTTTAGATTTGGAAAATCCATGTTTTTCTCATGGGCAACTATATGTTGCGTGTTCACGTGTTGGGAAACCGTCGAATCTATTTGTGTTAGCTAAAGACAGGTTAACCAAACCATTGAGCACTGATTGGTGTTAAATTAAATTGAAATTGAAAGTATTTATAATTCAAAAAAATAGATATTAATGTTTAAAAGTTTAAGACTGTCTGCATTGCCTACCTCATTCATGAGTTTAAGCGTCACATGTTATTTACTGTATTATACTGTAATATACTTATATTTGTTTATTTGTTGTAGTAAAATTAAATGAAAATAATAAATCTGATAATTTTTTATTTTGTACCTATTGATTTCTGCTTAATATCAAGTTTACACTTGAACATTTTAATTAATTGTGTTCAACGTACTTCCCCTTCAAATCTCAATCCAGTGAATTTGTATACCAACATCAACATTTTCGTCTTTGTTCGTAAATAATTTCATTGTACTAAAGGGTTATAGTAGTAGAAAGTCAAATAAGGAACCATATTTTTTACAAATACCATCTGTTTGAAAAAGCATAGCGGACTCCGTGACTGATGTTCTCTTATTGTTCCTCTTAGATTGTTTACTATAATGTAATATAACAAAAACTTTAGCCACAGCAACGCGTGGCCGGGTCAGCTAGTTACTTATATAGTTTGAAAACATTCTAATTGTAGTTTCCGAAAACTACATGAAAAGTTATAGCCTGTGAGACGAAATATTTCATTTGACCCAACTGAGTTCACTGCCTGGTCAAAAGCTGCGCTCAATTAAAGCGCAATATACGTGTGAGTTGTGCGCGGGAGCAGTACGCCCGAGGTCACGGTCTAGCGACGTTGTGTTCCGTTTTACCTCATTTTTCTTTTGTTTGAATTTTATAAACGTTATAAGCGTCATTATTTTGTTAAACTAGCGTCATTACTAACAAATATAGTGAACCTCATTTCGTTGTTTCAATTTAATAAACGTTTATTAACCATTAAATATTTTTTTTGTAATGACATGATTTTTGACATGACGTATTCGGCTAAATTCAGGACGCAACTAATGGGTAAGTTGCCGCCAGCACGAGTTACGCCGAATAAACCATTTATGTGCAATAGAGTTGATTATGCAGGTCTAATAAACATCAGGGTGTCAAAAGGTCGAGGCAACAAATCAAATACATTGCGCCCTTTATATGCATGTCAACACGAACAGTGCACTTAGAAGCTGTCAGTGAATTAACCACAAGAGGTTTCTTGGCTGCATTTAAAAGATTTATGGCAAGGCGTGATCGATGCGCTGAAATCCATAGCGATAATGGTATTAATTTCGTGGGAGCGGCGTGGGAACTCCAACACTTGTTTCGTGACGAGAAATCCAACTACTACCACTAGAGGACATCCAAGTAACAGTAGTATCGATGCCGCACAACCTCAAGCAAAAAGAAGTTTTACCTGCTGTTGACGTTCATCGTGATAATTTAAATAACAACCCAGTAAAAATTGAAAGTCGGATGAGATGCCTGAGGCCTGGATGTAAACTGCAAAGTTTTATAAAATGCACAAAATCCATAGTATTTTTTTGTGCCAAGAAACAAAACGACTGCTTCAATCTCTTTCATACTAACTAAAGATTTTTTTATGTCTATTTTGCATAGTGTACCAAAAGTGAATCATTAATATTTTTCAATAAACCCCCTATAAGATATGTATACTTATAGTTTTTTTTAATATTTTTCACTATTTCCACTCATTTCAAATATCATAACCCTATTTTTAAATAAAATTCATTAATTCATGCATTTATTTAAGGGTTAAGTTTAAAATTACTTAAAATATAAAAAAATATAATATAAATGCATTTTATTTTTACAATAATGCCAAACCTTTAAAATGACGAGATTAATTTAAATAAATATACATTGTTAGTATAAAATTGACGCCTTAAAAAAGCAAGCGCTTTTGAAGCGTATTAACAATACATACGTCGTCATATGGTTACCTTTCTAGGGTTAAATAAGGTTCTTGTAATTCCCAAGGGAGTTGCTGGGTCTTCTACTGGGCGCGTCCCCCGGGTGGCGGATAGGGGAAACCACTCGCACTTGCGGGCGAGTGGACCGGACTTGTCCGGCGCGGACCAAAACCAGCAGGCATGGGCGTGCCTTTAGTCCTTCGTTAAGGACACGGCCTAGGGGAGCACACCCCGACAGAAAAGCAAAAAAAGCCAACATGACAGATTACCGAATGATTGAACTACCCCAGGCCGGTAAAGCTCGCGAGGGACACTCCGGCCGTGCTACGGCACGCAAGCCCGCGAATTCGGGTTAATCTGCCGTGTTGTTGGAGAGGGGCCCGAGACGGGCGGAGTTGTGGATGAGGGGCCTGTAGCAGGCGTTGATGAGGTGGTTGTGCCCGGTGGGGGCGGCGATGTTGTTGTGCCCGATGGGCGGGGAGAGATCGTTGTGACCGGTGGCACATGTGCCGGTGAGTTCGTGGCGCCCGGTGGGGGCGGCGAGTCCGTTGGGCCCGGTGGGGGCGGTGAGTTGGTTGTGCCCGGCTGAGTGTTGAGGAGCTGGAAAAGAGACGTCCATTAGTCTCGTCGTCTGTCAAATTGTAGGGAGCGTCAGAGTCAGACACTAAGAGCTTTATATCAGTGGGTTCCCAGGGAGAGAGTACCAGGTCTTTGTACCTGAAGGAGTGAAGGAAAAGACCTCGGCATACGAGCGACCATTCCGGGTCGTCCGGGGAAGGAGGTTCTGACCGTCCTGCCCCAAAAATAGCGGCGGCTGGCAAGAAGGGTCGGCCAATTACATCGGTGGCCAAAGCAAAGACCGGCACAAAGGAGGAGCGACGTACAGGAGTGGAGACTGGGGCTGCTGTGCGCACACCGACTGTCCAGAGGGCCAACTCAAGGCTCTCAGACATGTCTGTGCAGTCGGATAAGGAGCTGGAGGAGACGATGTTGGCGAGTGACCTTCAGGGTTGAATTACGGAGTGCTTCAAAGTCATCAAAGGGGTTGCCAGCCGATCGGGCAACCTAAAGGGGACATTTACTAGGGCCCTTAATGACTCCGTAAAGGCCATAGCTATGGCGGCGGAAGTGCTCACTCAGAGGACTGCCACGGAGGAGGTGGCACAGTTGCGCGCACATAATAAAAAGCTGCGCAATGACTTGACCGATGTTAGAAAAGAGGTCAGTCTTTTACGGGCTGACCTCCAAGAGCAGGCCAAACGGGGAGCACAACCTACCGGTGCTGCTCAACCACAGTATTCCGACGAGCTGAAGCGCTCGATTATGACGGAAGTCGGAACCATGGTGAGTGCCCGGATAGAGGGGCTGGAGAGCCGGCCCCTTCCAGGGAAGTCTTTGCGTCCCCCGCTGGCGTCTAGCGGGCCGCAAAAGGAGGCGACATTGTCATCGGCGAGCACATCTGCGCCCGCGCCTCTGGCGAAACCTGCCCCTGCCAAGGCCCAAGAACCCGCTAAAGGGAAGGGCAAGGGCAAAGACAAAAAGACTCCAGGAGCCCCGGCGGCGGAGACGCCGCAGCCGCGCCCTCTTCCCCCTGCCCCGGTCAGTATGTCAGAGGGGTGGACCGAGGTGGTCAGAAAGGGAAAGGGCAAGAAGAAGACGAAGGCTGCTCCTCAGCAGCCGCCGCAGCAGCCTAGCAAGAAGGCGAAAAAAGCTAAGGCAAAGGTGCCTAAGCTCCGGAAGTCACGATCGGCTGTCGTGGCGTTGAAGCTCCAACGAGGCGCAAAGGAGAACAACGTCACGTTCAGCCAGGTCAAGGAGAAGATCGACCTAGAAGACCTGGGCATCACGGACATGAGATTCCGAGTGGCTTCCACGGGCGCTAGGCTGAGGAACTTCCGGGGGCCATTTCAGCGGAAAAGGCCGAGGCTCTTGCGGAGAAGCTGCGGGGTGTCCTGGACGGCAATCAAGTCCAGGTGACAAGGCCCACTAAATGCGCGGAGTTGCGCGTGAGCGGGCTATATGACTCCGTCACGTCAGAGGAGGTAACGCGGGCTGTTGGCAAGGTCGGCGGATGCGACGTCGGCCTGATTAAAGTCGGAGAGGTGCGGCGAGACAAAACTGGAGTCGGTACAGCCTGGGTCCGTTGTCCAGTCGCTGCTGCCAAGAAGGTAAGTGCTAGTCGCTTACTGGTGGGGTTCGTGTCGGCACGGGTGACACTTCTGCAGCCACGCGTATTGCGGTGCTTCCGCTGTCATGAGGTGGGGCACGTGGCGGCAAAGTGTAGCAGTGAGACGGACCGAAGCACTAACTGCTTCAGGTGTGGGCGGGCTGGTCACAAAAAGACAACGCGCTCGGATCCGCCGCACTGTACGGTGTGCGAAGCTGCGCAGCGTCCTGCCGAGCATTTGGCGGGCAGTGCAGCTTGCGCGAAAGCCTGCGCACAGTTCAAAAAGAAACGGGGCGGAGGGAAACGGGTGGCGAAACCAGCTGGTGACGCCACTTCGGGATCCGGGATTAAGGACGCGGAGGTTGAAACGATGCAGACTTAGTCATGGAAGTTAGGTTTCTGCAGGCGAATATCAACCACTGTGCCCGGGCCCAAGACTTATTGGTCCAAAGCCTATCGCAGTGGTCGATTCAGGTGGCGATCGTTGCGGAGCCCTACAGCGTACCAGCGAGGGACAATTGGGTCGCTGACAGCACCGGAGTGGTGGCTATTGCCACTCAGGTGGCCGCGGGGTCCCCGCCCTTCTCGCGTATTGAGAGGGGTGCGGGATGCGTCGCGGCAACTGTCGGTGACCTCGTTGTGGTAGGCGTCTACTTCTCCCCCAATCGAACTTTATACGAGTTCGAGGAATTTTTGATCCGTTTGAGGGAGATGGTGGACCGCCATCGTCCGGCTGACGTTTTGGTCGCAGGTGATCTAAACGCCAAGTCGGACATGTGGGGCTCTGCAACGACGAGCGCGCGTGGTGCGACACTCTCCGAGTGGGTAGTTGCCTCCGGATTGTCTGTCCTCAACAGGGGGACGGCCAATACGTGCGTGCGACGGCTGAGGGGGTCCATCGTGGACGTTTCGTTCGCGACCCCGGCCTTAGCGCGTAACGTGAGGGGCTGGCGAGTGCTGGATGATGTGGAGACTCTGTCGGACCATCTTTACATCCGATACGATGTCTCTGCACATCTGGCGGTGCAATGTGCACTATATCACGATAGTGTGACATATTTAGTATACGTCATCGAAAAAACAAGTTTAAGAACGCCTTACAAAAGTAGAAGCTGTTATAAAAGCACCAATCCAACGAGCGTTTTAGAAATTCTTGGCGTAGTCGATTATTATTCAAATTTTATGCCGAATGCATCTTCCTTACGTCTTTTGCATTAATCATTATGGGAGGGTAGGTGGTGGTATTGGGGTCCCCGTCAAGAGAATGCTTTTAATAACGTTAAAGTATTTGACGTAAATCTCCACAAAAAAATGCCGAAATACGATATTTTCAGAGCCATAGATAATTATTATGGCATTATAACTAAAATATTACAGAACGCTTCAAGACAAATGTGTAATAATAGCAAGTGGTAACCGCAATCGGGGAGACGTCGTATACCAGGTTGAAATGATCAAGTATTAAATGCTTATAACGTGTCAAGGGAGGCTTTATATAAATTGGCTAGCGCACGAAAGGCCTCAATCGGGACAAGTTGCTCGCGAGAGAGCTACCACAAAGAGAATATTTAAGAAAAAAATTAAATTATGTCTAAACGAAGCAGAGCAAACAAGAGCCAATAAGATAGCTCTAAGTCTGACGAATAAAAATTTCAATAACTTCTGGCTAGAAACAGCCAAATCCATGAAACTGTGCAATAAGAGAATATCAGACGACATAGAGGGCAGGTAAAGCCCCAAAGAGATTGCTAATTTATTTGCCAATCACTTCGGTTTTATTGCCAGCACAACAAATACCACTAATACAGAAACATTTGAGAATGAAGTGTATGTTTCTAGTAAAGAAGTGAAACACATTCTCGAACACGAGCCTAAAAACAAATCTCCTGGACCTGATGGTATCCTCCCTGAGCATCTTATTTGGGGAGGACCCCGGATGCCAGTACTGTTAGCCGCCCTGTTTAACACTATGTTGGCCTACGGTCACATGCCTGGTGAACTTATAAAAACTGTTGTTGTGCCTATCAAGCTATCGACCAATATTATTAGCCAACGTAACATACATTACTCCCAACTATGGTTGATGCAAAAGTTTGCAACGCAGCTACTTCCACGTCATCCACTATGAGATGTTACATATGTGGCAAAACGCCCAAAGCTTTTAATGATTTTGAAAATTTAAATGCAGAGGATCCTCAATCATTAAGGTTCGGATTGTCAATTCTTCATGCAAGAATCCGTTTCTTCAAAATGGTTTTACACATAGCTTACAAGCTTCCTCTGCAAAAATGGCAAGCCCGAACTGCAGAAGAAAAGGCTGCGGTTAAGAAAAAATTCAAAAGAATTATAGAGAAAAGACTGGCCTGATAATAGATATGCCAAAAGCTGGTTTCGGAAATTCCAATTCAGGCAACACGTCTAGAAGATTCTTCGCCGATCCTGAACTAGCTGTTGAAATCAGTGGCATAAATAAAGAATTTATAATTAAACTAAAAGTGATTTTGGAAGCAATATCATCTGGCCACAAAATAAATGCAGATAAGTTTGGCGAGTTTTGTAAAAACACTGCAAAAATGTTTGCAAAACACTGCAAAAACGTTTTTCTCAGAACTGTCTTTTTTAATACGATACCCACGATTTCTCAGGTTCTACCGAACCGATTTACTTGAAATTTTAAGAGAGTCTTCTTTAGAAACTTGTCTATGTCCGGAACTACGCCTAACGAATCTTATTTTTTTTTTTGGTTTCAGATTACTAGGAGGGTCAAAATTGTGGGTATGGTCACGCACCAAATTTTTGAGACTCCCCACTTGATCAGCTGATAGTTACACGAGTATACTCGTAGTATTTTTTTTATGGCTATTGCCAACATACAAAATGGTAAGTACGTGTATACTCGTAGTTGGCAGTAGATCCTAGTTCTAACTACGAGTTTACTCGTAGTATGGCAATAAAATAAGATTTTTATTAGCTATTGCCAAACTACGAGTATAGTCGTAAATAATTTGGCGCGAAAACTTGCGCTCCCATGCTCTGTCAATCGGGAACTGAGGGCGCCGTACGATTGCTCTGACTCTGGCGCTCGCGTCGCTTCTGGTAGGATCGTAAAGCTTCAAAACTTTTGACAATTAGTGTGCAATTTGTTTACATGCGCTCGCGTAAACGGGTGACAAATTAGCATAATTATTGTAATTTTGATTTACGATGTCTCGCAAACGTAGATTGTTTGAATTAAGTGAGTCGGAAGACAGTCGTAAAGGAGATTTTTCTGCTGACGACGATGATTATGACTATCATCCTACAGCCGATGAGGAAGGCTCAAATGAAGATTCATTGAGCGAGATTGAAGAAGATTCACGCTGCCAGCGACGTTGTGGTTCACGATTATTTACTTTACCCTTGGAGAGCGGAAACAGCGACATTTTATCCGTCGAAAATGGTGAACCTAGAACTCTCCCTCAAGCTGAAGAGAGGGGTGATAGTGAGTCCTCTGACGAAATATTTTCTGTTCGTCGCCCTCTCATGATACCGAATCGCCGTCCTAAGCACCGCATATTGGAAGATTCATCAAGTGCCGAGGAGGAAGAGGGACAAGTAAAACCGCGAGCAAGTAGCAAAAGAGAGGGCTGTACCATGCAGCCTGTCCGTCGGGTATCAGTAAGTTCAGTTTTGTCACAAGAAGGCCACGTATCCCAAGTCAAGGCCAAGTTTCTCCTGTACATGACATATCAAAACCACCTTCTCCTGCGAACGTTGTAGATCTCAATTCTAATTTGAACCCACCTATATTGAATGTGGTGAATCCTTCGGTTTCTCGACCACCGTCACCGCAAGACGAAGATAATTGGATAGATGTAGACAGCAATGATGAAGAGACTCCTCCAGACTTTCCGTTCACTGCTGATCCTGGTTTCAAAATTCAGTCTGCTGGATGGAGCAACGTAAGTCAGCTAATTGAATTATATTTCACAGACGATTTTATTAATTTTCTTGTTGCCCAAACTAATCTATATGCTAATCAGTGCTTGAATTCTCGGCGTATTCGGCGCAATTCACGGCTGAAAGCCTGGAAAGGTACTACTTTAACAGAGATGCTAGTTTTCTTGGGTTTACTATTACATATGGGTACTGTCAATTTGCCATCTCTTGAACATTATTAGAAAAAAGACGATCTGTATTATATGCCACTTTTTAGTGCGATAATGAGCCGGAATAGATTTCAATTGATACTGCGACACCTTCATTTTGCTAATAATGAAAAAGACGATGGAACTCCACTTTACAAGCTTCAGTCTGTGCTAGATCACTTCAATAAAGTAATGTCGGACATATATACACCCAAAGTTAACATTTGTATTGATGAACCAATGATGTTGTGGAGAGGTCGTTTGGTGTCTCGACAATATATAAAAAATAAAAAACACAAATACGGAATTAAACTCTATAAACTGTGTGAGTCGAATGGGATTGTTTTAAAAATTCGTATATACACTGGCAAGAACAACGAAGCAATCCTTAGAAATTCCAGAGTCGAATATAACCACTCCACACAAATAGTGATGGATCTTTTGCAGGGTTACCTTGACAAAGGGTACAAACTTAACACCGACAACTTCTACAACTCTGTTTAACTCACTAAGTTACTAACTGAAAGATCGACATATGTCTGCGGAACTTTGAGAAAAAATCGCAAAGGAAACCCTAAAACTCTGTTGAGCACCAAACTGATAAAAGGCCAGATGATTACAAAGAGAACTAACAATATTTTCGTGTGCAACTGGAAAGATAAGAGAGAGGTGTTATGTATCTCTAATATGCATAAACCTATTCTGGTTCCCGTGTCAAATAAAAACGGTAGGGTTTCAATAAAACCTAATGTAGTTAGAGATTATAACAACGGAATGTCCGGGATCGATCTTTCAGATCAAATGCTCTCGTACTACTCAGCTCTTAGAAAGACATTGTTTTGGTACAAAAAACTAGCGATCCACATTTTTGAATCTTTCATTCATAACGCATGCATGATCTACAACCAACAAGCCAATCTTCCTCCAGAAAAGAAATTAGATGCTCTTTCGTTCAAAGATGAGGTTGTAAAATATCTTTTAGGCGAGAAATTCATAAAACACAGTCATCATGAGCAGAAAAAGCAAGTAGAATTACATTAGAGCGTTTACCACCTACCCAAAAAAAACAAAAACCGACGAAGCCGTGTCGTGTCTGCACCAAAGAAAAAAAACGCAAAGAAACAGTTTACTATTGTCCGGTATGCCCTGAAAAATCTGCCTTATGCGTTGAAAATTGTTTTAAAATTTTTCACTCCTTTGTGACTTCACAATGATGTACCTATTTTTTTTCTATTAAACTTAATTTTCTGATTTAAGTAATGTTTTATTCCAAATGCCAAAGAATTTAACCACGTCCTCCTTACACGGCCACTGGTTTAAAATTCGTCAGAAATCGCATACAATCAACTACGAAAATACTCGTAGTTGGCGGTGCAGCCCAGATCATGTACTACGAGTATACTCGTAGGTTGGCAGGCAACGTGTTAACGGAATTTTCTATTTTTTTTACATTTTATTTTTTTTTCGTATTCTTCTAATGTTAATAAATAATATATAAAAAAATGCATATTAAAAATGTTGATTGCTTTTTTTTTACAACACTCCAAAAATGACCTAAAATTTATGTCTCTAGACCAGAATACCCCCATAATATTTGAAAAGTATTTACCTGAGCTACTGGAAGCTTCAGCCATATCTAAGCATTCTGGAACTGTATTACATTCTTGTAGTTTCTTTTCACACTCTTCGAGAGACATCATTCTTTGTTTCTTTAGCATATATGGTTGTTTTACAGTATCCGATGTTCATCTTGTTCTATCTGGTTGGCATTTAAATTTTTTTGGGAAAACATTCTTGCTTCAAATGCACTTGTGACACTGACCCCATCAAATGATATTGCATATAACTCTCCATGTCATTTGGTAACTGAAATAAGAAAAAGTAACAGTAAGTTACCCACAGTAAAATCTCTGATTTAAAAAGTAAAATAGCAAGTTAAATTGGCTCTAACTCGGTCATAAGATACATTTTAATATTAAAATTTAAGTAATAGAAGATTGCAAACAAATATGATGATTAATTGCGAAGATATTTTCAAAATAATGGAACCGTGATAAATCTTTACAAATAAAATAACTTCCAAATGATTATAACTCACGTATTGTTGATTTCAAAGGTCTCGAGCAAAAATTTATTATTGGGATTATTGATCTTTTTTTTTTTTTTTGCTTCCACACTGTATCCCGCACACAGCAGGGTAGGCAGAGGGAACCTAGTGTTAAGACACTCCGTTCCCCACTTTCCACCGATTTCGGAGGCATTGCGTGTTAAGTGCCGAACTTAACGCCGCGCTTTACCTCGACACAAGAGAAAAGAAAATGGAAATATTAAATATTTCCACTCCTCAAGTGGGAGTCGAACCCACAACCAGTCGTTTACAGTCACATGCTTGTGCCACTGTGCCACTACTGGCTAATATGATATGTGTAATTACTTACATCAAAGTCTAGATCTTCACATAAATAAAGCATTGATTTCTTAGATATACCATTTTTTCTTCCTATATAGCATATAGGCTTAAATTTTTTTTGTAATTTAATTTGATTTCATTTAAATTAAGTTAAGCAAGTAGTCTCTTAATAAATAATTCTCACCAAGTTTTTTACTATCACCTATAGTTGTCTAATGTAAAATTTTAATAATTAAAATGTAATTTAATATTTTTAATTGAATAATATTGATTAATTCTAAATTTTTTGACTTTATTTTTAAATAAGTTTGTATGTAATGAATTTTATTTATTTAAATCTTATGAATGTTTGCTTTTTATGGTTTTTATTTTACCCTCTCTATATTCTTTAAGATTGTTGAATGTGGAATGTACTAACATTAGATACATAAGTTTTAAAATGGACGTATTATCTCAAATAAAGTGTATTATTATTTATTATTATTATATTATAGAGATACCTGGAGATGATCTGTTGAAAAGGAGGTAGCTTCGGTTGATCTGGGCTGGCAAGACCTGGAAGCTGTCGCACAAAATCGTGAGCAGTGGAAATACCTTCTACGAGATGTATGCCCCTGATGAGGGATAAAAGGACCACATCATCATATTATAGAGAGACTAATTTGTAACTGGACACTGATTTGTAATTACTTTGTTAATTAACTTGAATGTCCATACACAATTCCCTAATGTTGATTAGAGAGTTAGTTGATATATTGTTAATTTTATTTATATGTGTATGTAGTATTCACCTTGAAAGGTAATGGATTTAGAAACCTGTTTAAATTTAATGTTTTTATATAAAATATAAACAACGGTGAATCATGTATATGTTTTTAATTTTTTAGTAGAATAGTATAAGTTATGGAACTCTCTTTATATATTGTATGTTAAGTTAAGGAGAGTGTCTTATCATGTACGAAATATAAAAATACTGTAAACAATGTTGGCATTTTAAATAAAGAAAATATTCGTTCAAATGTGAACAAGAATGAAAACCAGCATCTAGAAAATACCAAAGAAGCAATCCCAACCATTCAGGCTTGCCTTGTAAAAGTATCACTTAAAAGCTCATTACAACATGAGGGTAATTTAAATACAACACAATAAAATTGTGTTACTTTTAAACTAAGTTTGTATTAATTTAATACAACACGACAGCTGGCATTGTCGTAAAAGGTGTTTATTATTACTATTAAAATGGCTAAATTCTATGTTATGCCTCTATTAGTTAAGAAAAATAAATATAACTTAAATTTGTACCTTACATTATAAATTTGTCTTCAATAAAAGTATTAAGCACACCATAATAAGACATCTTCAATGCAATTCTTCAGTTTTGATTTGATCATCACAGCACGCTTAATCTCAAAAGCAAGAAACAATTTTATATTGTAAGAATTATAAAAATATGCAAAATTATAAACTAACATTGTTATTGACACGGACTCAAATTGCAATTCGCTAACGGATAAACTCAGTGTTGCCATTAAACAAAAATAAAAGTCCCTGCCTCAACTAGTTCCATAAATTCTGCTAAGTTTTAATTAAAATGAATTAGACTCGCTAAATAAACTCACATTTAGTCACTTAACTCTTTCTACATAGCAGTGTAGCCAGAAAGAACCTAATGTTAAGACACTCCGTTCTTCACTTTCTACCCGAAAATGAAAATATTGCGTGTTAAGTTCAGACACCAGAATAGAGAAATAAAAATAAATATATTCTCTTGCCTGAATGGGAATCGAACCTATAACCATCGCATTTACAGTCAGTCACTATCCCTCAATCATTAAATGACATGTCACAAAGACTACTAATTCTATATTTTTTTATATCGAATACTTTATAATTGAAATCAATTTAATGTTTTTTATAATATATTTTTTTCTCGCTAAACGTTGAGAAAATTTCCTAGTTCTAACGAACAAGGACTCAGAACGGCAACCCTGGCTAAACTAGAGTTGAACTAGTGTTGGCTGACGCGATTCGAGTCGTGTTTTTACTCGAGTCACTCGAGTGAAGTAGCGTAGCTAGGGCGTAGGGGCCAAATTTATTTGCAATTAATAATTAAATATTATATGATTTCATGATCATTTTTGTGTTAGTTCTAAAATCACAATTAACAAATAATTCATTGTTAATTGAAGTGTAAAAATAAACAACTATTGAATTTTGAGCTAATAAAAATCACATTTTTATATCGCTGCCCCAGAAACAAATAATGAATAATTAATAGCAATTAAATTTTTCCCCAACACTGACGCCCATGACAATAAACCACTTAAAGGGGCTTCAGGAGGCCCCTGGCATAAGAACATAAATCATATTTTCACAAATTATTATGCAGCTTTCCTCAACCAAAACGCTTAGAATAGAGCTTAGCTTTGTAAATAAAAAGAAAGAATAATGGCCTCGCTTATGAGACTTTGCCCGCGTCTTTATTAGTCCATACCACGACTAGTTACTAGAGCTCAAGTGAATTTTTCAAATTTGTACTCGATTTAAAATAAGTTTTATTTGATTTTCTATGTACTCGAGTTAAAAAGTCAATCCGGCGCATCGAGTCCATTTTGTTACCACTAGATGTCACTCCACTACACTATTTTACGTTTTCATATATGTCGCATCCATATAAATAAAACTAGGAGGTTAAAACTTGCATCTCGTAATTTGCCACCACTCTTTAATATTAAGAAAACTAATTAATTCAACATTAATATAGGGCACACAAAATGGTATACCAGTTATACAATCACTCATAAAATATTTATTTATAAATAATATTGAACAGTTTAAGTAACTACTTATTGTTTGGTTCATTACCTAATTATGATTATAGACATCAATCAGCTCAGTACAAAAAAAAGAATTATATAAAAAATATTAAATCATCACAAAACATAGAAATAATCCATTTTGTTCGCCCTAAGGCGGGAAAAATGACACATGTTGTGTGAACAAAATGGCATCCTGAAATGGTAACAAAAATCAGTCGATTAAATTCAGGATTCACACGTAAAACTCTTTGTCTTTTTTGAAACATCTGCACATGATGCATGAGTCCATTTTTTGCAGCTTACGCACTTGAGCCAAACCTCCTGTGGCTTGCATCTTTAGAAGAGGTCATTATAATAAATGCAAAGAGAATCTTCGCCATCGTCATTGGTTACTGTGTAAGCATTCAAAGAAGAGAAATCATTTTTGGTGTCAGAACTTTTTTTTGTTTTTTTTGAACTTCACGCTATATCCCGCACACAGCAGGGTAGGCAGAGGGAACCTAGTGTTAAGACACTCCGTTCCCCACTTTCCGTGGTGTCAGAACTAAAGTCTAGAACTTTTGTAATCTTTCTTGTCTTTTTCTTCTCTAAGAAAAAATCCACTCCTCTGTCTTTACAGAGGAGTGGATACAGAGCTTTAATTTCTTCCATATTTGGCGATTAATGCCAATACTGTTGTTTTCTTGTGTGGTTTTCTTTTCCTTTTTTAGTTAGAACTAAGACTTTATTTTGTTCTTGTATTTGTCTTCTAGGAGTTGATTGCGGGATGTTAAATACTTTAGATGCCATTAGCCAACCCATTTCATTATTATTCACTGCTTGAATAGCCATAGATATTTTATCCCAACTCTGTCGGTCTGTTTTTCTAGAATAGTTGCGAGGCATGATGTTATATTAGGTATCTAAAAATAAAGAGGGTAGGTCGAATGACATATGTAGTATGCAATTTTACCCGATAAAGGTGTATGCCATTTTGTCCACTTCATAACCTACGACATTAGAAATGAATGATGAAAAGTTATGGCCAGTCGTGGCCCAGGGGCACAAGGGTGTGACTATAAACGACTGGTTGTGAGTTCGATTCCCACTCGAGGAGTGGAAATATTTAATATTTCCATTTTCTTCGCTTTGGTGTTGAGGTAAAGCGCGGCGTAAGTTCCGCCACTTAACAAGCAAAGCCTCCGAATTCAGCGGAAAGTGGGGAACGGAGTGTCTTAACACTAGGTTCCCTCTGCCTACCCTGCTATTTGCGGGAAACAGCGCGTATTATGTAGTAAAGTGACCTAACCAAAAAATACTTAAAAGTTTTTAGCAAAAAAATAATAATTTAGAGAAATTTGAAGTTAGGGCACATCCTCCACTTTCCACTCGAAACTCAACTCAACTGGAAGTCGGACCCACAGCCATAGCTTTATAGTGACAGTGGGACACCAGCATATTTCTGTGAATTATAATATCTTGATAAGTAGTAAATAAGATGATAAGTTAACTTTCGGAGCTTATTAATTGATACGCAGTAAGCTTATCTCGAGTGGTTTAAATATTGGCACTCGAACACACCATTGAATTTCAGGTATAAAAGAACGAAAATAATTTGTACGACAATTCACTCTTTTGTAACCTTTTGTAACCTTTACAAGTCTTTTGTTAAAATGAAAGCGTTTATAATTTTTTTTATTATTTTCTTTACTCTTCACCTTAGAGTGGTGAGGGGGAAGCCCCGGGGATCGAGTGAGTATTTTTTTGTGGAAAATACGTGAACCTGATTTTTTTTTTCTTTTTTTTAGCTTCTCGCTGTATCCCGCACACATTCGGGTAGGCAGAGGGAACCTAGTGTTAAGACACTCCGTTCCCCACTTTCCGCTGAATTGGGAGGCTTGCGTGTTAAGTGGCGGAACTTAACGCCGCGCTTTACCTCGACACCAGAACGAAGAAAATGGAAATATAATATCCACTCCTCGAGTGGGAATCGAACCCACAACCAGTCGTTTACAGTCACACGCTTGTGCCACTGGGCCACGACTGGCCACAAGTCACCCTGATGGTAAGTGAATACTGTCGGGTCCACGACCCCGTGTTAAGAGGCGGTTCAGAACCGTGGCCGATTTATGAAGCGGAGATAGATGCGCCTTTTGAAAGTAAACATGTCGTATTGACCTGGATATATACAGTTGATGGTAGATCATTCCATAAGTTTGTTAAGGACTTACGAAAAGGTTTTTATAAAAATCAGAACGTCGTTGTAGAATTTATCCAGAAGAATCTCCTCTCACCTTATAGATAGAACGGAATAGAATAGAATAAAATAGAAATAGAATAGAATAGAACCCTATACATTAACGAAAAAAAATAAAGAATAATATAAAAAAAATTGAGGTCTTTTAAATGGCTGTATTTTCCTCAAAAATGGTCGCATTGATATTAAAAAACAAGGATTATAAAGTTTAAATATGCTAGTCTTGAGATCTTAAGATGAAAAAGTATATTTACGAAAGTATATTTCGAAACATCATCATCAATCGATTCTTTTCAAAACGATCTATGAGGTGACTATGAAAGTGGACCATGTAGGGAAGTGCACAGATCATAAAATTACTTAGATAATGATAGTTATATTTGATATGATATTATTATAATTTTTCTAGAGCTTTACACTTTTTTCGAGGCATATAGCTCGTTAATCAGACACCATGGCATCAAGAAACTCCGTCCTCCACTATCTGCTCGAAGTAGAGACATTGCAGGTTGAGTGGCGGAATTCAACGCTGCGCTTTTTTATAGTACCAAAGCAAAAAAAAAATATTTTAATTATCCCCCCCAAGTCGAAATCGAACCCCCAACCATTGCGTTTACAGTCAGACGCCGTCCTACTGCGCCCCGACAGCCTTGTATTTTTTTTAGCACGCAGCAGAGTAGGCAGAGAAAACCCAGTGTTAAGCCACTTCGTTACCCACTTTCCGCTGAATTCGGAGGAATTGTGTGTTAAGTGGCAGAACTTAACGCCGCGCTTTTACCACCAACCCCAGAACGGAGAAAATGGAAATATAATATCCACTCCTCGAGTGGGAATCGAAATCGAACCCCCAACCATTGCGTTTACAGTCAGACGCCGTCCTACTGCGCCCCGACAGCCTTGTATTATAAATGTAAAAAATATTTAAGGATATTCTTTTGTCAGGTATTGAACGCCTCTTCAATGGCGCGTTCAACGCTGGCAAGCTCTGCGTCAACATGTGGGACGAGGGATGTGTTAACGGACAACTTATCGGTTCAGGTTATAGGTTTTTTAATTATCATTTTTATAATTAATTACTGACATTTAAATACGAGTATATCATTTCTTATTTATACCAACCAACTTATTATTATTATTTTAGCCTCATGCTGTATAGTTGTGTAGTGCGGCGTTAAGTTCCGCCACTTAACACGCAATGCCTCTGAACTCGGCGGTGCGTGGGGAACGGAGTGTCTTAACACTTCCCTCTGCCTACCTTGCTGTGTGCGGGAAACAGCGGAAAGTTAAAAAAAAACAATCGCTTTCAAAATCGCAGTGTCACTGCGCCACGACGGCTTCAAAAACGAGAATTTTATATAACTAAATATAAAGCATATTTTTTAAAGATCTCTCTTCCATCAGGTCGTGATGATGATTACATTAACGGAGGTTTCAACCCAGGCAAGCGTTGTATCAACATGTGGGACGAAGGATGTATCAATGGCCAAATTCCCGGATCAGGTAGGTATTACTAATAGTAGTAATAAAAATGGATACTTATAATATTGGAGAGTCGTGACGCAGTGGCACAAAGTGTGACTGTAAAGCGACTGGTTCTGGGTTCTATTTACACTCGAGGAGTGGAAATATTTAATATTTTCATTTACTTCGCTCTGGTGTCGCAGGAAAGCGCGGCGTTAAGTTCCACCATTTAACACGCAATGCGTCCGAATTCGGCGGTGTGTGGAGAACGGAATGTCTTAACACTATGTTCCTAGGAAGCGATAAAAAAATATAATAAAAATCTATACTTATAATAAGACCTGACCGCCGTCTGTAGATACACGGAAGATATATGAGCAAAATTATAAAACGATTTATGTTAAAAATTAGGAAATTGATCTTAATACATCAGCTACGTATTTCATCAATGACTGAACGCCCTATTACTTGCTTATTTTAAAATATTATAATTCAAAATTAGTGAAAATGGTCAATTTTAGAATCTGACTGTAAACGGAATCTGTCTGTAAACGAAATGAGTATACATAGTAGTAATATATATTTATTTTCACAATTTTATATATTCAAAAAATTCTTCATGTATTTTTTAAATATTATCATCCCTCGGCTCTGTTATTTAAGATTTTAACACTTAAGATATTAACACTCGATTTGGAGTGCTAAGTGGGGAACAAAGTGTCTTGACACTAGTTTCCTATCCTGCAATGCGGGGAAAACATTAAGCCCTAGAATTCTATTTACAGCGATGTGGACCTAAATTATTAACAATCAATATAAAAAATTATAATAATGTTTTTTTAGCTTCACGCTGTATCCCGCACATAGCAGGATAGGCAGATGAAACCTAGTGTTACTTAATGCCTTTGCCTCGTTTTGCCTCGACCCCAGAACGAAGAAATTCGAAATATTTATTAAATAATAAATTCCCACTCGAGGAGTGGAAATATCTATTAAATAATAGATATTTCCACTCCTCGAGTGGGAATCGAACCCACAACCAGTCGCTTTACAGTCACACTTTCTGTCTACAAGCCACGACTGGTCCCAATATGCCCATAATAATAATAATGACTAATAATGAAACAATATAAAGAATATATATCGAAGACGGAGAGTCATGATAGGTCTATTCACTAACCCGCTATGCGCGAAAAAGCGTGAAGCTAGAAAATAAAGAGAGAAAGACTTGTCTACTTTACTTTGTGGCCAGCCGTGGCCCAGTGGCACAAGCATGTGACAGTAAACGACTGGTTGTGGGTTCGATTCCCACTTGAGGAGTGGAAACTATGTTTTCATTTTCTTCGCTCTGGTGTCGAGGTAAAGCGTGGCGTTAAGTTCCGGCACTTTTAACACGCAAGCCCGCACGTTGCCTCTGATACCAGAGCGAAGGAAATGGAAATATTAAATATTTCCACTCCTCGAATGGGAATGGAACTCACAACCAGTCGTTTACAGTCACACGCTCGCACCACTGCGCCACCACTGGCCCCAAAAGTAACTTTATTCACTTACTTTTAAATAAGTAGTTTAATTACTTTGAAGCCGTTGTGGCGCAGTTGGACATTTTGACTGATGGTTGTGAGTTGGATCCACTCGGAAGAATGATTACATATTATTTTCAATTCTTCGCTCTGGTACCTAATTATTTCGGATGAAATTCGAAGACGATGTCTTAACACTAATCTTTTCTAACAACCCCGCTATGGAGAAAAATAGGGTAACTGAAAAAAAAGTCCTAATGGATCCTCTCCTCTTTTGCCAGGGCGCGATGACGATTATATAAACGGTGGGTTCAATCCGGGGAAGCGGTGTGTTAACGTGTGGGACGAAGGTTGCGTTAACGGACAGCTTATTGGATCAGGTTAGATGAAACATATTTTTTATTTTTTTTGTATTATTACCTATATATGTACCTATCTACTTTTTTTAGCTTCACGCTGTATCCCGCACACAGCAGGGTAGACAGAGGGAACCTAGTGTTAAGACACTCCGTTCCCCACATACCGCCGAAATTGGAAGGCATTTCGTGTTAAGTGGCGGAACTTAAAGCCGCGCTTTACCTCAACACCAGAGCGAAGAAAATGGAAATAATAAATATTTCCACTCCTCGAGTGGGAATCGAACCTACAATCAGACGCTTTACAGGCACAATCTGTACCTCTGCGCTTAGGGTATAAAAATGTGCCCTAAACAGTTCCCGGGAAGCGCAGGTTTGTATCTCGCTGCGCAATTTTTTTTAATATGTTCTTTTCTAATTAATGAATAAATAAATCTAAAGTGTTTTTTGAAATAACTTTATTAATCTGCATACATAACATCAAGACATTGACTGAATTGAAATTGAACACGGCCATTGACTTTATCACCATATTAGGAGTTTAACAATACTACGAGATTATCTTTTTCCTCGAGGCCGTCGTGTAGCAGTGCTACCTTCGGACAATAAACGTGATGGTTATGAGTTCGACTCCCACTCGAGGGAATTAGAGACTACATACTTACGAATTTCATTTCTCCGCTCTGGTACCTAAGATTAAGCACCCCGTTAAATTATGTAGTTTTTTTTTTAGCTTCACGCTGTATCCCAAGCATAGCATGGTAAGCAGAGGGAACATACTGTTAAGACACTCCGCTGCCCTATTTCCGCCGAATTCGGAGGCATTGCGTATTAAGTGGCGGAACTTAACACCGCGCTTTGCCTCGACACCAGAGCGAAAATAATGGAAATACTAAATATTTCCACCCCTCGAGAGGGAATCGAACCCACAACCAGTCGCTGTACTGTACGCTTCGTGCTACTGCACCACGACTGGCCCCGATGTAGTTCTGTCAGACTTAAATACAAAAAAATGCAAAGACGCCCATTTTGACTGGAAAGATATTGGAATCTAGTTACATGTGACGTCGCAGGACCAACTTTATGGGAGTGATTGCTGGTAAGAGGCGAACAGCGCGACGAGAAACAAGTACTAGTGACTTCAATACGCGGTGTATAGTGCCTCAGTCACTCTGCACTCTTCAACTCCCATTGACTGGTTGACCGTACCTACTTCCGTAAAATTTCGGAAAGCGCAGATTAAATTAACCAGCCAATATAAAATTCGCGTGAAAATAATATTATAATATTATTCTCCCGCCGAGTTTCTTTCGCTGATTCTTCTAAGGTCTGAGGCATTAACTAGTGAACCTGCGGCGGTAAATTGTTTGACGTTCAAAAAATAATGTAACTTCTTATTTTAAATAAAATGATTTGACTTTGACGTTTATTGAGGTCGTGACGACGACTACGTGAATGGCGGCTTCAATCCTGGCAAGCGTTGTATAGATATTTGGGGCAAGGGCTGCGATACAAACAACTTAGGTAACTATATCATTGACTTTGACATACATATAGTATGCCAGTGTCAATGAAGTCTAACTTTTAATGTTATAATCTATTTAAAAAGCATAAAAATTTCAGTTATTAATAATTTAATAATAAATCTTTGACTGACATTATTTATATGAGATTTTGGAAACACTTTAAAAGTGTTCTCCCTAGGAATTTACATACTAAATCCAGCTTTCTAGATGCAGTAGTTTTGTCTGTCAGTCATTCAGCTAATAATAAAAGTGGTTTATATATTAATTTAAAAAAAATATTTCAGTTAGTGGTAAATGAGGTCGTAGTTTATGGGCACAAAGTGTAAACGCGTCTGATTGTGGGTTCGATTACCACTCGAAGAATTGAAATATTTAATTTTCTTTGCTCTGGTGTAGAGGCAAAGCACGGCGTTAAGTTCTGCCGTCTGCATACACTCTACAGTGGGCGGGATACAGTGTGAGGCTAAAAACTTTAATTTTTTTTAGGTCAACACAAATTGGACAAACTGAAACACAAAATCTCACATGACATACTCGTTAAATACTTAAAGAACAAGCACGTTTAAAATATCAATTGTATTTCCTAATATGGACTAATCTACAACATTGTACCACATAATTAACTAATTATATTTAATAAATTCAGGTATTACAAAATAAAGTCAAGTTTTATTTACCCTTTTATATATTACTAGCGACCCGCACGCGGCTTCGCCCGTGGTCTAACTGGCTCTTTCGGTATATTGCTACCCTCAGTGGTCGAT
The DNA here is from genome assembly GCA_019049465.1 of Dryas iulia moderata. Taxonomy (NCBI): domain Eukaryota; kingdom Metazoa; phylum Arthropoda; class Insecta; order Lepidoptera; family Nymphalidae; genus Dryas; species Dryas iulia. The sequence continues at coordinate 11,625,896 of CM032434.1, forward strand.
TTTTGAAAAATAAAGTCGCCTATGTTTAACTTTGGATTATCAACTATATATGCCAAAATTCATTACAATCGGTGAAGGTGTAAATTTTTCATATAAACTTTCACCCCCTATTTCAACCCTTTAAAGGTTGATTATTGAAAAACTAAGTAGCCTATGTTAGACTTAGTCATTTTTACTACTTTCAATCCAAATTTCAATCAAATCGGACCAGTAGATTAGCCGTGAAAGCGTGACAGACAAACACACAGACATTCGCTTTTATAATATAATTGTGGACTATCGACCCGGACTTTAGGAATCTCAGAACCTTCTGCCGAATCATAATAAAATATAGCCTATAGCACTCCTGAATAGTGTAGCTTCCTTATTATGAAAGAATTTTCATGATCAGTTCAGTAATTCCGAAGATTACCCCTTCCTAACAAAGTCACAAACTTTCCCTCTTAATTATATTAAGTATAAATAAATTGATTTTTTAAAGGTCGTCATGGCGCAGTGAGATAGCATTTAACTGTAAACGCAATGTTTGTGGGTTCGATTCCCATTCGGGGAAATGGTTATATTTAAATTTTCATCTCTTCGCTCCGGTATCTAGGATAAAGCGCGGAGTTCATTTCCGCCACTCAACACGTAATATCTCAATTTTGAAAAAGTATGGCCAGTCGTGGCCCAGTGGCATAAGCGTGTTGTGGGTTCGATTCCCACTGGAGGAGTGGAAATATTTAATATTTCCATTTTCTTCGCTCTGGTGGCGAGGTAAAGCGCGGCGTTAAGTTCCGCCACTTAACACACAATGCCTCCGAATTCGGCGGAAAGTGGGGAACGGAGTAGCTTAACACTAGGTTCCCTCTGCCTACCCCGTTGTGTGCAGGATACAGCGTGAAGCTAAAAAAAAGCAAGAAAAACATGAAGATATGAAGATATGAAAAGAAAAACAAATAAAACGCATAATGTTAACTATAAAACCTTATAATTCACATAAGCTAAGTGCCCTCCGCACTTTGACTTAAAAACATATTACAAAAATATTATAATTCTCACAATATATATGTAAATAGCAATTTTAAATTGCTTTGTACTAATAGTCCAATCAACACTATAAATATGAAACCAAAATCTTAGAGCTGCCAATAATATATTATATGAATTATTTTAACAAATAACAATTCTTCACTTTATCAATTTAAAAATTCTTCAACAATTCTTTACTTACTTTTAACATTTTTAAAATGTTATTCCACACTTAGGAAAATTGAAGAAGACATTTAGAAAACCCTCAGTGGTGAGTGGTGCTCAGTGGTGAAAGTGCCTGAACAGTATTCAGGAGGCGCGGTTTTGAATCCTGCTGCGTTCAAATTTTTATATGTTTTCTAAATGTCTTTAACAATTTTTTACTTTATCAATTTATTACAATTAATTAATTTATATTAATTTTGTACATAATATTTTATTATAATGGCAGCCCTAAGAAAAAAAATTTTTTATTGGTCAAAACCTCAATACATTCAGCCCAATTAATACATTTTCTTTTCATTAGTAACTTTTTTAATCTACAATTTGTTTCTAATTAATCTAAAACACAAAACACTTATTTTTTCCATAAACTAAATAAAAAATATATAGACAGTATCAATTTAAAAAATTACTTAATGCTGTATAGCACATATACATAACTATATTTCTTCCTGTTAAGAATTAAAAAAAAAAACTAAATGCTTATTATTGTATCCATTTGTTGTATATTTCGTATATACATTTTAATTGAATATAAAAGCTTATTTTGCATAATCCAAAATGGCAATTAATATTTTAGAAAACTCAGACTTACCCTCGGCAAGTTTAAAAAAATAATGAATTATAACACTATATCAGTCAATTACGCTATCTGGCAGGGTTGAAAGCACACTATAGGTTATTAAATAGGATAAGTTACCTTGTAATAGCTTTTATTTAATAACTATAAACTCATTTTACAGTTTAGAAAAAATCAAAATTAATTTATCTATATTTCTAATTTTTAATTTTAAAAATTAATTTTCTATTTTTTATTTATAATAATATATATGAAATTGTATTAAATACTTAATATCTTTATATCAAGTTTACGAAAATTAATTTTCAACAACTGAACAATTATTTTGTAATTATAAATTTTATTTTAAAATGTTATAAATTGCAACACTTATTAGTTTTTATTAAAAAAAAAATAAATAATTTATTATTTAATTAAAATAGATGTATAAAAGCTGCAGTGTAAAAACGGCAAAGGGGCAACATTCAAATCATTGTCAGTCAGTCGGTGATTGTCATTCTGCAAATAAAGCGGTGGGTCCATTTGTACATACAACATTGACAAGAAAAGCACTTTATATTTATAACTAGTTATGAAAAAAAAAAATTTATTAAAAAAAAATCTTAACTATTACATTAATTAAAAAAAAAGTTTGCTTGTTTAATGTAAATTATGAGTTTTATTTTTAATTTTATGAGTACACACAAATGCAATTTTATAATTCCATTGTACAACTATTTTAATCAATCCATTCAACAATATATCACAGAATCACATCTTCAAAGATGTTTTTAATTATGGCATTTATTGTCAAATATTTTATTTCAATATCATTTTATACTAACAAATATATATAGAACCAATTTACCCAAAGACAAACAATTACAACTAAATAAACTAGAGATCTTTTCATATTTTACTTTAAGTACTATATTAAAACTAAAAAATGCTAAAACTAAATTAAATTAGATAAATAGGCATAATAAAAAAGCAACCACAATGTTACCTTAGTTAAAAACTTACTTTCAGTTTCCGTGGCCATGCCAATGGTCCTGGTTGAACTGCGGCAACTCCACTGGCATTTTATTATACATTGTACTATTATGGCCGGAGCTCGGCACAGACTTTTGAGCATTTGCTTGTCTGAACTTTGTTGAGTATTTGTAAAAATCTGACATTTCAAAAGGTTTAGTTTCCTCTTTGTAAGGAATACATTTACCTTGTTCTATGACAGTTAAATTTTTGGGTGACTCCAGTGGTACGGCATAAGCTGTGGGTGACAAGACTGGAGGGCTGTTAGGTAATTGATTAGGACTCTGCATGGCTGAATGACGTCCAGCTGACATCATTATTTCATAGGTTTGTGAATTACCTATGCTAGGAGTTCTTTTCAAACTAGCACTTTTCTTTAGCAATGGCTCACACTTAGTAGGAGAGTCTAAAGAAGTCTCATACCACTGCTTTTCTTTCATTTTTGTATCTTGAGATAGAGGGGAGAACTTGTTCATACTGACAGAATCAAAGTTACTTTGTGAATATCCAGACAATTGACTGACGGGACTCATTGCATCTGGGAAAGTTAATCTGTCATCCATGAAGTCATCAGTAGAAACTTGTAACTGCATATGTAGTGGATTTCTCACTGTATTACGTTCTCGAAGTGGCAAGGTATTAGGTACTGGTATATTCCTTTCCATTGGCATTTGTCTTCTCTCAGGCTGGTCTTGTATATCAGGTTGGGACCTGTGCTGATATGCAGGGAGAGGTGGTCGGTATCCATCATTCATGTTCTCCAAATGATGATTATAATCACTATGTGAAGTCAAGTGATAGGTTTGAGTTCTTTGTAAAGTGTTTCGTCGGACTCCATCCTGTCTTCTCTTTGATTGCATTTGCATTTGATGGTGATGATTGAGTGCACCAAGATGTGGGTTTTGAGATTTCAAATGAGAAGCATATTGGTACAATATTGGTGTATTACGGACACCATTCTGTTGTGGCACCGGCTGTGGCATAACAGAGCCATGAGTGTAATGAGTGGTAATATCAGGGTGACTGGAGCTAAAGTGTGTCTCTCTCAAACGTGAAACATTATGAGCCTCGGCTGGGTTAGTGTAATAGATTTTATTGGTATACTCAGTTGTCAATGTGTGATGTCGGTAAACAGGGCCTTGTTGAAGCTCACTGTGTATGCTATCCATAGGAACTGAGTCATGTCGGCCCGCTAGAGCAGGATAAGTATGAGATGTGTGTATAGAAAACGTTTCAGGATTGCGTTCCTGTGGCGGTGACGGAAAGAAGTTCGAACAGCTGGTTTCCGGTCGTCGTACATGTCGTGAGTGTGCACTTTTATTCGAAATACCAGATATCGAGGGCGTAGATAATCTATGAGAGAGGTTCTTTCGTAAATTCGGATCGGATTCGTGACTGCGGTCAGTGTTAGATCTCAAGCGTCTAGAAGTATTATCGGCCCCGTCTTGCACATCAGTGCCGTCAGTAGACCTATCGACACTACGTATGCTGCCTAATCGTTCTCTCGCGATTTCAGGGCTTAAAGGGGCTTCAGGCGGCATTACACCGGTCAACTGTACTTCTTGCACGCATAATTTATACAGTTCCTCATTTTTCGAAGCCAACATTTGCTCTAGTTCTTTCTTCCGAGCTTGTAATTTCAACATTTTATCCTGCTTATCGGAGTGTAAATCGCTACCCATTGTGCTGGTACCCATGATCAAAACTTAAATAACAACACAAATAACATAAGTTTGAAAAAGAAAACGTGAAATTAATTGAGAAAGTAATAGAAAATAACTAAAAGTAAAATAAACAAAGGAAAATATTGAATAGCTCAACACTGACACATTCACACGCACAAGCCCGCACCCATGTTCCGATAATACGCTTTGCGCTGCATTCAATTAAAAAGTTAAAAATTTACTTGATTTAAATAAAACATATTCTTGGGCTAAAAGGCATTAAAATAAGTTCTTATATTTAAGTTATATTTAGACTTTATTAATTTTTATTTATTAAATTTTTAAATTGTGTAATATAGACATAGAAATAATATGATTATATTATGAGTGAATATACAAAAATTATAACTATAAAAATATTTTTAACAACTAAAAATATTTTATTTTTCATAATAAATATATTTATTTAGAACAACTGATTCTTAATCTAATGCAATAATACTTATTAAAAAAAAACAAATGTCAAATGATATCTTATCAACTTGTATACGTCAATTTTACAATTCAAGCTTCAAGGTCTCATCACGGCCGATTCAACTCGTCCCTACTTATAAAATATCAAATTTAAATAATTTACCACATAGAAAAATAAATTAAAAATGTCTAAAGTATACCGACTAATTGTCACTGCCGCTGATAGATACGTGCCAACAAAATTGCGTCCTCTTTGGGAACATGAAGCTGGTAAAATATTATCCTATTATGTATATTTTTCATATTACGCAAGACGTATTAAAACGTTAATAATAAAATTTCTTTTAGGACCTAAAACTGTCTTCTTCTGGGCCCCAGCTTTTAAATGGGTGAGTAAATTTCAAGGTCATCATAATATTGCAATGCCAAAGTTATTGAGTTTAAATAGATAATTAATATATTGTGAATTATATTATTGAAATGCGACACTAATGTGTATTAATTATTCTATTTAACTACGTGGAATAAATTTTGTATGTTGGTTAAAGGGAATATCATTATTCATTTTAATGTTTTACATTGTTTTGATCAGAATTTAAAAGAATGCTTTAAAAAAAGTCACTTATAATTACTGTATTTATACAAATATATTTTCTTTTATTTTATTTAAATATAAAATAAATAATCATTAAATGTAATATCAAAACTCATTTCGTTTGTTTCATTGTTCATTGCAGGGTTTGGTGTTGGCTGGGTTGGGTGACTTGAATCGGCCGGTTGAGTCCTTGTCCATACCGCAATCTGCATCGCTTGCCGCCACTGGCGTCATCTGGTCTCGATACTCACTTGTGATCATACCTAAAAATTACAGTCTTTTTGCTGTCAATGTGTTTGTCGCTATAACTAGTATTTACCAATTAAGCAGAGCTGTGAAACATCACCAAGCTCTCAAAAATAAGGAAAATTAGTTTTAAATGTTGATTTATCTATGAAAATGACATTAGAAGTAGCATTCGACACATCTTTTAAGCGATCTTACAGTGACTTTTAGCGTTTTTCCTTTATAAATTAGACCTATTTGACTTAATTATAGAGAAAAATTGAATTTTACAACAGTCTCAGGGCAAAAATAATATAAAAACAAATATTGTTGGCATACAATGGATTTGTTGATATAGTTAGGTGTATTTTAATGGGATATGTGATTTTTTTATTTATTTCACACTGGGTATAATATATGTAGATGACATTTTATTTTTTATTAATTTATTTGAACTTGCTACCTCAGCAAGGTGAATATTAGATTAATTTGTAACAGTGTTATTGAAGACTTTTTAATAATTTTTTAAACTTTTTGTTCAAACAAAGGTTATTTCTAAATATCACATGATATAGAAAGCTGTGATAAACAAAAAAAAAATATAAGTATATGCCATAAAATCATCGGCTAATAAAGTTTTAACATATTTGTCAAAATAAGTATAGTTCTTTAAATTTTATACATATATGTTATTGTATATGGTGATACTATACATAAAAATTGTTAAAATAAATATTTAAGAACTTTATAGAACACACTTGTTAAGTAAAATATAGATTTTTTTATAGCAAATATTGACTATTTTTGTAACAACCTTTTACAAAATATACATATTTCTATTCAATGCATCTTTTTTTTTATTCTGTCATATGTCATGCTTTTTTTTCATTTATATTATAAGGTGGTTGGGTTGGTACACCATCATTTTTACTTATTAATAATAATTATTATTATTCGGGGACAGTCGTGGTGCAGTGGCACAAAGTGTGACTGTAAGCGAGTGGTTTGTGGGTTCGATTCCCACTCGAGGAGTGGAAATATTTAATATTTCCATTTTCTTCGCTCTGGTGTCGAGGCAAAGCGCGGCGCTAAGTTCCGCCACTCTTAAAACGTAATGCCTCCGAATTCGGCGGAAAGTGTGGAATGGAGTGTCTCAACACTAGGTTCCCTCTGCCTACCCTGCTGTGTGCGGGATACCATGTGAAGCTAAAAAAAAAATATTCCTCCTTGTTTTATAATGCAATTCAATAAATAATAATTCGTTTTCGATCGGAAAGTGGGGCACAGAGTGTCTTGACACTAGGTTCTCTCTGACTACTCTGCTATGTGGGGAAGAGCCTAAGAAGATATCCTAGTGGTTTAACACTACTTTAATGCTTTTCTCTTTATCTATCCACTAGGTCTCTGTATTAGAGATCGTTTGGCACCATGGCGCAGTGGGACTGTATTGGACTTGTTTGGTTGTTTGGGGGTTCCATTCGGGGATAACAAATTATTTTTATTTCCCGCTCTGGTAAAATAATATGCGAGGTAATTCCGCTATTCCACCCGGCTTAGCAGAGGGAAATGAAAATTATTTAAATATATTCGTTTCTTCGAATGAAAATCGAATGCTAAACCAATTTACAGATACTAACTACCACAGCGTCATGTTAGCCTCAAGGATAAAATTATCTAATTAATTTCCCACTATATCTCGCACACAACATGGTAGGCAGAGGGAAGCTAGTGTTAACACACTCCGTTCCCCATTTTTAGGTAATGAAAATATTAAACATTTGCCTTCCTCGATTGGGAATCGAAGCTACAACCAATTACGTTTGCATTCACACTGTGCTCCGCCACGACTGGCCTTAATATAATTATTTATATATCTTTCACACACAGGCATTAGTTATGGCGTCTATAGATGATTACCGTCGTCCTCTCGACAAAGTATCTACGACACAATCCGCCACTCTCGCAGCCACCGGTTTGATCTGGACGCGATACTGCCTTGTAATACGCCCGATTAATTACTCCTTATCTTTATGTAACTTCGCTTTGGGTATGGCGAACGCTATACAATGTTACAGAGCTTATAATTATCAAAAGAAAAATAATAAGGCTATAAATATATAGGGAAAAGAAAAATAATATGGTAATGTTAAGGTTTAACTGCGTTTGTTGACAAGCATCGTGAGTTAAACGTCATTGTGTTTTTTTTTTAATTAACTTTTATTTTTATAGTTTAGGTTTTTCTGTTTTTTTTATTAATGTTATATGCTTATTGATTATAAGTAACGTTTAGTGTAAATGCTGGATAATAATTATTTTCGTTTCATTAAAACAGCGATTTGAGAAAATAATAAAAAAAAACAAAGTAAATTAATCCATATTCTATGTTATATCCAAATTGTTCACAAAATATATTACTAGTCGTTTACTACATTATATAAAGTAGTAGTCATTACAAGTGTTCATAATAAGTTAGATATCCATATAATATTTTTAATAATATAATATTTTTTAATACATAGAAATAAAAATGGCGAAAGTAACTTAACTTTAAGCAAAATAATAAAGACGCATATTTTTATATTTTAAAAGTGCAATTATGAATTTGTAATTAATGTGCCATTTATAAACCAAATAAATAGAAATATGAACAAATTCTTGCCAAAAATGGAATTCAATTTAAATAATTTAAGTTTTAACTCGAATTTATAAGTTAAGATGTTTGCCATATTCGGAATTTTAAAAAGTAACTAAATCTCCACTATAGAATATTAAGCTTTAAAATATACGTAAAATATAATTTTACTTAACAATTTAATAATAAATAAGGCAGAAAATACGAATTTATATATTTAATTAATATTAATTTAATAATGTGTTTGAAACAAATTTTAACCGAATTAATCGGACATACTCTGCTATTTAAAAATACAGTCACTGCTTTAGATGGATACTGGTGTAATTCAAAGTCAAAATGAATGCATTTGTCAGTAGAGCGTTTTAAAGTTTAAATGCCGGATACAATTGACCAAAAGGATACAGTCTATAGCCGGAAAAGTTACTTAAGAAATATGATCTTTAGTAAGTAAATATTATATTTTATGTTAACTGAATTTTCTAGTATTTTGTAATATTCTTCAAAAGCAGCAATTTTAGACAACTCAATATTTTGAACACTTAACGGTAGTGTCGTGTTGTGAATGCCAAAACGTACTCGATTAGTCTGGTATAAACAATTTGTTTTCAAATCTTTTAAATAAGTCGTTATCTTTTTATCTTATTTTATTATATAAGACATATTTGTCAAAAAACATTAAGACACTTAAAGGTCACAAACTTAAAGAAGAATTGACTAGAATAGGTAGTGATATTGTATGTATCACCAACATTTACTCAAGCTTTATCTTATCAATGATTACCTCGGATTTCAGTATTTACTTTTTTTTTCACTTTAATAATTACAAATGTCTTTTGACCTTTAAACTCGGCATGTATTTCAGCTTCTCGCATTTTCCCGCATAACTAGGCCAGAGAAAACCTGGTCAAAGTCAAAGTCAAAGTCAAATAATTTTATTCAAAATAAAAAAGTTACAAGCTTCATATTTTGAACGTCAAATAGTTTACCATTTTTTGTACGTCAAATAGTGTACAGGCACTCCGTTCTCTACGTCGTTGACTGAATTTCGGACATTATGTATTGAAAGGCATCATATTTCAAAGCTCGGAGAATCGATAATAATTTAAGAATAATAATTCCCGAGTGGGAATCGAAATTACTACCAAGAGCCTTTACACTAACACGCTGGACCACTGCGCCACTATAGTCTTATCTATATTTAAGAATAATAATATAATAATATATGAAATTACATATTTATTAAGTTGAAATGTTGAAATTGTAAAATGTTATCATTTATAAACTGCAATCGGGCCAGTCGTGGCGCAGTGGCACAAGCGTGTGACTGTAAACGACTGGTTGTGGTTTCGATTCCCACTCGAGAAGTGGAAATATTTAATATTTCCATTTTCTTCGTTCTGGTGTCGAGGTAAAGCGCGGCTTTAAGTTCCGCCACTTAACACGCAATGCGTCCGAATTCGGCGGAAAGTGGGGAACGGAGTGTCTTAACACTAGGTTCCCTCTGTGAAGCTAAAAAAAATAACTTTATTATATACTTACTGTTCAAAACAGGGGTACGCAACATATGCCACGCTTTTTCTTAATTTAATGCGGCCCGCCAATTTGCCGCATTTGTTTATGGTAACAAATTAAATATTTTGAAATGCTATTAAGCGATAGTTTGGTCCGTTGGTAAAAAACGCTGCTCATGATTTAAAAGATTTTTATTTTTGGTCAAACACAAATTACTGTTTTCCTTTTTTTTTTTAAAAAAAAGTAGGAAAGATTAAAAATAATTTTTATTATTTTTTTACAGTTTTAAAGACATACATGTTTAGAAAACGTATTTAAACGCTGCGTTCAATTTTTATACCTTTTTTTTAAATGTTATTTTTAAGTACCTTTATGTTATTATGAATTTATATTGCATGTTATTAATTTTAAAGGTATTTCTGTATAATAATTATGTAACCACTTATAGATATTATATCCTATGCATTTATCCATTGTTATTTAAATAAACTGTTTACTCGTTAACTATTGTTTTATTTCTATTTAGGTACATCACGATTTAACTTCGTCTTTAAAATTTGCTTTAACATATCACAAAGCAGCTTCATGCTTCATTCCGCATAGGGAGGTTAGAGATAATCTAGTATCAGGGCACTCCATTCTCCATTTTCAACCAAAATGTGTTAGTTTAGTATGTTACGGGGCCAGTCGTGGCGCAATGGCACGAACGTGTGACTGTAAACGACTGGTTGTCGGTTCGATTCCCACTCGAGGAGTGGAAATATGTAATATATTCATTTCCTTCGCTCTGGTATCACAGGCAAAGCACGGCGTTAAGTTCCGCCACTTAACACGCAATGTCTCCGAATTCGGCGAAAAGTGGGGAACAGAGTGTCTTAACACTAGGTGCGACCTCTGCCTATCCTGCCAAAAAAAAGGCTAAACATTTCACTGATAGGAGATAGGAGTAAAAACTGATAAAAAATAGCTATAAGCTTATTTCCACACAGCTTGTTCTTCACACATCGCTGTGCAGATATTGCGTGTTTAGTGGCGTAACTCAACCACGTGCTTTGTCTTAGACACTAAAGCGGATAAGTGAAAATCTTTTTAGAGAGTCTTAAATCTTTTCTGGGTCGGAGAATACGCCTATATAATAAAATTCCACAGCTTGTTTCAGATTTACCATCAGAAATTCAAAATCATTGTAAAAAAATACTTTAATAAGTAAAGCTTATTACTCTGCAGAAGAGTATTTAAAGGATATAAATGCGTGGAATTAATCTGAATAAGCCCAACGCCGGTTAGCTACCATTGAATCAAATAATAAAATTGTAATTTATATATTTGAGGCGAGCAACTGTTGAGTTTCTGGCCTGCTCTTCTCAGCAGAACTGCCTTCCGAGTCGGTGAGCATCAAAAGTGCTTACAAAAGTCCGCTTCTCAGGGACTGCATTCTCATGCACTTTAGAGGTTCAAATAAGCTTTTCTATTGGCAAATCGAGGATTGAATGTCGCGACAAATTCTCTTTGACTACCCTTTTACACGAAAAATAGGTGAAAAAAAACCTAAACCAAAAAAAAAGTAATTTATTCCTCATCCCGGGGATTAGGCCAAAAATTATTTCTTTTTTTTACTTCAGGGTTTTAAATTTCTACTAGAATATTGGGGATAGAATGTGCAGAAAAACCGTGTGTCTCAACAATAAATTCTCTCTACCTTAATGAACGGGAAAAAGGCGAAAAAAACACTACACAAAAATAAAAAAAAAATCATTTATTCCTCAACCAAGCCCAACAGCCTCTCCAGACCAACAGGCAAAAAGGTTCTACCACTGTCATCCGAATACATAATAACATTCCTTATCACGTAACACTGTAACTTCCCTATCTTGTACAAGGGTCTTCCTTCCCTGGTCTTCCCGGGGATGGGGACAAAGGTGATCCCCTTTTCAATACACTTGGACTCTAATAACTCCGAGAAGCTCTTCTGCTGGGTTATAGATGCAATGTCAATTTTTGGTCCTTCTTGAGTTTCTGGCATGGTGTAGCGTGGTGGGGGAGGTGGTTCTATGGCGTGTTCCGATATATCAGTACTCCTGTTCATCATGTCCAGGGCCTTTCTGAACGCATCACGAACGGCTGGCTCGCGGAGGATTTCTTCGGGGAATGTTTTCTGGGAAAATATATGGAATTAATTATTTAGATATGGAATAAATTATTTAGATATATAAGACGAGGGGGATAAGATCTTTGGACAAAATAGGGAAGTTATGTAATAAAAGGCCAGTCGTGGCCCAATGGCACAAGCGTGTGACTGTAAGCGACTGGTTGTGAGTTCGATTCCCACTCGAGGAGTGGAAATATTTAACATATCCATTTCTTTGCTCTGGTGTGAGAGGTGAAAGCGCGGCGTTAAGTTCCGCCACTTAACACGCAATGCCTCCGAATTCGGCGGTGCGTGGGGAACGGAGTGTCTTAACACTAGGTTCCCTCTGCCTACCCTGCTGTGGGCGGGATACAGCGTGAAGCTAAAAAAAAAACGCGCTGGAGCTCAGCGAATGCTGTGAGAATTTAAGTCTACAATGTTGTGTTTCAGGCTCATTTTTATTATAAATAAAAAAAAACAAAAGGACGTGACGAAACGGATTAAAAATACTTACTTATACTTAAAACTTTAATAAAAAAATTCAAATAAATATTTTAAAATGTAAACCATACTACGCTTTCACCGCAAACCATACGTTCTACTATCAACTGCATCAAAACTTTAATACCTTTTTTAAAAAATAGATATAGTTATTTTTAGTGGTTACTAAACTAAGATACTAAATAAAGCTTTAATAAAAAATATATATTAAATAGGGGCGCAGGGTCACACAGGTGTAATAGTAAACGCAACTGGTTGTGGGTGCGATTCCCACACCAGGAGTGGGAATATTTAATATTTCCATTTCCTTTGTTCTGGTGTCGAGATCTGTTATGTTCCGCTGCTTAATACGCAATGCCTCCAAATTTGGTGAAAAGTGGGGAACGGAGTGTTTTAACACTAGGTTCCCTCTATCTACTTTTCTGTGTGTGGGATACAGTGTGAAGCTAAATAAAAAAAATAGTAAAACCATGTAGTCAGTTGAGTAACAGTACCTTAAAGTTAACCGGCAACACAGTATTATGAGGTGATGCGACGTCAAGCCTAATAAATAAATAAAAAAAAACAGGCAGAAATAGTTTTCCTAACCAAGTTACAGTAAGTAAGTACCTTGAAGTTGCTATAAGCGGCCAAGACGGTGGCGTGGGGCGGCGCGGTGTTGAGCCACGCGGCCAGCGCCGCCAGCCAGCGCGGCAGGAACGCGCGCGCCGACAACGCCGCCAGCGCCGGCGCGCCCAGCAGCTCGCTCCACTCGAGACACCAGCGCCAAGCCGCTGCGAGTTCATTACGACTCAATTATATATATATTTTCTTTTTAGCTTCACGCTGTATCCCGCACACAACAGGGTAGGCAGAGGGAACCTAGTGTTAAGACACTCTGTTCCCCACGCACCGCCGAATTCGGAGGCTTGCGTGTTAAGTTTCGGAACTTAACGCCGCGTTTTACCTCGACACCAGAACGAAGAAAATGGAAATATAATTTCCACTCCTCGAGTGGGAATCGAACCCACAACCAGTCTTTTTACAGTCACACGCTTGTGCCACTGTACCACGACAGGCCTCAATTATAATTTAGTGTGTAATTTAGTGGGGCAAACGAGAGAAGGACCACCTGATGGTAAATGATTACTTTCGCCCATGGGCATCCACAACATTAGAAAAGTTGTGGATGCGTTGCCGACCTTAAAGAGGGAAGCGGAAAGAAAGGAGGAAGTTGACATTATTTACAATACTGCACGAGAAACACACAAATACTTAAAATACATACGTGGGTTAGGGGCATAAAGCATGACTGTAAACGCAACTGGTAATGGGTTCTATTTTTACTTGACATATTTAATATGTACATTTTCTTCGCTCTGGTATGAAAACTATTAAATACTACTATACTAAATGCTTAATACCCTCAAAATTCAACGGAAAGAAGAGAATGGAGCGTTTTAACACTAGGTTCCCTCTGTGTACCCTACTGTATGCGGTATACAGCTTGATGCTAAAAAAAGCATAAAGAAAATATGTATATGTCTAACTTTTTTTTTGTGATTGTGGGAATACTGTTGACCCTGTGGTCTTTACAGCGACACCGGGGGGGTGAGGGAAGAGGGTACTCAGTCCCTGCGAAATGCAAGCACTAATGGCTGCTCGAGAGGGTGAGGGCACCCCCTAGCGGGGCTAGGACCTCGGCTTGCGTCGTCGGTGGGCGGGGGGGTATGTCTAACTTGTGCCAGTACTACATATATACACACCACACACGCACACACACGCGCCCACACACACACCCCCCACTCACCGTTGTCCGCCCCCTTGACGTCGATGTGCGAGGTGCACAGGCAGTGCTCCAGGCGCGGCACGACGTGGTGGTGCAGGAGGGGCAGCAGCGCGGGCCCCCAGGCGCGCCGCCACACACACACACACACGCGCACACACACACACACGCGCACACACACACACACGCGCACACACACACACCCCCCACTCACCGTTGTCCGCCCCCTTGACGTCGATGTGCGAGGTGCACAGGCAGTGCTCCAGGCGCGGCACGACGTGGTGGTGCAGGAGGGGCAGCAGCGCGGGCCCCCAGGCGCGCCGCCACACACACACACACACGCGCACACACACACACACGCGCACACACACACACACGCGCACACACACACACCCCCCACTCACCGTTGTCCGCCCCCTTGACGTCGATGTGCGAGGTGCACAGGCAGTGCTCCAGGCGCGGCACGACGTGGTGGTGCAGGAGGGGCAGCAGCGCGGGCCCCCAGGCGCGCCGCCACACACACACACACACGCGCACACACACACACACGCGCACACACACACACACGCGCACACACACACACCCCCCACTCACCGTTGTCCGCCCCCTTGACGTCGATGTGCGAGGTGCACAGGCAGTGCTCCAGGCGCGGCACGACGTGGTGGTGCAGGAGGGGCAGCAGCGCGGGCCCCCAGGCGCGCCGCCACACACACACACACACGCGCACACACACACACACGCGC